>CM060369.1:123947268-125197268 GCA_030545235.1 Helianthus tuberosus | reverse complement strand
TTTACTATTTTTAAAGGGTCATTTTGTAGCAGCAGCTCAAGCTGCATTTTTGCTGCTGAAAATAGGTGTTATATTTTTGGTCATATCTGGAAATCTATGATGAATTAGATCATGAAATTTGTACAGTAGATGGTAACTGATGTATTCGTAATTACCCCACTGGAATTTCGTAAATCGGACTAACGATGTATTTTAAATAAATTATTCCGTGGACTGTGGTCAGAAAAAGATAAATCTGAGTTCAGTCCGGAAAATAAATTTTTATAAAATATTGGTAATGAAATGGACCCCGAGATTTTTATACAATAAATTTTGGATCATTTAAGACGTTTTGTAAAAATTTGGGAATTTTTGGAATAAGTTAACTATTTTATTAAAATGTCCGAAAACAGCCCGGTTTGGAATATTAATGCTGAAATGACATAGGTGGTAATTTGCATGTCTAAATGTCGGGTATGTTATCTGTGAATGATGTAATATGTTATATGTGTTATGTGCAATGTTGTATGTTTGTCTATGAGTGGGGAATAGGTGGGAAGGTTATATGGGCATGAACCGTTAAAGTAATGCATGTTGTGTGATAGATACGTGTAGGAACTTTGTGTTCTATTTGAAATCACTAATAAACTAAGTGGTAATCATACTAGGACGTGATTGACCGACCTTGACTGTTAGCTATATTTGAGAGTCAAACCGAGCAACCGAGGTGAGTTTACACTCTTTTCAAGGCATGGGATTCCCGGTGGGTTGGGAATGGGATTGAATGACTACTCGAACTATCATTACTATTAAACTACTTACTACTGTCCTCAGATTGAAGGGCACGTACGTAAAGCCTACATACACGACCATAAGACCATCAACTCTATCAATTGAAGTCCCTCATTTATCGACTTAATCACCGAGGCCTATGGCGAGCGGGTCATTAGTTAATAGCGCTATTAGGTTTAACAAACCTCACACCGTGCCAGTCGGACGGGCGTGTACTAATGGACTATGGGCAAAGGGTCAATGCTGATAGACATTGACTTAGGGCACCTCTTATATTTTCGTAGCAGTCGATACGTGCGGTCTAGTAACACATGGGAAGCCCCCACTAATCTTCGCAAACATGTCAGGAAGACCGCGATAGGAATTTATACGATACATGGTTTACAAAACGAACAGATGATTTACGAAACAAATGCTATAACTAAACAACCAACTGTGAACTCGCTCAACTTTGTTGTTGACTCGTTGTTACATGCCTTACAGGTCGCTAGATGCTTATGGAGCTTGCACGAGGAGGAGCTTGTTATGGGATGCGGACTGTTATGTCCCGTACTTAATAATTGAACTTTATAAACTATGTTTTGGACATTAAACTTATGAACTATAAACTTATGTTTTGAACTTCCGTTTTATGCTTCCGCTGTTAACTTAAAACTGGTTACTGTCTTATGGTCACCAATTGTATTGTGATTGGTTTTACTTACTAAGATTACGTTGTTCAATATGATTGGTGGCTCGATCCTGGTTACGTCACGCCTCCAAGCGGTGGTACTCCGCATGGTGGATTTTGGGGGTGTGACAGATTCGTATCAGAGCCATTGGTTATAGTGAACTTGGTTTTAAAAAGGGAAAGGCTTTTTGATAAAACCAGACTATAACCTGTACAGTGCTCATCGATCCACAACGACGCTTCGCTCCACGTGCAAGACTCGACACAATAGGTGGTATGATTTATGTTATACTGTCGGTTAGATAATTCACGCTGTGCATTAGTTAAACCTGATAATTGCTATTTGAACCCTGTGTGCTTACTTTCTACTGTCGTCCCATACTAACGCACTTTCGCGACACTTTTCTCACTTACGTTGCTTCATTATGAAGATCATGAGCGGACGCGGAGGACGTATCAACCTCACTCAAGCCCAGTTGACGGCTTTGATCAACGAACGAGTCGCTGAGGCACTCGCGGCTAACCCTGCAGGAGGTATAACCTGCCATACCAACTCACCTTAGGACGTTTAGATCATACCTTCGCAAACCAACCCTCACGCTTAATCTTGTCTTTTATTCTTGCATCACAGGTCAACATGCTCAGCCTCCTGTGTGCACGTTCAAAATGTTCATGGACTGCCGACCTACTACTTTCAGTGGCACCGAAGGAGCAGTGGGCCTTCTTCACTGGTTTGAAAAGCTTGAGTCAGTTTTCGAGATGTGCGAATGCCCCGAAGACCGTAGGGTGAAATATGCTACCGGAACACTTGAAGGAGCTGCGTTAACCTGGTGGAAAGCACAGGTTCAACTACTAGGACTGGCAGTTGGTAATGCCACCCCCTGGAATGGTTTCAAGGAACTGATCAAAGAAGAGTACTGCAGTCGAGACGACATCCACAAGCTAGAGGTGGAATTTTACAATCTGAAGATGACGGGATCTGAAATTGAGGCGTACACTAAGAGGTCAAACGAACTGGCCATCTTATGTCCAACCATGGTGGACCCTCCCATCAAACAAATTGAGCTATACCTCAAGGGTCTTGTACCAGAGATTCAGAGTCATGTGACTTCAGCCAACCTGGGTACCATTCAGCAAATCATTAAGTTGGCCCATCGACTCACTGACCAGGCGGTGGAGCAAAACAGGCTGCCCAAACGAATCAATGCCACAGCTACCTCTGACGCACCTACCGACAACAAGCGAAAATGGGATGGGAATTCCAGTAAAGGTTCTACATCAGTTCAGTCGCAGCAGCGAAAGATGGATGACTACCAGAGTACTGGTCAGCAATCTTCCGGAAATCAAGGACAGGGTGGATATCGAGGAAACCACCCAAAGTGCAACAAATGCAGCAGACACCATAGTGGTCAGTGCAACAAGGGGCGTTGTCAGAGGTGTCCCGGGATGGGTCATGAAGCCAAGGATTGCAGGAGCCCACGGCCTGCAAATCAGATTCGTCAGCAGCAACAGCAAGCACCGCAGAATCAGCAACAGCAACAGGGAAACAGGGGATGCTTTCAGTGCGGCGCTGAAGGCCACTTTAAGAAGAACAGTCCCCAACTTAACCAGAATCAGAACAACAACAACAACCAGGGAAACAGGAACAATAATGGGGGCAACAATGGAGGAAACAATGATGGAAACGGTGCCAGGGGTCGAGTGTTCGTGATTGGTCAGGGTGAAGCAAGGAATGATCCTAACGTAGTGATGGGTAAGTTCCTCCTCGACGACTTTTATGTTACTGTTTTATTTGATTCGGGTGTCGATACCAGTTATGTGTCTCTAAAAGTTAGTCAAATGCTCAAACGTAACCCAACACTTTTGAACACCAAGTACACGGTAGAACTGGCAAACGGTAAAAGTCTTGAAGCCACACGCATAGTTAAGGGCTGTAACCTCGTCTTAGCTGGTCAGACCTTCTCTATCGATCTTATCCCTATTGTACTTGGTAGTTTCGACGTAGTTATCGGGATGGATTGGCTATCTCATCATCAAGCGGAGATTAATTGCAAGGAGAAAATCGTCCGCATTCCTCGTTCTGGTGAAGAACCTCCATGATTCATGGCGACAAGAGTGGTGCTGTTGTGGGCATCATCTCTTTCCTTAAGGCCCAGAAGTGTTTGCGTAAGGGCCACACTGCCATTCTTGCACTCGTTACTGACGCATCAATGGAAGAGAAGAGAATTGAAGACATTCCAATAGTGCGCGATTTTCCTGGGGTATTTCCTGAGGAATTACCTGGTCTTCCGCCTCATCGACAAGTCGAATTCCAAATCGAGCTAGCTCCTGGAGCAGCGCCCATAGCTCGAGCACCTTATCGCTTAGCCCCAACCAAACTGGAAGAACTGTCCAAGCAATTACAAGAACTTTTGGAAAAAGGTTTTATACGTCCTAGCTCTTCGCCCTGGGGAGCTCCAGTACTATTCGTGAAGAAGAAGGATGATACCTTCCGTATGTGCATAGATTACCGCGAACTCAACAAGGTAACCGTGAAGAATCGTTATCCTCTCCCACGTATCGATGACCTATTCGACCAGCTGCAAGGGTCGAGCTATTACTCTAAGATTGATTTGAGATTAGGGTACCATCAGCTGAGAGTCCGAGATGAGGACGTCCCTAAAACAGCATTCAAAACTCGTTACGGCCATTACGAGTTTCTGGTTATGCCTTTCGGATTAACGAATGCACCTGTAGTCTTCATGGATCTCATGAACCGAGTGTGCAAGCCGTACCTGGATAAGTTTGTTATAGTGTTCATCGACGACATCCTGATCTATTCTAAGAGTCAGGAGGAACACGAGCAACATCTGAGGCTTATTCTGGAACTTCTTCTAAAAGAGCAGTTGTATGCCAAGTTTTTGAAATGTGACTTCTGGCTTCGCGAAGTCCACTTTCTAGGCCACGTAGTAAATAAGGATGGGATTCATGTTGATCCATCCAAGGTTGACTCGATCAAGAACTGGCCTGCACCCCGCACACCAACAGAAATCCGCCAATTCTTGGGTCTGGCGGGCTACTACAGACGATTTATCAAGGATTTCTCAAGGATTGCGCAACCTCTCACTTCACTGACTCAGAAGGGTGTCATCTACCGTTGGGGAGATGCACAAGAATCTGCATTTCAGCACCTAAAAGACAGACTTTGTAACGCGCCTATCCTCTCATTGCCTGAAGGCACAGATGATTTTGTGGTTTATTGCGACACTTCCATCCAAGGACTTGGTTGCGTGTTGATGCAATGAGACAAGGTCATTGCCTACGCATCGCGCCAACTTAAGGTTCACAAAAGAAACTACACTACGCACGACTTGGAATTGGGAGCAGTTGTTTTCGCGCTTAAGATATGGAGACATTACCTGTATGGTAACAAGTGCACCATTTACACCGATCACAGGAGTCTCGAGCATATCTTCAAGCAAAAGGAGTTAAACATGCGTCAACGCTGATGGGTCGAGCTCTTGAACGATTATGAATGTGCAATCAAGTACCATCCGGGTAAAGCCAATGTTGTGGCCGACGCCCTCAGTCGAAAGGATACTATACCTAAGCGTGTACGTGCGTTACAGCTAACCATCCAATCTAGTCTTCCTGCCCAAATTCGTGATGCTCAGGTTGAAGCATTGAAAGCAGAAAACATCAGGGCTGAGTCCTTACGAGGATCGAGGCAGCGGCTAGAACAAAAGGAAGACGGCGCCTACTATATAACAGGGCGCATCTGGGTTCCACTTTATGGAAACTTACGTGAGCTTGTGATGGACGAAGCGCACAAGTCTCGTTATTCGGTACATCCTGGTTCAGATAAAATGTACCACGACCTCAAGACTACGTATTGGTGGCCTGGCATGAAAGCCCACATAGCAACCTACGTCAGTAAGTGCTTGACCTGTGTGAGAGTCAAGACTGAATATCAGAAACCATCAGGCCTACTTCAACAACCAGAGATACCACAATGGAAATGGGAGCAAATTTCCATGGATTTCGTTACTGGCCTGCCTAGATCTCAACGTGGAAATGATACTATTTGGGTAATCGTGGATCGACTCACAAAGTCTGCACATTTTCTGGCTATCAAAGAAACGGATAAGTTTTCTACTCTTGCAGACATTTACCTAAAGGAAGTGGTATCAAGGCACGGAGTGCCAACCTCCATCATATCTGATCGTGACGCGCGTTTTACTTCTGAACTGTGGCAAGCTATGCACAAGTCTTTTGGCTCCCGTTTAGATATGAGCACCGCGTATCACCCACAAACGGATGGGCAATCTGAACGCACCATCCAAACCCTTGAAGACATGCTTCGGGCATGTGTAATCGACTTTGGTAATGGCTGGGAAAAGCATCTCCCGTTAGTGGGGTTTTCGTACAACAACAACTACCACACCAGCATCCAAGCCGCTCCGTTTGAGGCATTGTACGGACGCAAATGCCGATCACCTCTCTGTTGGGCAGAAGTTGGTGATAGCCAAATTATTGGCCCAGAACTTGTGATAGATACCACTGAGAGAATTGCTCAGATACGACAACGAATGGCGTCAGCTCGTGACCGTCAGAAAAGCTATGCTGATAAGGGAAGAAAACCGCTCGAGCTCCAGGTTGGGGATCGAGCGCTACTCAAAGTCTCGCCTTGGAAGGGCGTAGTTCGTTTTGGAAAACGAGGCATACTCAACCCGCGATACGTTGGACCCTTTGAAATCATGGAGAAAATTGGCAAAGTCGCTTACAGGCTGAACCTACCTGAAGAACTCAGCGGAGTTCACAACGTATTCCACGTGTCAAATCTGAAGAAGTGTCTGTCAGATGAGACCCTCATAGTTCCTCTCAAGGAACTCACAATCGACGACCAGCTGCGATTCGTCGAGGAACCAGTAGAGATCACCGATCGAGATGTTAAGATTCTCAAGCGTACCAGGATACCTCTGGTCCGAGTTCGTTGGAATGCTCGTCGTGGCCCAGAGTATACCTGGGAACGAGAAGACCAAATGAAACTCAGATATCCCCAGTTGTTCGGAAACAGTGCAACCACTACTGAGGCTGAAGCTACTGTAGAATTTCGGGACGAAATTCCAAATCAACGGGGGGATGATGTGACACCCCAGGAAAACCAGTAAACACCGCAACTTAACTAGCTTCCTCAGTAACTACTCACTAAGTTTCGGGACGAAATTCTCTTAACAGGGGGAGAATGTGACAACCCTCAAATTTACATGTAACCGTACAGTTTATTAATGATAATAAAAGTACTTGATGACTGTGATGAATCATTTAACTGCTCTCTGATTACTGTGTTATACTTACATGTGCGTGTTAGCATACTAGTAGTATACAGAAAAGTTACTAAATAGTCCGGTATGTTTTCTTATGTGTTAGGAATAAATTTCGTTACAAAAATATATGTATAAGACGCCTTACGGAACAATTAAACAACTTAACGGAACAGTATCCGACCGAACAACCGGACATTACCCGGGACACCAAATATTTGTCAAACACATTATTTAAGTATTTTTGGCTAGTTATGGTCCCCGTGTATCATAACACCCACTAGAAATATACTAACTAATATATGTAACTATTACTTGAACTTGAACTAATTATTATCAACTATCCATCAAATGTTACACATAACCCCCCCCCCCCCCCAATGTGCAAACCGTCCCCAAGAGGGGCCCCACCATAATCATCACTAAATCCCTAGTAAATATTTCCTTTTCATTTGATTGGACCTCCTTATTTGATGCTCTTGCCAAGAAATCACCATCATTACATATAGGTTGGGCTATAAGATCTATCTCATCATTTCACTACAAGTTCACTTCATCTTCTCCACTCTCTCTCTCCCTCTTGGCTGCACAAAATCGCCACCACCACCATCACTCTCACATCTTCATCTTCTCCACTAACAAGTTCCATTCAAAGCTTCAAGGTGGATCCATGGAGGTTGCAAGTTGAAGGACTTTCAAAGGAGCTTTGTTCTAGTCTTTTTCATCACCTTCTCTCTACATTTTCATTACTAGAATCATCCCTAGCTTTAAGCTAGTAGTAAGTTCCTCATGTCACCTTTGTTCATCATGTTTCTTGATTAAAACATGTAATATGTTAAATCTACAAGAACACTAAAAATGGGTTTAAACAAGAAGATGTAACATGATGTATTTATGTAAGTATGATGTTATCTTGAGATGTTGCTGATTTCTTGCGGAAGTTACTTGTTAATATTAATTACTAGAAATGTTGTTGATCATTATGCATGTTAACAGAACCAATACGACTCGCTTTAGAATGTTAAAGCTGAAAAACAGAAAGCTGTTTGCTGATTACAGCCAACTTCAGTTGGCTGTAACCGAACATTGATAAAGCGAAAAATGTGTTTTCTGAACTTTAGATTTATGTATTATGAAATACGGTTCTAATGGCACTGGAATCATAATTTTTGTACTTCGTTTACTATTTTTAAAGGGTCATTTTGTAGCAGCAGCTCACGCTGCATTTTTGCTGCTGAAAATAGGTGTTATTTTTTTGGTCATATCTGGAAATCTATGATGAATTAGATCATGAAATTTGTACAGTAGATGGTAACTGATGTATTCGTAATTACCCCACTGGAATTTCGTAAATCGGACTAACGATGTATTTTAAATAAATTATTCCGTGGACTGTGGTCAGAAAAAGATAAATCTGAGTTCAGTCCGGAAAATAAATTTTTATAAAATATTGGTAATGAAATGGACCCCGAGATTTTTATACAATAAATTTTGGATCATTTAAGACGTTTTGTAAAAATTTGGGAATTTTTGGAATAAGTTAACTATTTTATTAAAATGTCCGAAAACAGCCCGGTTTGGAATATTAATGCTGAAATGACATAGGTGGTAATTTGCATGTCTAAATGTCGGGTATGTTATCTGTGAATGATGTAATATGTTATATGTGTTATGTGCAATGTTGTATGTTTGTCTATGAGTGGGGAATAGGTGGGAAGGTTATATGGGCATGAACCGTTAAAGTGATGCATGTTGTGTGATAGATACGTGTAGGAACTTTGTGTTCTATTTGAAATCACTAATAAACTAAGTGGTAATCATACTAGGACGTGATTGACCGACCTTGACTATTAGCTATATTTGAGAGTCAAACCGAGCAACCGAGGTGAGTTCACACTCTTTTCAAGGCATGGGATTCCCGGTGGGTTGGGAATGGGATTGAATGACTACTCGAACTATCATTACTATTAAACTACTTACTACTGTCCTCAGATTGAAGGGCACGTACGTAAAGCCTACGTACACGACCATAAGACCATCAACTCTATCAATTGAAGTCCCTCATTTATCGACTTAATCACCGAGGCCTATGGCGAGCGGGTCATTAGTTAATAGCGCTATTAGGTTTAACAAACCTCACACCGTGCCAGTCGGACGGGCGTGTACTAATGGACTATGGGCAAAGGGTCAATGCTGATAGACATTGACTTAGGGCACCTCTTATATTTTCGTAGCAGTCGATACGTGTGGTCTAGTAACACATGGGAAGCCCCCACTAATCTTTGCAAACATGTCAGGAAGACCGCGATACGAATTTATACGATACATGGTTTACAAAACGAACAGATGATTTACGAAACAAATGCTATAACTAAACAACCAACTGTGAACTCGCTCAACTTTGTTGTTGACTCGTTGTTACATGCCTTACAGGTCGCTAGATGCTTATGGAGCTTGCACGAGGAGGAGCTTGTTGTGGGATGCGGACTGTTATGTCCCGTACTTAATAATTGAACTTTATAAACTATGTTTTGGACATTAAACTTATGAACTATAAACTTATGTTTTGAACTTCCGTTTTATGCTTCCGCTATTAACTTAAAACTGGTTACTGTCTTATGGTCACCAATTGTATTGTGATTGGTTTTACTTACTAAGATTACGTTGTTCAATATGATTGGTGGCTCGATCCTGGTCACGTCACGCCTCCAAGCGGTGGTACTCCGCATGGTGGATTTTGGGGGTGTGACAGAGTTGAAGATCATGGATTGTACGGGAAAGCGGTCACGTTGTTGTAATTATTTGTTAACATAGTTACATTAATTAAATGATGAATGATGTATTTGATGTGCTAAAAGAGGTTAAATAAAAACAACTAAAATTAACCCTAAATTAGACACTCTAAGCTTTAAATTTATAAACTCAGACTCGATCTAAAACTAAAACCACACAACCAGCAAGTGTAACGATCAATGTAGCATAGCTAAAGTAAGTCCGAGTATCGAACCCACAAGACTCTAATGATTACGCTAAGACTCTATTTAGACTACGACTGACACGACTTAACTAATTGTTTATTGATTGGGGGGGGTTCTAAAAATCCTAAAAAATGCAAATAACGACTAAACTAGATTAGCTAGATTAACTAAACACGAACTCGGACGAAGACTTGAACCAGTGGCGATGAAGACTACCTAGGCTAGACGCAAGCTGACTCGGAATGGATTTCTATTCGAAAGTAATGTGGTATGGAACTGGGATCTTTAAATGCTAAACCTATTAAGACACCAACTAAGCCCCTTAACCCTTCTCGAGGCGATTCTTGTGGCACTACCTAGGCTGTTACGATTACCAGTTATTAGATTTCCTTACAGTCCTCTAACTTCTTGAAAGTGCCCTAATGCGACAATCTACCTTACAGCGCGAAAGTCTAAGGCAACTATGGGTTTTAACTTGGTTTAATAGACAAGAGAATGGTTAGGAAACTAGACCGATTTCTTACAAAACCTAAACCTAGCTATATACCAAACCAAGACCTATTAACAACCTCGAGCCTTACAGCGACAAGATTAGTAAAACACTTGATTTTATAAGATTACCGAATATTACTTCTAAGGTTACTTACTAGACTTTCACCTTAAAGGATTGAAGATTTATTATGTGATATAGACACTCACCTAAATCTAAAACCCTAGCACAACCCTATTATGTGATATAGACCGTCACCAAGGATCATACGAAGCAATAAACAGCGACCAAACAAATTCAAGCATGCATATACACCAAGTTAAAATTCCATAATCGTTTACAATTCAAGAAAAACCCATAAACCACACTAAAACCGAATAAAAATCCAAACTTTATTAAACCATTGTCATGCCTAGGTTGTTAAAGGTTTTTAGCCGGAAAACATAATTAGAAACAAAATATCTGATTGTCTCTTAGTGGGCCTTCCAAGCCCAGTATATTACGTCCAATTTAATGGCCTTCCAAGCCCAGTATATTACGTCCAATTTAATCGATGTATATTGCTGATTGTAAAAAAAAACCCCTTTTCTTTTTGTCGCATATGTATGCATATATATTCCATTCTCATTCTCATTAGGGTTGAATAATGATTAATAATTCTTCAAAATTCTAACATCCCATAATTCACGTACTGTTGTCCATGGCCCCTTTTTTATTTTCTTTTCTCAAATCCAACAATATTAATAATAATATATAGATATGCCCTTTTTTAAGATAACATAGAGATAGCGGGCTCGGCCCACTCATAGAAACTAGCGGTGAATTACCTTCGGTCTCTGGTACCCTACTCTGCCCAACTGGCTGGTTATTTCCATATTACTTGTTTTTGCTCCATTTGCACCAGGACCTAGCCCAACACAAAATAATATAAAATAACACTAAAACTAAATAAAAATAAATAAAACCTATACAATAATTATACACTTTACGCGGGACAAATATGTATATTTTACCCTACATCAAATATCCCCACACTTAACATTTTTTCGTCTCCGAAAAAGAATTATGCAAAACGGAATCATAGACGGAATAATTATTCGGGACAAAAGGTTAACTTACTTATTAAAACCGAAACTTGTGTTAGCTTCGATTGCAAGTATACTTGTCCTCTTAAACCCAAACCTGGTTCCAAGCCCTTATCATGCAAGTTTAGTTCAAGTGCGGTCAATCTACCTAAAGTCTCACGCTAAGAATCGCAAGTCCACCTAATCCCCCCTCAAGCTTATAGGACAAAAGGAACAACCACTGGGTTATTTCCTAACCGTTTTATACCAAGATCAAGAGAGTTTAAAATCAAATCTTTTCTCATTTTTTTTCATTTCTTTTTTTTTTTCATTTTTTTCCTCTTTTTTTCAGCATTTTTTCTTTTTTTTTAATTTTTTTTCTTTTTAACGAGCGTAGACGTTGCTTTCCCTAACCCAGAGGCATTCTGGCTATAGAGTCGCTATCCCCAACTCGGATTACTTAGGCTTCGGTACTTTTACTTGCAAGTTCGATTTCACACATCCTAGAGGTATTCCGGTTGTAGAGTCGCTATCCCCAACCAAGATTACATAGGTATGCGCTACTTTCCTTTAGTTTTTAGCTCTTTTTTTACATTATTTTTTTCAACGAGATATGAAAAGAAACTCTAACGATCTTAACTTATAACGGTATCCCTTATACTATTATTGGTGGTTTCAATTTCCCCACTTTCCCTAGATGAGAACCCACTAGTAGACCGACAATTAGGTATATTTAAGATCAAAGGAACCTAGAACCGAATCGAGCCTATCCGCACATCCCAAACTAGACACAAGCTCAACTATATTATCTCATATTATTATTATTTGAACCCGAACAAAAACCTATCTTTTCAATCATTTTCCGCATTAATTTTGCAAACTTCTTTATTCAAAAGACATTTTCTAATTTTTTAATTTTTTTTATATTTTTAAATTTTTAATTTTTTTGTATTTTTCGACTTTTATGACTCGAATAACTATGCTAACGACACTAAACGATAGTTTCCCATCCCCACACTTAAACTCTACATTGCCCTCAATGTAGGATGGAAACCGACTCAAAAAAACTAAAATAAATAAGAAAAAAAACTAAGGGAAAATTGGAAAGGACTTAGCTGGTTAATTAACGCGTAAGCTTCAAAACTCTCATCCAATCCCGCTCGATCGTATAGCATTTCATTCGCGATCGGCTTTGACTCTAACTGGTACACTTAGTAAATGCCTGATATCTGATAAGCAGCTCCAAAATCACCCGAATGGAGATTGAGTACGGGTGGTACATATTCAAACTGCATAAACAAAAACAAGCAAAAACCAAAGCAGTACCAGTTAGGGGAGGATTTTTTATGATCAGTGATCCTCAATTACTGTTGGGATTGGTGATCCTCACTTCTGTTTGAATTAGTGATCCTCAGGAGTGTTTCAGGATTAGGATCATGGATCATCTTAAGGATCCTTATACTAACGATTGTCTACTTTGAATATGGTGTTGTTTTGCAGGAGTACGAGCTTGGACTTGGTCTTGGCGATATTCCTGGAGAATATTCTATATTTATTCCGCACGTGCATGGCTGAAATGGACGTTGTGGGAGTCGTGGAGGACTTGCACCAAATGCAGAATGTTTGTTAGCTTAGATATTTTCTATTTTTAAACGGGATAGCGAGCTAAATAGAAACACTTGGCTAATTTTGGCTACACACACACTCTTGCAACTGCTCTCACCAGCTCTCGATAATTCACTTGGCGATTACACACTTTTTTACACAATACCCTATAGTGATCCTTGTAACTAGCTCGCTATCATCCGAAGTTGTAATACATTCATTGTTTAATTTGTGTTGGTGATCGGTAGTTTCCATCACCCGAGGTTTTTTATGTCGGAGATCATTCATTGATCAAGGGCTTTTTCCTCGTATAAATCTTTGTGTCACTTGTTCATTACATTTCAAAGTGATCCTTAGTGTTGTTCATTCATTCAAGCATCATACCTCACAACAGAAAGTTTGGTTGCATTGTCATTGCTTGATTTTTGACCAAAACAGTTTGGCGCCCACCGTGGGGAAATTGGTGCTTCATTCCTAAGAAGATTCATACCTTTGTGGTCATTTCAGTTCATAACAACCAGGCAGATGGCTTCCTCAGCGAAGAACACTTCAAGCTTAATGCCGTCATTCAGTTCATCACAAGGCGTTCATCCTTTGCCTCCACCACCTTCTGGATCCCAGAAGAATGCTGAGAATACTGCAAAGAAACAAACCCCCATTTTCCAAAAACCACCAACTTCTTCTGTTTCAACTAATCCTACTACTAATGATCTTTATACTCTGATTTTGCAGATGAGGAATCACGCACAAGAGAAGGACAAAACCAACGAAAGGATCCTCCGGGAGATCGCGGAGATCAAGAAACAGAAGAAATCAGTGGAGGATCACTCTCCTCTGATGCCGAGGTCGCTGAACTTCGACACACCAGTCATAACTTCCCAGCACTCAGCAGCTCCGGATGTGCAATACTTGGGTGAATTACCAGGAAGACGTCATGGAACAACAACAATGAGTCAGGCACTTGGCTCTCACTACCAGCCTCAGGGATCCTATTTTCAGCCATCGGGATCCTCTATTCAGCATCAAGGATACTTCACGTCAGGAGGACATTTGGGAATGCATGCGGTCCAAGGATCCTCCCAGGTCCAAGGATCCTCCCAGGTCCAAGGATCCTCCCAGGTCCAAGGATCCTCCCAGGTCCAAGGATCTTTCCCGGTCCAAGGATCCTTCCATGTCCTAGGATCCTCTCTGGTTCCAGGATCCTTTCAGGTCCAAGGATCATCTCAACTTCAAGGATCCAACGTCTTTCAGGATCAAGGATTCTTGAGAAGTATGCAGCCTCAGAGCTCGGATGTTCATCAGGGAGACTTCATACCAATGCAAACCATTGCTTCATCTGGTCCTTCGATCATACCAGAATCCCGTCAATATGGATACACATCTGGAATTCCAAACACAAATCCTGTGGGAGGTAACACTTTTAATAATTCATATAACACTAACCATGGCTTAATGCAGGATACAGGTATCAATCAGGCTATGGCTAGGGAGTTACAGAAGCTCAAGGATATGATATCCAGTGTTCCAGGAGTGGTTAAACCCATTCCTGAAATTGCAGACGGTAGCCATAGGATATCTCGTTTTGCACCACCCTTATGTGATGCTGAGATACCCAAAAGATTTCAGATACCATCCATGAAATTGTATGATGGTTCAACGGATCCAGAGGAGCATGTAGCTCAATATAGGGAGAGGATGGAGATCAATCCAATTCCTGAAAGGTTAAAAGAAGCATGTCTATGCAAGGGATTTGGATCCACACTCACAGGATCTGCTCTTAAATGGCTGCTAAGTCTTCCCCCTTACTCTATTACATCATTTGCTAATCTAGTTAATTTGTTTAATAGTCAATTCTCTTGTAGTATAAAATTTGAACGATTAACTAGTGATTTATATAGGGTAACACAAGGCCAAAATGAATCACTTAGAGATTACATCACTAAGTTTAGTAAAGAATCCTTGGATATTCCTAACTTGGATATTGCTACGGCTGTAGAAGCCTTTAAAATGGGATTGCTTAGGGATTCATTGTTCTATGATGATCTTGTTATGACCCCTTGCAGGAATCTTGATGAAGTAAGAACCAGGGCCCTTAGGTTCATCCTCCTAGAGGATGACAAAAGGATCCAGGATAGATTGACAGGATCCTCAAAACAGGAGAAACAAGGATCCTACTTCAGGAACAACAAATCAAAGTCTTACAACAGATCTGATAACCAGAATGTGCATGCAGTGGAACAGGAAGAGGATGATGAGGATTATCCTCCTATTTCTGAATACTATTTTTCTGTTGATAACAATGAACTAATCCTTGCAATGCAGAATCTAGGTGAGAAAGCTAGGTGGCCAAGAAAAAGTGATAAACCAGCTGCTACAAAGGATAAGTCCAAGTGGTGTGCATATCATGAGGATTTTGGGCATCTCACTGAAGAGTGTATTGCACTGAGAAAGGAAATTGGTTACTTATTGAGCAAGGGGCATTTGAAAGAGCTTTTGGGATAAAAGAAGTCAAGGATCCAGGATCCTGAAAGGATCCCGGAAAGGGCTCCTGCTCCTCCAGCAGATGCACAAGTCATAAACTTCATATCCGGTGGATCAGACATTTGTGGTACCTCCTTTTCAGCAGTAAAAAGACATGCTAAGGAAACCAAGATGGACAATGGAGACAGACCCGTCCGGACCTCCGTTGTCACCCAGGATAAAGTCATAACCTTTGATGAGGATGATCGTGTTGATGTCCAGGATCCTCATCATGATGGTCTTGTAATTACATTATTTATTTCTAACCACTTTGTTCGCAGGATCCTTATAGATGGAGGAAGCTCTGTGAACATCATTCAGCTTGATGTCCTCAAGAAGATGAATATCCCGGAGTCTGACATTATCCCAAGATCCTCAGTACTTGTGGGATTCAGTGGAGAAACTAAGAATACATTGGGGGACATCAAACTCCCAATCTATATTGAAGGATTGCATTCTTATCAAAAGTTTTGTGTTATAGATTGCTTATCATGTTGTAATGTTATCCTTAGCAGGCCATGGATACATGACATGAAGTCAGTCCCATCCACCTATCATCAGTGTGTAAAGCTTCCAAGTCCATGGGGAGTGGTGAAAATTGAGAGTGATCAACAAGAGGCTAAGAATTGTTATACATCCTCAATGAAGCCAGCCTCAAGACCAAGGGAGCAATAGCAATTAAAATATCCTTCAAGAGATGTCTTGGAGGCAAGAGAACAGGATTTGAAAGAAATCCTCATGGATGCTGATGATCCTGAATCCAAAATCTTCATAGGATCAGGGATCCTTAGCGACATTGAACAGAAGCTAGTATCCTTCCTTAAAAGAAGGAAAACTACCTTTGCCTGGAAACATGAAGACATGACAGGTATATCTAAAGATATAATTACTCATAAACTTGGCATTGACAAGTCATTCAAGCCAATTCATCAAAAGAGGAGGAAGTTTGCACCTAAAAGGAATGCTATTATCCAGGAAGAGGTAGACAAACTACTTCGAGCAGGTATAATAAGAGAGGTTAAGTATCCAAGATGGTTAGCCAATGTGGTTGTTGTTCAAAAGAAAAATGGAAAGTGGAGGGTATGTGTCGATTTTACTGATTTAAACAAGGCATGTCCCAAGGATCCTTTCCCATTACCCCACATTGACTCCATGGTGAATGCTACCGCGGGTTATGAGTTGTTGACTTTTATGGATGCTTCATCTGGATTTCAACAAATTCAGATGGAACCATCTGATCAAGAGGATACAACCTTTATGACCCCAACTGGTATATATTGTTATATTGCTATGCCATTTGGACTAAGGAATGCAGGTGCTACGTATCAAAGGCTAGTCAATATGATGTTCAAGGAACAAATTGGACACACTATGGAAGTTTATATTGATGACATGGTGGTTAAGTCCAAGAAAGCTGAGGATCACCTTAAAGACTTGGAGGAAGCATTCAATATCCTTGATAAATTTAATATGAAACTTAATCCTTCCAAGTGTCATTTTGGTGTTAAGGCAGGTAAATTCTTAGGCTATATGGTGAAAAAGAGGGGCATTGAAGCAAGTCTAGAGCAAATCAAGGCTATTGTGAATATCAAATCTCCTGCCAATGCTAAGGATGTGCAAAGATTGACAGGCAGGATCGCAGCCTTGAACAGATTCATATCCAAATCCTCAGAAAAGTGCAAGGAATTCTATGATATCCTGAGGAAGAACAAGAAATTTGAATGGACTGAGAAGCATGAAAGTGCCCTCAAAGCTCTTAAGGATTACCTATCCTCAGCCCCGGCCTTGATGAAACCAGAAAAAGGGGATATATTATCCTTATATTTAGCAGTATCCTCAAAAGCAGTAAGTGCGGTCCTTGTTAAGGATCACCAAGGTACACAACATCCTGTCTATTATGTAAGTAAGAGTTTACTTGATGCTGAATCCAGGTATTCACACTTAGAGAAACTTATTCTTGCATTAATAATGGCATCAACTAAATTAAGACATTATTTTGAGACTCATGTCATTATTGTTAAGACTAATTTTCCAATTAAGAATGTTCTCAGGAAACCTGAAATGTCAGGAAGGATGGCTAAGTGGGCAGTGAAGCAAAGTGTATATGATATAAGATATGAACCAAGGACTGCCATCAAATCCCAAGCCTTAGCTGACTTTGTAGTAGATTTCAGTAGTGATTTGCAAAGGGAGGCTGAGTTAGAGGTCCAACAGCTTGAAGAAACCAATGATCCTTGGATACTATTAACTGATGGAGCCTCCAATGTAAAAGGAACAGGACTTGGAATACTACTGAAATCGCCACAGGGGGACATAATACCCCACTCCATAGCTTGTGAATTTCAAACTACCAACAATGAGGCTGAGTATGAAGCCTTGATAGCTGGTTTGCAAATTGCTAAGCATATGAGGATCAGGTATCTTGAGGTACATGTAGATTCTTTATTGATCACTAATCACTTTAATGGATCATATGCTGTAAAAGGTGAAAAGCTAATCAAATATTTGGAGATAGTCAAAGAATTGGCACTCTCTTTTGTTTCCTTTAGTTTGACACAGGTACCAAGGGAAGAGAATGCAGAGGCTGATGCATTAGCTAATCTAGGATCATCCTTGAAGATCCCGAAAGATATGAGGATCCCTATTATCCATATCCTGACCCCTGCCATTGAGGATCATATAACTATGGAGATAGGAGAAGATTCTGCAATCATCCCTGATGGTGATACTCAACCTCATTCAGGATCATGGATCCTCCCAATCATGAGATACATACAACATGGAGAGATTCCTACAGGAGAAAGCCCAAGGGCTTTCAAAATTAAGCTATCTCAATTTACAATATTGAATAATATGTTGTATAAACGATCTCTTGCAGGACCATATCTAAGATGCATTGAGGATCCCGAAATCCAAGAAGTCCTAAAGGATTTCCATGAAGGAGATTGTGGAAACCACACTGGGGGCAGGGCATTATTCTCAAGGATCCTGAGGACAGGATACTATTGGCCCACTATGAAGAAGGATGCTGTGGAGTACGCCAAGAAGTGTGATCCTTGTCAGAGTCATAGTAATATCCTTCACCAACCAGCAGAGCTCTTGCACCCTATATCCTCTTCCTGGCCATTCATGAGATGGGGAATGGATAAGTGGATAGAGGTTGAAGCCTTTGCTCAAGTCAGAGAAAAGGAAGTTATATCCTTTATTAAAAGAAACATTATTAAAGATTTGGTGTCCCTTCTGAAATTGTTTGTGATAATGGATCCCAATTTATTGGGAATAGAACCACTAACTTTTGTGACAGCTGGGGGATTAGGATGATAACATCAACACCAGTCCACCCACAAGCTAATGGTCAGGCAGAATCATCCAACAAGATCATCATCAACAATTTGAAGAAGAAGCTTGGATCCAAGAAAGGAAAATGGGCAGAAGAACTACCTTATGTGCTTTGGGCTGATAGGACAACTCCCAAGAATGCTACTGGCCAAACTCCATTTTCTTTGGTGTTTGGGGCAGAATCAGTGATCCCTACAGAGATGGTGGTTCCAACTGCAAGAACAAACATTCGTGATCCTGAAGAGAATGCTGAAAACTTGGTTCAAGACTTGGATACTATAGAAGAAATCAGGGATTTGGCAAGGATAAGGATGGCTAGTTATCAACAAAAGATGGCTGGAGCCTACAACAAAAATGTCAGGATCAGGAAATTCCAAGTTGGTGATATGGTATTAAGGAAAGCATTTCAGAATACCACCAATCCTGCTGATGGAAAGTTGGCACCAAAATGGGAACGCCCCTATTTGATTGAAGCTGAAGCAGGAAAGGGGGCATATCGATTGCTAACAATGGAAGGTGATTTGCTACCAAGATCTTGGAATGCTGTCCATTTGAAGAAATATTTTATGTGACAAGGATCCATGATCCTCACTTGACAAGTATCCTTGAAGGATCCTTACAGAACAGATGATCCTCATCTCGGTAACATTTTAATCTCAAACTATTTCATTCTTTTATTATCTTATATAAGGATAAGGATCCTGCATCCTTTATCCTCCTTTCACTTGATTCTGAGTTTTGAAGGTTCAGGTATCCTTAACTAAGGATTGAGTATCCACAGAAGTATCCAGTTATTTGGGCTTGACCCCAGTTATTTGGGCTTGACCCCAGTTTGGGCCTGTCCCCAGTTTCGCCAGTAGCGCACGATGATCCTGGTATAGTTCATGGCAATGGGACCAGTACTCGCTTTAGGGGCTGACAATTTCATTGTACTGGCTATATTCAGGATCCAACGTATAATGGTAGACGTACCATACATCCGTTCCTAAGGTTTCTAACGTTTTCACGTTAGCTAAGGTTTTGGCATTTTCATGTCACTAAGTTTGGATAGTCGCCAGTGAGGGCCATACTCCAGTTTACACACGATCCTTTGGGCTTGTCCCCAGTTATCCTTTGGGCTTGTCCCTAGTTATCCTTTGGGCTTGTCCACAGTTATCTTTTGGGCTTGTCCCCAGTATATTGGGCTTGTCCCCAGAATTGTTGGGCTTGTCCCCAGTTACTAACTCTTATCTTATATTGGCTTAGTCCTAAGTTGTATCCTATTTCAGGTTTTTGGAGATAAACGACCAAGGATCCTTGATCCTTACTTTCTACTAAGGTCTGTCTTTTGTGTTATACTGATTATAAGTGTTAAAGGATAGGATCCTAACTTGGATTCTCAGGTATGATCCTTAACTATTTTGATTTTATTCATTTTTCATTTGAATAACCCTTATCCTTTGACAACTGAACTTATGATCCTTAAACTATATAACTTTTCAAAACTTATCAACTATAGGATATATGATCCTTGATCATATCCTAAAATTTTTGAGGATATTTCTTAAATTTTTTCTTTACTTGATAAGTTTAAACAAAATGAACATCACAACAATTGGAAAGTAAAATACTAACAAGGATATCAACACAGGATAAGCCAAAAAGTTAAAGTTATTTTATTCACAAAACATTAAACCCTTTAAGGTTGTCAAAATTGCCAACCCACGTTTTTACCAGCAAAACGTGGCCCGTCCACAAGGGTTGGCAAAGGGTGTCCATTGTTCATAGGTCTAACAGGTGCAGGAAATTAAAGACGGAAGGATAACGAGTGGCTTCATCCCCCAAACAGAGGATCCATCCACCACCCATTATCCTGCCTATTATTCAAGGATCCATGATCCTTAGCCCTAATTACTATTGTTCAAATACAACCCATCATTGTTCAACAAAAAACACCATAACCAAAATAAACTACCAAATTCTAAAAAAAAAAAATGGGCTCCGGCTACGTCTAGAAATGTCCTTCATCGCCCATTCATGCAGCCTACACCTTCGCTGCATCACCATCTCCTCCAGCTCCCGTATCCTTCACCTGATCCTTGCCACTGCCACCAGCCTTGATTGCCAGGACCTCTGCAGCCTCTTCTTCATCCTCCAACTCAACCAGCCTAGCCTTCCAGCCCTCCATGTCTCAGCTGCTCCTGTCAAAGGTAGGATCCTGAGCTTCTTGGGCCATCTGCAACTTGGTCTTGTACATGGCAATGGCAGCGGAGACCTTAGCATCCTGCATGATCTCGTGCTTCTCATAGTCAGCGTTGATTTGAGCTGCAACCAATTGAGTTTTGGCATCATTGAAGTCCTTTTCGAGGGAGGCAATCTTGTGATCCTTGAGCACCGCCACTTTTTGGAGATCAGAGTATTTCTCCTCAAGCTCCTCAAAATTCCCAACATAGTCCTCAATTTCGGCAAATTTCTGCAAAGAAGACAATATAAAGTTAGGATCACATGATCCTCAAGTGGATAGGATAACTAAGCTAAGTCAGTGATCCTTACATCAGCAAAGTACTCGAGGAACTGATGGCGGATCAGAGGCAAGCCCTCTAGGTTGTCAGATTCAGAGGTCTTCCTCTTCTTTCCACCTCTTCCCTTTGAAGTGGTTGCCTTTGGGATTATGACGGAGGGGCTAGCAGCAGACTTTTTCTTTGAGGATCGGACAGTGTTGAGATCAGTGACACTGAATTTGGAGGCAGATCTTGAAGGTTTTCCAGCGCCTACACACCCAAAACAGATAAGTATCCTTATCCTATTTCTATTTAACTATTTACTTAAACATTTAACTATACAAAAAACAGGATACTTACTCGATATAGTGACAGAACCTGGGGATACTTCCTGAGAATCCTGGGTGTTTGTTTTGAATGATCTTCTTGCAGGATCAAGCCTCCAGAAAGCGGCAAGTCTTTCCTTTGTTGCAGGTGTTGTGATGAGGTGTGCGACAGTAATAGCTGCAAGATAGAAACAAAAGGACGTTAGTGATCCTTAAACAAAAACAAGGTCATCTGGTGATCCTTCTCAGGATCCTCTATCCTACCATGGGTGCTCCACTTTCTTGGCAGATCCTTTCCATCAGAGAGAGAATCCCTTCTGACAAATAAGAATCGCCACTTCTAGTTGGTATCATTCTTAGTGGCTTTGAAGATGGGGTGTTCTTCACCGGGTTTATGCTTGAGTAAATATCGGTGGGATCCATATGTTACGAGGTCATACATCTTTGCCAATTCCGACATCCCCAGAGCAATTCCTTCTTGCTCAATGATCCTTTCAAGGGTATATAGGACCCTCCAGATCATTGGCATCGCCTGAATGTAGGAGATGCCGGTAAGGGAGAAGAAAGACTGGGTGAATTCAGGGAAAGGATATGAATATCCTATTGTGAATGGAGTGACAGGGAAAGATACCCAAGTTTCAGAAACGTAATCACTTAGAACGGTGGGATCAAATGGTTTGAAATCGGTGTTCGCCGGAAAGCAATATCGGATCCTGTCTATTTGTGGATCAGTGAAGCAGCATCTTTCTTTCGCTGAATCTTTGATGATCCCCTGGCTCTTGAGAGGACTGTCTTTCGTGTGATCCTTAGCCGGAGAGGATCTTAGCATCATCTTGGTCATGAGGGTAGAGAAGAAGATGAACAGAGAAAGAAAACGTAAAGAGAGAAGAGGAAGAGAGATACCTCAATTACTGTTGGGATTGGTGATCCTCACTTCTGTTTGAATTA
This sequence comes from Helianthus tuberosus, assembly GCA_030545235.1. Classification (NCBI taxonomy): domain Eukaryota; kingdom Viridiplantae; phylum Streptophyta; class Magnoliopsida; order Asterales; family Asteraceae; genus Helianthus; species Helianthus tuberosus. The sequence goes on along the minus strand of CM060369.1, from coordinate 125,174,774 downwards.
GTGATCCTCAGGAGTGTTTCTGGATCAGGATCATGGATCATCTTAAGGATCCTTATACTAACGATTGTCTACTTTGAATATGGTGTTGTTTTGCAGGAGTACGAGCTTGGACTTGGTCTTGCCGATATTCCTGGAGAATATTCTATATTTATTCCGCACGTGCATGGCTGAAATGGACATTGTGGGAGTCGTGGAGGACTTGCACCAAATGCGGAATGTTTGTTAGCTTAGATATTTTCTATTTTTAAAAGGGATAGCGAGCTAAATAGAAACACTTGGCTAATTTTTGCTACACACACTCTTGCAACTGCTCTCACCAGCTCTCGATAATTCACTTGGCGATTACACACTTTTTTACACAATACACTATAGTGATCCTTGTAACTAGCTCGCTATCATCCGAAGTTGTAATACATTCATTGTTTAATTTGAGTTGGTGATCGGTAGTTTCCATCACCCGAGGTTTTTTATGCCGGAGATCATTCATTGATCAAGGGCTTTTTCCTCGTATAAGTCTTTGTGTCACTTGTTCATTACATTTCAAAGTGATCCTTAGTGTTGTTCATTCATTCAAGCATCATACCTCACAACAGAAAGTTTGGTTGCATTGTCATTGCTTGATTTTTGACCAAAACAGTACCGACGCTAAACAAAAGACTGACTCAAAACTGTTTTGGTCAAAAATCAGGCTAGAATAATGCAACCAAATCTTTGTTGTGAGGAATGATGCTTGAAACAATGAACAAAAGTATGAATAACTTGCAAATGAAATGAACAAGTGACACAAGGATTTATACGAGGAAAAAGCCCTTGATCAAGAGTTGATCTCCGGCATAAAAAACCTCGGGTGATGGAAACTACCGATCACCAACTATAATTAAACAAATGATTGTTACAACTCGGGATGATAACAAGCTTGTTACAAGGATCACTAGAGTGCAATGTGTATGAAATCGCCAAATGAACTGTTGAGAGCTTGCGAGAGTGTGAGTGTTAGCTAACTTAGCCGAATGTTCTAATCTAAGCTTGTTATCCCCTTTTAAAATTAGAAATAACTAGATAACTAAATATCCGCTAAATGTGCGAGCTTCCCACGATCTCCATAACGTTCACAAAGGCCAAGCATGTGCGGAATATTGAGGGCATATTCTCCAAGAATATCGGTAAGACTTGGTCCATGTGTATACTCCTGCAAAACGAGCTCACATACAATGTAGACAACCGTTAGTGTAAGGATAACAATTAGGATCATGGATCCTGATCCTGCCACACCTTCTGAGGATCCTTAATTCAAACAGAATTGAGGACCCATGATCCTGGCAGTACTTGAGGATCCGTGATCCTTAGGATTGGAAAATCCTCCCCTAACAATTGCCCCCAAAATATGAGGAGTACAATGTAAATTAACGAGTTATATTTTTTTTAATCTTATCTCCAATGAACTGACTAACGGATATATAGCCGTTAGAATCTAAGTAGCCGTTGCTGGTCTTACGTCAGCGACATGACTTGCCTGCAAAATCATCATTATAAATTCAAGTTAGAGATAAGGATCAAGAGGCATTTAAATTCGTGCGTTACACCCTTTAAATCCTCATTCGAAGATTGATCAGGTACTTCTCTCTCCCTTCTCTCTTCATCTTCTTCCGCTGTTCCTTTTCAAAATCTTTAGATCATAATGAAGTTACGATCCTCCCCAGCCAAGGATCACCAGAAAGATAGTCCTTTGAAAAGCCAAGGGATTATCAAAAATCTTTCGAAGGAACTCTGCAGGCTCACTGATCCGGAGATCGACCGGATTCGCCACTGTTTTCCGGCGAATACCGTCTTCAAGCCTTTTGACCCTACTGCCAAAAGCGATTTCGTTTCTGAGACATGGGTTACCTTTCCGGTTACCCCATTCCTGATAGGATACTCCTATCCTTCCCCTGCTTTCACCCAGTCTTTCTTTTCCCTCACCGGCATATGTTATATCCAGGCGATGCCAATGATGTGGAGGGTCTTATATACCCTAGAGAGCATCATTGAGCAGGAAGGCATAGAGTTGGGGATGTCGGAATTGGCTGAACTGTATAACCTTGTGAGCCATGGTTCACACCGCTTCTTATTCAAACATAAACCCGGTGATGCACACCCAATCCTCAAGACCACAAAGAACGATAGCAACTGGAAGAAGCGTTTTTTCTTCGTTAGGAGGGATTCCATCTCGGATGGGAAGGATCTCCCAAGAAAGTGGGCCACCCTTGGTAGGATAGAGGATCCTTATAGAAGGATCATAGGATAATCCTGTTTCTGTTGAGGATAACTGACCCTTTTTCTGTTTTGCAGGTATCTCTGTCTCTCATATCATTCAGTCACCTACAACAAAGGAAAGGGTCGCTGCTTTCTGGAGTCTTGATCCTGCAGTAAGATCATTTCAAGCAAACACAAAGAATTCACAAGAAGTATCCTCAGGTTCAGTTACAATATCAAGTAAGTGTTTAAATTTATGTATGAGTAAATAATATATGTTAAGGATACTTATATGTTATTTGTCCTTTGTAGGTGCTGGAAAATCCTCAAAGTCAGCCACTCGCTTCAGCGTCACTGATCTTAGTACCGTCGCTCCCCGGTCCGGAAAGAAGAAATCTGCTGCTAGCCCCAGTGTTCAAGTTCCAAAGCCTGTCACCTCCAAGGGCAAAGGAGGAAAGAAGAGGAAGTCCACTGAAGCTGATAACCTTGAAGGCCTGCCCCTCATCTGTCATCAGTTTGAAGAATACTTCAATGATGTAAGGATCCTTGATCCTTAATTCTATCATGCCCATTCAAGGATAACTGATCCTAAATTGAATCCTTTTTTCTTTGCAGAAATTCGCTGAGATCCAGATTCTATTTGATGCCTATGTTGAAGATGCTGAGATGAAGGAGCTGGACTTCCAGAAGATCTTCCTGGCTAAGGATCAAACCATCTCCAACCATGAGAAAGAGCTCAACTTGGAAAAGAAGCAGGTGGTCATGGCCCAGATCACTGCTGATCAAGAGAAGAATGAGGTGATGGAGGATGCCAAACTCTCTGCCGCCATTGCTATGTACAAAACCAAACTGCAGATGGCCCAGGAAGATCAGGATCCTGACTTTGACAGGACCAATTGGGACCAGGAGGGCTGGAAGGCTAGGCTGGCTGAGCTTGATGACGAAGAGGAGGCTGGAGAGGTCTTGATGCTTGAGGCAAGTGGCAGCGGGGCTAAGGATCAAGCTGGTGATGCTGGGGCTGGAGATGATAGTGATGGTGATGCAGCGAAGGTGTGAGCAGCAGAAATGGGCGATGATGGATTTATCTAGACGCGACCGGAGCCCATTTTTTTATGGTTTGGTAGTGGTTTTTGTTTTGATGGTGTTTTTCTCGAACAATGATGGTCTATAATAACTTAGACAATAGTTTTTAGGGTTGAGGATCATGGATCCTTGAACAATAGGTAGGATAATGGGTGGTGGATGGATCCTCTGTTTGGGGGATGAAACCACTTGTTATCCTTCCGCCTTTATTTCCTGCACTTAGACCTTGTTAATATGGACACCCTTTGCCAACCCAAGTGGACGGGCCACGTTTTGCTGGTAGAAACTTGGGTTGGCAATTTTGACAACCTTTAAAGGGTTTAACTTTTGGTAAATAAAATCTTAATCTTTTGACTATCTTATGTGTTGTTACATTTGTGAATACCTTACCTTTCAGTTGCTATCACACACTTTGTTTGAATTCATAAGTTGAGAATAAAAGTTTAATAGATTGTGTCAAAAAATTTAGGATATGATCAAGGATCATCATGTTTGTTGGAAGTTAGCCGGTTATGTTTGTTTGTAATTGCAATGATTTGTGTTGATATGTTTGTAGTTAAGGCTCAACTTACAAATAAGTGAATGTGACTTGTATGTATGTATGTATGTATGTATGTATGAAGATATGGAACTGTAGCGTGTGTAAGTCGTGTGAACTTGTATGTACATGCATATGAACGAGATACGTATGAATGTACTTGGATATATGAAAGTGTATACACGTGTTGTAATCTAATGATTGTAGATCACTGGTATACGTATACGTGAAGATGTGGGTTTTCAATATGTTTGAGATTACGTACCCCTAACCATGTTACTCTTGAGAATGAAATAAATGGAGCGTAGGTATGGGAACGCCGGACCCTCGAGGAATTGATGTCGGACTCGAGTAAATAAAATTGAGAGGTTGTTTCAATGGAATACCTTACGTAGCTATAATATGATATAGCCTGTTAAGGATACGTATTAAATTATATATGATGTTACCATGTACTAACGTGTTGGTTATATATGGTGACCGCAGGTTACAGATATTCATGATGGACAAGTGAACGAGGGTCGAGTTGAAGATCATGGATTGTACGGGAAAGCGGTCACGTTGTTGTAATTATTTGTTAACATAGTTACATTAATTAAATGATGAATGATGTATTTGATGTGCTAAAAGAGGTTAAATAAAAACAACTAAAATTAACCCTAAATTAGACACTCTAAGCGTTAAATTTATAAACTCAGACTCGATCTAAAACTAAAACCACACAACCGGCAAGTGTAACGATCAATGTAGCATAGCTAAAGTAAGTCCGAGTATCGAACCCACGAGACTCTAATGATTACGCTAAGACTCTATTTAGACTACGACTGACACGACTTAACTAATTGTTTATTGATTGGGGGGGCGGGGTTTCTAAAAATCCTAAAAACTGCAAATAACGACTAAACTAGATTAGCTAGATTAACTAAACACGAACTCGGACGAAGACTTGAACCAGTGGCTATGAAGACTACCTAGGCTAGACGCAAGCTTAACTCGGAATGGATTTCTATTCGAAAGTAATGTGGTATGGAACTGGGATCTTTAAATGCTAAACCTATTAAGACACCAACTAAGCCCCTCAACCCTTCTCGAGGCGATTCTTGTGGCACTACCTAGGCTGTTACGATTACCGGTTATTAGATTTCCTTACAGTCCTCTAACTTTTTGAAAGTGCCCTAATGCGACAATCTACCTTACAGCGCGAAAGTCTAAGGCAACTATGGGTTTCAACTTGGTTTAATAGACAAGAGAATGGTTAGGAAACTAGACCGATTTCTTACAAAATCTAAACCTGACTATATACCAAACCAAGACCTATTAACAACCTCGAGCCTTACAGCGACAAGATTAGTAAAACACTTGATTTTATAAGATTACCGAATATTACTTCTAAGGTTACTTACTAGATTTTCGCCTTAAATGATTGAAGATTTATTACGTGATATAGACACTCACCTAAATCTAAAACCCTAGCACAACCCTATTATGTGATATAGACCGTCACCAAGGATCATACGAAGCAATAAACAGCGACCAAACAAATTCAAGCATGCATATACACCAAGTTAAAATTCCATAATCGTTTACAATTCAAGAAAAACCCATAAACCACACTAAAACCGAATAAAAATCCAAACTTTATTAAACCATTGTCATGCCTAGGTAGTTAAAGGTTTTTAGCCGGAAAACATAATCAGAAACAAAATATCTGATTGTCTCTTAGTGGGCCTTCCAAGCCCAGTATATTACGTCCAATTTAATCGATGTATATTGCTGATTGTAAAAAAAAAAACCCCTTTTCTTTTTGTCGCATATGTATGCATATATATTCCATTCTCATTCTCATTAGGGTTGAATAATGATTAATAATTCTTCAAAATTCTAACATCCCATAATTCACGTACTGTTGTCCATGGCCCCTTTTTTATTTTCTTTTCTCAAATCCAACAATATTAATAATAATATATAGATATGCCCTTTTTTAAGATAACATAGAGATAGCGGGCTCGGCCCACTCATAGAAACTAGCGGTGAATTTCCTTCGGTCTCTGGTACCCTACTCTGCCCAACTGGCTGGTTATTTCCATATTACTTGTTTTTGCTCCATTTGCACCAGGACCTAGCCCAACACAAAATAATATAAAATAACACTAAAACTAAATAAAAATAAATAAAACCTATACAATAATTATACACTCTACGCGGGACAAATATGTATATTTTACCCTACATCAAATATCCCCACACTTAACATTTTTTCGTCCCCGAAAAAGAATTATGCAAAACAGAATCATAGACGGAATAATTATTCGGGACAAAAGCTTAAATTACTTATTAAAACCGAAACTTGTGTTAGCCGCGATTGCAAGTATACTTGTTCTCTTAAACCCAAACCTGGTTCCAAACCCTTATCATGCAAGTTTAGTTCAAGTACGGTCAATCTACCTAAAGTCTCACGCTAAGAATCGCAAGTCCACCTAATCCCCCCTTAAGCTTATAGGACAAAAGGAACAACCACTGGGTTATTTCCTAACCGTTTTATACCAAGATCAAGAGAGTTTAAAATCAAATCTTTTCTCATTTTTTTCATTTCTTTTTTTTTTTTCATTTTTTTCCTCTTTTTTCAGCATTTTTTCTTTTTTTTTTCATTTTTTTCCTTTTAACGAGCGTAGACGTTGCTTTCCCTAACCCAGAGGCATTCCGGCTGTAGAGTCGCTATCCCCAACTCGGATTACTTAGGCTTCGGTACTTTTTTCTTGCAAGTTCGATTTCACACATCCTAGAGGTATTCCGGTTGTAGAGTCGCTATCCCCAACCAAGATTACATAGGTATGCGCTACTTTCCTTTAGTTTTTAGCTCTTTTTTTTACATTATTTTTTTCAACGAGATATGAAAAGAAACTCTAACGATCTTAACTTATAACGGTATCCCTTATACTATTATTGGCGGTTTCAATTTCCCCACTTTTCCTAGATGAGAACCCATTAGTAGACCGACAATTAGGTATATTTAAGATCAAAGGAACCTAGAACCGAATCGAGCCAACCCGTACATCCCAAACTAGACACAAGCTCAATTATATTATCTCATATTATTATTATTTGAACCCGAACAAAAACCTATCTTTTATTAATTTTGCAAACTTCTTTATTCAAAAGACATTTTCTAATTTTTTAATTTTTTTTATATTTTTAAATTTTTAATTTTTTTGTATTTTTCGACTTTTATGAATCGAATAACTATGCTAACGACACTAAATGATAGTTTCCCATCCCCACACTTAAACTCTACATTGCCCTCAATGTAGGATGGAAACCGACTCAAAAAAACTAAAATAAATAAGAAAAAAAACTAAGGGCAAATTGGAAAGGACTTAGCTGGTTAATTAACGCGTAAGCTTCAAAAGTCTCATCCAATCCCGCTCGATCGTATAGCATTTCATTCGCTATCGGCTTTGACTCTAACTGGTACACTTAGTAAATGCCTGATATCTGATAAGCAGCTCCAAAATCACCCGAATGGAGATTGAGTATGGGTGGTACATATTCAAACTGCATAAACAAAAACAAGCAAAAACCAAAGCAGTACCGACTCTAAACAAAAGACTGACTCAAAACTGTTTTGGTCAAAAATCAGGCTAGGATAATGCAACCAAATCTTTGTTGTGAGGAATGATGCTTGAAACAATGAACAAAAGTATGAATAACTTGCAAATGAAATGAACAAGTGACACAAGGATTTATACGAGGAAAAAGCCCTTGATCAAGAGTTGATCTCCGGCATAAAAAACCTCGGGTGATGGAAACTACCGATCACCAACTATAATTAAACAAATGATTGTTACAACTCGGGATGATAACAAGCTTGTTACAAGGATCACTAGAGTGCAATGTGTATGAAATCGCCAAATGAATTGTTGAGAGCTTGCGAGAGTGTGAGTGTTAGCTAACTTAGCCGAATGTTCTAATCTAAGCTTGTTATCCCCTTTTAAAATTAGAAATAACTAGATAACTAACTATCCGCTAAATGTGCGAGCTTCCCACGATCTCCATAACGTTCACAAAGGCCAAGCACGTGCGGAATATTGAGGGCATATTCTCCAAGAATATCGGTAAGACTTGGTCCATGCGTATACTCCTGCAAAACGAGCTCACATACAATGTAGACAACCGTTAGTGTAAGGATAACAATTAGGATCCTGGATCCTGATCCTGCAACACCTTCTGAGGATCCTTAATTCAAACAAAATTGAGGACCCGTGATCCTGGCAGTACTTGAGGATCCATGATCCTTAGGATTGGAAAATCCTCCCCTAACAATTGCCCCCAAAATATGAGGAGTACAATGTAAATTAACGAGTTATATTTTTTTGATCTTATCTCCAATGAACTGACTAACGAATATATAGCCGTTAGAATCTAAGTAGCCGTTGCTGGTCTTACGTCAGCGACATGACTTGCCTGCAAAATCATCATTATAAATTAAAGTTAGAGATAAGGATCAAGAGGCATTTAAATTCGTGCGTTACACCTTTTAAATCCTCATTCGAAGATTGATCAGTTACTTCTCTCTCCCTTCTCTCTTCATCTTCTTCCGCTGTTCCTTTTCAAAATCTTTAGATCATAATGAAGTTACGATCCTCCCCTGCCAAGGATCACCAGAAAGATAGTCCTTTGAAAAGCCAAGGGATTATCAAAAATCTTTCGAAGGAACTCTGCAGCTTCACTGATCCGGAGATCGACCGGATTCGCCACTGTTTTCCGGCGAATACCGTCTTCAAGCCTTTTGACCCTACTGCCAAAAGCGATTTTGTTTCTGAGACTTGGGTTGCCTTTCCGGTTACCCCATTCCTGATAGGATACTCCTATCCTTTCCCTGCTTTCACCCAGTCTTTCTTTTCCCTCACCGGCATGTGTTATATCCAGGCCATGCCAATGATGTGGAGGGTTTTATATACCCTAGAGAGCATCATTGAGCAGGAAGGCATAGAGTTGGGGATGTCGGAACTGGCTGAACTGTATAACCTTGTGAGCCATGGTTCACACCGCTTCTTATTCAAACATAAACCCGGTGATGCACACCCAATCCTCAAGACCACAAAGAACGATAGCAACTGGAAGAAGCGTTTTTTCTTCGTTAGGAGGGATTCCATCTTGGATGGGAAGGATCTCCCAAGAAAGTGGGCCACCCATGGTAGGATAGAGGATCCTTATAGAAGGATCATAGGATAATCCTGTGTCTGTTGAGGATAACTGGCCCTTTTTCTGTTTTGCAGCTATCTCTGTCTCTCATATCATTCAGTCACCTGCAACAAAGGAAAGGGTCGCTGCTTTCTGGAGTCTTGATCCTGCAGTAAGATCATTTCAAGCAAACACAAAGAATTCACAAGAAGTATCCTCAGGTTCAGTTACAATATCAAGTAAGTGTTTAAATTTATGTATGAGTAAATAATATATGTTAAGGATACTTATCTGTTATTTGTCCTTTGTAGGTGCTGGAAAATCCTCAAAGTCAGCCACTCGCTTCAGCGTCACTGATCTTAGTACTGTCGCTCCCCGGTCTGGAAAGAAGAAATCTGCTGCTAGCCCCAGTGTTCAAGTTCCAAAGCCTGTCACCTCCAAGGGCAAATGAGGAAAGAAGAGGAAGTCCACTGAAGCTGATAACCTTGAGTGCCTGCCCCTCATCCGTCATCAGTTTGAAGAATACTTCAATGATGTAAGGATCCTTGATCCTTAATTCTATCATGCCCATTCAAGGATAACTGATCCTAAATTGAATCCTTTTTTCTTTGCAGAAATTCGCTGAGATCCAGATGCTATTTGATGCCTATGTTGAAGAGGCTGAGATGAAGGAGCTGGACTTCTAGAAGATCTTCCTGGCTAAGGATCAAACCATCTCCAACCATGAGAAAGAGCTCAACTTAGAAAAGAAGCAGGTGGTCATGGCCCAGATCACTGCTGATCAAGAGAAGAATGAGGTGATGGAGGATGCCAAACTCTCTGCCGCCATTGCTATGTACAAAACCAAACTGCAGATGGCCCAGGAAGATCAGGATCCTGGCTTTGACAGGACCAATTGGGACCAGGAGGGCTGGAAGGCTAGGCTGGCTGAGCTTGATGACGAAGAGGAGGCTGGAGAGGCCTTGATGCTTGAGGCAAGTGGCAGCGGGGCTAAGGATCAAGCTGGTGATGCTGGGGCTGGAGATGATAGTGATGGTGATGCAGCGAAGGTGTGAGCTGCAGAAATGGGCGATGATGGATTTATCTAGACGCGGCCGGAGCCCATTTTTTTATGGTTTGGTAGTGGTTTTTGTTTTGATGGTGTTTTTCTCGAACAATGATAGTCTATAATAACTTAGACAATAGTTTCTAGGGTTGAGGATCATGGATCCTTGAACAATTGGTAGGATAATGGGTGGTGGATGGATCCTCTGTTTGGGGGATGAAACCACTTGTTATCCTTCCGCCTTTATTTCATGCACTTAGACCTTGTTAATATGGACACCCTTTGCCAACCCAAGTGGACGAGCCACGTTTTGCTGGTAGAAACTTGGGTTGGCAATTTTGACAACCTTTAAAGGGTTTAACTTTTGGTAAATAAAATCTTAATCTTTTGACTATCTTATGTGTTGTTACATTTGTGAATACCTTACCTTTCAGTTGCTATCATACACTTTTTTTGAATTCATAAGTTGAGAATAAAAGTTTAATAGATTGTGTCAAAAAATTTAGGATATGATCAAGGATCAAATATCCTATAATCGATAAATTTAAAAAGGTAGTGAACTTTAAGGATCATGTGTCCTGTTGTCAAAGAATAAGGGTCACTTAGATAAATGTAGAAAAAATCAAAATGATCAAGGATCATACCTGAGGATCCAAGTTAGGATCCTAAACCTTTAACATTTACAATCAGGATAGCCAAAAGACAAACCTTAGTAAAAGGTAAGGATCAAGGATCCTTAGCTATTTGGCTTCAAAAACCTGAAATGGAACATAACTTGGGACTAAGCCAATTATAAGAGAAGAGTTAGCAACTGGGGACAAGCCCAACAATTCTAGGGACAAGCCCAAAAAACTGGGGACAAGCCCAAAAAACTGGGGACAAGCCCAAAAAACTGGGGACTAGCCCAAATAAACTGGGGGCAAGCCCAAAAAACTGGGGACAAGCCCAAAGGATCTTGTGTAAACTGGAGTATGGCCCTCACTGGCGACTATCCAAACTTAGTGACATGAAAATGTCAAAACCTTAGCTAACGTGAAAACGTTAGAAACCTTAGGAATGGATGTATGGTACGTCTACCATTATACGTAGAATCCTGAATACAGCCAGTACAATGAAATTGTCAGCCCCTAAAGCGAGTACTGGTCCCATTGCCATGAACTGTACCAGGATCATCGTGCGCTACTGGCGATATTGAGGACAGGCCCAAATAACTGGGGTCAAGCCCAAATATCTGGGGTCAAGCCCAAATAACTAGGGTCAAGCCCAAATAACTGGAGACTTCTGTGGATACTCAATCCTTTGTTAAGGATACATGAACCTTCTGCAAAACTCATAATTAAGTGAAAGGAGGATAGAGGATCCAGGATCCTTCTCCTTATATATAGGATAATTAAAGAATTAAATAGTTTGAGATTAGATCATTACCAAAATGAGGATCCTCTATCCTGTAAGGATCCTTCGAGGATATCGGTCATGAAAATAGTTAAGGATCCTGGATCCTTACTACATGAAATATTTCTTCAAGTGGACAGCATTCCAAGCTCTTGGTAGCAAATCACCTTCCATTGTTAGCAATCGATATGCCCCCTTTCCTGCCTCCGCTTCAATCAGGTAGGGGCCTTCCCACTTTGGTGCCAACTTTCCATCAGCAGGATTTGTGGTATTCTGAAATGCTTTCCTCAATACCATATCACCAACTTGGAATTTCCTGATCCTGACATTCTTATTGTAGGCTCCAGCCATCCGTTGTTGATAACTAGACATCCTTATCCTTGCCAAATCCCTGAGTTCTTCTATAGTATGCAAGTCTTGAACCAAGTTTTCAGCATTTCCTTCAGGATCACGGATGCTTGTTCTTGCAGTAGGAACCACCATCTCTGTAGGGATCACTGATTCTGCTCCAAATACCAAAGAAAATGGAGTTTGGCCAGTGGTATTCTTGGGGGTTGTCCTATCAGCCCATAGTACATAAGGTAGTTCTTCTGCCCACTTTCCTTTCTTGGATCCAAGCTTCTTCTTCAAGTTGTTGATGATAATCTTGTTGGATGATTCTGCTTGACCATTAGCTTGTGGGTGGACTGGTGTTGATGTTATCATCTTAATCCCCCAGCTGTCACAAAAGTTAGTAGTTCTACTCCCAATAAATTGGGATCCATTATCACAAACAATTTCAGAAGGGATACCAAATCTAGTAATAATGTTTCTTTTAATAAAGGATATCACTTCCTTTTCTCTGACTTGAGCAAAGGCTTCACCCTCTATCCACTTAGAGAAGTAATCAATCATGGCAAGCATGAACACCTTTCCTCCTAGTGCTTTGGGAAGTTTACCAACTATATCCATTCCCCATCTCATGAATGGCCAAGAAGAGGATATAGGATGCAAGAGCTCTGCTGGTTGATGAAGGATATTACTATGTCTCTGACAAGGATCACACTTTTTGGCATAATCCACAGCATCATTCTTCATTGTAGGCCAATAGTATCCTGTCCTAAGGATCCTTGAGAACAATGCCATGCCCCCAGTGTGGTTTCCACAATCTCCTTCATGAAAATCCTTTAGTACTTCTTGAATTTCAAGATCCTCTATGCACCTTAGATATGGACCTGCAAGAGATCATTTATATAACATGTTATTCAATATTGTAAATTGAGATACCTTGATTTTGAAAGCCCTGTGGTTTTCTCCTGTAGGAATCTCTCCATGTTGTATATATCTCATGATTGGAAGGATCCATGATCCTGAATGAGACTGTACACCATCACTAGGAACCATTGCCGAATCCTCTTCTATCTCCATAGTTATGTGATCCTCAATAGCAGGAGCCAAAATATGGATGATAGGGATCTTGATATCCTCTGGAATTTTCAAAGATGATCCAAGATTGGCCAATGCATCAGCTTCTGCATTCTCTTCCCTGGGTACCTGTGTCAAACTAAAAGAAACAAAAGAGAGTGGCAATTCCTTGACTATCTCTAGGTATTTGATTAGCTTTTCACCTTTAACAGCATAGGATCCATTAAAGTGATTAGTAATTAACAATGAACCTACATGTACCTCAAGATACATGATCCTCATATGCTTGGCAATTTGCAAACCAGCTATTAAGGCTTCATATTCAGCCTCATTATTAGTAGTTTGAAACTCACAAGCTATGGAGTGGGGTATTATGTCCCCCTGTGGCAATTTTAGTAGTATTCCAAGTCCTGTTCCTTTGACATTGGAGGCTCCATCAGTGAAGAGTATCCAAGGATCCTGAGTCTCTTCCAGCTGCTGAACTTCTAACTCAGCTTCTCTTTGCAAGTCACTACTAAAATCTGCCACAAAGTCAGCTAAGGCTGGGGATTTGATGGCAGTCCTTGGTTCATATCTTATATCATAAGCACTAAGCTTCACTGCCCATTTAGCCATCCTTCCTGACATTTCAGGTTTCCTGAGAACACTCTTAATTGGAAAGTTAGTCTTAACAATAATGGCATGAGTTTCAAAATAATGTCTTAGTTTAGTAGATGCCATAATCAAAGCAAGGATAAGTTTTTCTAAATGTGAATACCTAGATTCAGCATCAAACAAACTCTTACTTACATAATAAACAGGATGTTGTGTACCTTCGTGATCCTTAACAAGGACCGCACTTACTGCTTTAGAGGATACCGCTAGATATAAGGATAATATATCCCCTTTTCTGGTTTCATCAAGGTAGGAGCTGAGGATAGGTAATCCTTAAGGGCTTTGAGAGCATTTTCATACTTTTCAGTCCACTCAAATTTCTTGTTCTTTCTCAAAATTTCGTAGAATTCCTTGCACTTTTCTGATGATTTTGATATGAACCTATTCAAGGCTGCAATCCTCCATGTCAACCTTTGCACATCCTTGGCATTGGCAGGAGATTTGATATTCACAATAGCCTTAATTTGCTCTTGACTTGCTTCAATGCCTCTTTTTGTTACCATATAACCTAGGAACTTGCCTGCTTTAACACCGAAGTGACACTTTGAAGGATTCAACTTCATATTGAATTGTCAAGGATATTGAATGCTTCCTCCAAGTTTTTAAGGTGATCCTCAGCTCTCTTGGACTCAACCACCATGTCGTCTATGTAGACCTCCATAGTGTGTCCTATTTGTTCCTTAAACATCATATTGACTAGCCTTTGATAACTTGCACCTGCATTCCTTAGTCCAAATGGCATAGCAATATAACAATAGATACCAGTTGGGGTCATAAAGGCTATATCCTCTTGATCAGATGGTTCCATCTGAATTTGTTGAAATCCAGATGAAGCATCCATAAAAGTCAACAACTCATGACCCGCGGTAGCATCCACCATGGAGTCAATGTGGGGTAATGGGAAAGGATCCTTGGGACATGCCTTGTTTAAATCAGTAAAATCAACACATACCCTCCACTTTCCGTTTTTCTTTTGAACAACAACCACATTGGCTAACCATCTTGGATACTTAACCTCTCTAATCGTACCTGCTCAGAGTAATTTGTCTACCTCCTCCTGGATAATGGCATTCCTCTCAGGTGCAAACTTCCTCCTCTTCTGATGTATGGGCTTGAATGACCTGTCAATACCAATTTTATGAGTAATTATATCTTTAGAGATACCTGTCATGTCTTCATGCTTCCAGTCAAAGGTGGTTTGTCTCCTCTTAAGGAAGGATACTAAATCATGTTCAATGTTGCTGAGGATCCCTGATCCTATGAAGACTTTGGATTCAGGATCATGAGGATCCATAAGGATATCCTTCACATCCTGTTCTCTTGCCTCCAAGACGTCTCTTGGAGGATACTTTAGTTGCTATGGCTCCCTTGGTCTTGAGGCTGGCTTCATTGATGAGGTGTAGCAATTTTTTGCTTCTTGTTGGTCACTCTCAATCTTTATCACCCCCCATGGACTAGGAAGCTTTACACACTGATGGTAGGTAGATGCAACTGCCTTCATGTCATGTATCCATGGCCTGCCAAGGATAACAGTACAACAGGATAAGCAATCTATAACACAAAATTTTTTATAAGAATGAAGTCCTTCAATGTAGATGGGAAGTTTAATGTCCCCCAATGTATTCTTGGTTTCTCCGCTGAGTCCCACAAGGACTGAGGATCTTGGGATAATATCTGATTCAGGAATGTTCATCTTTTTTAGGACATCAAGCTGAATGATGTTCACCAAGCTTCCTCCATCTATCAGGATCCTGCGAACAAAATGGTTAGATATAAATAAGGTAATAACTAGACCATCATGATGAGGATCCTGAACATCAACACGATCATCCTCATCAAAAGTTATAACTTTCTCCTGTGTAACAGTAGAGGTCCGGATAGGTCTATCTCCGTTATCCATCTTGGTCTCCTTGGCATGTCTTTTGGCTGCTGAAAAAGAAGTTCCACAAATGTCTGATCCACCAGATATGAAGTTTATAACTTGTGCATCTGCTGGAGGAGCAGGAGCTCTTTTTGGGACCTTCTCAGGATCCTGGATCCTTGACTTTTTTCTTCCTAAAAGTTCCTTCAAGTGCCCCTTGCTTAACAAATAACCAATCTCTTTTCTCAGTGCAATACACTCTTTAGTGAGATGTCCGAAATCCTCATGATATGCGCACCATTTGGATTTGTCTTTTGTTGTGGCTGGTTTATCACTTTTCCTTGGCCACCTAGCTTTTTCACCTAGATTCTGTGTTGCAAGAATTAGTTCATTGTTATCGATAGAAAAACAATATTCAGAAATGGGAGGATAATCCTCATCATCCTCTTCCTGTTCTACTGCATGCACGTTCTGGTTGTCAGACTTGTTGTAAGGCTTGGACTTGTTGTTCCTGAAGTAGGATCCTTGTTTCTCTTGCTTCGAGGATCTTGCCAGTCTTTCCTGGATCCTTTTATCATCCTCTAATCGGATGAATCTAAGGGCCCTGGTTCTTACTTTATCAAGATTCCTGCATGGGGTCATGACAAGATCATCATAGAATAACGAATCCCTAAGCAAACCCATTTTAAAGGCTTCCACAACCGTAGCTATATCCAGATTAGGAATGTCTAAGGATTGTTTACTAAACTTAGTGATGTAATCTCTAAGTGATTCATTTTGACCTTGTGTTACCCTATATAGATCACTAGTTAAACGTTCAAATTTTCTACTACATGAGAATTGGCTATTAAACATATTAACTAGATTAGCAAATGAAGTAATGGAGTAAGGGGGAAGACTTAGCAGCCATTTAAGAGCTGATCCTATGAGTGTGGATCAAAAACCCTTGCATAGACATGCTTCTTTTAGCCTCTCAGGAATTGGATTGATCTCCATCCTTTATCCGTTGAACCATCATATAACTTCATGGTTGGTATTTGGAACCTTTTGGGTATCTCAGCATCACAAATAGGTGGTGCAAAACGAGATATCCTATGGCTCCCATCTGCAATTTCAGGAATGGGCTTAACCACTCCTGGAACGCTGGATATCATATCCTTCAGTTTTTGTAATTCCCTAGCCATAGCTTGATTGATACCTGTATCCTGCATAAAGCCATGGTTAGTGTTATAAGAATTATTCAAAATGTTATCTCCCGGAGGATTCTGGTTTGGAATCCCGGATGTGAATCCATATTGGCGAGATTCTGGTATGACTGAAGGACCAGAAGAAGCAATGGTCTACATTGGAATGAAGTCTCCTTGATGAACATCTGAGCTTGAAGGCTGTACGCTTCTTAAGAATCCCTGATCCTGAAAGATGTTGGATCCTTGATGTGTTGTGACTGGGGGTCTTGGAGGATAATCCATGGATCCGTGAACCTGAGATGAGGATCCTTGAACCTGAAAGGATCCTTGAACCTGAGAGGATCCTTGAACCTAAGAGGATCCTTGAACCTGAGAGGATCCTTGAACCATGTGCGTCCCCATATATCCTCCTGAGCTAACGAAGGATCCCTGTTGCTGAAAAGAGGATCCCGAAGGCTGGAAACAGGATCCTGAAGGCTGGAACTGAGACCCTAAAGCCTGACTCATACTTGTTGATTGTAACACCCCGAAAATATAAAACTTTATATTAGAATTATAAAGTATAAATAAATGAGAATTTACTAACTAGGAATTTTAACCTAGTTAGTTACTTGTCTAGAAATAGCTTATAATAGGGTTAAAAGCTACTAAACTATATGTTGTACAAAGTGGAAGGGTTTAAGTTGTTAAACTTGAAACTTAATTTGATAAAATAAATAAAAAATAAACCAAACACCCCAAATTAGGGGTGTTCAGAAAAAACCGTAACCAAATAAAAACCGTAAACCGAACCGTAACCGTAACCAAATAAACCGATCCGAATAATGAATTCGGTTTTTGGTTTGGTTTCTAACCGAAACCGAATTGTGAATATGGTTTTTGGTTCGGTTTTGGATCCACATTTTATTTTTATTTGGTTTATTCGGTTTATTTGGATAACCGAATAAACCATTTAACTTAATTAATTATTAAATAAAAATAATAATATTTATAAATCTTATACAATTTATTAGCCCCAAATAATTATTTTTTTATGCAGCCCAACCCAAAATACCCAAAGCCCAACTCAAACCCTCTTGTTCATGAATCTCAAACTTAAACCCTCCAAGTTTATTTTTTTAGGGCTTAGGTTTTCTTCATTTATCTTCAGCCGATTCATATATTGTGGATGTGTTTGCTTTATTTCACAATGAGACTTTCTTGTATTCATATATTGTTAGGTGTAAAATAGTTGTGATGTTCGGAAGTTGGAACACAAATATAAATATAAATTAGGAAAAAAATTACTTACGTACAATTTGGTTAGATTTGGTTTATTTGGTTTATTTGGTTTCTATCCGAAACCAAACCGAATTGAATTTGGTTTGGTTTGGATCGGTTTGCATATTCCTTATTTGGTTTGGTTTGGTTTTGGTTTGGGGTACAAAATTTTGAAAACCGAATAAACCGAACCGAATAAACCAAATAAACCATAAACCGAACCGATGAACACCCCTACCCCAAATAGAGGGCTTGGTCGTACAAGAAGCTGGAGGGCGACAAGAGCTCTCCACCAAAACCCTAACTTTCACAAAAACTGATCAATTGAAGGTTCAAATCAGCCCAAAATCGAAATTAAAGCCTAGATTATTGATCCTCGTCGCAAGAGGATTACAAGGTATGTAAAATTTGATGAAAACTCTTAACTTGAAATTCTCATGAAATTGGGATAATCTGAAATTATGGTTGCATGTGTATGTTATGATGATTTAGGAACAACTATAGTGTCTAGGGACAAACCCTAGATAAACACAAGCTGAAATCATGTGAATTTTTAGTGGAACCTATGATCACCATTGTAGGTGATTAGTAGGCTATGTGTAATTTGATGAACACTAGGAAATAGATTGTTGATCTAGTGTAATGTGGCAATTTTGAAGTGATTTCAGAATTTTAGAAGTTAATACTCATGTAAAATGATTGAATGTTGTAAAATTGGGGTTATGTGATAAACTAGAGATTTGATGTTTAATCATGAAAAATCTGCCCTTAAAGTGTTTGTTGAAATGCCTCTAAGAAGGCCTAAAACTGAAATTAAAAGTTTAAACGCATAATTATGATGTTTCGGTGCATTATGCGATATGTGGTTTAAATAGAGTTCTAAACATTGTCATAAATGAACTCTATAGGAAAGGGCGCAGGAGCGTCAAGCGGACAAGCGGGCGGCGAGCCACGTTTGAAAGGCCCACTTTGAAGGTATGTAACTTGAACCGTTACATTTGAATAAATTGTTGTTAAACTATGCGTTGTTGATAAAAATTATGTTGGATATAACAATCATGCATGTTACTTAAATTTGTAGGTTAAGATTTGGTTGGTAGACGTTTGGTAGCCATCAATATGGAGGATTTTCCAAAGATGGACCAAACGGGTTGAATAATGTTACATTGTAGTAATAATTATGTAAGTAGATAGATATGGCAAAAATGATCACGAGAGCACGAAGCCATAGAATTGGTAATGAAATGCCGGTGATAATAAGCCCCGGAAGTTGGGTAATAAGCGCCTTAGGTTTTCTAGTAAAATGGTAACAAAATAAATAGAGTTATAATGGGTTGATCAAATGCATAGCGACATTTAGTTGTTCGGTCCGTAAGTTAAATTTTCGGTATCAAATTTATAATAGTTATGTCGGTAATTAAATTACAGACATATAGGAAGAAAAATCACTTAAAACGGACTTACGAGTCGAAAGTTATGGCCAAACGAAGTTTAAAACTGGGTTTTCCGGAGCTGGCAGAAAATGCAGCTCACAAAACACAACCTGCTGGAAAACCGTTCCTGCCGCGCCACGCGACAGGATTACTGAAACACTCCGCGACACGGGGGAGCCGCCACGCCACGCGACAAACTTAACGAAACCTGTCGCGACATGCGGCAGGTTAACTTCTGAAAAATGTTTGTTTTTCTTATATTTTGATGCTAGGACTTATTTGTACTATACAAATTGTTGTCAACACTAATATTTTGGGTGGTCTTGACCTTAGGTAATTTGGGAACTATCCGGAGGGCGATCAAGCTAATGTCAAAGAACCGAACACTCATTTTGAAGCTTCCGCAATGATTTGAATCTTTGATAGACTTTGTGTATGGGTTGTAAACAAATTTCTAAACAACTTTTGAAACGTTTTAAACTTAGTTGTTAGTTGACTAAGGTTGATGCTATGTATGTACTTCTTTGGTGAAAGTTATGTTACTTAAACAATGTTTTAATTGAAATGGTATAATCTATTATTAAAATTAAGTAAAAATTTAAGGGTGTTACAAGTTGGTAATCAGAGCTTAAGGTTGTCAACAAAGTGTTCGGTTCAAGCTTGATCGATCGTCCGGTAAGAATTAACTCACTATGTTAGTAGATTATGTCCTATGTAAGGAATGAGAAACGAATTGTTATGCATGGGAAGAGCGTGTTAACACACTCAAACCCGGAAAGTGCATTAAATATGAATGGTTAAAGCAAGTTAGGAACTTGGCTAAACCGAAACAAACAAAGCAATGTCATGAATGAAATGTTTAACGTTTGATGTAAACATTTCAGTTTCAAGATGTCGAAAGGGAGCAACAATGATCCGGTGCCGACAAGCACCGAACAAATGAAAGAAATAATTGCCGAGGAAGTAGGAAAGGCAATTGAAAGCAGTCTATCTGGGTTTATAGACAAGATTCAAGGTACGGTGTTGTCACTCGTAGAAGAACGAGTTAAAAGGTTGGAGGATACGGTCAACCTTATGAAAGACAAAACTGGAGAACGTAAAGGGTGCTCATATAAGGAATTCATGGCGTGTAAACTGCCAATCTATAACAGGGAAGTCGACCCGATAACTTGCCAAAGATGGTTAGGCGACATTGAAGGGGTGTTTGAAAGAACACATTGCGACGAAAGCGATTTCGTTGCTTACGGAACGGGTCAGTTAAGAGGACAAGCCAAGGATTGGTGGGATAACAAAAAGAATGAAATAAGGGCCGAAGCGGCAAGGACCATGACATGGGAAGAGTTTAAGACACCATTTCTTAAACATCATAGTCCCAAAGCGGTCATTAACAAAATCAAGGAAGAGTTCATGCAACTTAGGCATAAGGGTGAAACCATAGACAAGATCACGGCGATGTTTATGGATAAGATGAAGTTTAGTAGTGAATTGGTGACGAACGAAGAACAGAAAATATACTACTACTACAATATGTTGAGCGCTGAATATAGGGAGTTTATGACTCCTTCAAAATACGAGACCCTTACCGAAATCATTAACGTTGCTCGGGAACGGGAAATCGAGTTGAAGAAACAAGTCGAAAGAGGTGAGCGAAGGGCACATGATGTTAATCCAAGCCCTACAAAGAAAGCCCAAACTGGAGAATCGGGAAAGAAGGTGGATGCTAAAGGTGGGTCGCCAAGTTGTAAAGTGTGCGGGAATGGACACAAAGGGGAATGTCGGTTCAAAGACAAGCCATGCCCCATATGTAATAAGACGGGGCACACGGCCTCGCTATGCCCGGGGAAAGTCTCTATTTGCTACAAATGTTATCAACCCGGCCACAAAAAGTCCGAATGTCCGGACTTAGTTGGAAAGAGAGATGTTAAAGAATCTCCAACAGAAGCTCCCAAAGCGAAGGCGAGGTCCTTCCAACTTACCGGGGCTGAAGCGAAGACAGAAACCGATGTGGTTTCAGGTATGTTCACAATTAACTCAATTCCAGCACGTGTATTGTTTGATACGGGTGCGAATAATCCTTTATTTCGCATGGATTTATTCGACATCCTTCATTTGTATTGACGAAATTACCTGTGCCCTTAGAAGTTGAAATAGGGGACAACAAAAGTTTTATAGTTTGTGATGTTTGTCGAGGCTGCAAATTAAGCATCGACGATGAGGAATACTTGATAGACCTAATCCCGATGTCAATGGGGGAATTCCAAGTAGTCATTGGGATGGATTGGCTAGCCCAGCACCATGCAAAAGTCGTGTGTTTTCATAAAGAGATAAAACTAACATCTCCGAGCGGGAAACACGTTACCATTTATGGCGAAAAAGGAGGTAACCCCATAGTGTGCTCAATGTTGAAAGCTCACAAGCTTATGAAGCGAGGATGCAAGGCGTTCATGATATACGCAAATGAGCCCGAGAAAGAATCATGGAAGATTGAAGATGTACCGGTAGCACGAGATTATGGAGATGTGTTTCCGGAGGATTTACCGGGGATACCGCCTGAACGGGAAGTAGAGTTCGGGATCGAATTGATTCCGGGCGCAAAACCCGTAGCAAAAGCCCCGTACCGACTCGCACCGTCGGAATTACAAGAGTTGATGTCCCAAATTCAAGACTTGCTTGACAAGGGATTCATAAGGCCGAGTGTGTCTCCTTGGGGCGCACCGGTATTGTTCGTGAGAAAGAAAGACGGGAGCATGCGCATGTGTATCGATTACCGGGAGTTAAACAAACTCACGGTAAAGAACCGATACCCGCTTCCAAGGATAGATGATTTATTCGACCAATTACAAGGTGCAAACTGGTTTTCAAAAATTGACCTTAGATCTGGGTATCACCAACTAAAGGTCAAGGAAGAAGATGTGCCTAAGACGGCTTTCCGCACGAGATACGAACATTACGAATTCCTCGTGATGTCATTTGGGCTAACAAATGCACCCGCGGCTTTCATGGACCTCATGAACCGGGTTTGCAAGCCAATGCTGGATAAGTCGGTCATCGTGTTTATCGATGACATCTTGGTGTATTCGAAAAGTGAAGCGGAACATGCACACCATTTACAAGAGGTGTTGGAGACACTTAGGCGAGAGAGGTTATATGCAAAATTCTCTAAATGTGTCTTTTGGTTACGAGAGGTACAATTTCTTGGCCACGTCATAAGTGCCGATGGAGTATTGGTGGATCCGTCCAAGATCGAGGTTGTGTCAAAATGGAATCCTCCGAAGAACCCTTCGGAAATTAGAAGCTTTTTGGGGCTCGCGGGATACTATAGGAGATTCATTCAAGATTTCTCCAAGATTGCGTCACCACTAACAAAGCTAACCCGGAAGAAAGAAAAGTTCATTTGGGGTGTCGACCAAGAAAAAGCATTTCAAACGTTAAAATAAAGATTAACTCAAGCTCCGGTACTTACATTGCCGGTCGGAGTCGAAGACATGGTGGTTTATTCGGATGCTTCACTATTGGGGCTCGGATGCGTGTTGCTGCAACGGGGCAAGGTAATAGCCTACGCCTCGAGGCAATTAAAGATACACGAGAAGAAATGTCCCACGCACGATCTCGAGTTGGCTGCGGTGGTATTTGCATTAAAAATATGGAGGCACTACTTGTATGGGGTAAAGTGCACCATATTTACCGACCACAAGAGCTTGAAATACTTCTTCGATCAGAAGGAGTTAAATATGCGACAAAGGCGATGGCTAGAAACAGTGAAAGATTTTGACTGTGAAATACACTACCACCCCGGAAAGGCAAATGTGGTGGCGGATGCTTTGAGCAGAAAAACGGACTATGTTCCAATACGAGTAAGGTCGATGCAGCTCGTGGTGACCTCGGGTATACTTGAACGTATTCGAGAGGCGCAGTTAGAAGCAGTGAAAGAAGAGAATTGGAAGAAAGAAAGAATAATCGGTCAGCTAAAAGATTTGTCGGATGGGAATCACGGGTTAAAGACTCGATCCGGAAGGATATGGGTTCCAAATACTTGTGGGGTGAAGGAGCTTCTACTTGATGAAGCTCATAAATCCCGATATTCAATTCACCCGGGTGCGACCAAGATGTACAATGATCTGAAACAAAATTATTGGTGGCCTGGAATAAAGAGGGATGTGGCGAAGTATGTGGAAAAATGCTTGACATGTTTACAAGTCAAGGCGGAGCACCAGAAACCATACGGCAAACTCCAACCGTTAGAAATTCCGGTTTGGAAATGGGAACATATTACAATGGACCTATTAACCAAGTTGCCTAAGACAAATCGTGGTTTCGATGCCATATGGGTAGTGGTGGATAGATTGACAAAAAGTGCTCACTTCATTCCGATCCGTGAGACTTATACGTCAGAAAAGATGTCAGAAGTTTACACTAATGAAATAATAGCACGTCATGGGGTACCGGTATCCATCATGTCTGATAGGGATACCCAGTTTACTTCAAATTTCTGGAGAGATTTCCAAGAGCAAATGGGAACCAAATTGTTCATTAGCACTGCGTAGCATCCTCAAACGGATGGACAGAGCGAAAGAACAATACAAACACTGGAGGACATGCTACGGGCGTGTATAATCGACTTTGGAGGAAGTTGGGATGTTCACCTACCGTTAGTCGAGTTTTCGTATAATAATAGCTACCAATCTAGTATTAAGATGGCACCGTACGAAATGCTCTATGGTAGAAAGTGCAGAACCCCGGTATGTTGGGGTGAAGTGGGTCCACGTGAACTTGCCCACCAAGATATAGTACAAGCCACTAATGAAAAGATTGACGTGGTTCGGGCACATTTGGAAGCGGCTCAAGACAGGCAAAAGGCGTATGCTAATAAAAGGAATAGGCCAATAGAATTCAAGGTTGGCGACATGGTCATGCTAAAAGTTTCCCCATGGAAGGGCGTTATTAGATTCAGAAAAAGGGGGAAGCTAAGCCCGAGGTTTATTGGGCCATTTAAAATCATTGGAAGGGCCGGCAAGGTAGCTTACCGCCTTGAGCTACCGGAGGAACTAAGTGGAATTTATAACACGTTTCGCGTGTCACAATTACGAAAGTGCCTAGCGGACGAAACAGCCTATATCCATTATGATGATATCGAAGTGGATAATAGTCTGAATTACGCTGTGAGACCGTTGGAGATTTTAGATCGAAAGGTCAAACACTTATGAAATAGACAAATTGACCAAGTCAAAATCAAATAGGAGCATAGAAAAGGCTCGGACACTACGTGGGAGTCCGAGGAGGAGATGCGACGGCTCTACCCTACATTATTTGGTACGTACTACGGTTTCAGGGACTTGTAACACCCCGAAAATATAAAACTTTATATTAGAATTATAAAGTATAAATAAATGAGAATTTACTAACTAGGAATTTTAACCTAGTTAGTTACTTGTCTAGAAATAGCTTATAATAGGGTTAAAAGCTACTAAACTATATGTTGTACAAAGTGGAAGGGTTTAGGTTGTTAAACTTGAAACTTAATTTGATAAAATAAATAAAAAATAAACCAAACACCCCAAATAGAGGGCTTGGTCGTACAAGAAGCAGGAGGGCGACAAGAGCTCTCCACCAAAACCCTAACTTTCACAAAAACTGATCAATTGAAGGTTCAAATCAGCCCAAAATCGAAATTAAAGCCTAGATTATTGATCCTCATCGCAAGAGGATTACAAGGTATGTAAAATTTGATGAAAACTCTTAACTTGAAATTCTCATGAAATTGGGATAATCTGAAATTATGGTTGCATGTGTATGTTATGATGATTTAGGAACAACTATAGTGTCTAGGGACAAACCCTAGACAAACACAAGCTGAAATCATGTGAATTTTTAGTGGAAACTATGATCACCATTGTAGGTGATTAGTAGGCTATGTGTAATTTGATGAACACTAGGAAATAGATTGTTGATCTAGTGTAATGTGGCAATTTTGAAGTGATTTCAGAATTTTAGAAGTTAATACTCATGTAAAATGATTGAATGTTGTAAAATTGGGGTTATGTGATAAACTAGAGATTTGATGTTTAATCATGAAAAATCTGCCCTTAAAGTGTTTGTTGAAATGCCTCTAAGAAGGCCTAAAACTGAAATTAAAAGTTTAAACGCATAATTATGATGTTTCGGTGCATTATGCGATATGTGGTTTAAAGATAGTTCTAAACATTGTCATAAATTAACTCTATAGGAAAGGGCGCAGGAGCGTCAAGCGGACAAGCGGGCGGCGAGCCACGTTTGAAAGGCCCACTTTGAAGGTATGTAACTTGAACCGTTACATTTGAATAAATTGTTGTTAAACTATGCGTTGTTGATAAAAATTATGTTGGATATAACAATCAGGTATGTTACTTAAATTCGTAGGTTAAGATTTGGTTGGTAGACGTTTGGTAGCCATCAATATGGAGGATTTTCCAAAGATGGACCAAACGGGTTGAATAATGTTACATTGTAGTAATAATTATGTAAGTAGATAGATATGGCGAAAATGATCACGAGGGCACAAAGCCATAGAATTGGTAATGAAATGCCGGTGATAATAAGCCCCGGAAGTTGGGTAATAAGCGCCTTAGGTTTTCTAGTTAAATGGTAACAAAATAAATAGAGTTATAATGGGTTGATCAAATGCATAGCGACATTTAGTTGTTCGGTCTGTAAGTTAAATTTTCGGTATCAAATTTATAATAGTTATGTCGGTAATTAAATTACAGACATATAGGAAGAAAAATCACTTAAAACGGACTTACGAGTCGAAAGTTATGGCCAAACGAAGTTTAAAACTGGGTTTTCCGGAGCTGGCAGAAAATGCAACTCACAAAACACAACCTGCTGGAAAACCGTTCCTGCTGCGCCACGCGACAGGATTACTGAAACACTCCGCGACACGCAGGAGCCGCCGCGCCACGCAACAAACTTAACGAAACCTGCCGCGACACGCGGCAGGTTAACTTCTGAAAAATGTTTGTTTTTCTTTTATTTTGATGCTAGGACTTATTTGTACTATACAAATTGTTGTCAAAACTAATATTTTGGGTGGTCTTGACCTTAGGTAATTTGGGAACTATCCGGAGGGCGATCAAGCTAATGTCAAAGAACCGAACACTCATTTTGAAGCTTCTGCAATGATTTGAATCTTTGATAGACTTTGTGTATGGGTTGTAAACAAATTTCTAAACAACTTTTGAAACGTTTTAAACTTAGTTGTTAGTTGACTAAGGTTGATGCTATGTATGTACTTCTTTGGTGAAAGTTATGTTACTTAAACAATGTTTTAATTGAAATGGTATAATCTATTATTAAAATTAAGTAAAAATTTAAGGGTGTTACATTGATCCATAACGCCTTCCCAATGGTCCACTCTGGTACTGGATGTCCGGAGCTGCAGATTGCAGGGCGGTTATAGCTGGAGTGTCGAAATCCAGTGATCTAGGTATCAGAGGAGAGTGATCCTCCCCCGATTTCTTCTGTTTCTTGATGTCACCAATCTCCCGGAGGATCCTTTCGTTGGTTTTATCCTGCTCTTGTATGTGATCCCTCATCTGCGAAATTAAAGCAAAAAGATCACTGTTAGTAGGGTTAGAAGAAACAGCAGAAGTTGGTGGTTTTGGGAAAATGGGGCTTTGTCTCTTTGCAGCATTTTCAGCATTCTTCTGGGATCCAAAAGGTGGTGGAGGCAAAGGTGGAATGCCCAGTGCAGAAGTGACTGCCGGCATAGAGCTTGAAGTGTTCTTTGCTGAAGAAGCCATATGGTTGAAGGTGATGAACCGAAATGATCACAATGAGCAAAATTTTTCAGAAATGAAGCACCAATTGCCCCACGGTGGGCGCCAAACTGTTTTGGTCAAAAATCAGGCTAGGATAATGCAATCAAATCTTTGTTGTGAGGAATGATGCTTGAAACATTGAACAAAAGTATAAATAACTTGCAAATGAAATGAACAAGTGACACAAGGATTTATACGAGGAAAAAGCCCTTGATCAAGAGTTGATCTCCGGCATAAAAAACCTCGGGTGATGGAAACTACCGATCACCAACTATAAACTAACAAATGATTGTTACAACTCGGGATGATAACAAGCTTGTTACAAGGATCACTAGAGTGCAATGTGTATGAAATCGCCAAATTAACTGTTGAGAGCTTGCGAGAGTGTGAGTGTTAGCTAACTTAGCCGAATGTTCTAATCTAAGCTTGTTATCCCCTTTTAAAATTAGAAATAACTAGATAACTAACTATCCGCTAAATGTGTGAGCTTCCCACGATCTCCATAACGTTCACAAAGGCCAAGCACGTGCGGAATATTGAGGGCATATTCTCCAAGAATATCGGTAAGACTTGGTCCATGCGTATACTCCTGCAAAACGAGCTCACATACAATGTAGACAACCGTTAGTGTAAGGATAACAATAAGGATCCTGGATCCTGATCCTGCAACACCTTCTGAGGATCCTTAATTCAAACAGAATTGAGGACCCGTGATCCTGGCAGTACTTGAGGATCCGTGATCCTTAGGATTGGAAAATCCTCCCCTAACAAAAACTACTAGCTAAGAGTCATGGTACAAAATAAAAGACTCAAAATATAAACTCTACAAAACCTCCCCACACTTGAACTTAATCAGGAGGTTTCTCTTTGACTTGGACCCTATCTAACCCGTTTAATTCCACCCGATCCTCAAAAATAATTAAAAATTTATCGGCGGAATTATAAAATATTTTTAAAATTTGAAACGGGTCAAACCACCAAAACTTAAACTTACCTGGCATTAACTTGATGCGTGGCATGTAATGAGAAGACTGATCATGTTTGAAATTCAAAGGCTCTTCCTTCTTCTTCTTGTATAACCCTTTGGTCCTCTTTCGTTTTTGATCTTTTCTTTTTCGTATCTTTGCCCTCTCTGTGGTTTTATCAATTCTGAAGTTTCATCTATCACTAATACTTCCACGGGCCAGCTGTGGTGTTCTTCCTCTTCCACCACTTTCACGGGATGATCCCCACACTTAGTTTCTTCGTATGGTGTAGGTTCAAACACCTTCGTCAGTTCAGCTTCAAGTAGGGCATCAAAGTATGCTATGTCCCCATCAGGGTCCAACACTCCTACCTCTTCATAGACCGATAAACCCTCTAATTCTAACTCTAAAAACTCATCCTCCCCAGACGACTTAATTTCAACCTCTACAATATCTTCCTCTGCACCAAACATTAACCCAAGTGAGTCTCCTAAATCCACTTCCTCCTCCATCACTTTTTCTTTTTCCACTTCATCAAACATCCAACCAGTGGAATCCCCCAATTCCACTTCTTCTTCAATTACTTCTTTCTTCACTAACGACCTCTGATACGCCGCCCATTCTCCTTCGTCTATTTCATCATCAGAGTCACTCCAATAATTAATAATTGGAACCTGTGGAACCAGAGGTGGGACTTCGTCATCCATTTTCGTCTCCGTTTCTGGAATGATCTCCTCATCTGAATCATCATTGTAATCCCTATATGGTGGCTCCTTTCCTGGTTCTGGAAAAGTTGGGAACAACTCACCTAGAATATTCATGAAACCAAGATAGTTTCCCTCTGCATCATATGTATAACCGGTCGTCGGCTTCTCTGGCTGCACTTTCTCCTTTTCTACCTCTTCAATTTCTTCCTCTACCTCAACACTCTCTCTAACTACCTCTCTTAAACTCTTTCCGCTACGGGTAGTGATAGCCTTAGCTGAATGGTTAGCCGGGTTTGTGTGAGTGTTACCCGAAAACTGACCAGGAGGGTATTCTTGTAACTGATTAGCTATACCACCTACTTGTCACTGAAAATCTAAGAGTGCAGATTGTTGATTTTTAATATAAAGCTCTTGATTTTTATTTATCTGCTCAATTTTAGCTAGGGTTTTCTGGGTATCCTGATCTCTCGCCATCATCTAAGCGAACATCTCTTCCATCCTACTCAAACTACCCCAAGCAGCATCATCACCCCCATCAGAGTTGCTACCAGAATATTGATCATAATACTGACCCTCGTTATACTGTGGCTGCTGATACGGATCATCGTAATATGGCTGATTATCATAATAATTCATAGAATACCCCTGTGAAAAATATGGTTGTGACTGCACAAAAGGGTTAGCGTAACATTGTGCAGAGGACCCCTCATATTGTGGGCAATTAACAGTAAAATGAGGTCCTCCACAAATTTCACACATATTTACAAGACTCAAGAAAAATAAAAGACACGGACAATTAGACTCCTACGACTCAATATACAAAAGCAAGTAGCACGTATGATGTCAATTAAGTCCAAATAAAGTAATCAACGCAATTGCCAAAGAGTCCCCGGCTACGGCGCCAAAAACTTGATGTGCTAAAAGAGGTTAAATAAAAACAACTAAAATTAACCCTAAATTAGACACTCTAAACTTTAAATTTATAAACTTAGACTCGATCTAAAACTAAAACCACACAACCGGCAAGTGTACCGATCAATGTAGCATAGCTAAAGTAAGACCGAGTATCGAACCCACGAGACTCTAATGATTACGCTAAGACTCTATTTAGACTACGACTGACACGACTTAACTAATTGTTTATTGATTGGGGGGGTTTCTAAAAATCCTAAATAATGCAAATAACGACTAAACTAGATTAGCTAGATTAACTAAACACGAACTCGGACGAAAACTTGAACCAGTGGCGATGAAGACTACCTAGGCTAGACGCAAGCTTAACTCGGAATGGATTTCTATTCGAAAGTAATGTGGTATGGAACTGGGATCTTTAAATGATAAACCTATTAAGACACCAACTAAACCCCTCAACCCTTCTCGAGGCGATTCTTGTGGCACTACCTAGGCTGTTACGATTACCGGTTATTAGATTTCCTTACAGTCCTCTAACTTCTTGAAAGTGCCCTAATGCGAAAATCTACCTTACAGCTCGAAAGTCTAAGGCAACTGTGGGTTTCAACTTGGTTTAATAGACAAGAGAATGGTTAGGAAACTAGACCGATTTCTTACAAAACCTAAACCTAGCTATATACCAAACCAAGACCTATTAACAACCTCGAGCCTTACAGCGACAAGATTAGTAGAACACTTGATTTTATAAGATTACCGAATAATATTTCTAAGGTTACTTACTAGATTTTCGCCTTAAAGGATTGAAGATTTATTACGTGATATAGACACTCACCTAAATCCAAAACCCTAGCACAATCCTATTATGTGATATAGACCGTCACCAAGGATCATACGAAGCAATAAACAGCGATCAAACAAATTCAAGCATGCATATACACCAAGTTAAAATTCCATAATCGTTTACAATTCAAGAAAAACCCATAAACCACACTAAAACCGAATAAAAATCCAAACTTTATTAAACCATTGTCATGCCTAGGTAGTTAAAGGTTTTTAGCCGGAAAACATAATCAGAAACAAAGGTTCAATCAAAAACAAATCTGAATTCATCTTGCAACAATGTAAAACGAACGAAAAACAAAGAAACAAGAAGTTTAAACCCGTAATCTTTACTCCCGAGCACTCCAAAGTGTTACCCGATGATTCCTAGCTTCCTAAAGTGCTCCAAAACCTTCAAACAGCCTTAAATGGTGATCCAAAACTCCCAAATTCGTAAGATTTACGATATATGATTGTCCTAATCCTCCCTGTGCGACTAGAATTATTTATAAATACATCGGCTCATTCTGTGTGACTCCTTGCGTCCCAAGATATCTGATTGTCTCTTAGTGGGCCTTCCAAGCCCAGTATATTACGTCCAATTTAATCGATGTATATTGCTGATTGTAAAAAAAACCTTTTCTTTTTGTCGCATATGTATGCATATATATTCCATTCTCATTCTTATTAGGGTTGAATAATGATTAATAATTCTTCAAAATTCTAACATCCCATAATTCACGTACTGTTGTCCATGGCCCCTTTTTTATTTTCTTTTCTCAAATCCAACAATATTAATAATAATATATAGATATGCCCTTTTTTAAGATAACATAGAGATAGCGGGCTCGGCCCACTCATAGAAACTAGCAGTGAATTTCTTTCGGTCTCTGGTACCCTACTCTACCCAACTGGCTGGTTATTTCCATATTACTTGTTTTTGCTCCATTTGCACCAGGACCTAGCCCAACACAAAATAATATAAAATAACACTAAAACTAAATAAAAATAAATAAAACCTATACAATAATTATACACTTTACGCGGGAAAAATATGTATATTTTACCCTACATCAGTATTCATATTAAAAGGGTTGACCTTAACGGTATTCAAGTATGTTAGAGTAGTTAAAAGAAAGAAATTTTACGGTTTATTTTCCGCTGCGTCGTTTTCGGTCGGTCTTACACATCATGAAAGAGCCTGGTTCGTAAACCGAGAAGCTGTTCATCTCTATCCTGCTGAGCTTTAAACCGTCGTAAGAGACTAGCGTTTATGGAGAGGAATTCCGCATCGAATTCTAATGCCTGTGAGGTTGGCATCAGTATGAATGGTAACGTTGTTCCTGGCCCCGAGCTCAAAGGAGCCGAAACTATGGAATGACACTTGTTGCAGCTGTAGTTTGCGAACTATCAGTAGTGGATCCCAAATTCAATGAACCTTGGCCGCCATAGATCAGTTGTTTCGTTGCTCAAAAATTCACTAAGTGAAGGACTGTGAGTTGTGAAATCGGATGGCGCCAATTGAAGATCCAAAATTCAAATGGCCGGAGCCTGTGATTTGAATTAGGACCTTGGAGAGAGAACGAGGACCTGAACCTGCAAAAGAGAAAACCGTTAGGCTCGCCGCAGAGATGGGAGGGACCCTCTGCGACCACCCTCCAGCGTGAGGATAAGTATTTGATAGAGAGATAAAGTAGAGAGAGAAAGTAGGACGAAGGTTCAAGAAATCGTACTTGGCTTGTACTTGGATGGGTATTTATACTAGTCAACTAAGATGACGTCATTCGTCTGGATGCACTTATTCGGTTTGTCCGTCTCCGGTATTCTAAGGTATGGAGATCTTCAGAATGTTCGTCCAGTGGTGTTTTGGTTCGTCCCTCATGAGGTGATCCGGACTCGGATATGTATCTTCAACCGTCTTCTCCGTTCACCATCAGTTGTTCACCGTTCTCTTCTGTTCGTCAACACCGATCTCCGTTATCCCTCATCCACTCCTCACCATCTATCTGATAACCACCAGCCAGACACCATTGTTTTTGTGTGTGGTTATTAGAAACTAAGAAGATAGCTAATTTTTGTGATGGTTGTTCGTTGTCGGGAAAACCTGTTTACAAAAAAGGACTGAAAGTGATGCTTAGGGTTTTTAAATTATAATATTAATTAGGCTTTCTTTTAGTATAAATCATATAAAAAAATATAATCATAATAATTGAAAAAAAAATAGTTAATAGAATAAAAAAAAGTTTTGGTGAAACGGTTTTGACAGGTTTTGAGGTGTGGTAGAGGAAGCAGGTTCGTACCAGTGCAAAGTGTTCGAGGGTGTCTACAGCCCAAACTCAGTACTCGAACATAGTTTTCAGCCCATCATGTAATCCAAACCGGAATGCAAACATGAACATCGTCTTTAGCCCAATTATCAAACCTTCCGTTAACAGCACTACACCCCAGGCTCAAAATCAAAACCTGAACGTGATGGATAGTGCTGACGATTTATGTTTTGAAATTATTTTTTCTGGAGATGGAGCTGAAAGGTTGCGGGATCGAGTGAAGGAAAAGTTGAATGAGTTTATAGGAAACTACAATGTTGATCCTGTCGTGGAATATGTGATGCGTACGCTTGAACATCAAAGGCGAAAAGAGGAAGTAAGGAATGAGATGAATACTTTTTTTGGGTGATGATAAAGACTCCCTTGTTTCTTGGTTGTGGGATCATTTACAATCAAACCAAGATCTATACTCACAATCAACAGAATCTAATCTCGATGAAGTGGCCAAACAGAAACCTCAAGCCCAGCAAGCTGCAGTCAGTAGCCTAACACCCCAAGCCCAAACTCAGACTAACAAGCCCAAATCGCTCATTGACACGATAAACTATCTTTTGTGTTCTTAACATTGAAGGAATAAGGTTGCACAACTCAGGGCACTCAACTCCAAACTGGTTAATGATTATAATAGTGCCATGACTCAGTGCATCAACCTTAGACAAAGCAACAAGTTGCTTACTGAAAAGGTTGAAGCATAAAAGAAGGATATAGCTCAGCTCCACTTGGACGTAAATCAACAGCAATGTTGGGTTCATGATTATAAAAATAGACTTAATGTAAAAACCATGGAATGTGATTATGTGAGAGCTGAGCTAGAACTTCTGACTTGTAAGTATCAACAAAATGAAATCAATATGAAGAAGTTTGATACTTCTAGCAAGGTCGTTCAAAATGTGTGCAATGTGCAACTGGTATTTAAAGGAGACAAGGGGAAGGGTTTTGGATACAATCAGGTTGCCCCACCATATAATCAGAATTACACGAGAATGCCTGACACTGAGGAAGATCTTGAGAACGAACAACATATGGTGTATGGCAAACCTAGTGATTATACATCAGACACACGGGGTTCTGTTAAACCTGTCAATGTTAAAATGAAGCAAAAATGTGTGAATAATGCTAATGCTTCCACTTCATGTGCAGAACAAGTAACTGTTGCAGATTGTGTTGATAACTCTTCTAATCATTCAACTGAAGTGTTTGTTCTTTCATCCGATAAACCAGGACTCTCTGATTCTATCAAAGGTGATGAAGTAAAGACTGACGTGAACAAGGCTCCTAGTACGCAAACTGAACAATCTGAACCTTTTGTTAGTCTTGTAAAGGTTCAAAGCAAGCAAATGGAGCCGAAATGAGCAGGTCAAGGACGAGGAAAGAAGAAGTCTAAACATCAAAGACACTCACGCTCTCCAAGGTCCTCAATGGGTAGCTATAGTCCTCAAAAGGCTTGTGATGTGAAAAATGCTTTTGTTAAGCCAATTAGTAATGACAAATGTGAGAAATATGCATTTGACTGTGCTAACAAAGCCTTTAGAAAGACATGTGACATTTCAGAACAAGACTTGTAGTCTAAGCAAAACAAGAAGAATCAAAAGAAATCTACACAACAAAAGGCCCCTACAAACGACAAGTATAGACTGTAACACCCCGAAAACGGGTTTAGTAATCAAACCTCGTTAATAGTGATGGACGGGTAAAATGCCGTTAGTGGTAAAATTTAACCCGGTAAATATTAGGAATTAAATAAATAAACCTAATATTAATAAAAAAGGGGGGGGGGGGGAATAAATGCTTGAGAAAATAAAGTTACGAAAGGTTCGAATTAACGGGACTTAAAAATAAAACGGGTCATAACTTCCCCGGACCTACCAAGTAACTAGGAATAATAACCTAGCTAAATACATGCCTTAAAATAAAGAAGGAAACTTGGGTAATAACCCTTATTATAAGGTTACAAACTAGAGGGGCTAAAAGAGGAGGAATTAAAACTTGATTTTATTTAATTAAAACACTACACACACACTAGTGTGTGTGTGTGTGTGAAATCGATCAGGAGAAGAGCCAGGGGCTCAAACCCGAACTCATCTCAATCTCACCAAGTTGAAGGGCAGAACTAGCTCAAATCAGATGCATGAACACGAATTCATGATCACCTAGTCATGGGGATTACAAGGTATGTCGAATTTTAGGATTTGGTGATACTTTGAGATTATGATGAACAATCAAAAATCAAAATTCTGGAATGAATGTTGAATCTATGAGTGTTATTGTGATTATATCTTAGTTTAGAAACAAACCCTAGTAAAAAACTTGATGAATTGTTGTCAAAACTAAGGATTTGATAATTACCCTACTATGTGCTAAGTGGGTTTTGATTTTGTAGTGAAGATAATGATATGTTTATGCTAGAAATCATCATAGTTGATAGTAGAAACAAGGTACTTGAACAAATTAGGTGTTTGGGTAGATAAATCATAATTGCTATGAAATGGGTTTAGTTGATTTGAAGAAATTAATGTTACATTGGTGTTTATAAACGCCATACTAACTCGTATGAATGAACTACTTAAACAAAATAGGGATTTTGTTAAGAGTTCATAATTGATTAGAAGTGAGTCTTGACACAAGAATTAAACTCGTGAATTATGATTGAGTTTTAAGAGAAAAATAGTCAAAGAATCATAAGGTGTGAAAGTCATGATTTGGGATGGCTAATCTAACAACCTTGTGAATAATGAATGATAGTTGGCGCTTAACGAGCTAGGTGGAAGCTTGATGAGCGAGCGGGTCAAACGAATCAAGTGAGAAGAAAGGCGTATTCGGGATGCGAAGTAAGTTAAAACTTACACCTTTTATTTGATATCTATTGGTTTTATAGATTTTGAATAATCAAAAGTCACATTTTGACTTATGATGTTTCGACCCGACGTGCGAGGTTCGAAACAAAAGACAATAATGATAAACCATGTTGAATGGTTAAAAAGAGCTAATAAGGTCATTTAGTCATGTAATGACTAATAAATAACGATTTTTGAGTGATTTACCTTATAAGGTAAATC
This sequence comes from Helianthus tuberosus, assembly GCA_030545235.1. Lineage (NCBI taxonomy): Eukaryota > Viridiplantae > Streptophyta > Magnoliopsida > Asterales > Asteraceae > Helianthus > Helianthus tuberosus. The sequence goes on along the minus strand of CM060369.1, from coordinate 125,138,922 downwards.
AATACAATTAATAAGGGTAAAACGGCAATGTAGTCACTCGTTGACGATAACCGTTAGTTTTGAAGGACACTTTATGGCGTAAGATATAAAGGGGTCAAAATAATCAAGAAATAAATTTATAAGTAAATTGACCGTATGGTGTAAACCGGTACAAGTTATGTAGACGAGATGATAATAAATCCATCTCGCAAAAGTAAATGGTCATATAGACCAAATGGGTCAAAAGGTGAAAATATCACCCTTTGACAATATCGGCTAATGTTTTGTCGAGTTGCATGATTACAGGAATAAATATCGACTGAATGTTGTCATCGCTATTACTTAGCGGCTACTAAGGCAAGGTATCAAAACGGGTCAATATATTGATTCGAGCCAGGTATGTATAATTGGTCAAATCATCATTAGAACTTGAAGTTCAATGAGGGCTAAACAAGTTAAAATGGACATTGGGTTATCTTTTAAGTAAACTGAATGATTTAAGTTATTGTCATTGTGTTTTAAAAACATGATGGCTATTTAAACAAGATCCTAGTTTATAAAGTGGAATTTTGGTCAATTACGACATGAAAAGTCCTTTGTTGTAAAGAAAGGGTTTAAGATGACCAAAACGCCCTCGTAAGCAAAATCGAGTAAATGAACCTTAAGAGTCGTTTAAAAACAAGTTATATGATCAAGCAAATACTTTGAATAAGTATAAAGAATGAAAAGAGTAAATCTTGGGTCAAATGACTCAATATGGGTCTTTGCCGTAAAATGATAGTCCGAGGGATAAAACTCGGAATATATGTATCTCCATATTAAATCCACCACAAATATAGTTGTGGTGGAAGACTACTTGGTAAGAAATGTGAAAATATAAAGTTAGATACAAATGAAAGCGATTTTAGGCTCGAAAGTGCTTAAATACCCTTAACGGGTCAAAATAAGCATACGAGCGAAAACGGGTTTAAATTGTGCAATAAACCTATGATTAGAACCTAATATGGTAGGTAACATTAATTTGAAGAAGTGTATGTGATATAGGAATCAAACAAATACGTTTGTTTGATAAAATGCATAAACGGGTTAAAATTCGGTAAAAAGGTAACGAGTCAAAGGCTTAGAAGTCTCAAAATTTCTTATGTTGGATGTAGGATTTTAACTCCATAAGATGGAGGATTAAATTACGGACGCGTAGGAAAAAGAATCGGGTAAAACGGATCAATAACGAAGAAGTTATGGTCGTTTCCGTAAAAACTGGCATAGCTGAACTGAGCTGCAGCCTGCTGGAAACTGGTCTCCCCCGCGTGGCGCGAGGAGCAATGTGGCACCGTCGCGTGGCGCGACGGAGCCTTGTTTTGGCGAATTTTTTTTTATTTTAATCAGTTTCGCTTCCCGGACTCGTTTAAATACGTTCTAAGTTACGTATGACTAATCCAACTCATGTTTTATGAGTTTCAGGTATTATTGTAGCACCGGCGGACGATCAAGCACAACGAAGAACCAAACACGATCAAGAAATAAGCTTCCGCACTATGTATCGTTGTTTTGTTAAATGACGAACTCAAACATGTTATTTTGTATAGTTTTAATTCTGTAAATAAAGTTTAATGAAACCCGTATTTTCAATGTATTGAAATTCTAATTACCCGTTTATTTTCGTAAATTATACGAAAATCGTTAAATAATAATAAGGGTGTTACATAGACATCCGAATTCAAGTTCGTTTGAAAGAAATGTGCAAGGAAATCATGCACAGAAAGGATCAGTTCATCCTTCAGGGCCTGCAAGAGCAAATCAAGCCGATCAGAATGCTTTCTACGTGAAGAGACAAACATGCTTCAATTGCGGCATTCCTGGTCACATTGCTCGAAACTGCACACATCGTCCATATGTACCCTATTATGCTCAAAATCAGAGGGTTACACCTAAGGATAACAACCATTCTAAGTCAATGACGGTATCATCACCTAAGGCAATGAAGAATGGGAATCCCATGGTTAAACCATCTGATGGGGATTTGAATGTTGCTAAAAACAAACGCAAGGCTATTCCGGAATAAAGATCTGTTTCTAAAATGAATAAACCTAAAACAGCTAAAGTTGCTCAACCGAAGGCGACAAACACGTTTGTTAAGCCGAAACAAATTTGGAAACCCAAATGCAAAGTGGCAACATCTCCGATCCTTGAAACGAAAGGGGACTTGTGCTTAAAGGAAGTGTCTTATTTTGATGTTTCAGGAAAACCCAGGACCGCGATGGCCTGGGTACCAATGTCTTACTAATCTCCTTATTTTTCAGCGACAACTAAGGACGAGCTATTGACAATCTCTGGAATTTTGATAGCGGTTGTTCCAGGGATATAAAGGGTAACATCTCACTACTGCAAAAATTTCAAATTTTTTTTACAAATGATATGTTTCCTTTGGAAGAGATAAGGGATGTAAGATAAGATCAGTAAAAAGGTACAATTTAAATTTCGTGCTTTAATTCTGATATTGATTAGTCTTTAATCTAATGACGGAATGGTTAAGCAAAAACAACAAAAATATTTTTCTTTTTCTTTCGTTTATATCTCTATAGATAAGTTTCCATTATTAGGTAAATTTGCGCATAAAGTGTGATGCACAAATTTAGGGGGGAAGAGGGACATATATGTACATATGCATTGTTTGAGGGGGAGAAAAACAGAAAAATCCAAAAACATTTGAAAAACTGAAAAATCCAAAAAGATTTTATTGCTTCCAATGCGAAATGAAATAAATGTTCGTGTTAAAGGGTTTGACTGACACATGTAAGGTGCTATAGATGGAAAGACCAGGATACATTGTGATATGTCGGTAGGATTAACACTCAAAAGATAAAAGATACCAAGTGATATAAACATAACGAACTATACATCATGTGGGTAACATACCATCGGCATATGATTTTATGGTCTTAAATCTTACGTTGATAGATAGCCAACGTCTGAGGTTTCGGGTCTTTATGCTATTGAGTCATCCGTGGATATCTAGGTTGTCCTTCTGTTGCATCCATATTAAGAAGAGTGTTGTTTTGATGGAACTCCTACAAATACTGATGTTTCTTATTCTTTATCTGATGAGATTTATAATCATTATTGTCACACCCAACCGATGGCGGAATCATCAGGGCGTGGCACTGAGTGAAAAAGATTGTTCAAGAGAATCCACGACAACTAATATATTACCAAATCCTTAACGTTATTATCCCATGCTATTAACACATAAAGTAAAAATAGTTATTACAGATAGTTGTCTCAAAAACAAAATATACTGTTCCGACGACTCATATTTTATTCGTGGGTTTCTAGACCACATAACTTGATTCCATAACAGCATGCATAGCATAGAATCCTAAACAACTGTCACATACGTTAAAATAAAGTCAATACACATAGTGTAAAGGTGAGTACACAAGTTTAATAGCATATAGCATAGCGAAAGCGATTCACGCATAACCAACATGTAACATGGAGAGATGTGAAGCAAGTAAGCTATCGACAATGACATATGCATAGACATTACTGCGACTTGTAGAATGCACAACACATATCACCACAGTGACACGTGAAGTAAAACCCTTAACAACCCCTGTCCACGACAGGTGCTGAGTCCAAACTATAGTACTATCGTTGCTAAGGTGTCAGGCAACAATCACTGTGTAAACATTACATACAAGCATTCATCGAAAACACGTATAACATGCAGAGCGGTTAGCACATAAAAGTGTTTACATTGTGTGTCGATGTGATTTGATATAGGCAACGTATGTAACACCCAAAAGTAAGTTAAGCAAAAAGGGATCGAGTATACTCACAGATCGTGTTTAGTTCGATCACAGAACGATAGTGTAAGCGTTGAACAGCATGTAACGGTGCGTCGAGTGAAGTGATTGATCGGATATTGGCTCGATCGGACGACTATCCGGACGGATGGTCATCCAGACGGATGACCATTCGGTCGGATGGTCCTTTGATGGGAGAGGTGTGTTTGTAGAATGTTGAACTTTTGAAGTTTTCGTTGTAGTATAAATAAAGTCATTCGATTGGATGGTCATCCGGACGGATGTCCGTTCGATCGGATGGCAATTCGTTTAAGTGTAAAGTTACAAAGAATTAAGTCTCCTGGTTGGATAGTCATTCAATCGGATGGTCGTCCGATCGGATGACTGTTCGATTGGAAGCTGATTTTTTTTTTGAAGTTTTGAGAAATAGTTTAAGTGTTGAAATTACAAGTCAACTGGTCGAATAGTCATTCAATCGGATGGTCGTCCGATCGGATGGCTATTCGATCGAGCAACTGTTTGTTTGTAGACTTTGTAAAATCAGTTACGTTAGAAAGTTTGCGGTTTGACGGAGATGGTAAGACGGCGTGTTAAACAACGGAAATCACATCAAGTCCAACTCGTTCGATCGGACGGGAATCACCCCGTTCGATCAGACTCGACTGTTCTTGACGGAGTTTCATATTCAACCCGTGAATCGGTCTTCTCTTCGGTAGAAATCCATTCTCAGATCCGTTCTCCACTAGAGAATGAGTAGAGAGCCTGAATGAGTCCAGTTCCTAACGCTTTTGAGTAAAAAGTGAAAGATGTTGAAGAAAAGTTTGAAATAGTTGAAAAACATTTCGATCTTGTTGAAATTAGTGTAAAAACATGTGGAAATCCTTTAGATCCGAACCGTCCTTGATGAGATGAGGTCACACTTCAGTGTTCATAAGAACCCATGGTGACGTCACTCTAGAACAGCCCAAATTAGATGATTTCACGGTGGAAATGTGAGATTTGTTTGGTGAAGATAATGAGAAAGTGTGTAATGAAGATGGAAGTACAAGATTTAGAGTGAAAACTTACAAGAATCGCGAGAAATCGAGAGAAAAGAGCTTTGGAGTGCACTGGTCGGATGGAGCTGTCACATTAATGAACAGTTGATGTGACAGGAGGGATATTTATAGGTGAAGGGGTGAAAGGCGGTGTAAAGTTGGACGGGTCGGACGGCCGTTCGATCGGATGGCCATCCGATCGGATGGTCATTCGATCGGATGGTCATCCGGTAGGATGTCCGTTCGATCGATTGGTCGTTCGATCGGTAGGGTTTCGCGAGTTAGTTTTCTGACTTTCGTTTCGTGAGTTGGGCGTTGCGTTGCGTTTAAGCGAGGTGCGAGTAAGCGATGTGAAAGTATTAAACAATAGTTACACAAATAACATAACTAACACATAAAAGCAAATAATTTCGCGTGTAGCGTTTGCGATGAGATTGCGTTGCGATAGAGTTGCGATTTTGTTTACGAATAACATCCCAAAACATGTATAAACATGCACAAGTAAATCACGTAATAACACACACACATAGAACAATACCAATAGTTGCGATTTGCGATGCGATAGCGATGTGATAGCGTTAAGTAAAATAGCGTTTAGTTGCGTTTATCGCATTGTTACTTCACATATTAACAAATCGTAGTATAAAATAGCGTTAACTAAAGTATCGATTACCGGTTGGAGAGTATAAGCAATAATTAAGAAAAGAAATGACACATCTGAACGTTGACTTGTACTTTGACTTTCCTCGGAAAGTCGGGTTGTTACAATTATGCAGATATGTACTACAACAGTATTGGAATCAGCAGGGAGTAGAGAGATGAAGAAAAGACAAAAATTGTCAAAGAGGAAAGAATAATGGAAGAAAATCAAGCTTTGATAGCTCAGGTTGAAAAAGATAAACAAAAACTGATTGATGAGCAGATGAACAAGATTCCAGAAGTTGATGAGAAAATTGAAGCTGAGTGTAAGAAATATACTATTCCATGCGACTTCTGTGATAAAAACGAAGAATTTTCAATAAAAAACGCACAATTCTTGCTAAAAAGGAAGATTTTCTAAACAAAACTTATTTTGACGTTGCTAAAAAAGAAACTTTTCTTGAACAAAAATGCAGTGAAGTAATTGAACATGAAGAATTTTGTAAACCAAATTCACTTTGAGTTTGAGAAAAAGGAAATGTTTTTGAGGAAAAAATGCATAGAAGTTCTTGAAAAAGAAAAAAACTTAAATAAAAAATGTGAAGAGATAGCTCAAAGGCGGTGTAAAGTTGGACGGGTCGGACGGCCGTTCGATCGGATGGCTATCCGATCGGATGGTCATCCGGTCGGATGTCCATTCGGTTGGCTTTCGCGAGTTAGTTTTCTGACTTTCATTTCGTGCGTTGGGCGTTGCGTTGCGTTTAAGCGAGGTGCGAGTAAGCGATGCGATAGTATTAAACAATAGCTACACAAATAACATAACTAACACATAAAAGCATAAAAGTAAGTAATTTCACGTGTAGCGTTTGCGATGAGATTGCATTGCGATAGAGTTACGATTGCGTTTACGAATAACATCCCAAAACATGTATAAACATGCACAAGTAAATCACATAATAACACACACACATAGAACAATACCAATAGCTTCGATTTGCGATGTGATAGCGACGTGATGGCGTAAAGTAAAATAGCGGTTTATCGCATTGTTACTTCACATGTTAACAAATCGTAGTATAAAATAGCGTTAACTAAAGTATCGATTATCAGGTTGGAGAGTACAACCAATAATTAAGTAAAGAAATGACTAGTCTAAACGTTGACTTGTACTTTGACTTTCCTCGAAAAATCGGGTTGTTACAGCCTCCCCAACTTTAGGGAATTTCGTCCCGGAATTAAGGCGCAGGCGTAACGAAAAGTTGTGGATATTTTGCCTTCATATCACTCTCGAGTTCCCAGGTGAACTCGGCGCCGCGTTTGCCTTCCCAGCGAACCTTCACTATAGGAATGCGTGAGCATCGGAGCTTCTTGGTCTCTCGGTCCATGATCTCGACTGGCTTTTCCACAAAGTGTAATGTTTCGTCCACTTGTAGATCCTCAAGAGGAACATGTAAATTCTGCTCGGCTAGACACTTTTTGAGGTTTGAAACATGAAAGTTGGATGTACGTTGCTGAGTTCCTCTGATAGTTCGAGTCTGTAGGCCACTTTACCAATTCTTTCCAGAATCTTAAAGGGTCCAACGTATCGAGGCGTGAGTTTTCCTTTCTTGCCAAATCGGATCACCCCCTTCCAAGGTGAAACCTTTAGGAGTACGTGATCACCAACGTCAAATTCTAGGGGCTTGCGGCGTTTATGGGTGTAACTCTTTTGACGACTCCGAGCTTTCAAGAGATTGTCTCGTATCTGGAGGATCTTGTCAGTCGTTTCTTGCAATAACTCAGGACCGGTAATTTGCGCATCTCCGATCTCGTGCCACACAATAGGCGATCAACATTTTCTTCCATATAATTCCTCAAATGGTGCCATTTGAATGCTAGAGTGATAACTGTTGTTGTACGAGAATTCGACTAAACATAAATGTGAATCCCAATTACCACCAGAATCTATTACCCATGAGCGAAGTATGTCTTCAAGGGTGCGAATCGTGCGTTCAGTCTGACCCTCGGTCTGGGGATGGAAAGCGGTACTGAGATTAAGAGTAGTACCGAGAGCAGATTGAAACGTTTCCCAAAGGCGGGAGGTAAATCGACCATCGTGGTCAGAGATGATACCACGAGGTCTCCCATGTCAACAAATGACTTCGTCGGTGTAGTCTTGTGCTAATTGTTCCACCTTATAGTCTTCTCGTGTCGGCAGAAAATGAGCAGATTTAGTAAGGCGATCAACGATAACCCAAATGCTATCGTGACCTGGTGGCGTTCGCGAAAGTTTCGTAATGAAGTCCATAGTTATACTCTCCCATTTCCACATAGGGATCTCGGGTTGTACGAGCAAGACAGATGGTCGTTGTTATTCAGCCTTGACTTTCGAACAAGTCAGACACTTCGAAACATAGATAGCGATATCCTTCTTCATTACAGGCCACCAATACCGAAGACGAAGGTCATGGTACATCTTGTTGGCACCAGGATGAATAGAATATCAGGATTTATGGGCTTCAGTCAACAATATCTCCCGAAGGTTATTGCTTCTAGGGATCCAGATGCGATCAAGATAGTAATAGATACCGTTTGATTTGGTGACAAGTTGGGTTTCAGCACCGCACTTCTTCATTTCCTCTTTCAAGTTATTCTCAATAAAGCAGGCATGCTGAGCGTCATGAATTAGAGCTTTGAGGCATGCTGAGCTTGAATATTACAAATGCTATGTAAATAGCTTCGTCGGCTGAGAGCGTCGGCCACGACATTTGCTTTGCCAGGGTGGTAGCGAATCTCACAGTCCTAATCGTTGAGAAGTTCAACCCATCGGCGTTGGCGCATATTCAGTTCCTTCTGGTTCAAGATGTGTTGTAGGCTCTTATGGTCGGTGAAGACCGTACACTTGGTACAGTAAAGATAGTGTCGCCAAATCTTTAACGCAAAAACAACTGCATCTAGCTCTAGATCATGGGTTGTATAGTTCTTCTCGTGGATCTTGAGCTGGCGAGAGGCGTACATGATAACCTTGTCTCGTTGCATGAAACGCAACCAAGACCGAGGTTAGAGGCATCGCAGTAGACTACGAAGTCGTCGTTTCCATCGGGTAACACGATGATAGGAGCATTGCAGAGCATATGCTTGAGAGTTTGAAAGGCTTCCTCTTGTTCAGTTCCCCAAACAAAAGGCTTGTCTTTTTGCGTCAGAGAGGTAAGCGGAACGACGATTTTAGAGAAATCAACGATGAATCGACGGTAGTAACCCGCCAATCCGAGGAACGAACAAACTTCGGACCGGGATTTTGGTGTAATCCAACTCTTGACTGCTTCAATCTTCGCGGGATCGATGTGTATACCTTGACTATTGACAATGTGACCGAGGAATTGAACCTCCTCAACCCAAAATTCACACTTGGAGAACTTGGCATAGAGTCGATTCCCTTGGAGTAATTTGAGAACCAAACGTAGATGTTGCGCATGTTCGGCTTTCGATTTCGAATAGATAAGGATATCATCGATAAACACGATGACGAAGATGTCGAGAAAGGGTTTACACACGCGATTCATCAAATCCATGAAAACCGCGGTGCGTTGTTTAGTCCAAAGGGCATAACGACGAATTCATAATGGCGGTAACGGGTTCGGAAAGCCGTTTTAGGTAGATCTTCCTCCTGAATTCGTAACTGGTGATAACCTGAGCGTAAGTCAATCTTCAAGAAACATGTAGCGCCTTGTAATTGATCAAACAAATCATTGATTCGGGGCAGGGGATAGCGATTCTTGATAGTCAGCTTATTAATCGATGCACATCCGGAATGATCCATCCTTCTTTTTGACGAAAAGGACAGGTGCGCCCCAAGGAGATGTGCTAGGGCGAATAAAGCCTTTCTCAAGAAGTTCCTGGACTTAACTTGAAAGTTCACGCATTTCAGACAGAGCGAGGCGATAGGGAGCTTTAGCAACAGGATTAGCTCCAGGAATGAGGTCGATACGGAAATCGATATCACGACTCGGGGGTAAACCAAGTAGATCGTCAGGAAAGACAGCAGGAAAATCATGAACTACAGGCACCTTTTCCATTGACTTCTTTTCCTTTTTCTCCGCTACTACAATGTGTGCCAAGAAAGCCTTGTATTCCTTTCGGAGATACTTGCTTGCTTGTATGCACGACATGAGTTTGAGATCCTTCGATGAAACTTCGCCATAGACACAGAGTTGGTCGCCATTAGCAAGAGAGAAACGAATCATTTTATCGAAGCAAACGACTTCAGCATGATTTTCACGAAGAAAATCCATGCCTACTATGATATCAAAACTACCAAACTGCATCGGAATAAGATCAATTGGAAAGACGTGATTGTTGAGTTCAAGCATACAATCACGGAGAACAAAAATAACAGTGACGGTTCTTCCGGTGGCAATTTCTATGTCGAACGTCATTGGGAGATTAGCGCATTTACGATTTAGGAGCTTTTCGAATTCTAACAACACAAAAAAGTTAGCGGCTCCAGTATTAAATAAACATGAAGCATAAATACCGTTGACAAGATACGTACCATTGACAACATTGTTGTCAGTTTGAGCCTGGCGGACATTGATGTTGAATGCTCTTCCGCGGGCTGCTTGTTGAGCTGGCTGCTGCTGCTGAGGCTGCTGTTGATGTTGTTGCTGTGCTGGTTGATGGTATGGCTCTTGCTTTACCACTCGGTTCGGGCAGACATTTGCAAAGTGGTTAGGATCACCACATGCGAAGCAGGCTCTTGCATCAGCAGCGGGAGCAGGAGCTGCTTGATTACCCTGAGGAGCGGGAAGAGGAGCTGGCAGTGCAGGAGGAGCTTGAACTTGAGCTTGCTGACGAGGACCAGTGCGGCAGTTCATGGGAAAGTACCGGTAAAGATTGCAGTGGACACAGAAATGGCAAGCGATCCCAACTGGATGATGGTAAGTACAAGTAGGGCACAGAGGGTGCGGAGCGGTAAACGCACGCTTTGCAGGCGATGCTTTGGTAACAGGTGCTGCTACTTGGCGGTTCTGGTTCTGAGGATGGGCAAGAACAGCATTGAGAGGAGCGTCAGTGACAACACAATTCTTGTTGTTGTTGTTGCTCTTGCGCTTACGGCGTGAAGACTTCGATCCTTGAGATGCGGCGGTTTCAGGAGCGGGAGTAGCGGTGACTTGATGGAGACTTTTGGTGGTGTTCTTGAAGTAACTAGCCATAACTTGCTTGTCATTGATTTCAGCAGCGAGTTGATTAGTCTCTTAGATGGTAGTCGTCTTGGCGACTTGAACAAAATCGGCATCACAATCAGGTAGAGCACGAATGTATTTCTTGATTGTGATGTTGGGAGTTGAGACTTGGCCAGGACAGATGATGCTTAGCTGCTTAAAGCGAGCATTTAGACAAGCATTGTCGCCACCTTTTTGCTTGATATTCCAAAACTCGTTCTCCAGCTTCTGGAGCTCATGTGGGGGACAAAATTCTTTCATCGTGATTTCATTCAATTCCTCCCAAGAAAGTCCATAGGCTGCGTCATTCCCTCGCCTGCTTTGTTCGGCAGTCCACCGATCCAGTGCCCTAGACTGGAAGACCCCAGTTGCGTTAACAGTGCGAAGGTGGTCTGGGCATCCTCTTTCACGAAGAGTGACTTCAATCGAGTCAAACCATTGAAACATGGTGCTGGGCCCGTCTTCACCAGTGAAGTCTTTGGGGCCACAGGCCTTGAACTGCTTGAAGCTAAAAGTAGCTTTGGGCGAGTCAGTCTTAGATTCCTCAGAGGTCTTGCTACCAACTTCATTGATTTCACTGACGATTTGCGGAATGACCTTGGCCATTTCCTTGGAGACTAGCGATGCGATGCGTTTGTCAGCGTGGTTGCGGCAGGTAGCGTGAGAGGTATGTGATCCAAATGACGACATTGTCTGCAACCGACATAGTCCTAGGATTCAGACGCGACAAAATCGAATCTCTCCACACAAACATACTTATTATTACTAGATAAAGCACAGGAACACGTCTAACACATAGGCACATATTCACGTAGGCACATAATCACATAGCACATAAACACGTAGAGCACAGAAACACATATTCAACTATATTTTGCACGTATTCACCTACATATATTGCACGTATTCACCTATCATTCAAGTTGCGAAGCGCGTTCGAGAGTCAAGCATGGTGTTGCGTATCACAGCGTATGGATCCCATACTTCAGTAACATAGCGTGCGAGAGTCTGCGATTTGTTAGGGTGTTGAGATAAATATGCAGTGCGAGTTGTGCGCGTTTAACAAAGCGAAGAGCGGAAAAGCGTATAAGTCTCTAAAATCGAAAAATAAACATATAAATCCACATAAAACACATAAAATCACACATAAAAGCGATAAAGCGTAAAAGCTGTGATTGCGAGTTCAAAATCGAAACGGAGTGTCTTGGCAGTGAGACATCGACTACCCAAAGTGATTTGACTATCCACAACGCCTTCGAGTACACGCTTTGGCCTATTAAACTGTGCTCTCTCACCGACATACGGTGAACGGCATGCATCCTTTCGGCTGTTACGTAACCCAAATCGTTGGAATCCATCGAGACTTTGGTGAGAGTTTTGTAAAACCAAATAGAGAGCGGAACAAGTCAATAAGATTCGGGTGTCACCCCTACCTTATCGACTTTATTCCTGGTTGTGTGGTAAACCACAAGATAGATAGGGGGAATTTCATAGAGATATGGATTTCACTCCTGACTCAACGCAAATTCTCTTGGATTTCACTTCGATAGTTTGCGGTTTTCACACCTAATCTCGACCAAATCACTCGATTGTTTTCGAAGAAATCGTGTGTGTCGCTAGCCTTAGGAAAGGCTAAGTGGTAGTGTTCGACCTTAGGAAAAGCCGATAGAGTGTAGTATGTCCATGCGGGGTTCGACAACTTCGCACAAGAACAACCTTTCCTTTTAGAGTCCGAGAGAGTAACAGAAATAGGCTCGTGCAGAACCCCTACTGGGTTCGCACAAGGCGGTCTGTTGGTACTTAGACTATAGACTAGGTCATTTCTAAGACGTCGACCCGGACTAGGTCGAGTCTTGCCTAATTCCCTATAGTTATGGCTCTGATACTAATCTGTCACACCCCAACCGATGGCGGAATCATCGGGGCGTGGCATTGAGCGAAATAGATTGTTCAAGAGAATCCACAACAACTAATATATTACCAAATCCTTAACGTTTATATCCCATACTACTAACAGATAAAGTAAAAAATAGTTATTACAGATAGTTGACTCAAAAACAAAATATACTGTTCCGACGACACATATTTTATTCGTGGGTTTCTAGACCACCTAAATTGATTCCATAACATCAAGCATAGCATAGCATCCTAAACACCTATCACATACGCTAAAATAAAGTCAATACACATAGTGTAAAGGTGAGTACACAAGTTTAATAGCATATAGTATAGCGAAAGCGATTTACGCATAACCAGCATGTAACACGTAGAGATGTGAAGCAAATAAGCTATCGACAATGACATATGCACAGACATGACTGCGAGTTGTAGTTAGCACAACACATATCACCACCATGACACATGAAGTAAAACCCTTAACAACCCCTGTCCACAACAGGTGTTGAGTCCAAACTATAGTACTATCGTTGCTAAGGTGTCAGGCAACAATCACTATGTAAACATAACATACAATCATTCATCGAAAACATGTATAACATGCAAAACGGTTAGCGTATAAAAGTGTTTGCATTGTGTGTCGATGTGATTTGATATAGGTAACGTATGTAACACCCAAAAGTGCGTTAAGAAAAAAAGGATCGAGTATACTCACAAATCGTGTTTAGTAAATAAACACAGTCTCGGATTGAAGGGAGCGCTTGAGAGATTAGCCTAGTCACAGAACGATAGTTTAAGCGTTGAACAACGTGTAACGGTGTGTCGAGTGAGGTGATTGATCGGATATTGGTTCGATCGGACGGATGACCGTTCGGTCGGATGGTCCTTCGATGGTCCTTCGATGGGAGAGGTGTGTTTGTAGAATGTTGAACTTTTGAAGTTTTCGTTGTAGTATAAATAAAGTCATTCGATCGGATGGCAATTCGTTTAAGTGGAAAGTTACAAAGAATTAAGTCTCCTGGTCAGATAGTCATTCAATCGGATGGTCGTCCGATCGGATGACTGTTCGATTGGAAGCTGATATTCTTTTTGAAGTTTTGAGAAATAGTTTAAGTGTTGAAATTACAAGTTAACTGGTCGAATAGTCATTCGATCGGATGGTCGTCCGATCAGATGGCTATTCGATCGAGCAACTGTTTGTTTGTAGACTTTGTAAAATCAGTTACGTTAGAAAGTTTGCGGTTTGACGGAGATGGTATGACGACGTGTTAATAACGGAAATCACATCAACTCCAACTCGTTCGATTGGACAGGAATCACCCCGTTCGATCAGACTCGACTGTTCTTGACGGATTTTCATATTCAACCCGTGAATCGGTCTTCTCTTCGGTAGAAATCCATTCTCAGATCGGTTCTTCACTAGAGAATGAGTAGAGAGCCTGAATGAGTCCAGATCCTAACGGTTTTGAGTAAAAAGTGAAAGATGTTGAAGAAAAGTTTGAAATAGTTGAAAAACATTTAGATCTTGTTGAAATTAGTGTAAAAACATGTGGAAATCCTTTAGATCCGAACCGTCCTTGATGAGATGAGGTCACACTTCAGTGTTCATAAGAACCCATGGTGACGTCACTCTAGAACAGCCCAAATTAGATGATTTCACGGTGGAAATGTGAGATTTGTTTGGTGAAGATAATGAGAAAGTGTGTAATGAAGATGAAAGTACAAGATTTAGAGTGAAAACTTACAAGAATCGCGAGAAATCGAGAGAAAAGAGCTTGGGAGTGCACTGGTCGGACGGAGCTTTCACATTAATGAACAGTTGATGTGACAGGAGGGATATTTATAGGTGAAGGAGTGAAAGGCGGTATAAAGTTGGACAGGTCGGACGGCCGTTCGATCGGATGGCCATCCGATCGGATGGTCATCCGGTCGGATGTTCGTTCGATCGATTGGTCGTTCGATCGGTTGGGTTTCACGAGTTAGTTTTCTAACTTTCGTTTCGTGCGTTGGGCGTTGCGTTGCGTTTAAGCGAGGTGCGAGTAAGCGATGTGATAGTATTAAACAATAGTTACACAAATAACATAACTAACACATAAAAGCATAAAAGTAAGTGATTTCGCGTGTAGCGTTTGCGATGAGATTGCGTTGCGATAGCGTTTACGAATAACATCCCAAAACATGTATAAACATGCCCAAGTAAATCACATAATAACACACACACATAGAACAATACCAATAGCTGCGATTTGCGATGCGATAGCGACGTGATAGCGTTAAGTAAAATAGCGTTTAGTTGCGTTTATCGCATTGTTACTTCACATATTAACAAATCGTAGTATAAAATAGCGTTAACTAAAGTATCGATTATCGGGTTGGAGAGTATAAGCAATAATTAAGTAAAGAAATGACACATGTGAACGTTGACTTGTACTTTGACTTTCCTCGGAAAGTCGGGTTGTTACAATTATGCAGATATCTACTACAGTAGTATTGGAATCAGCAGGGAGGAGAGATAGTTGAAGAAAAGACAAAAAATGTCAAAGAGGAAAGGATAATGGAAGAAAATCAAGCTTTTATAGCTCAGGTTGAAAAAGATAAACAGAAACTGATTGATGAGCAGATGAACAAGATTCCAGAAGTTGATGAGAAAATTGAAACTGAGTGTAAGAAATATACAATTCCATGCGACTTCTGTGCTAAAAACGAAGAATTTTCAATCAAAAACGCACAGTTCTTGCTAAAAAGGAAGATTTTCTAAACAAAACTTATTTAGACGTTGCTGAAAAAGAAATTTTTCTTGAACAAAAATGCAGTGAAGTAATTGAACATGAAGAATTTTTAAACCAAATTCACTTAGAGTTTGAGAAAAAGGAAATGTTTTTGAGGAAAAAATGCATAGAAGTTCTTGAAAAAGAAAAAACTTAAATAAAAAATGTGAAGAGATAGCTCAAAAGGAAGAATTTATGAAAAATAAATACAAAGAACTTGGTGAAGCAAATGAAATTTTGAAACAAAAATGTTCAGAAAAGTGCGTTGAATGTGTTCAGAAAGAGGAAAATTTTCATGAATTGATAAAGCAAAATGATCTTTTGAAATACGATTATTCTCCGATGAAAGAGGCACATGATAAGATGAGTATTAAAACTAAACAATTTATTGACGTTAGCCGTAAAGATGTTAATGCTAAAAGGATACTTGAAGCTACTTTGGAAGCTAAACAAAATGCAATAAATAAGTATCTTGACACAATTGCATTGCTTAAACAAGAATTAGCAGAAACGGAAAGGGTCAATAAGAAATTGATCAGTTACTTATCTTCATCATATGTACTTGATCGTATCTTTCAAAAACAACCAAAAGAAAGTGAAACTAAGCAGAAGGGTGTTGGGAATGGAAAAGAGTCAGGGTATCATCAGGTTCCACCTCCCATGATGGAAAATTATTTTCGAAAAAAAGTTAAGGGAGTGGAAAAGGCGCTGAACATCAAATTAAAAACTGTTCAAAATCCAATTGATCAGTTGCCTGATGATATTGATGTGAGATACACCAAATCTGATTTTTTTTTAATCAGAATTGGTAAATGATGTGGTCGAAAAAGTTTTTGCTGGTGAAAAACAAAATGATTTTACCAAAAATGAAAGTTCTAAATCACAATTTGAAGATGAGGAAAGTTTTCACAAGAATTATCTTAAGAATTCAAAATCTGATTCTCAAAAGAATGATGATCCAATAATGATGATGTACAAAATGGTTGGATCTGACAAATTTTTTTCAGATGATGAATTTCCGATTCAAAACGTGAATTTAGACAAGCTAGAGTAAGTGTATAAATTGGTGGAAATCGAAGTTTCAGAAGTTGAAAATCTTGCAATTGATGCAAGAAATCTGAATGACAAGAAAGATAAATCTTTTTACACCAAATCAAGAATTTCGTATTACCAAAAGAAAAATGAAAGAGTTCGTTTAGGTTATAAAAAGAAGAAAAATCAAAACAAAAGGTTTCAAAAGCAAATTTTTAAGAAGAAAATGAACTTTGTTCGTGGAACAAGTTCAGAAAAAGAAAAAGAATCCCACTACAGTAGACAGACTATTGAGAAATTCTTTGTTCAGAAGAAACAACATCAACAGGCAAAAGATGTTTCAACTAAAACGTGTTTTAAATGTAATCAAGTTGGACACATTGCTCGCAAATGTCTACAAAATTCTAAGCCTGTTTATGTTGAAAAGAAAGAAAAATCAGAAGATTTGAAACTGAAAACACCCAAGTTTGCACCAAACGATTCAAAGTTTTATTTCAAAAAGAATGTTTCAAAAGGACAAGCTTGGGTGATCAAAAAATAAGAAACTTCTAATGCTGTGAAGAAATTTGATTTAATTGAAAAAGTTGAAAACAAGAAAAATAATATTTTTGAGAAGATTGAAAAAGATTTTCCAAGTTCGTATGAAGCAATTCATGGCAAGTCTCCCAAGACTAAGCAGGCTTGGGTTGCATTGTTCAATTGATTGATTTGGTGCATGTGCAGGTGTTTCGAAGGTCAATCAAAGTATATTTTGAACAACGAAGCAGCCTGACACATGAAGAAAAAGTAGCTTGGGAGTCAGCAAAGGCTAAGATTGGTTTGATAAAACAATTTATCATATTTTTTAAAAAAATTTTGAAGAAAATTTTGAGAAAAAATTCGCAGAACCCTCACTGCTGAACAAACAAAACATGATAAGACAAAATTTGAAAAGTTATTTCAAAGTTTAAAAGTTTCGATGTTTTGTTATCATGGGGGGTAAAAGAATAAACAATCTACTAAATGTGCTAAACAAGGATAGTGAAGCAGAACTGGATGGTGAGATAAAGTTGTCTACATCGGTTTGTCAAATTTTCATTAAAATGTTTTGAATTTTAGGGGGAGTAAGAGAAATTTAAAATAAAAAAACATTTGAAAAGTTTGAAAAAGTTCAAAAAACAATGAAAAAAGAGAAAAAGAGTTTAGTGTAAAATGAGGAAATGATAGTAAATCAGTAGAGAATCACGGCACACAAGAGAAATGAATAACTAAAAAGCGATAAATGGTCTCACTAGTTATATGCCAGTAGGTTTTTACACACTTAGTAGATTGATTTCGAGATATAAACCTAAATCAAAAACTTTCTTAATATGTGGGTAACATCTCTCGGATATATGGACTTAGTACTCTGAAATTTCGTTTGAGAGATTGCATGATTTTGAGATATTATGTCTTTATACTTATTGATATCTGGGGTATTATACAAGATCTTCTGATTTTGCGTTAGCAATGGCCTAGATTTTGTAGAATACTTTCGCGCTTTGAACCCTAAAACTTTCAAGCTTTAAACCCTAAAACTGCTTAAAAACTGAAAATGTCGAAAGATATATTAATTGCAGTCAAAAGATTTCTAAGTGGAACACACCTTTAAGTCGAGCATTCATCTCTTTATCGGTACGGTGGTACTAACCTGAGCTCTCAAGGCCTCGCACTAACCCGAAAACAGATATCAATTAGGTATATTCACCTGTAAAACTAAATCCAGAGAATCTTGATACGGGATTATATTTGGAGGTGGGACACATTGTTAAGATACTTCCTAAGACATTAATCTCGTATCTTGAAACAATCGAAGTCTGTGTAGAAATTTAAATGGATTAGTATACTGACAATCTAAGTGAAGTGTTTAAAACTTAAAGTTTAAATAGATCAACGGTGTTTATGATTTGTCAAAAACTGATATGATCCTCTAACACAACTCAACAAAATATTTCTATAAATATGTTTGTACATATTTGTCAAATTTCAGTTCAGATAAAACCAAAAAGATTTTAGTGTGTTTTAGCATAAAATTTTGAAAAATACAAAAAGATTATATTGTTTACAGGATCGAATTGAAATAGAGTGCGCCCAGTTGACGAGGAAATGAGTGGAATACAATTTGTTGAATGAAAACGTCTCCCAACTAAATTAGCACGTCTAATACTTGTCTACCAAGTTCAAAAATATGGAAAGTTACGGTGGCCATCGCAAGCCAAAGAAGAAGATACAGGAAATTTTTAGTTTGTTATGATAACTTGAACTAATGGTTTGTATTGGAGTTTGTTATGATAACTTGAATTAATGGTTTGTACAAGAACAAACATATGTTTGTCATTTGTGTTGATTGTTAGTTGCGTTTGTATTAATGATATCAGTTTCAATTGTCGATTTATATGTTTGCGTTTGATGAAAAAAAATTAGAAAAAAATAATATAGAAATTAGATTGACATTTAGCGACGAGAAGTCGTCACTAAATTTTTAACAAATCTTTTAAAAACAACCCTTTAGCGACGACTTGTCATTAGGATAGGCTGCCATTTATAAATACAACAAACCTTTAGCGACAACTTGTCATCGAGAAAAGTTATATTTAATATTTATTTTGAATTATTTTTTTACTTAATTTTTATTTTCAACGACCCTATAGCGACAACTTTTCGTCGTAGGATCTCCGGTCCCGACGACATTCTGAGCTTTAGCGTCGCAGTTGTGGTGACAAAACTTCCGACGACTAGTCGTCTGGTCATCGGGATAGGCTGCCCGACAACACGTCGACGGAAAAGCCTACGTATAGATTTCTTGAGGTGATGTGTCAAATGCATCATTTATTGGACAATGCATTACACTTTCAACTAAAAGTTATTTTTAACAAAACTATACCCATAAAGAATTCTTGATTTTAAAATGTAATTTTTTTTTAAAATGATAAAATTCATCAAACTTACATGCGATACTAAAATTTTATTATTCAAAAGAATTCTAGAAGCCTTTATACGCATTTCCGAAAAATAAATTTTATAACCTTCTTCAACTCGCAAGTACAAATAAGGATATACTAATTTCTTTTAACGACTAACGGTCTAAACGAATCACTAACAAGAAAAATAATTCTTATATTTATTTTCAACTTAGAAGTAAACATTAATTAAGGGTATATACGTTAATGAGAGGAGATTTTCATTAAAAAAAAGTTATCTTTTTAAATAAAGTTGGATAATAGAGTAGGGTAAATATTAAATTTCGAAATTAAACTGACTTTTATATCTTATCAAATTTGATATACAAGTCGGGTTCTTGCTTTGCAACACAACACAAGAAACCAGCTAATTATGTAAACCAATTTCCCAAACAAGTAAGTATTTTATATATAGTTAATTATGTAATTTAATATAGTTTTCTTCTAGATTTAGTAAGGAATTGTAATTTGACCTGTTTTTATATTTATTTATATGTATTATGTATGTAACACGAACAACGACCCGTTTGACCCGAATCCCCACGAAAAGATGGAAATAGTTGTGTATTGTTGCTATTATTGCATAATTTGGGAAACTATTTCGTTTATTATATATTGTTGAACATGTTAGTTATCTATTTTACAGCAGTTATGCGGCTGGACTAACATACGTTTATTATATTGTTTACAGGATCGAATTGAAATAGAGCACGCCCAATTGACGAGGAAATGAGTGGAATACAATTTGTTGAAAGAAAACGTCTCCCAACTAAATTAACACTTCTAATATTTGTCTGCCAAGTTCAAGAATATGGAAAATTGCGGGTCGCCATCACAAGCCCAAGAAGAAGATGAAGAAAATTGTTAGTTTGTAATGATATTTTGAGCTAATGGTTTGTATTGGAGTTTGTTATGATAACTTGAATTAATGGTTTGTACTAGAACTAACGTATGTTTGTCATTTGTGTTGATTGTTACTTGCGTTTGTATTAATGGTATCAGTTTCAATTGTCGATTTATATGTTTGCGTTTGATGAAAAAATTTAGAAAAAAATAATGTAGAAATTAGATTAACATTTAGTGACGACAAGTCGTCACTAAATTTTTAACACATCTTTTAAATAGCAACCCTTTAGCGATGACTTGTCATCAGGATAGGCTGCCATTTATAAAACAAACCTGGTGACAACTTGTCGTCGAGAAAAGTTATATTTAATATTTATTTTGAATTATTTTTTTACATAATTTTTATTTTCAACGACCCTATAGCGACGACTCTTTCCCGACGACATTCTGAGCTTTAGCCTCGCAGCTATGGTGACAACTTTCGACGACTAGTCGTCTGGTCGTCGGGATAGGCTGCCCGACAACACGTCCACCGGAAAAGCCTACGCATAGATTTCTTGTAGTGATGTGTCAAATGCATCATTTATTTATTGGACAATGCATTACACTTTCAACTAAAAAAAACTAAATCTTATTTTTAACAAAACTATACCCATATTAAAGAATTCTTAATTTTATAGTGTAATTTTTTTTTAACAAAACTATACCCATATTAAAATTTTATTATTCAAAAGAATTTTAGAAGTCTTTATATGCATTTCAGAAAAATAAATTTTATAACGTCTTTAACTCGCAAGTACACATAAGGATATATTAATTTTTTTAACGACTAACGGTCTACACGTATCACTAACAAGAAAAATAATTCTTAGAGTTAATTGCCCGGATGGTCCCTGTGGTTTCACGTGTTTTCACGTTTAGTCCCCACCTTTTGAAAATGGCAGGTATGCTCCCTATGGTTTGTTATTTTGTTACTCGGATAGTCCCCTGAGTAGATGTCAGTTAGTTTGGAAATAGCAGGTATGCTCCCTTTGATTTGCATTTTGTTACTCGGATAGTCCCCTGAGTAAATGGCAGGGGACTATCCGAGTAACAAAATGACAAACCATAGGGAGCATACCTGCTATTTCCGAAAAGTGGGGACTAAACATGAAAAAACTTGAAACCACAGGGACCATCCGGGCAATTAACTCTAATTCTTATATTTATTTTCAACTTAGAAGTAAACATTAATTAAGGGTAATACGTTAATGAGAGGAGATTTGCATTAAAAAAAGTTATCTTTTTAAACAAAGTTGGATAATAGAGTAGGGTAAATATTAAATTTGAAATTAAACTGACTTATATCTTATCAATAATTTACGAAGGAAATGTTACATACATAATCTGAAAATTAATACTAAATCCCTAAACTAATGGATTTCTAACCGTTGAGATCAATTAATGAAAACAGAAACAACTCAAATCATGAGAATCTCAACCCTCCCATTTATTTAACTCATCTTTTACTTGGATTCCAAGTTTAAAAAACAATATAATTACCCCACTACTCAATCAATCTTCTTCATTTTAATTTCTCAAGCTCCGTCAATGGCGAAACTCATCGAAACCGAGTACTTGAAACAACAAAAGGGCAGACTACACATCGCCAACTTCTTGGCTGCTATGAATTATCATGATGATGATCTTCAAACAACCATCAAGATCATGCGCAACAAACTTCTTGAGATTCAACAAAGGGAATCATCTGCTGTCATCAACAAACCTCAAACAGTTCGAAAGATTATTTTCAAGTTCGGTGGATCAAAAACAGTTCTTCGTAAACACGATGACATGGAAAAAGATTCAAGAAACGCGTCACATTCCGAAACCCTAATGTGTAAGCGACAGAAGAAACGCGAGGAGGGTGTGATGGATTTTATAAAAAGTGTGGGTGGGTCGGAGGCTGAGTTTGTGATCGAGAAGAGGCTCACGGTTTCGGATGTGACCCCGAACCAGGGGCGGCTGCTGATTCCGGTGTTACAACTCAAGACTAAGAAGGGTTTCTCGACGGCGGATGAGGAAACAATGATGGGAAAGAAAGAAGACGTAAGTGTGTGGGTGTTTGATCCCGAAAGGCGTAAATCGACATTGAATCTGGCAAAGTGGCAGATGAGTAAAGAATGCTATGTGTTGAAAACCAACTGGAACCATGTTGTCAAGACAAATGGGTTCAAGGAAGAGATGGTGATACGGGTTTTGTCCTTTAGAGTTGACCGTCAACTTTGTTTTCTGCTAGATCGTGTTGCATGATGACTTAATCAAATTAAGGTAGGTAAGTAGTATATACATAATTTGTTCATGTGGTTTAAGGTAGTATATATTGTCTTTTTGGGATTCTAGCAGAAAGCTAACACTTTCATTTGTTTATTAGAACAATTACTGGTTACTGAACAAGCATATATGAAAATCATTTTTTAATGTTGTTAAATGTATCTTGAATTGATCGAGTTACATTTTTCTTATTAAATTCGTGGTCCTTTTACCCTTTTTTAACTCCATGTATTGAATAACTGATATAGGAAATATGTTTAAAAACAGTGCTCAAGAGTCGATCATCGTCATCTACTTCTCTCCAACATCCCGATAATTCTCTCATCGGCAACTAATACATTTGATATTACTTATGTTTTTTTTATCTGACACATCAATCCTATCCCGACAACACCATGTCGTCGGTATAGAGACTCTATCCCGACGACAATTCGTCAGTACAAGCTCGAATATACTTTTTTTTGGTTTTTTACCTTTCCCGACGACCTATCGTGGGAAAAGTTTCGGCAGAAAAGTCCAAAGTTTCAGCGCCATTATGAATTGTTTTCCCGACGACAAGCCGTCGGGATAGGTCAATAATTCTTTTTTTCCATTTTCTTTTAATAAGTAACAAAAAATTCTTTTTATACAAACCCTTTCGACTACATGTCGCCGGGATAGGTTATTTGTTTTGTTTTCGCAATTATCATTAATAAGTACTAGTGGGAATGCTAACGCGTTGTAGCGGGTGCGTCTATTTTGTGTAACTAAATATGTATATCAAATGCTAAACTGCACCATTGTGGTCGTTTTCGGGTGTTTTATCAATCGTTTCGTTTCATGTTAGGTTATGAAATATTGACTTAAAAGAATAAGATGCATCCATTCAATTATCAACAGGCGACACATTCTCCTAAACCGTTTTACAAAATAAGTGTTTTGCAAGTGATCTGTCAACATAGGTATGCCATCTTAAAATAAATTAATGGAAATTACCTTCTTGCCCAATCTTGTTTGCTTAATAAGGTATATAGTGTGAATGCCCGCGCGTTGCGACGGGTGTTCCGACTTAATAAAAGATTCAATTATGATGTCTAATACAAACCACAGGCCGGTTTTTAACGTTTTATTCCATTTAGGCCTGGCAAAAGTAACCCATTAAGCTGAGTTTGGGTCATAATAATAAATTTTTGGGTTTAGTAATATTTTTGAAATGGTCCATTCATCTCAGAAATCATCTCACCCGTAGTCAATTAATCATCTTCTACAATCTACATCATGTCTAACCCTAGAGGTAAACATCGTATGTTGCATCATGTGTGTCGATTGTTGTAAATTCTGTGTGAATATGTGTTGATTTCTCTGAATTTGTGGAGAAATTAGACCTAATTTGTTTGTTTAGTGGTTAACTTTTCAGTCTTGAGTTGTTTATATTGATGAGTTGCTTGTAGTTAGGGTTTGATGATTAAAATTCTGCAATTGTAGCGTCGATTGTTGTAAATTTTGTGTGAATACGATGTTATTTCTGTTGATTTCGGTTAATTTGTGAAGAAATTTGACCTAATTAGTTTGTTTAGTGGTTGATTTTTCAGTTTGATTTGTTTGTACAGATAAGCTTCTTGTAGGTTTTGAAGATTGAAAATCTGCTGTTGTAGCGTCGATTGATGTAAATTCTGTGTGAATTTGATGTTCTTTGTGTTGATTTAAAATACCCTTTTAGCGAGTTTCAACCCATTTCTTTTTCAGTTTTTTTTTTTTTTTTTTTTTTTTTGAGTTTTGATTATTCTTGTTTTGACCCATGAAACAGTTATGTCTGATTTAACAAACAAGTACGGGTGTGGCATCTTTAACGCTGTTTTTGGTCGAAGGTCAAGACAGTCAGCGTCCACAGGTTCGCTACCTGTGGACATTGATGTGGCCGACTTCGTTAAAACTACAAGCAGCCAGAAGTCTGATTTAACAAAAGTTTATCTATTATTTATCTGACCCATTTGAGCTTTCTCTTTTATCTACTTTTATTACTTGGCCCGTTTGAGCTTTCTCTTTTAGCTACTTTTATTACTTGACCCGTTTGAGCGTTCTCTTTTAGCTACTTTTTTATTTGACGCATTTGACCAGTTTGAGGTAAAGCCAACCCAAATCGACTTATTCATAAGCTAACGGGTCAAAATATTACCTCTACATACCATGATCACCTAAATTCCTTATATCTTTACAGTAGATCACACTTTGTCCAGCATACTGTGTATATTACAATTTCCTCGACTTCAAAGAAGTTTAAAAAAACTAATATTTTTCTTATTATATTAGAGAAGAGTATGTGCGGCTAAAAGAACTATGCACATGTATGTTCCCTCTTGTCGGAAGTGGCAAGTTCATCACTGCTCCTGTGATCACAGAAGACGGAACTCCAACACAAGATCCTATTGTACTCCCAGAAGCAAACCATTGAAAAGCTTATGACGCCAACAGCTCAAGCAACTAGTAACACCATTTACTTTTTTTTTTTTTTTTGTAGATTTAATAGTCGTTAAATGGTAATTATAAATATTAATGCAGTAAGTTGCATACTTATGCAGTTGGTTCAGGTTCAGCAAAGTCTTGTCCTACGGAGGAAGACAAGAAGATAATTCAACGGAAACTTACACTACATCAGATAGGTTGATAGATAATAAGTTTCGTTACACCGTTCTTTAAATCATGCAGTTTTGTGGTTATCATGTAACCTTTTGTTTATGGTTTACTATTTATGTTAGGTCTTGATGTGGTTCGGACAGACAGGACACTAGTATTTTATGAAAAGCCGGAAAATTTAGGCAAACTTTGGGACGTTCTTTAAATAGAACCAACCCGGACTCGTTTTAACCCGACAAAATTGCCCCTTGATGTACAATCTCTTTAAAAACATTTTTTTAACTAACCTGACCCGACCCAAAACCCATTCCGTTCCGACCCGAACCAAAACAACTCTGTTTTTAATTGACCCGTTTTGACCCGAACCCGTTTTGACTCATGACCCGACCCGACCCGTTTGCCAGGTCTAATTCCATTCAACAAAAGATAGCGGTAGAAGTCTCCAAGAAATCCGCACCATGTTGCACGGCGGCAATTTATATGGTGACACTTTTTTGTTAATTTGTCAATCATCTCGTGATATATAGCGTACGATGGATGTACAACTGCTACCTCCGATGTAGCAATTGGCGCAATCCTCTCACAACATGATCAGCAAACACCAAAGTAGGAATTTATTTATATGGACTCCGTAAGACATCTTCCATAGTCAAACACCAAAGTAGGAATTTGGGTCATCGTCAATCAATTAAGTAAGTTTGATCACTTCCTATCCTTACCAACTCATTTTACTTCAGCCTCCCTTGCTACGTTGTTCCTACGTGACATTTATCGCCTACATAGGTTGCCAAAGAAAATCTTATCCGGTTGCGATCCAGTTTTTCTTAGCCGGTTTTGGAAGCAACTTTTAAGAAGTTGGGCACAAAATTATTGCACTCAACTGCTTATCATCCACAAACGGATGGTGAAATAGAAGTGGTAAACTGTTGTTTGGAAACTTATTTGAGAGATTTTGTTCATGATGAACCGAAAACATGGCATCGATACATTTATCTTGCAGAATTTTGGTACGACACAAGTTTCCATTTATCAATCGACATGACACCATTCAAAGCAATGTACATAAGAGATGTTGCAGAAATTCATGACTAACCTATTGCACATCATCCACAACTTCCATCGATGCAACTCTAATTGAGCATCAGGCCATCAGCGACTCATTACATTGTTAAAATTTTCACTCGAAGGTGCTAGAAACAAGATAGTTTCACAAGTGAATAAGCACGATCTCGACAATGTCTTTGAAGTGGAAGATTCGTTATACCCCAGGTTACGAAAATACCACTAGACATTCATTTAGAACCGTGGAAATCACAAGATTTAGAATCATCTTTTTGGTCCATACCCACTTCAATGGAGACCTCGAGGACGTTGTCATGTTTTGGGAGGGAGTCTTGACATCGACCCAAGTACAGAGGAGAATGTCACCGACCCAAGTTCGTTTACAAGACCCGGAAGAATCATTAAAAAGCCCAAAAAATAAGAAGAATAGTTGTTCCTAATTTCCTTGCAGACATGCATATCCTTTTTTACTAAGTCTTGAGTCTTGTGTCACGTGTGTTCTACTTACACCTGCATCTCCTCCACAATTCCAATTGTTCATCGTTCCCATGTTTCCCTGCATTTTAGGCTTTAACTTCATTTGCACATGTATGTTTCTTGTATATTTAAGTTGGAGTATTGGAATAAAACTTTAGCATAAAATTTTCCCCAAACAACTTCATTTGCACATGTATGTTTCTTGTATTTAAGTTAGAGTATTGGAATAAAACATTATCAGAAAATTTACCCCAAAAGCTTGTCTCTCTTATCAACTTGTGTTCTTGGAGTTTAAGCCGCCCTAAAGGTTTTTCATTAGGTTTATGAGAAAATGTAAGCAAAGGATAAATGACTAAGGGTGGTTTCTAAATGAGTTTGTTGATTATGAACATTATGCACCATTCTAGATTTGTAATAGAAACCTTGATGTTGTTTTCCTCCAAACACTTGTTAGGGTGTAAGGGGTGCACCTCTCATGAGTTTGGGAGAAAAACTCACTCACCATGTCATTTCCCCTCTTATTCTCCCCTTTTGCCCAAAAAACATAGGGGTGGTTTCCCCCAAACCATTTAAAACAAAACAAAACATGATTGTTTGAAAGATACTGGCCCCACCACTACCCCTCTCCCGACGGTCATAATCAACCCACCATCCTTCTCCCCGCATGCGGCATACAGTCCCTGCATTTAGCCTCCCCGCACGGCAAAAGATGTTGGCGCCAGTGTTCCCCGAGCGGCAAAGGGGCTTGCCGCACCCATTGCCGCTTCCACCCCGTACACCCTCATGGGGTGTTCGTAACTTTGTACCAGGTTCTCATTATGGGATTATATTTATGATAATGGTAATTCTCGATGTATATTATTGATGATAATGATACCTATATATACAAGAGACTAAACAAAATTGATGGAGAGAAAATCTCCTGTTTACAAATATACATGTTGACTAGTATTTACATTAAAAGAGAATAATGGTGGGAGGATATGTAGGCATGTATGTAGACATTTCCTAATACCCCCCGTCAATGCAAGATGGAGGTGGTCCGAGACGAAGCATTGTACGAAATTTTTCAAACAATGGTTTCGGTAGACTTTTCATGAAGATGTCCGCGACTTGGTTATTAGTGGAAATGAACCTCGTATGAAGCTTACCGGCGGCGACCAACTCTCAAAAAAAATGATAATCGATGTCGATGTGCTTTGCCCTTTTATGAGAGATTGGATTTTGACTCAAGAACAAAGCACTCTTGTTGTCACATAATAAGGTCGGAGGGCCCGGTGGTAAGGCGTGAAGCTTCCGTAGAAGATTTGTAACCCAGATGATCTCTGCTGTCGTATTTGCCATTGCTCGATATTCGGACTCACAACTTGATCGTGAAACTATAGGCTGCTTCTTAGCACTCCAAGAGACTAAGTTTCCACCAAGATAGATGCAATAGCCGTAGGTGGATCTTCGTGTGTCAATACATCGTGCCCAATCTGCATCTGAAAAACCTAATAAAGTAGTGTTAGGAGGTCGATCAAATGTAAGACCATGTGATAAGGTGCCTTTAACATAACGAAGAATCCTTTTGACTACTTGGAAATGAGAGGTGGTGGGTTGATGAAGGTATTGGCTAGCTTGGTTGACGGCGTAGGAGAGATCAGGACGAGTGATGGTTAGGTATTGAAGGGCACCCATGAGAGATCGATAGAGAGTGGGATCATGGAAAGGTTGGCCTTGAGAATTGAAGATATCTTTAGAGGTAAGAGGTGTGGCGACCGGTTTGGAATCAAGTAAACCCGCTCGTGTGAGAATATCGTGAGCATACTTGGATTGATTTAGAAAAAGGCCGGATTTGGTGTGAGTAACTTCAAGGCCGAGAAAAAAATTGAGGGAGCCAAGGTCTTTGATTTTGAATTCTTTGTGAAGATGAGAAGTGAATTTGTTGATGAGGGAGTCATTATTTCCAGTGATAATGATGTCATCAACGTAAACAAGGAGATAAATTAAGGTACCTTGATGAGAGTAGACAAATAAGGATGGATCGGACCGACTGTTTTGAAAACCGAGGGTGAGCAAGAACATGCTTAAGCGTTGGAACCAAGCTCGTGGTGCTTGTTTTAGGCCATAGAGAGCACGCTTAAGTTTGCACACGTGGGTGGGATGGTTGGGATTTTCAAATCCTGGCGGTTGTTCCATAAAAATTGTTTCAGTGAGATGACCGTTCAAAAAAGCATTATTAACGTCTAATTGACGTAGGTTCCAATTATTGATGGTGGCGAGACTGAAGACAACTCGTATGGTGGAGGATTTTACAATTGGACTGAAGGTGTGCGAAAAATCAAGTCCCGGTATTTGAGTAAAACCTTGTGCTACAAGTCTAGCTTTGTAGCGATCAAGAGAGCCATCGGATTAATATTTAATTCGATAAATCCTTTTGGATCCAATGATGTTAGTACGAGTTGGACGAGGAACAAGATCCCATGTTTGATTACTATGTAAAGCACTTATTTCATCATGCATGGCTTGTACCCATTTTGGATCTTTGAGAGCGGTTTTTATTCCCTTGGGAACAAGTGAAGAAAAAAGAGAGTGATGGAGATGATGAGTGGAAACCTGTGAAAGGTTTACAAAATGTTTTGGTTTAAAGATGCCATCTTTGGCTCGAGTAGTCATGGGGTGTGAGTTAAGAGGTTGGTTTTGAGTGGGTGGATCATTTGTGGGTGGATGAGCAATGGGTACTGTTTGTGGGAGGGAGTGGTCGTGGGATGGGCTAGAGGGTATTGGGCTTTTATTGTTTGGGTTGTGAGGTGATGATGTTTGTAACACCCCGTGTTTCGGAAGTCAAAGTCAAAGTCAAGATTGAAGTCAAAGGAAGAAAAGATTGCTAACGCGGTCTGTCTCTCCTTGCTCAATTCCTGTTTTGACTTCTTTGACTTGTAGATAGTCTATTTTGTTTTCGCTTTAGTTGTATTATCTGGAGTATCTAATAATAATCGCATAGTAATCGCTATTTATCGCTTGATTAATCGCTTTATCGCTATCGCAATCGCACTCACAACTCGAACTACGCATTTTGGTTATTGTTATACGTGTGTGTGTGCCTTATGTGTTACTTGTGCATGTTTATTTATGTTGTGTGTGGTGATCAATCGAAACGCAATCGAACTCAATCGCAATCTGATGCGTGTGAAGTGTTATATATATTAGGTGTATATTTTAAGCCCTTTTTAACACTTATTTTTAGCCAAGTTTTAAATTTATAAAACACGATATTTTACTAACACTAAACACACATATGGGCAAGTGCACCCATCGTGAGCGTAGTATAGCGTTGGTAAGATACCGAGGTCATCCAAGGACACAAGAGCTTTTAGTACCGGTTTATCCTCAACGTCTAATCAAAATAAAAATTTTAGAAAATTGTTTTAAACTAAGAAAAAATAAAAACTAATTAAAATGCTGAAAATAAAAATAAAATAAAAACAGATAGACAAGATGAATCACTTGGTTCCGACTCGTATCTAGTATAACCTTTGATTATTTCCGCACTTTTGCACATAATTAAGAGATTATCTTAGTTATTGTAGTAGGCCCCTCTTTTGAAGGTGACGTTACCCTCACCCCAGTAGTTTGAGTCAGCAAGGATACAATCCTAAAAGGGTGGATTATTGGAAGATAATGAATTAAGTTATTAATGCAATATTATGGTAGGCCCCGCTTTTGGCGGTGACGTTACCCTCGACTAAGTAGTCTGAGTCAGCAGGGATACAGTCCTAAATAGCCGGGTTATAGTATTAATAGTAGTTAACTTATGAGGGGATCAAAGAGTTTGGACCCCCACCATCCAATACTGTGAAGCATTGAAGGAGGTCCTACTAAATTTGACCCAGGTCCATTGTAGGACCTCTAAACGCTGAACAATGGCAAGACCTTTACCAAACCGTTCCCTTAACCCCCGACCAGGTAGCCAACATACCTCCATATAGACCGTGGAGATATGAATGGTGAAAATCTTTTATTTTATATAGACAGTAAAATAATTTCAAGACACCATGGACAAACGATAAAGAAAGATCACCTTCAACATAAGCAACTAGTTATTAAAGTCATTAATACGAAACCAAATAAAAAGTGCAAAAGATTAGAAATAAAAAGTATTACACTAGACACTTTGTCTTCACCAAGTGATGTAAGAGACTTAGCCAAACATGGCCTTGATTGTCAAGAACTCTTACGATCAATCTTGGATCCCGAGACGACTCACACACTCTACGATGGACAATGGATGATGGTGGTGGATGATGGTGTTGTGATGGTGGTGGGTGGTGGATGAAGTGTGAGAGAGGTGGTGTGCCAAGGGATGAGTTGAAATGAAACCAAGCACTCCTATTTATAGGCTGAACAGAGGGCTGGGCACGCCCCCGTGTCCGCTGGACACGGCCCCGTGCCCGTCTGACACTCTCTCTCCTCATTAATTGTAATTCGCAATTACAATTAATGCGCCTGCTGTACTTTCGCCACGCCCTCGTGTTCACTGGGCACGGCCCCGTGGTGGGCAATAGAAGCTTCTATAGGTTTGTCTTTTCTGCTGCTTCTTGGGCACGGCCCCGTGCTGGCTGAGCACGGGGCGTGTTCAGTCTTCTGCCTTCTCTATTTTGCTTTGGAAGATGCCGTTGAGGGGTCGGGCAATCCACTTATGTTCCTTTTCTTGTATTTATGTTGGATTTAGCTGTCTTTTTGCTTCTTTTGTGTTTTTGAGCTCATTTAATCCTGAAAATACAAAAGGAAGACAAAAACACTCTTTTTCCAATATTAGTACTTAAAAAGGGTTAGTTTTATGCCTTATTTGATGTAATTTATATGTTGCATTTTACACACATCAAATACCCCCACACTTGAACTTTTGCTTGTCCTCAAGCAAAACTCTTTAATATGTGGCTTACACTCCCAAATGGAATGGGTAGAAGAGAAGGTTTTTGGCTTGTCGTAGAGTGTTGGGAATCCAAGATCCTTTTGGGTTTTATTTTTATCTATTTACAATCCTATTCGTAATGATTTATTTAGAACGTTTCATAGGAGAAATTACTTATTTGGGCATAACATGCCTTTTTTAAAATTCCATTTATATACAAGTTCACATACCTCACGGGAGAAATCACTCACACTCGGCCGAAGGTGTATTTTTAGTGAATCACTCGAGAGCGGCATGGAACTTATTCCTACCATAAGCTTGCCAAGCAATCAATCCTCCTCCTTTTTAACTTTTATACCTTTGTAAATATCAAGAGCACTTTGTGGGTTAAGGGTTAGGCTTAGGTTAAAGGTAGGTGGTTGGGATAGTGGTTAGTGGTTAGTAGAAAAAGGGCGAAAAGCGTAACAAGTGTCGGTTTTCGTAAGGCTTTCTATTTTTGTAACTTTTTATTTTGATGAAGCTTTTATTCAAACAAAGTTATTTTTTATGAACTTGTTTGTTTATTTTCTTTTTGCTTCATCATCAACACATTTTTTTTTGATCGATCATACGAAAAAAAAAACGAACTTGTTACTAAAACAAAGGGTTAAAAATAAAAAGGTTTTGGTGGGTAAAAGGGTTTTTTGGTTTGGGTGATGAAATGAAAAGGTTTAGGCTCAAAGGGGCTAACTAGGGTGATTTTTGGGTAGGTGGTAAAAGAGAAAGAAAAATAATAGTGTAGAAATAAAAAGGGTTAGTCCTAATGCCTCCATCATTTACTTACTCGGGTTTAAGTTGATAAGGACCGGGAATGTATCGTCATGGCAAGTTCTAGAGTTGTAAGAACCAAGCGGCTATTCACACAAGAAACGAAAAATGAGCATTTAGTCTAAAGATGTAAATTTGTATGCTCAATAAAGGCTCAAAACTCACTTTTGTGGGAATGGGTTTTTATGTGATCAAGTATATATAATCAAATTTTAACTAAGTTTGCCATGCCTTTTCATAATTTCCTTATGTTGGTTCTTTTTATCACTACGCTATCGGTTGTAAATTTGTAAAAATATAACCTTTTTGAGAACTTGAATTTCCCGAGTTAAACCTAGACAAGAAAAAAATGAAATTTTTGAAAAAAAATTGGGGTGATTTAGCGGTTCCAATAGAGTTTTGTGTAAGGCTTGTATTTAGGACTTGCAAGATTCAAGGTTTTAGCATCCCCCCCACACTTAAATTACACATTGTCCTCAATGTGTCCCAAAAATAAATTTTTAGGTTGATTAAATGTGTAAACTGGTGTTAAAAAGCAAAAATTTTGTGTTACTGGGCGCTGAACACGGCCCCGTGTTGTCCGGGCACGGCCCCGTGTTCAAGTGCCAGTAACAAAATTAAAACAAGAGAAGCAGAAGTCTGGACACGGGGGCGTGTCGGGTGAACACGGCCCGTGTCCAGTTACCTGAACTGGGCGTTTTTCTGCAGGTGGTTCAGCACGGGGCCGTGTTGGTTGGGCACGGCCCGTGTTGAACCTTCTGAAATGGAGAGAATTGTCGGGTTGCCTTCTTCTTGTGCATAAGGTCATTTTTCTCGTTCCCCTTTTCATCCCTTACCACCATGAGTGTGTTTTATTTATTAAAACCATCCAAACTTTAAAAACCATCATTTCATTGCAATCATAGAGAGACCTTACATAGTCCTAAATTAAGATAAAATAAAAACTTAACTAAATAGGTCAGGAGGTACACGAGGTTATCATAAAGAGTTCAACTATTCTAAGAAAATTTCGAGAATAGTTTCCCGATATAGTAGGACTTTTAGCGGAAGGTTTTCTTCCCTAAACGTTGTTTAAAGCCATTCTTCGATTTCCCTAGGAAGGAAGAATGCGGCTTCATTTTCCTCCGCAACGGGTGGCTGAGGGGGAACATTCACCGGGATTCCTTGCACCACTCTTCGTGGAGGCTCCTGGTGCATGGCGTACCATTTGGCCGGAATGACAACTTCGAGCACCACGTTCCACGCCCTTTGGGTTATCATAGGTACCAAAGGCGGGGAGGCGAGAAGGTTTAACCTCTGGTGCAAGAGGTCTACTTCTCGGAGACAGCCCTCCAGCCCCACTGTAAGATGGTTGATACGGTCGAACAATGCTTCCTCCACTCCCGTCATTTCGTCAATAGCCTCCCTTAGGGCGTAAACATAGTTTACAAGAGAGTCTTCTGCTGTTGAAGATCTCCTCCCTTGTCGGTTACTTCTTGAAGATGATCCGCTTGTTCTGCTTGCCATTTTCTGTGAAAGAAACCAAAGAAAGCAAAATTTTTACAAAACAGTGCCTCGGACACGGCCCGTGTTCACTAAGCACGGCCCCGTGTCCATTTGTCTGCAGGATTTTAGGCTAAGGAGTCTTGGAGTTTTAAATTATTCTCATGATTTTTAGCGAGGTTTTAAGCTTAGATAATTTAAAATAAAGTTATACAACTAACTTTAAACAAGAATCTTTAGCAAATAATCTTACAAACTTCACATAGAGGGTTGGAGTCATGGGATTTCCAAGCTTCCATGGAGGAAATGTTGAAAAAATTTTGAAAGAAGAGGAAATGAATAAAAGTGGAAAGGACAAGATGGTCCTTGGGAATCTTCTTTTAGCACTTACCTAGGATGGTATGAGTGAAGATCCCAGGAATCTCTGTCTATTGAAGTGGTCAAAAATGAGCAGGAATCAGGCTGCATTTAAAGAAAACGACAGTGCACTGGACACGGCCCCGTGTTGACTGGACACGGCCTCGTGTGCAGAGGAAATCCTGACACATTTTGTCCGTATTCTGAC
This sequence comes from Helianthus tuberosus, assembly GCA_030545235.1. Lineage (NCBI taxonomy): Eukaryota > Viridiplantae > Streptophyta > Magnoliopsida > Asterales > Asteraceae > Helianthus > Helianthus tuberosus. The sequence continues at coordinate 125,104,524 of CM060369.1, read as the reverse complement.
AAAATCAGCAGAGAATCTTTTAGGTGAGCACGGGGGCGTGTTGACCTGGACACGGCCCCATGTCTGGAGGCTGTCTTATGGAGTTTTGTTACTTCTAAGGATTTCGTTGACATCGGGTGGTTCCTTACTGGTTGGAACAACCCCAAAGTGCCTAAGGTACCTTAATTGACCTAGACTAAGGCGAGAACGCAAGAGGTTGTCGGTGAGGGTAATTCCTATTTTCGTTCTAGGTGGACAAGTCCAACCCTTTCCCGGGCTCTCGTTAAAGAAGGTGTATGCCGAATCGCTCAGGTCTATGTATGCACCGAACGAAGTCGATGGAGAGTCCTTCACGGCACAATCGACACAGGGACGACTATCGTCCAAGTCTTTGCTAGGTACTAAGGTATTTTCGGGAGCAACGAGGTTGTCGGAATGCGGTTCCAGCATTTCGTTTTGGTCATCGTCTTGGGGTGGATCAATAAAGTCCTTCCTAAGCTCTTTTAACCAATTCAGAATTAGCTCTTCTAGTTGAAATAACTCGTCAAGGAGCATTTCCCCTAGAATATCTGGCTGGGCGCATTCGAGGGAGAAATAGTGTTTATTTTTACTTTCGCCCCTCTTAAGGTTATACGAAGCCGGTGGGTCCATGTAGTGGGGCCTATAATTTAGAAAGTAGCATTCTACTTCTTCATGTTTGCCACCACATAATTGACACCACGTACCATAAGGGTGCCGAAAGTAAAAACAATTACTATCACTCATGTTTATGTCAGAAATTACCAACCGCCGGGATCTAACGGTTCTGTTTTCAGTAAGTGAATCTTCGGCACGGGGGCGTGTTGAGTGAGCACGGCCCCGTGTTCAGCTTACTGTCTGACGTAAAACAGGATTGCCAGTTCCAATGATTTAGCACGGGGGCGTGTTCAGCGGGCACGGCCCGTGCTAAGCCCTGCAGAGGCTGAAAAACTACGAAAATCCTAAAAATAAAAAAAATGATTAGGCCGTTGATTCCTAACTTTCTTAAAATCCTTGTTTCCCCGGCAACGGCGCCAAAAACTTGATGCGTGTGAAGTGTTATATATATTAGGTGTATATTTTAAGCCCTTTTTAACACGTATTTTTAGCCAAGTTTTAAATTTATAAAACACGATATTTTACTAACACTAAACACACATATGGGCAAGTGCACCCATCGTGAGCGTAGTATAGCGTTGGTAAGATACCGAGGTCGTCCAAGGACACAAGAGCTTTTAGTACCGGTTTATCCTCAACGTCTAATCAAAATAAAAATTTTAGAAAATTGTTTTAAACTAAGAAAAAATAAAAACTAATTAAAATGCTGAAAATAAAAATAAAATAAAAACAGATAGACAAGATGAATCACTTGTTTCCGACTCGTATCTAGTATAACCTTTGATTATTTCCGCATTTTTGCACATAATTAAGAGATTATCTTAGTTATTGTAGTAGGCCCCTCTTTTGAAGGTGACGTTACCCTCACCCCAGTAGTTTGAGTCAGCAAGGATACAATCCTAAAAGGGTGGATTATTGGAAGATAATGAATTAAGTTATTAATGCAATATTATGGTAGGCCCCGCTTTTGGCGGTGACGTTACCCTCGACTAAGTAGTCTGAGTCAGCAGGGATACAGTCCTAAATAGCCGGGTTATAGTATTAATAGTAGTTAACTTATGAGGGGATCAAAGAGTTTGGACCCCCGCCATCCAATACTGTGAAGCATTGAAGGAGGTCCTACTAAATTTGACCCAGGTCCATTGCAGGACCTCTAAACGCTGAACAATGGCAAGACCTTTACCAAACCGTTCCCTTAACCCCCGACCAGGTAGCCAACATACCTCCATATAGACCGTGGAGATATGAATGGTGAAAATCTTTTATTTTATATAGACAGTAAAATAATTTCAAGACACCACGGACAAACGATAAAGAAAGATCACCTTCAACATAAGCAACTAGTTATTAAAGTCATTAATACGAAACCAAATAAAAAGTGCAAAAGATTAGAAATAAAAAGTATTACACTAGACACTTTGTCTTCACCAAGTGATGTAAGAGACTTAGCCAAACATGGCCTTGATTGTCAAGAACTCTTACGATCAATCTTGGATCCCGAGACGACTCACACACTCTACGATGGACAATGGATGATGGTGGTGGATGATGGTGTTGTGATGGTGGTGGGTGGTGGATGAAGTGTGAGAGAGGTGGTGTGCCAAGGGATGAGTTGAAATGAAACCAAGCACTCCTATTTATAGGCTGAACAGAGGGCTGGGCACGCCCCCGTGTCCGCTGGACATGGCCCCGTGCCCGTCTGACACTCTCTCTCTCCTCATTAATTGTAATTCGCAATTACAATTAATGCGCCTGCTGTACTTTCGCCACGCCCCCGTGTTCACTGGGCACGGCCCCGTGGTGGGCAATAGAAGCTTCTATAGGTTTGTCTTTTCTGCTGCTTCTTGGGCACGGCCCTGTGCTGGCTGAGCACGGGGCGTGTTCAGTCTTCTGCCTTCTCTATTTTGCTTTGGAAGATGCCGTTGAGGGGTCGGGCAATCCACTTATGTTCCTTTTCTTGTATTTATGTTAGATTTAGCTGTCTTTTTGCTTCTTTTGTGTTTTTGAGCTCATTTAATCCTGAAAATACAAAAGGAAGACAAAAACACTCTTTTTCCAATATTAGTACTTAAAAAGGGTTAGTTTTATGCCTTATTTGATGTAATTTATATGTTGCATTTTACACACATCACAATCGAATCACAAACGCTAAACGAATACGAAGTAAGGATGCTTGTATGTTGATATAGTAGTTGGGATTAAAAGTAATTTGACTAGGAAACTCTATCGCATCAAAACGCTCGCAATCGCAATCGAAACGGCAAAACTTGTCGCACCGAACACTCAAACGAGGTGACTGATCGACCAGGCGACCAGCCGATCGACCACCCGTTCGATCGGACTACCGTCCGAGATCGGACAAGCTGTTCGATCGGGCTGCCTAACCGATCGACCAACCCCTTTCCACTTTGGGTAACCCTATAAATACCCCTTGTCACCTTCATTCTTTCTACTTTTGGCAACTGACGTCCGACCAGCGCTCTCACCTTGCTTTTTCTCCGATTTCTCGCAATCCCGGTAAGATCTTGTCCTAAATCTTGTACTTCCTTCATCTACACGCACTCCTACAACTTTCTGTCTTTTGAATCTTAACTTTTAACCGTGAAATCATCAAGATTCAATGTGTCCTAGGATGACATCATCATGTGTTCTTGAAGAACTTCATGTTTTGGCCTCAATCCACCAAGGATAACTTGGATCTAACCGATTTCCACATGAACAAACAAAGATCTTTCATAGATCTAAACATATTCACTACAAAAAAAAGGATTGAAAGATGGTTTTCCAACTTTCTTTCAACTCTTTTACACTCAATGCACTCAAAACCGATATAATCGGAGCTCTTGCCGACTTACTACTCATTCTTGTGGTTGTGTTGGCTCAAGATCCGTATTCTATCCACGGGATTATCGATTACGAGTTAAACACGGAACGTCGTCTCGAACCGACCACTGATCGGGTTTGGGTGATTCCTGTCCGATCAAGAGCACCAAGTATTGACGAGGTTTCTATTGCTTAACACGTTATCAAAATATCTCGATAAAACGACAAACTATCAAAACAACCAAGTGTAAGACGAACAGGTCGACCAGGACGGGATGCCGTCCAATCGGACTGCTGTCCGATCGAACAGCCAATCCGAGCGACTGGCTAACCCGAGCGACTTGCACCTTGGGTCCCACACTTAACCATTTTTGCCAACATTTGAAATCTGAATGTTGAATGGATTTTTGTCCGATCGGACTACCATCCGATCGAACTGCCATCCGAATCATGAGACATTTGAACTTCAACACTTAAACAATTTTCAACATGTTCAATGCACAAAGGATGCCACCCGATCGAGTGACAACCTGCTGTGAACTTGTTCTCGCTGAAGTGTCTAACCAATCGGGTTGTCGGCCGATCGAACGACCGTACAATCGACCGACCTGAAATGTAGAGATACTTCTGTGTTTTCAAAATACTACAACGAAAACTTCAAAAGTCAAGCCATCATACACAAACACATCCTTCTCAAAGGAAGAAACAATCCACTCGAACAGTCATCCGACCGGACGACCGTCCGAACGGATTACCACTCGCACGACTGGCCGTCCGATCGGATTACCATCCGATCGAACTGCTGTTCGACTCACTTGTACCTTACATCGTTTTACGCGCCTCTTACCGTTATGCTATCGATCTATTCAGGCTAACCCTACTCTCTAGCGCTCCTTTCAATCCACCAATCGCTGTGAGTATACTCGATCCCTTTTTGCTTTACGCACTTTTGGGTGTTACATACGTTACTTATTCTAAATCACATCGAACACACTACGCAAATACTTTAAACGTTAACCGTTACTGCATGTACTACATGACTAAATGAATGCTTGTTTGTTATGTTTACACATGGAATGCTGTCTACCTGCCTTAGTGACGGTAGTACTATTAATTTGGACTCAGCACCTGTTCACTCAGGGGTTGCTAAGGACAATTAGTTACATGGCTCACACTGGTGAGTATGTATCACGAACTGCCTTGGGCAGTCAACCCGCAGTCATTGGTATCGATAGGTTCATGTCGATAACTAACATGCCTCGTTTCACTCTGTGTACGTGCTGGTTATGCGTAACGCTTTCAAACTCTATATGTTATTATCAAACTTGTATGCTCACCTTTACAGCATGTGTATTGACTTTTACTTTAACGTATATGACAGCTGCTTAAGTTGTTTATATGCTTAGCTTGCTGTGAAATTGAGGCAAGGAAAGGTCTAGGATGCTCTTTGTGCTGGTGATGAAATTGAAGCTCGGGAAGAGGTCCTAGAAACAAATAAATAAACTATCTATGTATAAATCTGAGTCGTCAGAACAGAACTACTTGACTAGATTTTGTCTGTAATAATTATATTATCACTTATGACATGGTATGGGACGTGTTGCTTTGAATATTTGGTAAATATAGTTGTTATGGAAACTTCTGGAGAATCTGTTTCGCTCAGTGTCATGCCCCGATGTTTCCGCCATCAGTTGGGGTGTGACAGATTGGTATCAGAGCCATAACTATAGGGAATTAGGCAAGACTCGACCTAGTCCGGGTCGACGTCTTAGAGACCTAGAACAGACCGACTCGTACATGTCCAGTAGGGATTATGTATGAGCTTACTGCTATTTCTCGCTATTCTCGCCTATGCTGCACTATCACTGCACTCGAATTTGCAATTTTGAATAAGAGATTAAGTCGAGATTAGGCGTGAAAACCGCAAACTCTCGACCAAATTGCTTGTTCGCCTCGCATTTTCATCCACAAGCATGAGAATTTGCGTTGAATCAGGAGTGAAATCCATACTTTGACGTATAATTCTCTTTTATTACATCAAAATAGGAACGAAGTTGTTAAGCTAGGGGTGAAACCCTAACCTTGACGAGTTGTTCCGCCTTTTACAAAAACTCTCACCAAAGTCTCGACGGACTCCAACGACTTGAAGTCACGGTATGACTAACGGGATGCATGCCAAACGCCCAAGAATTGAGGCGAAAGCACAGTCCTGAGAGTCAAAATGTGTACAACAAGTCCTTGAGAATAGTCGAATCACTTTGGATAGTCAATGTCTAATAGCCGCAGACAGTCTATTTCTCGATTTTTATGTGTTTCGATTCTAAACCCGCAACTGCTGACTCTGATGATTCGTCGATTTTATGTGTTTATATGAGTGTTTACCTGTTTATGTGTTTAATTTTGGAGACTTATTCGATTCTTGCTTTCACTTCAATCGACACGCACGACTCGCACTGCATATCTATCTCAAAGCGCTGACAAATCGCTAAATTATGGACGACCTTATGCTATGTTATACGCCTATACTATACTACTCGCTATGTTATTCGCGGTCGCTATTCTCTAACGCGCGTAGACCTTAGATGGTAGATGCAGTCAGAATGCTCTACGTGTCTCTATATGCATCCTGTGATTACATGTGTATGTATTTTTGTGCTTCTGTGCCCTACGTGCTTATGTGCTTATGTGTTTATGTGCCTCTCTGCTTATGTGATTATGTGCCAATATGATTATGTGACTATGTTACTGAGCTTTAGTGGCACTAGACGTGTGAGGTGAGATTCGATTATGACGTGTCTAAGACCTATAACAATGTCTGTTGTAGACAATGTCAACTGGACCATCATATGGACCCCGTCACCCACGACTTTCCCGTCGAGAACAGAGGGACAAACGCCTGGCCGCCATACTCACTAAACAAGTGGCAAAGGTTGTGCCTCAGATCGTGAGCAAAATTTACGAGAATGTTAGCAAATCATCTAAGGAGTCTAGAACCGAAGCTCCTAAAGATACTCCCAAGACTGCTTTCAGCTTCAAGCAGTTCAAAGCTTGTGGTCCGAAGGAGTTCACTGGCGAAGATGGTCCTACGGCCTTGTTCCAATGGTTCGACTAAATCGAAGTCACTCTACGTCAGAGTGGATGTCCTGACAATCTCCGCACTCTAAATGCTACCGGCGTCTTCCAGTCCCGTGCATTAGACTGGTGGACGGCCGAGAGGAACAAACGCGGAAACGACGCAACTTATGGTCTGTCATGGGACGAGTTGAAGGACATTATGCTCGAAGAGTTCTGCCCTCCCCATGAGCGCCAAAAGTTGGAGGAAGAATTCTAGCATCTGAAGCAGAGGGATGGTGAAAACGCTGCGTTAACTACTTGTTTCAAGCAGCTCAGCATTATCTGCCCTGATCAAGTCAAGACTCCTGAGATAGCAATCAAGAAGTATATCCGAGCTTTGTCAGATTGTGTCGCTGATTTCGTGCAAGCTGCCAAAACCGCAACAATCGAAGAAACTTACTTGCTTGCCGCTAAAATCAACGACAAGCGGGTAAAAACTGGTTTTTGGGATAAAGCTTCGAAGAATCTGCATCAAGTCACCACCGCACCAACCGCTGAAACCGCCGCCGCTCAATCGTCAAAGTCCTCACGCCGCAAGAAGAAGAACAACAACAGCAGCTCCAGCAACAAGAACTGTACTGCCACCACCACTGCGGCTCCACTTCAAGCCGTACCGGCCCAGCAGCAGCCTCAGCACCGATCAGCTCCAGCAATCTATGCACCGCCTGCAAAGCGCGCATACACAGTCCCCCACCCTGCCTGCCCAACATGCGCTTATCATCACCCGGTGGGTCTCGCCTGTCGTTTCTGCGCTCACTGCAATATGTACGGCCACTTCACTGCTAATTTCCGTACTGGTCCCTGTCAAGCGCCAGCTCAAGCCACTGCTCATCAAGCTCTGCTCCCAGCCCCGCAAGGCCAACAAGCGTCTCAAGCACCCGCGGTCAACGCCCGAGTCTACTTCGCATGTGGTGATCCCAACCACTTTGCGAACATGTGCCCGAACAGGGTTGTGAAACAAGAGCCCCAGCAGCAGCAGCAACACCAGCAGCAACAGCCTCAGCAGCAACAACAAGCCGCATGCGCCAGAACTTTCAACATCAATGTGCGCCAAGCCCAGGTTGACAACAACGTAGTCAATGGTACGTTCCTTGTGAATGGTATTTATGCATCATGTTTGTTTGATACTGGAGCCGATAATTGCTTTGTGTCGTTTGAATTCGAGAAGCTTCTTAGTCGTAAACGCTCCCATCTCCCCTCGACGATCGATGTTGAAGTCGCTACCGGAAGAACTGCCGCCGTTAATTCTGTTCTTCGTGATTGTACTCTTGAGCTCAACAATCACATCTTCCCAATCGACCTTATTCCGATGCAACTCGGAAGTTTTGACGTCATAGTAAGCATGGACTTTCTTCGCGAAAACCATGCTGAAGTTGTGTGCTTCGACAAGATGATTCGATTCTCGCTCGCGAATGGTGATCTATTGTGTGTTTATAGTAAAACTGCTTCGAAAGGCCTCAAGCTCATGTCATGTGTCCAAGCTAGCAAGTATCTCCGCAAGGAATACAGAGCTTTCTTGGCTAACATTGTAGTAGCGGAGAAGGAAAAGAAAGGTAGCCCTGGAGTAAACGACGTTCCTGTGGTTCGAGAATTTCCTAACATTTTTCCCGAGGATCTTCCCGGACTTCCACCAAGTCGTGATATCGACTTTCGTATCGACCTCATTCCTAGAGCCAACCCTGTTGCCAAAGCTCCCTACCGACTCGCACCGTCCGAAATGCGTGAACTCTCGAGTCAGCTTCAGGAATTACTTGAGAAAGGCTTCATTCGCCCGAGCACCTCTCCTTGGGGCGCGCCAGTCCTTTTCGTCAAAAAGAAGGATGGGTCGTTCAGGATGTGCATCGACTATCGGGAATTGAATAAGTTAACTATCAAGAACCACTATCCCTTGCCTCGCATTGACGATTTGTTTAATCAACTACAAGGTGCTACGTGCTTCTCGAAGATCGATCTACGCTCAGGCTATCACCAACTACGCATTCAGAAGGATGATATACCCAAAACCGCGTTTCGCACTCGTTATGGCCATTATGAATTCGTTGTTATGCCCTTTGGTTTAACCAACGCACCCGCGGTTTTCATGGATCTGATGAATCGCATGTGTAAACCATATCTCGACCGTTTCGTCATCGTGTTCATCGACGATGTCTTGATCTATTCCAAGTCAGAGGCCGAACACGCGCAGCATCTACGTTTGGTTCTCGAGCTACTCCAGGGGAATCGACTCTACGCCAAATTCTCCAAGTGCGAATTTTGGCTGAAAGAAGTTCAATTCCACGGTCACATTGTAAATAGTCAAGGTATTCACGTCGATCCCGCGAAGATTGAAGCCGTTAAGAGTTGGATTACACCTAAGAACCTGTCTGAAGTCCGTTCTTTTCTCGGACTAGCGGGCTATTATCGACGATTTATTGAAGGATTCTCGAAGATCGTTGTGCCGCTTATCGCTCTCACGCATAAAGACAAGCCTTTTGTTTGGGGAACTGAACAAGAGTCTGCCTTCCAAACCCTCAAGCACATATTTTGCAACGCTCTTATTCTCACTCTACCCGACGGAAACGATGACTTCATTGTCTATTGTGATGCTTCCAACCTTGGTCTTGGTTGTGTTCTAATGCAACGGGACAAGGTTATAGCTTACGCATCTCGTCAACTCAAAATCCACGAGAAGAACTATACAACCCATGATCTCGAGCTAGGCGCAGTTGCTTTTGCGTTAAAGATTTGGCGACACTACCTATAGGGTACCAAGTGTACGATCTTCACCAATCATAGGAGCCTACAACATATCTTTGATCAGAAAGAATTTAATATGTGTCAACGCCGATGGGTAGAACTTCTCAACGATTATGACTGTGAGATTCGTTATCACCCAGGCAAAGCAAATGTCGTTGTCGACGCTCTCAGCAGACGGAGCTACCTGCTTAGCATTCATGATACCCGAGCCCAATATGATCTAGAAACTCTCATCCGTGAAGCCCATCATGCTTGTTTTAATGAGCGCACTTTGAAGAAGAAACGAATCTATCACGATGGAGCCCAGTTTGTGAATAAACCGAATGGGATATTCCATTATCTGGACCGAATTTGGATCCCTAAACAGACCGATTTGCGAAAGATATTAATGGACGAAGCCCATAAATCCCGGTATTCTATTCATCCCGGTGCCGACAAAATGTACCAGGACCTTCGCTACAAGTACTGGTAGCCGGGCATGAAAAGGGATATTGCTCTCTACGTTGGAAAGTGCCTGACTTGTGCAAGGGTCAAGGCTGAACACCAAAGACCCTCTGGCTTACTCGAACAACCGCCAATCCCTATATGGAAGTGAGAGAGTATAGCTATGGACTTCATAAAAAAACTCCCGCGCACGCCATCAGGTCACGACAGCATCTGGGTTGTCATTGACCGTTTGACCAAATCTGCTCACTTTTTGCCTATACGGGAAGACTACAAGGTAGAACGATTAGCCCGAATCTACACTAATGAGATCATTTGTCGACATGGGACGCCTCACGGCATCATCTCTGACCGTGATGCTCGGTTTACCTCACGACTGTGGGAAACGTTTCAAGCGGCTCTCGGTACTACGCTTAACTTAAGTACCGCATTCCACCCTCAAACCGACGGTCAGACTGAAAGAACGATCCGTACTCTTGAAGACATGCTCCGTTCGTGTGTCATAGATTTCGGTGGTAATTGGGATGCATACCTTCCGTTAGTCGAATTCTCGTACAACAACAGCTATCATACCAGCATCCAAATGGCACCATTCGAGGCTTTATACGGAAGAAAATGTCGATCGCCTATTGTATGGCACGAGATCAGTCACTCGCAATTAACCGGTCCTGAGCTGTTGCAAGAAACGACTGAAAAAGTTCTCCAAATTCGAGACAACTTGTTGAAAGTTCGAAGTCGACAGAAAAGTTACGCCGATAAATGACGCAAGTCCCTTGAATTTGACGTTGGCGACTATGTACTCCTAAAGGTATCACCTTGGAAGGGTGTGGTCAGATTCGGAAAGAAAGGGAAACTAGCTCCTCGATATGTTGGACCTTTTAAGATTCTGGAAAGAATCGGAAAAGTCGCCTACAGAACTGAACTACCGGAGGAACTTAGTAATGTCCACCCGACTTTCCATGTGTCAGACCTCCGAAAGTGCCTGGCTGAGCATGACTTAATTGTACCTCTTGATGACCTCCAAGAAAACGAAACACTACACTTCATGGAGAAGCCTGTCAAAATCATGGATCGCCAAACCAAGCAGCTCAGACGCTCGCGCATTCCTAATGTGAAAGTCCGATGGGAAGGCAAACGAGGCGCAGAGTTCACTTGGGAACTCGAAAGCGACATGAAGGCGAAGTACCCGCAGTTGTTTGTTATGGCTTCAGTCTAATTTCGGGACGAAATTCCCTCAACTAGGGGAGGCTGTAACACCCCGTGTTTCGGAAGTCAAAGTCAAAGTCAAGATTGAAGTCAAAGGAAGAAAAGATTGCTAACGCGATCTGTCTCTCCTTGCTCAATTCCTGTTTTGACTTCTTTGACTTGTAGATAGTCTATTTTGTTTTCGCTTTAGTTGTATTATGTGGAGTATCTAATAATAATCGCATTGTAATCGCTATTTATCGCTTGATTAATCGCTTTATCGCTATCGCACTCGCAACTCAAACTACGCATTCTTGTGGTTGTGTTGGCTCAAGATCCGTATTCTATCCACGAGATTATCGATTCCGGGTTAAACATGGAACGTCCTCTCGAACCGACCATTGATCGGGTTTGGGTGATTCCTGTCCGATCAGGAGCACCAAGTATTGACGAGGTTTCTATTGCTTAACACGTTATCAAAATATCTCGATAAAACGACAAACTATCAAAACAACCAAGTGTAAGACGAACAGGTCGACCAGGACGGGATGTCGTCCGATCGGACTGCTGTCCGATCGAACAGCCAATCCGAGCGACTTGCACCTTGGGTCCCACACTTAACCATTTTTGCCAACATTTGAAGTCTGAATGTTGAATGGATTGTTGTCCGATCGGACTACCATTCGATCGAACTGCCATCCGAATCATGAGACATTTGAACTTCAACACTTAAACAATTTTCAACATGTTCAATGCACAAAGGATGCCACCCGATCGAGCTACCGTCCGATCGAGTGACAACCTGCTGTGAACTTGTTCTCGCTGAAGTGTCCAACCAATCGGGTTGTCGGCCGATCGAACGACCGTCCAATCGACCGACCTGAAAGGTAGAGATACTTCTGTGTTTTCAAAATACTACAACGAAAACTTCAAAAGTCAAGCCATCATACATAAACACATCCTTCTCAAAGGAAGAAACAATCCACTCGAACAGTCATCCGACCGGACGACCGTCCGAACGGATTACCACTCGCACGACTGGCCGTCCGATCGGATTACCATCCGATCGAACTGCTGTTCGACTCACTTGTACCTTACATCATTTTACGCGCCGCTTACCGTTATGCTATCGATCTGTTCAGGCTAATTCTACTCTCTAGCGCTCCCTTCAATCTACCAATCGCTGTGAGTATACCCGATCCCTTTTTGCTTTACGCACTTTTGGGTGTTACATACGTTACTTATTCTAAATCACATCGAACACACTACGAAAATACTTTAAACGCTAACCGTTACTGCATGTATTACGTGACTAAATGAATGCTTGTTTGTTATGTTTACACATGGAATGTTGTCTACCTGCCTTAGTGACGATAGTACTATTAGTTTGGACTCAGCACCTGTTCACTCAGGGGTTGCTAAGGACAATTAGTTACATGGCTCACAGTGGAAAGTATGTATCGCGAACTGCCTTGGGCAGTCAACCCGCAGTCATTGGTATCGATAGGTTCATGTCGATAACTAACATGCCTCATTTCACTCTGTGTACGTGTTGGTTATGCGTAACGCTTTCAAACTCTATATGCTATTATCAAACTTGTATGCTCACCTTTACACCATGTGTATTGACTTTTACTTTAACGTATGTGACGGGTGCTTAAGTTGTTTATATGCTTAGCTTGCTGTGAAATTGAGGCAAGGAAAGGTCTAGGATGCTCTTTGTGCTGGTGATGAAATTAAAGCTAGGGAAGAGGTCCTAGAAACCAATAAATAAACTATCTATGTATAAATCTGAGTTGTCAGAACAGAACTACTTGACTAGATTTTGTCTGTAATAATTATATTATCACTTATGACATGGTATGGGACGTGTTGCTTTAAATATTTGGTAAATATAGTTGTTATGGAAACTTCTGGACAATCTGTTTCGCTCAGTGCCATGCCCCGATGTTTCCGCCATCGGTTGGGGTGTGACAATGTTGGGCCGAGAGGAGGTGATGGTGGGTCAGTCGGTTGGGTAATGGTGGGGAGTGGGTTGGATGGTTGAGAAGTGGGTGGGGCGGAACTGATAGTGGGCTGGATTGGATTTTGTGGAGAGGATTGGGCCGATGGGCTGTAGCAAAGGGGAGTGCAATTTTTATGATGGATTGAGCTGTTTGTTTGGGATGTAGATGTGGAACTAGGCGATTTAGAGGGAGTAGGAGTGGGTAAATGTTCATCAAAATTTGTGATGGGTAGAATAGCAGTATTGTTGGGTGAGGTGTTGGTTTGAAAGGGTTGGACATCCTCATCAAATTTCATATGTCTAGTTGTGTAAACGCGACCCGTAGAAGGATCTAGGCATCGAAAACCTTTATATCTAGGACTATACCCAATAAAAATGCAAGGTGCACTTCGTGGTTGAAGTTTATTTTTTGTATAGTCTCGAAGATAAGGAAAAACACGACAATCAAAAATGTGAAGATTTGAATAGGTTGGTGGTTGATTAAAAAGAACCTCAAAGGGTGATTTTTGATCAAGAATTTTTGTGGGAAGACGATTGATGATGTAAGTGGCGGATGTGAAAGCATCAAACCAAAATTGTGGTGGGGCATGAGCATTAAACATCATAGCTAGACCGGTTTCGGTGATATGGCGATGTTTCCGTTCAGCCCTCCCATTTTGTTCGGGTGTGTGGGGACATGATAGTCTATGATGTATGCCATGGTTTTGAAAACAAGTTTGGACTTGGTGATTTGTAAATTCGGTTCCACCATCGCTTTGAAAAGTCTTAACATTTGTTGAAAATTGATTTTGAACAAAGGTTAAAAAGGTTGTGAGGATGGTGAAGAATTCCGATTTGACTTTTAAGGGATAGAACCAAGTGATACGAGAATAGTCGTCTATAAAGACAACATAGTACCGATATCCATCGGTGGAAAGCACGGGTGCGAGTCCCCAAAGGTCACAGTGTATGAGGTCCAAAACATGTTGTGCGCGTTTAGGATTTTCAATAAATGGTAAATGTTTAGCTTTTGATAATTCACAAGAGTCACATAAACCCGGTTTGGGTAACAAGGATGTAACAAAAACGTGACCAAGTTTATTTAAAATAGAAATAGTATCAAAAGAGACATGTCCTAAACGACTATGCCATTTATTGAAAGAAACACGAAGGTGCGAAGCAGAAAGCGCAGCAACAAGGGACTTGTGACTTTAAGTGAGAACATAGAATCCATTTTCACGCGTGCCTCTAGCAAGAACCTCCGCTGTTTTTCGGTCGTGAATTTGAAAATAATCGTTAGAAAATAATACATCAACGGGTGAATCATTGGTTAATCTACTAATAGAAAGTATGTTTTTTTTGTGAGATTAGGAACAACTAAAACATTTTGTAAAGATATAGAGTCATTTAGTTTGGTGTTCCCAATATGTGTGACGGGTAACGATTCACCGTTCCCAAATGTGACCCGAATGTCATCGGTTTGGGATTTAGAATTTTTAAACCACGGTTTGATGGTAACATATGGGTTGTGGCACCTGAATCGGCAGTCCAATCGGGAGTGTCGGATGCTACGTTGCATTGAGCAAGAAAAACCTAGGCAAGATTCGCATCAAGAGACACCGATTTTTGGGAGTAAGAAGCAAGTTGAGGACAAGCGCTTGCATAATGACCTTCTTTGCGACAAAGTTGACAATGAGGATTTCTTTTGGTGTAGGAGGAGCCACAGCCTCGAGATGAGGAGGCACGGCCTCGGCCACGGTTTGAAGGAGGTCGATTTGAATGGTTTTTGGGTTGATGGGCATAGAATGTGGCTTGGGGAGTTTGAGAACCATGGAGTTTTTGAAGGAACATTTCTTGATTTTCGGCATTTGCCAAAAGATCACGAAATGAAGGAGCCGGTCGAATGGTTCTTTGAGAGGTGGAGAAGTTTTCAAACGAGGCGCCAAGTCCACAAAGGAACCAATGGCGTTTGTCCTCGTCATTGATAGGATGTCCTATAGCAGTTAGTTGGTCGATCAAAGATTTGAACTTTCGGCCAAACTCGGAAACGGAAGAGGTTCCTTTTTGAAGGGTTCGAAGGGTGTCTTTAAGATTATGAGTGCGTTCAATAGAACAATGGCTATAGGCATCGGAGAGGGCCTTCCAAACGGCTAGAGCCGTTGTATGTCCGATTGTTTCGGCCATAGCTTCCTCGGTTAAAGTAGACTTAATTAGAAGAAGGACTTTGTGATCGGCATTTTTCCAAGCCAGAAATTCAGGATTGATAGAAGATTTTTCAGCGGTGGTGATAGTTTCGGGAGGAGAAGGTTTGGTTCCGTCAACATGACCGAGAAGGTTTAGACAGGTTAGGACCGGGGTGATTTGTTTCTCCCATGGGAGGTAATTGGTGGAGTTTAGTTTGATGTTGATAAGGTGGCTAAGGAAATGGAGAGGGATGGTTGAAAAATCTGTGGTGGTGGAGTCGGCCATGGAGCAGAACCGAGAAGAAGAAAAAAAAAGACAGAACAGGAACAAAAGTGAGCAGGAGAAAGAAAAAGGGGAAGGATCTTTGTTAATTGGCTGATACCATATGATAATGGTAATTCTCGATATATATTATTGATGATAATGATACCTATATATACAAGAGACTAAACAAAATTGATGGAGAGAAAATCTCCTGTTTACAATATAGATGTTGACTAGTAATTACATTAAAAGAGAATAATGGTGGGAGGATATGTAGGCATGTATGTAGACATTTCCTAATAATATTCGCTTAGGGGTATTGTCGGGCCAGTTCGTCCAGTTTTAGCAAAATATTTGGGCTGAAACTGACTATGATTTGGAGAAAAAACAGTTGAATGGTCTTAGCGCTCTGATGGTTCGGCTTGAACTGATTTTTTGTATTTTCCAAATTGTTAGTTGGTTTTATAGTTTATAAAATAATAAAGATGGTCAATTAATATAACACATATACATAACTGCATAGTTCAAAAGGGAAAAATATAATGTCAATAAAAAAGGTTTAACATTTACACAGCCACTTCCAAACCGTCTTGCGTGGTGGACTATAAAAATGCAAATCGTCATCGAACCAATCAACATGCAACGGTATCAAAAATTAAAAGTTTTATAACCACTTCCGTTCACTGATCTCGTCGCCTATAACACCATACTGAGTGATCGTGGATTTGTGGCGCGGTGACCTCTCCACGTCGGGCACACCGGCCCACGAACGGCGTGCAGGGTGGGGGTTTTCCATCGGCATGGAAGGCATTGTTGTGGCGACGTGGCATGGTTAGGTGTGGGTTCTAGTTGTTGCTGCCAACGGTTAAATTAAAAAAAAAATAACTTCTCCTATCTAATCAAACCAATTCTACGAGTTTTACTTTACATATTCTCTTCAAAAATAACTTCTCATTTCATCTCATTTTCTCTCAACTTTCTTCACATCGTCTCTTAAAAAATTTAGAAAAAATGGCAACGATTACATGAGCCGAAAAAGAGGATATCGCGTTGTGTGAATCTTGGGTCGAAGCGCTTACCCATTATACGCCTCATAATCACTCGGGTCCGTTTCGGGGACGTATTTTCCAACAATTTTGTATTCATAGTGGTGACATCACCCGAACCATTGATGTGCTTTCTTCACGTTTCAGGACTATTCATTTGGATAGTGAAAGATTTGATGCGGTGCACAACGATGTGCAAAATGACGGTGATGACCTATCGGAAGAAGACGTCATACAAGTTGCCCTTATTAACTAAGGCTCGCATACAACCGTGACTTCAAACACGTTTCAACGTGGTAGATAATTAGAATTTTACTTAATTATGTTTAGGATTACCTTTTAATTTTAATTGTGTAATGTTTTTTAGTTTATTTCGCGTGTTTTTTTTTAGTTTCGTTTTTTTAGTTATGTAATGTTTTTTTATTTTTTTATTTATGTAATGTTTTTATTAATGTTATTTGTTTAATTAGTATTAATGGGTTTTTTAAATTAAATAGATTTGTTATAATTTTTAAATATAAAATAATAATAATAAAGGTGTGTGCCACGTATCGAATAACGTCACTATTTCACGTCCCGCCCCACTCCTCTCCTTTTTGCACCATACCACTTTTCTGACACGTGCTGACATGACTATCACATGTCGCATAACTTCTCATTTTCAAGCTCTGCCACTCCGTATAATCTAATACGTTTATTCTCTGTCGATTAACATAAGTGTGTCGACAGTTGATTTTTGTAAACTGAAAATGATAGCATGAATCATCCTTGATGCAAGCTACGTTCAGTTCAGTTTTTCTTTATCGTTGTATGTTATTTTTATTACTCTGTACTAATCGATACATTTCACATAACAAAAGAATATTATATTATTAAATAGTAATATTGTATATATATATTAATTTCTAACACTTTAAGGAATAGTTACTATTTTGTCATTTAGTGGATTTATTTATTTTTTTAAGCAAACTAAAGTTCATGTTTTCAAAAAAAAAAACTTTCTTTTTTTATAATTTGATCACAAAAGTTACATGAGCTTAGTTTAGTTCATTTAAATTTAACGTTACGTAAGTCACTTGGTTTTAAAACTCGTATTTTGGTTTTACGTTTTTTTCTAGATTTGGTTGTCGTTCGGTTTCTACTTAGCATAAGCAGTTAAAGCGGTCCAAAATCGAATAGCGGTCAAGGTCCGCCATATGATATATAGGTTATAGTGGTGGTATAGCGGTAATTTTTATACCATGCATAATTTATGTATTTTTATATATATTATATATTATTATTAATTAACGGTCAGAAAAAGGTGGTGGCGCAATATTACATATTATTAAAAAATGTAGTATGATTATTAAATTTTAACTGAAAGTTACATGTGGCCCGCCAACTCAGTCAATAGTCAATACATGATACGTCAACAAACCGGGTATTTAGTTAACCATCACTAGTGCTCTAGTGGTGGCCACGGGTATTTAAGTTTCACTTATGGTGGGCCCGGGTGAGTTTTCCCCTCAAGGTCTCAAGTTCGAGTCTTGGTGATAGGGGTTTCTCATTGAGGGGTTTAAATTGAGGGATCTATTGTGCGAGGGGGCTCTCTAGCGCGGACCCGGTTAAGACAACGTATGCTAGACCTCCTGACATTCGCGAATAATTCACACCTTTCAAAAAAAAAAAAAAAAACAAACTGGTGTCGGTTTATATGTTTTAGCATCATAGATAAATTTTTAAAAGTTCCATATATTCATATATATGTATTAAAACATAACATAACTGAGAAACAGTATTTTAACGGTCACGGCGTCACTTTATCATCTTCTAAACCCTAAATCAGAGTTTCTTCTTTGCTTCTTCTTCACCACATCGACATCTTCCCACCGCCGCCCTCCATCATCGTCCTGAACTCCAGCGCCACCCACTCCGTCGCACACATCCGCCTCCAACCAACCTCCATCTCCATCACCACTTCCCCGTCGCAGGTTCCGACCACCACGCCCTCAGCCGTCTTCTCCAACCACACCGGAACTTCGCCGCTGGTCTCCGACATCAGGTATTCATAAGAGGTTCGATAAGTGCATAATCGGGTTAGGAATCAATTTCCCTCACCATCGCCGCCGGCCTCCGACATCAGGTGAGCTTCGGGAAGATGCAAAATCAACAAACATAGGTACTTTACTAGAGAGACAGCGATTTTAATGTATTTATTCATAAGAGTTTCCATAAGTGCATATTCAGGTTAGGAATAATTTTTTTTTTGTGTGTGATTTAAGGTATGTAGGTATTTAGGGAAGATCTTGGTGAACGAGGGTGTTTGTATGACTAGAGGAGACAAGATGACAGCTAAAGACTAAAGAGGTGGTTTCCGATATCTTTGAGCGATTAGTGGGGCGGTGATGGGTAAGGGTGCAAACGAATCGAACGAACATGAACGAGTTTTTGTTCATATTCGTTTGTTAAGGAAATAATGTGTTCGTGAACGGTTTATGAACGCTTTTTTTCCCGACATTGTGTCTTGTGTTATATTGTCCGTCATTGTTAAATTTTGCGATTTTAACGCTTGATAATACTAGAACTGTGTAGGATAGCTCACGCTAGGTAATATATATTTTACCCTTTGATAAAAGAATGTAAAAGTAACAATAAAAATGACAGCAAATATTTTTTTCTTAACCAAATTGTTACCACCCATTTGGCTCTTTGCTGACCAACATACCTAAGATTCTTGATTCTACTTTACTTAGACCATGGTGGTTTGATCGACAGGTTAGTTAAAAAAAAACAAGAAAATACATTCCTAGACCAAAAGATTTGTTTCAATGTTAGCCCACAAAAAAATTGATTTAAAAAAGAATGATCTTTTACTGGTGTAGGTAAGTGTTGGTTTGCCAGATGTTTAGCAAAAACAAGAAGTTCGATAGAAACGTGTCACCAAGTGTGAACGCGATGCGAACTCCTGGGTTCAGCGGTGTTGAGCTGGCAAATCTAATGAACGTTGCAACCATTCTTGCTGGCAGAAGAGGCAAGGATAAGATTAGTTTGAAAGAGACTGATGACTCGATCGATAGAATCATTGCAGGAATGGAGGGAACTCAAATGACATATGGAAAGAACGAGATGTTAATAGCCTATCATGAAATCGGTCATGCAGTCTGGTCGTCTGCGTGTAAGTATTCACTCTACTCATCATTTTTAACATAATGTGATGCAGTTGTGCATTTGGTCTGAATTTTAGGATCTTGTGGTGGTTGTAGGACTTAGGCGAAAAAACATTCTAGGTTCAAGTAGGGCAACAAAGCTACGGAATTCCGCCTCTTTAGCAGTTTTCAACTGGTAGCATCCAAGATTGCTTTGCACTCCCTCATCACTTCCGCATCAAAGCCGACACGTGGTTAGCACCAGGTATCACTCACACATGACTAAGGCGTGTACTTTTTTTTTGAACGACGACTAAGGCACAGAACATACATTAGAGGTACATGAGAATGAATTGATGGTAAGGTAGTTTTACTTGGGATGCATATCTATTACAGGTATTTTTTTGTGGACCCTTTAAGAACATGTAAGTTTGTTGGGTTTGTTTGGCATCCATGATGCATTTTTTTTCATATGTAAAAAAAGGTTATGATGTCTAATAATATGCAAGTAAACTATTCTTTCTACATGTAATATATTAAAGTAGGAAGCGGAAACAGTTTTTATTGTTCTCTTTTATTTGATAAATGGAAAGAAATAGAATTGTTGTGTTACAGAGGTAAGGCGAAAACAAAACTTGAGGGGTGTGTCGGGGTTAAACGATCGGGTGATCGTGGTGGAATTCGCGGCGCAACGCCCGCGAGGTTAAATCTAGTTAAAATTAGAATTTGATGCTAACTAATACAGTGACTCCAGGAAGATTTCTTGGTGAATTCAATGAAAAAGGTATTAATTTCTGATAGGGGAAGGTGTCATCTCCCTAACTTCGAATGGGGTAAATGAGTGCCTATCAAATGTAATATTATGGCCTAGAGGGCAGTGGCGGAGCTACCTTATGCCAGGGGGCAACGCCCGCTATGGCTTGGCGCGGAAAAATTTGAAAAAATTAGTGTAAATTTTGGAAAAATTTGAGGTTTTTCGATTTCGTTACGGCTTATTTATAAAACGTTACGGCTTGGCGGATTTTCTAGATCCGCCGCTGCTAGAGGGATAACTTGGATAGTCTTGCGATCAGAGTCAATTTAAGGAAAAGGAACGTGGATATTTCTTCGATGATGTGTCCTTTCTGCGATGAGTATGAGAAACGGTGGATCATTTATTCACTGCATGTCCTATGGCTATTCGGGTGTGGGCGGCTATCAGTGCTTGGTGCAACATTCTCCCGATCTTCGCTTACGAATTCAAATATTTAATGGATACTCATAATACTATTCATGGTGGAAAGAAAATGAAAAAGATGATCCTTGGGTTGGTTATTATTTCGTGTTGGTGTGTGTGGAAAAGTAGGAACGGCTTGGTTTTCAACCAGATCAGGAGAAGCACGCAAGAAATTATGATTGAGATTAAGTCGAGAGGTTTTGAGTGGGTTAAAAATAGATCATCATGTAAATATATTAGTTGGAAGGAGTGGTGTAACTATCCTATGTATATGTTGTAGTTTTGTCTTTTGCCTGTTTCGGTCGGAGACGCTGTTTTGTATTGGTATTTTACCCGTTTGGGTCGGAGGTTTGTTTTAATGAAGTTTTATTTAAAAAAAACTAATACAGTAACACAATTGAGTGAAAATTACAATAGAATATATAGTTAACTTAAGGGCCGGTGTTTTTTTTTTTAAGGGGAACTTCATTAACACACGCCGAACCTGAAAACCGGGACGACCAAACAACAACACAACTACATATTTACAAATTTACACCAATCGCCCCATTCAAAAAAACCTTTCTTAGCCCTATGTTTATACCAAAAGAAACTAGCTGCTCTAACTTCGCTAAAAATTTCTTCAACACCGCTTCTTTGCCATTGAATCTCAAGTTATTCCTAGCCAACCATAAGAACCAACAAGCTGAATAAATAATACCTTTCAACGCCTCTCTCTCCGACGTTCCTCTATTCCCAAACTTATGCAACTCCGCCAAATCACGGAACGAGAAGACATAGAAATTCCAAATCCTACACCATAACGAAATTTTTTCCCACACGCCCAAAGCCAACGGACATGCCGTGAAAATATGAGCAACCGAATACGGACCTGAGTCACAGAAACTGCACACATCGTCGAGAACCGAAACACCCCTCCTACTCAAAGCCTCCACCGACGGAATCCCAGTGGCGGATCTAGAAAATCCGCCAAGCCGTAACGTTTTATAAAAAAGCCGTAACGAAATCGTAAAAACGTCAAATTTTTCCAAAATTTACACTAGTTTTACACTACCGCCGGAACGCCAAGCCGTAGCGGAGGTTGCCCTTTCTTATATGCTAGGTCCGCCCCTGCGGAATCCTATCCATTTCCGCACGCCACATCAGAATATTGCATTTAATTGGGATCCACTTACACCAATCTATCACATAAAATCTGAACTTAAGGGCCGGTGTAATACCTTATGCAAATCCAGCATTAAAAGTTGACAAGTAAGACACTAGGTACATAAGGGATGTCATGTTATAAACTCTATTACGGGCATTTATAAACTCTATTACGGGCATTTATTATAAACTCTATAAGCTTGCTTAAGTTTTGTCAATCAATAATGGGTAAATTCACACGGATAACAAAAAAGTAAGAAAAATTCCGGAAGGTTTTCTTTTTTTTTTTTTTCTTGTAAATTGAATAATAACAATTGTTGCTAATTGCCAATGAACTAGTGGTAGGAGCATTTGAGTTCTTCTTTGAAGACTCAAGTTCAATTCTCATTTGGTGCAAAAAAAAAAAATGAGTGAGGCACTGGTAGATAGTGATAGGAGACTCAGGGAAATTTGGATTTGATTCTTAAGTCAAACGGGTTTTACTGGTAATTTACCGTCGGGCCTACGGACGGGTGAGTTATCGGATTTCCCCGGAATTGGTGGTGGACGACTCGAGTTACTCTCGGAGTACTCCGTTTGTCCAGTGGGTGCTCTAAGAGTGCTCGAGTTGATTTGTTGGCCATTAAAAAAATAATTGTTGCTAATAAAGACTGAATATTATAATTAGTCTAGTTGTTAATCATCATACCCTATGTCACATTTAGTGTTGTGTGGAGGAAAAACGAGTGTAAGCATCAACATGATAATGATTCGACAAATGTCTGATAATTTATTACAAGTTAATTAAAGAGAATATAATAATTTTCATAATTGTATACCACTAATATAATGTTTTAACGTTGGGACAAACAAACCATATGACAGACATGGCATGTAACATGGGTGGGGTATGACAATAGTCCAACACGCTTGTATCATAATTTGATAATTATATCATATATTGCGATCGATATCATGATTTAGCTTACATGCAGGCTGATTTCTTGATCCATAATTATTAGTTCACATATCTTGTCATATATATATGTATATGAATTTTCAGGATCATGAAAATCACATATATCATGTGATACCTCGTATATTTTGCATAAAATAAAATCAGTGGTAGTACGAGAGAAATATATAGATGGTTAAATAAGGAGTACCACATTAAAGTAATATATAGCGGTAATCCTTGATTTTGATTTAAGGGGAAGGATCCACTAAAAAGTGGATTTTGCCTAAGTAGCCTAAGAAGGAATCTTAACCATTCATTTTTTAAATCAATGGTTAAGATGAAAGGGTATGAGAAAGGATGAGTGCAAGGGTATCTTTTTCTCAATTTTTTGTGCTAGATTTTTTTGTACTACATTTTTTTGCTAAATTTTTTTGTGCTATATTTTTTGTACTAGATTTTTTGTGCTATATTTTTTTGTACTACATTTTTTGTGCTAGATTTTTTGTACTAGATTTTTTGTGCTATATTTTTTTGTACTAGATTTTTTGTGCTAGATTTTTTTTTTTTTGTATTTTTAAAAAACAAAAAGGGTGCCACATGTCATTTTCACTCCTATTTATAAGGACCAAAATGCCCTTCATTCCTACTTATTAGGAGTGTCACATGTCATCATCACAATCCTTCTTAGGCTACTTAGGCAAAATCCACTTTTTAGTGGATCCTTCCCCATTTAAACATGCCGTATACGTGTGTGTATATAGCGATATCTTTATTGTATAATAAATAACCAATTTTAAGAGTAAATTACAAGTTTTATCCTTTATGTTTGTCCCAAATTTCAGGCGCTATCCTTTACCTTTAAAATTGACGAGTTTTGTCCTTAACGTTTCAAAATCCTGCATGTTATGTCCTTTAGCCCTAACTTAGTCAGATTTTTTTTGTTAAATCAGATTGCATAAGGGCATTTTAGTCTTTTTACCTTCTTATGGGGTATTGTGTAAACAACTTTTAATGAGGGACTCTTTGTACAAAATCAAAAAATAAAAGGTTTTCTTCTCTTTCTCTCACTCTCATCAGATTTTCCCCCTCTCTCTTCTCTCTCTCTCACATCTGAAATTCCATTACAGCATCGCACCAGGACATCTCTCTGTTTTATGAAACAATAGTGGTTGTGGGAGGTGATTAGGGGCCATCTCTCGTTTTATGAAACATCATTACAGCACCGCACCGGGACAATGATTCGAATCAATAAACGAAACCTCACATTCGTCGATCGAAAGCGGCTCGGAAATCGGCAACGGCACAACGAATGAACCTGAAACGTTGAGTACTTGAAGCTGAATCGGCAATGACACAACGAACGAATGAATCAGAAATGAATTTGTTTGATTTTTTTTCTATCTCTATCTCTTTAAAACCTCATTTGTATATTTTTGTTCTGATTTGCACAAATCTTTCAATCCTTGAAGCTGCCAACATTGAAACGATTGTGAATTTGTGGATTTTTGGTTGTTGAGTTGATTGGGGGATTTGGGGAGTTTTGGTTGTTTGAGTTGTTATTTGGGGATTTTGGTTTTTTATTTTTGATTTTTGATTTGGAGATGGTAGTGGTGGGATAGTGATGGGATCGATGATGGTGGTGGATTAGATTGAATGTGGTGGTTGATGGTGGTTGTTAGCGGCGGTGGAAGTGGGTGGTTGATGGTGGGATGGTGACGGGTGGGTGGCGGATGTTCAATCTGTTGCTGGGTTTGATCGATGAAGATCGGGTTCGTCTACGGTGGTTGTGGGAGGTGATTAGGGGCGGCGGCGGTGGTTGTGTGAGGGGCGGTGGGTGAAGCCGAAAGAGAGAGTTGATGGTGATGATGGGTTGATGGTGGTGGTCTTGCTAGAAAGAGAGTAGGAGAGAGAGAGAGATGATATATTAATAATAATAATTTTTATAAATATTTTGTTTTCTTTTCTTTTTTAAAATAATATTAAATAAATGGGTAAAAAGACTAAAATGCCCATGTGTAATCTGATTTAACCAAAAATCTAAATATGTTAGGGCTAAAGGACATAACGTGTAGGATTTTGAAACGTTAAGGACAAAAATCGTCAATTTTAAAGGTAAATGACAGCGGCTGAAATTTGGGACAAAACTTGTAATTTACTCCAATTTTAAATAGTGAATCATGAGAGCCCCTAACGTTTGACATATATAATAATAGTTAAAAAGACAGTGGGCCAAATTGTTGTATAAGGGTAAGAGGGGTGGTCACCCCCTGAGAGTAACTTTCAATAATTTCTTACCTCTCAAGTTCTCTCTTCAACTGTCCTCTTGCCCTTAATCAGAAGGGGTGTTTTCACCAAAACCATTTTTTAAAAAAGAAAAAAATGTATGATTGGTTGGAATATACTGAGGCCCACTATACATCCCTCTCTCTACTCTTGTCTCCTCTTTCCTCCATGCGGTGAACACTCCCCGAATTCACTCCCCCTATACGAAGACTAGGTTGATGGCGGAGGTGTTCCCACGAGGCAAACTCATTTGCCGCATCACTCCCTGCACCCACCCCTTTCACCCTAATCAACTTATGCATCATATCCGAAGAAAAATACAAGTGTTTATACGGTCTTTATATTTTATCATCTTATTTTGAAAAGTAATGCTACCGAGGTTCGAACCTTTGATCTCTCATGCATAACTTCGATGATTTTGCGATTCGACCCAACCCCCAACCCCTTTATAGTTATCATCTTATAAGCTTGTTGCGTGATGAATGTGTAGATCGTGTTCATTATAACAAATATTCAAGTAAGCGTGACAAGCACATAACTTATGTTTGTAGTGTTTTAAAATATAGTGGGAGAGAGAGATGCGGCTTCATAACCATTATCTATATATCTATATATATTCTAAAGTTTAGTTATATGTTCTATTTTAAAACCAAAATTTATGGTTGTTTTAAATGCATCATCCTATAAAAATCCTATTAATTGCATTTAATTTACATTAAATAAATAAGAGATAAGATAAAAAATAAAATAAAATAATTATATATCAATAATCATTAAAATTAATATCAATCAATAACACATTATACTAAATAATATATTATAGATAAAGGTAGATTAGTTTAAAGTTAACTTTGATCTTAATTTTTTTTAATAATTGGTTTAAAGATAATTATTCCAAACTTATGATTATTCTATAAAATGATCTTTGACAAGGTAACCATAAATTTAAATTTCGAAGTAACTAATATATTAAAAGTAGCTCAAATATAATTCGTAATAAAAACACAACAATATATTTTCAAAGAAAACATATAATAAAAAAAATAGGTAAAGGGATCCAAATGATATCAAATATTAAGAACTTATCCATGATATTAGTATCAGAATTTAATAGATTAAGATAAAATTTAAACCGAAAGATCATAAGTATCATAAAAATATCATTAAATTAAAGTTAAAAAGTAAAGAAAAGAATTATTATTATAATATTAAAATAATAAAAATATTTAAAAAACTATATACATTATTAAAATATTAAAATTACTATTTGTACCGATACCAAACAAGACCGTACCGGTATTTTCGATACCAGTACCGGTTGACACCAAGCTTATCCCACCCCGTGATACTAAAAAATCATTAAATTAAAGTTAAACAGTAAAAAAAAGGAATTATTATTATAATATTAAAATAATAAAAGTATTAAAATAACTATATATATATATTCTAATATATTATTAACAAGATTTTGGCTAAATTAATTAGATTATTATAAATAATAATAATAATTTACAAATAAAACAACACAATTTGCAACAAAGCAATGCATGAAACACCATATTAACATATAGTACAGTACATTAATGCTAGAACCTAATCTATACTATATTATAAAGTATTTCATAAGGATACCAACCAAATTTAAGTAATTACAATCTTTTATACTTATGGTACAACAACTTAATGATGTTAGTAAGGGGTGAAATGGTCTTTCTACATTAATATTAAAAAATAAAAAAATAATTAAATGAGAATATAATCACAATTAATTATAATAATACAATAATAAGTTCGGTACTTAAATGCAATTAATAAACGAAACCTATTGGGATAAACCGCAAAAGCACTCCAAAGGTCCAATTTCAATCAATATGTAATAAATTTGATCGATTAAGGAATCTCCTATCATTGTTATAAATTCACCATTTCACTCAACATCAACTCCTTTGTCTACTATTGTGCGAGTTAGAGTCGAAAAGAAAGAGATAAGAAAGAGATAAGTTGATATGAAATTTATTTATCTTGGTGGAAAGGTGTGTTCTTTTATACCCATTTCAACATTTATTCGAAAAAACTTTGGTTTGTTTCTTAAAATATTCAAATGGGATAACAGTTTTCTTTTACATGATCTATGAGTTTATATTGATGTTTTATTATGTTTGTGGTGATTTAGTGGTTTTTTTTCAAATTATGATTTTATATTACATATAAAGTATACACACAGGCTATTGGATACAAAAAGATAGACACTTCATACTTCATCAAGGTACCCTTGCATGACTGTAGTATCTGGAACCATTTACCAATGTATTGTTTAATTGTTCATAAATTTATAGTTTTTTTTCCTTTTTTGCAGCTTCATGTATATGGAGGTGTAAAAGGGTGGGTACGAGAAAAGTTATTCATTTGGAGATGACATTTATTTGGCCTATTGGTATTTCCTTTTTTAATTTCTACTTTACTATTTTTTTTAAACATATGATGCTTTTGTGTGATTTAATTGATACTATATATAGGCAATATAGATGCAGAGGAAATATTTGAGGAGGTATTGTTTGACAGGATTGGGCAGCAAACTTTAAGGGCTCGGATGTTTTCAACCCGCGCAAAAGATTTAAATTGATTGCGTTTATCTATACTATCTTATAAAGCATTTCACAAGGGTTCCAACCAAATTTAAATAATTGCAACATATTATGCTTATAGTACAACAACTCAATGAAGTTAGTAAAGGGACAAATTAGTCTTTCTACATGAGTATAAATTGACAAATACAATTAAATTGATAACTTTATAAGTTAAGTATTGTTAAATACTTGATAAAGAATTAAATCATTTGACTTAGTTGAACATCATCACCTTCCTCATATTTACATTGCTTTTTCGTTTCAACTTCTCCGTAACCGATTACTTGATTGAATTTTATAATTAAGTCATTATTATTTGGTTTAGTAATTGCTAAACATCATACAAATAAGGTTACAACCTTTTTTTTGCAATTTTATCACATAGTTGATGAACATCATATGAAATAAAAATAATAATAATAATAATAATAATTAAATATAAAAAAACTTAATCAACGTTATTATGAATTTAATTATAACTATAAATGGTTTTAAAACTTAAAAGATGCTAACCAATTAGAAACGAAAATTACTAAAAGGTAATTTCATGGGGTATTATTATCTATAATACCTAATAATTGCAACAATAATGATTAAATAATGAACTTAATTACAGATGGTTTAAAACTCAAAAGAATGCTCCTTGCATCTTACCTCAAGTCTCATGGAATAAGGTTCAAATGATAATCATTGCATAATTAGGAACCACTTTTTAGCCCTTGGATCGTATTTTGATGGTTGAGATCTTCTTGGCTTATATTTTTTCTAATCTATGAATCATGACCAGGTAATCAAAGGCTTAGAAGTACTTCAAAGTTGTTGAGTAGAGGGGAAGAAGGCCCATATAATACATTTATATGTATAAATAATTCAAAGTTGTTTTTTTCTGTATATTTAATTTAGTTTTAGAATGTCATAAATTGAATAGAGTTTAACTTGTTATAAAAGTTGTACGTATTATTGTTGATAAATTTAGTATTTTAGTTTATAACTCTGTTTTATTACTAAATGATTTATTCATTTTAAATGGTTAACTAAGGAAATAAGTTTGTTATTTCTTATGAAAGCCTAATCAGAATAGTTAAAATTTATGTAAGTTTGTTATGTATAATTTGTTTGGTTAATGCGATTACGCCATGCGCCCACACACCATAACCATACATGAACCATAATTTCGGTTAACCTTATGGTTTAACTAAACTAATCTAAGTGTCAAAAATAACTTCTCCCTAATGCAAATTAATAGTTACATTACTTTAATCATTTGTGTCAAAAATAATTCCACAAAAATAATTCCACAAACCCTAGATCATCTGATAATAACAATAAGAAGAAAGCACAGGCCGCATACAAATCTCCGGTATTCGACTGCGATTGCTTCGATTGTTACACGAACTACTGGTTCCGGTGGGACACGTTTGTTAACCGAGAGCTAATTCATCAAGTAATTGAAGCATTTGAAGAAAACCTTACCAGTAGTGAACAGGTTAACTGCCGCGGCCGTAAACCTAACCAGAAGAAAGAGAAGGCGAGTCATCGGAGGTTCGCCGGAAAAGCTTTAAATCTTCCGCCAGAGGTTTCGGTTTCGCCTCCGTACGACGTCTCATTAGTTGAAGAATGTGCAAAGGAAAAACATGAGGTAGTGGAGGAGTCGCCGGAGACGGATGTAACGGCGAGAAGAGGGACTTCCGGATGTGAAAGGGTTGTTTAACTGGCGTTTGTGGGGACTTTGGAATTCGTGATATTAATCCTTCGCCTCTCAATATATGCTCTCCAATCCATAATTAACTTCTCCCCAATTGAAGATCTTCATCGATTAGGCACACAACTCTCAAACATATATCTTCGATTGATCTCCTGCACAGGCTCGCCATCAGGCTCTCCATCAGTCGGCAACTCAATTGGAATCGTAATTAACTTCTCCCCAATTGAAGATCTTCATCGATTTGGCACACAATTCTCAGACATATATCTTCGATTGATCTCCTGCACAGGCTCTCCATCAGTCGGCAACTTCAATTGGAATCAAAATGGGTCATTTACTTGCTCCTTTAATTACACATCATCCTCCGACTCTCCAGCAACCTTTAAGTGCAATATCTATATCTCTAAGATGAAGATAATGTATGGTAATGAAGATTTGGAGCATCAAGAGGTAAAAACAGCCCGAATTTTTCCTTTTATAAATTCGATTTGATTCGTGAGTGTTAGTGTGTGTGTTTATATTGATTAGGGTTTCATCAAATGCAATGTGAGGGTTTCCAATCGGTGTTTATACAAATAATATAGAACCCAATTTTTATGTATGTGTATACAGTGTGTAGTATGGGGTCTTGCTTACCTCATTCAAGGAATAACAATGAAAGACAGGGGTCATTGATTTCGAAAAACTCCGCCCCTTTGTTCGCCTTCTTCCTGATTTTAAGTTACGGTGAGTCAATTTCCTTTTTTCTGATTCTAATCGATTAAGAACTATACGTGATTAACCAACGAATTGTGGTAGATTTTATGTTTCTATTGCAGTATTTGGATTGAATTGACTGTTGCAATTAATAATCGTCAGTTATAGTTCGTTTTTTGAATATAGAGAAACACTGACTTATTTAAGGTGCTTGATTTGGGTGAATAGTAGCAATATAAACTGTTATTGTAATTTGGTGTGATATTCAATTCAGTATCAGCAACCTAATCAAATTGTTCCCTAAACATAGAGTAAATGTGTTTACCAGCAAGGTAATAATATGTACTAATTTTCAATTATCAGTGACTTCTAATAAGGAAATATAACTATTAGGTTATGTCAAGGTAAGCATAGTTTATAAAGAATATGTTGCAGAATAAAGTTAATACAACATTTTAGTAATAAATAATAAACTGCTTTCTTATCTATAAAAGGGAACAAAACCTGCAATTTGACTTTTAGATGTCAAAACTGAATTTATATGTATATGTGTATGTAGTATAATATATATATTTAACATCTATTTTACACCATCTAAAACAATGAAAAAGAAAAAATAAAAATAAAAAAATTTGAAAACTGTGACGTCTTTTGAAGAGGGTTGAGAAACCACACGTCCATAGATTTGAAGTTTTGTGAGACCACATGTGGTGGGGCGCAAACCTCTCTCAAAGCGTCTTAAAAACGCGGGGGAACACTGTACCCTCGGGCGTTTTGGGCCTTTTTTGACTGGTAGTGCTACCACAAAGCGCCGAACGAGGAGTGGACTTTGGTCAAAATAACCATTGTCAAACGGCTAACTTTAAAAAAAACCGGTTTTTGTTTTAAAAATCTATACTATATTCGCACTTTCGTACCGTGTCACGCACTATCTATATCAGTCGTCGTTCCAGGAAAAAAACAATAACTATTATGCATGTCGTGCATCGCACGGGTGTTCCCCCTAGTATAAAACAATTATATAATGAAAACTATAATTTTTCGTACGCACTCTTTTTGTTTTACTTCAAGATATGAAAGATTCTTTTTTGCTCGGTTGATTGATCCCAGATCAAGGTTTTAAGTTATTAGACGAATTAAACTAACTTTTAATGAAAATTGAAGTACATATTTCATTAAAAATGTTTCAAGGAATTTTAATTTTTACTTTATTTGCTCATAATATATATCTTCTTTTTTTGTCTCAATCATACTTCTAACGAAAAGTGAATATGTATATTGCAACTTGCAAGTTGAATCTGCGTGATGCAAATAAAATAAGACATATTTTAAGAAAACGGCAAACAAGAAATTTAATGTTTGTTTAGAAATGACTAGCAAATTATAGATATAAGTGATATAAATATACGAAAAACGGTTTTACGCTTTTATAATAACTAGTATTTAGGATCCGTGCTTTGCAGCGGGATCGTCAAACCAAACAAAAAGTAGACGTAAAAACTTTGAACCATATACACGCGATGAGACCGAAATGTAAAGATAGAAAAAAATAACTAAGTTGCCTAAGAACTCGCGCGTTGCGACAAGATCATTAAACTGCAAAAAAAACCTAGAACCACAGAGACACGTTCTAGTTTATATCGAGTCCAAGCGGAAAAAATATACACAAAAAGCATGACCAACAAAGCAAAGCGTACAACCACATAAATCATAAACTTGTATGTAAAAAATCAAATAGTAATATTGTTAAAAACTCAAATATGAAAGAGAAAAAAAAAAAAAAAAAACCTTGAGTCACCTATACGTGACTAAGACATACAAAAATGAATAGTAAACAACGTTGCAGAAATCGCGTCTAGATGGTGATTAAACGCTCATCGGAGTCTGCCGCCTGGATTTTGGCAAATCGGTCAAACTAGGCGGCAGTAGTCAAAATCGGTCAATATCAGGGAAAATCGGTCAAAAATGGGACCTACTCGGTCAAAATTGGACCAAATCGATCTAATAGAATGAGTTCTTACCTCTTTTGTAACCAAAATTGAACCAAAATTGGGGGCTACGACTTCTTTCTTGTGCGCCATGTCTAATGAGAGGGAAAGAGTGGCCGTATAATGAAAGAGATGGTGGGTTAGGTTTAATTAAGTTTAGGTATTTTAACATTTAACCCCCTTTATCTTTCACAACTTTATATATGGTTCCCAAACTTGTAAATTTGTATATAAAAAGTAGACAAAATTGCAGAAAACAACCTTTATGTATACCCAAAACTGCACTTTATACCTTTCACTATGAAATCCGCCAAAACCAACCTTTACGTTCATGTTTTGCTACAAATTCAACCTTTACACCTAACCTAGTAAAAAAAGTCAGTTAAATGCAGTCACATGCCTTGCACGTGAGGGCATGTATGTCTTTTCACAAGTCTTTCATTTAATATATTATTTATATGAAAGAGACTCTGTTTGACCCATCACTTCCTTCTGGGTTTTGACTTTTTGCCTCTTCAATTATCTTGAGACCTTCAGGGGTATCTTAATCCATGTCTGCTCCATCTTCATCTTCATCCTCATCCATACCAACACGATCATGGTCATATGAAGTGTTCTTAAGCTTCAGAGATGAAGATACTGGACACACTTTTGTCGATCATCTTTATAAAGCTCTTGTTCAGAAAGGAATACTTGCATTCAAAAACGACAAGATGCACTCTTCGGGGAAACCAATCTCTCCAGAACTTTTGCAAGTCATCGAAGAATCGAGATTTGCAGTAGTTATCCTCTCAAAAAACTATGCTAAGTCTTCTAGGTGTTTGGAAGAGCTGACTAAAATCATGGAATGTCAGGATCAGATGGGGCAGATTGTGTTACCAATGTTCTACCATGTAGATCCATCTGATGTACGAAGACAGAAACGAGACTTTGCAACAGCGTTTGAGCAACACGAGGAGAAGTTTACAGGAGTGATGGGTAAATTGAACAACTGGAGGAAAGTTTTAACTGCAACTGCTAATTTATCTGGCTTGCATATCTCGGCAGAAAGCGGGTGAGTATTTATTTTTGTATCCTTTATCGAAGTCATAAGTAAGTTTGTATTTAGTGGGTCCTAATCTCCTCATTAATATTAACTTGCTAACAATTGTTTTTATATATACAGGGGTGAATCTGCATTTATAGACAAGATTGTTCATGAGATCTTTCGGAATATACAACCAGATGGTAGCGATAATGCTCTGATTGGTATAGAATCACATGTGGATACATTATACTCATTATTGAGCATAGAAGCATCACACGAGGTGCGCATGATAGGGATATTTGGAATTGAAGGGATAGGAAAGACAACTATTGCTCAAACTTTGTTTAAAAGAATTGCATATATGTTCGAGGGTAGTAGTTTTGTTAACAATGTAAGAGATAACAGTTCTACTATATGTCTGTTACAAGCAAAGATTCTTAAGGATATTCTAAGACTGCAACAAGGGGTGATGATCAATGATCCTGTGTACGGAGCCAACATGATACAACACCGATTTAAATATATAGAGTCATTGTTGAATGTGGAGAAGCAAATGAGACTCAACGGTGATGTCGCCGGAATGAAGAAAGCAGCGATTGATATTCTTCAACTTTAGCGATTGATATTCTTCAACTTTGCTTGGAGAATCGTGCGTGAAAGATGTTGAATGATCAGATTGTTGTGTTGTCTAAGCGGTGTGGCCAATTGAAGCAGGTGAGAGTTTTGATTTGTATGTGTTGTTGAAATGGGTGGTTGTCGGTGGTGTGTAGCGCCGGCTGTCCGGGAGCCATGGCGGTGGTGGCGGTGGTGGCGGTGGTTGCAGAGTCTAGAGAGAGTCTCTTTCATATAAATAATATATTAAATGAAAGACTTGTGAAAAGACATACATGCCCTCACGTGCAAGGCATGTGACTGCATTTAACTGACTTTTTTGACTAGGTTAGGTGTAAAGGTTGAATTTGTAGCAAAACATGAACGTAAAGGTTGGTTTTGGCGGATTTCATAGTGAAAGGTATAAAGTGCAGTTTTGGGTATACATAAAGGTTGTTTTCTGCAATTTTGTCTAAAAAGTATAAAGTTAACTATATATTTATTTTATATAATTTTGTAAGAATATACATAAAAAGTCCATTCTTATTAATCCCGATTAATCCCTAGACGGTAACTCACCGCCCGACTAACGTCTAGCGTCTTCTACAACATTGATAGTAAATCCTAGACACATTTAAAATTGTAAATTAATATACAAGAAATTATACAGTTTGAAACGAGATTGAAAGTGAAAATCTTAAGTAGGAATGATGATAGACTCTTCATGAAGATTTCATCGCATTGAGAACTACATTGAACATGAAATACATGAAATTGGTCCGATGTAACATTTGTACATGATCAATCTTATTTTGTAAGTCGATTTTGTATCAAGTTGTTTCCAAGGTAAAAGGCGTTGACATTGTCACATTACACAGTAGGGGCGTGAAATGAACGTCATTGTAGCCTAATGAGTATATTATGAAACCAACATTTTTATAGTGACAATAGCTGCCTTGGCCCTTGCAACACTAGAGCCAGATATGATAGCATGACGTTTTGAAGACCAAGATAGAAAGTTTTAGGCTAAAAATGCACAGTAGTCAGATGTGGATCGGAAACCTCTCCAATTTGCATCTTAATAGGGTTAATAATATAATTGCAACCTATGATCTAACATGCCATGAAGATAGCAGAGAATACTTATTATATTATACATTTGAGGGATTGAAGTGATCTCCCGAGGATCATGCATGTAACAACTTAGTTAAATTTAAGTAACGTTCGTTCTCAAATGCCACCAACGAATTCTAGACGCATTAACGGTGGATTAAAGGAAAACTTCATCAGTTAAGCGTATTGACTTTGAGCGACACTAGAACAAGCATATTCAAGAGTTTCTAGTAATTAAAATAGACAATATTAATATTAATTAATTTATATAAGGATACACTCATTATTCATTGAACAATTTAACTTCAATCAAGCATTAATCTATAGCTACATAGTTATATTGTATTTATTTAATTAATAATTCCATTATTTAACTAGTAATGTGCACATGAAACTATTCCAAATGCTAAATACGTGTCCAATTTCATTTCTAACGACCGTAATTATTATTTTAACATATTAGGGAATTACTTATGATCACTTTTTAATAGTAATTTTTACACCTAAACATCACTAACTCTTTGGGTTGTTTGTTTACCTCTTAATAAGGTTCTTAATAGTTCAGGCCTCTTACTGGTTCAGACTGTTTGTTTCGTAAGCAAATGTCTGAATAGTTCAGACATTTGCCTCTGAATGATTAAGTATTATACAAAGTCTGAATGGTTAAGACCTCTAATCTGAATAGGTCAGACATTTGCCTCTAAATGGTTAAGCATTATACTGACTCTTAATGGTTCAGACCTCTTACTGGTTTAGCACTTAATGGTTCAGACATCTTACTGGTTCAACACTTAACCATTCAGAAGTTGTCAAACAGCCCCTTATCTTACAAGTATTTGAATACATATCACTTTTATAGGGAGTGAACATCATATCAATAGACCACTTATTAGACCATGTGTAGTCGTTGGGGTGAATAATGTCCCGCCCTAGGGCGTTTTGCGGCTTGTGGCAGCCCAGTCAGCAATGGGGCATTATTGGGCATTTTTACAAAACGGGTGTAGTGGGGGATGTGAGTATTATGTTAAAAAGGGGTGTAACGAACTAAATAAAAAAAAACTAACCAAAAAAAGAGGATTGGGCAAGAAAAAAAGGTATTCATCTGATTGGTCACCA
The DNA here is from genome assembly GCA_030545235.1 of Helianthus tuberosus. Classification (NCBI taxonomy): domain Eukaryota; kingdom Viridiplantae; phylum Streptophyta; class Magnoliopsida; order Asterales; family Asteraceae; genus Helianthus; species Helianthus tuberosus. Next base: position 125,068,556 of record CM060369.1, on the reverse strand, counting down.
TTTTACCATTTGAGCGTGTTTAAAAAAACGCCTGGAGGGCTTTTTCGCTCAATTATGCCCAAGGGGGTGGGGACGGGGCAATATGGGGCGTGTTTGGGGGCTGTTTTTAAAAAAATCACGCCAACTACGGATGGTCTTATTGCGTAATCTGATAATCCACATTATTCTTTTCTTATGTTAAGTTTGAAAGAAAACTCTAAATGATACAAGTGTGACTTGAGTGTCGAATACACATAAGTGAGTGTTAGATATATGACACATAAAAACAAGTATACGGTACTATATAAGGGATTAGGATCAAATACAAAGGATCCTAATTGTAACAAAGGTACAAATGCTTCTAAAAAAACACCCCACCCCTCCCCCATCACCCACCTTCCATCCCCAAAAAAAATGTTTTTTTTTTTGCCGAAGGGGTTGGGGGGGGGGGGGGGATTGGGGGTTTAGGTTTTTGGGTGGTGGGGGGTTAGGTTTTTTTGGTGAGTTATAGTTTTTTTTTGCCGGGGGAGGGGGGGGGGGGTTAGGTTTTTGGGTGGTGGTGGTGGTGGGGTGGGGGTTGGTGTTTAGGTTTTGGGTGGTGATGTAGTGAGTTTAATTTTAGGTTATTGGACACTTGTCACTCTATAAATCATTCTTACGCTTCTTACAATTAAGAGCCTTTGTAGAATAACTTGACCCCTGTATAAGACATAAAGTGAATACGATCACGTTACTTATTACCTTAATTAGTAGACCCACCCTGGAACGTAGACATCTATAATCATTATAACACTTTAGATACCCTTTTTTTGAAATTTGTTGTATAAAAAAACATCAACAAGTGAGGCTTTGACGATGGACAAGAGGAGTTTTTCATAAGTAGTAATTGTTGTAAAACAACGGCCTAATAGCAATATCTAATATGTAAAGGATACTATAGAGAATATAGAGACAATGAGAAGTATAGAAAATAAGAGCATTCTCCTTCATTAAGTGTACATATATCATATATATAGATCAATACAACAACAACCCTAAAGCCCATTAACATTAGGTCAGGCTTGGCCTATGGGCCAGAATGTCTGCATTCATAACACTCCCCCTCAGACATTTAGAAATACACATACACTGTTAACATTATACTACTAGATAATGTTTACACGATTCTTCAGGACCGATATTAACTGATACTGCAGGACCAGTTATGTTGCCTCATTAAAACCTTACTAAGAAAAACCCAGTGGAAAAAAACTTAGTCAAGGAAAAAGAGTACATACACTGTGTATATTATGGGTACATTACTCCCCCTCAATTTTACTTTTATATCTTGATGATGTTGAATCCAATCTTCTGTGACAATTGCTTGACTTGATATTTGACGTAGTCTTCTTTGATTTGAGTGTTGTTGTCTACATTGTCTTCATACAGTATGGCTTGAGCTTCTCATGATCAACTCTAATCTACATACTTCTTAAATATGCTGAAATCTTCGACCTTCATAACTTGTATCTGGATTGAGATCGAACTCTATGCGAGTCTAATATATATCAATCATAACCCAGGACGCCATATTGTTCTTGTGGAACTATCCCGTGTCTCGAGTTTGTAAATATGTCAAATAATTATTTAATGCACTTTATAATTCTGCCTCGTTAAAAAACCATGCCAGGAAAACCCAATGGGACAAAACCGTAGCTAAGGGAAAAGAGTGCACTACGCATTATACATAATTAACAACATGATTTATGATGATATTAAATTAGTACTTCGGGACCTATAAGATAAACTGATACTACTGGATCAGTTATGTTGTCTCGTTTAAAACCTTACCAAGAAAACCCAATGGGAAAAACTTAGTGAAAGGAAAAAGAGTGCAACATTTGAGATTAGAACTATAATCTTACCAATACATCTATCAAGAACGTAATATCAGATGTCGTCTTGTTTGCAAGATACGTCAATGCTCTGATCGCAATTAAGTATGGTACTTCTTGACTAAGTAGTTCAACATCCCTTTCTTGGGGTTGATAAGAATATTTTTTTTCTATGTCAAGCGACAATCGTTCATGTACTCAACGAATGAGCTTTTTCTATATAACATCTTCTAGATGTAGTCAGATTGATGTGCAAAAATAGTACATATATACTCGAACTACAGGTCGAGAATAACTACACTTTGTAAAGGTCATTCAAAATTTTCCTCTTTAGTTTGAGAGTTCCCTCTCGATGATGTTTACATTATCACTGTAAGAGTGAAATCTTGTTAAATAGATGTAGGAGTTTTTCGCTAGGAATTTGACCAAATAAGATCATCCAGTTCCTATAGAACCTATCACTAAAATACCCCTAGAGAGAGATAAGGCCAAGCGGAGCGAAAAGGGTTTTCCATGAGATGGGAAATGTAGCTCATTTTATCAAAATTATACATCTCTTTTCAGAGTATAGTCGACTGTACCACATACGAGTAGTTTCCTTTAAGATTCATATATATAACACCTATGGGGTTATTGTTTCATAATGCTTTGAGCATTTTTAATCCTTCAGGGGGTTTTGTAACATCCCGAAATTTCAAAACTTTATACTAGAATTATAAAGTGTATAATAAACAAGAATAAACTAACTAGGATAAATAACCCAGTTAGTTAGAAGTCTTGTAGTAACACAGGAATGAGTTAAAAAGGCCAAAGATATAAACTAAATAAGAGTGGAGGGACCTAGGTTGTCAAAATTGAAACTTAAATTACTAATAATTAGTAAAATAAAAACCAAACACTCCATTTTGGGGTTCTGGTCGATCAAGAAACCACAGGGGCGACACCCACACCTTCACAACCCTAAATTCTACTAAAATCTCAAATTGAAGGCTCAAATCATGTCATAATCGAAATCTGAGCATAGAATCGTGATCTCCTCGTCAAGGAGGTCATAAGGTATGTCAAATTAGGTTGTTTTGATACAACTCAAATTCTTGCATGTGATTGAAATCGAAGGTTGAGCTTGATTATGTGTTGTAAAACATGAAATTGGAAGTAATGTGAAGTCTAGGGACAAACCCTAGATGATTTCTTGTCAAAATCTTGCATGTTAGTTGTAAGGATCAAAATCACTATAGTGGGTGATTAGTAAGTTAGTAGAACTTGATAAACACTAGGATTAAGATTCTTGTTCTAGTGTAAACTGAAATTGTGAGCTAATCTCTGAAATTGTTGATGTTAAAATATGTGTATATTGTCTAATTGAAGTTAATTTGAGTGATAATTTCAAGTTATGAACTTGGTTTAGATCATGTAGAAATCTGACCCGCAAGGTGTTTGATAAAACGCCTAAATGAGGGATGTTAAAGATTGCTAAAAAACGCAGATTTGTATATGTTATGAATTTATGCGTTAAAGCTTATGAAAGAGTTCTAATCTTGTTATGAATTGAACTCTTTAGGCAAGGAATCCGGAACGTCAAGTGGACACGCCGGAGGTGATACTCGCGGAAAAGGTGTGCTTTAAAGGTACGTGGCTTTAGCCCCGTTAAAATTATGTGTAAATAATTAGTTTTGTTGTGTGAACGGTGTTGTAGTGAAATAGATGCGTTTGATGCGTTGTTAAAGTGGCGAAGTACACTCAACCATCAAACGGGTCAAAGTAAAGACTTGGTATTTAGTTTGGCTAGTCAATGAAGTGATGGTTTTCACTAAATAGCCAAACGGGTCAATATGATGTTTTCAAAAGAATCTCGAGAGTAGAGACTTGAAAGTCTTATACTTCGTTAAATGATGAATTGTACCATACCAATGATTTGGTGATATTAATCTAAGTATAAGAACCCGGAATATGGGTCAAACAATAAATGTTAAATGAAAAAGAGTTGTTTGAAACAGAATGCTTGAATTCCGAAGAAACAAGTATTAGCCCTAAAGGAAATCGCAAAGCCATGGAATTGGCACGAATGCACCAAGTATGTGAGCCCGGGAAATTGGGTAATTATGTCTAAAAGGTTTTAAGAATGGAAAAGAGGTGCTATGCACTCACACTAATGGGTTGGATAATTTGAAATAAGGAAATTGTGAACCGATTGTCGGTATCTCGGTTTCCGTAACGAGAAATTTACGTGGTTGAGTCCGTAATTTTATTACAGACTCGTAGGAAAAAGAATCGGTTAAAACGGACTACCGAGTAGAAAGTTATGATCTTTTAAAGTTGAAAAATAGTTAAATGGCAAGAATGCAGAGCCCGCCGTAAATTACGGTCCCACCGTAATTTACGGTGGAAGTCTAAAGTCTTACGATGAATACTTCCTGTGTTACGGCAGACCAGGGTTGTTCAGGGTCTGCCGTAACTTACGGTGACACCGTAAGTTACGGTGGAACCCAGAAAATTTGTATTTTGTTTGTTATTTTGCGATGTTAGAATTCGTTTATACGTAATGTATTGATGTCAAAACTAATGTTTTAGTGTTTGACCCTAGGTATGATGATGTTTCTCCCGGATGGTGATCAAGCACTTTGCCAAGAACCGAACACGTATTTTGAAGCTTCCGCGTTAACTTAACTTTGTTTTAGACAATGATTTTGATGTAAATGAATTGATAACTATATCCTAAGGTTTTGAAGTAGTCGGTAGTGACTAATAGAAGTTACTTTAAACTTTCGTTTTGTACTTAATATGATCATGTTTGCTATTTCTAATTGAAAATATTTTGTTAAACTGGGTTTTTAGTATAAACTCATGTATTATTTTAACAAATCTCATTATCGTAAAAAGGGTGTTACAAGTTGGTAATCAGAGCTCAAGGTTGTTAACAAGTGTATTCGGTTCAAGTTTGATCAAATATCCGGTAAGAGTTAATCGTTTTTAGTAGAGTTATTAAGTATAAAGAGGGAATAATGAATAGATATGCATGGGAAGAGTGTGTTAACACACTCAAGCCCGGAAAGTGCATTAAATAAGAACGGTGAAAACAAGTCACGAACTTGAATAAACCGAAGTAAATAAATCATACGTCATAGATGAAATGTTTAACGCTTAATGTAAACATTTCAGTTAAAGATGACGGATAAAGGTAATGATGATGCGGTGCCAAGAGTCACCGAGCAAACGAGAGAAGTGATTGCTGAGGAGGTAGGAAAAGCAATCGAAAACAGTTTGTCGGGTTTCATCGACAAAATCCAAACCACGGTATTATCAGTGGTGGAAGAAAGAATCAAGAGATTGGCGGATAATACCAATTTAGCAAAGGAGAAGTCGGGAGGACGAAAATCTTGTTCTTATAAAGAGTTCATGGCGTGTAAACCGCCAATCTACAATGGGGAGGTTGACCCGATAATATGCCAACGGTGGCTAAGTGATATGGAGGGAGTATTTGAAAGGACCCATTGCGATGAGGATGACTTCGTGGCTTATGGCACGGGTCAGTTAATGGGTCAGGCGAAAGATTGGTGGGATAACAAGAAGAAAGAGATCGGAAGTGAAGCGGCTAAGGCTATGACATGGGACGAGTTTAAGACGCCGTTTCTTAAACATCATAGTCCCAAGGCAATCATTAACAAAATCAAGGAATAATTTATGCAGCTTCGACACAAGGGTGAATCTATCGATAAAATCACGGGAACGTTCATGGATAAAATGAAGTTTTGTGATGATCTCATAACGAATGAAGAGCAGAAAATATATTATTATTATAATATGCTGAGCCCCGAGTATAGGGAGTTTATGACTCCTTCAAAGTATGAGACCCTCACCGAGATTATAAACGTTGCTCGGGAACGGGAGATAGAGTTGAAGAAACAAATAGAAAGGGGCGAAAGAAGGGCACAAGTAGTCAACCCAAGCCCGACGAAAAAGGCACGTCCGAACGAACCCTCAAAGAAACAAGAAGGAAAAAGCGGGTCATCAAGCTGCAAGATATGCGGGAAAGGGCACAAGGGTGAGTGCCGGTTTAAGGACAAGCCGTGTCCTATTTGTGGGAAAACCGGGCACACGGCTGCGTTGTGCTCGGGGAAGGTGTCGGTGTGTTACAAATGTTATCAGCCGGGACACAAGAAATCGGAGTGTCCGGAATTGATCGGGAAGAAAGATGACAAGGATACACGTACCGAGACACCAAGAGCAAAAGCAAGATCCTTCCAGTTAACGGCACATGTGTTATTTGATACGGGTGCGAATAAATCCTTTGTTTCACATGGATTTATTCGACATCCTTCTTTTGTACTAACAAAATTGCCTATGCCATTAGAGGTAGAAATAGGTGATAACAAAAGTTTCCTTGTATGTGATGTATGTCGAGACTGCAAAATAAACATTGATGATGAGGAATATTTAATAGATTTGATCCCTATGTCAATGGGAGAATTCCAAGTAGTAGTCGGGATGGATTGGTTATCTCGACATCATGCAGAAGTGATATGTTTCCGCAAGGAGATAAAATTGACATCTCCAAGCGGAATTGACATCTCCAAGCGGAAAGCAAGTCACCATCTATGGCGAAAAAGGGGGCAGTCCCGTTATGTGCTCAATACTAAAAGCTCATAAACTTATGAAGCGCGGATGTAAAGCATTTATGATATACGCAAATGAACCTGATAAAGAGACGCCGAAGATTGAAGATGTACCAGTGGTACGTGAATACGCTGATGTATTTCCGGGAGATTTACCGGGAATACCGCCAGAACGAGAGGTAGAGTTCGGAATTGAATTGATTCCGGGCGCGAAACCTGTGGCTAAGGCGCCGTATCGGTTAGCGCCATCAGAATTGCAAGAATTGATGTCACAATCCAAGAATTGCTCGACAAGGGATTTATTCGGCCAAGTGTGTCTCCATGGGGCACACCGGTATTATTCGTGAGAAAGAAGGACGGGAGCATACGTATGTGCATTGATTACCGGGAGTTGAATAAACTCACGGTAAAGAATCGATATCCGCTTCCAAGAATTGATGACCTATTCGACCAATTACAAGGTGCAAGTTGGTTCTCAAAAACCGACCTCAGATCGGGGTATCATCAGTTGAAAGTCAAAGAGGAGGATGTACCGAAAACGGCTTTTCGTACACGGTATGGACATTACGAGTTTCTCGTGATGTCCTTTGGGTTAACTAATGCACCAGCGGCTTTCATGGATCTCATGAACCGGGTTTGCAAACCCATGCTAGACAAGTCAGTGATAGTGTTCATTGATGACATCTTGATATACTCCAAGAATGAAGCAGAACACGTAAGTCATTTGCGTGAAGTGTTGGAGACGCTCAGGAAAGAGAAATTGTATGCGAAATTTTCAAAATGTGCCTTCTGGTTACGAGAGGTGCAATTTCTTGGGCACATCATTAGTGCAAACGGGGTGCTAGTAGATCCTTCAAAGATAGAAGCTGTGTCAAGATGGACTCCACCGAAGAATCCTTCGGAAATCAGAAGCTTCTTGGGGCTTGCGGGTTATTATCGGAGATTCATACAAGATTTCTCCAAAATTGCTACGCCGTTGACCAAACTAACCCGTAAGGATGAAAAGTTTATTTGGGCCGAGGATCAAGAAAGGGGTTTCCAAACGCTCAAGGAAAAATTGACCCATGCGCCAGTGTTGACATTACCGGACGGAACGGAGGATATGGTGGTTTACTCGGATGCATCGCATTCGGGACTTGGTTGCGTTTTGATGCAGTGGGGCAAGGTTATAGCCTATGCCTCGAGGAAGCTAAAGACTCATGAGAAGAGATATCCTACCCATGACCTCGAGTTGGCAGCAGTGGTGTTCGCCTTGAAGATATGGAGGCATTATTTGTATGGAGTAAAGTGCACTATCTTTACCGACCATAAAAGCTTAAAGTATTTCTTCAATCAGAAGGAATTAAATATGAGGCAGAGGCGGTGGTTAGAAATTGTCAAAGACTTTGATTGTGAAATACATTACCACCCCGGGAAGGCTAATGTAGTGGCAGACGCGTTGAGCCGAAAGACAGATTATATGCCTATTCGAGTACGATCGATGCAACTAATTGTGACATCGGGTTTGCTTGATTAAATCCGAAAATCTCAAATTGAAGCAATCAAGAAAGAAAATGTGAAGAAGGAAAGGATAGTTGGGCAGCTAAAAGACCTGGAGGATGATAACCAAGGATTGAAAACTCGATTTGGGAGAATTTGGGTTCCAAATACGTGTGGGGCCAAGGTGCGTCTACTCGACGAGGCCCATAAATCTCATTATTCAATTTATCCGGGGGCGACCAAAATGTATAATGACTTAAAACAAAACTATTGGTGGCCCGGAATGAAAAGAGATATTGTGAAGTATGTGGAGAAGTGTCTGACTTGTTTACAAGTCAAAGCGGAGCACCAAAATCCATATGGTAGGTTGCAACCGCTGGATATCCCAGTTTGGAAATGGGAACAAATCACGATGGATTTGTTAACCAAATTGCCCAAAACCAATCGCGGGTTTGATGCTATATGGGTAGTTATGGATAGATTGACAAAAAGTGCTCACTTCATTCCGATTCGTGAGACGTATACATCCGAAAAGATGTCGGAAGTGTACACCAATGAAATAATAGCACGTCATGGAGTGCCGATATCCATTGTATCAGACAGAGATACTCGGTTTACTTCGAAATTTTGGCACGAATTCCAAGAACAAATGGGAACTAAATTGTTCATTAGCACTGCTTACCATCCACAAACGGATGGGCAAAGTGAGAGAATGATACAAACGTTGGAAGATATGTTGCGGGCTTGCATTATCGACTTTGGGGGTAGTTGGGATGTCTATCTACCCTTGGTCGAGTTCTCATATAACAACAGCTATCACACGAGCATTAAAATGGCTCCTTACGAAATGTTATATGGAAGAAAGTGTCGAACCCCGGTATGTTGGGGAGAAGTGGGTCCACGAGGACTAGCTCCTACTGATATAATCCGGAATACGAATGAGAAGATCGACTTGGTCCGAGCTAACCTAAAGGCGGCTCAGGCTCGACAAAAAGCGTACGCAGATAAACGGAACAGACCAATTGAATTTCAAGTTGGCGATAAAGTAATGCTAAAAGTATCGCCATGGAAAGGAATTATACGGTTCAAAAAAAGAGGAAAATTGAGTCCGAGGTTCATTGGGCCATTCAGAATCACTGAACGGGTTGGTAAGGTAGCATATCGCCTCGAACTACCCGAAGAGTTGAGTGGAATTCATAGCACATTCCATGTGTCACATCTTCGAAAATGCTTAGCAGATGAAACTGCTCGCATCCGCTATGATGATATCGAGGTGGATAACAGCCTCAACTATGCGGTGAGGCCAATTGCAATTTTAGATCGAAAAGAGAAGAGTCTGAGGAACAAAGTAATTAACAAAGTGAAGGTTAAATGGGAGCACAAGAAGGGTGCGGATACCACATGGGAATCCGAAGAAGAGATGCAACGGCTCTACCCTAAACTATTTGGTACGTATTACGGTTTCGGGGACGAAACCCTTTTTAAGGGGGGTGGACTTGTAACATCCCGAAATTTCAAAACTTTATACTAGAATTATAAAGTGTATAATAAACAAGAATAAACTAACTAGGATAAATAACCCAGTTAGTTAGAAGTCTTGTAGTAACACAGGAATGAGTTAAAAAGGCCAAAGATATAAACTAAATAAGAGTGGAGGGACCTAGGTTGTCAAAATTGAAACTTAAATTACTAATAATTAGTAAAATAAAAACCAAACACTCCATTTTGGGGTTCTGGTCGATCAAGAAACCACAGGGGCGACACCCACACCTTCACAACCCTAAATTCTACTAAAATCTCAAATTGAAGGCTCAAATCATGTCATAATCGAAATCTGAGCATAGAATCGTGATCTCCTCGTCAAGGAGGTCATAAGGTATGTCAAATTAGGTTGTTTTGATACAACTCAAATTCTTGCATGTGATTGAAATCGAAGGTTGAGCTTGATTATGTGTTGTAAAACATGAAATTGGAAGTAATGTGAAGTCTAGGGACAAACCCTAGATGATTTCTTGTCAAAATCTTGCATGTTAGTTGTAAGGATCAAAATCACTATAGTGGGTGATTAGTAAGTTAGTAGAACTTGATAAACACTAGGATTAAGATTCTTGTTCTAGTGTAAACTGAAATTGTGAGCTAATCTCTGAAATTGTTGATGTTAAAATATGTGTATATTGTCTAATTGAAGTTAATTTGAGTGATAATTTCAAGTTATGAACTTGGTTTAGATCATGTAGAAATCTGACCCGCAAGGTGTTTGATAAAACGCCTAAATGAGGGATGTTAAAGATTGCTAAAAAACGCAGATTTGTATATGTTATGAATTTATGCGTTAAAGCTTATGAAAGAGTTCTAATCTTGTTATGAATTGAACTCTTTAGGCAAGGAATCCGGAACGTCAAGTGGACACGCCGGAGGTGATACTCGCGGAAAAGGTGTGCTTTAAAGGTACGTGGCTTTAGCCCCGTTAAAATTATGTGTAAATAATTAGTTTTGTTGTGTGAACGGTGTTGTAGTGAAATAGATGCGTTTGATGCGTTGTTAAAGTGGCGACGTACACTCAACCATCAAACGGGTCAAAGTAAAGACTTGGTATTTAGTTTGGCTAGTCAATGAAGTGATGGTTTTCACTAAATAGCCAAACGGGTCAATATGATGTTTTCAAAAGAATCTCGAGAGTAGAGACTTGAAAGTCTTATACTTCGTTAAATGATGAATTGTACCATACCAATGATTTGGTGATATTAATCTAAGTATAAGAACCCGGAATATGGGTCAAACAATAAATGTTAAATGAAAAAGAGTTGTTTGAAATGGAATGCTTGAATTCCGAAGAAACAAGTATTAGCCCTAAAGGAAATCGCAAAGCCATGGAATTGGCACGAATGCACCAAGTATGTGAGCCCGGGAAATTGGGTAATTATGTCTAAAAGGTTTTAAGAATGGAAAAGAGGTGCTATGCACTCACACTAATGGGTTGGATAATTTGAAATAAGGAAATTGTGAACTGATTGTCGGTATCTCGGTTTCCGTAACGAGAAATTTACGTGGTCGGGTCCGTAATTTTATTACAGACTCGTAGGAAAAAGAATCGGTTAAAACGGACTAACGAGTAGAAAGTTATGATCTTTTAAAGTTGAAAAATAGTTAAATGGCAAGAATGCAGAGCCCGCCGTAAATTACGGCCCCACCGTAATTTACGGTGGAAGTCTAAAGTCTTACGATGAATACTTCCTGTGTTACGGTAGACCAGGGTTGTTCAGGGTCTACCGTAACTTACGGTGACACCGTAAGTTACGGTGGAACCCAGAAAATTTGTATTTTGTTTGTTATTTTGCGATGTTAGAATTCGTTTATACATCAACATGAATTAATGATGAGGAAATCGGAATTAATTTTATAATTAATAATATTCAATCCACACTCATAAGTTATATATTAGAACTTTAATTGAATTTATGCTATATTAATTAAAACTAAACAATATATATATAACTTTAAAAAATATATAAATAATATAATCAACGAGTAAATGCAAGATCATGGATATCATAATACAACTTTTCTTTTCAAGGTTTATCTATTAAACATGCATAAAAAGAATTTATCAAACTATATATCAATTTCTAAACCAAGGAATAAGCTTGCAATATAACTAGCAAATAGATAAGATTAGACTTAATAAATTAAATACCAAATATTTTCTCATCGGGTTTCTGTAACAAATGTCCATGTATATATTAAACTTATATTTCCTATTTTTTTTTTCAATACCGTGATGATCATTTATTCTAGAAAAGGTAATTGAAAATGAAAAATGAAAATTATGAGTAGGATTTGAACATCCCCTGTTCAACCGACTTTCAAAAATCTCATTCTGGTTAACGATTATTCTTATCAAGGTAAAATCAAGTTGAAAAGATAAGGCATATTCAACAAGAAACAATATAGGTATAAGAGTAGTACCTTATGTAGATAAACATGTATGGTGGAAAAAAAAAACTTACCTTGAAATAACTAAAGGAAATAGTATCTCCATCACTTTTCAATCGCCATGTCTACGAAATCCAATCTTCGTTGGAAACACCTCGGGCCACCAAAACTTTTATCAACAAAACATCATTAACGACATGGGTCAACCGAGACTTTAATCAACGATTAAAACCAATGATGATTCGAGCACTTTCGTGCTGATAACGTGTTGTAAAACAACGACCTAATAACAACATCTAATATGTAAAGGATACTATAAAGAATATAGAGACAATGAGAAGTATAGAAAATGAGAGCATTCTCCTTCATTGAGTGTACATATATCATATATATAGATCAATACAACAACAACCCTAAAGCCCATTAACATTAGGTCACGCTTGGCCTATGGACCTGAATGTCTGCATTCATAACAGTAATCAATTTATCCTTTTCTTTTTGAACGGAATTTATCCTAATCTATACATATAATAAAAGAAACCTCTTTGGGGACACGTGTCAATCAATGAGGCTATCAAAATTTGAGTTTTTTATAAATGTTATTTAAGTGTGATAATATCTTTTGTTCAATATTTGAATAATTCATGGTTGTTTGTTGCCTAATGATTTAAAGATAATTTAATCCATTAAAAATTATATGATATATTATTTTCGTTTAATGTTCCCTAAAAGCTACGTTGGATGTCTATACTTTTTCTAATATACTTACTCCCCATATACCATATAAGAAAGGTCAAGCTTTCGTTCAGTGCCATATATCATGCTACAAAATTTGTGCTCTTAAGACTTGCAACTTTACATCAATACGATGCATCTAATTTCTTAGTGCACCAACTCATTTTAATGTATTCGCTTTTCTTAAGACTACAAAAACCGGACGGAGCATACTAATCGTGTCAAACTTATGTTGGGAAGGAATTATCTATAATATTAAGAATATCCGTAATGGTTAATGCCTTTTAAGGGGTATTTTCCGCCACATCGACATTGTTATGTTCCTTCAAAAAACATGTAATGATTAATGCCCCTTAATGCTTTTTCAATCATTACTTTCCAATTTTTCTCTTCTCATTTGGCGTTATACTGAAAATGCCTCAATCTCTGCATGCCCTTATAATGCCCCGAGGGATGGTGTTGGGGGCGTTATCAAGCCCCTCCACACAGGGTGTTCAAAAGTATCCATATCTGAAAATCCGATACGAAATATCCAATACCCGAATCAGAACTATCCGAAAATTCGGATGTTCGGATATCCGAATTTTTCATATTCGGATTCGGATAGTGATCTGTAAAAAAATTGGATATTTCAGATATCCGAAATATCCGGTTTAAAATAAATAATAAAATTACAAAACAAAAATAAAATGAACAATTGGATATTTGGATATCTGATTGATTATCCGATCGGATATCCGGAATTTTGAATATGGACTTGGATAGTGAAACCAAGTATCTGAAAATTTTGAATATCCGAAATTCTCGGATATCCAGTTTTGAACACCCCTATCTATAATGCCCATTACGCATGAACTAAGGAAAATCGATATAGAATCATAGCCAAACGTTTTCATTTTAGAGAACGATAGATGAATATGTGTAGTAACATATTATTGATGTTAAGCATCTAAAAACCCAAGTAACATCTATCTACTATGATAAAAGAAACCAATTTTTTAACACGTGTCATTCATTGAAGGTATCCTTAAATATATACTTATTTTATATTAACTAAATAAATAATAAATTAATATTAAATCTTATCATACTTTAATAAAATATTATCCTCAAATCTAAATTGTTAATTTAATATATTTTTAAAACAAATACTTCTCTTTCCTACTTATCTTATATTAAATATATAAATAATAAATTAATATAAATGTTATCCTAATTTATTAAAAAATAACTTTTTATTATTATTTGGTACACAAAATTATATTTATTCAACTCGTGTAAAACGTGGGGTTTTTAAAAAGATTTACTTTTTTTATTATTTACTATACAAAGTTACATTTATATATCCAGTGTAATACACGAAATTTTTAAAGATATAATTTTTTATCATTTGCTATATAAAATTCGATTTATTCAACACGTGTTGACACGAGGTTTTTAAGGATATAATTTTTTATTATTTGGTAGATTTTTCAATCCGACTACTATACACGAGTTTTTTAAAGATACGACGTTTTTAGTATTTAATATACAAAATTACATTTATTTAATCTGTGTTCATAAAGATATAACTTTTATTATTTAATATATAAAATTACATTTATTCAACCCGTGTAATACACGGGGTTCTAACCTAGTTTAAACTATTAAAACAATCATTATATTTGAAAATATTTATTTGTTAAAATGCTATTATTTTGCACTAGGATGCGTATCCATATACTTGGTGTTTCTTCTTCAAATCTTTTGTATTTTCAGAACATGGTATGCTGATAAGACGTCTCTCCTCTATACATGAATGTTCAAATCCTATAACATAAAAGTATAAGATTGTTTAGAAGTAAATTAGTTTTCTCCTTAAAAAAATACACTATGAAAATGTGAAAAAAAATTTATTTTCATCAATTATCAAAAATATCAATAGAACCAAACAAACATCTTGATTTAATCATGCAAATACTAAGATTTAACTATTATACAACAAATAAAAAATGCATGTTATAGCATAACATATAAAGACAACCGCATGTGCATTTTGGCTTTATTCTTTGCCACCGGAATCTGGCCGGTTCCTCCTCTCCACGGTGGTTCTTGGGTGTCTCGTTTTATTTATAAATACAAACCAACACCTCATTTTCCATACAACACATCTCACTTTCTTTAGTCTTTCTCATCTTTGCAACATGAAGATATCTATGGTTCTCTTGCTCACTGCCACCCTCCTCCACACCACAACCGCCGCCTACGGCGGCTGGCAGAGCGCCCACGCCACATTTTACGGCGGTAGTGATGCATCCGGGACAATGGGTATGTTCTAAAGCTTATATACTATAGTTGTATCATATGAATTAGGGGTGTCAAACTGGTCGTGTTTTCGGGATAACGTGTCCAACACTACACGAAACCGAAAATTTGACACGACCATAAAAATCGTGTTAGATATATGGACCTGAACACGACATGAATATTCGTGGGTTCATACAAACACGGCCCGTTTAACCTGACTTGTTTCTTATTTTTTGAATATCAGTACCTTAACACTACAATATTAAAAATAAAAATGCAATTTTAAATTAAAAAAATTATATTCCATTTATAAATATAATGTCGATCTCTGTTTTAACTAAGGTGTTTGGGATGGAATTTGAAAATAAATTATTAACTTATTGAAGCCAATAAGTTATTTGTAAAACCTAAAATCTTAGCTTTCTAAAATAACTTATTGACTTGTTAGCTTTTTAATAACTCATTTCCAAACACAGTCCCAAACAAACTTTTGGAATAAAACACTTTTTTTTAGAATGAACTAAATATAAAAGGATCAACCTAGGAACCGCAGGTTGACATGAACACGACCGTTAACCTAAATGTGATAGCGGGTTCGGCTCAAAGCTGAAAAACTCATGATAGGTTCAAGCTGTAACGTTGTGTTATAAATTTACACCGCTACTAAGTTTACGTTGATGTTTTACTCTAATAAGCCATAAACCCAAACATTTACTTACTACTACAAAATCGCAGATCAAGATACGATTTAGTTAATTGTTTGCATTTATGTAGGTGGAGCTTGTGGTTATGGAAACTTGTATAGCGAAGGGTACGGGACAAACACTGCGGCACTTAGTACCGCGCTTTTTAACAACGGGTTAAGTTGCGGGGGTTGTTATGAGATGATGTGCACGAACGATCCGCAGTGGTGCCTACCCGGATCGGTCATTATCACCGCCACGAATTTCTGCCCGCCTAACTTCGACTTGCCAAACGACGCTGGCGGGTGGTGCAACCCACCACTCCAACATTTTGACATGGCTCAGCCTGCTTTCTTGCATATTGCTAAATACAAAGCTGGAATTGTGCCTGTATCGTTTAGAAGGTAAACCTAGGGTAGTTTATTCATTCGCTAATAATTAAAAACATAGGATTTTGACTTTATTAGTCCTAAGCCTCATGTGTGTATTTTAGACGCTACATGAGCTTAACATGAAATTTGTCGGTTTAAATTTAGTCTAAATGGGAGTGTTTAGTGAAAGCTATGAACACAACTAGATATACAAGACGAGATCGGGTCAATATGAAGAGTTTTGCAGGTTGATCTGTTTGACCCATTTATGTTTGTAAGGTTAAGATATTTTTTGTTACGTTGCAACTTAAATTAGTTTGGCATTTTGTGCCAAAAAGTTAAAAGCTAAAAAGGAAATGGGTATCAAATTTACAATTTATACGTATTTGTTTTAAATATCATATTTGTATTTTTGGCTTTAATGGTTTTAAATTTGTAATTTAAAATGTTATAAGCGAAATAATAGTAGTAATAATAATAATAATAATAATAATAATAATAATAATAATAATAATAATAATAATAATAATAATAATAATATATTTTTGAGTAAAAAAGTTGTACAACCCACTAACACAAACACCCCTATCCTACACTATAATGATAATTTATTTATCTTTATAAGGATAACTAAAATTCGGTCTAAACCGATAAAACCATAACCAAATTGAACCGGTTTTTATCATGCAGGGTACCATGTGTAAGAAGAGGAGGAATAAGGTTCACCATGCATGGTCATTCTTACTTCAACTTGGTTTTGATCAGCAATGTTGGAGGTGCAGGGGAGGTTCATGCGGTATCAATTAAAGGGTCCAATACAGGGTGGCAAGCCATGTCGCGAAACTGGGGTCAAAATTGGCAAAGCAACTCATACCTTAATGGTCAAAGTCTCTCGTTTAGAATCACAACGAGCGATGGAAGAACAACTACAAGCTACAACGCGGTCCATGCTGGTTGGCAATTTGGCCAGACTTACCAAGGAAACCAATTTTAACCATTTAAACCCGAAAAGGGTTCATTTGAATTTTGCTTTGCAATTTCGACATACAAATTACATAACTTTACTACCGTATTCAAAAACATGACAAATATATGTCATGTTTTTGAATCAGGTGGAACTATAATATATGCATTACAACTCGTAGACCGCCTCCAACCGCCCTCTACTCACTTTGTGTGAGTTATTATTCATGTGTTTTGAGGTTTTATTTGAAATAGCTTTTGTGGTTAGACAAAGCTGAAGATAAATCCGAATTTGTATAATCTTTATTGTTTTTGTGTTATTTTTATTGGAAGCAGAGGTGTTGATTAACATCCGCTCAACGTTGTATTAAACATATCTCTATAAATGTTACCTTATGACATGATGATGATAAAACTTCAATTTGTTTTGAGCCTTTCATATATGCATGCTTTTTAAATCAAGACCCAATGCTACGTGTTAGGTTGACATACTACGGGGCTGTTTGGCAACATCTGAATGGTTAAGTACTAAACCAATAAGATGTCTGAACCATTAAGTGCTGAATCAGTAAGAGGTCTGAACCATTAAGAGCCTGTATAATGCTTAACCGTTCAGAGGCAAATGTCTGACCAATTCAGATTAGATGTCTTAACCATTCAGACTTTGTATAAATCTTAACCATTTAGAGGCAAATGTCTGAACGATTCAGACATCTGCTCGTGAAACAAACAGTCTGAACCATTAAGTGCTGAATCAGTAAGAGGTCTGAACCATTAAGAGCCTCATTAAGAGGTAAACAAACAGCCACCCATATATTTCTATGTCAGGGCCGTTCCTACGGTTTTAGAGACCCTAAGCGAAATACGAAGTGGAGACCCTTTTGTAAAATTATCCTTTTAAAAATATTTATTTAGTAATAAAACCCCCCTTCTTTACCCGGGCTTGCGACTTGCAAATATAAACTAAAAAGTTTATAGTTGGTGAAGTTAACTTTTATTTTTGAAGTTATGTGTTTTGTATAGTGTCACACCCCGATATTTCCACGTTTTACCGGTGAGCCCGGATGGGAGTATCGTGACGTAGTTGATATCATCATAGTCAAACAACACAATATTTAAATGCACAGCGGAAGCAAAAGATAGATTCATTTCAACCGAATACAATTGTAATATTAAGTATCACAAAATAGTTGAAAATAATCCACAGGTGGATCAAATAAAAAGAAACGTAGTTCAACAGATTTAAACGCATCCAAGCTTGCGAGACTCTTATAGATGCTAAGGAGAGGCCAGCCTATTTCGAGTAGTATCTGCACTTAATCTTTTTGAGAAAATACGTCAGTTTACACTGGTAAATACAATCAACTGACTCATTTTCAAAATGTTTAGAAAGTTGATTTAAATGCACGAGGCACAAAACATTTTATAACTTGGGATAATTATTTATACATAAACTTGTAAAAGAATTACATGTTTCTTGTGCGTTCAGTAGCCCGGGTTGACACCGGGTTAGAGCTTAATAGACACACCACATGATATAGTCCCGCGGCGGGTTATTCCCGAAACCGGCGGTTATACCTTATTATTTATATATGCACTAACGGGTGTACGCCTACACCCGTGTACTTAGGTCGTGGCCATTTCGTAAAATGATGCCAAGGATTTCCGGGACATGGTCATTAACCCCCCAAAGGCTTTAAGCAACAAAACAATTCAAACGGGTCATTTCAATAAATTAACCATCATACGATTAAAGATTCAATGCCCGACCAAGCGGTATTTTATATACCGTACCCCAAGCCCGTATAAGGGAAAATAAGTTAAAAGTATTTACCTTTGCAAGTAATAATCACAACAAGCAAGTGCACGTAGCTTTTACCGGGTCTCCTATTCTGGAACGAAGGTTTATAATAACCTATTAGAATCCTAACGGGCCTTTAATTAAGCCTAAGCTTAGACCGGTTAGTTTTTAAAGGAAGATACGGTTCGAACGCATGATCAAGCGAAGACAGGAATAGAATGTGATTTAGACCCGACAAGTTTGAAGACTTGTATAATATGGGTAAACTAAACACATTCTAGATTTTGAGATAAAAATGATAAGGTTCGACCCGTTTCGGCTAATTTATGCAAACTAGTTACATAAACCGAACCGAACGCGAATAACGCACAACGGGTAACCGAATGAGTCACTAACAGGTTTCCTAAGTTAATATGCCTTAAATATGTTGTGATATCAGTAGGATACCTTCCATTATGCCCAAAACGAGTTTAATCTCAATTTAAGCCCCGTAGGGGTATTTTGGTCATTTTAAAGATTATAAAAGAGATTAAATGTAATTCTGAGATTCGGGTCTGAATTAATTAGTAAAACAACTTAATTTAACAGGCTATATCAGTTGGTGATAAGTCTTATATGACAAAATAGTTTTGAACCCATACTAGGTGTTTAATACGCGTAAAAAAAACCATTTTAAGCGATTTCCGGGTTATACAGGAAATCTGAGTTTTCTGATCAGGTTATAAGGTTCAAAATTCTTAATTTATCATATAAAATCAGTAGACAAAGGTTTGGTGTCAAAATGTTATGTAAAACTCATTTTACAAGCAAAAGGGTATAATCGGTATTTACCGAATCACGGCAATGACCTTAGGTTATGATCAGGTTAAAAATAATTAAAAATCTTCAAAAATCCCAAAATATTATACTACATCAGCGGGTAAAAGGTTTGGTGTCAAAAATTGGGTTTAGATAGGCTTTATGCTAGTTACGCCGTTTAATTAATAAAAAGCTTTCTAATTACGCTATTGAGCATAACTCTTAATCTAGACCTCCAACTGATTTGAAATTTTAGGGACATGTTTATAAATCAGTAACAAAGATTATTGTCCTCTCACATTTCCAAAATTCTCTTTTTAAGGTCAAATGGGCATATTGGTCAACATTAGGCATTCAACGGAAACACCGGAGAATCAACGAGTCAAGTAGTATAAACGCAGAGGATTATACTATCATACAAGCTGGTCCTAGCGGAGCTCTAAGGAATATCTAAATCCATCTAAATCGGTTCAGAACTGAAGTCAAAGCAAAAGTCAAAGTTTCGCGACTTTCGGTTCCGAACCGAGCCTAAACAGAAAATTGTCGGATCAAACAAGCTTAGACCAGTTCTTATACTAATTACCAAGTTATATGAGTGATAAAATAGGTTACACGTCTTCTACATTGCTAATTACATGTTAATTTGCAAATTAAGTTTCTGTTGACTTTTTATAACAAACTTTGACCCGACAAATGATCTAGTTAGAGCGGGAATCAGAGGGTGCCCTTTTTAAGGGTTTATTGCCCACATAATTACCAACTTATAACTACTTTCAATTTGACTAAACATCATACCATTAGTGATTAATTGATAAGTCAAACCTTAATTACGACGGTTTGACTTTTAAGCTAATAGCTAAGTAAAACATGATTAAGGAAGGTTAAGGAAGCTTACCAAGGTCCAATGCACGACTAATGATGCTTAGGAACTGATCTTGAACTCCCAAAAGCTCCAGAAGTTGAGTTATGAGTGAATGATCAAAGTTGCAACATTGTGCTCCTTTATATAGTGGGTTCAATCCCACTAGATCATGCCAAAGAAGTCTATACATGTTCCCTGATGTTAAACATGTGTCCCTAGTGCCTAAAAACAAGTTTTTGCAGCCCATGGTATTGCATACAAGGCATTTGAGTCGGTTAAACGGGCTGGACAGACACCTGTCCAAAGTTTCTGTATCTGGGCGTGCCAGGCGGCCCACGTTGGCTCTGCCTGGGCTTACGCGGCCCGTGTGAGGCCTGGGATCAGGTCAAACAAGTTTCAATTATTTGCAGTTTTGGTCCCCGGTCCTCCTAAAAGTTGTTTTACCTTTATTTCTTGCATTATGAGCCTTCTAAATTGACTTATAAGGACTTCAAGACTTGTACCAACTTTGTTAAGTCCTTGGTTATCTATTTATCACTCGAAAAGTCATAAATTTCAACGTTGTCGCTTTTAACCCCTCGTATACGAATTTTATCATAACTTTCTCATATGATAACGAAACTTGGTGAAATTTTTATCATGCATTCCAGTGAGCATAATTAATCGTTACAAAGCTTCGGGTTTGCTAAAAGGTCACTCAGAGGTATACTTTAAACATGTTGACACATTTAACCCCCGTAGTTTGTAATCTCTCACTTTCCTTCACAATTAGCTTCGTATGATCCATGATTTATTTGTTTAAGGGTATAAACACCATGTAGGGTTATTGTAAAGTATATTTATCCATTGTTGACATTTTGAACCCTTACATTCACATACTTTCCTTGTTTGTCAACTTTAGTCCCTCTAGAACATTCTTTCACACGTTCAAAGCTTATGACACGTGTCAATACATTATAGGACGTGAATTTTTGAGGTGTTACATCCTCACCCCCTTAAAAGAAATCTCGACCTCGAGATTTACTGAAACAAATGAGGGTACTTTTCTTTCATTGTGGACTCTACCTCCCACGTGTACTCCGGACCTCTACGAGCATCCCATTTTACCTTTACAATTGGCACATGCTTCCTTCGAAGCTTCTTAATCTGTCGATCCTCAATCGACACAGGTTTTTCCATGAATTTCAAGCTCTCATCTATGTGCACATCTGTATGTGGTATGACTAGTGCTTCATCAGCTAGACATTTCTTCAGATTGCAGATGTGGAATACATTGTGAATACCACTAAGCTCTTCAGGTAAGTTTAACTTATAAGCAACAGATCCGACACATTCGATGATCTCGAATGGTCCTATGTACCTCGGGCTTAACCTGCCTTTCTTACCAAATCGCATTACCCCTTTCCAGGGTGATACTTTAAGTAGTACCTTGTCACCGACCTCGAACTTAAGAGGTTTACGCCTGAAGTCCGCGTAGCTTTTCTGCCTATCCCTGGCAGCTTTGAGAGGATCGCGTATTTGCACAACCTTATCTGTTATCTCCAGGACTATTTCAGGTCCTGTCAGTTGGACATCTCCAACTTCCGCCCAACATACGGGCGTTCTGCACTTCCTACCGTACAAGGCCTTGAAAGGCGCAACCTTAATGTTGGTATGATAGCTATTGTTATACGAGAACTCGATTAATGGCAGGTGGTTATCCTAACTACCACCTAAGTCAATCACACATGCTCAAAGCATGTCTTCCAAAGTTTGGATTGTACGCTCACTTTGCCCGTCCGTCTGGGGGTGGTAAGCCGTACTGAAATTTAAGCGCGTGCCCAAAGATTGTTGGAAACTTTTCCAAAAATGTGACGTGTATCTAGTGTCTCTGTCAGAGATAATAGACACTGGTACGCCATGCAGAGATACAATCTTATCTACGTACAATTGGGCTAACATGTCGGAGCTATAGGTCTCCTTAATGGGTAGGAAATGTGCTGACTTAGTCAGTCTATCTACTATCACCCATATGGTATCATTTCCTTTCTTTGTCTTTGGCAACTTGGTGATGAAATCCATTGTCACCATCTCCCACTTCCACGTGGGAAGTTCAGGCTGTTGTAGCAAGCCTGACGGCTTCTGATGTTCAGCTTTGACCTGCGCACACGTCAAACATTTAGCTACATAGGTAGCTATAGACCTCTTCAAGCCTATCCACCAAAAATTTGCTTTCAGATCCTGGTACATCTTGTCAGCTCCAGGATGAACGGAGTATTCAGAACTGTGGGCTTCCTGGAGGATAACATCTCAAAGTCCTCCATAAATTGGAACCCATATTCGTCCATTCAATCTCAGAATTCCGTCCTTGCCATAGGATAACTGATCTTCGGTTACTCCTAGCTTTTCACCAGGATAGTTAGCTTCCAGCACAGCTTCCTTCTGCGCAGCTAACAACCTTTCATTCAAACTATTCTTTATCTCAATGCTCTTGGCATTGATTCTTATAGGCTTCACCCTTTCCTTTCGACTCAAGGCATCGGCGACTACATTCGCCTTGCCAGGATGGTATCTTATCTCACAATCATAATCATTCAAAGTTTCCATCCAACGTCGTTGCCTCATGTTCAAATCCTTTTGGTTAAACAGGTGCTGGAGGCTCTTGTGATCAGAATAGATCACACATTTGATACCGTATAAATAGTGCCTCCAAAGTTTTAGTGCAAATACAACGGCACCCAACTCCAAGTCATGGGTGGTGTAATTCTTTTCATGCACCTTTAACTGTCGAGAAGCATAGGCAATAACCTTGCCTTTCTGCATAAGCACTCACCCCATACCGGTGTGTGATGCATCACAGTATACCACGAATTCTTCAATCCCTTCAGGCAATGTCAACACTGGTGCATTGCTTTGCTTCTGCTTAAGGATATCGAAGGATTCTTGTTGCTTCGGTCCCCAGTCGAACTTAATATTCTTCCTAGTCAAAGAGGTTAGGGGTGCAATAATTCTTGAAAAATTTTCAATAAAACGCCTGTAATATCCTGCCAATCCCAAGAAACTGCGAATCTCTGTGGGCGTCTTCAGCTCTTGCCAATTCATGACAGCTTCAACCTTAGCGGGATCTACCTGGATTCCGCGTTCACTAACCACATGTCCAAGAAATTGGACTTCACGAAGCCAAAATTCACACTTAGAGAATTTGGCGTAGAGTTTTTCTCGATGAAGTAGTTTCAGAATGCAATGGAGGTGCTTCTCATGGTCAGCTTGATTCTTCGAGTAAATAAGAATATCATCGATGAAGACGATGACAAATTTATCCATGTAAGGCTTGCAGACGTGGTTCATGAGATCCATGAATGCGGCTGGTGCATTAGTGAGTCCAAAAGGAATCACTAAGAACTCGTAGTGACCATAACAAGTCCTAAATGCAGTCTTATGTACATCTTCATCCTTGACCTTCAGTTGATGATATCCTGACCTTAGGTCGATCTTGGAAAAGTAACTCGCTCCTTGAAGTTGATTGAACAAGTCGTCGATCCTGGGTAATGGGTACCGATTCTTAACAGTAACTTTGTTAAGTTCTCGATAATCGATGCACAGACGCATCGATCCATCCTTTTTCTTCACAAACAGGATTGGTGCTCCCCAAGGAGATGAACTAGGTCTAATAAATCCTTTGCTTAACAAATCATCCAGTTGAGTTCTCAACTCTTTCATCTCCGTTGGTGCCAATCTGTAAGGTGCTCTTGTAACAGGTGCTGCGCCAGGAATAATGTCAATCCTGAACTCCACTTGCCTATCTGGGGGTAAACCAGGTAGTTCTTCAGGGAATACTTCTGGATATTCAGAGATAATGGGTATGTCTTCGATCTTAGGCTTAGGTTCATCAATAGTTACTTGCGCCATGTATATAACACAACCTTTCGTCGAACACTTTGATGCCTTGAGCATGGACACTTGCTCAGGCATTTCGTACTTAGTATCTCCTTGGATTGTCAAAGGCTCGCCATGAGGAGCTCTGACAACCACTTGCTTCTTAGCACAAACGATCTGGGCTTGGTTGCGAGACAACCAATCCATGCCTATTACTATATCGAAACCGGCTAATTTCAAAGGAAGTAAAGACAATGGAAAAGAATGGTTCCTAATGGATATAACACATCCATCTAACACGGTTGATGCGGTTTCTATGGTACCATCAGCTAATTCCACTTCATATTTCACACTTAAGGTTTTAACAGGTAATTTCAGCAACTCACAAAACTTATTACCTACAAATGATTTATCAGCTCCTGAATCAAAAAGTACTCTTGCATAGACATCATTTATGAGGAAGGTACCTGTGATCACATTGTCGTCCTGGACGGCTTCCTTTGCATCCATCCGGAAGACCCTTGCATTGGTCTTTTTCCCATCCTCAGTCTTCTTTGCAAGTTTTGGGCAGTTGGACTTGATATGCCCTTTTTCATTGCAGCTATAGCACGTAGCATCTTTCAACTTTTTGCAATCCAAGGTCTTGTGCTCAGAAGACTTGCAAATCCCACATGTTCTTGGTTGTGACTGGGATTTCGACTCATATATGCACTTCCCAAAGTGACCTTTCTTGCAGATCTTACATTTGGGTTTATCACCCGACTGATGACCATCTTTCTTAGATCCAGAACTCTTTTTGTGGTCATTGTTTCCCCTATGTCTCTTATCCGATCGTCGTGAGTTATCATCCTCATGCTTTCTTTTCTCAGCATCAGTGTTTCTCAGTGATCTCTGCCTGACCGCGTCCAGAGTAAGAGATAATGCTATATCAGCTGCAGACCGGAAGGTAGCTGGTCTGGAGGCTGTCACACTGGCCTTAACTTCTGGGGCTAAACCCCCGATAAATCGAGCTATCCTCTTGGGTTCCGGTGTCACAAGATAAGGGACCAACCTTGACATGGTGTTGAAGCTTGTAAGGTAGGCTTGACAATCCAGGTTTTTCATAACCAGAGACAAGAAATCAGCTTCAATCTTCTCAACCTCATGCTGAGGGCAGTAGTTCTCCCTGATCAATGACATAAACTGTTCCCAAGTCATATTGTACAATGGGATTTTACCTGTAGCTTGGATCAAAGACCTCCACCAAGCTAATGCCTCCCCCTTGAATGACTGAGACACGAACTTTACCACATCCTTATTAGCGCACCCGCTGAAATCAACCATGGTGTCCATCTCATCCAACCATGTCATGCAGTCTATAGCTCCTTTTTCCCCAGTGAAATCCCTGGGTTTGCATGAAACAAAATACTTGTAGGAGCAACCCTTATCACGGGGTCCCTGATTCAGTACGATCCTTTGAGATGGAACACTTTGCTGATTTGAAGAGTGACGATCCTCACCGTCTTTCTTTGGCTCTTCCTTCTTGGAGGGTGGCTTGCTGTGAGCCTCAGAATGAGTCTTAGGCTTGGAATGCGGTGCAGATAGGGTCCTACTTCGAGTCCCGCTATATTCATTATACTGCCGCTCTATTGCTTTTATAACAGCATTGTCTATTAATGCTTGCAGTTCTGCACCCGCTATGTTAATTCGGGTATTATCATGATCCTCCCTTGGGTGACTGTTGATCTCATCCGAGTCAGCCATGTAGTTTGAACTGTTACATAAGATATGGACAATAATTTATTTGGGAGTTTATTATGGAATTGTCTTTTATGGCAATTCATTAACCATGGTAAACATAGACCATATTTGGTTAATTTGCTAATCATAGTTATTTAGGATTTTTATTATAATTTATCCTAATTATAAAACAATAACAGTATTATTAGTAGCACAAAAGGCCTAGTCATAGGGACATTTTTAAATCATAAGCCATGATTTCAGAGAATCAAGGCATGAAGGTTTGAACATAGTTCTTTACCTTTTTCTGACAGGGAATCGTAGACTACTACTGTCTTTTGTCTTATATGATAATGAGTATGGCCCGTAGGCACTACATTACCAATGGATGGTCAACATATGATCATCTTAATTGATGATTTAAACCCATGATTTATAGATCATTAAGTTAGGTTAGGAATCTTTTGGAGAATCCTATTATAAGAATGACGTGTGTGATTTTAACGAATCACGTCTGCCAGGAGCGTTAACATGTTTCCAGGTGTTAACAGGGATTCGAATCTTTTAAACAGGTCTTACCATCTTGGCCAAGTCTTATAATGACCTGCAGGCTAGGTTACACTTTTAAGATTCTTATTCAATATTTAATAGGCAGATTATTTTAAAAAGAATGATTTTTAATTTATTTATTTTATGTATAATATATTTATGCATATAATGACAAAAATGAAATTTTTAAATTTAACATTCCATTAATCATTAAAGGAAGTACACATTGCCCTAAACGGGACTTTAACAGAAATAACTTGCCCACGCAGGAGCTAAACTAAAATACAAGTCCTTGCAGGGACTGATTACTAAGCTAGGTGTCCACGCAGGGACTAAAGAAAGACAAGTCCACGCAGGGACTAAGTACATAGATAAATGTCCACGCAGGGACTGATTGAAATAAGGAAATACAACAATACATATAGGGATTCAATGATCCCTCTTCTTCTTTCCTTTTAATAAGCTTGCTAAGCCCTTGAGGAATCCTCTGTTGTTCCTACGCTCTTCCTGAAAGTCTCGTTCCACCCTGCTTAGTCTTTGGAGGATTTCCTCCTGTTCTGGTGGGGAAAACCGTGGCGGTTGCGGCTGGTGTTGAAACGAAGGTCGAGCAGGTATTTGATACCCATGAGTTGGGTATCCTACTCCCCAAGGGGCTCCATATGGTCCTTCAGGATGAAGGGCTTTGTAGTTTGCTGCTACTTGGTATGGGTCAACTTCAGCATAGTTATAGTTAGTGTGAGCCGGCTGCTCAAATGGATTATACGCCGTTGAACCGGCGTATGTAGGAATTGGGTTACCAAAACCCAATGGTGGCGGTGGTGGTGCAACTGGTGCAGAATTCACCTCTGAAACTGGGTTTGAAGGCCCGCCCATTTGTGGGTCTTCATGCAGTGGCGGATAGTGACTGCCACTTGAGTGATGAGGGGTGCTAAAGTGAAAACCCCCTTCTCGCACGGATATTCGTACGCCTGTTCTTCTACGCCTTGGTGGTTCTGGAGGTGCTTGATGAACCGGTGGCGGTGGTGTGATTGCCACGAAACGCGAATCCTCGGAGGGATCCTGCTGCTGTTGTTGTTGTGGGTTATGAGAGCGTGTAAAATACCACTCATACTGGTTGAACCTCGCTTGGTAACTGTCTGGACCACGGTAGGGTGATCCGTGGAAGGATGATCTATCAGAGATCTCGATGGGATGGTTGGGTGTCCCAGATGGTGGTTCAACTGGATCTGTGTCCTCATCCATGTCCATTGCATGGTCCCCTGAGAAATGGTCTTCTGGTCCTAGTGGGTTAAAACCCACTGGTTCTTCAATATAGTTTGCCGGGTTGAACCGGCCCTGAAAGACAGGAGTGGGGTTGCCAAAGGAACGGTGTGAAACGGACCGCTGCAATGGCAAGAAGGAATGGCGGGAGTCTTCGGGCTCGTTTTCTGAGTGCGGCCCAAAGGAGTGACGATAGGGAGGTGTTGAGCTATACGAGATAGATCGTCTAGCGGGCTCTAAATGGGTCCCCCAGTTTCCCTGAGGGTCGACACTCATAGTTGTAGAAGGAGTCCGCCGGTGTGAAGGCCCGACTTCGTGATCGTTGGGGGCGTTGATCGGCCCCTTACATCGTCCTCATCTTCGGAATCTTGGTGGCATTTCCTGTCAAAACAAATGAAAGATACAACAAATAAATATAAAGGACAAAGTTAGAATTAAAAACAATTTGGATTTGCCCTAAGTTCTTTGTCTAGACTCGAAAATTTTAGGAACGTGCAATT
The DNA here is from genome assembly GCA_030545235.1 of Helianthus tuberosus. Lineage (NCBI taxonomy): Eukaryota > Viridiplantae > Streptophyta > Magnoliopsida > Asterales > Asteraceae > Helianthus > Helianthus tuberosus. Next base: position 125,040,296 of record CM060369.1, on the reverse strand, counting down.
GTGTCATTGAGATTAAACACAAAAGGCTAGTGTTTAATTCACTCAATGTTGGCTCTGATACCAACCTGTCACACCCCGATATTTCTGTTTTACCGGTGGGCCCGGTGGGAAGTATCGTGACGTAGTTGATATCATCATAGTCAAAGAACACAATATTTAAATGCACAGCCGAAGCAAAAGATAGATTCATTTCAACCGAATACAATTGTAATATTAAGTATCACAAAATAGTTGAAAATAATCCATAGGTGGATCAAATATAAAGAAACGTAGTTCAACAGATTTAAACGCATCCAAGCTTGCGAGACTCTTATTGATGCTAAGGAGAGGCCAGCCTATTTCGAGTAGTACCTGCACTTAATCTTTTTGAGAAAATACATCAGTTTACACTGGTAAATACAATCAACTGACTCATTTTGAAAAGGTTTAGAAAGTTGATTTAAATGCACGAGGCACAAAACATTTTATAACTTGGGATAATTATTTATACATAAACTTGTAAAAGAATTACATGTTTCTTATGCGTTCAGTAGCACGGGTTGACACCGGGTTAGAGCTTAATAGACACACCACATGATATAGTCCCGCGGCGGGTTATTCCCGAAACCGGCGGTTATACCTTATTATTTATATATGCACTAACGGGTGTACGCCTACACCCGTGTACTTAGGTCGTGGCCATTTCGTAAAATGATGCCAAGGATATCCGGGACATGGTCATTAACCCCCCAAAGGCTTTAAGCAACAAAACAATTCAAACGGGTCATTTCAATAAATTAACCATCCTACGATTAAAGATTCAATGCCCGACCAAGCGGTATTTTATATACCGTACCCCAAGCCCGTATAAGGGAAAATAAGTTAAAAGTATTTACCTTTGCAAGTAATAATCACAACAAGCAAGTGCATGTAGCTTTTACCGGGTCTCCTATTCTGGAACGAAGGTTTATAATAACCTATTAGAATCCTAACGGGCCTTTAATTAAGCCTAAGCTTAGACCGGTTAGTTTTTAAAGGAAGATACGGTTCGAACGCATGATCAAGCGAAGACCGGGATAGAATGTGATTTAGACCCGACAAGTTTGAAGACTTGTATAATATGGGTAAACTAAACACATTCTGGATTTTGAGATAAAAATGATAAGGTTCGACCCGTTTCGGCTAATTTATGCAAACTAGTTACATAAACCGAACCGAATGCGAATAACGCATAACGGGTAACCGAATGAGTCACTAACATGTTTCCTAAGTTAATATGCCTTAAATATGTTGTGATATCAGTAGGATACCTTCCATTATGCCCAAAACGAGTTTAATCTCAATTTAAGCCCCGTAGGGGTATTTTGGTCATTTTAAAGATTATAAAAGAGATTAAATGTAATTCTGAGATTCGGGTCTGAATTAATTAGTAAAACAACTTAATTTAACAGGCTATATCAGTTGGTGATAAGTCTTATATGACAAAATGGTTTTGAACCCATACTAGGTGTTTAATACGCGTAAAAAAAGCCGTTTTAAGCGATTTCCGGGTTATACAGGAAATATGAGTTTTCTGATCAGGTTATAAGGTTCAAAATTCTTAATTTATCATATAAAATCAGTAGACAAAGGTTTGGTGTCAAAATGTTATGTAAAACTCATTTTACAAGCAAAAGGGTATAATCGGTATTTACCGAATCACGGCAATGACCTTAGGTTATGATCAGGTTAAGAATAATTAAAAATGTAGGTCCCTAAATCGGAGGACCGATTTTCACTACGGAATCCTTATTTATAACAAACAAAGTTAAGTGTGCGGAATCCACTTAACTTAGCCAACCAAACATAGAACAAGATAAACACAAGGTTAACCAAAGAAACACAATCGTTTGATTAACAAGATGAGAAATGCAAAAAATCCCAAAATATTATACTACATCAGTGGGTAAATGGTTTGGTGTCAAAAATTGGGTTTAGATAGGCTTTATGCTAATTACGCCGTTCAATTAATAAAAAGTTTTCTAATTACGCTATTGAGCATAACTCTTAATCTAGAACTCCAACTGATATGAAATTTTAGGGAAATGTTTATAAATCAGTAACAAAGATTATTGTCCTCTCACATTTCCAAAATTCTCGTTTTAAGGTCAAATGGGCATATTGGTCAACATTAGGCATTTAACGGAAACACCGGACAATCAACGAGTCAAGTAGTATAAACGCAGAGGGTTATACTATCATACAAGCTGGTCCTAACGGAGCTCTAAGGCATATCTAAATCCATCTAAATCGGGTCAGAACTGAAGTCAAAGCAAAAGTCAAAGTTTCGCGACATTCGGTTCCGAACCGAGCCTAAACAGAAAATTGTCGGATCAAACAAGCTTAGACCAGTTCTTAAACTAATTACCAAGTTATATGAGTGATAAAATAGGTTACACGTCTTCTACATTGCTAATTACATGTTAATTCGCAAATTAAGTTTCTGTTGACTTTTTATAACAAAATTTGACCCGATAAATGATCTAGTTAGAGCGGGAATCTGTGGGTGCCCTTTTTAAGGGTTTATTGCCCACATAATTACCAACTTATAACTACTTTCAATTTGACTAAACATCAGACCATTAGTGATTAATTGATAAGTCAAACCTTAATTACGACGGTTTGACTTTTAAGCTAATAGCTAAGTAAAACATGATTAAGGAAGGTTAAGGAAGGTTAAGGAAGCTTACCAAGGTCCAATGCACGACTAATGATGCTTAGGAACTGATCTTGAACTCCCAAAAGCTCCAGAAGTTGAGTTATGACTGAATGATCAAAGTTGAAACATTGTGCTCCTTTATATAGTGGGTTTAATCCCACTAGATCATGCCAAAGAAGTCTATACATGTTCCCTGATGTTAAACATGTGTCCCTAGTGCCTAAAAACAAGTTTTTGCAGCCCATGGTATTGCATACAAGGCATTTGAGTCGGTTAAACAGGCTGGACAGACACCTGTCCAAAGTTTCTGTATCTGGGCGTGCCAGGCGGCCCGCGTAAGGCTCTGCCTGGGCTTACGCGGCCCGTGTGAGGCCTGGGATCAGGTCAAACAAGTTTCAATTATTTGCAGTTTTGGTCCCCGGTCCTCCTAAAAGTTGTTTTACCTTTATTTCTTGCATTATGAGCCTTCTAAATTGACTTATAAGGACTTCAAGACTTGTACCAACTTTGTTAAGTCCTTGGTTATCTATTTATCACTCGAAAAGTCATAAATTTCAACGTTGTTGCTTTTAACCCCTCGTATACGAATTTTATCATAATTTTCTCATATGATAACGAAACTTGGTGAAATTTTTATCATGCATTCCAGTGAGCATAATTAATCGTTACAAAGCTTCGGGTTTGCTAAAAGGTCACTCAGAGGTATGCTTTAAACATGTTGACACATTTAACCCCCGTAGTTTGTAATCTCTCACTTTCCTTCACAATTAGCTTCGTATGATCCATGATTTATTCGTTTACGGGTATAAACACCATGTAGGGTTATTGTAAAGTATATTTATCCATTGTTGACATTTTGAACCCTTACATTCACATACTTTCCTTGTTTGTCAACTTTAGTCCCTCTAGAACATTCTTTCACACGTTCAAAGCTTATGACACGTGTCAATACATTATAGGACGTGAATTTTTGAGGTGTTACATATAGATACAGTATATGCTTAACCAGATTCATAAGTTCGAATTTGATTTGACATTGCTAAACACGGGTTGAACAACATAAATTATATAACTAATATCTTATTCATTATAATTTTTATTGAAATTACATAGCACGTTAACTTTTTGGGGACATCTTTTGTATAAACTTACATACTGTATTTTTCCCCAACATCTCAGTGACGGCTAGAATTATCGAAATCAAAATCGTCATCTTCTTTGTGACCCGTTGAGCGTTCCATCACACCCGAAGCATTATTTGTAGTTTCATTTCCATTTCCATTCCGTTCTTCAAATCCTAGAAAACATACAACAGTCATACTCTGTTTTCATATATTCACCGTTTTGTGGGTTGTTACCCCATTATACCAAATGAGACCCACAATAAGAAAATTTTGATTGAATAAACCTTTTGTAGAATGTAACAAACCAATCTCATCACCGACACAAAAAAAATATAAAAACAAACAAATCAATCTGTTATTAATTAACTTAAAAATATATTACAAAAAAAATAATACCAAACACAAATTCAAGATATCAAAAGAAAATATTGAAATAATTTGTAACATGTGTTAACTCTTTCCACCTTGCTTTTCTTTTGTGTTTTTAATCAAGAAAGATAGATGATCCTGCTAAAAAAAACATTATATGAGAGATTAAGACACATTTACTAAGTGGAAAAAGATTACAAATTTATATATTTGACAAACTTGACCGTTGGGTTTTGCTATAGTGGAGGAGGATTGGACGTCATAATCTATAGTGGTGCACAAAAAACCCGAATCCGGACCTGAAAATAAAACCGGAACCGGGTATTATAAAACCCGGGTTTTTTATACCTGAACCCGACCCTACCCATAGGGTAGGGGTTCGGTATGCATTTCTGTTATAAAACCCGAACCCGAAACCGGGTTTTTTTATACCCGTTTTCAACCCGGGTTTTACGAGTACCCGGTTTCAACCCGAACCCGGAACCGGGTTTTTTCAATACCCGGTCCAGGTTTCCCAATACCCTGTTTAGGTTTTTTTCCTTTTTTTGTGTTTTTTCGAGTTTTGTACCTTGGTAACGGCTATATAGCCGTTAGAAAGTGTATTATGATCATTTGTTTGGTTAACATTGTATCTCTATACCCTATTAAAGGGGTCTTTGATGACGAACAATAAACGAAGACGATCAAGTTATTCGAAGCTATCTATGTTCATCATATTATTCGATCCGGTTCAATGATTATTTAGGTGTCATGTATTTGTATGTTTTATGAAATAAAAAGGTTTTGCATTTTATATTTCTATGATTTATCTAAAAAAATGAATACCCAAGGCATACCTGAACCAAACCCAAACCCGAACCCAACCCGAACCCGAAAATAGGGTATTATAATACTCGGGTATTAGAAAACCCGACCTGACTACCCGAACCCGGGTATATAGGGTATACATTTTTTTATATAAAACCCAGACCCGGACCCGACCCGGGTATTGTCAATACCCAATTTTGTAGAACCCGATCGTACCCGAACCCGGTTCCATACCCGAAACCGGGTATTCAGAAAACCCGATTTATGCACCACTAATGATCTAGACTATGAGTGGCGCCCACATCTTATCAATTCATCGCACGATTACCTAATAATGATCTAGGCGATTAGAATTTGGGTTGGGCCTAGACTATTTCGTGTTTATATGGACCAATTAAATCTACCGTAAAGAAAACAGATCAGAAATTTGGTGGCTGTTGAATTGTGGTGACCCTAGGCCTGGACCTAGGATCTTAAGCCTATCGGGCCGGCCCTGTTGTATGTGTTAAAACATTAACCCTAACCTAGTGCAAACTTCCAATTTAATTTATCATATTTAATGTAACTCCCCAAAATATCAAATTATATGATTATAAGTATATGTACGTTTACATATGTATATAAATGTCCTTGAATAAAACTCCAAGTATAATAACTAGGAACAATTAACATAGTAAGTAATATGTTATTGGTAAAAAAACAATGAATGATGGCCTTTATAACAAAACTAAAGATGAGGGACTAAAATGGTCAACATGAAATATAGAGTTTTAAAATTGTTGGTGCATTCATCTGTCGTCTTCGTCTTAATATCGAGTCTCGGATACGCTACGGTTCGGATCAAGCATGATTTCATCATTATTGATGATGACATCATACCAATGACATCATCAAGTGCATCATATACGTGAAGACAACATGCAAATCATATCAGATTTGCATGACCGCTTGAAGACAAAATACATGCATGTTCGCTTGAAATTATTGGTCGCTTCAATATGTTTGGTCGCTTGAACATGACCGCTTGAATGTGTAAATGTTGTTTTCAAGCGAACAAGCTGTAGTATATATATGTGTCATTTGTCATTTGAAGCGGTTAGACAAGTAGAGAGACTAGATTCCATACCGAGGTGCTGCCGGTGTGAAGACTGATTGTAATCGATAGTAAATCAATATAATCAGTGTTTAAAGTGATACGCAAGCTGTTTCAACGTCCGTTTCTTATTTTCCGCATCTGAAACGGATTAAATCTCTTCTGATCGACTCGTTTGGGTCGCAAAACGATCCTACAAGTGGTATCAGAGCTCAGGAGGAAGAGATCTTGCCTAAACAGCTCGTTTTTCGTCACTTTTTCTGATTTCTACACCATTTTTTTTAGATTTGAAAATTTTTCATGGTAAAAACGGCTCAAACTTTCACATATTGTGCGTAATCATGTTTAAATGAATCCTGGAAAGTTTCAGCACTAAAATCAACGTAAAAACTGGTTATAATCATCTGCTCGCTTGAATTTTGTTCGTAGTTGCTGACATCATCAATTGTTCAAGCGAACATAACAAGCTGTGACCGCTTGAAACTGGTTTGCTCGCTTGAAATTGGCTGGTCGCTTGAATTAACATTGTTGAGCTTGCTTGAAATCATTGACCGCTTGAAAACACGTCTCGATTGTTGTGTGATTTTTAATCGAAGTTGTCAGTTGGTCACATGATTGTTTCATTCAAGAATTGCATGTGATAATATCATTAGGAATATGTTTGTGTCAGACTGCATGTGTTGTAAATTGTTCTCACATTTTGTCGATTTGTGTTAGCATGTGATAATATCATTAGATTCACATATTCAACGGTCCAATGAATTTGTATTGAGTTTGGCCCAATCAGTGATATATATGTGCGGCCCTATCATAGTTATAAGGTGTTGGCCATTGAGTATTGAATTTTGTTGGTAAATGTGAAGATTTTAAGTGTTGCATGTGATTGCTGATAAGCCCAAGGTCTCGGTTATATCATTGTGTATAAAGGTGGTCACTTACATTTCGGTCAAATAAAAAAAAATCATTTTTTTTTCAAAGTGTTGAGGTCCAATCAGAATTTTAATAAAAAAAACACTTGAAGTTTGTCGTTTTAGTGGGCTTGGATCAAAGCTTAGTGGGTTTGAGATTTGCGATTGCATGTAATCATCATCGGCCAAATCATTGTTTAGTGCAACCCACTTTATACTCGAAAAATTGAAAGTGTGTTTTGAGTGAAATTTGAACAGGTTGTGTTTGAAAAATGGAAGTGGTATTTGATGAAAAAGAAAACCATGATCTTGAAAGTTTAAATCGTTGGTATATGAGAACTGTGGATAGCAATTATAGAAATGTGAGTACGGACATTTGGATTAAAAGTTTTGAACATTTCATGTGTCAAAACGATGAAACGTTGGATGAGTTGGAAATACGGTTTAAAATTTTAATGGACAATTTGAGAAACAAGAATATTAGAATATCAAATGATGAACAGATATCGAAATTGGCAAATGCATTACCTGCTAAATGGGATGAATTCTTGGTTGAGCTAAAAAGGAAAGATTTTTTTCAAGAACTTTATCCAAAACAGTTCTTTAATGAGGTTAATGCAGAGTTTCATAAGGAATATAAGAAAAAGAAGGAATTTTTGACCGAAATGGAAAAGAATTTACAAAAATTGGAATTGGATGTAATTACTGAAATTGATAATAGAATTCGTGTGTGTCTTGCAACAAAGAGTATTCTGAAATATGATATTAAAAGGAAATGTTATATTGATGAAAGTATGAATCCTTTTGATTTCGTTAAACTCTTTTGTGCAGGAACATATAAGATGGAAACAAAGGATATTCCAAAGAACGAAGAATCTTTGAAGCTTGGATCTTCAAGTTCAGAATCAGTGTGCTCTAAATGTGATAACTTTAAGGCTGATAATGACAAACTCTTGAAAGATGCAGAAAGTTTGACATTGGAAGTCAAAAAGTTGAAGGATGAGAAGCAAGCTGATATTAACCAGATTCTTATGTTGCAGGGAAATTGTGAAAAGCTTAAATCTGAAAATGTTAAACTGTTAAATGACTTGAACAGTTTGATATTAGAAAACAAAATTTTGAAAGAAAAAGAAAAAGATTTTGAAAATGAAAAATCGAAGAATGAAAAAGTTTTTCAAAGTCAAATAAAAATTTTAGAAGATGAGAGAGATATGTTTGGTCAAAACAATCTTGAAAAACAAATTGCAATCAATTCTCATCTTGAAAAGATTATTCGACTTGAGAAAGAGGCAGAATGTGCTCAAAAGAAAATCAATGAATGGGAAGAAAAGTTGAAGGTGTTTGTGAATACTTCAACTATTCCTTGCCCAAAATCTTTAAATTCGGTTCCAATAAGTGACAATGTCACAAACTTTGACAAAGTCAAAGTTGAAGATTGTGATGAGAAAACTGATGATGATATTGAAAAAAGAAAAATATTTTTGAAATTAAAAGAAAAATTTCAAGAAACCGTTCTACATTCTACTGAGAAAGGTGAATGCTCAACGCAAAAACATGTAAAGAAGAATGTGGAACAAAAACAAAAGGATAAAAAATCGAAAAATGTTCAAAAAGAAAATAAAAGCTCATCAGTTCGATCATCCAATCGCAATAAAAAATTACAAAAAGTAAAAAATGAAAACTCTAAAATTGTTGGCAATAAGTGGTGCAGGTCGGACCACAGTGCTCAAAAGTCAAATCCAGCAATCAAAAGGAAAAAGGAATATCACCAAGCCAAACAGTGCTTTGATTTGAGCATTTGGGCTGAAAATGGTGATTGGTTCGATAACAGAGTGTGTTACCGATGTGGTTATCAAGGACACATTGCTGTTAACTGCCAAGGTTGGAGTTATGAGACGAGGAGATGCTTTAACTGCAACATCAGAGGTCACATTGCCAGAGATTGCCCAAGGAGATCAAATGAAAGATTGAGGGTTAATTCTCATAAGATGGCAAAGAAACCAGTCAATGTCAAGCCCAAAGAACAGAAAGTTCAAGAATTTAAAGTTCAAGAACAGAAAGTTCAAGAAAAGAAAGTTAAGCTTTCTCAGGGGCAGAAAGACAGACTGAGGAAGAAGAGGAAGAAGGCCAGAGAGTATCTGGAGAAGATTTTGTCTTCGGGTTCATCTGTTGGTAAAAATAAGAGTTCTGATGAATCGCTTTCCTCGACTGCAAAGTCAAGCAAGACGAGTTCATCAGATACAAATCTGAGGACAGAAGAGAGAAAGAAGAAGAAGAAAGTTGTTGGCGATGAATCTGACTCTTAAAAGTCAGACAAGCCACATTCAGGCAATGATTCTGGTTCGTTAAAACCAGAGGAGCCATTTGTTGAGGTAAAAGTTGAGAATTCTGGTCTAACAATGGATGATGCAAATTTTCCATCATTGTTGAACAAGAATTCAAAATCACCCAAGGACCGTCAGGCTTGGGTGAATCTGTTTAAATGAAAAACCTGACTTGCCGGAGATCCCAAGTTGGTAATCATGGATCATGAATCGGCATCATTCTTTATCATGTTAAATGTGTTTTTGAAAAGCAGGACTTGCCGGAACTCCCAGGTTTGTAAGCGAGGAGTAGGAATCGGCACCTTGAGAATTCAACCAACAGATGGTAAATTGGTTGAAAATCAGGTTTAAGTTGTATGTTTGTGATTTTTACAAGTGGTTCAGAATTTGGATCAGTTTGATCTTACAAGTGGTAAATCAGGGACATTAAGTTGTATCTGATTTTCTACAAGTGATTGAAAAACAAAATGATGAGTTTATCCCCTAACCTACAAATGGTTAAAATCAATCAACAAAACTTATTTTCCGGAAAAACCATTTTGATTAAAACAAACTTAAGTGTTTTGAAATCATAATGGGAAAATGTTTTGTTGTAAGGGGGAGTTCTGATTGTTCAAGCCAAGTGAATGGAGAATTGAAGTGATTCTCATCATGTTGTCACATTTATTGTACAGCTTGTTTTCAAATTTTCCCAGAAAATCAAAATTGAGACATATTTTGATTTTAGGGGGAGTAAAAATTTTAAAAAAATTAGAAAATTTGAAAAATACAAAAACATGATAAAATGAAAAATGAGTTTTGTTGCATAAAAGAGGAAATGATAGTACATCAGTGGACTATCACAACATGCTAAAGAATTGGAAAGTTAAAAGTGATAAACGGTCTCACTGATGATGTGCCAGTAGATTTTTGCACATTTAGTAGATTGTGACAAGATATAAACTTAAATTTCAAACTTGCTTATATCATGGGGAAACATCTCTCGGATATATGGGTAACCCCCGAAATCTCGTTTGAAAGGTCTCATATTCTGATATACTAGGTCTTTATACTCAATGATGTCTGGGGTATTATTCCGGGACTTCTGCTGAACGGTGGTTCTGACCTAGTCCTTGGATAATACTTTCCTCAAATGCTTGAAACATAGCATAAACCCTCAGCATGCTGATGAAACAATAAAATTGATAGTCGCTGCTGTTGTAGCTAAAAGATCCTCTAAAGGGGACATTCCTTAAAGTCGAAGCTGATATCTCTCTGCGTATACGGAAGTATCGACCTGAGATCCCTCGGCCCTCGCATTACCTAATTTATGTACAGATATCATTTGTGTCATAATTACCTGTAAGACTGAATATTGGGATCTGGATACGGGAGTATATTCTGAGGTGGGACACGCGATTGAGTTTAAGTGCATAAGACATTAATATTGTATCTCGAAGCAGTTGAACTTTGTGTGAAAATTTAAGTGGACCAGTATACTGACAATCTAAGTGAATTGTTTAGAGCTTAAAATGATTAAAGCTTAACGCTGTTGGTGATTTGTCTAAAAAACTGATATGATTCTCTTGCACGAACTCACAAAAATAGTGTCTGTAAATATTTCTTTACTGCATTTCATTTAAATCAAAAATCCAAAAAGATTTTAAGTGTGTTTTAGCATAAATTTTGAAAAATCCAAAAAGATTTTCGATAACTGATGTTGGAGAGCTGATATTCAAAATTTCAAGTGCTGAACATGATGAACTGGTTTGGGAGTGTACGTTTGATAGAATAAACTGATTTTGAGAAAGAAAGTTAGATTAGTTAATCAAGGTCATTAATTTGAACTTGATGTAACTATTTCCAGTAAGTTTTTCTTATTGTTTTAAGTAAAAACTTATGTTTTGATGAGAAAATGTGTGCAGGAGTTGAGCTGAACAAAATTAAATTCAGGATGTGATCTCTAGGTGATAGCTAATTCCAGACAGCGATCCTATCATGATGAGAGGGGGAGTCTGACGAGGTTATAGCCAAAGAGAAGATCCTGGTATATGCTAAGAAAGAAAAGAGACTGATAAAGACTGAAGATGCAAAGACTCGACACTTAAGACTCGTCAACATCTGAGGGGGAGTCTGTTGGTGCATTCATCTGTCGTCTTCGTCTTAATATCGCGTCTCGGATACGCTATGGTTCGGATCAAGCATGATGTCATCATTATTGATGATGACATCATACCAATGACATCATCAAGTGCATCATATACGTGAAGACAACATGCAAATCATATCAGATTTGCATGACCGCTTGAAGACAAAATACATGCATGTTCGCTTGAAATTATTGGTCGCTTCAATATGTTTGGTCGCTTGAACATGACCGCTTGAATGTGTAAATGTTGTTTTCAAGCGAACAAGCTGTAGTATATATATGTGTCATTTGTCATTTGAAGCGGTTAGACAAGTAGAGAGACTAGATTCCATACCGAGGTGCTGCCGGTGTGAAGACTGATTGTAATCGATAGTAAATCAATATAATCAGTGTTTAAAGTGATACGCAAGCTGTTTCAACGTCCGTTTCTTATTTTCCGCATCTGAAACGGATTAAATCTCTTCTGATCGACTCGTTTGGGTCGCAAAACGATCCTACAAAAATGAAAAATTAACATAAAACACACACGAGTGTGTGTGCTAAAAAAGAGAAAGAAAGTAAAATATTTCTCTAACCTAAAAACATCAAATTGGAAGCAGATTTGGGTCTAAATTCGTGCATGAATCAATATTAGTGATCACCTAGTCTAAGGGATCATAAGGTATGTTAAATTTTCTGTTTTAGTGAAATATGAATGATAAAGAAAAACAATGAATCTCAATTCTTGAATGGATTATAGATTATATGGTAGAATTCATGACAAATATGTGTTTAAAATCACCATATTTGCTAAACTTGGGAAAAAAGTTTGCACAATTAAAGTGTTAGGGTTTATGTGTTTGAATTAGTAAGTGGGTTTTTAATTTCTAACATGAAAGAAGCCAAATTGTTATGTTTACTAGCTTGATATGGTTGCATAAGAGATTTAAATTCTAATGATAGTAGGTTCATAATGATATGAAATTGGGTTTATGCAAAAAGAAAAGCTTTAAATTGCTGCCCACAAAGTGTATGACAAAATGCTTGAATGAAATGTTGGATAATGATAATGAATGAAACACATTGATAAGAACCAAAAATTGAATTGTTGGCAAGTTTACATGCCATGGATGTGAACAATTAGGTTCTAATGATAATTGGGTTGCATTATTTAGGTAACTCGAGTGGAGCTTCGGAAGGATAAAGCCGGGAGCGATACACGACTTGAAGGAAAGCTCTAAGATACGTGGCTATATGCCTCATTAATTTCTTTATTAGTTAATATAGTTGATCCTATTGAAGTAATCTTGACCATTAGATGAGTGTGTTTGATGGTTGAGATCATCTTAGTGGCATTTTGGTAATATGTGTCTTAAAAATATGCTAATTTAATTGATTGAGGGTAAATGTGTAATTTAACTTGATTTAAATAAGGAATTAACTATAAATCATAAAACCACCTCCATAATTGTCCAGATTTTTCTCTCCCTTTCTAGTCCCACATCTCCGAAAACACCAAATCATATAAAAAATAGTGATAAACAGATTTAGGGTTTCGTTGTTTCTTCTTTTTTAAGAGATCAAAAATGTTTTTTTTCATGTAGTGTGTTTTAGTGATAAAAAACAATATGACGAACAAGCGACCGACTGCTAAAACACAACACCAAGAATTTGTTTATGATAAAACGCAATGTGATGAACCAGTTACAGTTAATGACTGCTAAAACACAACGTGAGAAACCAATTACTAATTGCTAAAACACAACGTAGATATGTTCATAGTAGTGTGTTTTAGTGATAAAACACAATGTGACGAACCAGATAAAATACGAATTGAATGTGAATATGTTGTAGCAATCATATTATAATCATTGATAACCGTCGCATTTGAAATCAAAGAGATATTCAGTTTTCTTAAAATTCTCATTAGTTAGTTTAAGATATAATATATTCCATAATTAAAATAATTATCAAATTACTATCATGCCCTTTTGATTAAAATAATTAATTGCCATATGTCACAAGGATATGGCTTCCTACACTTTGTAGGAAAAGTTGGCTTTGTAGCTGACTCCTACCATATATATATATATAAAGTATATCGTACAATATGCCTTAACGTACGCTGCGTACGTGTGGAAAAATCGCATGTTATGTTACAAAAAAATGAAAATCGCATGTACATTAAAGAACTAAATATCACATGTTAATTTTTTTATACAAATTACATGTGTATCAAAAAAACTGAAATCGCATGTATATAAAAAGATGAAAGTCGCATGTTATAAACACAATTTGCATGTTGATAATGCATCGCGTACGCAATGTACGTTAAGGCATTTTCTACATTAACCGACCTCTCTCTCTCTATATATATATATATATATATAGTGAAGGGTTCACATGAGAAGAATTTTTTTGTAAGAATAAAAAAGAACAAACTTCAACCAATAAAAATGTTTCATTTTACTTCATTTAATTTTTGTATTTAATATGAGTGTAAGGGTATATTGGTAAACTTAGATAGATCATTAATTGTTAGTCTTCCTTTTAATAGCTAACTAAATTAAATTTGTAACTTATTTAAAAAAAAAAAAGGATCTTTTCAAAGAAGAAAAAAATTAATTTAAAGTGTAGGATAAATTATGAGGTGTGTAGGATGAATTACGAGTTGTGTAGGATAAATTTAAAAAACGTGTAGGAAAAATTTTGATGTGTCTAGGCAAAAATTTTAGTGTGGAGGATGATAATCTTTATGACTAACTAATTAGTCAAAGATAATAATAAATGAGATGAGAGAAAAACTATTTAATGTTTTACAATTGTACCATTTGTTCTTTTTCTTCTCAATTTAATTTTCTTCTCAAATGAACCTCCCCCTCTATATATATAGGGAGGTAATCATACATTACCCCTAATCGTACATTGCGTACGTCATAATCATGACCGTTCGATCAATCTGATTTGTGCGTCATTAAAACTTAAGGATTAGCGGTGGCAAAATCGTAATAGTTATTACAAAAGGTTAAAATGGTAAATTACACTTATCAAATGCCCGACTACATCATCTTCCCAAATCAAAATACAAAATCAACACCCAAAAATCTCGCAGAAGTTTCAACGTCGTCTCCAAGAAAAACTGATACCACCATATATCGATTTGAAGTGAAATAAGGCAATGACGATTACAGCGTTAGGAGGTAAACCGATCGATTTAATAATCATGTTCATTATTTTGTATATGATTGGTTTTATGATTAAAATCTTGCCGATACTGAATAATCATTTTATCGTGAACAAAAACTTAGCTAAAAGAGAGAGGAGGAGCAAGAAAACCAACGATCCGGCTCAGTCTAAGAACATCAACCCAGGTTTTCCCTAAATCCCCATCCTTAGGGTTTGATTTTTGAGCATTCGTAAACTTTGTGACAACTTGCGGTTTGTGACTTTATAACTTGCGGGTTGTGAAATTGAATTCGGTAACATGCATTTTTGTAACATGCCTTTTGTGATATTGGTTTTGCTAACTTGTGTTTTGTGATATTGGTTTTGTTGACTTGCGGTTTGTGAATGATTTTGGTTCTACCTCAGGCAGTGCATCGTTCATATGCTTTTGATAATGACTTTGGTAACTTGCGGGTTTTTTTTTATTTGGTATATATCTGTGCAGGAGTTCCTGATGATGATGATTTTGAACCCCCCCCCATTGAGCAGATGAAAACAAACAAACCTCAAAAGTTAAATAAAAGGACAAACAACGTAAATGTTGAAGATGATGATGATTTTGAACCACAAATTCAGCCTTTGAAAACCAAAAAGGCTTAAAACACAAAAAGATGGCAAATAATAGAAAGATGATGATGATTTTGAGGAGACCATAAAGAAGATGAAAGTGTCAAAACAAGATAAGCAGAAGGATCCTACAAAGAATAAGAAGACGATTAAAGTATTGGAACCAATTAGGATGGAACCAAGACTGTTCTGTGCATATCACCATGAGGCATTAAGTTTTAGGTGTAGTCCTTCTGCTTTCTTAGATACAATAAGGCAATTTACAGAAGCACAGATAGCGGATGTCAAAAGCATGGGATTTGGTCTTGTTCTTGATATAAAGGTTAGTTACATAACTACACATTTGGGATTTTGGCTCCTACGAAACTATGACGAGCAATACAACACCCTAGACATCGGAAATCATAGGATACGAATAACAAGAGATTCAGTATATGATGTGTTTGGTATTCCAAAAGGACCAAATCCGGTACTTGAAAAAAATAAGCCTCGGAAAGTTGAAATAGTAGAAAAAATACTGCTACAGATGGGGTCGAGACAACTATAGATGAGTTCAAAAACCAGTGGCCCGACAACAACAGGATTACTCATGCATTGGTTACACAAGCTATGGGATAACAACCAAACGGCGACATGTTATTCAAGTTAAATTTTTAGCCTACTGGAACACGTTATTTGTAGAGATTACAAAGTCAACCATAGTTAAATAAAGTTTTTTACTTGCAATTGGCAAAGAGGAAGACATATCAAAGCTAGATTGGTGCTCGTATGTTTTAGAATCCCTTAAACGAACTAGACAAGGTTGGAAAAGAGTGGATTCATAATATAATGGACATGTTGCATTTCTGACGGTATGTTTTCCGAACATCTTTAAAATATTAAGTAAAAACATCGATTGTTACTATCATTTCAAACTTTCTTATACATTTATATCCAGCTTCTATACGCCCATGTGTACAACAAAAGGCACGACCTTTTCAAAGAAGTTGTCGAAATGCCTGTGATAAAGTATATGACATCTCGTATGATTGACGACATAGAAGAGCATATCTACAATAATGGGCCGCTGTAAGATGTTGAAGATTACAATGAAGATCAAGAAGATGACCAAACGCACGGGAATGAAAACCAACTGCATGGGGATGATGAAGACCTAAATTAACAAGATCAACAGCCTCAACAGCATCCGACAGCCTCCGACAACGTCATTACCTAGTATCATTAGCATCAACAGCCTCTGACAACGTCATTAGAAGACCTAAATCAGCATGATCAACATAATTCGACGTTATTGGAAGACCTATTTCATGACAACATGCCGTTACATGAGGCTGCAACAGTACAAGAAAACATCATAGCATTAGAAAGGACAAATTAGCCTATAACAGATGAATTCACAATACCACCTGTGGATACCACAAAAGTCTACAGAAAACGAAACGAGACTGAGAAAGATTCAATTGACGAATGTTACATACCATCAACTTCTGATTTGCTTGAGGACTAGAATGAAATTCGTGATATTTCAGAGTTGAACCTAGTTATAGGCATCGAGTCACAAACGCAAAAACATATAGACTACTGTAGCAATTCGGTTCAGCTAACCGGGTGTAATGCCCGTCTTTGCGTCTAATAAAAATGACGACCAAAACCACTAATAACATAATACTTTTTAAAAGCGTCCAACTTTTTACAATTTAAGGAAACATTACTAATATCATTTATGCAAAATTTTAACAAAAATTGGGCATGACCTGTCCATAAGACGAGCATATCCCTGTTTTAACCATTATCAAAACAAATAAGTCTACAACCCGTTCGACTAGACACGACTAAAAACCATAACATCAAGTGTTAAAAAGCGCAACGACTAACAAGGTTATACAAAACGAGCATTTTGACCCAAAACATTAATACAAAATAACGGAAGCGCTTGATGGTCATAATGTGTACATGAGCTCGCTCCAAATTGCCAAGTCGCCTAAAGTGAGGATTTACCTACATTCAACATAAACAAATAATTTAGTATTTCATCACTAACACATCTAAATGATAAACCGATTCGTCACTTTCGCGGTATTACATCATTCAAATACTTTACTAACCGTTAAACGGTTCATTACATGCTTGCCTCAAAGTAGAGACTAAGCATTCTTTTCTTAACATACCCGCTATGAACGGATACTAGTAACATTACATAACTTCCATTCGATTCATTCATGACGAACAACATATTCTTTACATTCATACATCATACACCAATCCGAGAAAGGCGGATCGAGTAGACTTTCATACATTACATACTTAACTTCCCATACCCGGTTCAACTAAAAGAACCGGATATGATGCATTATCTTTCATAACTTCTTCATTCCTCACAATCCGTTATGACGGATCTTACTTTTACTTCCGAAAAATCATAGAATTCAAATCTCACAATTTTAACATAACAACACAATTCGATTGAGATTATTATGCATATAATATCATAATAGAAATAGTGTGTACACTAGCGCACCTCGATCTTGTGAACCTTCCGATTTCCTAGTATTGGATCCTTCTTCTTTCACGCCTATAACAACACGTTCATTCGTTTATCTAGTACAACCAAATCTCATTCGTTCATCTTCCAAATCATACATATTATTCTTCTAAGCATTTCATCAAACACTTGGTGGTCATCATATTTACAAGTATTATGTACAAGCATACAAGGCATGAATTCCTACTAGTTCATCATATAATTCATCAACAATACATACATGTTCATATCTTTCTTTCATCCTACATAAATTTCTGAGATTCAAACATTACAACATCACCATATTTCAAGATTTAACATAACTATAACCACTTTGATCATCCTATTCATACCACAATTTCACAAAGTGGGTTTTTACCAAAATCTTTCAAATAACCTAAAAATCAACATGATTCTTGTTCTAGAAGGTAACCCTAACTCAGATTTCTCACATTTAGATATAAAAATTCGAGATTGGGTTGAACCCCTCATTCTACAAATCATGATTTCAGAAAATTAAACTTACTACTTCAATAATCGAGGTTAGATGAGTGTAAATCATAGTTCATGCACTAGATTACCCTTGAATTTCCACTTCAATTTACTGAATTTGCAAAACAAGGGTTTCACCTTGTTCCCCCCTGTTCGATCGATCCCAGCCACGCACAAGAGTGTGTGTGTTTGAGTTTTGTTATACATTAATACCTTCACTTTAAAGCTTTACCAATTTACCCCCTCTAGTTATGTATTTGTTTTATTTAAGCATTTCTATTACTAACTAATTATTTACACACATTTTACCAACCAAGTTGGGATTTTTAATTTAATTCATTTTACTCCCTTCATAATAAATTTCGGTGTGTTACAAGTCTACCCCCCTTAAAAGAGGTTTCGTCCCCGAAACCTTTCTCATTCCAACTAGACCAATTCTATCATTACTTTTTCATCTATTCATTCACGATGCTTACTACAACCTAGATGCATTCGGGATCTAGGCAAAAAGTTTCATTTATGCACAAACATATTTGTACGCATTGTCCCTCCGTTCTTAAATTAAGTAAATTACTTTCATAATCGCATATAAGTCAGAATCTGATCCAGAGCTCTTATTAGTGTCGTTTCCACCTTATAATGCTAGTTCCTAGCGTACATCATCACTAGCGGTTCTTTCATTGAAATTTATTTCAAATGTATACTATTGGTCGTACAAGCCTATGTTTACGGCTTGTTTCTATCTTTCTAATTCAGCATAACATATTCATACATTTGCTAACAAAAAAATAAATCGATTTATTTCATTCCACTCACGTATCATACACGATATAATTCATTATTGTAACCATGAGAAAACCCTATCATCCCATTACTAACACTCTTCTAATTACTTTCTTATTCATATGAGGGCTTAGCATATCATTATACGCATACTATAAACATTTAATGACTTAGTAGTATTAAAAACAAAGCTACCCTCTTCCTAATTACTTTTTCATGCTTACTATGAGCATAAAGCATCGTTCTACGGTTACTACTGTTACTTGAGCTAATTACAACTTTTGAGTTTAGCCTCAAATTTAATCCTTCGCAACACTTTATTATTAGTTCTTTGCATGAACTACTTATTATACTAACCTCGACTTTATTGCATAAATTAGTTATCCGTGTGCCGGATCGATCCACTTCTTTATATGTACCTTCCGTACCAGAATTGGTCTCATTCATTCATGAAATATGCTCTCACTCGTGAGCATCCTTCCACTAGCTTTATTACTATCACCTCACTAAGAATTCCTTCATATTTATCTATAAATAAATAGTTAGCACATAACCTTTCATAATTGCGTCCTGCATGGTGTTTGTTCGCCTATTGTCTCTTTCACAATTTTCTCACGTACATGCTAAAATATATCATACATTCCATTTCTTACATACCATCCCTTCATTTTATTGGTCATTTCGCCAACTTTCGCAATTTGACCTTTCAAGGTCAGACTAACACCCCCTACTTATTGTGGTCGTATCGAGATACACGTTCGTACTTTATACTTGCATACTTGCAAGGACTTCATTCACTTCGTTTGACATTTCGGAAGTCTAATTGTAAATACATTCTTACTTATGTGAATCAGTTATCCTATTCCGACACGTCATTCTCTACTTGAGCCCTAAGCTCCTATTAAAAATATGATCTTTTATACATACCTGTCACGGGTCAAATCCCTTGACTCGTTATTCATACTTTGCGACGGTTAATACTTTCCAATTTGCGACAATGCATGCCCATACATTATGCTCACCTACAAGTAACAAACTTGACAAATTGAACATTAAATACCGGGTTCAAATGGCGATCGTCATTTGACCCATATGATTCATTTGAGTTTCGTTTTTAGTTTTTATCCTTATTTGTTTAATCTGTCTTCATTTACAGATTCGAACTTTTAATTTATTACCTTTCATTCTTATTGGTTTGACCCATGCTTGCTTACGGATCCAACCTTTCATTCCTTACATGGTTGAATCCATTTATCAGATTCAAACATTTTCATCCGTACCTTTCGTTCTTCTGTCGTATCATTTACCATGTCATTCCTTATGATATGTTTTCGTATTAATCTTCTACATTCAACATCAAGTGTTGGGTTCTAGCACTTAATTCCATGTCCTAATTCATGTAGCGCGTCTCAACGCGACACTCTACATCCTATTTCTAGTGGTGTTCCCACCCTTCTTTCTTAAGTTTGTTTTACATTCAATCGTAAGCTTAAACTTTTCATTTATCTTTCTTTCTTATATTGATCTGATCCTTTAAGAATCGTTAGACCCCTTTTTACTAGCTTGACCGGACATAAGTGAGATGATTCTTGTGTTTTTCTCGGGCTTCGGTCAATACATGACCATCCCTTAATATACCATTTCCATTTGTTCGTTCACCGTATTTGGTGTTAATTCACCTACGTTCTCTAACGTGTCTCTTACTAATGAGTATCCTATATTACACGTTGCATTTCTTACGTAATGTTTCCAAAATTTGTAAATAATTATTATTTACTGACTTCTACGATTTGACCTTTTAAAGTTAATCACACTTAGTACTCATCGTATATAAGTATTGTTGTACGCGTTGTTCTTACTTTCAATTCGAACATATTTATGAAATGTCTTTAGCTAACATCTCAACTAATATTCTTTCCATACCTTTCATCAACATTACCAAGTTCTCATTTCCTCCTTAGAACTTCTCAACTAAAATTTATGACCGATTTACCCTTATAATGAGGTCTTATCGGTTTAAAATTATGCCAACAATTTCAACAAAACGTACCATAGCATTTCTCATTTATTTATACATTTCACTTTGATTTCGAATATTCAAACACGTATGCACCTTCATGTAGATAAATTCGAAGTGATTGCGAAATTACTTACCTTTAGTGTTCATGTTCATGTTCGCCTCAATGCTTCCTATTACCCCGTTTGCCAATACTTGAATCAACTGACAAGATTTCCGTCCTTGCATATTATTACATTTGTAACATTGTTAGCTTATGTGAGCATACACACAACTATTCATTTTCTTTCTATTCATACGTTATTTGACTTTCGTTAGTCAAATTTCGTATAAACGAGACATTTATTATTAGTTATCTCATTTCCAATCCATACAACTAAACTATCGTCAAGCATAACACGTAAATCACTTAATACATAACACATTAACTCTTTACTTTAACATTTGTGTCTAATGGCCATTCCATGATATCCCTATACTGTTGACTTTTAGATAGTCAACTGTCTTGCTTACACACTTCAAACTTTTGAACATGTAATCATCTAAATATGATAGACCGTAATATTAATATTCTACGTATTTCATACATACAATTTACGTGATCCTCCAAACAATACACATATATACATTCACTTTCACGTACTTTCACATGCTAATGCTTCATGATTCTACAAATAGTAAATATCATTCAAGTTAACTATATGACATAATTCCAACATATCCTTTACTAATAAGCTCGTATGATTCACATTTAGCACATATTCGCCTCTTAATCATAACAAGGCAAATCATAAAATACATATAAGCATCACACCATTCAAGTACAAGGTACAAGCCTCTAATGCATAATTCTGATCAAAGCATACATTCATCCGAATTTTCATACGAATTCCATCTAACTCACATTCTTCAAATTATTTTCACCACTTTAGTCTATATTCATTTCTTAACAATTCCGGTTCCTTCAAATATCCAAATACTTTAGTCTATATTTACTTCCTTCATTATTCATTATCATACGTTTCCAACTCCACTTTATACATTCGTCATTTATTTCATGCCATTCCATATGTTGCATTCGACTTTTAGAAATTTTATCCTGATACTATCATTTATTTTATCCGTACATAGCTTAATTTTCCTCATTAAGACTCAACGGGACCGCGATGAGGCTTTCGAGAAGTGTATATAACTAATTATGAAAAATATGGAAGTTTTGGCGGACTGCCTTTACGCAACATCATGTTTTGCGTTTAATACGAATCATAAACTTTTCAATATATCATAGTTCATTAGTCCATAATTACTTCATTCGCATTCTTACATTTTGAATTTGTTTTGCTCTTTTAAATTTCTTAACTCATCTCGTGTCATTCGATTCATCACTTTCGACTCTTACGAATCCATTCTATCGTAACCACTAATTGTGGTTACATACATCTATTAGTCCTTATATGGACCTTACGTAATCATTAAATAGGCTTTCAGACAATCCGGAAACTCAAAATGCGAAAATAATACAAAACAAAAAATTTTCAGCGGACTTATTTTCCGCTAGCAGTCGGCGACGGCCTCACACCCCGTCGGCGACGGGCTCCGCAATGTGGCGTCGCCCACTTTGTCCGTAAGCAGCAACATAGGGTGTCGGCCCAAAGGGGGGGGGGCGTCGGCGACGGCTGGCAGCCCGTCGGCGACGGCCTCCCGATTGCTGAAACGCTGTTGCACTTATTATTTGGCTGTTTCGACCATTTTCCGGGTTCGTTTTCAGCCATACGGTTCCTGGAACTCCCCGTATGGCCCCCATACTTACTCCTTTACGTACTTAACTTAAATGTTATATCCCAAGCACATTACACATGCTAGCATTTAACCAAAAACTTAAATTGTTACCTCATTGGCGATCTTGGAGCGAGCACACTTTTGAACGAGCCGTCAGTTTGAGTTCAAGCATCACATCATATGCTCGAATCCCTCAAACCTTGGCTCTGATACCAACTTGTAATGCCCGTCTTTGCGTCTAATAAAAATGACGACCAAAACCACTAATAACATAATACTTTTTAAAAGCGTCCAACTTTTTACAATTTAAGGCAACATTACTAATATCATTTATGCAAAATTTTAACAAAAATTGGGCATGACCCGTCCATAAGACGAGCATATCCCGGTTTTAACCATTATCAAAACAAATAAGTCTACAACCCGTTCGACTAAACACGACTAAAAACCATAACATCAAGTGTTAAAAAGCGCAACGACTAACAAGGTTATACAAAACGAGCATTTTGACCCCAAACATTAATACGAAATAACGGAAGCGCTTGATGGTCATAATGTGTACATGAGCTCGCTTCAAATTGCCAAGTCGCCTAAAGTGAGGATTTACCTACATTCAACATAAACAAATAATTTAGTATTTCATCACTAACACATCTAAACGATAAATCGATTCGTCACTTTCGCGGTATTACATCATTCAAATACTTTACTAACCGTTAAACGGTTCATTACATGCTTGCCTCAAAGTAGAGACTAAGCATGCTTTTCTTAACATACCCGCTATGAACAGATACTAGTAGCATTACATAACTTCCATTCGATTCGTTCATGATGAACAACATATTCTTTACATTCATACATCATACATCAATCCGAGAAAGGCGGATCGAGTAGACTTTCATACATTACATACTTAACTTCCCATACCCGGTTCAACTAAAAGAACCGGATATGATGCATTATCTTTCTAACCTCTTCATTCCTCACAATCCGTTATGACGGATCTTACTTTTACTTCCGAAAAATCATAGATTTCAAATCTCACAATTTTAACATAACAACACAATTCGATTGAGATTATTATGCATATAATATCATAATAGAAATAGGGTGTACACTAACGCACCTCGATCTTGTGAAACTTCTGATTTCCTAGTATTGGACCCTTCTTCCTTCACGCCTATAACAACACGTTCATTCGTTTATTTAGTACAACCAAATCTCATTCGTTCATCTTCCAAATCATACATATTATTCTTCTAAGCATTTCATCAAACACTTGGTGGTCATCATATTTACAAGTTGTAACACCTCGAAAATTCACGTCCTATAATGTGTTGACACGTGTCACATGACTGAACGTTTGAAAGAATGTTCTGAAAGGACTAAAGTTGACAAACATGAAAAGTATGAGTATATACGAGTTCTAAATGTCAACAGTGAATAAATATATTGTACATTAACCCTACATGATGCTCATACCTTCAAACGAATAAATCATGGATCATACGGAGCTAAATATGAAAGAAAGTGAGAGATTACAAACTACAGGGGTTAAATGTGTCAACATGTTTAAGTTATACCTCTGAGTGACCTTTTGACAAACCCGAATCTTTGTAATGGTTAATTATGCTCACTAGAATACACGATATAAATTTCATAAAGTTTCGTTATCGTATGAGGAAGCTGTGATCAAATTCGTATGTGAGGGGTTAAAGCGTCAACGTTGAAAGTTAGGACTTTTCGGGTAACAATAAAGTTAACCGGGGACTTAACAAAATGGTTATATGTCTTAAAGCCCTTAAACATCAATTTGGAAGGCTTAAAGTGCAAGAAATGAAGTTGAAACAAAGTTTTGAAGAGCCAAGGACCATAACATAAAAATCTAAATTTCTGATTTGCTGCAGGAGGGCCTCGCGCCACGCGAAGGTCCCAGGGGGGGCTACGTGTCGCGCTAAGGGTCACCTGATCCGATTTTCTTGGGTTTTTGCCTGCCATAGCCATTATGATCGACCTTTAACCGATTTTCCACATCTTTCTTGACCCCTAAACAACCCATAAGCATTAGAGACACTTGTTAGTGAGTTATGGTCAGTGGTAGACTTGTGTGTCAACATTTTGTAATGATTAAATCACTATATAAAGGACCCTTGTTGCAACAAGTTCTTCACACCTTTCTCTTGCACTTCTGATCATTCTTGGAGCTCCTAAGCAGACTCAAGTGGTCATAATTCGTGTATAGGACTCTTGTAAGTTTGCTTAACCTTCTTTAATTGAGTTTAGCTTAGTTATTTAGCTAAAAGTCAAACCGTCGTAATTACGGTTTGACTTCGAGATTAATCAATAATGGCTCAGTAAAATATCGAATTAAAAGTAGTTATAAGTTGGTAATTATGTGGGTAATAAACCCTTAAAAGGGTTCCCCCTGATTCCCACTCTAACTAGGTCAAATGTCGGGTCAAACTTGTTAATAAAAAGTCAACAGGATACTTAAATTCTAATTTGTGTATAATTAGAAATGTAGAACACATACAACCTGTTTGATCATTAATATAACGTGGTAATTAGTGTAAGAATATGTCTAAACATGTTCAACCCGAGAATTTACTGTTTAGACCCGGTTCGGAACCGAAAGTCGCAAAGCTTTGACTTTTGCTTTAACTTTAGTTCTGATCCGTTTTGGTATGTTTTAGAAATACCTTAGAGCTTCATTTGGACCAGGTTACATGCTAGTATAACCCTCTGTGATTATACACCATGGTTCATTAGTTAACCAATTAATACGCATGATTCCGTTAATTGCTCATATGTTGACCATTATGCCCTTTTCACCTTAAAACGTGATTTTTGCAAATGTAAAAGAGTAGAAACCTTAGTTATTGATATATATACTTGTATGAAAAGTTTGACATCAGTTTGAGGTGTAGATTGAGAGTTATGCTCATTAGCGTAATTAAGAAGCTTTATGTTAATTAAACGGCGTAATTAGCGTATAGCCTATTTAAACTCATTTTTGATATCAAACTTATTACCCACTGATGTAATATATTATTTTGGGATTTTTAAATATTTTTAATTAATTTTAGGCTGAGCATAACTTATAGTCGTGGGCTTAATCCGGTAATTGTCGGTTTTACCCTTACGGGCTATAAAATGAGTTTTACATATCTAATTGACTCCAAACCTTTTGCTACTGATCACATATGATAAATAAATTATTTTAAGCCTTCTGGAATAATAAAAATATCAGCTTTATGTATCAAACCCGGAAATGGCCTCTAATCGCCTTTTTAAGCGTTTTTAACGCATAGTATGTACTAGAACTATTTTAAACATACAAGGGTTGATACCTACTGATATTTTGGGCAAATTATAATATTTTAATAGTAAGGAAAGGTTGATAAACTCAGACTTCAGTTTTGAGCTTTTCGGCTTATGTGAAATTACCAAAATGCCCCTACGGTGCATAGTTTGGTTATAATTGATAAATTTCACATATATACTTTACCCTACTGTATAACTTAGTAAACTAAGTATTTTGGCTGATTATATCAGACCTATAACTCAGGTTAATACTTAGACTCTTTTACAACATTGTAAATGACCAAACTACCCTTACGAGGCATAGTTGTGTTTAAATACGTTTAGGGCATAATAAAAGACATCTTACTGATGTCACAACATATTTGAAGCATATTAACTTAGGAAACCTGTATATGGCTCTTACGGATACCCGTTACGCTTATTACGCGTTCGGTTCGGTTTATGTAACAAGTTTACATAAATTAGCCGAAACGGGTCAAACCTTATCGGTTTTATCTCAAAATCCAGAGTGTGTATGAAATACCCATATTAAGCAAGTCTCTGAAATTGTCGGGTCTAAATCACATTCTATCCGGTCATCGCTTAATCGTACGTACGAACCGTATCTTTGAAACTAACTGGTCTAAGCTTTAGCTTAATTAAAGACCCGTTAGGATTCTAATAGGTTATTATAAACCTTCATTCCAGATTAGGAGTACCAGTAAAAGCTACTTGCATTTGCTTATTGTGATTATTACATTGCTCAGGTAAATACTTTTAACTTATTTTCCCTATACGGGCTTGGATTACGGTATATAGAATACCGCTTGATCGGGCATCAAATCTTCCATCGTTGGGTGGTTAATTGAATAATTTGATCGGCTCGTTTAAACAGTCTTGTTTACTTAAAGCCTTTGGGGGGTTAATGACCATGTCCCGGATATCCTTGGCATCATTTTACGAAATGGCCACGACTTAAGCGCGGGGTGTAGGCGTACACCCGTCAGTGCACAAAAGAATAATGTGGTGTGTCTATTGATCTTTAACCCAGACACGATCCGGGCTACTGAACGCATAAGGAACATGTAATTCGTTCACAAGATTATATATTTAAATAATTCTCCCAAGTTATAAAATGTTTATGCCACGTGCATCCAAATCAATTTTTAATCATTTTCCAAAATGAGTCAGTTGATTGTATTTACCAGTGTAAACTAACGTATTTTCCCAAAAAGATTAAATGCAGGTACTAAGCGTAATTGGCTGGGATTTCTCCTTAGCATCGATAGAAGTCTCGCAAGCTTAAGATGCCTACCGTCTGTTGAACTATTTCTATTTTATTTTCGATCCATCTGTGGACAAACATTCAACTGTTGTGATACACTATATTACAATATTATTAAAGTTGAATTATATTTTCATTTGCTTCCGCTGTGCATATTAAATATTGTGTTGTTTGACTATTATGTTGCCAACCACGTCACGATACTCCCCTACCGGGCCCACCGGTGACACGTGGAAATCGGGGTGTGACAGGTTGGTATCAGAGCCAACATTGAGTGAATTAAACACTAGCCTTTTGTGTTTAATCTCAATGACACAATTGCACATCTCTAAACTTTCGAGTCTAGACATATAACATAGGACAAATTATATATATTCTTGGTTGTTATCTCATGTTATATTGACAGGATTGAAAATGCCGCCAAGATTCTTTAGAAGAAGAGGACGAGGCAAGGGGCCAATCACCTTCCCCAATGACAACGAAGCAGGACCTTCGCATGCGCGAGCTCCTTCTGCCACCGAGAGTGACGACCCTCGACAGAACCGGAGGAACCTCTTCGAACCGGCTAGACGGTCGGTTTCGCACAGTTCGACACCTCCTGTTCATAACCCTTATGGACCACAGCTGGAGTATGAGCCCAACAACCCTCAACCTTCCTACATACCCCTACAGCGATCCTTATCGCATAATTCTTTTGGTGACCCTACACCAGTTTTTAGGGGCCGGTTTAACCCGGCAAATTTTATACAAGAACCAGTGGGTTTTAACCCATTGGGACCGGAGGACCACTTCTCGGGAAACAACGCTATGGACATGGACGAGGATACGGATCCCGTCGAACCTGCCAGTGGTACACCGAACCATCCCATTGAGATTTCAGATGGCTCTTCTTTCCACGGATCACCCTACGGTGGTCCAGACAGCTTTCAAGCTATGTTTACCCGGCACGAATGGTATTATACACCTCCTCGCCATTCACCGCCTCAGTAGCAACAACAGCAGCAGTAGGATCCCTCTGTGGATTCACGGTTTGTGGCAGTCACGCCACCGCCTCCACCGCCACCAGTTCAACCGGCACCTCCACAACCGCCGAGGCGTAGGAGGACAGGCGCACGTATGTCTGCGCGAGCGGGGGATTTCCATTTTAGCTCCCCACGCCAATCAAGTGGCAGCCATTACCCGCCACTTCAGGAGGACCCACAGATGGGTGGACCTTCGCACCCAGTTGCACCGCAACCACCACCGATGGGTTTTGATAACCCAATTCCGGCATACACGGGTTCCATGGCATATAACCCGTTTGAGCAGCCGGTGCACACCAACTACAACTACGCCGAAGCCGACCCATACTTGGTAGCGGCTAACTGTAACACCCAAGGACCGTATGGAGACCCATGGGGAGTAGGGTACCCAACTCATGGGTACCAGATACCTGCAAGACCTATCATCCGGCAACAATCGCAACCACCACGGTTTTCCCCACCTGAAAGAGAAGAAATTCTTCAAAGGTTGGACCATGTGGAACGAGAATTTCATAGAGACCGAAGCGAGCGACAAACTTTCTTCCAAGGATTGACAAGCTTGATCAAAGGGAAGAGCAAGAAGGACCACTAAATCCTTCCAATTGTTGTTGAGCCCCTGCGTGGGCCAGTCTTGCTGTATAAACCCCTGCGTGGGTATGCTTGTTTGTTTCGACCCCTGCGTGGGTCTATCTTTCTGTTAACCCCTACGAGGGTATGTTATTGTTTAAGTCCCTGCGTGGACTATTATGCTATTTGTGTAAGTCCCTGCGTGGACTATTATGATGTTTGTTGTTAAGCCCCTGCGTGGGTAAGTCCTTGTTTAAACCCCTGCGTGGGTAAGTTTGTTTATTTGAAAAGTCCCATTTAGGGCGACATGTAATCTATTAATGATTTATGGAATGTTTAATTTATAAATTCATTTTTGCCAAATTATGCATAAATAAAATATATATGAAATAAATAAATTAAAATCATTCCTTTTAAATAATCTGCCTACTTTAAATATTAATTAAGGATCTTAAAGGTGAAACCTAGCCTTCGGGTCAATTAAAAGACCGGGCCAAGATGGTAAGGCCTGTTAAAAAGATTCAAATCCCAGTTAACATCTGAAAACATGTTAACACTCCTGGCAGACGTGATTCGTTAAAATCACACACGTCTTTATATAAGGATCTTTCCACAGATTCCTAACCCAACTTAATGATCTCTGAATCATGGGTTAGATCATCAATTAAGATGATCATATTTTTACCATACATGGTAATATGGTGTCTACGGGCCCTACTCATTTCCATATGAGCCAAAAGACAGTGGTAGCGATGACTCCCTGTCAGATAAAGGTAATGAACTAAGGTTCAAACCTTCATGCTTTGATTCTCTGAAATCATAGCTTATAGTTTATAAATGTCCTTGTGACTAGGCCTGTTGTGCCATTATACCTTCATGTTTTGATTCTCTGAAATCATAACTTATAATTTAAAAATGTCCTTGTGACTAGGCCTTTTGTGCCACAAATAAAACTGTTATTGTTTTATAATTAGGATAAATTATAATAGAAATCCAAAATAAATATGATTAATAAATTAACCAAATATGGTATCTGTTTACCATGGTTAATGAATTACCCTAAGGGGCAATTCCATAATAAACTCCCAAGTAAACTATTGTCCTTGTTTTCTGTAACAGTTCAATTAAAATGGCTAACTCAGACGAAATTAATAGCCATCCAGTGGAGAATATTGATAACGCCCGCATTAATCTAACGGGTGCTGAATTGAAAGCGTTGGTGGATGATGCAGTTACAAAGGCATTGGAACGGCAATACGAATAGTATAGTGGGACTCGAAGTAGGACCTAATCTACACCGCATACAAAGCCACCTTCCAAGAAGGAAGAACCCATGAAAGATGACGATCGACACTCCTCAAACCACCACAGTGCTCCATCTCAACACATTGTATTGAACCAAGGACCCCGTGAGAAGGGTTGCTCATATAAATACTTTGTTTCATGTAAGCCCCGGGACTTCACTGGGGAAAAAGGAGCCGTTGACTGTATGACATGGCTAGATGAGATGGACACAATTGTGGATATCAGCGGGTGCGCTGAGAGGGATGTGGTCAAGTTTGTGTCGCAATCATTTAAGGGTGAAGCATTAGCTTGGTGGATATCACTGATTCAAGCCACCGGGAAAATCCCATTGTACAACATGTCATGGGAACAATTTGTTGCCCTTATCAGGGAAAATTACTGCCCTCAGCATGAGGTGGAGAAGATAGAGTCTGATTTTCTATCATTGGTGATGTCAAACCTTGACTGTCAAGCTTACCTCACGAGCTTCAACACGATGTCCCAGTTGGTTCCGTATCTGGTAACCCCGGAACCAAAAAGAATAGCTCGTTTTCTCGGTGGTTTAGCCCCGGAAATCAAGGCAAGCGTGAAGGCTTCTCGGCCAGCTACATTTAGATCCGTAGCTGACATATCCTTGTCCCTCACTTTGGATGCGGTCAGGCAAAGATCGCTGAGGAATAAGGAGGCTGAGAAGAGAAAACGTGAAGATGATAGTTCACGGAGGTCGAACAAGAAGCACCGTGGGAACGGTGACAACAAGAAAGGATCTGAGTCAAGGAAAGATGGGCATCATTCTGGTGAGAAGCCCAAGTGCAAGATTTGCAAGAAACAACACTTTGGAAAGTGCAGACTCGAGTCGAACTCACAGACTCAGTCAAAAACCTTTTCTTGTGGTATATGCAAGTCCAAGGACCACAAGACCTTGGACTGCAAAAAGATGAAGGATGCAACTTGCTACAACTGTAATGAGAAAGGGCACATTAAAACCAACTGCCCTAAATACGCCAAGAAGCCTGAAGAAGCCAAGAAGACCAATGCTAGGGTCTTCAGAATGGACGCAAAGGAAGCGGTTCTAGACGACAACGTTATTACAGGTACTTTTCTTGTAAATGGTGTCTATGCAAGAGTACTTTTTGATTCAGGCGCTGATAAGTCTTTCGTTGATAATAAGTTTTGTGAATTGCTGAAATTACCTGTCAAAACCTTAAGTGTGAATTATGAGGTGGAGTTAGCAGATGGCACACTAGAAACCGTCTCAACTGTGTTAGATGGATGTGTTATATCCATTAAGAACCATTCTTTTCCTCCGTCTCTGCTTCCCTTTAAGTTGGCCGATTTTGACATAGTTTTGGGTATGGACTGGTTATCTCATAACTAGGCCCAAATTGTCTGCAACAAGAAACAAGTGGTAATAAAGACTCCGTCTGGTGAATCACTTACCATTCGGGGAGACACCCAGTATGGGCTACCTGAGCAAGTGACTATGCTTAAGGCTTCTAAGTGCTTAAAGAAGGGCTGTGTCATCTACATGGCACAAGTGATTATTGATGAGCCTAAACCGAAGATAGAAGACATCCCTGTCATTTCTGAATACCCAGAAGTTTTTCCAGAAGAACTACCTGGTTTACCACCAGATAGACAAGTCGAATTCAGAATTGACATCATCCCCGGAACAGCACCAGTTGCTAGAGCACCTTACAGGTTGGCGCCAACAGAAATGAAGGAATTGAGAACACAACTGGATGAATTGCTAGCTAAAGGTTTCATTAAACCTAGTTCGTCTCCTTGGGGAGCACCAGTCCTATTTGTCAAGAAGAAGGACGGATCGATGCGTCTGTGCATCGATTATCGTGAGCTTAATAAGGTCACGATAAAGAATAGGTATCCTTTGCCCAGGATCGACGATTTGTTTGATCAATTGCAAGGGGCAAGTTATTTCTCGAAGATTGACTTAAGGTCAGGCTACCATCAACTGAAGGTTAGAGATGAAGACATGCACAAAACTGCATTTAGGACTCGTTATGGTTATTACGAGTTCCTGGTGATGCCTTTTGGGCTCACTAATGCACCTGCCGCGTTCATGGATCTCATGAATCGCGTTTGCAAGCCTTACTTAGATAAATTCGTCATCGTTTTCATCGACGACATTCTTATCTACTCGAAGAACCAAGCTGACCACGAGAAACACCTTCGCTGTATTCTTAAACTTCTACATCATGAGAAGCTCTATGCCAAATTCTCCAAGTGTGAATTCTGTCTTCGAGAAGTCCAATTCCTTGGACACGTGGTTAGTGAGCGTGGTATCCAAGTGGATCCCGCTAAGGCTGAAGCCGTTATGAACTGGCAAGAACCAAAGACGCCCACAGATATTCGTAGCTTCCTGGGATTGGCAGGATATTACAGGCGTTTCATTGAAAATTTTTCAAGGATTGTTGCACCCCTAACTTCCTTGACTAAGAAGAAAGTAAAGTTCGTTTGGGGCCATAAGCAGCAAGAATCCTTTGATATCCTTAAGAAGAAGTTGAGCAACGCTCCTGTATTGACGTTACCTGATGGAATCGAAGAATTCGTAGTTTACTGCGATGCATCACACACTGGCATGGGGTGTGTGCTTATGCAGAAAGGCAAGGTTATCGCCTATGCTTCAAGACAGTTAAAGGTGGACGAAAAGAATTACACCACCCATGACTTGGAGTTGGGTGCCGTTGTATTCGCACTAAAACTGTGGAGGCATTATTTGTATGGTATCAAGTGTGTGATCTATTCGGATCACAAGAGCCTTCAACATCTGTTTAATCAGAAGGATTTAAATATGAGGCAACGCCGTTGGATGGAAACTTTAAATGATTATGATTGTGAAATCAGATATCACCCCGGCAAGGCGAATGTAGTCGCTGATGCCTTGAGTCGAAAGGAAAGGGTGAAACCCATCCGAATCAATGCCAAGCGCATGGAGATAAAGAACAGTTTGACTGAAAGGTTGTTGGCTGCACAGAAGGAAGCTGTGTTGGAAGCTAACTATCCTAATGAAAAGCTAGGAGTAACTGAGGAGCAGTTGTCTCTTGGCAAGGACGAAATTCTGAGACTGAATGGACGAATATGGGTTCCAATTTATGGAGGACTTCGAGATGTTATCCTCCAGGAAGCCCATAGTTCTAAATATTCCGTTCATCCTGGAGCTGATAAGATGTACCAGGATCTAAGGGCAAATTATTGGTGGATAGGCTTGAAAAAGTCTGTAGCTGCCTATGTAGCTAAGTGCTTGACTTGTGCGCAAGTCAAAGCAGAACATCAAAAGCCGTCAGGCTTGCTACAACAGCCTGAACTTCCTACGTGGTAGTGGGAAATGGTAACCATGGATTTTATCACCAAGTTACCTAAGACAAGGAAAGGAAATGATACAATATGGGTTATAGTTGATAGTCTGACTAAGTCAGCACATTTGTTACCCATCAAGGAGACTTATAGCTCCGACATGTTAGCCCAGTTGTACGTTGATAAGATTGTAGCCTTACATGGCATACCTGTGTCTATTATCTCTGATCGAGATACTAGATACACGTGAAATGGCACTGGCATGGTGGCAGCTGAGCTCTCTCAAGCTCCTGGATGCGCTGCGTGTGTGACTCGTGCTGGGCGACAAAAGACATCAAAACGTCCTCGATAGTATACCCCATGTGGAAAGAATGGTAGGGGTCAGTAGGTGGCATAGCAGAGTCTGGTGCCCAAAGGAACGGCTCACTGGTGGGATCAAAAGGTGCCACATGAAATGGAGCAACAGAGGGTGGAACAGATGACATCTGGGGCATGAAGGGGATAGACATCGGTACATGCCCAAAAGGATGGGCTGAAGAACCCTCTCCAGTCCTCGCTGGAGGTACAAACTGAGGAACCTGAAAAGAAAAATCAACATGTCGCGTATCAGGGATCTGAGGGGGAAAAGGTGGAACATCCTCATCAGCAGGTATCCAACCGTGCTGTGCATGCTCATCAGGTGGATCCATGTGTGCCGCGAATAGTGCATGCTCGGGCTCTAGTGGGATGGGATCAGGTGGGGGAGCAACAAAAGGGTGAACGGGTGCAATGTGCTCAACAGGATGGTCAACAGGTATATCAACAACAGGTAGAGGAACAACAGGATCAACAACAACATGATCGCCCTCTAACAAAGGAACATCCACGGGGAGATCATCAACAGGTGGGTCTGCTATAACAGGCTCAATAGGGATGCCAGCATGTACGGGGTCATGCTCAAGTATGGGGTCTAGAGCGGCTGCCTGCTCAGGGGCGACGGCAGGCTCGGGATCATCAAAAGCCATCTTGAAGTCAAACTCGGGGTCGATAGGATCTACTGGGTCAGCTGGATCCTCCATGGGCTGATCCATAGGTATAAACTCGATATCATGATCCGGGTCGAATCCCGGGGGAAAGATAGGATCAGAATCCTCTATGTCATCATGGTCAAACGTAAAGCTGAAATAGGTGCAACAGAGGATGCCTGGTCAGGATCAGAATCATGCGCAAAGTGCTGTGCGCTCAATGTGTGAGAAGGTGCGGATGCCACAGACTCGAAGGAGTCTGGGACCGGAGAATGTGCAGGCGAATCCTCAGCGGGAACGTCAGCGATCATCAGAAGATCGCCCGCAGGAAGAAGGGCCTCGCCCTGGATCTCATCCTCAAAGGGCTCATCCTCAAACAGGTCAAAATCGCCATCAGCCTCGGCGTCAAGAAGAACATCATACGCTGGATAAGCGGCTAAGGGTATAGGGGCCGGAATCTCTACTAGAGGTAGGTACTCAGCGGGAGGGTCATCTGCAGGCTCATCAGCACCATCGGGTAGTGCGAAAGGCTGGAAATCATCCTCGTCAGTACTGGTATAGTCAGATGTGTGCACCTCGTGCTCGGAGGATGTGAGGTCATCAGATACGATAGGTATGGGTCCAGTGGTGTCCGAAACGCCAGTACCGGCTGAATCCATGAGTCTGTAACATAAACACAAATATGCTCAAATAATCAGTCATACAATCAGATAATCACATAAGTCACCAAGGAAGATATCACATAATTCTCCTAGTCTCACTAGCCAATTTCTCCCAGCCTTTAAGACTGCTCTATCCTCCACCTCGACCTCTTAGATCGAGCCTCGGTCCCCTTGACCGAGCCTCAGCCTTCATGACTGAGCCTACTCTTCCTAGCCTCACTAGCCAACTACCTCGGTCACCTAGACCGAGCCTCGATCCTCCAGACCGAGCCTCAGCCCTCCAGGCTGAGCCTATAATAAATCAACGTGCTCAACTACCTCGGTCACCTACACCGAGCCTCGATCCTCCAGACCGAGCCTCAGCCCTCCAGGCTGAGCCTATAAATAATAAAATGTGCTCAACATTTGTTTGTAAAAAGTTTTGGATCTGGACTTAAGTGGTATGCAGTAAAATGTTTTCGTGAGAGCCCTAGTGATCATAGTCTAGACTCGAGAAAGAATCCTAGTTCGCTATGATCAGAGCTCTGATACCAAGCTGTCACACCCTGGCTTTGCGGAAGCGTGGTTAATTTTGGTGTGACTTCTTAATACCATAGCTTAACCATAACAAAGCTATATGAAATAAAATCATGCAAGATCATCCATTTGATTAAGTTTTAAAACCAGAGTAACATACCATTGTCTTAAAGACTTACAACATCAGAACATAAAACATTGTCTTGAACAACCTAAACAGTAACATGAAATAAACGCAGTTTAAGATTTGTGACTCGTCCAAGAAAAAGTCACATTTCCTAAACCCGGATGACCTCGGAACCCATATACAGCGGGAAAACATAACATACCGCGCCAGATCTTTAATTTCCTGAAATACATGTAAGTTGAAAAATCAACAATAATGTTGAGCGAGTTCATGCGTAAGTGAGTAAGTAAACCTTTGTGAGTATAAAAATAGTCTTGGTATGTAGCAAATAAGGGAATTGAGATCACCAATGGTTTGCAAGGCCACTGATATATGTGAAGTGCAAATAGGGAGACTCAAACCTAGCAGATTTCGCCACGGCATTAGTATGTGGACAAAGTTACCCCAAGGTCCGTTTCTAGTTTGGCCTGGGGCTGGGCTCGCTACACCCAGATAGATCTACCGCTCCTGTCCCTCGGTCCTGCCATGAGGACTAATGGCCTCATATTGCTCCTACCCACTCACATGATCTAAGTAGTAAACCTCCTTACGCTAACCATACCATGTATAAAGTACTTGTAATCAAAGTAACATGTATTTCACCCCCGCAGTTAAGAAAACTGAAAACAGTTAGAGAAAAGGGGGACATGAACTCACAGTGAAGCGTCTCTACCAAGTATCTCCTGCTCACGCAGCTGTGCGACGACCTACAGGTGCTAATTTCTATTAGACGGACGGCCGTGCCTTAGCTTTATAGTTTAAGTCTTGGGAAATAGTTAGACAACTATTTCGTGTTTAAATTCTGTATATACTTGGTAGTTAGTCTCCTTCCCAAGGATGGGGGATTCAATACATGTGCGTTCAAATTATATCATTAAGTCTCGCTTAATATATATATATATTTCCAATTCCAAAATATAAGTATTTTTCTCAAAAATATTATATTTTCATTTCACATAATTTTTCTCCAATAATACGTTGTTAAAATACGCGTTCATAAATATTTCCGTAAGTGCGTAAGTTACGTTTAACGATCGAGTGGTAATATAATTACCGGTGTAACTTATATGTTTATGGTGAAAGCGTTCGTATTATTTTGGAATCGTTAACGTTCGTAAATATTATTTTTACTCTAAAAATAATATCTATGTATTTTCACAAAATAATCATAAACAGTGTGTGAAAATATATATTTATCACGTTAAATTTTGTGAAAATCCCACCTCCGAATATTTAGTAAATAAAGTCATGGCGAAATTTATATTTCGAAAACATGTCAAAAATAATTCTAACACTTGTAGTGTAAATAGTTCTAAGTGTTAGGTTTTTAGAAAAATTTCGCCAGAGTTTCCTCTGTAACTGGAGGTGGCCACGCTTTCAAGCGTATCATTTTCTTTAACAAATCAACTCAACAATTTTCTTTATTTGATCAGAACAACTTTTCTCACAACAACTAATCAACATATGTGTAAATTGCCAAAAATTACATGAACTTGCAGTTTTTCCCAAAACTGTGGTGTAAATCCCCTTAAATTTAGTAGATCTTCATATAAGGTAACTTGATCTTGTAAAAACCTCGTTTTTAGAGAAAATCCATCTTTACAACTTCCAGTCATCTTTTACAAAAACTGTTATTTTGTCGGATCTTTTCATTTCACAAGTGTTTACACACTTGTGGTTTATAAAAATCATGCGTGTTAGTGTAAAATCCATCTTTTTAAAATACACGATTTCTTTGACGCTTGGTCCTTTGAAAATACCATTTGCAGATACGTAGATCTGCTAGTTTTAAACACAATTTTACAAGTAAAACTCTTTTACACAAGTTCATGATTCGCGTGTGGTAGAGTTTCACCTTTTAACCCTTGTATTATTCAAAACAAGCTTATGTTAAGATCCATGATCTTACCAAACCGGGTTAAACGATGATCCGAGCTACCACATCATAGATCGGGCCTAAATAATCATACATTTCGAATACTACATCATTTACACAACATATGAGTTATTAACCACCATTTTTAGTGTTTTAAGTAGACTTTAAAGCATCAACTTGTAAGATTTCGAGTTTTAATCATCATACATCTTATTAACCACCTTAGATTAGTTCAAGAACGAGTTTTAAGCATTATACCTCTAGCTCGAGGCTAGGGAAGAATCTACGCGCAAAAGAGGTGGATAAAAGCAAGATAAAGAGGTCCTTCGCGTTCCGTTTGCTCCAAGCTTCCTAATACGAGACCCTTAATGCTTGTATGATGATGGAATGTGAAGATCAAAATCGAAGGATGGATGGTTGTGGATGTGTGTGTTCGGCCGTGAGCCAAAGAGAGGGAAAAAAGAGAGAGTTTGGTGAGTTGTGGTGAGAAAGAATGATGTGCTTAATGATGATCTTATAGACAAAACTTAGGCTAATTACCCAATGGATCTTGTGTCTTAGAGATATTAAACAAGAGTGATTTTAATAATCAAAATGGTACAAGTGTGTCCCCCTATATGGGGACGGTTATAAAGAGGGGGGGGGGGGGTTTAGTTCGATTCTAACCATTAGTTGGTTACTTAGTTAGGTTAACTAAGTTAAGTTTAGAGATTAACTTGGTTAGTTGTGTGTCACGCGTTACAAAGGGTGTTAGGGTAATCAGGGACCCTAACTGGCTCAGAAAAAGATAAATAATGAAAATAACAATATTTTCATGTTCCGGGTATAGTCCGGTTGTTTGGTTGGATAGTAATCCGTTAAAGCGTTACTAAAGCTTTAAAGTGTCGTTAATACTCTTTTTAGTGACACGACTCATTCCTGACACTTTGGAAAGTGTCTAGCAATATTTTTCTCTTGTTTTGGCACTTTATTAGTTAGCTAAAAGCTGAATTATTGTGTAAAGTGCTGAGTTTTGTACTTAGAGTACGTTTTAGGCACATCCAGTCATTGTGACTTATTCCTAGAGACGCAGTTCCACAACCCTTATATCCCTACACTCACCACTTAGTGTAGCAAAATATTTCAGGCTCTTACAGGCCTTTAGAGGCAGTGTTTGCCTGATGCTGGCTTTATCAGCATGTTCAATAGGTTATCCGTGTATTGTGCTACTGTGCTTTTTGTGCATCATGTTTGTCACTAAGGTCCAGCATGTAAATAATGTAGTGACAGCAAGCAAGTATGATACAAGTAAGTACATGTATCAGTATTCAAGTAGCAGTTTATTCATAAGTTCAAGTAAGCACAGTAATTCAGCAGTAATTAATTACTAATTAAGTCGTACGGATACCTGGTTTAGTGCGGGTTGTCACATTCCCCCCCCCCCCCCCGTTAAATAAATTTCGTCCCGAAATTTAAGTTCTGCTTGTAGATGCAGGGTTCTTAGGAAAAAGGTGGGGGTATTTCTCTTTCATCCGGTCCTCACGTTCCCAGGTGTATTCAGGACCATGTCTGGCATTCCAACGAACTTTGACGAGCTTGACACTGCTCCTGCGGGTCTTGTTTACTTTCCAATCCGTGACCTCAACAGGTTCTTCAACGAAGTGGAGCGTGTCGTCAACATGAATCTCGTCGGTGGGAATGGCAACGGTGACTTGAGTTGGACTTTTCTTTAGATTGGATACATGAAAGGTGTCGTGAACACCATTCAGTTCAGCAGGTAGGTCCAACTTGTATGCTACTAGTCCTATTCTTTCCAAAACTCTGAAAGGACCAATGTAGCGCGGATTTAACTTCCCACGCTTTCCGAAGCGTGCCACACCCTTCCAGGGTGAAACCTTCAATAAAACCATTTCTCCCACTTGAAATTCCACGTGTTTTCGGTTTGGATCCGCATAGGCCTTCTGTCTGTGGCGAGCTGCTTCGATGCGTTTAAGAATCTGCGCGATCTTGTCTGTCGTCTCTTGGACGATTTCGGGACCAGCAAGCTGCCTATCACCTGCGTCAGCCCAGCATAGGGGTGATCGGCACTTGCGTCCGTAAAGGGCTTCAAATGGCGCGACACCAATACTGGTGTGGTAGCTGCTGTTGTATGAAAATTCGACCAAAGGTAAATGTTTATCCCAGCTACCGCCCAAATCCATAACACACGCTCTCAGCATGTCTTCCAAAGTCTGTATCGTTCGCTCGCTCTGACCGTCAGTTTGCGGATGAAACGCAGTGCTCAGATTCAATTGGGAGCCAAAGGCTTCTTGGAAGGATTGCCATATCCTTGACACAAACCTTCCGTCTCTATCAGAGATGATTGAGAGAGGTACTCCATGGCGCGCGACGATCTCTCTCATGTAAATTTCAGCCAATTTGCTAGTGTTATCCTTCTCCCTGATGGGTAAGAAGTGTGCTGACTTTGTTAAACGATCCACTATCACCCAGATAGTGTCATGGCCTCTTGGCGTTCTTGGCAATTTCGTAATAAAATCCATTGAGATTTGTTCCCATTTCCACTTGGGAATCTCAGGTTGTTGCAGAAGTCCTGAAGGCTTCTGGTATTCCGCTTTAACCTTAGCGCATGTTAAACACTTGCTCACATAAACAGCAACATCGCCTCTCATCCTAGGCCACCAATAATAATCTTTGAGATCCTGGTACATCTTATCCACTCCAGGATGGATAGAGTACCGTGACTTGTGAGCTTCATCAGAAATAACTTTCCTTAAACCACCAAACAGAGGAACCCAAATCCTTTTCTCGAAGCATAACGTTCCTTCCTCGTTTGGTACCAGTAGCTTCTCCATCCCACGGAGATATTCTTCTTCAAGATTTCTTTCCTTAAGAGCTTCCTTTTGCGCGACACGAATGCGCAAAGAAAGATCGGTTTGGATAATCATTTCTAAAGCTCTAACCCTTATGGGCTTGATCCTTTCCTTTCGACTTAGGGCATCGGCGACTACATTCGCCTTCCCTGGATGATACTTTATCTCGCAGTCGTAATCGTTTAGCAACTCAACCCATCGTCTTTGCCTCATATTCAGCTCCTTCTGGTTGAATATGTGCTGTAGGCTCTTGTGATCTGTAAAGATTGTACACTTTGTACCATAAAGGTAGTGTCTCCAGATCTTTAGTGCAAATACCACTGCGCCAAGTTCCAAATCATGTGTGGTATAGTTCTTTTCGTGCACTTTCAGTTGACGCGATGCGTAAGCAATAACCTTTTGGCGTTGCATCAACACACAACCTAATCCTTGACGCGAAGCGTCACAGTATACCACAAAATCATCTGTACCTTCCGGTAGTGCTAAGATTGGCGCATTGCAGAGCTCATCCTTCAGTATCTGGAACGCTTCTTCCTGTTTGATTCCCCAATCAAACTTCTTATCTTTCTGGGTGAGGAGCGTCAATGGTTGAGCGATTTTTGAGAAATCCTCAATGAACCTTCGATAGTAGCCAGCCAAACCCAAGAATTGTCGAATCTCGGTTGGCGTCTTTGGCGTTTCCCAATTCTTGATCGCCTCGATCTTTGTTGGATCCACGTGGATTCCATCTCCATTTACCACGTGCCCAAGGAATTGGACTTCACGTAGCCAAAATTCGCACTTGGAAAATTTGGCATACAGCTGTTCCTTCTTTAGCAGCTCCAAAATAGCTCTTAGATGCTGTACGTGCTCGGCCTTTGTTCTTGAATAGATCAAGATGTCGTCGATAAACACAATCACGAACTTGTCCAAGTACGGCTTGCAAACTCTATTCATCAAATCCATAAAGACTGCAGGTGCCTTTGTCAAACCAAACGGCATAACAAGGAACTCGTAGTGTCCATAACGAGTTCTGAAGGCTGTCTTTGGGATACTCTCCTCTTGAATCCTTAACTGATGGTATCCAGATCGAAGATCGATCTTTGAATAAAAGCTTGAGCCTTGCAGTTGGTCAAATAGATCATCGATTCTTGGCAGAGGGTACCTATTCTTGATCGTCAGCTTGTTCAGCTCCCGGTAGTCGATGCACATTCGAAAACTACCGTCCTTCTTTTTGACAAACAAGACCGGAGCTCCCCAAGGCGAGAAGCTTGGTCGGATAAATCCCTTGTCTAACAACTCTTGAAGTTGTGTCGACAGTTCCTGCATCTCAGACGGAGCAAGTCTATAAGGTGCCTTAGCCACAGGCGCGGCGCCTGGAACTAAGTCAATGCGGAACTCTACTTGTCTCTGAGGTGGCAGTCCAGGTAAGTCCTCTGGGAAGACTTCTGGATATTCCCTTACGACAGGGATGTCTTCGATTCTTGGCTCAGCAGCCTTCTTATCCACAATGTGTGCCAGGAAGGCAACACATCCTTTCTGCAAACACTTTCGCGCTTTCAGGCAGCAGATAATTCTTAACGGCGTATCACGCTTCTCTCTGTGAACCAAAATTGTCTCGCCATCTTCGGTTGGGATACGAACAACCTTCTCATGACAAACTATCTCTGCCTTGTTGCCTGATAACCAATCCATTCCTACCACCACGTCGAAGCTTCCCAACTGGACTGGTAGTAAGTCTAAAGCAAACTCACGCTCTCCTAATTCGATCACACAACCTCTGATAACTTCATTGGCTTCTACTAACTTCCCATTGGCCAATTCGATTGAGTACGGAATATCTAACTTATTAGCGGCTAACCCAAGCATATTCTTAAATTCTAACGACACGAAGCTATAATCGGCACCAGTATCAAATAAAACGGATGCATAGCGTTGATTTACAGGGAACGTACCAGTAACAACATTGGGGTCCTGGCGCGCTTCCCTAGCTTCGATTTGAAACACTCTTCCACGGGCTTGGTTTAACTCTGGGCAGTTCTTCTTAAAATGCCCGATATCACCGCAGTTATAGCATCCAAGTCTTTGCCCGTTTCCACCTCCATTTCCAGCTTGGTTGTTGTTTTGGTTTGCATTGCCAGCCTGATTCGCAAAGTTGCCTCGATTCCCGTTTCCTCCATAGTTTCCTTGTGAGCGATTACCACCACGATTATTATTTCTATTCCCAAATCCTCCCTGGCCTCCCCGGCCAGCATTAGCCAAACAAGAATCCTTCAAGTGGCCCGGCTTTCCACATGCTTCGCATACTTTCACACTACAATGGCCAGTATGATGGCGTTGACAGGTATTACACTTGGGCTGGGTGCCCTGATATCCTTTTCCTTTCTTTCCACTGCCAGCTGATCCTCCTTTCTTAACCGCCACACTGGCACCCTGCTTGAAGTTTGAGAACTTCTGTTTGCTACCTCCTGATGACTCGACGTGAGTCTCTTTCTTCTTATGCTCAGCATCATCAAACTTGTTCAGGCGAATGGCCTCCTCTGTGAGAGCCACGCTCAAATCAATCGCCTCAGTAATGGTCGCAGGCTTGGATGAGGTTACCATGCTTATGATTTGAGGAGCTAGTCCCCAAATGAAGCGTTCAATTCTCTTGAACTCAGGAGTGACCATGTAGGGTACCACATGCGATAAGTCATGGAACCTTTGAACGTATTCTGCGATCTTTGGACCGTCCATTTTCAAATGCCAGAACTCGGTTTCCAATCTTTGGATTTCCGCGCGAGAGCAGTACTTTTTGCGCATAAGTTCCTTTAGTTCGGTCCAGGTCAGCGCGTAGGCAGCAGCTTCGCCTAGTGTCTGAACTTGTAGATTCCACCAGGATAGGGCTCCATCTAGAAACAGCCCTGAGATATAGGTGACTTGCTGATCCAGCGCGCACTTGCTCATGCGAAGAACAGATTCGGTTTTCTCAGCCCAACGAACAAAGGCGACAGCACCTCCTGTGCCATCAAAGTTTACGGGCTTGCAGTCTAAGAACTGCTTGTAGGTGCATCCTGCACATACGTTATAACATACGTTTGGCATTAGCATCATTGCTAAAGATATCCAATTAGGTCATGGTATGTCTAAATGACTTAGTATTACCATGAGGTGGATTATTGTTGTTGCCAGAGTTGCTTCCACTAGTCCCTCCTTGAGAGGCGGCGTATTGTGCAATGGCAGCAGCGATAATTTGCTGGAGTTCTGCCTCATTAGTAGGCATGTGTGTCTCACGTCTCGGCGGCATCTTCTAAAAGATGGTTTACGTTGGTCAGGCCATAGTAAAACGTACGTATATAGTAATAGTAATAGCACATAACTTCTCATGTTATCAACACATCACAAATACCAATCACACAACATCCCATATCATAAAAATATAAATAAGCAATCAAGCGAATCAAATATGGTGAGAATACTGCGATTGCCATATATCGAGACCACATAGTAAGTGTATCAGTATCATCCCTGTGTCATACAATCATCAATCAACTAGGGGCTACATCACCCCTGTCCAAAAACTATATCATGTCAGTGTCAAATACGTCAAATACATGTCAACAAAAGTCAGGATCATAAAGTAGTCTCCAAAAATGTTGTGCAGTCAAACAATCGCCGTCTTCTCACCCTCGTCTACCCAAACAGCACTGATGAGCTCTATACAGATGGTGGTGGAGGAGGGGGAAAGTGGGTGTATAGCAAACGACGTAACTGGAGCCAGTCCTCCTCCATGGCTCGCTGGGTACGAATGATAGAAGCAACCTGCTGCTCTAGTGTAAAGAGACGGGCAGCATAATCTGGAGGTAAGGGTCGAAATGGCTGCAGAGGAGAGTATGTCTGACCATGGCACTGGGATGGTGGAAGCTATGCTCTCTCAAGCTCCTGGATGCGCTGCGTGTGTGACTCGTGCTGGGCGACAAAAGACATCAAAACGTCCTCGATAGTATACCCCATGTGGAAAGAATGGTAGGGGTCAGTAGGTGGCATAGCAGAGTCTGGTGCCCAAAGGAACGGCTCACTGGTGGGATCAAAAGGTGCCACATGAAATGGAGCAACATAGGGTGGAACAGATGACATCTGGGGCATGAAGGGGATAGACATCGGTACATGCCCAAAAGGATGGGCTGAAGAACCCTCTCCAGTCCTCGCTGGAGGTACAAACTGAGGAACCTGAAAAGAAAAATCAACATGTCGCGTATCAGGGATCT
Source organism: Helianthus tuberosus (assembly GCA_030545235.1). NCBI lineage: Eukaryota > Viridiplantae > Streptophyta > Magnoliopsida > Asterales > Asteraceae > Helianthus > Helianthus tuberosus. The sequence goes on along the minus strand of CM060369.1, from coordinate 124,995,428 downwards.
GAGGGGGAAAAGGTGGAACATCCTCATCAGCAGGTATCCAACCGTGCTGTGCATGCTCATCAGGTGGATCCATGTGTGCCGCGAACAGTGCATGCTCGGGCTCTAGTGGGATGGGATCAGGTGGGGGAGCAACAAAAGGGTGAACGGGTGCAATGTGCTCAACAGGATGGTCAACAGGTATATCAACAACAGGTAGAGGAACAACAGGATCAACAACAACATGATCGCCCTCTAACAAAGGAACATCCACGGGGAGATCATCAACAGGTGGGTCTGCTATAACAGGCTCAATAGGGATGCCAGCATGTACGGGGTCATGCTCAAGTATGGGGTCTAGAGCGGCTGCCTGCTCAGGGGCGACGGCAGGCTCGGGATCATCAAAAGCCATCTCGAAGTCAAACTCGGGGTCGATAGGATCTACTGGGTCAGTTGGATCCTCCATGGGCTGATCCATAGGTATAAACTCGATATCATGATCCGGGTCGAATCCCGGGGGAAAGATAGGATCAGAATCCTCTATGTCAACATGGTCAAACGTAAAGCTGGGAATAGGTGCAACAGAGGATGCCTGGTCAGGATCAGAATCATGCGCAAAGTGCTGTGCGCTCAATGTGTGAGAAGGTGCGGATGCCACAGACTCGAAGGAGTCTGGGACCGGAGAATGTGCAGGCGAATCCTCAGCGGGAACGTCAGCGATCATCAGAAGATCGCCCGCAGGAAGAAGGGCCTCGCCCTGGATCTCATCCTCAAAGGGCTCATCCTCAAACAGGTCAAAATCGCCATCAGCCTCGGCGTCAAGAAGAACATCATACGCTGGATAAGCGGCTAAGGGTATAGGGGCCGGAATCTCTATTAGAGGTAGGTACTCAGCGGGAGGGTCATCTGCAGGCTCATCAGCACCATCGGGTAGTGCGAAAGGCTGGAAATCATCCTCGTCAGTACTGGTATAGTCAGATGTGTGCACCTCGTGCTCGGAGGATGTGAGGTCATCAGATACGATAGGTATGGGTCCAGTGGTGTCCGAAACGCCAGTACCGGCTGAATCTATGAGTCTGTAACATAAACACAAATATGCTCAAATAATCAGTCATACAATCAGATAATCACATAAGTCACCAAGGAAGATATCACATAATTCTCCTAGTCTCACTAGCCAATTTCTCCCAGCCTTTAAGACTGCTCTATCCTCCACCTCGACCTCTTAGATCGAGCCTCGGTCCCCTTGACCGAGCCTCAGCCTTCATGACTGAGCCTACTCTTCCTAGCCTCACTAGCCAACTACCTCGGTCACCTAGACCGAGCCTCGATCCTCCAGACCGAGCCTCAGCCCTCCAGGCTGAGCCTATAATAAATCAACGTGCTCAACTACCTCGGTCACCTACACCGAGCCTCGATCCTCCAGACCGAGCCTCAGCCCTCCAGGCTGAGCCTATAAATAATAAAATGTGCTCAACATTTGTTTGTAAAAAGTTTTGGATCTGGACTTAAGTGGTATGCAGTAAAATGTTTTCGTGAGAGCCCTAGTGATCATAGTCTAGACTCGAGAAAGAATCCTAGTTCGCTATGATCAGAGCTCTGATACCAAGCTGTCACACCCTGGCTTTGCGGAAGCGTGGTTAATTTTGGTGTGACTTCTTAATACCATAGCTTAACCATAACAAAGCTATATGAAATAAAATCATGCAAGATCATCCATTTGATTAAGTTTTAAAACCAGAGTAACATACCATTGTCTTAAAGACTTACAACATCAGAACATAAAACATTGTCTTGAACAACCTAAACAGTAACATGAAATAAACGCAGTTTAAGATTTGTGACTCGTCCAAGAAAAAGTCACATTTCCTAAACCCGGATGACCTCGGAACCCATATACAGCGGGAAAACATAACATACCGCGCCAGATCTTTAATTTCCTGAAATACATGTAAGTTGAAAAATCAACAATAATGTTGAGCGAGTTCATGCGTAAGTGAGTAAGTAAACCTTTGTGAGTATAAAAATAGTCTTGGTATGTAGCAAATAAGGGAATTGAGATCACCAATGGTTTGCAAGGCCACTGATATATGTGAAGTGCAAATAGGGAGACTCAAACCTAGCAGATTTCGCCACGGCATTAGTATGTGGACAAAGTTACCCCAAGGTCCGTTTCTAGTTTGGCCTGGGGCTGGGCTCGCTACACCCAGATAGATCTACCGCTCCTGTCCCTCGGTCCTGCCATGAGGACTAATGGCCTCATATTGCTCCTACCCACTCACATGATCTAAGTAGTAAACCTCCTTACGCTAACCATACCATGTATAAAGTACTTGTAATCAAAGTAACATGTATTTCACCCCCGCAGTTAAGAAAACTGAAAACAGTTAGAGAAAAGGGGGACATGAACTCACAGTGAAGCGTCTCTACCAAGTATCTCCTGCTCACGCAGCTGTGCGACGACCTACAGGTGCTAATTTCTATTAGACGGACGGCCGTGCCTTAGCTTTATAGTTTAAGTCTTGGGAAATAGTTAGACAACTATTTCGTGTTTAAATTCTGTATATACTTGGTAGTTAGTCTCCTTCCCAAGGATGGGGGATTCAATACATGTGCGTTCAAATTATATCATTAAGTCTCGCTTAATATATATATATATTTCCAATTCCAAAATATAAGTATTTTTCTCAAAAATATTATATTTTCATTTCACATAATTTTTCTCCAATAATACGTTGTTAAAATACGCGTTCATAAATATTTCCGTAAGTGCGTAAGTTACGTTTAACGATCGAGTGGTAATATAATTACCGGTGTAACTTATATGTTTATGGTGAAAGCGTTCGTATTATTTTGGAATCGTTAACGTTCGTAAATATTATTTTTACTCTAAAAATAATATCTATGTATTTTCACAAAATAATCATAAACAGTGTGTGAAAATATATATTTATCACGTTAAATTTTGTGAAAATCCCACCTCCGAATATTTAGTAAATAAAGTCATGGCGAAATTTATATTTCGAAAACATGTCAAAAATAATTCTAACACTTGTAGTGTAAATAGTTCTAAGTGTTAGGTTTTTAGAAAAATTTCGCCAGAGTTTCCTCTGTAACTGGAGGTGGCCACGCTTTCAAGCGTATCATTTTCTTTAACAAATCAACTCAACAATTTTCTTTATTTGATCAGAACAACTTTTCTCACAACAACTAATCAACATATGTGTAAATTGCCAAAAATTACATGAACTTGCAGTTTTTCCCAAAACTGTGGTGTAAATCCCCTTAAATTTAGTAGATCTTCATATAAGGTAACTTGATCTTGTAAAAACCTCGTTTTTAGAGAAAATCCATCTTTACAACTTCCAGTCATCTTTTACAAAAACTGTTATTTTGTCGGATCTTTTCATTTCACAAGTGTTTACACACTTGTGGTTTATAAAAATCATGCGTGTTAGTGTAAAATCCATCTTTTTAAAATACACGATTTCTTTGACGCTTGGTCCTTTGAAAATACCATTTGCAGATACGTAGATCTGCTAGTTTTAAACACAATTTTACAAGTAAAACTCTTTTACACAAGTTCATGATTCGCGTGTGGTAGAGTTTCACCTTTTAACCCTTGTATTATTCAAAACAAGCTTATGTTAAGATCCATGATCTTACCAAACCGGGTTAAACGATGATCCGAGCTACCACATCATAGATCGGGCCTAAATAATCATACATTTCGAATACTACATCATTTACACAACATATGAGTTATTAACCACCATTTTTAGTGTTTTAAGTAGACTTTAAAGCATCAACTTGTAAGATTTCGAGTTTTAATCATCATACATCTTATTAACCACCTTAGATTAGTTCAAGAACGAGTTTTAAGCATTATACCTCTAGCTCGAGGCTAGGGAAGAATCTACGCGCAAAAGAGGTGGATAAAAGCAAGATAAAGAGGTCCTTCGCGTTCCGTTTGCTCCAAGCTTCCTAATACGAGACCCTTAATGCTTGTATGATGATGGAATGTGAAGATCAAAATCGAAGGATGGATGGTTGTGGATGTGTGTGTTCGGCCGTGAGCCAAAGAGAGGGAAAAGAGAGAGAGTTTGGTGAGTTGTGGTGAGAAAGAATGATGTGCTTAATGATGATCTTATAGACAAAACTTAGGCTAATTACCCAATGGATCTTGTGTCTTAGAGATATTAAACAAGAGTGATTTTAATAATCAAAATGGTACAAGTGTGTCCCCCTATATGGGGACGGTTATAAAGAGGGGGGGGGGGGTTTAGTTCGATTCTAACCATTAGTTGGTTACTTAGTTAGGTTAACTAAGTTAAGTTTAGAGATTAACTTGGTTAGTTGTGTGTCACGCGTTACAAAGGGTGTTAGGGTAATCAGGGACCCTAACTGGCTCAGAAAAAGATAAATAATGAAAATAACAATATTTTCATGTTCCGGGTATAGTCCGGTTGTTTGGTTGGATAGTAATCCGTTAAAGCGTTACTAAAGCTTTAAAGTGTCGTTAATACTCTTTTTAGTGACACGACTCATTCCTGACACTTTGGAAAGTCTAGCAATATTTTTCTCATGTTTTGGCACTTTATTAGTTAGCTAAAAGCTGAATTATTGTGTAAAGTGCTGAGTTTTGTACTTAGAGTACGTTTTAGGCACATCCAGTCATTGTGACTTATTCCTAGAGACGCAGTTCCACAACCCTTGTATCCCTACACTCACCACTTAGTGTAGCAAAATATTTCAGGCTCTTACAGGCCTTTAGAGGCAGTGTTTGCCTGATGCTGGCTTTATCAGCATGTTCAATAGGTTATCCGTGTATTGTGCTACTGTGCTTTTTGTGCATCATGTTTGTCACTAAGGTTCAACATGTAAATAATGTAGTGACAGCAAGCAAGTATGATGCAAGTAAGTACATGTATCAGTATTCAAGTAGCAGTTTATTCATAAGTTCAAGTAAGCACAGTAATTCAGCAGTAATTAATTACTAATTAAGTCGTACGGATACCTGGTTTAGTGCGGGTTGTCACAACACGTCACATTTTTGGAAGAGTTTCCAGCAATCTTTGGGCACACGTTTGAATTTCAGTACGGCTTACCACCCTCAGACTGACGAACAGAGTGAGCGTACCATCCAAACATTGGAAGACATGCTACGTGCATGTGTAATTGATTTAGGTGGTAGTTGGATAACCACCTACCCTTGATTGAGTTCTCCTACAACAATAGCTACCACACCAGCATTAAGGCTGCGCCTTTTGGGGCCTTATACGGTAGAAAGTGTAGAACGCCCGTTTGTTGGGCGGAAGTTGGAGATGTCCAGTTATCAGGACCAGAGATAGTCTTTGAAACGACGGACAAGATTGTCCAGATTCGTGACCATCTCAAAGCTGCCCGGGATAGGCAGAAGAGTTACGCAGATCCAAAGCGTAAAGCTTTTCACTTCGAAGTAGGTGACAAAGTGTTACTTAAAGTATCACCCTGGAAGGGGGTGATGCGATTTGGTAAGAAAGGCAAGCTAAGCCCGAGATACATAGGACCTTTCGAGGTTATCGAACGTGTCGGGTCAGTTGCCTATAAGTTAAACTTACCGGAAGAGCTCAGTGGAATTCACAATGTGTTCCACATCTGCAATCTGAAGAAGTGTTTCGCTGATGAATCACTGGTCATACCACATACAGATGTGCATATAGATGAGAGCTTAAAATTTGTGGAAAAACCATTGTCGATTGAAGATCGATAGGTTAAGAAGCTTCGAAGGAAGCATGTGCCTATTGTAAAGGTAAAATGGGATGCCCGTAGAGGACCCGAATATACGTGGGAGGTTGAATCCACGATGAAAGAAGGTTGAGATTTATTTTAAGGGGGTGAGGATATAACACCTCGAAAATTCACGTCCTATAATGTGTTGACACGTGTCACATGACTGAACGTGTGAAAGAATGTTCTGAAAGGACTAAAGTTGACAAACATGAAAAGTATGAGTATATACGAGTTCTAAATGTCAACAGTGAATAAATATATTGTACATTAACCCTACATGATGCTCATACCTTTAAACGAATAAATCATGGATCATACGGAGCAAAATATGAATGAAAGTGAGAGATTACAAACTACAGGGGTTAAATGCGTCAACATGTTTAAGTTATACCTCTGAGTGACCTTTTGACAAACCCGAAGCTTTGTAACGGTTAATTATGCTCACTAGAATACACGATGTAAATTTCATAAAGTTTCGTTATCGTATGAGCAAGTTATGATCAAATTCGTATGTGAGGGGTTAAAGCGTCAACGTTGAAAGTTAGGACTTTTCGGGTAACAATTAAGTTAACCGGGGACTTAACAAAATGGGTATATGTCTTAAAGCCCTTAAACATCAATTTGGAGGGCTCAAAGTGCAAGAAATGAAGTTGAAACAAAGTTTTGAAGAGCCAAGGACCATAACATAAAAATCTAAAATTCTGATTTGCTGCAGGAGGGCCTCGCGCCACGCGAAGGTCCCAGGGGGGGGGGCTACGCGTCGCGCTAAGGGTCATCTGATCCGATTTTCTTGGGTTTTTGCCTACCATAGCCATTATGATCGACCTTTAACCGATTTTCCACATCTTTCTTGACCCCTAAACAACCCCTAAGCATTAGGGACACTTGTTAGTGAGTTATGGTCAGTGGTAGACTTGTGTGTCAACATTTTGTGGTGATTAAATCACTATATAAAGGACCCTTGTTGCAACAAGTTCTTCACACCTTTCTCTTGCACTTCTGATCATTCTTGGAGCTCCAAAGCAGACTCAAGTGGTCATAATTTGTGCATAGGACTCTTGTAAGTTTGCTTAACCTTCTTTAATTGAGTTTAGCTTAGTTATTTAGCTAAAAGTCAAACCGTCGTAATTACGGTTTGACTTCGAGATTAATCAATAATGGCTCAGTCAAATCTCGAATTAAAAGTAGTTATAAGTTGGTAATTATGTGGGTAATAAACCCTTAAAAGGGTTCCCCGTGATTCCCACTCTAACTAGGTCAAATGTCGAGTCAAACTTGTTAATAAAAAGTCAACAGGATACTTAAATTCTAATTTGTGGATAATTAGCAATGTAGAACACATAAAACCTGTTTGATCATTAATATAACTTGGTAATTAGTGTAAGAACGTGTCTAAACATGTTCAACCCGACAATTCACTGTTTAGACCCGGTTCAGAACCGAAAGTCGCAAAGCTTTGACTTTTGCTTTGACTTCAGTTCTGACCCGTTTTGGTATGTTTTAGAAATACCTTAGAGCTTCATTTGGACCAGGTTACATGCTAGTATAACCCTCTGTGATTATACACCATGGTTCATTAGTTAACCAATTAATACGCATGATTCCGTTAATTGCTCATATGTTGACCATTATGCCCTTTTCACCTTAAAACGTGATTTTTGCAAATGTAAAAGAGTAGAAACCTTAGTTACTAATATATATACTTGTATGCAAAGTTTGACATCAGTTTGAGGTGTAGATTGAGAGTTATGCTCATTAGCGTAATTAAGAAGCTTTGTGTTAATTAAACGGCGTAATTAGCGTATAGCCTATTTAAACTCATTTTTGATATCAACTTTATTACCCACTGATGTAATATATTATTTTGGGATTTTTAAAGATTTTTAATTAATTTTAGGCTGAGCATAACTTATAGTCGTAGGCTTAATCCGGTAATTGTCGGTTTTACCCTTACGGGCTATAAAATGAGTTTTACATATCTAATTGACTCCAAACCTTTTGCTACTGATCACATATGATAAATAAATTATTTTAAGCCTTCTGGAATAATAAAAATATCAGCTTTATGGATCGAACCCGGAAATGGCCTCTAATCGCCTTTTTAAGCATTTTTAACGCATAGTATGTACTAGAACTATTTTAAACATACAAGGGTTCATACCTACTGATATTTTGGGGAAATTATAATATTTTTACAGTAAGAAAAGGTTGATAAACTCAGACTTCAGTTTTGAGCTTTTCGGCTTATGTGAAATTACCAAAATGCCCCTACGGTGCATAGTTTGGTTATAATTGATAAATTTCACATATATACTTTACCCTAATGTATAACTTAGTAAACTAAGTATTTTGGCTGATTATATCAGACCTATAACTCAGGTTAATACTTAGACTCTTTTACAACATTGTAAATGACCAAACTACCCTTACGAGGCATAGTTGTGTTTAAATACGTTTCGGGCATAATAAAAGACATCTTACTGATGTCACAACATATTTAAAGCATATTAACTTAGGAAACCTGTATATGGCTCTTACGGATACCCGTTACGCTTATTACGCGTTTGGTTCGGTTTATGTAACAAGTTTACATAAATTAGCCGAAACGGGTCAAACCTTATCGGTTTTATCTCAAAATCCAGAGTGTGTATGAAATACCCATATTAAGAAAGTCTCTGAACTTTTCGGGTCTAAATCACATTCTATCTGGTCATCGCTTAATCGTACGTACGAACCGTATCTTTGAAACTAATCGGTCTAAGCTTTAGCTTAATTAAAGACCCGTTAGGATTCTAATAGGTTATTATAAACCTTTGTTCCAGATTAGGAGTACCAGTAAAAGCTACTTGCATTTGCTTATTGTGATTATTACATTGCTCAGGTAAATACTTTTAACTTATTTTCCCTATACGGGCTTGGATTACGGTATATAGAATACCGCTTGATCGGGCATCAAATCTTCCATCGTTGGGTGGTTAATTGAATAATTTGATCGGCTCGTTTAAACAGTCTTGTTTACTTAAAGCCTTTGGGGGGTTAATGACCATGTCCCGGATATCCTTGGCATCATTTTACGAAATGGCCACGACTTAAGCGCGGGGTGTAGGCGTACACCCGTCAGTGCACAAAAGAATAATGTGGTGTGTCTATTGATCTTTAACCCGGACACGATCCGGGCTACTGAACGCATAAGGAACATGTAATTCGTTCACAAGATTATATATTTAAATAATTCTCCCAAGTTATAAAATGTTTATGCCACGTGCATCCAAATCAATTTTTAATCATTTTCCAAAATGAGTCAGTTGATTGTATTTACCAGTGTAAACTGACGTATTTTCCCAAAAAGATTAAATGCAGGTACTAAGCGTAATTGGCTGGGATTTCTCCTTAGCATCGATAGAAGTCTCGTAAGCTTAAGATGCCTACCGTCTGTTGAACCATTTCTATTTTATTTTCGATCCATCTGTGGACAAACATTCAACTGTTGTGATACACGATATTACAATATTATTAAAGTTGAATTATATTTTTCATTTGCTTCCGCTGTGCATATTAAATATTGTGTTGTTTGACTATTATGTTGCCAACCACGTCACGATACTCCCATACCGAGCCCACCGGTGACCCGTGGAAATCGGGGTGTGATACAAGTATTATGTACAAGCATACAAGGCATGAATTCCTACTAGTTCATCATATAATTCATCAACAATACATACATGTTCATATCTTTCTTTCATCCTACATAGATTTCTGAGATTCAAACATTACAACATCACCATATTTCAAGATTTCACATAAGTATAACCACTTTGATCATCCTATTCATACCACAATTTCACAAAGTGGGTTTTTACCAAAATCTTTCAAATAACCTAAAAATCAACATGATTCTTGTTCTAGAAGGTAACCCTAACTCAGATTTCTCACATTTAGACATAAAAATTCGAGATTGGGTTGAACCCCTCATTCTACAAATCATGATTTCAGAAAATTAAACTTACTACTTCAATAATCGAGGTTAGATGAGTGTAAATCGGAGTTCATGCACTAGATTACCCTTGAATTTCCACTTCAATTTACTTAATTTGCAAAACAAGGGTTTCACCTTGTTCCCCCCTGTTCGATCGATCCCAGCCACGCACAAGAGTGTGTGTGTTTGAGTTTTGTTATACATTAATACCTTCACTTTAAAGCTTTACCAATTTACCCCCTCTAGTTATGTATTTGTTTTATTTAAGCATTTCTATTACTAACTAATTATTTACACACATTTTACCAACCAAGTTGGGATTTTTAATTTAATTCATTTTACTCCCTTCATAATAAATTTCGGGGTGTTACACCGGGGTAAGCTATGATGATGCTACTAGCGAAGCCTCCAACAAAAATAAGAAGGTACACTCTTTTGAATTAATCATGCATGACCCATAATCAGAAAGCACAAAGATATTAAAAATAATAATGCATGGTATATAATACTATACACACTTTAATATAATAACGCATGTTTGCTTATACACTACCAAGATTTATAATAATAACGCATGTTTTAGGCATAATAACGCATGTTTTAAAAAACATATCTTAGAAAAATACTTATGTAACTTTTAATATAATAACGCATGTTTTAAACATAATAACGCATGTTTAGAACAAAAATAACGCTAGTTTTAAACACAATAACGCATGTTATGAAGACACATTTCTTAGATAAATACTCATGCAACTTTTTAAGTAATAACGCATGTTGTATAATAATAATGCATGTTAGTTATAAAAGTCAAATCCTTCAGGTTTTGTTGGAAAACATGGAACGTAACATAAATAAATACATTGCACTTGTTACGGAAACGAACAAAATCGTTAACAACGCAAAGGAAAAGTGTTACTGGGATCCAGATATAATGAGAATGTGTAAAAGGTGGGATGATACAGTTAAGAATACCGTTTCAACGGCTGATCATGGAACTTCTGGGGTTGATGAAGCTCTTTTAAACAAAGTTGGAGAGGGTGCCGATAATATTGAAAATTTTAGAGGGGATAAAAATGCAATAATGGTGAACAATTCACAAATGGCATCCCAAGAAAAAGAAATATCTAACATATCCAGAACTCATTTGCATGCACATGAAACCGTACAAAATGAAAACACAGAAAAAACAAAAGGTATACAACAATTTTTGTAATTTTTTAAGATTAATAGCAATTTATGTTAAATGATGAGAAAACGTTTGTGATTTTTAAGGCTGTGAAGATATTGAGAATGTGATAGATGATGATGCGGGTATTTGAGACTCATGCCTGACAAAATTGCAAACCATAGAACCAGGCGTATACTGACTAAACGAGACAAGGTAACTAATTTGATCATTACTATAACAATAACCATCTTCTTACTTGTATATACTAAACATAATGTATTTGAAAACACAAACAGGGATACAAGCTGCGACAGATTTGGTATAAGAAATGGAACAAGAGGTAAATTTAGCAGAGTCCACTCATCAAAAAACACAAACACAAAATACAATCACTGAGTCCATGTTGAATGAACTAGAAAAGATAAACCCTGGTATCTATGGTAAAAAAAATGCCTCCAACCACATCCGGTGAAGAGACAGATGAAGTAACTGATGCAGAAATGCAGTGGGTAGAGTCGCTTTTAAGATTGGCTCCCATCCTACAAACATCAACGGGCAGTAAACAAAAACCTCATATGACTCCTAACGAAAAAAGATTGGATGAAATAGTGAGAACGCATATAAAAAAAGTGAGGGATATGAACGAAAAACGAATGGCAGAATTAGGTGATGCATATAGATACCCTTACTGCAACAGGATAGTAAGCTTATTTGAGCCACTCCTGGAACGTGACAAAACGATAATCACATACCTTTTAGCTCCAATCCCAAATCTTAAGTAAGTACAACCTTTTATTTCCTTTAAAACACTTAAAATATTGACTTATTTAAGTTCACCTATTGTTGAAACCGTCCTTTTTGGTTTTAAAAAACAGCTTAGTGATCTACAAGTCAAAAAGTGGAGTGGAAACATTCAAAATAATTTTTGAAAGCTTTCAGCCATCACAATACATAGCTTCAAATGGAGTAGACACTTTTGTAGATGTGTTGAACTTTGAAGAGAAAAAAAGGGAAAAAAATCATCACCATACATGCTGTTCTTGCCAAGTACAATGATTGTAAGTAAATAACGCATGTTATATACTTGTTCAGAAATACATTTACATGTTAATCACGCCTGTTGTTGAATGTATCTATTAATAACGCATGTACATTTTCCTGTTAATCATGCATGTTTGTTGAAGGTATATAAATCAGCATACATATACTAATAAAGGAAATCACGCATGTACATTTCCCTGTAGTTAAAAACATATACATACCATTTAGTAACGTATTGAAGAAACACTAGATAAATGGTCCGAACCGAGATATCTAGGGGGTTTGAATCCGCATAAAAGGTTAGTTTCCTCTCGATTGATTCAGGTACAACTGATCTTCTTCTCCAATAATTCTGCAAAAAAGAGCACCGTTAGCCTCGCCAAGGGGAGAAGAGGGTTCTCTCCATGACCCGACTCCGGTGTGAGAATAAGTATGGATAATGAGGAAGAAGATGTATTTGAGAAGTGTGTGTAACTTGAATTCATACCTGGGTTGTTTCTCATATTTATAGTCGGGAGTCGTTTAGGCGGGAAAACCTGTTAGTGAAAAGTTGATGGAAGATGCTAACCCCGTAAGCGGTTACATTTCCTTCCGTCAAGCTCCTTGATCCGACGTGAGAGCACACGGATCGTGGCTTAGATCGAAGGCTGGGGATTTGCCACGTGTAAAGTGATCAAGTGGAGATTACTCTCCAATTACATGCTTTCGTTGTGAATTCAGGGATGCTTGAGATGGTGACACGTGTCCAGACGGTTGTAACCGTCTTGGTGGTGCACGATTGCATTTCTTCTAGAAGATTGCTGCAGTAATCTGGTGTGGCACCTTATTGTGTGGAGACAGCTGGACAAATAAATCTCAAGTCTGAGTAAATAATATCCAGGTCTGGATATTTAAGCGGAAGTGTTTACTTCAGGATTTTCATCCTTTGTCTATGGGAGAAAGCGTAAGGATTTATGATTTCCTTTGGGCGCGCGAGTGTTGACTGTTGACTGTTCTTTAAGTCTTTACTTGTGAGACCAGTGCGCGGCCGCACAAGGTACAAAGCTGGAAAGTAAGGTTGTGGTATGGTCCCAGGCACTTATTATGAGGTTTCTAGGACCTTACCCCTTCAAGTCCCCCTAGTCTAGTGTTGCACTTATGCAAGTAGGTGGAGCACTGGACTTATAAGAGGGAAATGCTTTTAGGCGCGGAAAACAAAGAATCTTCTATTAGAAGATTTAATTTTGTTAAAATGGGAGTTTTTTAAGGAAAATTATGACTTTTGTTCTTTTGTAATCATACCTTGACGTGTAATGACGTCAGTTGGCAGTAAAAGTTGGTATTTGCGAGAGTTTGTCTTCTTATATTGGGATACGTAATGGCGCTCTGTCAGTCTTCATTAATGGGGATATGACCCTGGTTCCTGTAGCGCCGTTTGGATGTGATGTTTTGCTGACAGTTAATCATGATGATTAAGTTTCTTCTTTCTCGAAGTTGGGTTCTTCTATATATATGTACATTCAAGACACCTTGTCTTCTTGTTGATTTTTGGCAATGAAGATGAAACGCTCTTACCATACTCGTCTTTTGTTGGATGTTTTTAGGATTTACGAGGCTGTTGAAGGCCTCATGCGTCTTTCTAGTTCTCCACCTTTAGTTGCTGTTACGGCAAAGAATCCGGTCAAACCTGTTTCTCCGGTGGCTGTTGGTTCTGGCTGTAAGGTTCTTCAGCACAAAGGTGTCACTGATGATGGTAGTACTGTGCTGGATGTTGATGGCTTGATAGCTCGCTTTCCGCTGATCCAGAAAGGAGAATGCCGGTTGGTATATCAACGCCGGAAAACTCGCCGGTGTGAGCAGGTGCTTGCCGTCGATGATGGTCCCGATGCTGGTTAGGTGTTTAACCTTAGGGCTAGTTCTAGTCCTTTGTTAATGTTTTTTGTAAATCTGGTACTGAACAATTTTTTTGAAGATCATTGCCATGATCTTGTTAAGTGTTTGTGCTACACTTTTGATGATGTGTGTATGTTGGTATACTATTATCCCTGTAAGGTTTGTTTTTGTATGTTTGGATTACAATATGTTGCATGTGTTTTAATTGCTTCGATCAGGTAGAGCGAATGAGAGATGGTATTGTGCTCATGTGTGAACGTTTGTCAGAATGTGCGCTTTTGTTGCGCTTTTCTCAGACTTTTCATGAGGTGTACAATATTTACCATTTTGTTTTCGCGCAAACCAAAAGAATTTCATGCAATTTGTAACAAACAGTAACAAGTATGAAAATAGTGTTTGTATTGATAAAGCGCGAGGCTCGTAATACAAGTGTAAATAGGAAATACATTGCCTGTGAATGATTTGACCTATATGTAACACCGGCGCAACTGCTGCGCGTTCCAGGTGCGTGGAACTAGTGTTCCGTCAATTCTTTTTAGGGTATATGCCCCTTTGCCTAGGACCTCATTGATGACGTATGGTCCTTCCCATTTTGGCGCTAATTTTCCCGGTTTTTCAGCGTTTGACGCTTCATTGTCGCGCAAGACGAAATCACCGGGGACAAAGGTACACACGCGGACGCGCGCGTTGTAATATTTTTCAAGTTTGGATTTGTACCTTGCTTCTGTGATGGCAGCGTTCTCGCGTCTTTCTTCAAGAAGGTCTAAATCCATTCTTCGTTCTTGCTCGTTGTTTTGTTTTTCCATAGCTAGCATACGCGGTGATGGAAGACCGATTTCGGCTGGGATTACCGCTTCAGACCCGTAAACCAGGTTGTATCGAGTTTCTCCCGTGCTAGTCTTTGGCATTGTACGATGGGCCCATAAGATGCTGGGGAGTTCGTCAACCCATCCCCTGCGCGCTGTGCCAAGTCGCGCTTTAATGCCGTCAACTATCTGTTTGTTGATGCTTTCAACTTGACCGTTTGCCTGTGGGTGCGCCACAGAAGCAAAATTGTGCTCAATCTTCATTTCTTTGAACCATTTCTGAAGATCCTCTGAAGCGAAGTTGGTGTCGTTGTCGGAGATAATGCGCAATGGTAATCCGAATCTACAAATAATATGTTCCCATATAAATTTGCGAATTACCATTGCTGTTGTTGAGGCTAGTGCTTTAGCTTCGACCAATTTTGTGAAATAGTCGATAGCTACAATGATGAATTTTACTGCGCCTGGCGCGTCGGGGAATGGACCAACGAGATTGATGCCCCACTGTTGAAAAGGCCAGGCGGAGGTGACTGGTACGAGCGGGTTCTTCGGCCGAAGTGTTTTTGGCGCATGGCGTTGACAGGCTGCGCATCTTCTTAATAAGTCTACTGCGTCTACGTGCATTCCCGGCCAGTAGTATCCTGCGTTCATTATTTTTGCCACGACCATGCGCGGTCCTGCGTGTATTCCGCATAAACCCTCGTGGATTTCTCTGACCAGATATTGGGCATCTGTTTTATCAACACAGCGTAATAATGGTCCCATAAATGACTTCCGGTATAGGACGTCATCCGCCATTTCATAGTTTATCACTTTGTGTTGGAGTTTTCGGGCTTCTGTTTTTCCTTCCGGGAGCTTTCCGTGTTGTAGGTATAAGATAATCGGAGACATCCAGGATGAATTACCGACTTCTATAACGTTTACTTGATTGAGATGAACCGAAGGGTTATACAATACCTCTATGCGTACTTCTTTTGCTAAGTGCTTGAAGCTGGTAGCGGCCAATTTGCTAAGCGCATCTGCGTGCTTATTTTCGCTTCTGTTTATATGATTAACCTTGAATGTCTAGAATTGGCTGATTAACATCCGCGCTTGTTCAAGGTATAATGCCATAGCTTCTCCTTTTGCATTATAATGACCATTAACTTGTTCGGCTACTAGTTTTGAATCAACGTTAGCTTCGAGGTTTCTTGCCCCCATTTTAAGTGCTAAACGGAGGCCTGCTAAAAACGCTTCGTATTCTGCTTCGTTGTTAGTGCTTCGGAAGTCTAGGCGTATGGCATATGTGAGTTCGTGATCATCCGGGCTGACTAATCGGAGACCTGCCCCTGCTCCATCATCATTGGAAGCGCCATCTATGTGTAAGGTCCAGACTCTATCGTCGAAAATGGGTATAGGGTTCTGGATTGCCTCGCACTCTTGAACTTTATCGATGGGAACTTCGGTGGCAAAGTCTGCTAGAACTTGCCCTTTGATTGCTGGTCTTGGCCTGTAGAAGATGTTGTATCCTCCCAGCTCAATGGCCCATTTAGCCAATCTTCCCGCCACATCGGGTTTGGATAAGATTTGGCCTAAATGATAATTTGTGAGAACCGTGATGACGTGGCCCGAAAAATATCGACGAAGGAGCCGTGATGCATGTACTAGTGCTAGGACCAATTTTTCTATCATTGAGTAACGAGTTTCCGGACCGGTGAGCATCTTGCTGATATAGTAGATTGGAGTCTGTACGTTTTCTCGCTCCACCATTAATACTGCACCAACTGCTACTTCCGCAGCAGATAAATACAAGATTAATGGTTCTTTTTCTCGTGGTGCTGTTAGCGTTGGCAACTGAATTAAACATTCCTTCATTTGTCTGAAGGCTGCTTCTACTTCAGGTGTCCACTGAAAGTGAGTTTTCTTCGCGCAGTTTCGCAGCGTGCTGATAAATGGATAAGATTTTGCCGCGTGATTAGCCAAGAATCTGTTCAAGGCTGCTAATCGTCCGGCGAGTCTTTGCATTTCTTTTATTGTTGCAGGTGATGGCATTAGCTGGATGGCCTGCACTTTTTCTGGATTTACTTTAAAACCGTCTCTTGTGACTATAAAGCCCAAAAACTTTCCTTCTTCCATGCCGAAAGAGCATTTTGTTGGATTGAGTTTTAAGTTCACGCTGCGCAGAGAGTCAAATGTGCGATGAATATTGTTGAGCATCGTGTCTTCCTCATGGCTCATGATGACGAGGTCATCCATGTATACCTCAACTGTCTTGCCAATGTCACCTTTGAAACTGTGTCCATCAGGCGTTGGTAAGTTGCGCCTGCGTTGCGCAGGCCGAAGGGCATTTTGGTGTAGCAGAAGATGCCCTTATCTGTACGGAATGCGGTTTTATCTTCGTCTTCCTCCTTCATCTGGACCTGATGATATCCTTTGTAACAGTCGAGAAAACACTTCCATTTGAATGACGCTAGAGAGTCGACTATTTTGTCTATCTCTGGAAGCGCGTAGCAATCTTTTGGGCATGCTTTATTCAGGTCTTTGAAGTCGACGCACATTCTCCATCCGCCACTCTGTTTCTGTACCATTACTGGATTGGCAACCCATGTATGGTATTTTACTTTACGCATGATTCCCGCACTGAGTAGCTCTGTTACTTGTTCGTCCATAGCTTTTGCTTTTTCTTCGCTAAAGCTGCGCCTTCCCTGAGCAACAGGTTCGGCTGATGGCTTGATATTCAGGCAATGTTGCGCTATGTCGCGTGGAACCCCAGTCATGTCTGCTGGGCACCAAGCGAATATGTCTTTGTTGTTGGACAACAAGTCTTTTAATTGTATTCGTGTTGCCGGTGAAATGGCATGTCCTAGCAGGATGGTCTGCTCTGGATATTCGTTGTTCAGGACCCATTTCTCCGGTTCGTTTGATGCTGAAGGTTTGACTACCTTTGCCGGTGGCTCGTCGTCCACGTACATGACTTCTTTGCTTGAGTATAGAATTGCAACTCCGGTTTCCGTTGGAAATCCGCATGCAGCATGTGGGATAGAAGTGATCATGCTGAATTCTCGTTGTGACCTTCTTCCGAGCAGGAAATCATGGCGTGATGTTGCCGGCATGACCATGAAATTAACTGTGACTGTTCGTGAATGCTCACCATCAGAAAGAGTCACAGGGAAAGCTATTTGTCCTAATGGGAATACAGCTTCATTGCAAAATCCGGTGAGAGGAAAATCGACCGGTTCTAGACGTGCTTTGTCTTCTGGGTCAAGCTGTTTGAAGCATTGCTCGTATATGATGTCCATCGAGCTTCCTAGATCTATAAACATATAATCCGTTCGGTAATGGCCGAAGATGCCAGTGATAATTACTGGTCACTCTTCCTGAGGGCCTCCAGGAACCACGGGAAACACGACTTGTTGTTCCCTCCAATGTTGATCATGGTTTCGTTTATTTGGCCTTCGTGACGGACCTCCTTGAATCATGTTTATTTGTTTTGATCTGGCTTTTTGATGACTGCTACTTCTGGGTTGTTGACGTATATCAATATTTCGACTAGATTGGATGTCCCCCCGACAGAGTGTTGGTGGGTCCAATACTACTGTGTTAATTTCTTTACCAGATCTGATGTTTGGGAACTCGGATCTGGCAATTTGCATAACAATTGTGTTTAAAGCAGTCTGGTATCTGTTAAACCAGTACTCTGGGGATCTCTCTATGAGTTGATCTAAGAAATTCTTCCTTTCTGAATGACCGTTGTTTTTGTTTGTTCCCATGATTCCGTCAATCTGGGTACATTGGGTTGTAGAACCCTCGAACTCAGATCGAGGACCTGATGGGTGAGATAATGAATTCTCTGTCATGTGAAAAACAGAGAATGAGGCAACTGAATCGAAACGAGACAAAACTGAAAAAACAGAGGAATCGGTGGGCGCCAATGAAGAAACACTAGATAAATGGTCAGAACCGAGATATCTAGGGGGTTTGAATCCGCATAAAAGGTTAGTTTCCTCTCGATTGATTCAGGTACAACTGATCTTCTTCTCCGATAATTCTGCAAAAAAAGAGCACCGTTAGCCTCGCCAAGGGGAGAAGAGGGTTCTCTCCTTGACCCAACTCTGGTGTGAGAATAAGTATGGATAATGAAGAAGAAGATGTATTTGAGAAGTGTGTGTAACTTGAATTCATACCTGGATTGTTTCTCATATTTATAGCCGGGAGTCGTTTAGGCGGGAAAACCTGTTAGTGAAAAGTTGACGGAAGATGCTAACCCCGTAAGCGGTTATATTTCCTTCCGTCAAGCTCCTTGATCCGACGTGAGAGCACACGGATCGTGGCTTAGATCGAAGGCTGGGGATTTGCCACGTGTAAAGTGATCAAGTGGAGATTACTCTCCAATTACATGCTTTCGTTGTGAATTCAGGGATGCTTGAGATGGTGACATGTGTCCAGATGGTTGTAACCGTCTTGGTGGTGCACGATTGCATTTCTTCTAGAAGATTGCTGTAGTAATCTGGTGTGGCACCTTATTGTGTGGAGACAGCTGGACAAATAAATCTCAAGTCTGAGTAAATAATATCCAGGTCTGGATATTTAAGCGGAAGTGTTTACTTCAGGATTTTCATCCTTTGTCTATGGGAGAAAGCGCAAGGATTTATGATTTCCTTTGGGCGCGCGAGTGTTGACTGTTGGCTGTTCTTTAAGTCTTTACTTGTGAGACCAGTGCGTGGCCGCACAAGGTACAAAGCTGGAAAGTAAGGTTGTGGTATGGTCCCAGGCACTTATTATGAGGTTTCTGGGACCTTACCCCTTCACGTATGTATATATTTGTGCATCCTGACGCAATGTATGGGCCTAGCTACAATGACAATCAACGGTTGAAAGTGTTTGCATCAAACCTAGAACATGTTATGGGTAAATATGAGGTCAATAAACTTGAAACAATGGATCTTATCTTCATTCCAGTACTACTGTCTGATCATTTCTTCTGCATTTTCTTTCACTTAAAAAATGGCGAAATTAAGTTAATTGACAACTCTAGAAACAAACAAGAATTTGCTAAACGATACCGTGGGCTTCACGAAATGCTAGTAATTCTCCAAAATTCTACTTTATATACAAAACGACTATATACTAGAATGAGTGTGTACTAATATAATTTGTTATCTGATTGTAGCGAAAAGTTCTCGTTCTATACCTAAAAGGTAAGATATGACGAAAAGAATGGATAAAAAACTTGGAAACGGCAAGAATAAAAAGGAAAGAAATGGAATGGAGAACTCTTCAAAACGGAGTTGATTGTGGTGTCTTCACTATGAGACATACGGAGACGTAAAAGGGCAAATCACCATGGAATCCGGGGTTTGTGAACGAAGATAAAAAGGATATTCAAGATTCACAGCTTCGATTCTTGAGGTACTGCTATCTTAGTAAGATTGTGTTGTCCGACTACAATCTTATAAGAAAAGGAGTCTTTGACGCAGCAAAGGACTTTGAGAAGAACCCAGGCAACATAGATATTTTGAACGGTCTATATAATAAAATCAGTGAAAGATTGGATAAGTTCTTTAATCGTCAAAAAGTCTAAACAATTGTTATGTATTAGAACTTATCTGTGACAAGTTTTGAACTGTTTTTTATCATTATACTATATTATCAAAATACATTAAAAATGTAAACAGAACGGGTATATTTCCTTATTAAAAAAACAAATGTGATACAGAGAAAACCACTTAGATAAAACATAGACACATGGTTAAACTACTCAAATCATAAAACAAACACACATGCTTGAACCACTCAGAAAAAAGACTCTAAAAACTTGATCTTAGTGTCCATAGAGCATCTTAAAACGGTTATTGCATCCGCAAGCTCCTTTAAATGTTTCTCATCGTGCTCTCCTAGATCAACCATGAACATCATAGCTACCTCTCGGACACTGGACTCTTTCATTCCGGAAAGCAAATTGAATATTTCTTCTCTCCTCTTCATGTTCTCTCTGACTCTAGAAATGTTAGTTTCCAACAAGTCTTTACAAGACTTGTCCTCAGCGATTTGTTCCTCGATCCTCTTTTTAAGATCGACACTAATACCAGATGATGCACACGATTCAGAAGAGGATATCAAAGAATCTGCCATATTTGAAGATAAGAATTCAATGGTCTTTCAATGAATATAAAAGGAAAATACCCACAGCTAAAAGACATCTATAATTATTGAGCATGACAATTATTGGTTCAGAAGTTACTGTTAATGTTTTTTGGAATTTTATTGGTTCAGCCTGTTGTTTGGATAAATTACGCATGTTCAATAATAGCACATCTTCAATAATAACGCATGTTCTCTTTATAACTCATTTCCAATAAAAACGCATGTTTATTTCACAATGAATTGAAAGATATACTAATGTTATATTAAAAATAATAAACAAACAACAAGTTGATTTAAAAATAATTATAATAATAATAATAATATCTACTTGAAATATCTGAACAAATAGCTACCCCATCGACATGACTGCTAATTATGTTAGTTACTTAAATTCACTGACCAAAGCCTCCCCCAACTACCCTAATAAATTACATTCTGCATACATAATCACAAACACAAGTGATTTTTGCCAAAAATTACCAACCCTAAATAACTTACAAAAATGGTGAGTGAACCCGCAAATACAGCAATAAAGGAGCTCCTCTCCAGCCGCACGTTGACAGAACTTGCATTGGATGTAAACTCCACTAACTGTATTTTTGATATGCAGAGGAAGGTCCTTGCACAACAGAAGATGAACCAACAAGTGTGAGGACAACTACTTCAAGAACCAAAATCTTCATTAAGGGACGAAGGCATAAAGCTCATTAGGGATCAGGCTTCTGCTGATCAGTTGGTGTACTCCTATCTGAAGGATGCAGTGGAGACGATGCAACAGAAGATGGAGACCAGCGACAAGGAGCTTGAGAAGATATTCGCATCGAAGTAGGTGGTATGTCTGTTTGATAAAGTCTTTTGATGTTTTCTGGTATGTTATAAACTTGCTATTGTGAAGACTTGCCGATATGTTTGTGGTGGTAATGGCAATCGAATATGATATGTAGATATATTTACAAATATCATATAATGTAAATTTTATCATGTTTAATAGCTTTTGATACACTTGCGGGTGATATTTGGGATTGTCATATAAGAAAAAAAATGTGCATTTTGTATAAAAAAACGCCTGTTAAGGATGTTTCACCCTGCAAGTTGAAAAAAACAAGCCATTCAAAAATTACGCAAGTTATACATATTTTAACGCATGTTATATGATTCATAAAAAAATCGGCTTCTTGCTATGAAATAATTGTTAACAGGTTAGACGATGTTAAAAGGGGGTTAAAAAGGGTCAGTTGAGTTAGTGGGACATATATTCACGCATGTTAAAGGTAATCACGCAAGTTGATACAACCTAGGGGTCAACAGAGTTAAATCACGCATGTTAAAATTAATACCGCATATTATGAGAAAGCAATTTTGAAATCAGAATGTTATGTAGTAGAAAAGGTATAAAAAAGTTTAAATGTATGCAATTGTTGTTCAAGAATCATTCATCATCATCGTTAAACTCTTCCCATTCATCAGAATCACTATCATCGCCTTCGTATACCTCCTCATCCTCTTCCTCTCCGTCACCATCTTCTATCTCATCATCCTCTTCGTCTACTAAATCATGATTAGTCTCTAACTGAACTACTCTCATTTTCTTTCCATTCTTTCCTGCAGCACTAACTTTACCCTTTAGAACTTCACAAGTTCGGATATCATGACCTTTGACATTGCATACAATACACGTCCAGGTTCTTTTACCTTTTCGACTAATCATATGTTTTTCTTTGATTTGATCCGCTTATGTGAACCACGTCCTTTGTTCCTTATACTAACTGGCACATGGACTGTAGGCGGAGCATCCGTGTTCGGTTGCTCGTAACCAATTAACTTCGAATATCTATCAAACTTAGGATCAATGGGCTTAGTTATGCGAAGCTCATCAACCTTTTCTTTCATCTGCCTCATTTGATCCCTGACTAGAACAAGCTGATCAAAATCTCTGATCAAATTACTAACAAGATACTCTCCAGTGTGCATTATCTTATAGGCAACCTCCTTAGCCTTTTTGTGCTCGTCATTAGCATCAACTTTTATATCAAAGGTGCCATTTAGATCATTCGTCACCATGTCTTTCGTCCATCTTTTGATAATATATTTATTGGGAATTTCTTTCACTTTGAACATCTTGAACACAAAATATATATGTCGGCACAGCAATCCATATTGTTCAAACCTACGATAACTGCATGATCCAATTACATCTTCCCTCTTCTTGAAACAAACCTACATAAAAATTTAAAAATAAGTAATCATAAATAATTACGCATGTTGTTATGTAATAACGCAAGTTGGCCCATAAAGTACTCCTACATACTGTTACCTCTAGAAATCCTTCACCGTGGGCTTTGAAATCTTTTATAGATATCTTTAACATCTCACCCTCGATTTTATTCTCCATAGGAAGGCACTCAGTCAGAGTTGCGTATAACTCTGTCTATTGATCACAAAAGATGGACCTCGTGTAAATTTTCATAACATCGTCTTCTAAGGTAGTTTTAGACCAGTTATCTTGGGTTGTATTTCTAGAAAACACCCTCAATAGCTTGTTTCATCGTGGGGTCCTGATCTGTGACGACCACCTTCGGCTGATGACCAAATGAGTCCAAAAATGATTGTAAAAGCCATTTGTATGATTCAATACTTTCGGATCCTAGCAACCCGGCTCCAAGCGTCACATTCCGACAATGATTATCAATACCAGTAAATGGTACAAAAACCATTTTATACCTACAAAATGATGAAATAAAGTGAATAAAAAAACAACAAAATTATACAGAAAAATAAAAGTTAAAACATTCTAATAAACACTAACTTGTTGGTTTTGAACGTGGCATCGAAAGATATGGCATCTTCAAACTCAGTATAGTTACGTTTGCACAAACCATCTGCCCAGAACAGGCCAGTTAAGCGCTTGTTTTCATCGACTGAATGCACAAATGAATAATCAACCATAAACTGGTTTTTTATCAGTTAACCTATTGATAACCATATCTGCATCATACTCTCCTATATAGCTATGTATCCTAGCTCTAAAATTCTTGCAGTCGTCAACAGTAGCGCCAACACTTTCAAAACCTCCATATCATTTTCTCATTATATTAAAGGCTTTCACTGGCCAAAGATTTAAAGTACCAAGCTCTCATATCATCTCTTCTTGAACTTCAGAAAGATGCCTATAGGCCGGTAATAAATGAATATCTTTGGGGCACACAAATGAATGATTGTGGGCTTCAACAAACTTATCAACCGTATACAACACCCCAGCCGTCAAACAAAGCTTAATTTGTGCTTTACATCCGGTTCGAATAGTCGGTCTACTACTACTTTTATAAGGCTTTGCCAACTTCGAAAAAGGATCATCAAAAACCTGTGGTTTATACCCCTCATTCGAACACACAAAATACTTAGTCTTGATAATACCACAACTATGATGTTCACCTCCTTTTCAAACAGAGAACCCTGAGATATGTCTGATAAAAAAACATATGCTTGCTCAATGGAACTAACTTCCATTCCTATCACAGGAATACATGATGAATTCACCTCAGTAATATACAATCTTTCCTCTGCATATTTTGAAAGAAAAAAAAAACCATGAGCTTTAAAACAAACAAAAGTCAAGCATTTAAAAAATATCTTCGCAAGGTAACTAATCACGCATATTATATTTCTCAAAATAACCAACATGCGGCTACCAGTCGGTAATGAATTCTTTATAAATATAAACTGCATGTTAAGTTTATACAATATACAACATGCGGTTTTAGGCACAAACAATAACAACTATACTTACTGATCAAACAAAAACGTCTGTTACATTATACAGCATATAACATGCGGTATTATTAATAAAATACAATCATTTCACAACCTGAACAAATCTAATGCTTCAATTACACTCATTATGATGAACGAAAAACATATTAACATCAAAAAAACGATAATTACGTTCATTTCTAGCAATCAAAAGTTTAATTGACAACTTACTGGTCAAATCGTCTAATAGAACGTTGTCAAATGTCGGATTCCTCACTTGCTCAACAGCATCATGAATGCCATGGACTTCAGCATCTTCAATTTCAATATCATATGTGCTTCGTGCAGTACTGCTCTGTGGATCCATTGAAAACAATAAGCGATCGAAACCCTAATCATACACCTTTAACCGCTAATTTGATAGTTTAAAAAATGGAAAATATTTGAAACTGATTTGAATCATAATTACCGGGATGCTGGGTATAACGAACTCACGATCTTCTCTTGATGATAGTAAATGTCTAATTTACCCTGCTGATGTATGATAAATGACTAATCTGCCCTTATTGAAAAAAAATAATCCCTGCTACGCGGCTTAATCTGGTTGTCGCGTACGTGAAGTAAGATTAGGGGTTTTGTATTATACACTTTCTATATATATATATATATATATATAGGGCAAGGATAAATTGAAAACCCATTTGAGTTGAAGAAACCCTGAAAACCCATTAATAACCATTGATTAGAAGAGATGGATGGTTGTGATGTGTTTGGATATTATCTCTCTTACTTTTTATTATATTAATCATTAAATAGTACATGTAAGGGTAAAATGGGGATGGAGTGTTACAAATGTATTCTTGGGAGGATGCAACTGCATCTGACTTCTGACTTCCTTTGATGTAACACATAATTCAAAATACATATTAAAAAAAAGAAAAGAAAAAAGTTCTGACAAATCCCCCTTTTCTCGTGCATATTTTTCTGATTAAAAAAACGCTACAATTTGTATATCACCCTAAGGTCCATTCATGAGATGATGACTTTTTTTTATAATTCATATGTAACATTTTACAAAAAAAAGTACAAAAAATAACGTTACATTTTCTGTATAAATTCAAAAAATGTAAACACCCAGTAAACAAGAAAACTGCTTGTTTTTTACCATTTAAAGGATATCCACATACATAAAAGCGTAACACGTTTTCTTTTCTTTCTCCTCCGACACAAAGTGTTATATTACATCACATTGTTACAAAAGTCGTCTTCCTACTAAAAGATGTTACATGTTGGTACGTACACTACAATTTTTACATGATCAATTTTACGTCACATATGTAACACTTTTTTTTGTAACACAAAAAATGTAACACTTTGTTTCTGTAACAGACACTTTATTTTTACAATAATCTGGAAAAAAAAATGACAACACACTTTATTTTTACAATAATATAAAAAAGTGTAACAATTCACTTTATTTTCTGTAACGGGCATTATTTCTATAACACAAAAAAATGTAACAGACATTTTTGCTTTGATTGATTGTTACATTTCTAACACACAAAAAAAATGTAACAACACACTTTGTTTCTATAACAGTCGCTTTATTTTTACAATAATCTGGAAAAAATGTAACAACACACTTTATTTTTACAACAATCTAAAATAAAATAGTGTAACAATGCACTTTATTTTCAGTAAAATACATTATTTATGTAACACGAAAAAATGTAACATGCATTATTTCTTTGATTGTTACATTTCGTAACTAAAACACAAAGAATTGTTATGAGAATTGTTACATCAAAAATAAACTTCATTAACAATAATCCAACATAAGTAATTTAACTAACAATGTTACAAGATGTATATAAAAAATATAACTTCATTAACAAGAATCCAACAACAATAGATTTTTTAGATTCAATCATAAAATCAGTAATAAAAAAACAACATATCCAGAAAACAAGAACTTAATAATATTCATCTTCTTAAACAAGAAAATAAAAAAAAGTTGCAGATCTACAAAACACAAAAAAATGAAGATTTACAAAACACAAAAAATTGCAAGTTTGAAAATTGCAAATCTGGAGGACCTTTTAGATCTGGAACACAAAAAAAAAATTCAAATCTGAAAAGTACAAAAAAGTTGGAGATCTATAAAACACAAAAAATGAAGATCTACAAAAACACAAACATACTTATGGATTTGGAGGATCTTTTAGATCTGGAACATCATGTTTAACATCAAACATCTTTTGGATCATCTTCAACATCGAACCGTCATCTGAAACATCATCTTCAACATCGAACATCTTCAATCGGATCTGGAGCATCTTTTAGATCTACCAGCATCTTCCCGGAGCATCTAAAGCATCTTCAACTGGAGCATCTTTTTTGTTCGGAGCATCTGGAGTTTTGGGGGTTGATTATGAAGGATTTTTTATAAGAAAAAGAATTTCTTTGATCTGAACAAAGTGGTGGTGGGTTTTTTGGTAGAGGAGAGATATGAATGAGGAGAAAGGTAGTGTTAATTGAGATGAATGAGGTCTGATGGGTTTTTTTATAAGTGTTGCTTTATTATAAATTGTAGAGAGAGAAAATGTACAAAAGTTGTCAGCATTATCTAAAAGGAAGACCTGTTACATTTTCAGGCTATAGGTAAATTGACGTAAATACCCCCTCTCTTCATCTTTATGCATATATGACGTGGCTGAATCCTAGCCACATATGTGGGTTTCTTGGGTTTTCTCATTATAATTAGCCTATATATATATATATATATATATATATATATATATATATATATATATATATATGGGAAGGTTTAAATGAGAACGCTAAATATTGTGAGAACCGTAAGAACAAATGAAAGAATCGCGAGAACTTGGTCAAAAACAATTCAAATTCAAAAAAAAATTCTACACTTATTATTATTATTATTCGAATACAATGTTAAAAAATTAATTTACACGTTTAAATTTACATGAATTCGTAAATAAAGAAAATTTACACATGTGTAAGTTTGCCATTTACACATGTCTAAATCTGTTATATTTACACATGTGTAAAAAAACTAAAAAAAGTGATTTTGAAAGGAGAAATGAATTATTTGATGTTGTATCTTAATTACAATGAGGTTTTTATTAAAAAAATTGGTTTTGATTGTTTTTTTTTTTTTTTTCATTCGTTCTCACGGTTTTTATTTGTATCTTAATTACAATGACGTTTTTATTTGATGTTGTGAGAACCGTGAGAACGAATGAAAAAAACCAATCAAAACCAATTTTTTTTAATACAAACCTCATTGTAATTAAAATACAATATCAAAAAAGAATTCACTACATCAAATAATTCATTTCTCCTCTCAAAATCACTCTTACTAGATTTTTTATACATGTGTAAATTTTCGTTATTTACGAATTCACGTAAATTTAAACGTGTAAATTTAATTTCTAACACTGTATTCGAATAATAATGATATGCATAAAAAGAAATTTTGAATTTTAATTGTTTTTGACCATGTTCTCGTGGTTTTTTCATTCGTTCTCACGGTTCTCGCAATATTTAGCGTTGTCATTTAAACCCTTCCTTATATATATATATTGAAGTTGTTAAAACTGGAGAATGTTACATGTAGTTGGTTAGCAAAACTTTTGTTTCGGTAGATGATCTAGAAAGTAAATAATACATTAGCTAAATATTAATAAAATTAATCTTTTCTAAAACCTATTATTAAAAATTATAGAAACCTAAAAATGTTATTAAGAAAAACTGATTTTTTATGATTACATGTTAAATATTACTACGAATATCTAAATACACTATTTGTTAATAACATATTTAAGTTAAAAATATTAATCATATCTTGGGGAAAAAAAAAAGTTGAGTTTCATTCAATTATCAAACACCAGATAAAAAGGGGTCTTTAACTTTAGACAAAGCAATGAAAGCCAAAAGTTGCTTTACACTACATCTTGCCTCATTCCTTCTTAGCATAATGCCATAATGGACCCTTTTACACCCTTCGTCCAAATTAATATATATATATATATATATATATATATATATATATATATATATATATATATATATATATATATATATATATATATATATATATATATATGGGAAGGTTAAAATGAGAACCACCTCGAGTTGTAAAAACCGCGGGAACTACACCGTGGGGGGCGCGGTGGACCAAATTTTTTTTTTCATAAACGTAGATGCATGTATAAAAACACCATTTGTAAAAACAAAATTCAAAAAAAAAATGTCGTGTGTGTAGTTTTGAGCGCCACAAGTTTGTGTTTACGGGACCCGTAAATCTAGCCGGAAAATTTACGGGTCCCGAAAACACAAACTTGTGTTGCTCAAAACTACACCCACGACATTTTTTTTACAGATGTTGTTTTTATACATGCATCTACGTTTCTGAAAAAAAAATTGGTCCACCAAGGCCCGGATCAAAAAGTTCTCGCGGTTCTTACAACTCGAGGTGGTTCTCATTTTAACTTAATCCTATATATATATATATATATATAGGGGAAGGATGTATAGAAAACCCACTTTAATTTAGAAAACCCGGGAAACTCAAAGCTCCCGATGTTTTTTTTTTTTTTTAAATATACACATGTTATATACATGTTTTTAAGGTATTTGGGCAAAAAAAATCAAAAAAGCGCCGAGTAGATATTTAAAAAAATAAATAAACAAGTTTTGGTGTAACACGTGTTACATTCATCTGACATATTTGTAACACGTGTTACACCAAAACTTGTTTATTTTTTTTTTAAATATCTACTCGGCGCTTTTTTGATTTTTTTTGCCCAAATACCTTAAAAACATGTATATAACATGTGTATATTTTTTTTTTATTCGGGAGGTTAGAGTTTCCCGGGTTTTCTAAATTAAAGTGGGTTTTCTATAGATACTTACATTATATATATATATATAGGCTAGGAGTTGGCCAGAAAGTCCAAATTTCCTAAAAAGTGTAAAAAGTCATAAAACACCATAATGTCAACCATAAAACACACCAAAAACCCACAAATAATATGATGAAGATTACTAAAACATCATGTATGTGGGTTTTGTGTTGTGTTTTAGATGTTAAGGCTCTGATTATGGAATGACAAATATTATTGTGTTTTATGTTGTTTAGCATTTTGTGTTTTATATTCATAGTTCTACGATGGTGCGTTTGAAGTTTTTATGGACTATTAGAGTTTGAATATGGTGTTTTAGTAATATTCATTCTATTATTTATGAGTTTTAGGTGTGTTTTATGCCTGAAATTATTGTGTTTTATGATTTTTTACACTTTTTAGGAAAAACACACTTTCCGTAGGATCCCCACTCTCTCAATATATATATATATATATATATATATATATATATATATATTAAATAAAAGAGTTAAATGTCATTATTTTTCTTGTGGTTTGGGTCATTTTGCCAGTTTAGTCTAAAAGTTTCATTTTTTGCATGTGGGTCTAAAAATGTTTCACCGTTGCCATTTTAATCCACTAGGTTAACTTCATCCATTTTTTCTGTTAACGAGAAAGACAATTCGGTCATTTTATATAGCCGAATTGCTCTTCTCGTTAACAGAAAAAAAGGATGAAGTTAACCCAGTTAACTAAAATGGCAATGATGAAAGTTTTTGGACCCATAGGCGAAAATTTAAACATTTGGACTAAATTAGCAAAATGAGCCAAACCACATGAACTAAAATGGCATTTAACTCTAAATAAAAATAATATTCCACATTCTATGTTTCAAGCAACTAGAATATTAAGATCTTAGAAACGACATTGTCATATATCAGAAGAAATATTAACATCTAAGAAACCACATTGTTGTACATCTAAAAGATAGTGACTCGTTCAATATAAAATCAACTTCAAGTAAAAAATCATAAGAATCACTTTAATAAGTATGTTTTAAAAGAGAGAGAAAAGGATAGTGGTTATCTATGCGTTAAAAGTAACATATGAAATTAACTATCAATGAAAAAGTCAACAAATTAGACAGAATTCCCTCTTTTAAATTCTGAGTATTTATAAATTTCCAGTTAATTACGAAATTGCCATAAGGTTAATGTTAACTATTAAATTAGTTTGATTATTGTTTTTTATGCTTTTTATACAAAACACATCAATCTAAACAGGCTGATAGGTTTTAATTAAACATACAGGAAACAAACACAAATTACACACAGTTTATATACATACCACCTTAAATTGACACCTACCTGCTGACTGTTTTTTTTTTTTTTTTGAACGGTTAACGGTACACTCCCCTTAAGAAATCCCGAGTTCGAGCCCCGGGCCCCCCCGAAGGTCCAGCCCTCACCAGACATATGCCGGTTAGTACTCGAACCCCCCCTTAACACACCCGGGCAGGAAACCCCAAGTCAAAGCCCCTGTAGGAGCCAGGGCAGGTTGATTGTCCCCAGTGAGGATCGAACCTGTGACCTGTGGAAAACCTTCCCACCTCCTCCCAAACCAATTGGTCTGGGGATCATTGGCACCTGCTGACTGTTACATAGAACAAATTGTGATGTTATAAATCTTGTCATCTTTATCAATCAAAAACAACTTCAGAGTTTTTACTTTTTAAGAATGTGATCAAACTTCTGACCTTCTGTCAACACTCAAAAACATAAAATCTGTCAACGTTTTACATCGTATTTCACATAATTTTACCACTTTGTTGACCTACAAAAAGTCAAACATCTGGCAAACTGAACCAGATTTGCTCAAATGCTTTAACAATTACATCATGATACTCATCTGAATTCAAAGCAAGATAACAAGCAAGAAGCTCTTCTAAATCATTAGATGATGTGATCTTGTTTTCAGTTATCATCTCCCTCATTGATTGCATGAAATCTTTTGTTGGATCAAATGATGATTTCACAACTGCAAAACTCTTAGACAAGTTTTTGTTCTGAAAGGATTTGTGACCAATTCTTTTAGTCATTCTTAGTTTCCGCGAATTCGATCTCAGTTTAACGCCGGAGACTGATTTTGTTGCCGGAATTTGGTTGCTTTCTTTTGCTTTCTTGCTAGATGGTGATGCACTACAAAATAAAGGAGTATCATTAACGGCTATATCCGTTGGTAAATTGTCAATGATGGATGTCGCTGACGGATTACCGACGAAAAAGTGCGTTGGATTTTTGTCCGTGGGTAATCTCATTTGCGACAGATTACTGACAGGTGTTACGGACGGATCACCTGCAGCCAACTGTAGTGACCGTCCCATATCCATTGGGAAGTCGGTAATGGTTGTTACAGATGGATTACCGTCGCAAACAGCCGTCGGATTCTTGTGAGTGGATATTCTCATTTGCGATAGATTACCGACGGTGGACTTTACCAACAGATTACCGACAAGTGTTGGAAAGTCATCCCATGTTCTTGTTTCCGACGTACCGCCTCCAGAATTCGGTTGCTTTCTTTGGCTTTCCTGCCGGAAAGTGATATATCGCCGGTTTCTTGAGGGTCGGTTGGCAGGTTTTGTTATGATCGGAGGGAGTTGAAGCTCTATTTCCGGGTACAAATCGATCTTTTTAGTTCCCTTTACATCGATTATGAAGTCGGAGATGGAAGAACTAAGTCTTGACTGAGTTGACTCGGATGATGGATATTGGGTTGTCTCCGGAGAATGCAAGAAATCTTGAATGATATGAGTTGACTCAGTGTGTTTTGGAGAAGGTTTGTATATGGTTTTTCTGTTGGGTGTTGATCTTTTTGAAGATTTTCTTGTTGGGTCATGGAAATGTGGAAATTTAGGTGAATTGTGGAATTGGGAAAGATCCGGTGGTTGCGCTGCGGTGGTTGAAGAAGAATGATAAGAAGCAGACGGTGGTTTGTTGTGGTGGTTGGTGGTGGTCTTGCTCATGTCTTTGAGCTTGTAAAACCATGCATTTGGGATCATATTTGATATTTTAAATCTATGATTTCCCATTAACACCTCTCACTCTATTTATGTATGTTTTAGAATGTGTTGGTTCATTTGTAGGTATAGAGGGGGAGAACCTTTTGCTTTTATTCACAACCTTTTACTTTTATTCACAAATTCTGTATAAAAACTTGTAATTTACTATTGTCAACTTCTCTTCCACTCACAAAATCGCTGGTCGTTTTTTTCACTTTCACACCCTTTACTTTTCATCTTTTAACTTTTAACTACTTTAGTTATCATTTTTAACAAGAACGCTTTTCTACTTTTAGCTTTGATCTCCTATGCTTTTCATCTTTTACAAATTTTCGTTTTACATTTCGTTCTAAATCTTACGAGTAAACAAGCTACAACACGCATGTGTGGGTTAGCGTTTTTACGTCTATTTTTATCGGTTTTACATCTATTCTTTTCCTATATTTTAGGTTTCGTTTTAATTTTTGTGAGTTAACATGTCGTAACGTGCGTGCGTGATTCAACGTTTTTACGCTTACTTTTTGTTTGGTTTAATGGTCACGCCGCAAAATGCAGGTCCTAAATACTAGTAAATAATATACTATTTTAGAAATTGTAAAATTTCATGCTTTCTCATTTCAGATTTTATATATATATATATATATATATATATAGGATAAGAGTCATGTGAGAAGTAGTAAACTAATTGAGAAACTTGAGAAGCAATCTGTACCATACATTTTCCCTAAGCAAAAAAAATGTAAAAGAATGCAATTTTTTTTTTTTGGAAAAATCGAAGCTTTTTCTATTAGATTTTTTTAGAAATTTATGATGGGAATCATAGTATCAAAATAATAACGGAAGCGGTTTATATAATTTACCAAAAGCCGATTATATAAATTTGATTTATTAATCCGATTAATAAATATTCCCAATCAGGATCAAGGTTATACGCGTATAAACAAATAAAAGGAATAAACAACCATAGAGGATTTTAGTAATCAACCTTTGACGACTACACCGGAATTGTAACACGCGGGTTACAACGAATCCTCGCTAGTAGGAAGTTCACAAGCGAGCACAAGATATCCGAGAGTAGAACCGGCCAAGAAAAAGGCGGCGGCGATGCTTGGTCGACGGAAAGTGGATGGTGGCCAAGCTTAGGTGAGTGTCTAGGATTTTGTGTTTTTATAAAAGTATGTCTAGGGTTTCCACCTTAATCATCCTTTTATAAAACCCAATCTTACATTAAGGCCCTTTAAGATTATACAATTATAATCCTCTTAATAATAATCTAATTAATATTAAGTCCCTCGGGTTTAAACTATTATTATTTCACAAATAATAATCTACCTACTCGTGAACATATACGATTCGTGTACCAACGTGTAACTCTTCGGATCGTACCGAGTTAGTTACGTTGACTTTAATTACAGTCGGACATACATATATCTAACAATCTCCCACTTGGACTATTTTAATTAAATGAGTCAACGTGTGCAGAGTTGGACGCCTAGCTGCATCGCACTGCTCTTAACACGGCATGACACTTTACAGTCGTCAACTAGTTCTTTGAGTTCAAGTAAAACTTTACTTAACCAAATACTATAGCCCTGATAATTCTATCAATAAGTCCCTTAGGTATAGAACATTCGTTGATCATAAGACATGGATCATTCATTCTTATATAGTGATCAACCATTCTTTGTTCTCGTCTTTAATTCAAAGTGGTCTAACGAACTACTTTTAGTCCGAGCGTGGCCACGCATTTATTCCAGTTTGATTTAACGAGGGCGCCAGAATGTCTAAACTTCTAATCCTATAGAAGTACAGAATTCCATCAGCATCATACAACTCCCACTTAACCTTGGATTTCTCCCAACGCTACTTGGATTACTACCCATGTTTCAGGACAGTGTTAGATAACATCAAGGATTGTCCTTGATCAATGTAGGTCAATATGTGCCTAAGGAAAAAGGACAAATTGAACATATCAATATCAAAACATCTCATGACTTAGATCCATGGAGATCGTTTTGAAGCGAGTCACATCCAATATCATTCCCCTAGTGATATCTGTGAATTTTGATTCTCAAACTCTTGAGTTATTCATCTCATGAATACAATCATCTCAATTCACAATAGTCTTACATTCAAATTCATTCCCATGTAATTTGATCGACTACGGATATTTTAGAATACGCTTATTCAAGGATATAAACATACAAATAACGAACACAGTTACAAAATAATTAAACTTGCATTTAACCAATAAATCAAATAACTATTTCAATGTAACTGTTGTAGTACAAAATTAAAACACCAATACTAACTACAGATCATGCCCACTGTCTAGCAAATCTAAGCCCTATTTTTCCAGCATGCTTCTCATGTTTAGCTTGAGGTAGAGGCTTAGTAAAGGGGTCAGCCAGATTTAGATCCGTATGAACTTTGCTTATTACGATGTCTCCACGCTCTATTATCTCTTTAATATAGTGGAATTTTCTAAGTATATGCCTTGTGGTTTGATGCGACTTTGGTTCCTTTGCAAGAGCAATGGCACCAGTATTGTCACACAGCATCTCGATCGGTTTATTTATGCTAGGCACAACGTTGAGATCAGTAATGAACTTCCTCATCCAGCCTCCTTAGCAGCATCCGATGCAGCATTGTATTCTGATTCACAGGTGGATTGAGCAACCACACTTTGCTTCGAGCTCTTCCAAGTAACAGCCCCACCATTCATAATGAAAACATATCCCGTCTGTGATCTTGAATCATCACGATCAGTCTAGAAACTTGCATCAGTATAACACTGTAACACCCCGAAAACGGGTTTGGAAATCAAACCTCGTTAATAGTAATGAACGGGTAAAATACTGTTAGTGGTAAAATTTAATCCGGTAAATAATAAGACTTAAATAAATAAAAATAATATTAATTAAAAAGGAGGATAAATACTTTGAGAAAACAAAGTATATAAAAGGCCCGAATTAACGGGACTTAGAACATAACTGGTTATAACTTCCCGAACCCGTTAAGGTAACTAGGAATAATTAACCTA
This sequence comes from Helianthus tuberosus, assembly GCA_030545235.1. Lineage (NCBI taxonomy): Eukaryota > Viridiplantae > Streptophyta > Magnoliopsida > Asterales > Asteraceae > Helianthus > Helianthus tuberosus. Next base: position 124,959,951 of record CM060369.1, on the reverse strand, counting down.
GTTAGTAGCATGTGATTAAGTGACTAATGGTGAGTTATAGCTTCATTTGGTCAAAATAAAACATGAGGGACTAATATTGCCAAGTATGAAACTTGTTTTTTAAAAAACAAAAAAAAATAAAACACAACACACACTTGGTGTGTGTGTGTGTGCGTGTGATCGCCCAGGAGAAGAAAGAAAGGGTTAAAAACCCTAGTTCAACAAATTCATCAAATTGAAGCTTGATTCGAGCCCTAAATCGATGCATGAATGCGTAGAAACGATCACCTAGTCATGGGGATCATAAGGTACGTCATAAAACCTAGATTGGTTAAAGTTGAAATTTGTGACAAGTAGGTTACTTGCGAATAAATTGATGGATTATGATCCAAAGATGAAATTAGATGTTTATGTATGCCTAATTTCGTTAGTTATGATAAAATTATGAAGAATTTGATATAATGTTGCTTGTAAGTGATTAACAAGTAAACTAGGGATTGCATTTTGACTAAATAGTTAAGATTATGATATATTTGTGCTAAAAATCATCATAATTGATAGTTTAAGTGAGATACTTGAACAAATTATAAGTTTGAGTGAAAGCTCATGCATAACTTAAAGTGGGTTTTTGTATGTTATGATGAAATTGGTAATTTCGTTCATATAAATAGATGTATGAAATCGTGTTATATACTAGTTCATATGAAGAACTTGATTATATAAGGTGTTGGGATGAATGCTAGTGATATGATGAACGGGTCTCACTTATAGATGAGAACCTTTAGTTCTTGTGAAAGGAATGAATAAATTAGTCATGATAATCGCTTGAACTAATTAAAGTGATTGAAGTGTAATAAACTTGGTTAGAACTTTGGTTAAAACGGTGGCCTAAAGATAACGCCTACCGGGTAATTAAAGAATGCTTAAACTAGTCGATGAACTCGAATATGCATTTTAGTATACTAATGGGCATTTGACTTTTAAAAAGTCAAACTGACCTACGATGTGATGAATGATAGTTAGATATAAAATGCGTAAGGTGGAATAATCGTATTAAGTTATGATTAAACTAACCACCTTGTGAATGATGAATGATAGTTGGCGCTTAACAAGCTAGGTGAAGCTTGGGGAGAAAGCGGGTCAAACGAATCAAGTATGAGAAGAAAGGCGTAATCTGGATACGAGGTAAGCAAAACTTACACCCTTTTTGTAAAATATGTGTTTATTTTGTAAACTATAAATGCAATAAGTGTAATATCTGAGATCAGGATTCCGACGCGATTAATAGGAGTCGGAACAAATATAAATGGGTTAAAAATGGGTAAAAATGGAAATTTATTCAAGTATCGACTAAAGTAAATTAAAGTTCAAAGGACACCCATAGCATAAGCCGAATGGGTTAAAAATATAAGAAATGACTTTAGGAGAAAAAGGGGTCTAGTGAGAAAATCCGAAATGGGTCGGATGTGTGATTGGTAATTAAAAACCATGTTTTGTTACATATGAAAAACCTTGTTTAATGATAAAATAGGCAAAATGGTAATTTGGTCATGAAGTGACATAAATAAAATGCCTTTTCGAATGGCTACTTTATAAGTAAGCCTAAACGAATAAAATGGGTAAAAGGTGGTGATTTAGTCACGTACGTATAAATGGATAAAAGTAGGCTTAAAAACGATACCCAAGTAGCTTAAGCTATGTTGGGTTAAACGCGTAAGAAACAAATTTAGTAGGCGTGACTAGATGGTAAGAAATCCGAAATGATAAATAAATTCATTTAATGATAAGCGCGAAATGTTGGTCGTCTAGACCAAATGGTCAAATGGTAACGTTGATACCATTTGACAATTAACGACTAATAAGCGTTTGTTGAGATACACTCTCACAGGATAAGACGGCTTATGGATTAGTGATGCAATGGATTAGCAACCTTGAGACAAGGTATTAAAACGGGTCAATATGTTGACCCGAGCCAGGTACGCATATGTGGACTTATAGTTAAAAGTGCAGAAAGGGTCAAACATTTAGTCGAAGTCCTTCATCGCAAAAATGAAGGATTAAATATGACCAAAAAGCTCTTGATAGGTAAACCGGGTAAACAACCCTTAGTGGTTGTTTAGAAACTTATATTATGACTTTGTAAACCTTAGATGTGTATAAAAGTTCTATGCAAAAACATTTGTGGGTCGAATGCCTAGAAATAGTCAATTGCGAAAAAGGACTAGCCGAAGGGTAAAAATGGGATTTTGGGTTCCTTATGTTAAATCCACCACAAAAATAGTTGTGGTGGAAGATAAGTAATTATTTAGCAAGAAAAGACGAGGTGCGAAAAGAAAATAGCAAGTTTGATGCTTAGATGCTTCAAAGTCCCCTAAACGAGTCAAAATAGACTAAGAAGTAAATTGTGGTTAAATGCTTAGATAGATACAAATGAATCGGTAAATGTAAACGCCCACATAAACTCTATGATGTGAGCGAAAACTTTAAGGTTTGACAAGCCCGGGATGGGTAAAAATGATAGGAATTAACTATTTTTCTAGAGCATGTAGTGAGATGATAATGCCAAACGAGTCGAATAATCACTTAAAGGAATTATGATCCAATAGTGGATAAATCAGATTTTTATGCAAACCAAGGTGATAAACGGGTCCGTAATTTAATTACGGACGCGTAGGAAAAAGAATCGTGCAAAACGGATTTGTGAATTGAAAGTTATGCACGTTTTTGTGTAACTTAAACTTGCGAGACTTAAACTTGCGAGAAGTTGTTGCAGTTTAGCAACAAACATTCTGGACAAAACATGGGGTCACGCCACGCGACAGCAAAAGCAAGGAGCCGTCGCGCGACGCGACGGGTTCCAAAATTAAAAAAAAAATGTTTATTTTAATATTATATGCATTGCGAACCCGTTTAAATACGTTTTAAGCTACGTATGACTAATCCAACTCATGTTTTATGAGCTGTAGGTAAAATTCTAGTACCGGAGGACGATCAAGCTCAATGAAGAACTGAACACGATCAAGAAGCAAGCTTCCGCACGTCGCTACTTAGTTTTTTTTACGACAACTCAATTAGACTATGTTGTATAACTTTTAAATTGTGAAAGTTTTAATAAACTCGTATTATCATACGTATGTGTAATCGTATAAACATGTATTTATACGGAACTTATATAAAATATTGTATAAACCAAGAAAGGGTGTTTCAAGTTGGTAATCAGAGCTCAAGGTTAAAGGGTAAAGTGTTCGGTTCGAGGCTTGATCGCAAATCCGGTAAGTACATGTATGTTAATAGTTTAGTATGATTAAAGTGTTGTAAACAACACTTAGGGTATCGTGTAATACACGTTACTCCAACGAAAATGATTGGTATAGTTAACGAAATCACGTGCGTTGACACGTATAGTGAAAAGCCTTATATTGCAATACGTGCGTTTATTAATGTCGAAATTACTAACTTTTGTAAATGTTTAGTTGAAGGATACTCGCATATGAAGATGGCGAGAGTGTAATGAGTGACGGACATGACAGAGGAACGGTCCGAAGTATGACAAGTAGAGTATGCTCATCAAGGACCTAAATCGCGTGATGATCGTGAACAAGGTTAATGACATGGAAAGCCTGTTAGGGTAAGCATTACCAGGTGCAAGCTTTTAAATTTAATCGCACAAGTAGTAATATGCAACAAACACGTAGGGAATGACGATTGCATATATCTGATAGAACCTGAAAAACCTGAATAGGATATCTATTCAGGATAATGTTCCCAAGAAAAGTTTAATAGAAACATGTGTTATTCTATATGATAAATAACAAAGAAATAATAGGATTAGTTCATATGGAAACTTGGACGGGGGGTAATTATCCAAGTGGAAAACTCTCAATATAATGCTATTGAGAAAAGTAGCGATCACATTAACGAATGTGATTATATAATAGTTTGATAAAAAGGAAAAACATAGTATATGTTCGAATGTAAAACTAGTAAAACAAATGATTGTTGTTTAGCAATTAAATAAAGTTTTACTAAATGAAATCAGAGATATGAAATAAATAGAGGCGTTACTTACATAGGGCGTGATATGAAAGCTATAAAAAGGTCATGTGTGTCATGTGTTAATCGCTTACACTGGCCAAGTAAGTAGTGGCATATGATACCATGAACTTCTTATAGTGGATGCATTTACGTCCAATGTAGTAAGGATAGGGTGAATGGGACAAACTAAAAAGGTACCCAAATGAGTTAAACAGGCAAGATGTTTGATAATAAGCGTAAACGCAAGTCGGATGACGGAAGCGTATTATGTTAGAGTAATGAGCCTGAGAGAAGGGACAAGGATCAAAGTAGATGAAAATACAGACCGATTAATAGGAATGCTAAGGCATAGAGATAAATGTTTGACTGTCACGAGTGATGAAAGTCACACGGACAAGTCAACTGAATTAAATAAAGAATAAAGGACTTGATTGAATAGAAGCGATGGGTTTCGCTAAGGCGACCAAATAAATTAAAATGAAGTCTTAATACATACTGGGACGGTTGCTTTCATAATGACTTCGGTAAATACCCGATAGATGGGTAGGATTTTAAAAGTATGCGTAAACCAAGAGACGGGAACGCGAAATAGAAAATCAAAGGACTCGGATTATGAGTCATGACTAAAAGACGATGAGAATTCGCAAACATAAATTTTGATAACTACGTTCAACTATTTCAAAGTTGGACGGGTCGAATAAAGAACGAAGTTTGATACTCATGAGTGATGAAATTTCACCCAAAATGAGTCAAATGAGTTAATTAAGAAATAACGCTTGATATAGTAAGGAAAACGCAAACCGATGAAACCGGAAAGCTAAAAACATTAAGATAAAAGAACTCGGGCAATGGGTTGTAAATAAATATACGTATGAACTGAGAAACGGTAAGTGTAGGACAAACCGACATGTAAATGATGTTAGAAGTCATAAAGTAGGAAAGATAATTCGAAAGAAGACAAATGTAGCCTGGGACTACGGTCAAGGTCAAATGCAATCCAAAAAGCAAAAGTAAATAATTCCAAACATAAAAAGGGGTGCTTTGACACCATATACATATATAAACATATATACATAAGAATGAAAACTCGAATAAAGTATGATCTACGAGATCATCATAACCTACGGGGTTATAAGCAATGTTAAGGTCTACGGGGCCAAAAAGACCTTTGGGTCGCAAATAGAAAGAAACAAATTGTTAGGGTCTCGTTTAAAAAAAGGGTAAAAAGGTGAAAATATAAATAGCCTACGAGGCTAAGTAAAAGAACCTACGGGTCATTTGAGTTAAGCGTGGGAATTAATTATAATTCCACGCATTAAATAATAACGGAAAGGAATAAATCCTCGAACTTAAAATTCCTAGAAATAAGAAAAAGATGTAAGACAAGGCGAAAAGAAAACGTTAAACTAAAATTCAGTTTTAGTGAGAAACAACGTTTTAACAAATACAAGTATTATGAGAGAAATTAGAAAAAAGGGTTAATATTAAAGGATTTAGGTCCTGACACCGATAGGTGTAAAAACGATGCATTCGAAAAGAAGATTCTCGATGATGAAAGGGTTATATAAACTTAAACATGACGTGATGCGATCACGGTCAAGAAAAGTAATATGAAATATAACCACGTTATAGCGTAAACTATGAAATGAGAATAATAAAAGTTTGTAAGCCTCGAGAAGGAAAATGGATATACCCGAGCGAAGGGATACAAGGTAACCGGTGACTAACAAGTCTAACCGCCAAAATAAATAATCAATAAAGATAAGCAATACAACCTAAAAGTAACGGTCCACGAGGCCTTACACATGAGATGTACACGTCAATATAAATGAAAACTTTTAACGAAAGGAACGGGTGCTTTGAAAATGAAACTTGGTTCGTTTGATTAAACCAATGAACTACGTAAATAAGGTTTCAGGGACGAAACCTCTTTAAGGGGGGTAGACTTGTAACACCCCGAAAACGGGTTTGGAAATCAAACCTTGTTAATAGTAATGAACGGGTAAAATACCGTTAGTGGTAAAATTTAATCCGGTAAATAATAGGACTTAAATAAATAAACCTAATATTAATTAAAAAGGAGGATAAATACTTTGAGAAAACAAAGTATATAAAAGGCCCGAATTAACGGGACTTAGAACATAACGGGTTATAACTTCCCGAGCCCGTTAAGGTAACTAGGAATAATTAACCTAGTTAGTAGCATGTGATTAAGTGACTTATGGTGAGTTATAGCTTCATTTGGTCAAAATAAAACATGAGAGACTAATATTGCCAAGTATGAAACTTGTTTTATAAAAACAAAAAAAAAATAAAACACAACACACACTTGGTGTGTGTGTGTGCGTGTGATCGCCCAGGAGAAGAAAGAAAGGGTTAAAAACCCTAGTTCAACAAATTCATCAAATTGAAGCTTGATTCGAGCCCTAAATCGATGCATGAATGCGTTGAACCGATCACCTAGTCATGGGGATCATAAGGTACGTCATAAAACCTAGATTGGTTAAAGTTGAAATTTGTGACAAGTAGGTTACTTGCGAATAAATTGATGGATTATGATCCAAAGATGAAATTAGATGTTTATGTATGCCTAATTTCGTTAGTTATAATAAAATTATGAAGAATTTGATATAATGTTGCTTGTAAGTGATTAACAAGTAAACTAGGGAGTGGGTTTTGACTAAATAGTGAAGATGATGATATATTTGTGCTAAAAATCATCATAATTGATAGTTGAAGTGAGATACTTGAACAAATTATAAGTTTGAGTGAAAGCTCATGCATGACTTGAAGTGGGTTTTTGTATGTTATGATGAAATTGGTAATTTCGTTCATATAAATAGATGTATGAAATCGTGTTATATACTAGTTCATATGAAGAACTTGATTATATAAGGTGTTGGGATGAATGCTAGTGATATGATGAACGGGTCTCACTTATAGATGAGAACCCTTAGTTCTTGTGAAAGGAATGAATAAATTAGTCATGATAATCGCTTGAACAAATTAAAGTGATTGAAGTGTAATAAACTTGGTTAGAACTTTGGTTAAAACGGTGGCCTAAAGATAATGCCTACCGGGTAATCAAAGAATGCTTAAACTAGTTGATGAACTCGAATATGCATTTTAGTATACTAATAGGCATTTGACTTTTAAAAAGTCAAACTGACCTACGATGCGATGAATGATAGTTAGATATAAAATGCGTAAGGTGGAATAATCGTATTAAGTTATGATTAAACTAACCACCTTATGAATGATGAATGATAGTTGGCGCTTAACAAGCTAGGTGAAGCTTGGGGAGAAAGCGGGTCAAACGAATCAAGTATGAGAAGAAAGGCGTAATCTTGATACGAGGTAAGCAAAGCTTACACCCTTTTTGTAGAATATGCGTTTATTTTGTAAACTATAAATGCGACAAGTGTAATATCCGAGATAAGGATTACGACACGATTAATAGGAGTCGGAACAAATATAAATGGGTTAAAAATGGGTAAAAATGGAAATTTATTCAAGTATCTACTAAAGTAAATTAAAGTTCAAAGGACCCCCATAGCGTAAGCCGAATGGGTGAAAAATATAAGAAATGACTTTATGAGAAAAAGGGGTCTAGTGAGAAAATCCGAAATGGGTCGGACGTGTGATTGGTAATTAAAAACCATGTTTTGTTACATATGAAAAACCATGTTTAATGATAAAAGAGGCAAAATGGTAATTTGGTCATGAAGTGACATAAGTAAAATGCATTTTCGAATGGCTACTTTATAAGTAAGCCTAAACGAATAAAATGGGTAAAAGGTGGTGATTTAGTCACGTATGTATAAATGGATAAAAGTCAAGGCTTAAAAACGATACCCAGGTGGCTTAAGCTATGTTTGTAACACCCCAAATTTCGTAAGACATATTATAATGTTTTAATCGCAATATTTTGACGAAAAGAAATGGTAAACATGGATTTCTAGCATTATTAAAGTTTTATAAATTTTAGTAAATCTAAAATTCTCATGTATACATGAAGGTTTACTAGGTTAGTATGTAGAAATGGGGGAAAGTGACATGTTATGAAAAGATGAGGGGGTTAAAAGGAACAATATCTCATCAAAACACTTAACAAAAAATGCCCAGTGCTTCATATGTGTGTATGTGCGATCGTGAGATGAGGCCAGGGAAAACATTTCCCTTCAAAACCCTAACATCCCTAAATCCCTCAAACTGAAAGGGAAATCAAAGATTAATCGAATGCATGAGACAGGAACTTTGATTAGCTAAGTGTGCTTGACATCAAGTAAGTTTAATTTCTTGTTTTTGTGATTTTGATGAAGTGGGTTATGTGTAATCCGTGAATGTTCAATGAAATTGAGCATGAATACTAGATAATATCAACATGTAAAGTTGTATTGTGCTTAATTTTGATTGTATTGATGAGTTGGGATAAAACCCACTTAGAATTTGTAGGAAGATGAAGTTTAGTGAAGATTTATAATGAATTGTGTAATGTTGATGTTAGAGTAGCGTTATAGAAAAGTAGTTAGATGGATAATTTGATATAAAACATATGATACTTGGTTATGATAATGATTTGTGAAAGATTATGTTAATTCATGGATGAACTAGGAAGAATGTGCTTTAGTTGGTTGTACAATGTGCACTAAATGGTGTACGCACACCAAGTGTATGATGAAATGTCTAAGTGAAGTTAAGATGTGAGATTGTATGAAATGGCTTGATATATATGAATGAGATGAGGTAATGATGTAATTAGTAGTATACTAACTTGAAGAATGTGCTTTAGATGGAACTTATACAAGAATTCGGGTTGAATGTATGTCTTGGTCAAGACTATGCATTAAGGACTTGTACATTGTGTTTAATATCACTAGGTGATCATATGATTGTAAGCATATTTGCATCGTGAGTAAGAAATGTATATAGTGTCATTGATATAGCATAAATGATGTTACGGATATATGTGGATAAGTCGGAAGTTCATATGATAAACCGTTAACTTCTGAAAGTCAACTACACATAGGAAGCATAAATTGACTTGTTTTTGTAAAGATAGGATATTAGAAAGTTGTATGGTACATGTTACATCAATACGCGTTACATGGAATGACATGTTGAATTATATGAGTTTGAAAGTATGTGAAAGTGGGTATATGTCTTATGCTTGTTATAATTGACTAATGAAAGTCAAATGTGAAATATGCAATTGATATGATCTTTAACATGTACAATTGTGTATGCTAACGAGAATGTGAATTGGTGGCATGAAAGTAGAGGAATCATATCAAGATGGACTCAAGCATGAAAGGCTAACGGGTCAAGAGGAGGCAAGGAAGTGGATACGGACACGGATGCACAAGGTAAGTGATTTCCGAATCACTTCTTAGTTTGTTAAGTAAGGTTATGTTCTAGTTAATTAGGCATGATAATTGAAGTCAAATAAGGAATGGTTGTATGAAATTGATGATTTACGTTAAGTAGACTGAATGGGTCAAAATGTGGTTTTATTACTATACCGGAAGGGTTGTATAAGTAATTGATTAAGGTACTATAACCAGGTATGGGTAAAATTGTACATAAGTAGGCTAACCAAGAATCGTTGTGAGTCATGGTTAATGGACAAACAATTTCGCATTTGAAATTGTATTAACAAAGTTTGCTTTCGTATAAATGAATGACATGAATAGGTTTAACGCATACCGGGTATTGGGTGCATAAATCCCAAGTACGAACCCCGGATAATGTAAAAGTATTATAGTTATAACGTTTATGTAAGTTTTGGGTTAAAACAAATGAGTAGTTTGACGAAAACATGAACGGGTCGAATAAGTGAAAGCGGGTATATAAAGCCGAGAGCTTTAAGTGAATATTTTCCTTAAACCGGATGTTGGATTTCAAGTTTATATGATAGAATGTGAATTTACGAGCATGTAGGAAGAAACGGGAGGTTAAACGGTTCAAAAGTTATGCGCGTTTTAGTGCGTACGGACGACGAAACGGAACTGCAGAAAAATGAAAAATCTAGAGGGCGTCGCCGACAGCCTTAGGAGCGTCGCCGACGGGCTCTAGAAAGTCAGTTTTTTGGCTGACGGGTTATTTGGCTGTCTACGGAAGTTTTGGGCTACGGGCAATTGCAAGGGCCGTCGCCGACGCCCCTAGGGTCGTCGCCGACGGCCTCCCCATGTTCAAAAACCTGAAATTTGTTATCTAAGTTGATTTGGGTGTAGTAGGCTTCGGTTTGTTATCCGTGGACCACGGCGGGCCTCCCAAACATGATTTTGATCGTTCTTTTGACGTCTATGGGCTATAAATCTAAGTCTAAGTACCATGTAATTAATGTATGGATATACAAGAGGTATATAAGATCTTGAACGTGTACGTAGTATGTATGTACGTATGTAGATGTGTATTTATGTATATGTGAAGACACGTATGAGTGTACGCATGTATGTAGAAACGTAGGGATGTATGTACGTATGTAGATGTGTATTTATGTATATATGAAGATATGTATGTGTATATGCATGTATGTAGAGATAATGGAAGGTATGTACATATGTAGATGTGTATGTATGCATGTAAGAATGTATGTATGCATGAATTAGATACGTTGAGTAATACGTTATTAATAGTGTGCCTTGAGAATGAAAAGTAATGCAGGTACATTATTGAAGCCTCACCAGGATATGGATACGTAGAGGAAACGCTTAAAGTTAGAAAGATAACGAAATGGGGAGTGTACGAGAATGAATCTTGTTTATGTATTGTGCACTAATGTTATGAATGTATGTGGTGAGTGCAGGTTGTACGAATCACGGGCGATTATCACGAGGATTAGAGATCGAAGACCGAGTCATAGGATAGATTGTACGGGAATAATTGAGTATGTACTTTAGTAAACATGACTTATTCTTTATTTTTGTAAAAGATTCATATTAAAACGAACTTTCAAGTAAGTCAAGACGTTTGTAATGAAAGAAATTTTATGGCACGAATTTCCGCTGCGACTTTTTGTTAAATACGTATTAGGACCTAACAAGTTGGTATCAGAGCCCTGGTTTGAGAGAATCAAGTACGAGAGGATAGGCACTTGAACTCAAACCTGCGTGCTCTTGTGATAAGGAACCCGTACAATCCATGACTCGATCAATATCTAAAGGTAAGCATAATTGCTTGGAAAGGATGATCCAGGAATGCAGTCTAGAACCAGCATCAAGACAAGTGATAAGACGAATGGACCCCAGGTACGTAAATTTAACGTGTGGGCGTATGAAATGGTATAATTAAGCGAGTGAAAGAAAATTTTTAATTGAAATATATAATAGGGATATGGCAATGAAGTTTTGAAAATGATACACGTGCCGAAATTTAATTCTTCGGACATAAGGTGACGATTACACGAAGACACGAAACTAGTATGTGGATTGTGTACGTGGCCAGTACACAAGAAACATATGACGTTCGCGAGACCGTGATAATTGTTACAGGTATGTCCGTTAGAATTAGGTAGTAGGTGGGCGTGAGGGTAAAGAGAAACGCAAGACTTTCAAGAATGAAAGTATGAATGATATGTTAGGATCCGCGGGACGGATTCGAAATATGAAAAGGAATGAAAGTATGAATGATATGTTAGAATCCGCGGGATGGATTCGAAACATGAAAGGAATGAAAGTATGAATGATGTGTTAGAATCCGTGAGACGGATTCGAAGCATGAAAGGAATGAAGTATGAATGACCTGTTTGAATCCGCGAGACGGATTCAACATATGTAAGGAATGGAAGATATGAACGATATGTTTGAAACCGCTAGACGGATTCAAACATAGAAGGAATGAAGGGTAGGGATGTTATGTTTGGATCCGCGAAACGGATTTAAAACACAAAAAGGATGAAATTAGCCCACCTCAGGATGTGTCGATAGTTTGACCATGTTTGCGTCGAACAAGTCATATAAGTAAATGTAAAGCAAATGAACAAAAGAATGATAAGAATGAAAATATCCGAATGTGTAAGTAATTACGGACCAAACAAGTAAATATTCCTTAAGTGATATGATCCAAATTATGTTTAAACTTTCATATATATATATATATATGAATATATTTATACAAATGCGTTGCATGCAAGAATGGTCGAAAGGATAAATGGGTCATACGGGTCAGATGGCGATCGCCATTTGAACTCGGTAGTTAATGTTTTGATTTGTTAAGTTTTGTACTCATAGGTGAGCTTGATGAATGGACACGCAATGTCACCAATCGGAAAGGAATGATCATCGTAAGATAAGGATAACGAATCAATGGAATCTACTTCCGTCAGGTATGTATAAAAAGGGTTGTGTGACAACCCTCATGATTATATGTATCCGTACAATTAATTAATATTAAATTTGTGCTTATTGATTTTGCAGAAAATTGACTTAATGGTCCTGAATGTTTCCTAAGTGTTAGGAATTAAAAGGGTTACAAACAGTTACATAAAAGACACTATACGAAATAACTTAGCACTTTAACGGAACGGTATCTAACCGAACAACCGGGCATTACCTGGGACAACAAGATTTTATCAAATACATTGTTTAATTATTTCTTGGCTGGTTATGATCCCCGAACACCTTAACACCCACTAAACATCTAGTAAACTAACTAAACTAAATGTGCACTTGATTTTTAACTAGTAAGTAACTAACTAGTTACAACCTACAATTAACCCCCCCCCCCCTAGCCTAGTAATCGGCCATACCATCACCACCTTACCTCCATGATTTTATTTCTTATTTTATTAGATCTTGTGTGATCTTATGGAGAAAATATATGATAGGATCTTATAAGTATGGCTATTGAGATTGTAAGATCTTTCCATATCTTCTCAAGATCACACCATCCCTCACACTCTCCTCTCTCCCTCTCGGCTCACATTTCAACCGCCACCACCACCACCTTAACACCATCATATCCAACCATTTCAAGCTCCATTCATGTGTTAGGAGGTGCTTTGTGAAGTTTGAAGCTTGTGGATCATCAAGGAGCTTCATTACTTGCTTTCTCACACCATTTTCATCATCTTTTTCACTAGAGATCTTCCATAGCCTTTGAGCTAGTTGTAAGTTCCTTGGTTAACCATTGTTACATCTCTTTTTGTGGTTAAAAATTTGTAGTATGTTGATCATATCAAGAACACTAAGAACATGAACTAAAAGATTAAACATAAAGATGATATATGATGAAAGGTTGTTAGTATAATGTTGTTAAATACATGCATGATCTTGATTGTTCGGTATGATGAATCTGTTAGAAAGTAACATACAACTACTAAGGATGATACGAAAGTATTTATACAATTGTTGAACATGATAAAGAAACCCAGAAACTTATTTTATAAAAGGGTAAGTGAAAACAGAAAACTGTTTGGTGTTTACAGCCAACTTCAGTTGGCTGTAACCAGGTCATAACTTAACAAAAAATTGATTTTCTTGAGTCTATAATGTGTTATTTTGAAAAACTCTTCAAATGGCATTGGAATCATATTTTTTTGAGGTCGTTTGCTATTTTTAATGGTCCATTTTGTACAGCAGCAAAAGCTGTGTTTTTACTGTAGAAAATGTGTGTTATGTTTTTCGTCATAACTTGAAATCTGTGTAGAATTAGCTCATGAAATTTGTATTGTAAATGACCACTGATGTCGTTGTAATCCTCCAACTGGAATTTCGTCAATTGGACTTACGATGAATTTTAAATTAATTATTCCGTGGACTGCAGTCAGAAAGTGATGAATCTGATTGCAGTCCGGTAAATGATTTTTTATAAAATATTGGTAATGAATTGGATCCCGATATTTTTACACAGTAATATTTGGATTGTTCAAAACATTCTGTAAAAGTTTGGTAATTTTTGGAGTAAGTTAACTATTTTATTAAAATACCCAAAAATAGTCCAGTTTTGGATGTTCAAGCTGAAACAATATAACTAGTGATTTGCATGTCTAAATGTCAGTTATGTTATCCGATAATGATCTAACGTGTTATATGTCAATGAAAGTGTTATGTGCAATATTGTATGATTGCTCTTGAGTAGCTATAAGTGGAATGTTTATATGGGCGTGAACTATTAAAGTGAGTGCATGATATGTGGTAAATGTGTGTAGGAACTTCGTGCTTATTTGAAGTCACTAATAAACTAAGTGGTAATCATACTAGGACGTGATTGACCAACACCGATTGTTAGCTATTTTATAGAGTCAAACCGAGCAACCAAAGGTGAGTTAACACACTTTCTAAGGCATACGATTCCCGGTTGTTGGGAATGGGTTAATGGATTAAAACAGAACCTACATATCCTCCTTGGGTAGGATATGTACCGCCATCCTCCATAGGTAGGATGCCAATATAAATCCTGCGTATTCTCCTTGGGTAGAATACGTACGTTCGTCCTCCTTGGGTAGGAAAACAACCTTAAAACTTACTAGACAAAAACTCTATCATGAAGTCCCTCATTTTTATATCGGCTTAATCGCCGGGCCAATGGCGAGCAGGTCATTAGTTAATAGCGCTATTAGGGTTGACAAGCCTCACACCGTGCCGTTCGGACGAGCGTGTACTAATGGATCTGGGCAAACTGCCAATGATGATAGACATTGACGTAGGGCACAACTATTGTTCGTCAGTTGTCGATATGGTAACGGTCTAGTGGTTCACATGGGGAAACCCCCACGGGTCATGGTTTGGGAAAGAAGGAATTGGTTAATCATATTTTCAACTATGGGGTAACCCCCACGGCAAGTAAGCCAACTAAACGAAAACCAAGTTTTTGAAACAACTTAAAACGAACACCCAACTGTGAACTCACTTAACTTTGTTGTTGACTCCTTGTTACATGCCTTGCAGGTCGTTAGGTATCTATGGAGCTTGCACAGGGAGGCGTGGTCGTTGTGGGACATGGACTGTAGAGTCCCATGTTAAACATTTAAACTTAAGAACTTATTTCTTATGTTTTGGGTTTTACCTTTAATGCTTCCGCTGTTTAATTCGAACTTGGTTAACTAGCTTTAGATCACCAATTATATTGTGTGGTTGGATTTCATCCATCTTAAATACATTGTTCAATGTGATTGGTGGCTTGATCCTGGTAATGTCACGCCTCCAAGCGGTGATACTCCGCATGGTGGATTTTGGGGGTGTTGTCGGTATCAGAGCCATTGGTTATAGTGAACTTGGTTTTAAAAAGGGAAAAGCTTTTTGACAAAACCAGACTATAACCTGTACAGTGCTCAAACGATCCACAACGACACTTCGCTCTACGTGCAAGACTAACACTATAGGTGATACGGTTTATATTTACATTGCATGTCTATTAGTTTGCATAGTACATTGCATGCTTAGTTAATGTAGCAACTGTTAATTGAAAACCCTGTGTGCTTACTCTCTTCTGTCATCCTGCACGTACGCACTTACACCACACATTTCTCACTTATGTTCGCTTCATTGTAAAGAATCATGAACGAACGCGGAGGACGTGGTGGTATCAACCTGACTCAAGCCCAGTTGACGGCTTTGATCAATGAACGAGTTGCTGAGGCACTCGCAGCAGCTCCAACAGGAGGTATAACCTGCTATTTCGACCTATCCTAGGATGTTTAGATCCTACTCTCGCGAACCAACTCTCGTGTTTAATCTTGTCTTTTCGTTCTCGCGCTACAGGTCAGCATGCTCAGCCTCCCGTATGTACGTTCAAAACGTTCATGGATTGCCGACCTAGTACCTTCAGCGGCACAGAAGGAGCTGTAGGTCTTCTTCACTGGTTCGAGAAGATTGAGTCTGTTTTTGAGATGTGTGAATGCCCTGAAGATCGTAGGGTGAAATATGCTACTGGAACACTCGAAGGTGTTGCGTTGACTTGGTGGAAAGCACAGGTCCAACTGCTAGGGCTGGCGGTTGCTAATGCCACCCCATGGAACGACTTCAAAGATTTGATCAAAGAAGAGTATTGTAGTCGTGACAACATCCACAAGCTAGAGGTGGAATTTTTCAATTTGAAGATGACGGGGTCTGAAATCGAGGCATACACAAAGAGATCGAACGAATTAGCTATCTTGTGTCCCACTATGGTGGATCCTCCTATCAAGCGTATCGAGCTGTACCTTAAGGGTTTGGTGCCAGAAATTCAGAGCCACGTGACCTCAGCTAATCTTGGCAACATTCAGCAAATCATCTGGTTGGCTCATCGTCTCACTGATCAGGCAGTTGAGCAGAACAAGCTGCCCAAGCGTATTAGCGCTACTACTACTGATGCTCCCAGTGATAACAAGCGCAAGTGGGATGGAAATTCGGGCAAGGGTTCTACTTCAGTTCAGTCTCAGTCCCAGCAGTAAAAGACTGATGACTACCAGAGTCCTGGTCAGCAATCTTCTGGAAATCAAGGACAGGGTGGATACCGAGGGAACCACCCCAAGTGCAACCGGTGCAACAAGCATCATAGCGGGCAGTGCCACAAGGGTCATTGCCTAAGGTGTAACAAGTTTGGTCATGAAGCAAAGGATTGCAGGGGCGCACGACCAGCAAATCAGAATCGCCAACAACAACAACAAGCTCCACGGAACCACCAGCAGCAGCAACAGCAGGGCAATAAAGGATGCTTCCAGTGTGGCACTGAAGGCCACTTTAAGAGGAACTGTCCTCAGCTGAACCAGAATCAGAACAACAACAACCAAGGAAACGGGAACAACAATGGAGGTAACAATGGAGGCAACAACGGGGGTAACAATAATGGCAATGGTGCCAGGGGACGTGTGTTCGTGCTGGGACAGGGTGATGCTAGGAATGATCCCAACGTTGTGATGGGTAAGTTTCTACTGGAAGACTTTTATGTTACTGTTTTATTTGATTCGGGTGCCGATACTAGCTACGTGTCCTTAAAAGCTAGCCAAATGCTTAAGCGCACTCCAACACTTTTGGACACCAAACACATGGTAGAACTAGCAAACGGTAAAAGTCTTGAAGCCACACACATAGTTAAGGGTTGTAATCTCGTTCTTGCTGATCAGACCTTTTCTATCGACCCCATTCTATCGTACTTGGTAGTTTCGACGTCGTTATTAGGATGGATTGGCTATCTCAACATCAGGCGGAGATTATTTGCAAGGAGAAAATCGTCCGCATTCCTCGTTCTGGTGAAGAACCTCTCATGATTCATGGCGACAAGAGTGGTGCTGTTGTGGGCATCATCTCTTTCCTTAAGGCCCAGAAGTGTTTGCGGAAGGGCCACACTGCTATCCTAGCCCTCATTTCTGATACATCCTCAGAAGAAAGGAAGATAGAAGACATACCTATTGTGCGCGACTTGCCTGAGGTATTTCCTGAGGAATTACCTGGTCTTCCGCCTTAGCGACAAGTCGAGTTTCAAATCGAGCTAGCTCCTGGAGCAGCGCCCATAGCTCAAGCACCTTATCGTCTAGCTCCATCAGAATTTGAAGAACTGTCCACGCAACTGCAAGAACTCTTGGAAAAGGGGTTCATACGTCTTAGCTCTTCACCTTGGGGAGCTCCAGTGTAATTCGTGAAGAAGAAAGATGGTACCTTCAGAATGTGTATTGACTATCGCGAACTCAACAAGGTGACTGTGAAGAATCGTTATCCTCTCCCACGCATTGATGACTTATTCGACCAGTTGCAAGGGTCGAGTTTCTACTCAAAGATTGACCTGAGGTCAGGTTACCATCAACTGAGAGTCCGAGATGAGGATATCTCTAAAACAGCATTCAAGACTCGTTATGGGCATTACGAGTTTCTGGTTATGCCTTTCGGATTGACGAATGCACCTGCGGTCTTCATGGATCTCATGAACCGAGTGTGCAAACCTTACCTGGATAAGTTTGTCATAGTTTTCATCGATGACATCCTGATCTATTCAAAGAGTCAGGAAGAACACGAGCAACACTTGAGGCTTATTTTGGAACTTCTTCAAACAGAGCAGTTGTATGCCAAATTTTTGAAATGTGACTTCTGGCTTCGTGAAGTCCACTTTCTAGGCCATGTGGTAAACAAGGATGGGATTCATGTGGATCCATCCAAGATTGACTCGATCAAGAACTGGCCTGCAGCCCGCACACCAACAGAAATCCGCCAATTCTTGGGTTTGGCGGGATACTACAGAAGGTTTATCAAGGATTTCTCTAAGATTGCGCAACCTCTCACCTCGCTAACTCAGAAGGGTGTCACCTATCGTTGGGGTGATGCACAGGAATCTGCTTTTCAGCACTTAAAAGATAGACTTTGTAGCGCGCCTATCCACTCATTGCCTGAAGGCACAGATGACTTTTTGGTTTATTGCGACGCTTCCATACACGGACTTGGTTGCGTGTTGATGCAACGTGACAAGGTCATTGCTTACGCATCGCGCCAACTTAAGGTTCACGAAAGAAACTACACTACGCACGACTTGGAATTGGGAGCAGTTGTCTTCGCACTTAAGATATGGAGACATTATCTGTACGGTACCAAGTGCACCATTTACACCGATCACAGGAGTCTCGAGCATATCTTCAAGCAAAAGGAATTAAACATGCGACAACGTCGATGGGTCGAGCTCATGAATGATTACGAATGTGCGATCAAGTACCATCCCGGCAAAGCCAATGTTGTGGCCGACGCCCTCAATCGAAAGGATACTATACCTAAGCGTGTACGTGTGTTGCAGCTTACCATTCACTCTAGCCTTCCCGCTCAGATACGGGATGCTCAGGTTGAAGCATTGAAAGCAGAAAACATCAGGGCCGAGTCCCTGCGAGGGTCGAAGAAATGGTTAGAACAAAAGGAAGACGGCGCTTACTACGTAACAGGGCGCATCTGGGTCCCACTTTACGGAAACTTACGTGAGCTTGTGATGGATGAAGCGCACAAGTCTCGTTATTCGGTACATCCTGGTTCGGATAAGATAACGATCTCAAGACTACGTATTGGTGGCCTAGCATGAAAGCCAACATAGCAACCTACGTAAGTAAATGTCTGACTTGTGCGAGAGTCAAGATTGAATATCAGAAACCATCAGGCCTACTCCAACAACCAGAGATCCCGACATGGAAATGGGAGCAAATTTCCATGGATTTCGTTACTGGCCTACCTAGATCTCAACGCGGAAATGACACTATTTGGGTGATAGTGGATCGATTGACTAAGTCTGCACACTTCTTGGCTATCAAGGAAACCGACAAGTTTTCTACTCTAGCAGACATCTACCTAAAGGAAGTAGTATCAAGGCACGGAGTGCCAACCTCCATCATTTCTAATCGTGACTCACGTTTTACATCTGAATTGTGGCAAGCTATGCACAAGTCTTTTGGCTCACGTTTAGATATGAGCACCGCTTATCATCCACAGATGGATGGGCAGTCTGAACGTACCATTCAAACCCTTGAAGACATGCTTAGGGCATGTGTGATTGATTTTGGTAACGGCTGGGAACGACATCTACCTCTAGTAGAATTTTCGTATAATAACAGCTACCACACCAGTATCCAGGCCGCTCCGTTTGAGGCATTGTACGGACGTAAATGCCGATCACCTCTTTGTTGGACAGAAGTTGGTGACAGCCAAATCACAGGCCCAGAACTTGTGGTAGACACGACTGAGAAGATTGCTCAGATACGACAACGAATGGCGGCAGCTCGTGACTGTCAGAAAAGCTACGCTGATAAGCGCAGGAAACCACTCGAGTTCCAGGTTGGGGATCAGGTGCTACTCAAAGTCTCACCTTGGAAAGGTGTAGTTCGTTTTGGCAAACGAGGCAAACTCAATCCGCGTTATGTCGGACCGTTCGAAATTATTGAGAAAATTGGCAAAGTCACTTACAAGTTGAATCTACCTGAAGAACTCAGCGGAGTTCACAACGTATTCCACGTGTCAAATCTGAAAAAGTGTCTGTCAGATGAGACCCTCATAGTTCCCTTAAAGGAGCTCACAATCGACGACCAGTTGTGATTCGTCGAGGAACCAGTTGAAATCACAGACCGAGACATTAAGATTCTCAAGCGTACCAGAATACCTCTTGTTCGATTTGGAAAACCAGTAAACCACGCAACTTAACTAGCTTCCTCAGTAACCACGCGCTAAATTTCGGGACGAAATTTTCTTAACAGGGGGAGAATGTGACAACCCTGATGATTACATGTATCCGTACGATTAATTAATATTAAATTTGTGCTTATTGATTTTGCATAAAATTGACTTAATGGTCCTGAATGTTTCCTAAGTGTTAGGAATTAAAAGGGTTACAAACAGTTACATAAAAGACACTATACGAAATAACTTAGCACTTTAATGGAACGGTGTCTAACTGAACAACCGGACATTACCCGGGACACCAAGATTTTGTCAAATACATTGTTTAATTATTTCTTGGCTGGTTATGATCTCCGAACACCTTAGCACCCACTAAACATCTAGTAAACTAACTAAACAAAATGTGCACTTGATTTTTAACTAGTAAGTAACTAACTAGTTACAACCTACAATTAACCCCCCCCCCCCCAGCCTAGTAATCGGCCATACCATCACCACCTTACCTCCATGATTTTATTTCTTATTTTATTAGATCTTGTGTGATCTTATGGACAAAATATATGATAGGATCTTATAAGTATGGCTATTGAGATTGTAAGATCTTTCCATATCTTCTCAAGATCACACCATCCCTCACACTCTCCTCTCTCCCTCTCGGCTCACATTTCAACCGCCACCACCTTAACACCACCATATCCATCCATTTCAAGCTCCATTCATGTGTTAGGAGGTGCTTTGTGAAGTTTGAAGCTTGTGGATCATCAAGGAGCTTCATTACTTGCTTTCTCACACCATTTTCATCATCTTTTTCACTAGAGATCTTCCCTAGCCTTTGAGCTAGTTGTAAGTTCCTTGGTTAACCATTCTTACTTCTCTTTTTGTGGTTAAAAATTTGTAGTATGTTGATCATATCAAGAACACTAAGAACATGAACTGAAAGATTAAACATAAAGATGATATATGATGAAAGATTGTTAGTATAATGTTGTTAAATACATGCATGATCTTGATTGTTCAGTATGATGAATCTGTTAGAAAGTAACATACAACAACTAAGGATGATACGAAAGTATTTATACAATTGCTGAACATGATAAAGAAACCCAGAAACTTATTTTATAAAAGGGTAAGTGAAAACAGAAAACTGTTTGGTGTTTACAGCCAACTTCAGTTGGCTGTAACCGGGTCATAACTTAACGAAAAATTGATTTTCTTGAGTCTATAACGTGTTATTTCGAAAAACGCTTCAAATGGCACTGGGATCATTTTTTTTTTGAGGTCGTTTGCTATTTTTAATTGTCCATTTTGTACAGCAGCAAAAGCTACGTTTTTACTGCAGAAAATGTGTGTTATGTTTTTCGTCGTAACTTGAAATCTGTGTAGAATTAGCTCATGAAATTTGTACTGTAGATGACCACTGATGTCATTGTAATCCTCCAACTGGAATTTTGTCAATTGGACTTACTATGAATTTTAAATGAATTATTCCGTGGACTGCAGTCAGAAAGTGACGAATCTGGTTGCAGTCCGGTAAATGATTTTTATAAAATATTGGTAATGAATTGGATCCCGATATTTTTACACAGTAATATTTGGATTGTTCAAAACATTCTGTAAAACTTTGGTAATTTTTGGAGTAAGTGAACTATTTTATTAAAATACCCGAAAACAGTCCAGTTTTGGATGTTCAAGCTGAAACAATATAACTAGTGATTTGCATGTCTAAATGTCGGTTATATTATCTGATAATGATCTAACGTGTTATATGTCAATGAAAGTGTTATGTGCAATATCGTATGCTTGCTCTTGAGTAGCTATAAGTGGAATGTTTATATGGGCGTGAACTATTAAAGTGAGTGCATGTTATGTGGTAGATGTGTGTAGGAACTTCGTGCTTATTTGAAGTCACTAATAAACTAAGTGGTAATCATACTAGGACGTGATTGACCAACACCGATTGTTAGCTATTTTATAGAGTCAAAACGAGCAACCAAAGGTGAGTTCACAACACCGATTGTTAACTTTTTATTTTTAATCTTTTCGCACTTTTTAGTTGGTTATGTATTAATGACTTTAATAACAAGTTTCTTATGTTGAAGGTGATTCTTCCTTATCGTTTGTCCGTGGTGTCTTGGCATTATTTTACTGTCTATATAAAATAAAAGATTTTCACCATTCATATCTCCATGGTCTATATGGAGGTATGTTGGCTACCTGGTCGGGGGTTAAGGGAACGGTTTGGTAAGAGTCTTGCCGTTGTTCAACGTTTAGAGATCCTGCAAGGGACCTGGGTCAAATTTAGTAGGACCTCCTTCAATACTTAATGGTATTGGATGGAGGGGGTCCAAACTCTTTGATCCCCTCATAAGATAAACTACTATTAATACTATAACCCGGCTACTTAGGACTGTATCCTTGCTGACTCAGACTACTTAGCCGAGGGTAACGTCACATTCAAAAGAGGGGCCTACCATAATTTGCATTAATAACTTAATTAATTATCTTTCAATAATCCGACCCTTTAGGGTTGTATCCTTGCTGACTCAAACTACTGGGTTAAGGGTAACGTCACCTCCAAAAGAGGGGCATACTACAATAACTAAGATAATCTCTTAAATAGTGCAAAAGTGCGGAAATAATCAAAGGTTACACTAAACACGAGTCGAAACCAAGTGATTCATCTTGTCTATCTGTTTTTCTTTTATTTTTATTTTTCAGCATTTTAGTTAATTTTTATATTCTTAGTTTAAAACATTTTTTCTAAACTTTTGATTTGATTAGACGTTGAGGATAAACCGGTACTAAAAGCTCTTGTGTCCTTGGATGGCCTCGGTATCTTGCCAACACTATACTACGGTCACGATGGGTGCACTTGCCCATATGTGTGTTTAGTGTTAGTAAATATCGTGTTTTATAAATTTAAAACTTGGCTAAAGAAAGTGTAAAAGGGCTTAAAATATACTTAAACTTATATACACACTTCACACGCATCAAGTTTTTGGCGCCGTTGCCGGGGACACAAGGATTTTAAGAAAGATTAAAATCGACGGCCTAATCAGTTTTTCAAAACCTTTTTAAAACGCGCGCACATTTTTCTGCATTTTAGTTTAGTTTTGCATTTACAGTAGGTTAAACACGGGCCGTGCTCACTGAACACGGGGGAGTTGCTGCACATTTTCTTAAAACACCCAGTAACAGAAGCAGAACACGGGGCCGTGCTCACTGAACACGCCCCCGTGCTCAACGAAATCAGTAAATTTAATTAAAATGCCCAGATACAGATTCTGTACACGGGGCCGTGTCCACTGAACACGGGGCCGTGTCCAGCCTCTGTTTCCGTTTTTATTTTTGTTTTCTGATCTCGAGACTTGGTTGTGGTCTGCTGAGTGATTCTTATGGATCAATACTCAGGAGGTTACAACTACACCTATGAGGAGGATGGTTATAGGAGTAACATTTGCACTAATTGTAGTAATCCGTGGTCGGTTCAATATAGTCACTCATATCAACCATCCAATTCATACACCTATTATGAGGAGCCCAGGTACGAGCCATCAACTTCATACACATCCTATGAAGACCAAAGGTATGAACCTCCTCCCTCATACTCATATTTTGATGAACCAAGGTATGAGCCTTCATACTCATACTTTGAGGAACCAAGATATGAGCCACCACCTTCGTATGCTTACTATGAGGAACCATGGCGTGAACAACCCACCTCATATGAGTATTATGAAGAACAAAATTACGACCCTTATCCATCATATGCTTACAATGAAGAACAATGGTGTGAACCATCTACTTCATAAGGGTATTATGAGGAACAAAGGATCGAACAACCGGATTCAAGCTCTGAAAATCCCGATCCTTTTTCTATAACCGAAGTGACTGATAGGATATTAGAACACCTTAGAGTTATCGATCGTAATATAAAAGAATCTCGCGCAAGGGAAGAGGAGTCCCGCGCAAGAGAAGAATTAGATAAAGAAGAGATAACCGAAAGTGTAAAAATGGAAGAACAAATAAGTGAAGAACCGACACATGAGTTAAACAACGAAAAAGGTGAGTCCGACAACGTTAGAATTCAAGAAGAGTCTAATTTTGAAGAAATTAATCTCTTGTCACCTTCTGTTGAAAATCATTGTTTAGTTCCCACTCATGCTAAGTTTTTAAAAGAGTTAAACACTAACACTAAAATTGACGAAACGGTACGTGTTAAGTTAAAAGAAGACCCATTTGAAATTAACTTTACACCGGTTCCATGTTTCTTTCAAAATTCATTTATTAGTAATGTCACAATTGATAAAGATCTTTGTGTTAACATAATGCCTAACTACATCTTCGAAAAATTAAGTATTAGTGATTTTTCTCCACTTCAAATACCCATTTTTCTATCCAATCGGAAGGTAATAAAATCAATCAGTGTAGTTGAGGATGTCTTGGTTCAAACAAATCAGATGGTAGTTCCCACCACTTTGTCATCCTCGATGACGCTCCCCTAATGTTGGGACGACCATTTGAAAAAATCACGAAGCCTTGAAAAAACGGAAGTTCAACAATCTACCTCTTCAATTAGGGGCATTTAAAAGAAGTGTCGATCTTGAGCGGTCAATGAAATATCCATTCGGCAACAATGACCCCCTAATTGAAGATGAAGATGAACCACCCGATACAAGTGAAAAGTTTGACCACTTTGTTGAAGAAGAGGTCGCCATAGAACAAACTTTTAAGGTTCTTGATCAAAATGAGCAACCAAATAAGGAGTCTCCTAAAGACCCACCTCTTGAGCTCAAAGAACTTCCAAAAGGTTTGGAATATGCTTTTCTAGACAAAGATGGTAAATTACCTGTAATTATTTCGTCTAAATTAGAAAAAGAAAAATTAATTAGTCTTTTGAAAAAACACAAAAACGCTATTGCTTGGAAGCTGGTAGATATTAAAGGAATAACTCCTTCCATGTGTACACACAAAATTTTAATGAATGATGACTACAAATCGGCAATACAACCACAACGTCGAGTAAATCCCAATGTTCAAGAAGTGGTTAAAAACGAAGTCATCAAATTACTTGACGCCGGACTTATTTATCCTATCTCCGATAGTCCTTGGGTAAGTCCCGTCCAAGTAGTTCCAAAGAAAGGAGGTATGACGGTAATAACTAATGAAAAGAATGAACTAATACCAACAAGAACCGTCACAGGATGGAGAGTATGTATATATTATAGACGATTAAATGAAACAACAAGAAAAGATCACTTTCCTATACCCTTCATTGATCAAATGTTAGAAAGATTATCCGGTCATAAATTTTATTGTTTCTTGGATGGTTTTTCAGGTTACTTTCAAATCCCGATAGCACCCGAAGACCAAGAAAAGACAACCTTCACATGTCCCTATGGAACTTTTGCTTATCGACGCATGCCGTTTGGTCTATGTAATGCCCCTGCAACTTTCCAACGTTGCATGGTAGCCATCTTCCATGACATGATAGAAAAGACAGTGGAAGTCTTCATGGACGACTTTTCTATCTTTGGGGATTCATATGACCAATGCCTCGATAACCTTGAACGAATGCTATCCCGATGTGAGGAAACTAACCTCGCCCTTAACTAGGAAAAAATGCCATTTCATGGTAACAGAGGGAATAGTGCTCGGTCACAAAATCTCGAGCGAAGGAATGGAGGTGGATCGAGCCAAGATTGACACCATTTCTAGATTACCACCTCCATCCTCCGTTAGAGCTATCAAAAGTTTCCTAGGGCATGCCAGATTTTATAGGCGGTTTATCAAAGACTCTTCTAAAATCTCGAGACCTCTAACAAAATTACTTGAAAAAGATGCTCCTTTCATCTTTGACAAGGATTGCAATCAAGCATTTCTAACCCTAAAGGAAATGTTAGTCAATGCACCTATCATGATAGCGCCTGATTGGAAATTTCCTTTCGAAATCATGTGTGATGCCAGTGACTTTGCAGTTGGAGCTGTCTTGGGACAAAGAAAAGAAAAGCATTTTCACCCAATTTATTATGCTAGTAAAACACTTAATGATGCACAAGAAAATTACACAACAACTGAAAAAGAATTACTAGCTGTGGTATTTGCTTTTGATAAATTCCGTTCTTATCTTGTTCTTTCTAAAACTATAGTCTATACAGATCATGCAGCCATTCGATATCTCTTCAAAAAGCAAGACGCAAAACCACGTTTGATTCGGTGGATTCTACTCCTCCAAGAATTTGATATTGAAATCAAAGACAAAAGAGGAGCAGAAAATACCGCAGCAGATCATCTTTCACGCTTAGAAGACCCAGCTTTGGAGGCAACCAGGGATGAACAAATCAACGAAAAATTTCCAACGGAGTCCCTAGAAATGGTGGAATACAAGGAAGAACCATGGTACGCCGACTATGCTAACTACCTAGCTAGCGGTATAGTCGCTAAGGGTTGGCCACATCATCAAAGAAAAAAAATTCTTTGCCAATGTGAAACACTATTTTTGGGAAGATCCATATCTTTTCAAAATGTGTGCCGACGAACTCATCCGACGATGCGTCCATGGTAGCGAAGCACGAGGCATTCTCCGCCATTGTCATGAAGGTCCATACAGAGGGCATCATGGTGCCGTTAGTACCGCACGAAAGGTATTTGATTCAGGATTTTATTGGCCGACCATTTACAAAGACGCCCAAAGTCTTGTCAAGACATGTGATGCTTGCCAAAGAACAGGTAATATTTCTTCCAAAAACGAAATGCCACAAAATGGCATTCTTGTTTGTGAGATTTTTGACGTGTGGGGACTCGACTTTATGGGACCTTTCCCACCATCGAAAGGAAACAAATATATACTTGTGGCAGTAGACTACTTGTCTAAATGGGCCGAGGCCGAGGCACTTCCAACAAATGATGGAAGAGTCGTGGTAAGATTTCTGAAAAAATTATTCTCTCGTTTTGGCACACCTAAAGCATTAATAAGTGATAGAGGCACCCATTTTTGCAATCATCAACTTGAAAAATTTTTAACAAGATATGGGGTCTATCACCGGGTCTCAACAGCATATCACCCTCAAACAAACGGACAAGCCGAAGTGACTAATAGAGGTTTAAAACGAATACTTGAAAAAAACCGTAGGGTTAAATAAAAAGGAATGGACAGATAAATTAGATGATGCTTTATGGGCTTTTCGAACTGGTTATAAAACAACAATAGGTACAACCCCATATAAGCTAGTCTATGGAAAAAGCTGTCACTTGCCAGTAGAAATTGCACACAAAGCCTACTGGGCAATTAAAAATGTAAACTTAGATTTAGAATTTGCTGGTAAAAATCGATTTTGTCAATTAAATGAATTAGACGAGCTTAGGAATTATGCATACTCAAACTCCGAAATTTACAAGGAAATAATGAAAAACTTGCATGACAAACATATTAAACCTAATGAATTTCGAGTGGGAGATCTAGTTCTTTTGTTTAATTCACGACTTCGCTTATTTCCTGGTAAATTAAAGTCTAGGTGGTCAGGACCTTTTTCCATCACCCATATTTTCCCACACGGTGCAATAGAAATTAAATCTCGGAATGGACCCCCATTCAAAGTCAATGGCCAAAGGCTGAAACTCTATCAAGGATTCATTGAGGATGAAGAGGAGGAGATCTCACTTCAAACGGTTGAAGAATGAAAACATCATCATCATCATACCTGGTAAGTTACGAACGATAAGGACGACATCTAAATCGGTAAGTCTTCTAACCAAACTTTTTGGGAAACAACGGGCACTCACACGAGCGCCAAAATTTTTTTTTCAAAACTTTGCTCGGCACGAGGCCGTGTCCGCTGGACACGGGGCCGTGTCCGCGCTACTGTCGGGATATATTCCCCTTTTCATAACAGTTACTTCATTCCACACGCCCCGTTTCCCCGAAAACGCTCTGGTTTCAGGCGATTTTCCGCAGATTTTCAACGTCTCCTATCATTCTAACAACATCAAGGTATGATTCTATCACTATTATTAGTTAGATTAGGCATTTGCATGTAGTTAAAACACCAAAAATTTGGGGAAAAATCTAGGGTTCTTGAAGTTCATCCAGATCGAACCTCAAATTTTTGTTTAGATCTGTTAGCATTTAGTTAGATTAGTGTTATAGGAAGTAAACCCACTTGTATTGTTCAAAGATTCGCCCGATTTCTCACAAAAACCCCAAACCCTTGTTTTTGAACCGAAAAAGATAAAATTGAATGGGTAAACGGGTTGTTTTGGGAAAACGGCACTTGGGGTTTCATTTTCGGGGGAAACCGCACCTATTGGACCAAAAATTTTCAAGTTTTCGAAACCGGGTCGAAAAATGATATTTTTGTGTAACAGACGCCTGGACACGGGGCCGTGTCTGCTGAACACGGGGCCGTGTCTGCTGAACACGGGGTCGTGTCCAGCCCACTGTTTGCAGTTTTGTCCGAAAATTCTAATGTTTCGTGCTAACTTTTGGCGTATTCTTTCAGATGGCAAGGAAGTTCACAAGGTTTAACGCAAATGAGCTCGATGCTAGGGCTAGATACGAAGTACTTCAAACAAGACCGGAAGAATACCCAAGGCAAGCATGCACGGATTTGTTAGCATTGGTAAACCAACTCGACCGCTTCAACAACCTTGTCACAGGACCATTAAGAGTCGCTTTAACAACTCGACTCCGTTCCGTCCACGAATGCACTTTGGAATTCTATAGCACCTTCACATTCAACTCAAGGTGCGACCCATTCGACAATGATGGGGTAGCATTCAGATGTGGTGGAACTAGATATTCGATCTCTATGGCACAATTTGGGTCGATTGTCGGGTTGTATGCGGAAGAAGATGCAGGTAACGAGGAAAATACTGGAGGGATGTGAGAGATAGATGAAAACGATCGCCAAGCCGCGTGAGCTCAAATTGGTGAAGGCCACTACAATCCGAGCAGCACTAAGAGCACGAAGTTGAGGGATCCGCTCTATCGATACATCCATAGGCTCCTTGGCTATTCTCTTAGCCAAAGGCATGATAGCGGCGGCGTCGTTGGATTAAGAGATCTTGTTGTCCTCCACTGCATCCATAACCGCAGGCACCTCGAAGTCCCTTTCCTCATGCTCCGAAACATGCATCTGAACCGCCTTGCTTCTGCACCAACCCCTATCTTTTTTGGGGGATGGGTGTACCGTCTCTTCAAGCACTTCACCAACATACCTAGGTCATTCGGAAGGAGCCCATGGTCGGGTTGGGTAGATATACACATCTGCCGCTCAATGAACCTAATCTATGAGGCTGAAGACGGGACGGTGAGCTTCCAAAGGATGCAAGGGCATGCATGGAACCCGCAGGAGGCACTTGTCCTTCACGCTCCACAACATCATCAGTACCAGTACCAGCCACATGGTGATCCAGGCCAGTCCTCCTCCGGAGGCGGTTTTCCTAACTTCCAAAGTTTACATGATTTATTGAAGGAAAACCTCATGTGCACCAGGAACACCTACAATATGGCAAGCAACACGTACAACCGGGTTGGGGCGATCGAGAGAAACATATCCGATATCCAAGACGATATTGGAAATATCTGGGAGTACATTGCTGGGCATGGTGGAGATGATGATGATGAGGACGAGGACATGGATTAGGCGGGAAGAGCGGAGGAAGAAGCGGTTGGTTGGTGATTCCCCAGGTGAACCTTTAATCTCGAACAATTTAAGGCCTGCGTGCCGAGTGTTGAACAATTTACTTTCTTTTAATTTTCTACACTTATTTTTCCTTTTTCTTTTTTTTAACTTTGTTGACATGGATGTTGAACTTGGTAAAATTAGGATGTTTGCTATGGTGTGGTATAGTGTTTATTGATTAAGCAGGTACATACGAGGCTTAGAGTACTAAGCATTAGTACTACTAAAGCCGGGACAGGAAAACCGAAGAAAGAAACCTGTTTTTCAACCTTGCAGATTGTCCACACGGGGTCGTGTCCAGCCGACACGCCCCCGTGCCCACTCCCCTGAACCTGATGTTTGTTTTAATTCTGCAGGCTTTGACAGACACGGGGTCGTGCCCAGCCAACACACCCCCGTGTCCACCTTCTGTAAGTTTTCGTTACTGGCACCTGAACACGTGGGCGTGTCCAACGAACACGGTGCCGTGTCCAGCACCCAGTAACACAAAATTTTTGCTTTTTCACACCTTTTTACACATTAAATCAACCTAAAAACTTATTTTTGGAACACATTGAGGACAATGTGTAATTTAAGTGTGGGGGGGGGGGGATGCTAAAACCTTGAATCTTGTAAGTCCTAAATACAAGCCTTACACAAAACTCTATTGGAACCGCTAATCACCCCAAATTTTTTTCAAAAAAATTTCATATTTTTTTTTACTTTTCTAGGTTTAACTTGGGAATTTCAAAGTTCTAAAAAGGTTATATTTTTACAAATTTACAACCGATAGCGTCGTGATAAAAAGAACCAACATAAGAAAATTATGAAAAGGCATGGCAAACTTAGTTAAAATTTGATTATATATACTTTATCACATAAAAACCCATTCCCACAAAAGTGAGTTTTGAGCTTTTATTGAGCATACAAATACATATCTTTAAATTAAATTCTCATTTTTCGTTTCTTGTGTGAATAGCCGATTGGTTCTTACGACTCTAGAACTTGCCATGACGATACATTCCCGCTCCTTACAAACTTAAACCCGAGTAAGTAAATGATGGAGGCATTAGGACTAACCCTTTTTATTTCTACACCATTATTTTTCTTTTTTTTTACCACCTACCCAAAATCCCCCTAGTTAGCCCCTTTGAGCCTAAACCTTTTCATTTCATAACCCAAACCAAACACCCTTTCACCCACCAAAACCTTTTTCATTTTTAACCCCTTGTTTTAGTAACTAGCTCGGTTCTTCGTATGACTTTTCAAAAAAAAAATGTGTTGATGATGAAGCAAAAAGAAATAAACAAGCAAGTTCATCAAAAATAACTTTGTTTGGAATTATGGCTTCATCAAAATAAAAAGTTGAAAATAGAAAGTCTTACGAAAACCGATGCTTTTTACGCTTTTTCGCCCTTTTCTACTAACCACTAACCACTAACCCAACCACCTACCTTTAACCCAAGCCTAACCCTTCACCCAAAAAGTCCTCTTGATATTTACAAAGGTATATAGTTAAAAAGGAGGAGGATTGATTGCTTGGCAAGCTTATGGTAGGAGTAAGTTCCATGCCGCTCTCGAGTGATCCACTAAAATACATTTTCGGACGAGTGTTGAGTGATCCCCCGTGAGGTATGTGAACTTGTATATAAAGAGAATTTTAAAGAGGCATGTTATGCCCTAATAAGTAATTTATCTTATGAAAAGTTTTAAATAAATCATGACGAATAGGATTGTAAATAAATAAAAATAAAACTAAATAAAGAATCTTGGAAATCCCGACACTCTATGACAAGCCCAAAAACTTTCTCTTCTACCTTCCATTTAGGAGTGTAAAGCCACATTATAAAGAGTTTTGCTTGAGAACAAGCAAAGATTCAAGTGTGGGGGTATTTGATGTGTGCAAAATGCAACATATAAATTACATCAATTGTGGCATAAAACTAACCCTGTTTTAGTACTAATGTTGGAAAAAGTGTGCTTTTGTCTTCCTTTTGTATTTTCAGGATTAAATGAGCTCAAATTAACAAAAGAAGCAAAAAGACAGCAAAATCTAACATAAATACAAGAAAAGGAACAAACGTGGCATGCCCGACCCCACGACAGCATCTTCCCAAGCAAAACAAGAAGACAGAAGACTGAACACTCCCCATGCTCAGCCAGCACGGGGGCGTGCCCAAGTGTCAGCAGAAAAGACAAAGTGGTAGAAGCTTCTATTGCCCACCACGGGGCCGTGCTCAGCGGACACGGGGTCGTGGTCAACTATAAGATTCGCAGAATCTAGGCAAATCTTGATAGTACAGATACGCTTCTGCTCACGGGGTCGTGCCCAGCGGACACGGGGCCGTGGTCAACTAATAAAGACAAGAGCAATTAATGAAGAAAGAGAAGGATGTGGACACGGGGCCGTGCCCACTGGACACGGGGCCGTGCCCACTCACGGGGCCGTGCCCACTGGACACGGGGCCGTGCCCACTGGACACGGGGCCGTGCCCGAGCTTCTGTTCAGCCTATAAATAGGAGTGCTTGGCTCAAGCTCAAACCATCCCTTGGCACACCACATCTCTCACACTTCACCCACCACCACCATAACACCATCATCCACCACCATCATCCATTGTCCATCATAGAGTGTGTGAGTCGTCTCGGGATCCAAGATTGATCGTAAGAGTTCTTGACAATCAAGGCCCTGTTTGCCTAAGTCTCTTACATCACTTGGTGAAGACAAAGTGTCTAGTGTAATACTTTTTATTTTTAATCTTTTCGCACTTTTTAATTGGTTATGTATTAATGACTTTAATAACTAGTTTCTTATGTTGAAGGTGATTCTTCCTTATCGTTTGTCCGTGGTGTCTTGGCATTATTTTACTGTCTATATAAAATAAAAGATTTTCACCATTCATATCTCCACGGTCTATATGGAGGTATGTTGGCTACCTGGTCGGGGGTTAAGGGAACGGTTTGGTAAGAGTCTTGCTGTTGTTCAGCGTTTAGAGATCCTGCAAGGGACCTGGGTCAAATTTAGTAGGACCTCCTTCAATACTTAACGGTATTGGATGGCGGGGGTCCAAACTCTTTGATCCCCTCATAAGATAAACTACTATTAATACTATAACCCGGCTACTTAGGACTCTATTCTTGCTGACTCAGACTACTTAGCCGAGGGTAACGTCACCTTCAAAAGAGGGGCCTACCATAATTTGCATTAATAACTTAATTAATTATCTTTCAATAATCCAACCCTTTAGGATTGTATCCTTGCTGACTCAAACTACTGGGTTAAGGGTAACGTCACCTCCAAAAGAGGGGCCTACTACAATAACTAAGATAATCTCTTAAATAGTGAAAAAGTGCGGAAATAATCAAAGGTTACACTAAACACGAGTCGGAGCCAAGTGATTCATCTTGTCTATCTATTTTTCTTTTATTTTTATTTTTCAGCATTTTAGTTAATTTTTATTTTCTTAGTTTAAAACATTTTTCTAAACTTTTGATTTGATTAGACGTTGAGGATAAACCGGTACTAAAAGCTCTTGTGTCCTTGGACGACCTCGGTATCTTGCCAACACTATACTACGCTCACGATGGGTGCACTTGCCCATATGTGTGTTTAGTGTTAGTAAATATCGTGTTTTATAAATTTAAAACTTGGCTAAAGAAAGTGTAAAAGGGCTTAAAATATACTTAAACTTATATACACACTTCACACGCATCAGTATGTAGATGTGTATTTATGTATATATGAAGATATGTATGTGTATATGCATGTGTGTAGAGATAATGGAAGGTATGTACATATGTAGATGTGTATGTATGCATGTAAGAATGTATGTATGCATGAATTAGATACGTTGAGTACTACGTTATTAATAGTGTGCCTTAAGAATGAAAAGTAATACATGTACATTATTGAAGCCTCACCAGGATATGGATACGTAGAGGAAACGCTTAAAGTTAGAAAGATAACGAAATGGGGAGTGTGCAAGAATGAATCTTGTTTATGTATTGTGCACTAATCTTATGAATGTATGTGGTGAGTGCAGGTTGTACGAATCACGAGCGATTATCACGAGGATTAGAGATCGAAGACCGAGTCATAGGATAGATTGTACGGGAATAATTGAGTATGTACTTTAGTAAACAGGACTTATACTTTATTTTTGTAAAAGATTCATATTAAAACGAACTTTCAAGTAAGTCAAGACGTTTGTAATGAAAGAAATTTTATGGCACGAATTTCCGCTGCGACTTTTTGTCAAATACGTATTAGGACCTAACAATGTTGGGTTAAACGCGTAAGAAACGAATTTAGTAGGCGTGACTAGATGGTAAGAACTCCGAAATGATAAATAAATTTATTTAATGATAAGCGCGAAATGTTGGTCGTCTAGACCAAATGGGTCAAATGGTAACGTTGATACCATTTGACAATTAACGACTAATAAGCGTTTGTTAAGATATACGCTCACATGATAAGACGGCTTATGGATTAGTGATGCAATGGATTAGCAACCTTGAGATAAGGTATTAAAACGGGTCAATATGTTGACCCGAGCCAGGTACGCATATGTGGACTTATAGTTAAAAGTGCAAAAAGGGTCAAACATTTAGTCGAAGTCCTTCATCGCAAAAAATGAAGGATTAAATATGACCAAAAATCCCTTGATAGGTAAACCGGGTAAACAACCCTTATAGGTTTTTTAGAAACTTATATTATGACTTTGTAACCCTTAGATGTGTATAAAAGTTCTAGGCAAAAACATTTGTGGGTTGAATGCCTAGAAATAGTCAATTGCAAAAAAGGACTAGCCGAAGGGTAAAAATGGGATTTTGGGTTCCTTATGTTAAATCCACCACAAAAATAGTTGTGGTGGAAGATAAGTAATTATTTAGCAAGAAAAGACGAGGTGCGAAAAGAAAATAGCAAGTTTGATGCTTAGATGCTTCAAAGTCCCCTAAACGGGTCAAAATAGACTAAGAAGTAAATTGTGGTTAAATGCTTAGATAGATACAAATGAATCGGTAAATGTAAACGCCCACATAAACTCTATGATGTGAGCGAAAACGTTAAGGTTTGACAAGCCCGGGATGGGTAAAAATGATAGGAATTGACTATTTTCCAGAGCATGTAGTGAGATGATAATGCCAAACGGGTCGAATAATCACTTAAAGGAATTATGAGCCAATAGTGGATAAAGCAGATTTTTATGCAAACCAAGGTGATAAACGGGTCCGTAATTTAATTACAGACGCGTAGGAAAAAGAATCGTGCAAAACGGATTTCTGAATTGAAAGTTATGCACGTTTTTGTGTAACTTAAACTTGCGAGAAGTTGCTGCAGTTCAGCAACAAACATTCTGGACAAAACATGGGGTCACGCCACGCGACAGCAAAAGCAAGGAGCCCTCGCGCGACGCGACGGGTTCCAAAATTAAAAAAAAATGTTTATTTTAATATTATATGCATTGCGAACCCGTTTAAATACGTTTTAAGCTACGTATGACTAATCCAACTCATGTTTTATGAGCTGTAGGTAAAATTCTAGTACCGGAGGACGATCAAGCTCAATGAAGAACCGAACACGATCAAGAAACAAGCTTCCGCACGTCGCTACTTAGTTTTTTTACGACAACTCAATTAGACTATGTTGTATAACTTTTAAATTCTAAAAGTTTTAATAAACTCGTATTATCATACGTATGTGTAATCGTATAAACATGTATTTATACGGAACTTATATAAAATATTGTATAAACCAAGCAAGGGTGTTACAAACACTTAACTGACAGCTCCTCATCCAGTCCTCCATATATTAAGAACATGTCCTTAGTCCTTCTTAAGTACTTAAGAATGTTATTCACTGCAGCCCAGTGACTCTCTCCTGGATTCTGTTGATATCTACTCGTCATGCTAAGAGCATACGAGACATCAGGTCTAGTACATAACATGGCGTACATGATGGAACCGATAGCAGAAGCATATGGAACTCTTTCCATTTTCTTCTTTTCCTCTTCGGTCTTAGCAAACTGCTCGCCATTAAGAATGGTTCCATGTGCCATGGGCAAGAGCCCCCTTTTTGAGTCTTGCATTGAGAAGCGTCATATGACCTTATCAATATATGTACTTTGACTTAAACCTGATAACTGCTTTGATCTATCTCTATAAATCTTTATTCCTAGAATATAGGCGTCTTCACCAAGATCTTTCATTGCGAAACATTTTCCTAACCAAGCCTTAACATTTTTTAGCATAGGGATATTGTTTCCAATGATTAGTATGTCATCTACATACAGGATTAGAAAAGTGATATAGCTCCCACTAGATTTCTTGTAAACAAACGGTTCATCTTCGTTTTTAATGAAGCCAAACTCTTTAATTTTCTGATCAAAACGAAGATTCCAGCTGCGAGATGCTTGCTTCAATCCATAGATGGATTTATTTAGCTTGCACTCCTTATTAGGATTATTTGGATCGACAAAACCTTCAGGTTGAACCATATAGACATCTTCAAGTAAGTGTCCATTAAGGAACGCGGTCTTGACATCCATTTTCCATATCTCATAGTCATAATATGTAGCAATGGCAAGTAGAATTCTAATAGACTTAAGCATGGCTACTGGCGAGAAAGTTTCCTCATAATCAATTCCTTGAGTCTGAGTGAACCCTTTCGCTACAAGCCTTGCTTTCTAGGTTTGCACGTTTCCGTCCATGTCGGTCTTTGTTGGTGCATGAGATGTCTGTTGACTACGTTTACATTAAGTCTTAGGTCAAGTTTGATCAAGATTGGAGCTTAAAAGTCAAATTAGGGTTTTAACTTGTTAATTTCGCTCATATGTACATTTAGATAGGTGATTTCGCTTATAGGTACATTAGTGGTTTCGCTTATAGGGTTAGTTAGGAGGTTTCGCTTATGCAGACACATGGGGTTTCGCTTATATGGCAGTCCATATAAGCGAAATCAGCCAACTATAAATACCTGTCATGTGTTCTTCATTGCTAACCTTTAGAGCGAAACTAGGTCATGCTTGTGGTGTCGAAACTCTGTCAAATTGCATTCAAAAAGCATCAATAAAGAAGAAATTGAAAGAGAAAAGTTGTTGTTACTTTGTATACACTGATTCCGCCTTTGTACACAAAGATGAACTACCTTGACTGACTTTTCAGGGTCGCAAACCGGTCCAACAAGTGGTATCAGAGCTTCAGGACGAGGAGTTCATACTACTACAGCTGATTCGACCAAATTCTCTCATTTCTACTCACTTTCTCTCATGCTTTTTTGATTTGAACTAGTTCCTACGGTTGAAATGACCTGATTTTCGAGTATAACGTGTAAAACATAGAAATAACAAACCCTAGAAAGAATCAGGTTAAAATACGGATTAAAAATGGTAAAAATCAACTAAAAACCTGATTTCGCTTTTACGGTAATCATAGGGGTTTTGCTCAAACAGACTTGGTATTTCACTCATAGTTACATCATTGCTATTTCGCTCATAAGTCCAATCAGATTTCGCTCATTAGAACACATCTGATTTCGCTCATACGGACACTTTCAGATTGATTTCGCTTATTTGTCAAAGTCTGATTTCGCTCTTAGGGACTAAATTGAGTGATTTCGCTTTTGTGACATACCTAGTTTCGCTCATACGGACATAACTAGGGTTTCGCTCAAAAGGACATATCTGATTTCGCTTTTTGTGACAAGTTGTTGATTTTGCTTTTGAGTCATAAAAGTCAACCTGGTTTCGATCTAAAGACTTAAAGTCTATTTTCGCTCATAGTGTTATTCTTGATTTAGCTTATAAGGGAATACTTGGTTAAAATCTGATTTCGTTTGAGTGTCATATTTCGCTCGAAAGTGAACATTTTTCGTGTCAAGATCATTTCACGACAATCAAGTGTCAGTGTATTTCAGATTATTGGATTTTGTTTAAACTGATTAAATTTGTTTGCTTGTTCTCAGGTGTTTGAAGATGTCAAGCAGTGAGGTTGATCCTGATAAATGGTGGAAAATAGATTACGCAAGGTGGGAAATCGGAAAATTAAGTGAACCATTCAAAGAAGCCCAGAGAGCTAAAAGATGGAATGAAGAGTTGGAATGTTACATGGATCCACGGGGTAATCCAATTGCTGACCCATCAAAAGTGGATTTCAAAGCTGTAACAAATTTGCTTCCAAGACAGACTACTTTCAACACAAGAAGGTTATCCGATAAAGCATATTTGCCTGATTTGGAGAAGAAGATAAGAGAGGTTTGTGAAGCAAGTCTACCGAAGATGGTAGAAATGAAGAAGCGAAAAGAAGAAGAATTGAAAAAGATGGTTGAAGATTTGAAGAAGATAGCTTTAGAGGAAGTCAAAGTGGAAGCAGTAAAAACTGAGAAAGAGAAAGAAGTTGTTACTGAAAAACAGCAGGTTTTTGAAGAAGTAATTTCAAAGAAAGAAGAATCTGAAAAGTCTGTATCTGTGAAATCTGAACCAGTGATTAAGAAAGTGATTGCAGAAGACACATCAGCCTTTGAGATTGTTCAAAAGGAGAAGAAACAGACTGAAGATATTCAAACTTTGAAAGATGAGAAGAAAGCTGATGATGAACAGATTTTGGAGTTGCGCTTGAACTGCGAAAAACTAAAATCTGAAAACAACAAACTTTTGAAGAACATTGAGAGTTTGTCATTAGAAAACAAAAATTTTAACGAAAAAGAAAATGTTTTTGAAAATGAAAAATTAAAGATTGAAAAAGATTTTCAAAGTCAAATGAAGGTTTTAGAAGATGAAAAATCTGTTATTTTTAAAAATAATCTTGAAAAACAGATTGAAATAAATTCTCATCTTCAGAAAATCATTCGGCTTGAAAATGAAGCTGAAATTGCTCGAAATAAAATTAATGAGCTTGAAAAGAAATTGAAAGGTTTTGTGAATTCTACATTACATGTTTGTCCAAAACCGATCAATTCTGTTCCAATAAGTGACAATGTCACAAATTTTGACAAAGTCAAAATTGAAAATTGTGATGAAATATCTGATGATGAAAAAGAAAAAGAAAAGAAAAGAAAAATATTTTTAGATTTACAAGAAAATTTTCAAAATACTGTTTTGCAATCTACTGAAATAGGTGAATGCTCAAAGCAAAAACCTGTTAAGAAGAATGCAGAACAGAAACAAAAAGATAAAAATTTGAAAGATTTCAAAATTGAAAATAAAAGCTCATCAGATAAGTCATCCAATCATTATCAAAAATCACAAAAATTTAAAAATGAAAACTCACAAAATGTTGGTAATAAGTGGTGCAGGTTTGACCACAGTGCTCAAAAGCCAAATCCAGCATTGAAGAGGAGAAATGACTATAACCAAGCCAAACAATGTTATGATCTGAAGGTTTGGACTGACAGAAGTGGATGGTACGATAACAGAGTGTGCTACACTTGTGGTGTGAGAGGACACATTGCTGTTAACTGCCAGAATTGGAATTGTGAAACAAGAAGATGCTATAATTGTCATATCAGAGGACATATTGCCAGAGATTGCCCAAGGAGATCAATGGGAAGATTGAGGGTTGAATCTCAAAGAATGGCAAAGAAACCAGTCAATGTCAAGCCCAAAGAACAGAAGGTTCAAGAACCTAAAGTTCAAGAAAAGAAAGTGAAGCTTTCTCAGGGGCAGAAAGACAGACTGAGGAAGAAGAGGAAGAAGGCAAGAGAATATCTGGAGAAAATTTTGTCCTCGGGTTCACCGGACAGTTTGAATAAGAGTTCTGATGA
This sequence comes from Helianthus tuberosus, assembly GCA_030545235.1. Lineage (NCBI taxonomy): Eukaryota > Viridiplantae > Streptophyta > Magnoliopsida > Asterales > Asteraceae > Helianthus > Helianthus tuberosus. The sequence goes on along the minus strand of CM060369.1, from coordinate 124,920,457 downwards.
ATCAACTAACTCGATTGCAAAGTCAAGAAAGACGAATTCATCGGATACAAATCTGAGAACGAAAGAAGAAAAGAAGAAGAAGAAAATGGTCGGCGATGAATCTGATGTGTCAAAGTCAGACAAGCCACCATCAGGCAATGAATCTGACAAGTCAAAGTCAGACAAGCCATGTGCAGGCAATGATTCTGGTTCATCAAAGCCAAAGGAGCCTGTTGTTGAGGTAAAATCTGAGAATTCAGGTTTAACAATGGATGATGCAAATTTTCCATCATTGTTGAACAAGAATTCAAAATCACCCAAGGCTGGTCAGGCTTGGGTGAATCTTTTCAAATAGAAAAACCTGACTTGCCGGAGTTCCCAGGTTGGTAAGCGTGGAACATGTATCGGCACATTTCTTGAGAAATTTCACTCTGGTGATTTTTCGCCTTACATGTGGTAAATCAGGGACATTAAGTCGTACTTGATTTCCTACATGTGTTTGTGTTGTTAGAATTTTGAACTGTTAAATTTTTCAAAATGGTTAAAGGAGAACAAAGTGATGAAGTAATCCCCTAACCAACAAGTGGTTTGTTAATTCAACAAAAACTAATTTTCCGAAAGAAACATTTGACTAAAACAAACTTAAGTGTTTCGAAATCACAATGGGAAAATAGTTTGTTGTCAGGGGGAGTTCTGATTGTTTATGCCAAATGGATGGCGAATTGAAGTAATTCGATATCGGTTGTCAGTTTGTTTTCAAATTTTCCTTGAAAATCAAAATTGAAACATATTTTGATTTTAGGGGGAGAAAAATTTTTAGAAAAAAAAATTAGAAAATTTGAAAATGTCAAAAACATTGAAAAAGCAAAAATGAGTTTTGTTGTGAAAAAGAGGAAATGATAGTAAATCAGTGAACTATCACAGCATGCTAAAGATATGAAATGTCAAATGTGATAAAAGGTCTCACTGATGATGTGTCGATAGGTTTTCGCACATTTAGTAGATTTATTCGGGATATAAACCTAAAATTTCAAACTTGTGAAATTTGTGGGGAACACTACTTGGATATATAGGTAACCCCTGAAATCTCGTTTGAAAGGTCTCGTATTCTGATATACTAGGTTTTTATACTCATTGATGTCTGGGGTATTATTCCGGGACTTCTGCTGAATGGAAGTTCTGACCTAGTCCTTGGATAATACTTTCCACAAATGCTTGAAACATAGCATAAACCCTCAGCATGCAGATGAAACAATAAAATTGATAGTCGCTGCTGTTGTAGCTAAAAGATCCTCTAAAGGGGACATACCGTAAAGTCGAAGCTGATATCTCTCTGCGTATACGGAAGTATCGACCTGAGATCCCTCGGCCCTCGCATTACCTAATTTATGTACAGATATCATTGTAGTATACTCACCTGTAAGACTGAATATTGGGATTCTGGATACAGGAGTATATTCAAGAGGTGGGACACATGAATGAGCTAAGTTCATAAGACATCTAAATCGTATCCTGAGTAAATTGAAATTTGTGTGAGGATTTAAGATGGATCAGTATATCGACAATCAAGGTGAATCGTTTAGAACTGAAAATGTCAAAAGCTTAACGGTGCTTGTGATTTGTTTCATAAACTGATATGATCCTCTTACACAAACTCACAAAAATATTATCTGTATATATTTGTTTACTGCATTTCATTCAAAAACAAAAATCCAAAAAGATTTTCGGAGTGTTTTAGCATAAAATTTTGAAAATTCAAAAAGATTTTCGACAACTGATGTTGAAGAGCTGATATTCAAAATTCAAGTGCTAAATATGATGAACTACATTGGATTGGGAGAATTTGTTGAAAACTTTGAATGTCATATATAAATGTTTTGAAAGATTGTGTGTTTAGTTAATCAAGGTCATTCATTTGAACTTGATGTAACTAGTATGTTTGTTGAATAAATGATGTCTACCAGTAAGTTTCTTAAATACAATTGTTATAAATTTGTGAAACTTATGTTGAGGTAGAGGAAAGGCAAGTTAACCAGGTTGTAAACTTCATCATTCCCACGGAAGCTAAATGTCAAAGCTTGAACCAGATCAAGACCTCAGATTCCAGTATATCGAGAGGGGGAGTCTGTGAAAGGGGGAGTCTGGATCAACAGTTAAAAGGGAAGTCTGAAGATGGAGCTAGCAAGATCCTGAACTTGTGAAGATAGAGTGCTTATGATGAGAAGACAGAGAGTTGGAGATAAGACCAAGACTGAAGACTCAGAGCCGAAAACTTCGTCAACATCCAAGGGGGAGTCTGTTGGTGCATGAGATGTCTGTTGACTACGTTTACATTAAGTCTTAGGTCAAGATTGGTGCTTAAAAGTCAAATTAGGGTTTTAACTTGTTAATTTCGCTCATATGTACATTTAGATAGGTGATTTCGCTTATAGGTACATTAGTGGTTTCGCTTATAGGGTTAGTTAGGAGGTTTCGCTTATGCAGACACATGGGGTTTCGCTTATATGGCAGTCCATATAAACGAAATCAGCCAACTATAAATACCTGTCATGTGTTCTTCATTGGTAACCTTTAGAGCGAAACTAGGTCATGCTTGTGGTGTCGAAACTCGGTCAAATTGCATTCAAAAAGCATCAATAAAGAAGAAATTGAAAGAGAAAAGCTGTTGTTACTTTGTATACACTGATTCCGCCTTTGTACACAAAGATGAACTACCTTGACTGACTTTTCAGGGTCGCAAACTGGTCCAACAGTCTTATTCTTGAAGATCCATTTGTTTCCTACAGTCCGACCTTCGGTAGGAAGATCAACCAAATCCCAGACTTGGTTATCATACATGGATTGCATCTCTGCATTCATGGCTTCTTGCCATTTCTTGGATTCTGAATCCAACATTGCAGCTTTGTAAGTAGCAGGTTCAGCTTCATCAATCATGAAGATATCGTCATACCTTTCAGGTGCACGGCGATCCCTAATACTTCTTCGAACACTTGGTGTTTCTGTTGTTTCTTGAGTCCTCTCAGGCTCAACTTCAACAACTAGATCAGTTACTTCTGGTTCTGTCTGAACAACTGGTTCAGTCACTTGTGATTCTCGAATTTCTTCAAGATCCACATGGTTTTCTCCAATCCCTCGTGTCAGAAGCTCTTCCTCCAAGAAAGTGCCTCTGCGTTTAGTGAAAATCTTATTTTTAGAGGGGTGGTAGAAAAGGTAACCGATCCTTTTAGCGTATCCGACGAAAACCACTTTTCCGCCTCTGGGATCTAGTTTATCCGAAGATTCTAGAGTGACATAAGCGTTACATCCCCAGACCTTGAGATAGGATACTTTTGGTCTCTTTCCATGCCATATCTCATAAGGCGTTTTGTCAACCTTCTTCGTTGGAGCTATATTCACAAGTTTTGTGGCAGTTTCCAGAGCATAACTCCAAAAGGAGCATGGGAGGGTTGTTCGACACATCATTGATCGAACCATATCTAATAGAGTTCGATTTCTCCATTCAGACACACCATTATGTTGTGGCGTTCCAGGTGGAGTGAGCTGTGAAACTATTCCTCAATCCTTTAGATGGTCAATAAACTCCTGACTAAGATATTCACCGCCTCGATCTGATCGAAGCATCTTAATAGTTCTATTTAGCTGATTCTCTACTTCATTTTGGTACTCTTTGAACTTTTCAAATGTCTCATGTTTATGCTTCATAAGATAAACATTACCATATCTACTGAAATCATCAATGAATGTAACAAAGTATCTTTCTCCATGTCTTGACATTGTTCTGAATGGACCACATACATCTGTATGTACAAGTCCCAACAGATCATTAGCTCTTTCTCCAACATTTGAAAAAAGGTGCTTTTGTTAACTTTCCACTTAAGCATGATTCGCATTTGCCAAACGTTTCCGAACCCTTATAATCTAAGATTCCTGCGGTTTTAAGTTGTTTAACACGGTTCTCGCTTATGTGACCAAGTCTACAATGCCACATATACGTATCGTTAAAGTCCAACTTATTACGTTTATGGGAGATGTTGCATAATATGTTATTTTTTTGGATTTCTATCTCATAGATTCCATTGCTTGGTTTTGCATCAAAGTAAAATACATCATTAAAATAAGCAGAAATAAATTCACCATTAAAACGATAATTGAAACCTTGTCCATGCAAAGCAGAAACCGAAACAATATTTCTAGTAACACTAGGAATAAAATAAACATTGTTCAAAACAAGTTCTAAGCCAGAAGGAAGTAAAAGAACATATTCTCCAATCGCCTTCACAGCAACTCTTTGTCCATTGCCAACATGGACCTCCAAGTCGCCTTGTTTCAGCTTCTTAATCTTTCTTAGTCCCTGCAAAGCATTACAAATGTGAAAACCACATCCTGTGTCAAACACCCATGTTTTGCCAGAAAAAGAAAATATTTCAATAACATATATACCCTGAAGCCTTGGCTTGCTTCAGTTCAACTAAATACTTAGCACAGTTCCTCTTCCAGTGCCCAATTTCATTACAATGAAAACACTTGGCATCCTTCTGAGGCTTCTTGTTTGCAACTAATTTGCCTTTGCCCTTCCCTTTGCCCTGATTACCCTTTTTCTTGGTGTTAGGTTTCTTAACATGACCCTCCTTGATCATCAGCATTGGTGCAGTCTTGCTGGGTATATTCACCTCAGCAGTTTTGAGCATCTGATGCAGCTCTGCAAGTGTCTTCTCCATCCCATTCATATTGTAGTTCATAGTGAACTGATCATATGACTTAGGCAATGAGTTGAGGATGATATCCCCAGCTAATTCATCACTCAAGGGGGATTCCAGACGAGCCAAGTGATCAACATATGCCTTCATTTTTAGCACATGAGCGCTAACGGATGTACCCTCTTGCATACGAGTGGCTATGAGTGATCTCATCACATCAAACCTCTCATGACGAGCCTTCTGTTGGAACATTTCAACCAGGTGCTCATTCATCTCATATGTCATCTTGTCATCCATGGTCCTTTGAAGTTCGGGAATCATGGATGCTAACATTAAACATGAGACTTTCATAGAGTCATCAAAGTGCTTTGCATAGTTTCTCTATCCAACAGTTTGTTCTCCGCCTTGAGGACAATTTTCAAGTTGCGGTGCCAGTCCATGAAGTTGGAGTGGTTCAGTTTGTCCTTCTCTAAGATGGACTTGAGAGAGAATTGGGAGGAATTGTTTTCAGTTGACATCTACAAAATTCAAAATTAATTAATTAGTATTTTATGTTTTTAATATCTTAATTTAATTTTATGACCCAAAAACAAAATTTTAATTAAGATGAGATCCCGATTCATCATATGACAGTGAATTGGCTTAAGCACTATCCACTGGTATGATTATGTAGGTAAACAACGATTGTTAATTGTGTCCACTACACAACTCTCCATTTGGGGTTATCGCTTAAAACGATGTATGTTTAACCCCAACTATGCCCACTTGATGAACAAGCGATGTTTTGTCCTTTACTGTTAACTGTAACACCGGCCTATGTTCACAGGAATGATGAACAAGCGATAGGGCTGCAAACGAACCAAACGTTTGACGAACAGTTCGTGAACCGTTTGGCGGGAAGTTTGTTTGTGTTTGTTCGTTTATTAAACAAACGAACACGAACAAGAAATTTTGTTCGTTTAATTAAATGAACAAACATGAACAGAGGTCGTGTTCGTTCGTTTATGTTCGTGAACGTTCGATAACGTGTTCGTTTGTGTTCAATTGTTCATTAGTGTTTTTAATTTTTGTATTTATTTAAATACTTCAATATTCCGACAAATTAAGTATCTAATAAGTGTTAGTGTATTATATATTTTTTTTATGAATAATTGTTTGTGTTCGTCTATTTCTATTTGTGTTCATGAACATTGTTTTGTGCTCATGTGTGTTCATCAACGTTCGTTTTTGTCCGTTGTCTAAAATTAACAAACAAACACAAACACAAACGAACACGAACAAGTTCATTTCCTTAACAAATAAACACGAACATAAAATCTCGTTCGATAAGTGTTCGTGACAGTTCGCAAACACATATATTTCTTAACAAACGAACATGAACAAGGTCTTGTTCGTGTTCGTTTGGTTCGTTTGCAGCCCTAACAAGCGATGTTTTGTCCTTTACTTTTAACTGTAACACCGGCCTATGTTACACAGGAAACGCGATGATTACCTTCTTTCATGATGGACGCCCAGGTGTAGGGTATAGCACTAACATTTGGGTTCGATTTAGAATGAAGTGTTAACTCGTTAAGGGTGGCATAAAACATCAATTTAAAATTTGGGATTTATTTTAATATTTACCAAAAATATTTTGAATAACTCGTAGCATGAGGCGAGTTACACAATAGTTTATAAAATCCGATTTTATATAATTCGTGATAATAGAAACTCCTTTCCACGCTCGTACGATATAGTTTTAAATACCCTATTAAACTATGTCGGTCGTTTTATCACGAATGATCTTGTTTTAAATATTAATAAAAACCTTTTATTAAGTATACTTTTCAGTTTTATAAAACTTGTTTTAATAAAACGTTGTCTTGATTGTGAAAATTTTATTTATTTTGGGTTATCTAGATTATTTACAATAAATAAAACACAACAACAAATCACAATAATAAAAATCGAATCAAGCCCCTAATAGGTTGGCCGTTTCGTTTTAGCCAGAAACGAAACGAACTAGTCAAAAGGAGTTCAAAAGCTAATTTTTGAAAGCTCCCACTTGACCCGCGATCTCTATCTTCATGGTACCTGTTCGCCATTTATCTCGATCTTTTTTTTTTTATCTTGTACTCGAGAGATTACAATAATAAATTTGAAAATACAATAAAAACAAATCTATTCTAATCCTATCTATTACATCAGATCCAATATCCGTAACAAAATACAAATAAAAAAATACTATTACATCGGATCCAATATCCACAAAAAAATATAAATCAAAATAAAACCATAACCAACACAACCATGACAAAGGTCATAACCTAGGGCTCGATTCATATCACAATCCATAGACAACCAAAAGCTTTTGATCTTTTGCCAAAACAAATAATTTTTGACAAATAAAACATAGATCAAAATTATAACTTTACCATCTATACGCGTGTAACCTGGCTCTGATACCACTGATGGGAATCATAGTATCAAAATAATAGCGGAAGCGGTTTATATAATTTACCAAAAGCCGATTATATAAATTTGATTTATTGATCCGGTTAATAAATATTCCCAATCAGGATCAACGTTATACGTGTATAAACAAATAAAAGGAATAAACAACCATAGAGGGTTTTAGTAATCAACCTTTGATAACTACACCGGAATTGTAACACGCGGGTTACAACGAATCCTCGCTAGTAGGAAGTTCACAACCGAGCACAAGATACCCGAGAGTAGAATCGGCCAAGAAGAAGGCAGCGGCAATGCTTGGTCGACGGCAAGTGGATGGCGGCCAAGCTTAGGAGGGTGGCTAGGGTTTTCTGTTTTTATAAAAGTGTGTCTAGGGTTTCCACCTTAATCATCCTTTTATATAACCCAATCTTACATTAAGGCCTTTTAAGATTATACAATTATAATCCTTTTAATAATAATCTAATTAATATTAAGTCACTCGGGTTTAAACTATTATTATTTCACAAATAATAATCTACCTACTTGTGAACATATATGATTCGTGTACCAACGTGTAACTCTTCGGATCGTACCGAGTTAGTTACGTTGACTTTAATTACGGTCGGACATACATATATCCAACAATTTATACACATGTGTATATTGTTAATCTTTTAACAATATATATGTGTATATTGTCAATTATACATATATGTATATACATGTTTAAAATTGAAAAATAAGTGTTATAAATCTTTGATTGAGGTGAATGATTTAGTTTTAGCTTTAGGATTTAGCATTAATATTTATGGTTTAGCATTAGGGTTTAGCTTTGAGGTTTAGCATTAGTATTTAGGGTTTATCATTAGGGTTTTGCATTATGGTTTAGCTTTTGGGTTTAGCATAGGGCAAGGGGGCAGGATTGAAGGGGCGGGGAGGGGCGCCCGACCCCCCCCCCCCCCAACTTTTCGCGCAATAGTGTTACGTATGTACTTTTCGCATAGAAATTCTTAGGTATATACGTTTTCGACCCCCCAGTTTAAAAAAAAATAGGTATATACGTTTTCGACCCCCAGTTTAAAAAAATAGGTATATACGTTTTCGACCCTCCGGTTTTATAAAAAAATTATTTATATAGCCCAAATAAAATGTTTAATAAAAGAACCCAAAATCAGATCTATTGAGTCCAAATCAGATTGTTATATTTAATCTATTGAGTCCAAATCAGATTGTTATATTTATTATAGCCTAAAAATCATTATATAAAACCCAAATTAAAAGCCCAACCTAACATTGTATCAAAAAAAAAACCCAAATCGGTGGATTTGGGGATTACGAACAATTAAAAAGACAAAAAAACCAACGCCATTTAGTTGAGGACAGAAGAACATAAGGGGTTGCGCTGCTTGTGGTCTTGTTCGACTTCTTCAGTCTTCAAGGTATGTGTTTTTTATCTTTAGATTTAATTTAGGGCTTCAATTTATTTGATTTAGGTTAAATTAGGGGTGAAATTGGTCTGATTTTTTGCCCTAAACTTGTTGAATCTTTCTGTAACCATTAGAGTTTGAAATTTAAGAGAACCGGGTACCCACCTTCCTCTCTCCTTTTTAATGTTTTGGTGTCTTTGTTCATTTATTTGTTAAACAATGTTTACGTTTTAATGTTTGAGAACGTTTTTTATTTGATATTAATGTTTGACCCGACCCGAACCCGAACCCGAACCGAATCGAATCACCGACGTCCGACCCGAACATATACCTTGAAACTACGCTATAGAAAAAAAAAATAGGTCCGTTACCTTCTGACCCCCCGAACTTTTTTTTCAAGCTTCGCCACTGGCATTGGGGTTTAGCATTAGGGTTTAACTTTAGCTTTTGGATTTAGCTTTAGCTTTAGCTTTAAGGTTTGTATTAGGGTTTAACTTTAAGATTTAGCTACAATCTACAATCTACAATCACTCTTAGGAATTTTCATATCAACACATTCACACGTCAATTTTTAATCAATTTTCATCTATGTGAAATTTTACGATGTACCAGACAACACAGCTATATGCACTTTTCCAACAGAGGTGTAACTTAAGACGTCGTTGTGTAACAATCTCTCACATAGTGGGGTGACATTGTAGATTCCCATTTCCATCTTTCTAATTAGTACATCTACCCAAATCATATTTACCTAACAAATTTGAGTAAATTGTCAAAATCGCCCTTTAAGTTTGGGCATATTTGTCATTTTCATCAAAAACAATTTTTTTACGATATAGTCCTTCACTTTTGGGATTTTTTATCATTTTCATCCAAACATCTAATTTGCTTTATTTTTTTCTATCAACCATTTGGATGAAAATGATAAAAAAAATCCCAAATCTCAGGGACGATTTTGGCAAAAAAAAGTCAGACGTTTGGATTAAAATGGCAAAAAATCTCAAAAATAAAGGACTATATAGTACAAAAAAGTTGTTTTAGATGAAAATGACAAAAATGCCCAAAGCTCATAGACAATTTTAGTAATTTACTCAACAAATTTTAATCATTGTATATGATATTTCTCAACTTGGATGCTTTCAAAATTCGAAGTCATAAAATTTCAGGTTTTGGTGCAGAATTCCATGTATCCGAACTATTAGAATAAAGAGTAAATTGCCAAAATTGTCCCTGAGGTTTGGCAATGTTTGTCAGTTTCATCCAAAACAACCTTTATTTACTATATTGCCCTTCACTTTTGGGATTTTTTGTCATTTTCATCCAAATGTCTAACTTTTTTGTCAAAATCGTCGATCAGATTTAGGATTTTTTGTCATTTTCATCCAAATATCTTACAGAAAAAATAAAGCAAATTGGAAGTTTAGATGAAAATGACAAAAAGTCTAAAAAGTGAAAGGCAATACGGTACAAAAAAGTTGTTTTGGATGAAACTGACAAATAAGTTCAAACCTCAGAGACGATTTTGACAATTTACTCTATAGAATAAATTTTACAATAATTAAACGGGCCTCGTATCAACATATTACGAACAATAAATTATCATATTTTATAATATAAAATGTTTCCAAAATAATATTAGAAAATCGGGTATCATGTAAAAAAATGGTTTACGTGTCATCATAGCACATAAACTCAAAGGGCATTTGTATCAAACTAATACATGTACTTCTGAAAAGTAAGAAATCATTCTATATGAATGTATATGTAAAATGAAAGTATTTCATACAAAACCTATAATACAACCACACAAGCAAAAATGAAATTAACATATGAATATGTAACAGAATCAGATACTTGAATAATTAAAAATGCAGGTCAAGGCAACTGTTCCTGCTGAGGTGGCAGTGGCCCGAGCTGCTCCGGTTCTACTCTTTGCTCAGGCGGTTCTTCCTCGGGTTGCCATGTCCAGACAATATCTTGTAGGCCCGGCCGCAAACCCTCGTTTAACACCTTCTGATATTCCAATGTATCGCCATTAGATTTCTTCACCTCAACCATGTGAAAAGAGTGAGTGAGCTCGAATATCTCAGCATCGATCGACAAAATTCCTTTTCTACCCTCCTTCGTTGCTTCTAGTTTCAACAATCCCGCTTCGCGTTTACAAATCTTCATCTTCAGAAATTTAGCGACTTCTTCCAGTTTCGAGATGATAACAGACGCAGGTTTCCATGATGTAAATCTTGCTTCTTTCTTTGGACGACATTCTTCAAACAACGCGGTCAAGTCAAACCCTGGAGAAAGGGCAATAATGTCAAATGCGTTTAAGTTTGGAGGCCGTATTTCTTCCTGCTTGTTATCAGATGAACCAGAAGCTCTATCAGAAGTTTCAGAACCCGTGTTTTCAGTCTCGTTTCTTGGTTTTCGGGCAATTGTTCCCTTTTTAAACCATGCGTTTTCTTTGATTTTCGCAATGGTGATTCGATACGCCGGGATCGGATCCAACATTCTTGTGAGTAACCGCTTTACTTCTGGTGGAAACCAGTTCGGACATTTGAATTCCGCCTTACCGATCTTTCTATACATTTCCATCAGATTTGAATCATGAAACGGAAGATGACCCGTTAATAATACGTATAAGATCACCCCACACGACCAGATATCCGCTTTGTCCCCTTCATACCCTTTTCGGTGAATCACTTCAGGCGCCACATACGCGGGGGTCCCACAAGTGGTGTGAAGTAACCCGTCCTGATGTTTACATTCCGCAAGTGCACTCAACCCGAAATCCGAAACCTTCAAGTTATCGTTTTCATCCAAAAGTAAGTTCTCTGGTTTCAAATCTCGATGATACACCCCTCTGCTATGGCAAAAGTCAACCGCATTGATTAACTGTTGGAAATATTTACGCGCGATTTGTTCTTTTAACCGCCCTTTCGACACTTTGTCGAAAAGCTCACCCCCTTTCGCGTACTCCAACGCGAAATATATCTTGGTTTTCGTGGCCATGACTTCGTAAAGCTCGAGAATATTAGGGTGTTTAACTAATCTCATAATGGATATCTCCCGCTTGATTTGATTCGTAAGCCCGACCCGTAAAACCTTTTCTTTGTCGATTACTTTAATCGCGACACCTTGGCCCGTATGCGTATTTCTACCGTAGTACACTTTCGCAAAAGTTCCTTGGCCTAGTAATCGCCCTAACTCGTATCTTTCCATCAACACGCTCGGTTTACTATCCATACTTGTCATATACTGTATCTTAAGTTCTTAACACACGAAACTAATAAAAAATTAATCTTGATCTTTTTAATGTAGAAATATTTTAGCTAATGAAATAGCTTAACCATCTTCACACAGATCATACACCGAAGAAGCACCCATTTGGGTTGTGGCACGTGGGTCTGATGAGCTGGACAAGATAGAGCCAGTCTCATCTAGAATAAAGACGGTGAGTCGTAAAGAGGCAGAATCACAGTCGACTTCAGAAACGGGCTTCGGGTCCTTTACCCACATCTTTCAGCATTCCCTAGCCTCTGTTTGAGATATCAACAAGATTATGCTGAAAATATCAAGATGTTTGCAGATGGAGATCCTGAAAAGTTAAGGAACAAAAAGAGGAAACTATGAACAATTTAGACTGAACATTGAAATTGATACAGAACAGAAGCAAAAAATTTTAATACTGGAATTAAAGACATAAGACCATCCGTAATGGTTAATGCCTCTTAAGGGGCATTTTTCGCCACATCATGTAACACCCCGAAAATTTACGTCCTATAATGTCTTGACACGTGTCATAACCTTTCAACGTGTGAAAGAATGTTCTTGATGGACTAAAGTTGACAAACAATGAAACTATGTAAATACAAGGGTTCAAAGTGTCAACAATGAATAAATATACTTTACAATAACCCTACATGATGTTTATAACCTTAAACGAATGGATCATGGATCATACGAAACGAATTGTGAAAGAAAGTGAGAGATTACAAACTACAGGGGTTAAATGTGTCAACATGTTAAAGATATACCTCTAAGTGACCTTATAGCAAACCCGAAGCCTTGTAACGATTAATTATGCTCACTAGAATGCACCATAAAAATTTCACCAAGTTTCGTTACCGTATGAGAAAGTTATGATAAAATTCGTGTGTGAGGGTTAGAATCGTCAACATTGAAATTTAGGGCTTTTCGGGTGATCACAAAGTTACCCGAGGACTTGACAAAGTGGGTATAAGTATTAAAGCCCCCATATGTCAAATATAAAGCCTCTTAATGCAAGAAACAACTCGAAAACGACCTTTCGGGGGACCAAGGGCCAAAATGCAATTAAAGAAAAATGGGAAACCTGAACATAAGGCTCAGGCGGCCCGCGTGAGATTTAACAAAATGTGAGGCGGCCCGCGTCAGACCTGCAGATGCAGAAAAAACAGGCAGGTGCCTGTTTGCATGTTGTAACCGACTTTAAACTTAGTTTTTCGATTCTATGGGCTTCCTAAGATGGTTTATAGCCTATAGGGGGCACATGTATTGATCTTGGATCATTGCTAGACTCATTTGGCATCAATTTGTGAAAGATCAAAGTTCTTATAAAGTCTCATATTGCAACATACATGCACATTTCAACTTCTGGACTTTTAGAGGAGCTCAAGAACTGATACAAGCTTTCCAAATCATTCATTAGACGTATGTAAGTACCCTTGATTCTTCTTGTTTGGGTTATGCTTAGTTTATAGCCTAGAAATCAAACCGTCGTAACTACGGTTTGACTTTACGATAAAACACAAACGGTCCAGAGTTTTGTCGAAGCGAAAGTTGTTATAAGTTGGTATTTATATGGGTAATAAAACCCTAAAAGGGCACTCACTGATTCCAATCCTAACTAGGTTGTTTGTCGAGTCAAACGTTATCCGAAAAAGTCAACAGAAATGGTATTTTCGATTTAACGCATGATTAACGATGTAAAAGGCGTATCACCTATTTTATCATTCTTATAAACTGATAATAAGTATAAAAAACTTGTCTACGCTTGTTTGATTCGACAACTTTCTGTTTTGAACCGATTCGGAACCGAAAGACGCAAAAGTTTGACTTTTGCTTTGACCTCAGTTCTGACCCGGTTTAGATAGTTTTAGACATGCCTAAAAGTTCCATTAGAACCTAGTTACATGTTGGTATTACCCTCTGCGTTTATACCACATGTATCCTTAATTGTCCGATGTTTCCGTTAATCGCCTAAATATTGACCGTAATGCCCTTATGGCCATAAAACGAGATTTTTGGAAATATGAAAGTAAAATAATCTTAGTTACCGATTATTAAACATGTCTGTAAATTTTCACATCAATCGGAGGTCTAGATTAGGAGTTATGCTTAATGACGTAATTATAACGATTCTTAGTAATTAAATGACGTCATTAGCGTAACGCCTATCTAAAACCCATTTTTGACACCAAACCTTTTACCCACTGATGTAATATAATATTTTGGGATTTTTGAAGATTTTTAATTATTTTTAAACTGATCATAAGCGTAGATTAGTGCCTTAATTCGGTTAATACCGAATATACCCTTTTCGGCCATAAAATGAATTTTACAAATCCTTTTGACACCAATCCAATTGCTACTGATTTTAAATATTAATTAGAGTGTTTTGAACATGTTTAACTGATCAGGAAACTCAGAATCGTATTTTAACCCGTACGTCGCTTAAAACGGTTTTATACGCGTATTATACGCATAGTTAGGGTTTAAAACTATTTTGACATATAAGACTTATAACCAAATGTTATAACCTGTTAAAATAAACTAATTTACTGATGTATTCAGACCCGGTTCACAGAAATGTAATTAATCCCTTTTATAATCTTTAAAATGACCAAAATACCCCTACGGGGCTTAATATGCGATTAAACTCGTTTTGGGCATAATGGAAGGTATCCTACTGATATCACAACATATTTAAGGCATGTTAACTTAGGAAACCTGTTTAGGACTCTTATGGTTACCCGTTACGCTTCATACGCGTTCGGTTCGGTTTATGTAACTAGTTTACATAAATTAGCCGAAACGGGTCAAACCTTATCGGTTTTATCTCAAAATCCAGAATGTGTATAATATACCCATATTATACAAGTATCCGAACTTGTCGGGTCTAAATCACATTCTATTCCGGTCTTCGCCTTATCATGCGTTTGAACCGTATCTTCCTTTTGAAAACTAATCGGTCTAAGTCAAGGCTTAATTCAAAGACCCGTTAGGATTCTAATAGGTTATTAAAAACCTTCGTTCCAGATTTAGGAGCCCAGTAAAAGCTATCTGTACTTGCTGATTTGATACGGCTGGGATTGAATTTATATTTAGCTCAGGTAAATACTTTTAACTTATTTCCCTATACGGGCTTGGGGTACGGTATATAAAATACCGCTTGGTCGGGCGTTGAATATTTAATCTTATTATGGTTAAATTATTGAGATGTCTCCGTTTAATTTGTTTTGTTTACTTAAAGCCTTTGGGGGTTAATGACCGTTGTCCCGGATATCCCTGGCATCATTCTACGGAATGGCCACGACCTTAGCACACAGGTGTAGGCGTACACCTGTCAGTGTCTCATAATTAAAGTGGTGTGTCCATTAATCTTTAACTCGGCTCGATCCGGGTTACTGAACGCATAAGAAACATGTAAATCCTGTACAAGTTTATATATTAGATAAGTATCCCAAGTTATAAAATATTATTTGTGCCATGTGCATTCAAAACAATCATTTTCTTAAACCCTTTTTAAAATGAGTCAGTTGATTGTATTTACCAGTGTAAACTGACGTATTTTCCCAAAAAAGGCTAAGTGCAGATACTAATTGGAATTCGCTGGCTACTCCTAGCATCAATAAAGAGTCTCGCAAGCTTAGATGCCTAAAGTCTGTTGAACCATGTTATTTTATTTGCGATCCGCCTGTGGATCTTTTACTTCCGTCATAATACTTGGATGTACATTATTTCGGATTGTAATATATTTATCCTTTTGCTTCCGCTGTGCATTTATATATTGTGTTGTTTGACTATGATGTTGCCAACCACGTCACGTTATTCCCCTACCGGGCCCACTGGTAACACGTGGAAATTTGGGGTGTGACACATCAGCATCATAACGCCCCATGTAATGGTTAAGGCCCCTTAATGCCCTTTCATTCATTACTTTCCATGTTTTTCCTCCTCATTGGACATTATTCTAGGACCCCCCCCCCCCCCCCCCTGTTTCATGCCCCTATAATGCCCATAGGGAATGGTGTGGGGACGTTATCAAACCCTTTCACGCCCCTAGAATGCCCATTACGCATAGCCTAAATAGACACGTAAAACTAAAAAAAAAGATTTAGAATTGGCTAAAATTTGGGAAAAAACTTCAATGACAATGTCTGACAGCGGGGACAAACCACGTCGAGACATTTCCGCCCACTGCTTATGGGACCTGTAACTTCTGTCACGGCCTAAGTTATGCTCTTTTTTATTATGTTCGGACTTTTCTATCATATTTTCCCCTGTCTAGTTGGTCCAAGCACGAGTCTGCTAACTTTTTAATCAACTCCGTGTCAAACGCTTAAAATGAAACATGTTTAGGCTTCTAAATAAATATCATATATACGCTAACACAATAACCTAAACTGCTTCAATTGAAGAAGATCTTAGAAGTACTTTATGCACACACTAAAATGCAAAACAACTTTGCAATTCATGTATTTCATAGATTTACTGTCAATTAAGCACACATTTAGAGAAACAAAAACGAAACCTAAAAACAAAACAAGTTTATGAAGTTACAAAAACGAATTTCAGCTGGAAACAGAACAGTTCCTTGTTACTTAATCACATTTTTTCCACCTCTAGCTTTCTACTTTGCATAGAAACAAGATATAAACAAGAATCACACATATCGAGCAGTCGTATACGGATCGGAAAACCTAATTCTAGATTTAACTAAAACCCTAGATCCGAAGAGAGACAATTCGATTGCAATTAAGTAACAAACATAGTTGAAATAAATCAAGGCTAGTTAATCGAAATTACCTGTGGATTTGAATGAAAAGTTATTGTGTGGTGTATGTGAAGAAGATCTGAGAGTGTTTTAGTTGCGATCGATGGAAGGTTGGTTGCCAGCGATTGAAAAGCGTAAATATCGTGAAGAAAATGGTCACCGCGAGGAAGCTTACGTGGTGTGGTGAGGTGAGGGTTTATCGGGTCCAGAATATTCCTTTTTTTTTTTTTTTTTCTCTTTGAATGCTCCTTGTAAACTTAATTTAAACTAGGGTGTTACACCCGCGCTTCGCGGCGGGGCAACCCGATTTTTGATCCGATACAAAAGTATGTCGACACATATCTTACATCAAGTGGGAAACTCGATTAGAAGAGTATTTACAAAGTAAAAAGGTTGTCAGTGTGAATGCTAATCAACTTAAGTTTATAGCCACACGAAAAAAAATAAAGACGTAAAGGTTGATTAAAAGTATTTAGAAAGTTAGGAGGTTGTAAGAGTCAATACTGAAAATTAAAGGTTATAAGTAAAAAAAGAAAAACCACAAAAAAGAAAGAAAAAAATTGTGCAAGGGGTAAAAGCGTAAACTTTAAACGTTGACGAAAACTGTAAATTACAAAAGAATTTGGTATTTAAGAAACAACAAACAAATCATAAGAGTCGAAAACGTACATTACAAGAGATGGGAAAAAATACGTAAAACAACATTGAACAAAAAAAAAATCAATGCAAGGGGTAAAAACGTAAAGTTAAAAAGTTGATGAAAACTGTAAATTGCAAAAGAAGTTGGTATTTAAGAAACATCACACAAAGCATAAGGGCCGAAAACGTAAATTAAGAAAAAAAAAAAAAAAAAAAAAGAAAATTCAAATGTTGGAAAAGGCAAAAAAAAAAAGAAAAAAAATGCCCCACCACCTACATAGCCTTTTTATAGTATACTAATAGAGTTAACTTTCGTGGTTTCATCATTTAAATAGAGTTAACTTTCGTGGTTTCATCATTTTAACGATTTTACCGTAAGAGTTTAAAAATAGTCATTTTCCTCCCTGATCTTTCGAATTTGTCGCAAGTTCGCTCTCTGGCTCTAACTCAGATAAAACGTTCAATTAAAAGTAGCGGTATTTAGATAGTTTACTACCTGCCTCTAACTCAATTAAAACGTTTAGTTAAAAGTCGTGGTCAGCAGGTGGTAGTTGAAGGTGGTGGTGGATGGTTGTGGAAGGTTGGAAAGATGGGGATCAAAATGACAATAAGTTAGAAAAGTCAGGAAGGAAAATAATTATTTTTAAACTATTGGGGTAAAACCATTAAAATAACCAAATGACATGGAACAAAATGAAAGTTAACTCATTTAAATATTTAAACATAGTAGTATTTGTAATGTCTTTTTTTTTTTTCTTGTAAGCTCTGCCTAACGTTCTATGTGCAGTGGCAAAGCTTGAGATTTCCGACCGAGGGGTCGAAAGTCACCAGACCTAAAATTATACCTTAAAAATTATAAAATCGGGGGTCGAAAACATATATACCTAAAAAAATTTATACGAAAACTACATACCGGGCACTAGTGAGCGAAAAGTCGGGGGGTCGGGGGCCCTTATCACTATTATAAGTTCTACTCCTCCAACCATTCATTTATGATTATTTATAGATATCTCAATCAAACTTCCTACCATCTCATTTATGATTATTTATAGGTACCTGAATCAAACTTCATTTCAAATATATTGAATTGTTTCAAGGAATATCTTGTACATTTATTGATGCCACGTTATCCTGTCTTTTCAAAAGTCCTAGTTTTTTTTAACAGACAAATATTACTCTATTTTACTTTATACTGAATATTATAAATTTCTTTTCTAGCTCATGTGGTTTGAATCTTAGACCTCCTATCTAAGAGGCATGTACCTCTACCAAGTAGACTAGCCCCACATTGGCTCAACAGTCCTAATTACCTAACGTGTACGATGTTATGAACTAGGCCCAACTAACCGGCTTGGACCAGTGGCCCAACAAATTGAATAGCACAGTGAGATCAGGAAATTACCATTGCTGGATATAAGCAAGGAGACGAAGAACAATTGGGTTATGAAAAAGAATGTTTAGCGAATTCAGTGTTTTTCTCCTCATCCAATCATCTCTTTAGTATTCTCATCCCCTTTCTTATTGATATTAGAAATCGGTTTTGTCTTCTATCGAGCTATCTTTTGTATTTCTTGATTCTTTACTATAACCATTCCGTGAAATCAATGGATATATAGCTCATCTGATTAGTTCTCTAGTTGTGATTATAACTAGTCACTTCATTCAAAAAACAATGCTGAGTGAGTCAATAACAAAAAGGAAATACAAGTAACTAACATATAGGATGCATATGAGATAACAAAATAAACAACAACCATACCCTGTAAATCCCACAAATAGCAAAGTTACTTATGGGGAGGGTGGGATGTAGACAGACCTTACCTCTATCCATAGGGATAGAGAGGCTACTTCCAGAGAGACCCTCGACTCGAAAACGAACAGCATACCAAAATGCTAACATAGTTAACATAAATAAATATCACGTCTCATAATCATAGATGACAAAGCATTCATTAAAAATCTTGAGATATGTCACACTTCAACCAATGGTGAAAACATCGGAGTGAGACGGAGTAGACTGTTCAAAGATATCAAAGCACTAAATTAAAATATATTAATCATTGAAATTTGAATCGTCATACAATACTCAAAAGGAAACACATTGTTCAACAAAAGAAACGATAACATAACATTTGGTTGAATTTAAAGTATAAGCCCAAGTACTATTTGATAGCAATCTTGTCAACATCATCTCAAGCATTCCCTGAAAACATGTTATAATAAAGATCAACAAAAAGTTGACGAGTATACAAGTTTTGATACATATATCATAAGTGTAAAAATAGCATAATCCATATGTCAAAGTACTAATATGACAATATGTAATATGCATGTACAAAAGGCAATGTTCAAACCTAAATGTACGACACTATGTGCACCATAGCATAAAAGGCTATGTCATGAATGTGAACTTAACAATGACCATGTATCCGAAAGGATCAATCTAGGCGGGTTGTCAATCCTATAGCACTATACATATTAAGGGCGGCTAGCAAAGTTAATGAATATGCATAGGAACAATTGTAAACAGGTATGTAACACACAAGGCATATAGACTAATGAACATGTAAGTGAATATGTATTTGTATAAGCATGTGCAATTTTGTGGTGTATTTAATATATGAATATGTTTTCATCCAAAAAAGTGTAAAAGTAAAAAGAGATCATGTATACTCACGGTTTGTGAAGTTAACCGAAACGAAGTCACGAATGAGCGTAAGGATTTGGATGAGCGAACGAAGTCTAGCCTAAAAGGGTAAAAGCGTAAATGTATACTGTTGGATCTGAGTTTGGTTTTGATTGTATTTTACGTTTGAAATAAGATGGAAATGAATGAGTTGTGCAGCAGAATTAAGATGGAAACAAACTTTGCATACAATCAAACGAGAGTAATGCTTTGATCAAACATTTTTCACAATGAACCGAAAGATTGAATTTATTTCAATTACGATTACAATTGCAATGATTGAATACAAAATCCCCCTCAGCCAGAGCTCAGTGTTTGTTCGTGCAGAGAAGACGATGTTGCAAAGAGCTAATAGAACAGTACAGAGCACTGTTCTATTTATAGGCACTAGAAACCACTGAGCATCTAAGCTGACGTCACCATGAAAGTGACATCTAACCTCCTAACAAACTCTAACCCCTGATCTATACAAACACTGCTATACTAACTACTGCTTAATACATTACATAAAGACAGAATAAACAACTGCTGCATCACTCCACTGCTGTGAACCCAACAGTACTTGTCCGGATCAGCGGTGCTTGAACCAAGGCAGTAGATTGAACAGCAGGGCTTTAGTCTTTCATTAGGTCTTTACTTGAACAACAGTTGTGGGTCAGCAGTTTGCACGATCAGTAGATAGGAGGTCAGCAGGTGTTGAAATCACTTTCAAGGGGAGAGACTTGTATGTAACATCTGCTTATTCTGGATCCACTGCTCTGATCCAGTTTTGGCTTTATTTATTTGTTCCTCTGGTAGGGTTCAATCCCAACAATCTCCCCCTGGAACAGATAATGCCAAAACTCTTCATTATTGTGGAATTTTTATTGCCTCATCAGCAGTTCCCTTATCTGACCTTTAAATTGTAGTTCAAAGTCTAGGGCATCTGTGTCATCATCATCCCTGCTAAGTGGAAAATCAAGGAGATCCTGCAAATCTTCAAGACTCAGGCGAAGAGCTTGTTCCCTTGATATTTTCTTCACTTCTCCACCAGACCTGAGCAAAGTCAATACGTAGGTCTGTTTGTCAGTTTCCCACTTTTGTATTTTTGAGCCTGGTGGGTTTCTTGGGAGATTTTTATTTGATGAGGAGTTTGGAGATGCTGGCCTATTCATGACTGGCTGAGCAGTACTTGCAGATTGTTCCAGTTCAAGATCTTCTTTCATTATTAATTTAATGCCCTCTTTTACAACAGCATTTCCAACTTTTAGATCTGCAACTGTTTCAGCCCCTAACTGGTTTTGGCTCCTTCTTTTGTAGATGGCAGCACCAGCTGGAGCAGTGGTTCTTTTGACTTGCAGCTTTGGTGGTCTTTTTAAGACCTCTGCTTTGGAGTAGTCAGGCTTTTGTGGAACTGTTGGATCTTTCTTTCTAAGTTCCTCTAACCTTTTGTAGGTAGCCCTGACCCTATCTTCTCCCCACTTTGTCACAGAATTCTTTGACCCATAATCAGCTGCTATCATCTCCTCTTTCATTCTCTTCAACTCTAAGATCTTATCAGCTTCAAATTGTTTGAATTTTTCAGGAGGAGTCTGCTTGACCTTATTTTTGATCATTTCTTGAATCCTGGCTGCCTCTTTTTCAAGCTCAGGAATGGTCCAGTTTTTGTACATGTGTTTCTCCCCCTTGTATTTCTTGTAGGTCATGATGTTCTCAATGTAGTCTTTTCTCAAGGACTCATCTGCCCTTTCTGAGATTTGCTGACATACATTTTTGGCAAATTGCTCCATAGCTTTGACCTGAGTGAGTAGAAACTGATAGTTTTGCTGAAATTCCCTATCAGATTTCCCTTGTTTATTTTTTATTGCGATATCCTCTGCTTGCTTGGCCTTGAGTTTCAAATATTCTTCAATATTGTTAGGCCTGGGATATCCTTCAACTGATGGCAAACTCCTTTTAGCTGGGTCATCCTCATAGTAAAAGGATTTGATTTCTTCCCTAACTGCAATGAGTTCCAGAGGAAATGAGACACCAGCAGGAGGTAATGGCTTTAGAATTTGAGCTGAAGAGAGAGGCATGGGTTTTGGAATTGTGACAAGTGACAGAGATTTTGAAGATGTGGGTGGTGGAGATGTGTCATCATCTTTTAGAATTAGCCTTCTCCTTTTTGTTTGAGGAGGGACTGATGATGTTTTGGGTGGAACAATGGTGATAGATTAAGTGGCAGTGGTTTGTGATTGACTAACAGTTGTTGAAACAACTGGTGTTTCAACCACTGTTGTCATTACAACAGATGTTGTAACATCTGTTGTCTTCTGCTTTTTGGCAGGAGAAAGTGGTGGTGAGGTTGTTTTTGGTGGTGATGGTAAAGCAGTGGTTGTGGTGTGTGTTGAAGTGGTGTGTGTTGAAGTGATAACAGATGTTGAAACCTCTGAAGTACCAGCAGTAGTTGATACAGCAGGAGTTACAACAGCTGTTTGGGTGGAGGTTTGATGCTAATGGCTTTTGGATGGTGGTTTAGGAATATGCTTTGGAATTCTGGATGGGATGGACTTAGGTTTCCTTTTTGTCTTAGGATTTTTAGTATCCTTTGACCCAGAATAACCCTGCGCATACAGCTCCATGAAAGCTCTTTTCTCCTCATTCCACCTTGAAATATCCTTTGCCACTCTATCCCTCTTTACACTTGCTACTCCTTCATCAAGTGCTTCTTGGGTTGCATCAACCCTTTTACTACCATCTGGCACAGGAATTTTTCTGGTCATAGCATCCCTTTCTGGTTCAATGTAAAGACCATCATCTATTCCCTTCTTCTTCCACTCCTGAATTTTCTCCCCCTTTTTGGCATTATCTTCTGGAAGTTGATCAATGAAAAGTACTGTTGGAGGAGCAGTGCCAGTGGTTTCCAATAAATGGGCCTTGATTGCCTTAATATCTGCTTGAGTGTTCTTGTACCTAGACTCCATTATGTTTCTCAGCTTTTTGACATGTAGTTCATGTTGCTGATCAGCCATTTCTTTTTGTTGTTGGGGAAAAGGTTGGAAGAGGTTCCAGAGCTCATTTGTAGCAGATACTTGTGGTGGAGCAGGTGCTTGAGGTGGAACAACAGTAGATTGCATCTTTTGTATTTTCAACACCTGTTGTAGCATGTTTTTAATATCTGCAACAGATGTATCCAATTTTTCAACTCGTTCCGTCAAATCCTGATATTTTAAATCATCACCCAATTTAATGGGATCATCTGATTTCCCACTAACAGTGGTTTTATCAGTGGTTGAGGTAGGGAGTGTACTCCAAACACTAACCACTGATGCCCCTTTTTCTTGGTACTGGGGTCTTCTTCCTTCAACACTTGACAACCTTTTGATGTTGCCAGTGGGAAAAATAAATCCACTGGTGGTTGGCAGAGGTGCTATGTAAGGAATTGCCTCCAAGGAAGTCTTATTGATGTAACCACTGTCCAAATGTAAACAAGTGGGTTCAACATTTGTAGTGGCTGCTTCACTTGGAATACCACCGAGAGTTACTTGTAACTCAAGGGGTGTAACCTCCTCAGGTTGTGTTGGTGGGTTAGCAAGGATTGATACATCAGACCCAGTCATTTGTTGAGGTATATTCTCATTAATAGGTGATTGAGAAGGACTGGTTAGTACCTGGTTCAAATCGATTGCATCCAACAGAAGTTTAGTTGGTGGAGGAATTGTGGATGTGATGTTTGGTGTAGAAGGAGAATTTGCCCCGGGCATTGGGCTGTGGATGATGGAAACGAGTGTTTCCAGAGCATCATGATGTGGAGACCCTATTTGTACAACCTGTTCTTTTTTAGAAGAAGCAGGAGGAGTTTTGGTTATGGGTTGAGATATTTGTACCAACTGCTGTGAGGAAGAAGCAGCAGTGGTTTCTTGTGACTTTTGTGTTGTCACAGGCATTTGCTCTGGTATCTCATCCTCCAGAGTTGCCTTTTTGATGGGTTTGGGGGGTTTTTGATTTTTCTTTTTCTGTGGCTTTTTGGTGATTTTAGGTGTGGGTTTCAAAGCAGTTGTGCTGCTACTTTGATCACCTTGAGCAGTGGGCTCAGCAGCAGATACCTGAGGAGCAGTGGTAGCTGCTAAATTCTGCTCAGGCATCTCTGCTTGTGTTTTGCAAGGTGTTAACATTCTTGTAAAAGTTTCAGCAGTTAAGTTATTCATTTAAAAATATTCACCTTGGTTTATTGCAGCAATATCATCCTTACTGAATTTCTTTTCAAAATAATAGCTTAAAAACTTTGGAAACAGTAAGAATGATTTTGTTTCAACATTGTTAACCAAATCATTAAAGATTTCCCGAGAAAAATTAAAATTTTCTTCTTGAAGAATAGCATATCCCAGATTTTGAATCTTTAATGGTATTTCATTAAAAGAAGTGGTTTTGTTTGAAACACACATTAGGAGGGTATGGAATAAAAACCTTGTTGCAGAAGGAAAGAAACCTTTTTGTAAGGTAGCTTTCTTCATCATTGTGTCTGCATACCCTCTCTCAATGAAGTCAATTTTTAACTCGTTTTTAGGGAAAGAAGTTTTACCTTGCTGATCCTCGAGTTTAAAGACTTCTGATATAGATTGTGGCGTGATTTGAATAGCTTTACCCTTTAAAGATGAGTTAATGGCTACCACAGTTTCACCTTGTTTGTCAAGGGTTGCGTTTTTCCAAAACTCTCGTTGGGTTGCTAAGTAAATTGGTGCATCGGCTATTAACAAAGTTTTGTAATTTGATTTAGCCATTTTGGCGATGATGGAGTCGAAAGCATCTGTGGTGCCGGGTTTTGTGAGAAGACCCAGAAGATTGTGAGATGGTTTGTAAGGAATTTCAGTGATAATGACCTTTTGAGAGGCCGCTTTCGACGATGATTTGGAGGTGGGTTTTGCAGATGGCTTCGATTTTGTCATTTTGAGGATGATGATCGAAGAAATTGGTGAAGAAATGAGAAGAAAAACTGCTTTGAGAAAAGAATTTTTGAGAATTCAATTCGACAGTAAAACCCTGTTTTGGTGTGAAGTGGGGGTTTTATAGAGGAAAAAGTGAAGGCTGACGTGGCAGCGGCTACAAAAGTATTGACCACTATGTACTGCCCACATGCCAAACTCTGAAGAAATGAAGGACAGTACTTTTATGAAAGTTACTGATGAAGGCAGTGGTTACAACGGTATAATGAAAGCAGTGGATGATTTTCACTATCAGTTGATAGCATATCAGTGGATAAGACACTGCTTTTGAACAACAGAGTTTATCAAGGAAATAAGTGGACAGAGGATGGCTTTCAGCAGTGGACAAACTTTGAAGTAGAGCAGACTTTTGAACAATCAGTGGTTATGGCAGACTTTTAAGGATTTTAATGAAAATTTCATTTTTAGCTATTTTTAAGGATGGATTTTTGATTTTCTGAAAACATTTTAATGCTTTTATTCACATAAAAACAAGATTTTGCTTGTTATTCCATGTTTAGCATGCCAATTCTAGAGACCAAGCTTTCAAAGGTGGCAGTATCTAATGCTTTTGTGAGCACATCTGCCAGCTGGTCTTTAGTTGGAACATGATGCAGAGAAATCAAACCTTTTTCATTGCAATCCCTCACAAAGTGATGTCTGATGTCGATATGTTTGGTGGTTGAATGGGAAACTGGATTTTTGATGATATTTTCTGCTGCCTGGCTATCCAACATGAGTGGTGTCTTTAAGGCAGTGATACCAAAATCCAGCAACTGATTTTGAAGCCACAGGAGTTGGGCTGTACAGCTTGCAGCAGCAATGTATTCAGCTTCAGCAGTGGATGTTGAAACAGCTGCTTGCTTTTTGCTTTGCCATGAAACTAAGCAATCACCTAGAAACTGGCACCCTCCTGATGTGGACTTCCTTGTGGTGTTACATCCAGCAAAGTCACTGTCTGAAAATCCTGAAAGCTTGATATTCCCATTAGCTGGATACCAGATACCAAGTGTGGGAGCACTTTTTATGTATCTGAATATTCTTTTTACAGCAATACGATTGGATTTTCTGGGGGCTGATTGACTTCTTGCACAAACACATGTTGCAAACATGATGTCTGGCCTAGATGCAGTTAGGTACAACAAAGACCTAATCATGCTTCTATATAGAGTTTGGTCAATCAGCTCATCCTTTTCATCAGACATGACAAGCTTATTTGTTGCCATGGGTGTGCTGCATGGTTTACAATCATTCATATCAAATTTGTTTAAAAGTTCTTTTGCATATTTGCTTTGATGAATGAAACTACCATTTTGCATTTGCTGAACTTGGAGACCAAGAAAGCATTGCAGCTCACCCATTGCACTCATTTCAAACTCAGCTGTCATGAGTTCCCTAAACTCTTCACACATTTTGTTGCATGTGCTTCCAAAAATAATGTCATCCACATAAATTTGGACAATCATTAAATCCTTTCCTCTCCATTTTAGAAACAGTATTTTATCAATGGTACCTCTTTTGAAACCATTTGAGAGTAGAAAGGTGGAAAGAGTTTCATACCAGGCCCTTGGTGCTTGTTTCAGGCTATACAGGGCTTTGTTCAGCCTGTAGACATGGTCTGGATAAAATGGATCCTCAAAACCTGGAGGTTGACAGACATACACCTCTTCTTGAATTGTACCATAGAGGAAAGCACTTTTGATATCCATTTGAAACACCTTCATGTTGTGGTTGACAGCAAAGGCCAGGAACAGTCTAATGGCTTCCAATCTTGCGACAGGGGTGAATGTTTCATCATAATCAATCCCCTCTTCCTGTCTGTAACCTTGAACCACAAGCCTGGCTTTATTCTTGACAACAATACCCCTTTCATCAGTTCTGTTCTTGAAGACCCACTTTGTGCCAATGGGACTAACCTCTTCTGGCAGTGGTACAAGATCCCATACTTGTTGTCTTTTAAACTGTCGGAGCTCCTCTTGCATGGCTTCTACCCAGCTGTTGTCTTTCAGTGCCTCTTGGTACTTGACTGGCTGATGGAGTGATAGAAAACCAGCAAAAAGACAAATGTTTTGGGTTTGGCTTCTTGTGAGCACCCCTTTATTGATGTTGCCAATAATTTGATCAGGTGGATGAGATCTCAAGTAGATTAAATCTCCTTGGTATGGAATGATGGCATTTGTTGGTGAAGGCTGCAAATGTGTATCATCTGAGCTAACCACTGCTGGGGACTTTGATGATCCAGCAGTGGCTTCAAAAGGTGGTGGAATTGGAGGTAATGAAGTGGACACATGCTGACTTTTATCCATTTTTTGGGGACTTTTGTCAGCAGTGTTTGAGGATGTGGAAGCAGTGGTTGATGGGCTACTTTGGTCAACAACTGTTGAGGTAGCAGTGGTTGAGCTTTGATAGCTGTTTTGAACATCTGATGCTCTCCCCATTTTGGCAGACCTTTGAGGGATGATAATTTCATACCCATAGTCTGGTGTTGAATCCTCTGATAGACATGCACTGTTAGTCTTGACAGCAGTATTTTCAAAAGTGAATTTATCAAGATCAAACAGATCTGCAGGATTTGCTGGAATTTTCATTGATGAAAGTTCATTGAACTTTACATTCAAAGTCTCCTCCACTGCCTTGGTCCGTGTATTAAACACTTTGTAGGCCTTGGCAGTGGTTGAGTACCCCAGATGATAACCACAATCAATTTTGGCTGCAAATTTTGAAATGGAATCTTTTAAGTTCAAAATAAAGCATGGGCAGCCAAACACCTTGAAGTATGAGATCAGTGGTTTGATTTTATACAGAATTTCATAAGCAGTCTTTTTGTGCCTGGGGTTTATTAAAACTCTGTTCTGGACATAGCAAGCAGTGTTTACTGCCTCTGCCAAGAAAGTTAATGGCAAACCTGAATCAGCAAGCATGGTTCTGGTAGCCTCAATCAAAGTTCTGTTCTTTCTTTCAACTACCCCATTTTGCTCTGGTGTTCTAGGGATGCTGTACTGCCTTACAATCCCTTTCTTCACACAGAAGGCATCCAACTCCTTATTTTTAAATTATGTGCCATTGTCACTCCTGAAGCTTTTCACTGGAAGGTAAATTGCTTTTCAACCTGTGTCACAAAGTCTTGCAAAATGCCTGCAGTCTCATCTTTTGAGTGTAAAAAGAAAGTCCATGTAAACCTAGAAAAGTCATCAACAATAACCAGACAATATCTCTTCCTTTTGAGACTCATGACTTGAACTGGGCCAAACAAATCCATGTGCAGCATTTGCAAACACTGGGTTGTTTTGGACTCTTCAATGGACTTATAAGAACTTTTATGCTGTTTTCCTTTTAAGCAGGAAATGCAATATTTAGGACAAGAAAACAATTTTTGTGGTAGGCCACTTACCAAACCATTTTTTGAAATTTCAGTGATTGCTTAAGATTTGTGTACCCCAGCCTTCTGTGCCAAAGTTCTGTCTCTTTGTTAGAGGCAGCTGAGAACAGACAGGCATCAGCTCTGGGACACTCTTTTGACATATCAACAACATAAACATTGCCACTTCTTTGAGCAACAAGTTTTGTTTGACCAGTTTTTATTATTGCTTCAATCTGTTTGACCATTTATGGTCCAACAATCCTACAACACTCCTTTGTGAAGAATGACCCATAACCCTTGTCACTCATTTGTGAAACACTCAGGAGGTTGAATTTCAGATTGTCTATCAGATTGACATTTTCAAATTTTACATTTCCAGGCTGTACTGTACCAGACCCCAGAACTTTCCCTTTACTGTTATTCCCAAAGGATATATCACCCCCTCCATGAATTTTGAAATCTTTGAGTAGGGCTTTACATCCAGTCATGTGCCTGGAGCCTCCACTATCAACATACCAAAGGCTATCTAAACAGGCAGAAGCTCCTGGCACATGAAGTAAAAGGATTAGTTCATTAGGGTTTCCAAAGCCAATAGGGCTTTGGATGGGGTCTCAACAGTGTCTGGGATGGATGCACATTGAATACAACATCTACATTGATGGACAGTGGTTAGGTCAGGGGTTTGGACAGTTTTAGTACTGTTTCTTGCTAACCACTGTTGAGGGTCTTGACCAATCACCTGTTGGTACCCAAAAGGATGCCTGTTCACTTTAGGTTTAGAGGGCCTTTTGTAGGCCTCATAAACGTGTGGAATCCTTTGGTAAGACTGTTTTTCCTTGCCTTTTCTGAACTGATTGGCAGGGGGTGCATTAGTAACCTAAACATCTTTTTTGACAGATGTTTGGTTCAGCTGTTTTGTGACAGCTGTTTGAACTGGCACAAACAGTGGTTGGTTCTTGGTGAATTTGACAGATGATGTTGATGGACTCAAGGATGTTTTAGCAATGTACTCATTCTTTTTCACATCAAAGTTTTTGAGATACACACATGCTTGAGTTTTGTGGTTTGTTTTACCACAAACAATGCAGCTTTCAGCTGGAATAATGACACTTGTTTTGTTCAAATCATAAGCTTTTAAATGGAAACAGTCTTTTGTTAGATGATTCCTTTTCTCACAGAATTCACAAAACAGGTTATTGATCTTTTCTTTCTTCTTTCTCTTTTCGGACTCCTTTGCAGCAGATGTTTTAACCTCTGTTGGGATGTCCTTGAGAGGAATGACTTTAGCTTTTGGAGCTTTAACACAATCAGTTGATGTAAAGTCCATGGGCTTAAAATTTTCAAGAATATCACACTCATCAGACCATTTTGGTTTAAACTGATAATTTTCAAGCTCCTCAAAAGTAGAGGATCCCATTGGTCTGTCAAGTGTGATTTTGTTACCAAGTTTATCAGTGATTTTCACTTCTTGGCCATTCTTGTTTGTGGGGATGAACTCAGTGGTTACATCAGTGGTTTGAACAGATTTTTCAAAAAGCAGTGTTTTCATCATCATGTTTTCTATAACCAACACCAAATTTCACATTGCTTTTTATCTGTTTTTCAAGCATAACCTCATACCCTTTGCATGATTCCACCCATCTTTCACAGGTGATCTGGGTGGACTCCAACTCCTTTTTGTAAACTTGGTATTTTTCTACCATAGTTTGGAGTTGGGTTTTGGTTATGCTCTGTTCTTCTTTCAGACTGCTGATCTCTTTTTCCTTTTCAGTCAATTTGTTTTTAAGTTCTTTTAAAGACCTTTCAAATATGACTTCATCAGTTAAGATTTTATCCCGAAGGTTTTCATTTACCTCTTTGATGTTAGCAAAAGCAATAATGCAATTGTCAGAACACAGTTTTTCAAGAACTTGAGGAGATACCTTGGCAGCAGCCATCATTGCACAATCACATTGATGATTTTCTTCATCATCAGGTCTTTCTTCTTTCTCACCTGCTTTTTCATTTTTCTCTTCTTCTTTGTCCTCTTCGGACCATGGGTTTGTCATTGGTTCAATCAGGGTTCCTGAACTTTCTCCCTGCAGCAATTCTCCAGCAACTGCATTAACAACTGCTTCAGTCACCTCATCCACTGTTTCATCACTTAGCTGTTCACCTTCAGTTTCAATCCCCTCTGGTATTGACTCTAATGCCATCAAACAAAATTCATCATTAGAAGGTTCATCAAAAGCATAGAGTGCAAAATTTTCATCACCAAGCTCATCAGGCATGCTGCTCCAGTCAACAAAGCCTTGAGTGAAAAAGCTTTGCTGATCTGGTTGTACCACTGCTGGAGCAGCTGTTTGAGGTGCAACAGGTTGCACTTGTGCCTGGGGGCCAGGGGTTTGCACGTACTGAATTTGTGGAACAATAGTTTGGACATAATGCACAGGCATAGGGGCAGTAGCATAATGAGAAGTGTCAAGATGAGCTACAGGGGTATATTGGGTATAGTGCACAGTGCTTTGATTTTGAGGTCTAGGGTTTGAGCTAGGATGAGTGATTATAGGACCAGTAGTTTGACTCCTGCATTCCCTAGCGAAATGACCTAGCCTATTGCACTTGTAACACTTGATTTTCGATTTATCCAACCCAACCCTTAGATTCCCATGTAAGCCTGGGAATTTCCGCCCTGTTCTTTTGTAGAATTTGCTAGTTCTAACACTGAGCAAAGCCAATTGGTGCAGAATGTCCATCTCTTCTAAGTCAGTGGGATCAAAATGTTGTAAATCATTGAGTTCAAAGCACAAATTATCTGACATCTGGTTTTCAGTGTTTGCAGTAAAAGCATAATTTGCAGACTGAGGATCAGGGTTGGTAAAGTTACCACCAGCTGTTATATCAATGAAATGATCATAACCCTGTTCCTTACTACTGCTACCAGATTCTTCCTGACCAAGAAGAGCTGTACTACCGAATGAATAATCATCAGTAGCTTTTCCAGACTCTTGCAACTTCTTTTTCTGGTTCAACTCCCTTTCATAGGTCAGGAGTCTACCATGAAGTTGGGTCAGGGTCAGATCTTTGAACTCAACAGAGTTTCTAGTCACAAATGCAATTGTGTCCCATTTATCAGGTAGCGATCTAAGAAACCTGCTATTTTGTGTTGATTTTGGAAATTCAACCTTAACAAGCCTTAGCTCACTGATGAGACAACTAAAACGTTCAAACTGTTGGGTCAATGTTTCACCCTTAATGTGACAGAAGGTTTCATACTGCTTATTCAGAATTTCCCTATTGTTTTCAATAACTTCTTCGGTTCCCCCAAACTGTTCCTTCAATGCATCCCATAGCTCTTTGGCACTGTTACATTGTAACAATCCAGCATAGATCTCATTTGGTAATGCAGATGCTATGATGCTAAATGCTTTGGCATCGAGTTCGAACTTCTGAAAGTCAGTTTCAGTATAGTTTTCATAAGGTTTTGGTACGAACTTCTTTGAATCCTCAGCACTTGGCACCATAGGAACATGGGGACCAAAAATAACAGACCTCCAATATCCAGTGTTCTGTTGAGCAAGGATGTGTCCCATCCTTCTCTCCCAGATGTTGTATTCATTACGTTTAAGCATGGGTGGTTTAAAAAGCGAGCCAACATTATTCTTATCATCTTGTGATTGTGACGTCATCCTGGTTGTTTTACAGACACTGATTAATCAACTTTAATGGTGATTAAACCTTGCTCTGTTTTTCAACAAAAACGAACAAACTATCGATATCAACGATTTTGAGCTGAACTATTTATGTCAAAATGATTGTTAAATCAAATTTAACTGTCCAAAGCTCTGATACCAATTGTTGGATCTGAGTTTGGTTTTGATTGTATTTTACGTTTGAAATAAGATGGAAATGAATGAGTTGTGCAGCGGAATTAAGATGGAAACAAACTTTACATACAATCAAACGAGAGTAATGCTTTGATCAAACATTTTTCACAATGAACCGAAAGATTGAATTTATTTCAATTACGATTACAATTGCAATGATTGAATACAAACTCCCCCTCAGCCAGAGCTCAGTGTTTGTTCGTGCAGAGAAGACGATGTTGCAAAGAGCTAATAGAACAGTACAGAGCACTGTTCTATTTATAGGAACTAGCAAACCACTGAGCATCTAAGCTGACGTCACCATGAAAGTGACATCTAACCTCCTAACAAACTCTAACCCCTGATCTATACAAACACTGCTATACTAACTACTGCTTAATACATTACATTACATAAAGACAGAATAAACAACTGCTGCATCCCTCCACTGCTGTGAACCCAGCAGTACTTGTCCGGATCAGCAATGCTTGAACCAAGGCAGTAGATTGAACAGCATGGCTTTAGTCTTTCATTAGGTCTTTACTTGAACAGCAGTTGTGGGTCAACAGTTTTCACGATCAGTAGATAGGAGGTCAGCAGGTGTTGAAATCACTTTCAAGGGGAGAGACTTGTATGTAACATCTGCTTATTCTGGATCCACTGCTCTGATCCAGTTTTGGCTTTAATTATCTGTTCCTCTGGTAGGGTTCAATCCCAACATATACGTGTATGGATAAGCTAAAGAGTAAACGAAAAGTAACATAAAAGGAAATAAAAATGCAAAGATAAAATGAATAAACTTCATAAAAACGATTAACGAAAATGTTGATGTATAGCGGTTTAAATAATCATATAAATTTATTATATGATTATATGCAAAACAATTGTGTATGAAATGGTATATAATATTTAGGTACTAAGTATTAAAATGCTAAAAATCATCCTTGTTTTAAAAAGTGTTAACTATCTAGTTTAAGTTATATAAATCTAGATTTATAGATAAATGATAAGTAAATAAATAAATTTCAGAAAAATAAATAAATTTAGAACAGAAATTTTTTATAATTTTAATAATTATTTACTACCTAAAATTATTTATTATTTATTTATTTATATTCTAATAAATTTAGATTAACGGTGCTTACGTATACCCTATCGCACATGATCTATTGTATCATTCCTTAGTTTTAACTTTTAATATACCATTTGTACATGTATTTTCCCCAAGGTTTAGAAAACAAGAAAATGTTTAGAAGTGGGCACATGAACTCACTGTTTGGCGTCTTCGTGCGTCTTAAACTTCATCAGTCCCTTCTTGGTTTGCGACGTAACCTATAAATGTTCTACGTATGTTAATCACCTAAACTTGTATTTCACTACGTACAAGTTATCCATCTTGTCTTATGTATTTGTTTGTTTTAGATGTATATGTTCTTGAATAGTTAATATATATTTTACAAATATATATATGGTTTTGTATACTTGTGAGTTGTGTTAACGGATTTAGTTCCTATTACGGCTCCGTGCCTCGCACGAGTAAGATGTGCATGTTCGAGACATGTGTGGGTCGTGCCCATTATTGCCGGGTCTCACCCGTTCGTCGCGTTATCATTAAATTAAATTGTATTTTCTATTTGTAATTATATTTATTTTTATTCTCAAATATATATATATATATAGGGTCAGGATTTAGAGAAAACAGTGAAAAGTGTGAGAACGGTGAGAATGGTTATAGATCGTCCGATCAAAACAATCTATGGACTAGATTCGCGCGGTGACATTTTCGTAAATAACACCAATTCTATTAAGTGGACGCGTTTCATTAAGGGTAAAGGGGTCTTTAGACTTCTCTACCAAAAACTCCAAACTCATGAATAAAACGACATTACGGGCCAAAACACATCCTATATAAACAAAACATCTCAGACATTCATTAAACACACCCTGAATCGGAAACGCCATATTTACTACTATATATCATTCATCTTAGAAACGCCAAAATACCCAAAACATCAAACACACCAAACTCAAAAACGCCATATTTTACTATATACCAATCATCTTAGAAAACGCCAAAAAACTCAAACATCAAAGATTCCAAATTGACGTTTCTTTTACATACACTATTTCCTCAGTAAAACGTCAAAATGGCAAACATCGTTTCTTGTATATTCAATACTAGGTTATTCCCCGGGTAGATACCCGGGTAGGAAAATTTAAATTACAATCAAAAGCAACAATAATATACGGG
The DNA here is from genome assembly GCA_030545235.1 of Helianthus tuberosus. NCBI lineage: Eukaryota > Viridiplantae > Streptophyta > Magnoliopsida > Asterales > Asteraceae > Helianthus > Helianthus tuberosus. The sequence goes on along the minus strand of CM060369.1, from coordinate 124,886,164 downwards.
TTCAATAGTCATCAACACATCCTTAAATCTTTTTTATGAATATGTGTGTTGAGAAATGATATGTTTTTTTATTTTTTGAAAAAAAATACATTTAAACATAAACCCTGAAATAAAAGAAACGTTCCGTTACTTATGTAGATAATGTCTACACATGATTGGGCTTACTATAGATAAAACTTTTGATTTAAGCCTATCAACGACACTTGCAATAAGTGGATCATCATGTTCTGGCAGTTTTAGGGTGTTTTGAACCAACGGAAGAATAGCACCTCCTCCACATAGTTCCTGGAGAACAACAGAATATAAATAATCAGTGTTAAACATATTGAAAAAATGTTTATTATGCTCAGAAAATATTTTTTATTTAAATGATTTAGGTCAATCCTTTGACCCATTCGACTCGTTATTTGACCTTATTTTCAGCGAGGCGCTCCCGGAATAACATGTGTCTTCTATAGAAGCCCAGCCCATTACTTAGCAGCCTATGAACACAACAACATGATCACAGCAGCCCATGAATACCACAAACCTGCTTCAAGCCCAATTCAAACGCAATTATTTCAGACTTTATCATGGGCGCATCAAGTCTCTAATTAACATTAACATCTATCTACACAAAAGAAATAAATAACTTAGATAACAATTTGAATTGTTATATTTTCAACACCCAATCACACAAATCTCACCAGAGATGAATAGAAAAGGATATCAAAGGAAAACTTACCGGAAACACCGAGATCATAGCCGAAAATAGAACCACCGATAGCCGCAACGACGGTAGCAAAAATGAAATACCAAGTGTACTTATACTGGTACTACTCCGCCGTGAGTATCCACAACCCTAATCACAACCATCAACGATCACTACTTCAAAGATCACAAATTAACACTTGACATATCAAATATAACAACATACAGAAATCAACCCATCTATATATGTATCGAAAACTCCAAATCATCACTTAAATTGCAAAAAAAAAAAGGAAGAAGAAAGTCACATGAAAGATAAGGGTACCAATAGTGACTTGCGCATAAGAGAGATCTTTTCCAATAAACTTGAAAATATGTGGTATTACAAAACAACATTGTGTCATCACAAACAGCTAAAAGTAACAAATTTTTGTTATAAAGTAAGATCTAATGTACATTGAAAATATTCAAATAAAAAAGCTATGAATTTTTTATCCTTAACACGCTAAACAGAACTCAGCTTATAGTTGGGATTCTTAGAGATACAAAAATAAGTCAAAATGGTTGTTACCTGGTGGCCTTTTAGCCCCTTATCGAACGTGATAAATTCATTATTAAAATGAAGAAAAAACGGAAACAAAAAGGTTTTAGAACAATGCTTTCAATCAAGAACATCAGGATATAGAACATTAAGAAGTTGCAATTATTATAGAGAGTAGTTATGCCTTGTATGGCTTACCAAGGGAGGAAAATTTGGAAGATTCTGTGTGAAGATAATAAATTTTGATGCTTAGCTGCAACATAATTCTTATTTTTGGCTAGAAACAGATCCAGTTAAATAATTCACCTGCAACGAAAGATAGTATATCAAGTGGGTGTAGATTTGATAGTGTTGTTTAGTGGTAATTCGTGATTGTAAATTAAGGAAATAATTAAAAAAAACTTGCATACAATTAATTTAGGAAGCTAATTAATGCCATGTATTAATCTATTATAATAACTGGTAAACGAAGGTCTTTAAAAATAAAGTTATAAATTATAATACTATAATAACTGGTTTTAAATTTAATAAATTAGATAAAGTTATAAATTATAATAATAAAATAACTGGTTATTAAAAATAAACTTGAATAAATGTAATAAATGCAATAAATTAGGTAACGCTTTACTAACAATAAACTTAAATAAATTAGGTAACGATTTGACTTTTAAATTATAATACTAAAATGTAATAAATTAGGTAACGATTTATTAAAAATAAACTTGAATAAATGTAATAAATTAGGTAATGACTTACTAACAATACACTTAAATAAATTAGGTAACGATTTGACTTTTAATAACATGTTAAACTGGGAAAAAATTATTCAAACTTAACTGGATTAAATTACATCGAATTTTAAAACGTAAATTTCAAACATTAAAACGACTACCTTGGTAACCTCGTTGAAAACCTCCTCCCACAATTTCGTCTTCCTGAAGAAGATCTTAGTGTTTACAGCCAGCCATATGAATAGAAGAGTCGCCATATATATCATCCGAATAACTTTCTTGATGACCACCGGCTGCGAGATATTTGAAGGAACCGCAAGCACTTTCTGCACCGAACACGTTGAACCTGAGATCACGCTACACCATCGATCACCCTAGGCCACACTTCCTTTACCAACCTGTACTCTAACCGAAGATGATCAAAAGTTTATGGTAGCTTTTCACAGCCTGCACAACTTAACAACTATTATGTAGTTAAACTTGTCAAAATGGGATTTTTGAAATCAAATAAATACAAAATGCGAACGATCCTTGGATAATTATATTGAAAATCCACATAAATAACAATATAGATGGGAAAAACACTTACAACGACATCGGGCGTACACCTTCCCAGTCACATACCAACATTCTTCCTGGTCATTCTAATACACTTTGTATTTCATCCGTAAACATTAAATATATAGTATGCTTTGAGAAAAGTTCTCTGACAGCCTTAAGGTAACACTTGAAAGAATTATAACCTGAAAAAAAACAAAAAGTCAACAAAATCAAAAAACAATACATTACTAATAATTATCAGTTTTTTTTTCTTGATCCTTTATTTATTATTAACCTAAGTTTATTTCATACCCAATAACATCAACAATAAACAACAAAAAGTCTCAACAATGGTAGCCCTATCCATTTGAATAATAAATAAAGGATCAAGAAAAAAAACAGATCGTTGTATAAGATTGAATATATAAAAAGTAAATCGGAACGGAATCAAACATTGAAAGTAAATTCGTAAAACACAAAATTTTTCAAATACAATCTAGTCATACATATTAACAGTCAACAAAATCAAAAAACAATACATTACTAATAAGCAACAATATTGATAATCAATAAAGAATATATGAAACGGAAACAAAAGATCAAGAACATGGTTTGCGTTTCCGGTTTAAACAAAAACAAAAGATCAAGAAAAACAACAAATCCTTTTATAATATTGATAATCAATAAAGTATATATGAAACGGAAACAAAATCATTGTAAATACATTACTTAAACAACATAGAGAAGAATCAGATTACCGATGAAGATTTCTGAACAGCAATGGATGAACTGGATGAAGAAGAAAGGGTTTCTTGGTTTGTGTGTAGGAGAAAGAGAAAGATCTGATATTTTGTGTGAATATTACGAACCAAATCTATATATATATATGGATCCGTTTTTTTGCATATCGGGTCGTAACCAAGGTTATCGGATCCCGCGTTACCCGAATTAATAAGGAGGAATTTTTTGGAGCCAAAACCACTTTCAAGAAGCCCTGTGGTGATGCCACATCATCTCTCAAGCCCTAAAAACATGACACATCAGCCCTTATTTATCATGTTTATATATATATATAGATTGTTCTAGGCGAAGTTTCACAGAATGCATTCTTAGCTGAGGGGGTGTAACTCAATAACATTTTGCTGCATGAGATGGACAAATCTTCAACAAAAAGATGCTGGTGTCAGACTTATGTCATTTTATGTGTTTTGTTGTTTATGAATTTTTGAATGACATGAAGAGATGGATGACACTGATGAATGGTTTTAAGATAAACATGAAGATAAAGATGAACTTCAAACAAAAAACTCATGTCATTTTGTCCTTCCAAACGGCCATAAAAAAGTTACTTCAACAAAAAAAAAAAACAAAATGAAGCATACCAAAGTCAAACCGCCAGTGAACATGTTTCAAAGAAGAAAAAGACTGATGACAGTGAAGATTTGGAAGATGAATTGTTTTTATTTTTATTTTTTTTAATTTTATTTTTCTGTTGTTTGTTATGTATTTTTCAGCTAAGAACAAAAATACATTATTTTAATAAAAATGCCAAACAGACAAAGTGCTTGTGAAACGCCATTGTTCCATAAAACGCCATCGTTCCATAAAACGCCAAAAACTCCCAAACTATAATAAAAGTAATTTGGACAAGTATTATTAAAACCTCAAAAAAACGCGAAAAACTGCTTAAAGCCATTAAAAACGCCAAAATTGGAAGATAGCACGTTTATCACCCTAAACTCATAAAAAGGTGAACAAAAGCAGTAAAAATACACACAGTAACTGAAAAGACGGTTACTTTATTAATATCATTTATTATAATAAAATCCCGCCTAAACTACGCGCCAAAAACATCCTATAAGAGAGACGTCTCTGCACAATCAATTGATCACACCCAAAACAACTCCATGTTTTCTAGAAACCACTCACTTTAAAAACGCCAAAAAAATAGTTAAAAAACCACAGATGGGAAACCTCGTTTCTTCTATATTGAGTATTGTTCTGAATGAAGTTGCACTGAATGGATTCTTCTCTGACGTGGGTGTCTCTATAAACTTTTGCTGAATGAGATGGACAAATATTCATGAAAAAGTGACTGATGACACTGATATGTCATCATGTCACTTTGTTCTTGATTGATATATTGATGGCATGAAGGGATCAATATATTCGAGCATGCATTGATCTTCAACATGTCACCAAACAAGTATATATCAAACCAAAATACACGAAGCCACTAAAAATAAGCTTCTTCTAAAGACAGGCATTGTGTAGGAAAATTAGCATCTAGGTAAGGTATTCAAAAAGTTTCAAAACGCCAAAAAGGTTCAAAACGCCAAAAAGGTTAAAGAAGAAGAGGTAGATGACAGTGAAGATTTGGATGAGAAATTAGATTAGAATTTTTAATTTTTTTTCATTTTCTATTGTTTGTTATCTAATTCTCTGTTGTTTATTATCTAATTATCTACTAATAAAAAATGAGTATAAAACGCCAAAAACTACAAATACCAAAACGTCTGATAGTATGAAAACTGTGAGAATGGATGCTAGCAAATCACGTTGTTGCTATATAAAACGCAAAAAAATGTCAAACAAAGTATTACTGGAAAGCAACACTAATTGACAGATGAAACTGAACGAAACAGTAATTGCAAAAGAGTAAAATGAAGAGACGGTAACATTATTGCTAAACATTTATTATATTAAAAGCCACTACATGGGAAATTGAATTTATTTATCTTTTCAAAACGCCACAATTGCCTATCACATTATAGGCCTGCATCCTACATGACACAACAATTGATAAAAAAATAAACATCAAGAAAATTACTGATGTTTTTTACCGCCAAAAACAAATATCTACCTGCCCCCCCCCCCCCCCAAAAAAAAGCTCATTACATAAGTACAACAGCTAAACAAAAGCTTCACACTCCACACATTCACTAAAAACGCCACATCTTGTCTAAAACGCCATTTAATTTTAAAAAAAATGGTACATGTTATTGCATGGAGGTTTGAGAGGTCAGAGGACGTTTCGTCATTAAGTTCTCTGACAGGAGAAGGGTGAAAGTCAAAACAATCAAAGTCATACTTAGTTAAAACGCCAAAATATTTACTATTCTCCTTATCTAAAAAAAAAAACAATAAAAATGCCGCGTATTTGTTAAACGCCAAAAAAATGGAGAGGTGATGTGAAACGCGTTTAAAAAAAGAATATAAAAGGACAAAAAAGCCCCTCCGCGCTTCATTATGTCGCGTGACACGTGTTACGTCAGGATTCGTTCTCACACTTTTGGGCGTTTTCTCCTGATCCCGTACCTATATATATATATATACTTTGCGCTTCACTATGTCGCGTGACACGTGTTACGTCAGGATTCGTTCTCACACTTTTGGGCGTTTTCTCCTGATCACGTACCTATATATATATATATATGGATTCAAAAACGATATGTGTTAAAAGTAATTTATTTTTAACTTATCCTTGTATATGTTTACTTGTATTATTTCCCAAAAATAAATATGGGTGAATTGTTAAATAATATTTCCAATATTGTTTTTGTATAAATGGTTATGTGTATTGATGTGAGCAAAATGCAACATATAAATTACATCAATTGTGGCATAAAACTACCCCTTTTTAGTACTAATGTTGGAAAAAGTGTGTTTTTGTCTTCCTTTTGTATTTTCAGGATTAAATGAGCTCAAATTAACAAAAGAAGCAAAAAGACAGCAAAATCTAACATAAATACAAGAAAAGGAACAGACGTGACATGCCCGACCCCACGACAGCATCTTCCCAAGCAAAACAAGAAGACAGAAGACTGAACACGCCCCGTGCTCAGCCAGCACGGGGGCGTGCCCAAGTGTCAGCAGAAAAGACTAAGTGGTAGAAGCTTCTATTGCCCACCACGGGGCCGTGCTCAGCGGACACGGGGCCATGGTCAACTATAAGATTCGCACAATCTAGGCAAATCTTCATAGTACAAAGATTCTTCTGCACACGGGGTCGTGCTCAGCGGACACGGGGGCGTGGTCAACTAATAAGACAAGCTGCATTTAATGAAGAAAGAGAAGGATGTGGACACGGGGCCGTGCCCGAGCTTCTGTTCAGCCTATAAATAGGAGTGCTTGGCTCAAGCTCAAACCATCCCTTGGCACACCACCTCTCTCACACTTCACCCACCACCCACCACCACCATAACACCATCATCCATTGTCCATCATAGAGTGTGTGAGTCGTCTCGGGATCCAAGATTGATCGTAAGAGTTCTTGACAATCAAGGCCATGTTTGCCTAAGTCTCTTACATCACTTGGTGAAGACAAGTGTCTAGTGTAATACTTTTTATTTCTAATCTTTTCGCACTTTTTACTTGGTTTTGTATTAATGACTTTAATAACTAGTTTCTTATGTTGAAGGTGATTCTTTCTTATCGTTTTTCCGTGGTGTCTTGACATTATTTTACTGTCTATATAAAATAAAATATTTTCACCATTCATATCTCCACGGTCTATATGGAGGTATGTTGGCTACCTGGTCGGGGCTTAAGGGAACGGTTTGGTAAGAGTCTTGCCATTGTTCAGCGTTTAGAGGTCCTGCAATGGACATGGGTCAAATTTAGTAGGACCTCCTTCAATACTTAACGGTATTGGATGGCGGGGGTCCAAACTCTTTGATCCCCTCATAAGTTAACTACTATTAATACTATAACCCGACAAAGACTGTATTCCTGCTGACTCAGACTACTTAGTCGAGGGTAACGTCACCTCCAAAAGAGGGGCCTACCATAATTTGCATTAATAACTTAATTAATTATCTTTCAATAATCCGACTCTTTAGGATTGTATCCTTGCTGACTCAAACTACTGGGTTGAGGGTAACGTCACCTTCAAAAGAGGGGCCTACTACAATAACTAAGATAATCTCTTAAATAAGTGCAAAAGTGCGGAAATAATCAAAGGTTACACCATACACGAGTCGGAACCAAGTGATTCATCTTGTCTATCTGTTTTTCTTTTATTTTTATTTTCAGCATTTTAGTTAGTTTTTATTTTTCTTAGTTTAAAACATTTTTCTAAACTTTTTATTTGATTAGACGTTGAGGATAAACCGGTACTAAAAGCTCTTGTGTCCTTGGACGACCTCGGTATCTTACCAACACTATACTACGCTCACGATGGGTGCACTTGCCCATATGTGTGTTTAGTGTTAGTAAATATAGTGTTTTATAAATTTAAAACTTGGCTAAAAAGTGTTAAAGGGCTTAAAATATACACCTAATATATATAACACTTCACAAGCATCAAGTTTTTGGCGCCGTTGCCGAGGACACAATGATTTTAAGAAAGCTTAAAATCGACGGCCTAATCAGTTTTTCAAAACCTTTTTAAAACGCGCGCACATTTTTCTGCATTTTAGTTTAGTTTTGCATTTACAGTAACTTGTACACGGGGTCGTGTTCACTGAACACGGGGCCGTGCTGCACATTTTCATAAAAACACCCAGTAACAGTAGCTTGAACACGGGTCGTGCTCACTGAACACGCCCCGTGCTCAACGAAATCAGTAAATTTAATTAAAACGCCCAGATACAGATTCTGTACATGAGGCTGTGTCCACTGAACACGGGGCCGTGTCCAGCCTCTGTTTCCATTTTTTTTTTCTGATCTCGAGAGTTGGTTGTGGTCTGCTGAGTGATTCTTATGGATCAATACTCAGGAGGTTACAACTACACCTATGAGGAGGATGATTATAGGAGTAATTATTGCACTAATTGTCGTAACCCACACTCGGTTCAATATTGTCACTCATATCAACCATCCAATTCATACACCTACTATGAGGAGCCCAGGTACGAGCCACCAACTTCATACACATCCTTTGAAGACCAAAGGTATGAACCTCCTCCCTCATACTCATATTTTGATGAACCAAGGTATGAGCCTTCATACTCATACTTTGAGGAACCAAGATATGAGCCACCACCTTCGTATGCTTACTATGAGGAACCATGGCGTGAACAACCCACCTCATATGAGTATTATGAAGAACAAAATTACGACCCTTATCCATCATATGCTTACAATGAAGAACAATGGTGTGAACCATCTACTTCATATGGGTATTATGAGGAACAAAGGATCGAACAACCGGATTCAAGCTTTGAAAATCCCGATTCTTTTTCTATAACCGAAGTGACCGATAGGATATTAGAACACCTTAGAGTTATCGATCGCTATATAAAAGAATCTCGAGCAAGGGAAGAGGAGTCCCGCGCAAGAGAAGAATTAAAAAAGGAAGAGATAACCGAAAGTGTAAAAATGGAAGAACAAATAAGTGAAAAACCGACACATGAGTTAAACAACGAAAAAGGTGAGTCCGACAACGTTAAAATTCAAGAAGAGTCTAATTTTGAAGAAATTAATCTCTTGTCACCTTCTTTCGAAAATCATTGTTTAGTACCCACTCATGCTAAGTTTTTAAAAGAGTTAAACGCTAACACTAAAATTGACGAAACGGTAAGTGTTAAGTTAACTAATGATTAAACCTCGCTAATAAAAGAAGACCCATTTGAAATTAACATTACACCAGTTCCATGTTTCTTTCAAAATTCATTTATTAGTAATGTCACAATCGATAAAGATCTTTGTGTTAACATAATGCCTAACTACATTTTCGAAAAATTAAGTATTAGTGATTTTTCTCCACTTCAAATACCCATTTTTCTGTCCAATCGGAAAGTAATAAAATCAATCGGTATAGTTGAGGATGTCTTGGTTCAAACAAATCAGATGGTAATCCCGATCGACTTTGTCATCCTCGATGACGCTCCTCTAGTGTTGGGACGACCATTTGTAAAAACTCACGAAGCTTTGAAAAACCGGAAGTTCAACAATCTACCTCTTCAATTAGGGGCATTTAAAAAAAGTATCGATCTTGAGCGGTCAATGAAATATCCAATCGGCAATGACGACCCCCTAATTGAAGATGAGCCAGAACCACCCGATAAGGAGGGTCTAGCCAAGGACCCTTATAAACGTGGCGCACCACGGAGGCATTCCGCGGAACTATCCTTAGTTTAATTTAGATTAGTTTTTTTTTTATGTTTTCTAGTTTAGTTTTAATTTTCAGGAATAAAACACACTTAAGATGGCAAAGGATACAAGAGAAACTTGAACCAGCACCCCATGCAGGAAAACGGAGCCGTCCAACGAAATTCTTCGTTTACAGTAAGTTCGGCACGGGCCGTGCCCACCCAACACGGCCCCGTGCTGCACAGTCAGCAGAAATACCCAGTTCAGGTAAACTGGACACGGGCCGTGTTCACCCAACACGCCCCCGTGTCCAGGCTTCTGTTTCTCTTGATTAAATTTTGTTACTGGCACTTGAACACGGGGCCGTTCCCGGACAACACGGGGCCGTGTTCAGCGCCCAGTAACACAAAATTTTTGCTTTTTACACCTTTTTACACATTCAATCAACCTAAAAACTTATTTTTGGGACACATTGAGGACAATGTGTAATTTAAGTGTGGGGGGATGCTAAAACCTTGAATCTTGCAAGTCCTAAATACAAGCCTTACACAAAACTCTATTGGAACCGCTAATCACCCCAAATGTTTTCAAAAAAATTTCATTTTTTACTTGTCTAGGTTTAACTTGGGAATTTCAAGTTCTAAAAAGGTTATATTTTTACAAATTTACAACTGATAGCGTCGTGATAAAAAGAACCAACATAAGAAAATTATGAAAAGGCATGACAAGCTTAGTTAAAATTTAATTATATATATACTTGATCACATAAAAACCCATTCCCACAAAAGTGAGTTTTGAGCCTTTATTGAGCATACAATTATATATCATTAAACTAAATGCTCATTTTTCGTTTCTTGTGTAAATAGCCGCTTGGTTCTTACGACTCTAGAACTTGCCACGATGATACATTCCCGGTCCTTACCAACTTAAAACCCGAGTAAGTAAATGATGGAGGCATTAGGACTACCCCTTTTTATTTCTACACCATTATTTTTTTTTACCACCTACCCAAAATCCCCCTAGTTAGCCCCTTTGAGCCTAAACCTTTTCATTTCAAAACCCAAACCAAATACCCTTTTACCTACCAAAACCTTTTTCATTTTTAACCCTTTGTTTTAGTAATTAGCTCGGTTTTTCGTATGACTTTCAAAAAAAAAAAAAAAATTGTTGATGATGAAGCAAAAAACAAATAAACAAACAAGTTCATCAAAAATAACTTTGTTTGAATAATAGCTTCATCAAAATAAAAGTTACAAAAATAAAAAATCTAACGAAAACCGACGCTCGTTACGCTTTTCGCCCTTTTTCTACTAACCACTAACCCAACCACCTACCTTTAACCCAAGCCTAACCCTTCACCCAAAAAGTCCTCTTGATATTTACAAAGGTATATAGTTAAAAAGAAGGAGGATTGATTGCTTGGCAAGCCTATGGTAGGAGTAAGTTCCATGCCGCTCTTGATTGATCCACTAAAATACATTTTCGGCCGAGTGTTGAGTGATCCCCGTGAGGTATGTGAACTTGTATATAAAGAAAATTTTAAAAAGGCATGTTATGCCCTATTAAGTAATTTATCTTATGAAAAGTTTTAAATAAATCATGACGAATAGGATTGTAAATAAATAAAAATAAAACTAAATAAAGAATCTTGGAAATCCCGACACTCTATGACAAGCCCAAAAACGTTCTCTTCTACCCATTCCATTTGGGTGTGTAAAGCCACATTATAAAGAGTTTTGCTTGAGGACAAACAAAGATTCAAGTGTGGGGGTATTTGATGTGTGCAAAATGCAACATATAAATTAAATCAATTGTGGCATAAAACTAACCTTTTTTTAGTACTAATATTGGAAAAAGTGTGCTTTTGTCTTCCTTTTGTATTTTCAGGATTAAATGAGCTCAAATTAACAAAAGAAGCAAAAGGACAACAAAATCTAACATAAATACAAGAAAAGGAACAGACGTGACATGCCCGACCCCACGACAACATCTTCCCAAGCAAAACAAGAAGACAGAAGACTGAACACGCCCCGTGCTCAGCCAGCACGGGGGCGTGCCCAAGTGTCAGCAGAAAAGACTAAGTGGTAGAAGCTTCTATTGCCCACCACGGGGCCGTGCTCAGCGGACACGGGGCCATGGTCAACTATAAGATTCGCACAATCTAGGCAAATCTTCATAGTACAAAGATTCTTCTGCACACGGGGTCGTGCTCAGCGGACACGGGGGCGTGGTCAACTAATAAGACAAGCTGCATTTAATGAAGAAAGAGAAGGATGTGGACACGGGGCCGTGCCCACTGGACACGGGGCCGTGCCCGAACTTCTGTTCAGCCTATAAATAGGAGTGCTTGGCTCAAGCTCAAACCATCCCTTGGCACACCACCTCTCTCACACTTCACCCACCACCCACCACCACCATAACACCATCATCCACCACCATCATCCATTGTCCATCATAGAGTGTGTGAGTCGTCTCGGGATCCAAGATTGATCGTAAGAGTTCTTGACAATCAAGGCCATGTCTGCCTAAGTCTCTTACATCACTTGGTGAAGACAAGTGTCTAGTGTAATACTTTTTATTTCTAATCTTTTCGCACTTTTTACTTGGTTTTGTATTAATGACTTTAATAACTAGTTTCTTATGTTGAAGGTGATTCTTCCTTATCGTTTGTCCGTGGTGTCTTGACATTATTTTACTGTCTATATAAAATAAAAGATTTTCACCATTCGTATCTCCACGGTCTATATGGAGGTATGTTGGCTACCTGGTCAGGGGTTAAGGGAACGGTTTGGTAAGAGTCTTGCCATTGTTCAGCATTTAGAGGTCCTGCAATGGACATGGGTCAAATTTAGTAGGACCTCCTTCAATACTTAACGGTATTGGATGACGGGGGTCCAAACTCTTTGATCCCCTCATAAGTTAACTACAATTAATACTATAATCCGGCGATTTAGGACTATATCTCTGCTGACTCAGACTACTTAGTCGAGGGTAACGTCACCTCCAAAAGAGGGGCCTACCATAATTTGCATTAATAACTTAATTAATTATCTTTCAATAATCCGACCCTTTAGGATTGTATCCTTGCTGACTCAAACTACTGGGTTGAGGGTAACGTCACCTTCAAAAGAGGGGCCTACTACAATAACTAAGATAATCTCTTAAATAAGTGCAAAAGTGCGGAAATAATCAAAGGTTACACCATACACGAGTCGGAACCAAGTGATTCATCTTGTCTATCTGTTTTTCTTTTATTTTTATTTTCAGCATTTTAGTTAGTTTTTATTTTTCTTTGTTTAAAACATTTTTTCTAAACTTTTTACTTGATTAGACGTTGAGGATAAACCAGTACTAAAAGCTCTTGTGTCCTTGGACGACCTCGGTATCTTACCAACACTATACTACGCTCACGATGGGTGCACTTGCCCATATGTGTGTTTAGTGTTAGTAAATATCGTGTTTTATAAATTTAAAACTTGGCTAAAAAGTGTTAAAGGGCTTAAAATATACACCTAATATATATAACACTTCACACGCATCATGTATATCTTGTCATTTTTACCAAATGTATACTTTGGCAAGTATACATGTATTTGTGTATAAATACTCATGTATTTTGTAGTAACTGTCAAAATCATTCTTTATGATTTTTATACTTTCTGGGATAATATTTCCTAAAAATAATAGATTTTTAAGGCTTGTTTGTTATATATATATATATATATGGTCGGGATTTAGAGAAAACGATCAAAAGTGTGAGAACGGTGAGAACGCTTAACGATCGTCCGATCAAAACAATCTATGGACTAGATTGGTGCGGTGGCGTTTTCATAAATAACATCAATTTTATTACGTGGACGCGCTTCATTAAGGGTAAAAGGGTCTTTTGACTACTCCACATAAAACGCCAAATCATGAAATAAAACGCCAAAAACAAAAATCACAGACTGTTCTAAGTAAAACGCCATTAAATATAAAACGCCAAACTTAATTATAGTAAAATCCCGCCTTAAAAAACCGCCAAAAAAATCCTATATATACAACATCTCACACCTTCAGTTAAAATACACACACAAAAACCCAAACGCCATATTTCATATAACCCATTCGCCTTAGAAACGCCAAAAAACCCAAACATCAAATATCTTCAACCCCAAAAACGTTTTTTTTTTTAAATTCAGTTTGGCTGTTAGTAAGATTTCGCTCAATGAAATAGACAAAATCCTAAAGTGAGGATATAGTCCATTTCACTTAGTAAAATCTCATTGACTTATCCTAAACTTCCATCAAATTTATAACGCCAAAACATACAAAAACATTATTGAGGTTTGTTGTCAATAAAGTTTAGCTGTATGGGGTGGACAACATTGTCAGTTATCTTTCTTAACCGAGGATTAACAATGTTGTCCATCTCATACAGCAAAACATTATTGATTTTAGCATGATCAAAATTTGAGGTTTAAGGTGATCTTATTTCGTGGCGTTCTTTTTAAACGCCAAAAAAGTTAAAAAGTCAAACATCGTTGATTGAAAAAATTCAAGATTGTTAGCTGAAGGATATAAACTCAATAACATTTTGCTGCATGAGATAGACAAATATTCAAGAAAAAGATGCTGATGTCAGACTATGTGCTTCCAAACAGCAACACAAAAAACTACTTGAAAAACAAAAAAAAACAAAATGAATCATACGAAAGTCTAACCAGCCAGTTAACATGATTCAAAAATGAGAAAGAAAGAGACTGGAGACAGAGAAGATTTGGAAGATCAATTGATTATGTATTCTTTTTTTTCCTTTTCAGTTAATTGTTATATAATAAAAACGCCATATATAATAAAAACGCCAAAACAACCAAAATGCTTGTTTAAAACGATATCATCCAGTTAAACGCCACCAAAAAACTGCCAAACTATAATAAAATTATTTTGAAAAATTATTATAAAAAACCCACATAAAAAAAATAAGAAAAAAAAAATAAAAAGCAAACTTGAAAATCTAACTAGAAACAGTAAAAACATCATCATCATCATCATACTCAGTAAATCCCACCAATAGCAAAGCAAAGGTAGGGTCTGAGGAGGGTAAGATGTAGACAGCCTTACCTCTACCCCGTAGGAATAGAGAGGCTGCTTCCAGTGAGACCCCCGGCTCGAGAAACAGTAAAAACAAAATCATTAAATACTGAAGAATCTAAAACGTCAAACTTGAAAGATGGGACGTGTTACAGACTTCAGAGATAAAAGCTTATCAAAAACATTAATTACAAAACAGTAACTGAAAAGACAAAATACTTTATTATAATAATGCACCGCCTAATTTAGGCGCCAAAAGACATCCTATAAAATGATACATCTCAGCAACTTCTGTAACACCCCAAAACCCGAATGTTTACATTCGTCATATGTGTAACGTCCCAAAATTTAAATGTTCATAATTTCCATATGTTCCATATGATAAAACATGAAATAAAATGACTAGGCTATTTAACCTAGTTAAATTACTTAGTCAAAACAAGTAAGGAATGGGTTTGGTGGCAAGTGTGAAGGTGTGACAAAGTTGAGGGGCTAAATTTGGTAGAAAGGAATCAAGTTTGATAAAAACACCTACGTGTGTGTAGTGTGTGTGTATGTGTATTCGACCAGAGAGAGGGAGAAGAGAAGAAACCCTCTTCAACTCAAGAATGATACAAATTGATCAAATAAGGATGGATATTGGAGCCAAATCGGATGCATGAGCTTAGATTCTTAATCATCTAGACAAGATGAACATTTGGTAAGTTGAAATTTGTGATTTGTTGATCTTGCATGAAGTGGGTTATTGATTAATCCACGAATTAGTATGAAATTAAGCATGATTATGTGTTAGAATCGCTATATAAAACATGTATTATGTATGATTTCGACTAATTTGATGTTTTAAGATGAAACCCATTTGTGACGGTGAAGATGGTGACATGGATATATCATCCATGTCCAATTCTTGTACAATAATGATGTACTATGTTGTGTATGATAGATTCTTGTTAGATGAATTAAAAGAAATGTGGCGTTTGGTATGTTTGATGTTTATGTATGAATGATACTTGTTGATTAGTAAGAAGATTTGATTAATTATGAATAAGCTTGGATGATTATACATAAATTAGTTGTACATTGTGCATTAAAGGGTGTACGCACACCAAGTGTTTGATGAAATGCTTAGTATAAGCTAGCATGTGAAATTATATGCTAAATAATGGATGAACATGTGTAGAGTTTGATAATAACGTGATTGATGATAATTAAACATGAGAAGATATATTGAAGAAGGATTTTGTAAGATGGGATAGTTGATGGTATGAATTGGGTTGAATTATGCATTAGGAATTTGCACTCTATGCTTGAATGATGATGTGCATATCATATGTTGGATTAGTGACTAAATGGTAATTCGGATATGGATGTGCACTAAATGGGTAGTTTGTGGACTTACTAGTAAAGAATGATGTTGAGATTATGTTAACTACTAGCTTTGAATGTGGATGACAATTGTAGGATCATGAGAGCTTTAGTTTGTATTGATTTGGTTGTATACGTGCATGATGTAACTTGATGAATCATGTGCTTAAAACATATTGCATAATGAGTATGAAATGTAGATAGTGCCATTAGTATAGCCTAACATGTTAACACAAATATATGAGGTTAAGTCGAAAGTTCATATGATGAACCGTTGACTTTTGAAAGTCAACTGCACATAAGAGGCATGGCTAGAATTTTGTCACAATTGTAAGATCTTAGAACGTCATATGGTATGTGTTAAATCAGTATGCGTTTTATGCGTTGACATGATGAATTATATGAGTATGAAAATATGTGATTTTGGGTATATGCCTTATGCTTGTTAGACTTGACTAATGAAAGTCAAATATGAGTTATGCATTCGACATGATCATTTATATGTACAATCATGTATACTAATAAGGATGTGATTGCGGTGACATGAAAGCATAGGGATTATGTGGAAATGGACTCAAGCAAGAAAGGCTAACAGGTTAAAAGGAGGCAAGGTAGTGGTTGCGAATACGGACGCATAAGGTAAGTGAGTTCTGAATCTCACTTCTTAGTATATAATTAAAGTCTATTTATGAAGGTTAGGAGTCTTGTAGGAATGATTGAGAAGGTAAGTAAATGGAAAGGAAAGTCGTAATAAGTTGTTAATAGTTCACAAGGTAACGAAAAGTGCATGGCGAAATCAAATGGGTTGAACATATATGCATGAGTCATGTAACGGTAATGTAATTTATAAAGTTTAAGGACCTCAAGGTATGGATTTTTAGTCTAATATGTAGGGAAATATTTTACGGACAATTAGAAACAAGTTTCAAGTGAAATGGATGCAAAACGAGCAAGTTATGCGAGTTTTGGTATTTAAATGGAGAGCTGATCTGGGCGCTACCGTAGCTTACGGTAGCCACCTTAAGCTACGGTAGGTGCTGAAGACTATCTTCCACCGTAAGGCAGTAGTAAGCCACCGTAAGGATTTTGTGGCCACCGTAAGCTACGGTAGCCATCGTAGCTTACAGTGGAGGTCAGATGCAAAATGTAAAGTTTATGCAATTCTTCGCTTTTCTTTGAATT
Source organism: Helianthus tuberosus (assembly GCA_030545235.1). Lineage (NCBI taxonomy): Eukaryota > Viridiplantae > Streptophyta > Magnoliopsida > Asterales > Asteraceae > Helianthus > Helianthus tuberosus. Next base: position 124,869,007 of record CM060369.1, on the reverse strand, counting down.
AGGACCCCGTGAACCCATTCCAAGCCCCGTTAAGCGTCTATAATGTACCTCAACCCTACCAAATGGCTTGGTAGGTTACGGGTGAGTATGGAACTCATTCTTAAGATCCGAAACATACCCGAAAGATATTTAAAAAGCGTTTAAGACGTGTGAGTAAGGACGGGATGTGTGAGCGAGTATGCGGGGTAATGAATTAAGTATGTGGGTATGTATGTATAGATTTAACTTCATTCCAATGGCTTAAACTTATAAGTTATCATGAATAGGAGTGAGTATGTATATAAGTTTGTTCGTACATGACTTATTACATGGAGGTTGTAATTAGGATACGTCATTAATTCATAGGGAATTATGTAAGTGGTATGTAAGAGCTAGTATGTATGTATTTATGTATTTTTGTAAGTATGTTTGCATGTATGTATGTGGGTATGAAATGTGTATACACATACGCGTGTAGGTACTTATACATGAAGAAGGATTTATTGTGCTTGAAAGAAAGGAGCTTGTACATATGCTTATAAATATATGACTCTAATATATTTGAATAATCACATTATTAATGATGTGCCTTGAGAATGGAACAGGAATGCAGGTATGTAAGTATTGGACTTTCAAAGATTGGATGCTCGGTGTAAAGAATGAACCCGAAAGAATATCATGCTGCAGTTGAATTTAATGATAGTTGCTAAATGTTTTTATATATATATATATATATATATATATATATTATGTCTTTTTGCTGATGTTTAAGATGTCACATTTACTAACATGTCAGTTGTGAATGATGACCGTAGGTTGCATTGGATACCATTATCGCTATGTAGGAATATGCGGATGAAGATCGAGATGAGTAGCTCAGATTGCATAGAAGGGTGATTATGTAAATAGTATTTGTATGTTATTCTTGTTACGTCATTATGTAAAAGTAATGTAATAGTTTTTATGAATGATGCCTTAAAAGCCTTATAAGTATGATAAATTGTTTTCAATAAAGAATTTTTAAGGCTCGTATTTCCGCTGCGTTGATTTTAAGATAAAACGTGTTTGGGCGTTACAACTTCCATTTGATCAAACAAAAAAAAAAACCCCAAATACTACTAAATACCACCAACTGATGACACTGAAGATTGGGAAAAAGAGATTCAATTAGGATTTTTAATTTATTTCATTCCCTTGTATTTTTTTCCTGTGGTTGAAATATAATTTAACGATAGTAAAACGCCAAGATACCACAAACGCCAACATGTTTATAAAAAATAACAGATCAATAGGCCAACTTGTTTAAACGCGTTGGAAAACGCCATTCAAATAGATTTCCTGCCCCCTGGGTTCCATTGGCATACGATGTGAATAACGCCATAAACGTCATAGACGCCAAAATGTTGACACAGTGGAACCATTAAAACGCCATTAATAATTGAATTTGATTAATGCCAAAAATCTCAAAAACCAAAAATTAAAACAACATTGGGAAAAAGCGGAACAAGAAAAGCAGAAGATGAAAGGACAAAAAAGCCCCTTCGCCCTTTTCTAAGCGGCGTGACACGTGTTGGGCCAGGAAGCGTTCTCACCGTTCTCACACTTTTGAGCGTTTTCTCCCGATCCCGTTTCTATATATATATATGTGTATATATATATATATATATATATATTTAACAAGCATGGCAAATACACATATATATATATAGAAACGGGATCGGGAGAAAACGCTCAAAAGTGTGAGAACGGTGAGAACGCTTCCTGGCCCAACACGTGTCACGCCGCTTAGAAAAGGGCGGAGGGGCTTTTTTGTCCTTTCATCTTCTGCTTTTCCTGTTCCGCTTTTTCCCAAAGTTGTTTTAATTTTTGGTTTTTGAGATTTTTGGCGTTAATCAAATTCAATAATTAATGGCGTTTTAATGGTTCCATTGTGTCAACATTTTGGCGTTTATGACGTTTATGGCGTTATTCACATCGTATGCCAATGGAACCCAGGGGCAAAAATTCTATTTGAATGGAGTTTTCCAAGGCGTTTAAACAAGTTGGCCTATTGATCTGTTATTTTTTATAAACATTTTGGCGTTTGTGGTATCTTGGCGTTTTACTATTGTTAAATTATATTTCAACCATAGGAAAAAAAATACAAGGGAATGAAATAAATTAAAAATCCTAATTGGATCTCTTTTTCCCAATCTTCAGTGTCATCAGTGGGTGGTATTTAGTAGTATTTGACGTTTTTTTTTTGTTTGATCAAATGGAAGTTGCTGAGATGTATCATTTTATAGGATGTCTTTTGGCGCCTAAATTAGGCGGTGCATTTTTATAATAAAGTATTTTGTCTTTTCAGTTACTATTTTGTAATTAATGTTTTTTATAAGCTTTTATCTCTAAAGTCTGTAACACGTCCCATCTTTCAAGTTTGGCGTTTTAGATTCTTCAGTATTTAATGATTTTGTATTTACTGTTTCTAGTTAGATTTTCAAGTTTGCTTTTTATTTTTCTTTCTTATTATTTTTTTATTTGGGTTTTTTATAATATTTTTTCAAAGTAATTTTATTATAGTTTGGCATTTTTTTGGTGGCGTTTAACTGGATGATATCGTTTTAAACAAGCATTTTGGCTGTCTTGGCGTTTTTATTATATATGGCGTTTTTATTATATAACAATTAACTGAAAAGGAAAATAAAAAAAATACATAATCAATTGATCTTCCAAATATTCTCTGTCTCCAGTCTCTTTATTTCTCCTTTTTGAATCATGTTAACTGGCTGGTTAGACTTTCGTATGATTCGTTTTGTTTTTTTGTTTTTCAAGTAGTTTTTTGTGTTGCTGTTTGGAAGCACATAGTCTAACATCAGCATATTTTTCTTGAATATTTGTCCATCTCATGCAGCAAAATGTTATTGAGTTTATATCCTTCAGCCAACAATCTTGAATTTTTTCAATCAACGATGTTTGATTTTTTAACTTTTTTGGCGTTTAAAAAGAACGCCACGAAATAAGATCACCTTAAACCTCAAATTTTGATCATGCTAAAAATCAATAATGTTTTGTTGTATGAGATGGACAACATTGTTAATCCTCGGTTAAGAAAGATAACTGACAATGTTGTCCACCCCATACAGCTAAACTTTATTGACAACAAACCTCAATAATGTTTTTGTATGTTTTGGCGTTATAAATTTGATGGAAGTTTAGGATAAGTCAATGAGATTTTACTAAATGAAATGGACTATATCCTCACTTTAGGATTTTGTCTATTTCATTGAGCGAAATCTTACTGACAGCCAAACTGAATTTAAAAAAAAAAACGTTTTTGGGGTTGAAGATATTTGATGTTTGGGTTTTTTGGCGTTTCTAAGGCGAATAGGTTATATGAAATATGGCGTTTGGGTTTTTGTGTGTGTGTTTTAACTGAAGGTGTAAGATGTTGTATATATAGGATTTTTTGGCGGTTTTTTAAGGCAGGATTTTACTATAATTAAGTTTGGCTTTTTATATTTAATGACGTTTTACTTAGAATAGTCTGTGATTTTTGTTTTTGGCGTTTTATTTCATGATTTGGCGTTTTATGTGGAGTAGTCAAAAGACCCTTTTACCCTTAATGAAGCGCGTCCACGTAATAAAATTGATGTTATTTACGAAAACACCACCGCCCCAATCTAGTCCATAGATTGTTTTGATCGGACAATCGTTAAGCGTTCTCACCGTTCTCACACTTTTGATCGTTTTCTCTAAATCCCGACCCTATATATATATGTGTGTGTGTGTCTTGGTCAAAAATCACACAAGGATAATGTAACCAAATCTGATTTTTGTGAGGTTAGATGCTTGGTTATTTGGACAAATGTATGAATAACAAATGTATGAAATGAGTGATGAACACAAGGATTTATACGAGGAAAAAGCCCTTGATCAATGGTTGATCTTCTGCATAAAAAACCTCGGATAGTGAAAACTACCACTATCAAGTATATTGACTAAACAAGTGTACAACTTTGGAAGTATTGAGCTTGATACAATGAATTCTAGTGGATGTGTGTTCGAAAGATAGCAACAGAAATGATGTGTGTTCACCGGAGTGCCAAAAAGTGGTTTCTAAATTTAGCTCAATACCCCTATTAACCTAGCTAAAAATATCCTAACTAACTATCCGAAAAATCAGCCATTCACCCACGATCACCACCTGTCACACCCCAACCGATGGCGGAATCATCAGGGCGCGACACTGAGCGAAACAGATTGTCAAGGAGATTCCATAACAATTATTCGTTATAATATATTAAGGTTCATGTCCCATACCACAAACATATAAAATAAAAATAGTTATTACAGAAATTGTTCTCAAAGACAAATATCTATTCCGACAACTCAGATTTTTATTTAGTTTGTTTCTAGACTCCATCCTAGCTTGGTTCATCAAACAACAAGCAAACATCCAAAGCACCTGTCACATAGGTTAAAATAGAGGTCTATACACATGTGACAGGTGGGTATTTATAGGGTTTCCAAAAGAGGAAAGGTGCAAAAGGATCGGATGGGCCACCGATCGGATGGCGACTTGATCAGATGGCAATCCGATCGGATGGCCACTCGATCCTGGTGTCCGGCGTGTTGAGTTTCATTGTTTCGATTCGCGTGTTGAGCGTTGCGATGCGTTTCGAGCGAGCGATGCGATAGGTTAATAATAAACGCATAAACACTATATCTAACATACAATCATCATAATTAATTGTCGTTTAGCGTTTGCTATTCGATTGCGATAGAGTTGCTATTGCTTTTCGATTAATCACCACCACATAAACATAAAATAAACATGCACAAGTAACACATAAATAGCACACACAAGTAAAACAATATCCAGAACGCATAATTCGAGTTGCGAATGCGATTGCGATGCGATAAGCGATAAGCGATAAAACAAGCGATTAATAGCGATAAATAGTGATTAAACCTCGATCATTAACAAGTACTCCACATAATACAACTAATGCGATAAAGTAAATAGATTATCTACAAGTCAAAGAAGTCAAAACAGGAGTTGAGCAAGGAGTGACAGATCGCAATTAGCAATCTTTTCTTCCTTTGACTTAAATCTTGACTTTGACTTTGACTTTCGATACACGGGGTGTTACAGCCTCCCCTACTTAAGGGAATTTTGTCCCGAAATTAGGCTTTAGCCATAACAAACAACTACGGGTACTTCACCTTCATGTCACTCTCGAGTCAGCTCCATGAATTGCTTGATAAAGGCTTCATTCGTCCTAGCACCTCTCCATGGGGCGCACCCGTCCTCTTTGAAAAAAAGAAGGACGGGTCATTCCGGATGTGCATCGACTACAAGGAATTGAATAAGCTGACAATTAAGAATCGCTATCCCTTGCCTCGAATCGATGATTTGTTTGATCAGTTACAAGGTGCTACATGTTTCTCGAAGATCGATCTATGCTCAGGCTATCACCAGTTACGCATTCAAGAGGAGGATATTCCCAAAACCGCTTTTCGAACCCGCTATGGTCATTTCGAGTTCGTTGTCATGCCTTTTGGTTTGACCAACGCCCCCGCAGTTTTCATGGATCTAATGAATCAAGTGTGCAAACCCTTCCTTGATCGCTTCATAATCGTATTCATCAATGATATCCTGATCTATTCCAAGTCAAAAGCCGAACACTCGCAACATCTACATTTGGTTCTTGAGTTACTCCAGGGAAACCGTCTCTATGCCAAGTTCTCCAAGTGTGAATTTTGGCTAGAGGAGGTCCAATTCTTGGGTCACATTGTCAATAGTCAAGGTATCCACGTCGATCCTGCAAAGATCGAAGCTTTTAAGAGTTGGGTTACACCCAAGAATCCGTCTGAAGTCCGTTCTTTCCTCGGACTGGCAGGCTATTATCGTCGATTTATCGAAGGTTTTTCTAAGATCGTTGTGCCGCTTACCTCTCTTACACATAAGGATAAACCTTTTGTTTGGGGAACTAAACAGGAGGAAGCCTTTCGAACTCTCAAAGCTATGCTTTGCAATGCTCCTGTGCTCTCACTGCCCGACGGAAACGATGATTTCGTAGTTTACTGCGATGCCTCAAACCTTGGTCTTGGTTGTGTTCTAATGCAACAGGTTATCGCGTACGCTTCTCGACAGCTCAAGATCCACGAGAAGAACTACACCACATACAACCTCGAGCTTGGTGCAGTTGTTTTTGCGTTAAAGATTTGGCGACACTACCTTTATGGTACCAAGTGTACGATCTTCACCGATCATAGGAGCCTACAACATATCTTTGACCAGAAAGAACTGAATATGCATCAGCGCCGGTGGGTGGAACTGCTCAACGATTACGACTGTGAGATTCGTTACCACCCAGGCAAAGCAAACGTCGTTGCTGATGCTCTCAGTCGAAGAAATTATTTGCATAGCGTTCATAATTCCCAAGCCCAGCACCATCTCGAAACTCTCATCCGCGAAGCCCAACATGCTTGTTTCACTAAGAGCACTTTGAAGAAGGAAAGGATTCTCAACGATGGAGCCTAGTTAGTGAATAAGTCGAATGGGATATTCCATTATCAGGATCGAATTTAGATCCCTATGCGGACCAATTTACGACAGATTCTAATGGACGAAGCCCACAAGTCTCGATATTCTATTCATCCTGGTGCCGATAAAATGCACCAGGACCTTCGCTACAAGTACTGGTGGCCAGGCATGAAGAAAGATATCGCTCTCTATGTTTCGAAGTGCCTGACTTTCTCGAAAGTCAAGGCCGAGCATCAAAGACCCTCTGGCTTACTCGTCCAACCCAAGATTCCCATGTGGAAGTGGGAGAGTATAGCCATGGACTTCATAACGAAACTTATGTGCACGCCATCAAGTCAGACAACATCTGGGTTGTCGTTGACCGCTTGACTAAATCTGCTGATTTTCTGCCAATACGAGAAGACTACAAGGTAGAAAAATTAGCCCGAATCTACACCAACGAGATCATTTGTCGACATGGGACGCCTCGTGACATCATCTCTGACCGCGATGGTCGGTTTACCTCATCTCTTTGGGAAACGTTTCAACCAGCTCTCGGTACTATGCTAAATCTAAGTACCGCTTTCCATCCCCAAACCGACGGTCATACTGAAAGAACGATTCGTACCCTTGAAGACATGCTCCGTTCGTGTGTCATAGATTTCGGTGGTAATTGGGACACATACTTACCTTTAGTTGAATTCTCGTACAATAACAGTTATCATTCCAGTATTCAAATGGCACCGTTTGAAGCATTATATGTAAGAAAATGTCGATCGCCTATTGTATGGCACGAGATCGGAGACTCGCAAATAACCGGTCCTGAGCTGTTGCAAGAAACGACTGACAAAATCCTCCAAATTCGAGACAATCTACTGAAAGCTCGGAGTCGTCAGAAAAGTTATGCTGATAGACGACGCAAGCCCCTTGAATTTGACGTTGGCGATCACGTACTCCTACAGGTATCACATTGGAAGGGTGTGGTCAGATTCGGGAAGAAAGGGAAACTCGTGCCTCGATATGTTGGACCCTTTAAGATTCTGGAAAGGATCGGAAAAGTGGCCTACAGACTCGAACTACCGGAGGAACTTAGCAACGTCCACCCGACTTTCCACATTTCGAACCTCAGAAAGTGTCTGGTTGAGCATGATTTACAAGTTCCACTGGAGGATCTTCAAGTGGATGAAACACTACACTTCGTGGAGAAGCCTGTCGAGATCATGGACAGACAAACCAAGCAGCTCAGGCGCTCACGCATTACCATTATGAAAGTTCGCTGGAAAGGCAAACGAGGCGCAGAGTTCAATTGGGAACTCGAAAGTGACATGAAGGCGAAGTACCCGCAGTTGTTTGTTACGGCTAAAGCCTAATTTCGGGACGAAATTCCCTTAAGTAGGGGAGGCTGTAACACCCCGTGTTTCAAAAGTCAAAGTCAAGATTGAAGTCAAAGGAAGAAAAGATTTCTAATTGCGATCTATCACTCCTTGCTCAACTCCTTTTTTGACATTAGTTGTATTATGTGGAGTACTTGTTAATGATCGAGGTTTAATCGATATTTATCGCTATTAATAGCTTGTTTTATCGCTTATCGCATCGCAATCGCATTTGCAACTCGAATTATGCATTCTGGATATTGTTTTACTTATGTGTGCTATTTATGTGTTACTTGTGTATGTTTAATTTATGTTTATGTGGTGGTGATTAATCGAAACGCAATCGCAACTCTATCGCAATCGAATCGCAAACGCTAAACGCTAGTTAATTATGATGATTGTATGTTAGATATAGTGTTTATGCATTTATTATTAACCTATCGCATCGCTCGCTCGAAACGCATCGCAACGCTCAACACGCGAATCAAAACAATGAAACTCAACACGCCGGAAACCAGGATCGAGTGGCCGACCGATCGAGTGGCCATCCGATTGGATTGCCATCCGATCGGGTCGCCATCCGATCGGTGGCCCATCCGATCCTTTTGCACCTTTCCTCTTTTGGAAACCTTATAAATACCCACCTGTCACATCATTTGTGATGTGACAGCTCTCTACTCGACCAGCCGCACTCAAGCTCACATTTCTCTCGATTTCTCGCGATTCTTGTAAGTTTTCAACCTAAATCTTGTACTTCTATGATCTACACGCACTCCTTCATCATTTTCTCTTTTGAATCTCAACTTTTAATCGTGAAACCAACGGATTGGAGGTGTTGTAGGGTGATGTCATCTTGGAGTTCTTATGAACTTCAAGCTTTGGCCTCATTCCACCAAGAACAACTCAGATCTGAATGATTTCCACAAGATTAAACAACATTTTCGTATAAATCTACACATATTTATGGTTAAAAAGATTGAAAGATGGTTTTCCAACTTTCTTTCAACTCTTTTACACTCAATGCACTCAAAACCGATAGAATCGGAGCTCGTTTTGATCTTCTACTCCTTCTTAGTGATGTATTGGATCAAGATCTGGTTTCTATCAAAGAGACTACTGATTTCGGGTTAAACATGAAAAGCCACCTTGATCCGTTAACTGGTCGGACTAGGGTGATTCCTGTTCGATCGGGTCACTTGGTTCAAGATGGGGTTTCCGTTGTTTAGCACGACATCACACCGCCTCGATCAAAACTGCAAAACCTTCAAAAATAATCAAGTGCCAAAGACGATCAGGTCACTGGGACGGATTACCGTCCGATCGGAATGGGACAGCCATCCGATCGGCGTACACTTGGTCCCACACTTAAACTTTTATTTTCAACTTTGCCAGGATCTGAACGTCGAACGGATTGCCGTCCGATCGAATTCCCATCCGATTGAACGACCATCCGACTATGTGATGTTTGGAACTTCAAACACTTAAACAATTTTCAACATGTTCAATGACCAACGGATTGCCACCCGACCGGATTGCTATCCGATCGAGTGACCAACCTGCTGTGAACTTGTTCTCACTAAGTGTCCCACCAATCGGATCGCTATCTGATCGAACCGATGTTCGATCGATCGACCTGAAGGGTAGAGATACTTCTCTGTTTTAAAAATGCTACAACGAAAACTTCAAAGCCATCATACACAATCACATCCTTACCAAACAAGTTTTCAAACCAATTGAATGGCCATCCGATCGGATTACCATCTGAACGGATTGACATCTGATCGACTGGCCATCCAATCGGATTGCCATCCGATCGGATTACCATCCGACACTTATCACCTTTGCACCATTTAACGCGCCGCTCATCGTTTATGCTATCCTTAACTGTTCAGGCTAATCCCTCAAGTCCTCCCTTCAATCCAATGCAGTGTTTATTAAGTTAAACACTATCTGTGAGTATACTTGATCCCTTTTTGCTTTATGCACTTTTGGGTGTTACATACGTTGCTTATTATAAATCATATCAAACACACGACGCAAACACTATTTATACGCTGACCATTAATGCATGTTATACGTGACTCGATGAATGCCTGTTTGTTATGTTTACACATTGATTGTTGTCTACCTGCCTTAGCAACGATAGTACTATAGTTTGGACTCAGCACCCGTCGAGAACAGGGGTTGTTAAGGATATTACTTCACGTGTTCGCAGTGGTGAACATGTGATGCGCACTCGCTACTCGCAGTCAAATCACAGTCATTGGTATTAATAGGATCATTGTCGATAACTTACATGCTTCACATTATACGTTGTACTTGCTGGTTATGCGTAAACGCTTTTGAACTCTATTACTATTATCAAACTTGTATGCTCGCCTTTACACTATGTGTATTGACCTCTATTTTAACGTATGTGACAGGTGCTTAGGATATTTGCTTGCTGTTTGATGAACCAAGCTAGGATGGAGTCTAGAAACAAACTAAATAAAAATCTGAGTTGTCAGAATGGATATTTGTCTTTGAGAACAATGTCTGTAATAATTGTTTTTATTTTATATGTTTGTGGTATGGGACATGAACCTTAATATATTATAACGAATAGTTGTTATGGAATCTCCTGGACAATCTGTTTTATTCAGTGCCGCGCCCTGATGATTCCCCCATCGGTTGGGGTGTGGCACCACCAACGGTCCTCAGCTTGTGCACATGTTGAAAATAAAGAGCATATTCCCCTAGAATCTCGGATGGAACAAGTTCTCTTTGAAACATTCCTGCAAAACAAGCCAAAAGGTGATGGAAACAATTGTTAGTTTAGGATAATAATGAGGATCCTGGATCCTTATTCTTGCAGCACCTTCTGAGGATCCTTAATTCAAACTAAACTGAGGATCTGTGATCCAATGTACATTTGAGGATCCGTGATCCATAAGCTATAAAATTCTATCCCTAACAATTGCCCCCAAACATGCCTGATTAATATCTAATTAGATAGTCATGTTTCAACTTAATTCAGACTAGTCGTTACTTATGGATATAGCCGTTGCGATGCTGATGTCAGCGACAGTCACCTCCCTGCAACAACAATCATTATAAATAGGGTTAGAGATAAGGATCAAATCCTGCATTTATACTCGAGACCCTTTTCTTTAAATCCATATTCGAAGATCTTTAGCAGGTATTCTCTTTCTCCCTTCTCTCTAATTTCTTATCCCTGATCCTCTGTTCTTCAAAATCAATGGCGAAGATGAACCTTAGTTCCTCACCTGCCAAAAATCCTGAACATAAAAGTCCATTAAAGAGTCAGGGTTTAACCAAAAACCCTTTAATGGAGCTGTGTCGATTTACTGATCCTGAAATTGATCAGTTCCGACCCTGCTTCCCTGATGGCACCATCTTCAGGCCTTTCGATTCTTCTACCAAAAGTGATTGTATATCAGATACATGGATCACCTTCCCTGCAGCCCCTTTTCAAATAGGGTTTACCTATCCCTTTCCTGTTCTTACACAAAGCTTCTTCACACTTACCGGCCTGTGCTACATCCAAGCCATGCTGATGGTGTGGAGGGTTTTATTCGCACTTGAGTACATAATAGAACAGGAAGGCATAGACATAGGGATGTCTGAACTGAGCCAACTATACAACCTTGTGAGCCACAGATCCTACCGATATCTTTTCAAGTCCAAACCTCAAAAGCCTCTTCCAATCTTGAAAACCACCAAGAATGACACAAACTGGAGGAATCAATTCTTCTTCGTGAGGAGGGATTCCATTCCAGATGGGAACCAACTTCCAAAAAAGTGGAACACGGACGGTAGGATATAGGATCCTTAGATCAGGGCAACAGGTAAGAATCCTTCTTTTCTATTGAGGATAACTGATCCTTCTTTTCTGCTTTGTTTATACATCCATCAGCCTATCTCATATTCAAGAATCACCTGTCATTCCGGCAAGAGTCGAAGCTTTCTGGAAATTAGATCCTGTAATCAGAACATTTCCACCAAGTTAAAGGTTCCAGAAGAAAGATCATTTACCTCCTACACCATGTCAAGTAAGTACTCACATTTGTGTATACATAAATGTTAAATAAAATTAGAATATGAATACTTATCTGCATATCATGCTTGTAGGTGCTGCCAAGTTTTCCAAATCTGCTTCCAGGTTCAGCGTGGGTGACCTCCAGGAGTATGCATCCTCAAGGTCCATCAAAGAAGAGCTGGTTGCAAGCCCAAGCGTCTTGGAGCCTAAGGGCATGAGCACTAGGGGCAAGGGTGCCAAGAAGAGAAAGACTGATGAACCCGCTGATGGCCTGTCTCTGATGGAACGTCAGGTTCAAGAATATGTCTCCGAGATAAGGATTTCATATCCTAAAACTTGCACTTTTCTTGAGGATATAGGATCCTTAACGCTAAAATCTTTGATTGCAGAAATTCGCCGAAGTCCAGATCCTCATAGACCAGCATGTAGCCGAGGGTGAGCAGAAATGCCTTGATCTTCAAGCCATTGCAGTTGCCAAAGATAAGAAGATCTCTCAGCTGGAGAAGGAAAACAAAATGCTGCAAAAGGAGCTGATGGTTGTAGAGATAAAGGCCCAAAAGGATAAAATGGATATCATGGATGGGGCCAAACTCTCTGCGACTATAACTATGCTGAAGATCAAGCTGCATATGGCCAAGGAGGCTGAGGATCCTGCCTTTGACCGGTCCGCCTGGGACTTGGAGGCTTGGAAAGAGAGGCTGGCTGAGCTTGATGATGAGGATGAACCAGAAGAGGCAGCAGCTCTTGAAGCCGGGAGCAGCGAATTGAAGGATCCTGGGGAGGCAGCTGGTGGTAATGGTGAAAAGGTGGTGGATGCAGCGAAGGTGTAAGCTGCATCAATGGGCGATGATGGATATTTCTAGACGCAGCCGGAGCCCATTTTTATGGTTTTTGTTTGGTGATGTTTTAATTTCAAACAATTATGGTCTGTAACCGAACAGTAGTTTTTAGGGTTAAGGATCACGAATCCTTTGGACAATAGGGGGTAGCAAAGGTGGATGGGTCTTTCTGTTTGTGGAGGATGAAGCCTTTGATGCCCCTCATCTTTTGATTTCCTGCACTCAATGAACCTTATGAATATGGACACCCTTTGCCGACCCAAACGGACGGGCCACGTATTGCTGGTAGATGTTTGGGTAGGCAATTTTGACAACCTTTAAAGGGTTAATTATGATAAATAAATAAAACTTTTAACTTTTGGCTATCTTGGTGTTGTTCATTTTGTGTACATTTACTTATCAATTGCTGTCACATAGTTTCATAGTTTATAAGTATAAAAATCAGTCTATGTGAAAGAATTTAGGATATGATCAAGGATCAAATATCCTTCAATCAAAAAGCTTAAAAAATGAAATGATTTAGGATTATATATTCTGTTATCAAAGAATAAGGGTATGATTGATAAACCAAGGATAAAATTAAAATAAATAAGGATCATACAAGAGAATCCAAGTTAGGATCCTATATCCTTAACACTTACACCTATGACAATCAAAAGATAACATCTTGTATAAAGTTAGGATCCAGGATCCTTAACTGTTTAGCTTTGGAAACCTGAAATAAGACATAACTTGGGACTAAGCCAATTGTCAAAGAAAGAGTTAGTATCTGGGGACAAGCCCAACAATCTAGGGACAAGCCCAATAAACTGGGGACAAGCCAAAAAACTAGGGATAAGCCCAAAAATTGGGGATAAGCCCAAAGGATCTTGTGTAGACTGGAGTATGGCCCATACTTGCGACTATCCAAACGTAGTGACATGAAAATGCCAAAACCTTAGCTAACGTGAAAACGTTAGAAATCTTAGGAACGGATGTATGGTACGTCTACTATTATACTTAGGATCCTAAATACAGCCAATACAATGAAATTGTCAGCCCCTAAAGCGGGTACTGGTCCCATTGCCTTTAACTGCACTAGTATAATCGTGCACAACTAGCGAAGGTGTAAGCACCTGATTCGTAGGAGGTAATAGATACCTTAAACTGGGGACAAGCCCAAAAACTGGGGATAAACCCAAAGACTTAGGAGATTTCAGTGGATACTTGATCCTTTTTCAAAGATGTGCCAACTTCTGCAAAACTCAGAATTTAGTGAAAAGGGATAAAGGATCCTAGATCCTTCTCCTTGTAATCAAGTAAATTAAAGGATAAAAATAAATAAAAAATTAAATCATTACCAGGATGAGGATCATAAATCCTCTAAGGATCCTTAATGTGTATTAGATATGAGAATCACTAAGGATCCTGGATCTTTCCTACATGAAGTATTTCTTTAAATGGACAGCATTCCAAGCTGTTGGTAATAGATCACCTTCCATTGTTAGTAAACGACATGCCCCCTTTCCTGCCTCAGCTTCAATCAACTAGGGGCCTTCCCACTTTGGTGCCAAGTTGCCATCAGCAGGATTTGTGGTATTCTGGAATGCTTTTCTCAACACCATATCACCAACTTGGAATTTCCTGATCCTGACATTCTTGTTATATGCTCCAGCCATCCTTTGTTGATAGCTAGTGTCGCAACCCCCGTCCCCTAACAACCTGGGAACGGGCGGCCGCACCTAGTTTCGGTGGTATCCAGGTGTTTATCATTTTGGCAGCGGAAATTACATCAGGACCGTAGTTAGGAAATATTTTATCAGAGTAAAATACCACGCTTTTAATATATTAAACACATGGGAAAATCCCAAGTTTCAAGTACACACATTTTTATAGGGATAAACCCTATTTTATTTAAATAAAACATCTCTTTGTTTTAGGTAACTTTATTGCCACTTTTCCAAGCCTTCAGTCCTGTCCAGCTGGCTTCTATTTGGCTTTCACATTTTGTTACCTGAAACGCGTTTAAAAACATTTTGTCAGTGGGAAATACTGGTGAGTGAATCTCAGTTTAATCAAGTTAAGTAAAACCATTGTATAGTATTGAGGGCGGTCGCGCAATTACATTTGTTTCCATCTACTAAATTACCACCCACGGTACTGTCAACCCGACTTGTGGTCATGTTACTCCTCGCAAGGTAGTAACAAATTTTGTATACAAAACCCCAACATACCGACGATAATTATAGAATACAAATACTTAATCACTGTTTAATATAGTATTAATTATGTGAGGTTTTGTAAAAACAATTTGCAAAAAGGAGATTATTCACATTATTGTCTTAGGTTTTCCTTTAGGGTTTCCTGGTGATTATTTATTAAAAACACAAATGCACACACGTTAGTATAATAACCCAATATTTACATTAGTAATACCCTCCCCGAGACGGCATTCCAACGACTACGTCGGGCAGAACCACGACAGCCGTTACGGAACCCTAGATCAATCGGGCAGCGTATCTAATACGTAACCGGGGTTATGATACTTACAACGGGGCAGAACTTCGTTATTTAGGGGGTATTATGCCCGAAAAGCACTTTGACTATATAGAAATTCGAGAGAGAAAGAAAGAAGTGAGCGACTGGAAATGAAGGTTGATGTTCCCAATTTATAGGAGCTGATTCGCAGTCCCTCGCGGCCAGCGTAGAAAGAAGGCAGGGCCTTCGCGGCCCGTGACATAGACTGGGTAGGCCCTTGCCTGGCCTAGTCATCGGTGTAGGTTCGACGTGTGGCTGCCACGTGGCAGCTCAGGGCTGCGCCTCATGTCCACTTGGTCGCGGCCCGCGTAAGACCAGGCTTAGGTCTTTGCGGCCACCACAGATATTAAAATTTCTATTTTTAATTTAATTTAATAAGATAAGGTATTCGGGGGCCCGTTTTCATATATGGGGTGTGTTTTAGGACGTATAGGGATATTTTAAAATATATTAGGGCGTCAAAAATATTTAGGAGGGTTGTTATATCCACTCGTCCTCGAGGTCTGCTGGAATAAGTGCGGGTATTTCCTTTGCATTTCTGATTCAAGCTCCCATGTGTACTCTGGTCCTCTTTTGGAATCCCATTTCACTTTGACCAGAACTAATCTCTTGTGCTTGAGGTTCTTGACTTTCCTGTCTTCAATCTGTAGAGGTCTTTCTACAAATTTTAGTTGTTCATTTACCTCTATATCCTTAAGAGGTACTACCAGTGATTCATCAGCTAAGCATTTCTTGAGATTAGAGACATGAAATACATCATGTATTTCTGCCATTTCCTCTGGCAGTCGTAGCTGATAGGCTACAGGACCTATTTTTCTAATGATCTCAAAAGGTCCAACATACCTGGGACTTAGCTTTCCCCTTTTGATGAATCTTACCACTCCTTTCCAAGGAGAGACTTTCAATAACACTTTGTCTCCTTCCTGAAATTCCAATGGCTTTTGTTTGTTATCTGCATAACTCTTTTGTCGATCACGTGCTGCTTTTAGTCGTTCCTTGACTTGAATGATCTTGTCTGTTGTTTCTTGTACTATCTCGGGTCCAGATAGTTGTTTTTCTCCAATTTCTGCCCAACAGACTGGCGTTCGGCACTTTCGTCCATAAAGTGCTTCGAATGGTGCAGCATTGATACTCGTGTGATAACTGTTATTATAAGAAAATTCTATCAATGGTAAGTGATCGTCCCAATTACCTCCAAAATCAATTACATAAGCTCTAAGCATGTCTTCCATTGTCTGAATTGTCCTTTCACTTTGTTTGTCCATTTGAGGATGATAAGTTGTGCTTAAATTCAACTTGGTTCCCATTGCCTTTTGGAAACTTGCCCAAAAATGAGAGGTAAAATGACTAACTCTGTCAGAAACAATTGATAGAGGAATTCCATGTAATGAAACTATTTCATTTACATACAACTTAGCTAATTATTCCATACTGAAAGTTTCCTTCATTGGTAGGAAGTGAGCTGACTTAGTTAGCCTATCTACAATCACCCAGATTGTATCATTACCTTTTCTTGTTTTGGGTAATTTGGTAACAAAATCCATTGTTATCAATTCCCATTTCCAAACTGGCATTTCTAACTGTTGCAATAAACCTGAGGGTTTCTGGTGTTCAGCTTTGACTTGTGAACAGGTTGAACATTTTGCAACATATGTTGCTATATCCTTTTTCATTCCTATCCACCAAAAATTCCTTCTTAAGTCCTGATACATCTTATCACTTCCAGGATGCATCGTATACTTAGACTTATGGGCTTCTTCAAATATACGGTGGTGTAGGTTTCTTAATTTGGGTATCCACATTCTTTTCTTATGGAATCTCCAAATTCCATCTGTTCCTTGTTCTAATTCCTTAATCATTCCTTTCAGTTTCTCAGTATCATCCTTGATTACTGATTCTTGTGCCTTTCTATTTTGTTCATTTAAATCTACTTGCAGATTTAGTTTAAGTGAACGTACTCTTTTTGGTTTTTCATGATATTTCTGACTTAAAGCATCAGCTACTACGTTTGCCTTTCCTGCATGGTACTGGATATTACAATCATAATCACTAAGTATCTCCATCCAGCGTCTTTGTCTCATATTCAATTCCTTTTGTCCGAAGACATACTTTAAACTCTTATGGTCAGTGAAAATGGTAAACTTACTACCATAAAGGTAATGTCTCCAAATTTTAAGAGAAAAAAATATAGCTCCTAATTCTAGATCATGGGTTGAATAATTCTCTTCATGATTCTTAAGTTGTCTAGAGGCGTATGCTATAACCTTTTGACGTTGCATTAACACACATCCATAACCTAACTTAGAAGTGTCACAATAGACTATAAAGTCTTCAGTTCCTTCTGGTAACGCTAGTATGGGTGCATGGGTTAATCTTTGCTTAAGAATTCTAAAGGCTTCTTCTTGTTTTAGTCCTCATTCAAACTTAACAATTTTACAGGTTAGCTTAGTTAAGGGAATGGCTATTCTAGAAAAATCTCGAATAAATCTTCTATAATAACCAGCCAATCCTAAGAAACTTCTAACCTCGGTTGGTGACTCAGGGGTTTTCCATTTGGTAATTGCCTCGATCTTTGTGGGATCTACATGAATTCCTTCATGATTAACTAAATTACCAAGAAACTGTACCTGTTCTAACCAAAATTCACACTTCAAAAACTTAGCATAAAGCTTTTCTTTACTTAATAAACTTAGAAGTACGTGCAGATGCGCCGCATGTTCCTCTTTGCTCTTAGAATAAATGAGAATATCATCTATAAAGACAATTATGAATTTATCCAAATATGGCTTACATATTCGGTTCATCATGTCCATGAATGCAGCTAGGGCATTGGTTAGACCAAATGGCATGACAGTAAATTCATAATGGCCATACCTTTTTCTGAATGCGGTCTTAGGAATGTCCTCTTCTTGTACCTTTAATTGATGATATCCTGATCGTAAATCGATTTTTGAGAAAAATCAAGTTCCTTGTAGCTGGTCGAACAGATCATCGATTCTCGGTAATGGATACCGATTCTTAATCGTGACTTTGTTCAATTCACGATCGTCAATGCACATACGCATTGATCCGTCCTTCTTCTTGACAAATAAGATCGGTGCTCCCCATGGCGATGAGCTTGGCTGTATGAATCCTTTCTCCAATAATTCGTCCAATTGTTTCTTTAATTCCTGCATTTCTGTTGGCGCCAAACGGTGGGGTGCTTTGGCAATTGGTGTTGTCCCTGGTAGCAGATAGATTCTGAATTCAACTTCTCTCTTTGGAGGTAGTCCTTGTAATTCTTCTGGAAATACATCTGAAAGTTGGGATACTACTGGAATATCCTTTAATTCTTTTCCTTTAGTGTTAGTGATTATGGAAATCAAATATACTAATGATCCTTTTCTTATATAACTTGTTGTTTTCATCACAGAGGTGGATTTTTTAGATCTAGACGGCTTATCTCCTTTAATTATGGCCTTTTCACCATTTGGTGAATTTACTTGGATTGACTTTTGATCACATAAAATACTGGATTTATTGGCTATTAACCAATCCATTCCTAATACAACATCAAATCCTGCCAGATTCATTGGGTAAAGGTTTGCAATAAATTTTTGATTTAGAAATTCTATTCTTGCTCCCTGCAAGATTTCAGAAATCTTAATGGTTTCCCCATTTGCTGTCTCTACTAGACATTCTTGTTGGAGTTTAGTTAATGGTTGATTGAGAAGTTTGCAAAACGAAGTATTAATAAAACTTTGGTTTGCACCAGAGTCAAATAATACTTTAGCAAAAACATCATTAACTAAAAACGTACCGGCGATCACATCCGGGATCATCTTTGCTTCTTCTGCAGTCAGAACAAATGCCCTAGCATTTTTTTAGTGTTCTTGGTGTTCGGAGCTGGAGCTAGTTTTGGACAGTTCGGTTTGATGTGACTTTTTTCTCCACAGTTGAAGCACATCCCATTATTTGGTTTCCTCCTGCAATCTTCTTCCTTGTGCCCTGGTATTTTGCAGAAATTGCAGTAGGTAGAACATTTTCCTGAATGCTTTTTCTTACAGGCCTTGCAATAAGGTGAAGAGGTAGAACCTACATTTTTCCCACGGTTGGAATTTCCATAACGAAATTCTTGTGTAAGCCTTTGAGCTATGTTTCTCCTCTGATTTTCTTCTCGTGTACGCGCTAATTCATCTGTCAAGGTGTTTGCTAGTTCTACAGCTTCTTCTATGGTTTGAGGTCTAGATGCCTTGACTACATGCCTAATCTCACTGATTAATCCCCAGATGTAATGGGAGATTAATACTGGTTCAGGTGATGCAAGGGTTGGTACTATTCTAGCATATTCAAAGAATAATGTAGTGTACCCCTTACTATCCACTCCGGTCATTCTAAGGTTTAGGAACTTATTTGCTATCTGTTCTTTTTCATTTGGAGGGCAGAATTTCCTTTCTACCATGTTCTTAAATTCCTCCCATTCCATATTGTAAACCCTATCACTTCCCTTAGACTGGAGGATAGTGTTCCACCATTCTAGTGCTGAATTCTTAAACAGATTGGAAGCAAACATTATCTTATCCTCTTCCGCACACTTGCTTATTTTTAAGACTGCCTCAGTCTTTTCTATCCAGCGTAGAGCTGCAACGGCCCCTTCATTGCCCGAGAATTCCATTGGTTTACAAGACCAGAATTCTTTATAAGAACAACCATAAGACATGGTTCTTCTTCTTTTGGGAATGGGCGCTTGAATTACGGGTCCATTGTTTACGCTGTGTTCAGGTTCAGTGGGTCGATTACTATCACGTTTACTTTTATTATCTGCTTCCTTAAATGTTTTGATAATATATGACATTGCATCTAGAATTCCTTGTGCCACTATGTGTTGGATGGCACTGTTATCCACTTGGTTTCCATTATTGTTGTTGTTCGGGTTATTGTTACTCTGGTTTTCATTATTCTGGTTTTCTTGGTTCACTTCGTTGTCCATCTGAATTTTAAACATTTGCCACTTATTAATATCACAAAATAATATTTAAGGCAAACATTCACATAACACGCATATTGATCAAAAACGTCGAACATTGCGACTTACTCTTTCTTATATATTATGCATCTAATACAAGCTAGAACTGGAATTTAAAATTACAATACTAATATGCGTCACTAACCACGAGGTGGTCTATACTACAACATATATTATTATTATTACTATTACTATTACTATTATTATGATTATATAATATTTTTTTTTCATACACACATATTATATATATTTATTATTATATTATTATTACTATGGGTTCATCCAGAACTCCATATTACACTCGTCGTACTTTCAGACGAGTCGTTCTCCGACCTGCCTCATGCACTCATTTTATGCACTCATTGGGGGTGCAGGTGCTGGTACTGGATCTGGGTACTGTGGCATGGGTTCTTCCTGGGGATACGGATTCTCTAGGATCTCCCTAATGTATTCATCATTATCATAATAGGGATCTAGAGAGTCCAGACCTGGGTAAGCTGCTAGGTTTGGCATGGGTTCGTCTGTTAGGTGGTAGCGTTGCACATAATCCCTATGATCATCGAACCACGGGTCATAGTATGGGTCTAAGGGATTGTGTGCTGGTATTCTAGGTATCTCTTCTGGGTTAAAATCATGCATTTGGACTTGGTTTTCTGGGTTGTTTTCGATCTCCATTGGTTGGGTGGGAAACAAGGGTAATGGTTGAGGGGCTATGAGTTGCTCCAGGTTTGGGTCGGCAGTTGTGGTTGCTAAAATATGGAAGTTTGCTAAACTCCTATTAAGCATGTCTTGGGTGTGGGCATATGTTTCTCTTTTAGCGGCTGCTAGCACTCGTTGTTGTTGTAACTTTTTCATTCTCTTCCTACGCTCATGTGCTCCTCTACTGAACCATCCTCTCTTTTTAGGAGGGAATGGCTCTTCAGACTGAGCTGTGACACCCGTGTCGCTGCGACCATCAAACAAATGCCAAACCAATGAAATATTGTATTTCATACTTGGGATTTGTAAAAACATGTGTATCGATTTCACATATCAACTCTTGTCCGATTTCAAGCTCTAAATCGCTTTCTGGAAGGTTATACGCGCACTGATGCGTAAATATAACCAGTTTAATCCAACGAACACTCCGGAATAGTGAAATAGGCTTAACATACCTTAAATAACCTTTACATAACTTATATATAAGTTTTGGAAGGTTTGGTGTGGTGAAATCAAGTTTAATCGCTTACAGGGACTAAAGTTGACAAACTGCGAAAGTATGCCAATTTGAACTGTAACAGACCTTTCGGAACATGACCATAAGTTAAACATACCATAAATATCCTTTACATAGCTTAGAAATAGGCTTTGAGGGGTTCGGTGTGCTAAAATAAACTTTTGGGTCATTCAGGGACTAAAAGTGTCAAAAAGTGCACAAGTTTGCATTTTCGCGCATAACTTACGTTCTGAATACATCCAGACATCCAAAAATTTATGTAAGCACTAAAATATTTTATTTTAGTGTTCTCCATAAGAAAAATCCATTCGTCACGTCATTTGGATCGTTTTTCGCATTCGGGACCAGATTCGATGTATTAGCCGTTGTTTAATTCACAACCACACATTCTAAACTTGCTTAGTCAGCGGATAAGGATGGAATCTAAGCACCATAACTTTGCAACACATGTATGGATGGAATTTAAACACCTAAACACCATAACTTTGCAACACATGTATGGATGGAATTTAAACACCTAAACACCATAACTTTTCAACACATGTACGGATGGGATTAAGGCACGTTTTCCATGAAACGATCTTAACGGTTCGGGTATTCCTATAAATACCCCATACCCCCCATTGCTAAAATCACTAGAAACTTGATTTGAGAAACTCTAAGTTGAAACATTTGTTTCATACCTGAGATTTTTGAATCGAGTTTAGCATTCGGGGACCCTTCGTAAGTATTCTTTCGTTCTTTTCCTTATTTTATTGCTTTTCGAGTCCGAAAGTCAAACTTTGTTTGACTTTCAGCGTTGACCAGTAATGGTCAATGCGAAGTTCTTTTGAACTTCGCAACGTGAGTGTAATCACGTTGGTCATAGTCCCTTGGGACTATGCCCACTGATTACCACGTTGTCTAGGGTCGTAGGGTAAGCGATCTAATGAATCGCTTATACCTCGAACCCGACCCAGTTTGGTCGATCATTAGGATCCGACCAAACACATTAGGTGACCATAGTAGGTAGGGAATAACCTTCCGAGGTTATACCCTATGGTCACATCGTTTAAGTAGTTGTATGATAGGTAGTTTATATGCCTTAGGTAAATTACCAGAATACCTTTTTCATGTATAATTGGTAATTAAGCATATGTAACCTAAACCTTTGTCACATAACTGATTATGTAATATGTTTAGGCATATAACACTTGTCATAGGGCTAGTTAGGCGGTCCGAACGCGTTTCACGCGAACGACGCGTTAAAGTAGCATAAGCTACCTAAACGGGTCGTAATGGGTCGTAGACACTTAGGTTAAGTTTCATTTAGTATGTAGGCTTTGTTAAACCAAATGACACGAGTCTCTACACTCGTTTGGTTTACAAACCCTAATGCTACCCAATCTTCCGATTTAGGTCCGGTTTATTAATGTAGTTACCTATATTAGGTGCCGTTTGATATTCCGCGATCTCTAGCGTTGCTTGGTGGTTATCCTAGGACTTCTGAGCAATCTCAGGTGAGTACATAGACCCCTCTTTTACTGTTTTCCAAACTGTTTTGGGGTGGAACACATGTGCCTACTTGTTACTTTCATGCTTTCCCGTTTTCACATCATATACCTGCTATGTTCGTTAGTACATTATAGTACATGATTTTATGACATTTCATGCTAGGTGTGCCCAATTGTGTGCATTACTTAGTACATCGTTTTACATGACATTTTGACATAGACATTTCGGCATAGACATTTTAACATGATTGACATTTGATCATGCATTTCCCACAAAACATAACTTTGATTTAAACCAAGTTTACTTCAATACTTTGTTTTTGTGCATATGGTTTAGTTGAGACATTTCACTTGCCATACATGACATTTTGACATAGACATTTGACATGGATATTTGACATAGACATTTTGATATAATTTACATCTTGACATGAACACTTTGACATATTACCCAATACATTTGACAATTGATTTAAACATAGACTTCTTACATTGGTTGGTTTGGGTTGATTAAGTGATTAAGTAGCGATGCGTGTGTAATATGATACAAGCATGGTGGATACGCCGCTGGTACTTCCTATATATAAGTGTTTGTATGGTATTACATATCGTAGCGTTATTTGAATCATTTCAGTTTGAGACATATAACATTTTATACAAATAACATACTTTTCACAAGACATTGTTTTACAAACAACTTATCTTATACATACCCATTTTACTATGGTTATTCATGTAACCATACATTATTCACTTATTTTATACATATCATCTGAACTCATTGTTTTTCAAATGATTTACAAAACAAAGCAAATTACAAGGTTCATGACTAAACATTTTCTCAAACATAAGTCATGGAACCTATTTTCACAAAACCTATGTATCTCACAGGCATTTTTATGCTGACGTACCTATTTTCACATGTGTTTTTCAGGAGCTGTTGCATAAGATGATCAAGATATACTTAGGCAGACTTGGGCTTTAGTGACAATAAAAGATGCAAGACTAGTTAATTATGTTGTATTTCTTTGTTTGATAAGACATTGTAACACCTTTAATCAATAAAACGAAACTTCAATTGCCATGGATTTGAAACAATTAATTCTGTTACAACACTCCCCGACGTTTCCGCCACGTTTTGTATGTTCCACGTGGTCGGGGTGTGACAGAAAAGATGGTATCAGAGCCAATGGTTATAGGGAATTAGGTTATTAGTAATGCTTTGACCTAGTCTATAACTTTCTTAGGACCCTAACGCGAGTTTACTTGCGTTTAGTCATAAAACAATACCGTCACCTATCCTTAGGCGACGACCACAACAAGAACATAAATTTCAAAACCGCTTTGAAAACTAATCATCTGTTCTAGGATGATTGATTACTAGGTTTTGAACCCTTTATTGTAAGGTTTTGAACTCTCTATTATATGGTTTTGAACCCCTTTGAGTTTTCAAAATCTCGTCAAGGTTTTGGGTTTTTAATAATGTGAACACGTGCAAACTGGAAGGGTGAATGCCTGTATTCTGGGTTTTCTGTCTAGGCAAGCGCTTCGTATACATCTCATCAGACGCGAGACCAGTTGTGCTTACCTGGGAATTCTTGGGATGAGCGTTCACTTATAGGCGAGCATGTCTTCGCGATACATTATATTGACCCATTTACTTTGATTAGTCACTGTCTCATTTGTTTGCCTTTGGTAACAAACAAATGGTCACAATCTTCATGCGTTGTCATTTTCTCTCGACTATCTTTCCCTTGTTTCCTCCCATGTCTTCTATTTTCTTCATGGTGCCTCTTCATCGCAACAACAATGTCCGAACCAGGTGCTGCAATTACCCAGCGAATAGGCGTCGTACTCCAGAGGACCGTTGACTTAGCTATCACCATGACTCGCCTCAGGGATGAAGCCGTAAGGGAACTGCTCCTTGGTGCAATCAATGCAACTGTCATCATCCAAACCAAATACCCTGTTTCAAATGTACCCACGGTGGACGATGGAGACATTTGGTTAACATGTGCCGCTTTGCAATCCAAAGCAAAGCTGTTACAAATCCTGCTGCTGCTCAACCTTCAAACTCTGCTTCATATGTTGCTTGGCATATCTGGCGCCTCAACCTCATGAACTTTCTACCTTGTGTATCGAATTAAGCACGCCTAGTGCAAGGTGTCGGAACACCTCTCGTTACACAAATTCCAAAATCCATGTAGGATCTTTCTATCCTCATAATTAGATCCTTGTGGATGGGTATCATTCATCGGAATCCTTAATTGAATTCCTTGTATGATTCAATACGTACAAAACAACTCAATTAGGACAAACCGAATTCCTTTTAAGATCTTCCTATCTTCATAGTTAGATTCTTGAAAATATTTAAAGTGCCAAAGGAAATCCACGGATTGGGTTTCTGGTATGCTTTAAATACCCGTGTCCAAAGATAACAAATTAATAACCAAGTTAAATAACTATGTGATTATGTGTTCTCTTTTTATGTTTTTGTGTGATCCAAATTCTTGTCATCCAAATCCTCGTAGAATCTTCCATATCTTTGGGTGCTATATTAAATCCTCAACGGGCTTGTACGTAATAGTAAAGACCCTTGGATTATATTGTACCATTCCATAATTAGACCCTGAGAGGTCTAGGTAAACAGATTGATCCAAAAATCTGGTTAGGAATATCATGTGATGATATAGCTGAAAGGACTCCTTGGTGGCCTAATTTAAAAAGATCCTTTGTCGATCTAATTAAAAGGACCCTATGGTAGTTTAGTCACACTCATCATCAGGTTTGATTTTTCCTCCCCTTCACATTTCAGACAAATGTCGCGGACTATGCAAGGAATTGCGTAATTATGGATGCATACATAATTATGGAATTCAGTGCACAGAAACCACAGCGAATTTTGTCATGTGTCTAGAGTCTATTCCGTTCATTTTTGTTTCTGAAGATGTAAAATGACTATTCCGTTCATTTTTGTTTCTGAAGATGTAAAATGACTATTCCGTTCATTTTTGTTTCTGAAGATGTAAAATGACTATTCTGTTCATTTTTGTTTCTGAGGATGTAAAATGACTATTTCGTTCATTTTTGTTTCTGAAGATGTAAAATGACTATTCTGTTCATTTTTGTTTCTGAAGATGTAAAATGACTATTCCGTTCATTTTTGTTTCTGAAGATGTAAAATGACTATTCCGTTCATTTTTGTTTCTGAAGATGTAAAATGACTATTCTGTTCATTTTTGTTTCTGAGGATGTAAAATGACTATTCCGTTCATTTTTGTTTCTAAAGATGTAAAATGACTATTCTGTTCATTTTTGTTTCTGAGGATGTAAAATGACTATTCCGTTCATTTTTGTTTCTGAAGATGTAAAATGACCATTCTGTTCATTTTTGTTTCTGAAGATGTAAAATGACTATTCTGTTCATTTTTGTTTCTAAAGATGTAAAATGACTATTCTGTTCATTTTGTTTCTGAAGATGTAAAATGACTATTCTGTTCATTTTTGTTTCTGAAGATGTTGTGGAAAATGACTATTCTGTTCATTTTTGTTTCTAAAGAATGCCTGTAGAAAATAACTCCGTTCATTTTTCATTTCTGAAAAATGTTCGTTAAAGAGAAATTACAGGATTAAGTCTTGTTCATCTTTGATGGTTATTTAACACAAAGTCACAAATAGACTCCTACGAACTAATTTCGGGACGAAATTTCCTAAAGTAGGGGAGACTGTGACACCCGTGTCGCTGCGACCATCAAACAAATGCCAAACCAATGAAATATTGTATTTCATACTTGGGATTTGTAAAAATATGTGTATCGATTTCACATATCAACTCTTGTCCGATTTCAAGCTCTAAATCGCTTTCTGGAAGGTTATACGCGCACTGATGCGTAAATATAACCAGTTTAATCCAACGAACACTCCGGAATAGTGAAATAGGCTTAACATACCTTAAATAACCTTTACATAACTTATATATAAGTTTTGGAAGGTTTGGTGTGGTGAAATCAAGTTTAATCGCTTACAGGGACTAAAGTTGACAAACTGCGAAAGTATGCCAATTTGAACTGTAACAGACCTTCCGGAACATGACCATAAGTTAAACATACCATAAATATCCTTTACATAGCTTAGAAATAGGCTTTGAGGGGTTCGGTGTGCTAAAATAAACTTTTGGGTCATTCAGGGACTAAAAGTGTCAAAAAGTGCACAAGTTTGCATTTTCGCGCATAACTTACGTTCTGAATACATCCAGACATCCAAAAATTTATGTAAGCACTAAAATATTTTATTTTAGTGTTCGCCATAAGAAAAATCCATTCGTCACGTCATTTGGATCGTTTTTCGCATTCGGGACCAGATTCGATGTATTAGCCGTTGTTTAATTCACAACCACACATTCTAAACTTGCTTAGTCAGCGGATAAGGATGGAATCTAAGCACCATAACTTTGCAACACATGTATGGATGGAATTTAAACACCTAAACACCATAACTTTGCAACACATGTATGGATGGAATTTAAACACCTAAACACCATAACTTTTCAACACATGTACGGATGGGATTAAGGCACGTTTTCCATGAAACGATCTTAACGGTTCGGGTATTCCTATAAATACCCCATACCCCCCATTGCTAAAATCACTAGAAACTTGATTTGAGAAACTCTAAGTTGAAACATTTGTTTCATACCTGAGATTTTTGAATCGAGTTTAGCATTCGGGGACCCTTCGTAAGTATTCTTTCGTTCTTTTCCTTATTTTATTGCTTTTCGAGTCCGAAAGTCAAACTTTGTTTGACTTTCAGCGTTGACCAGTAATGGTCAATGCGAAGTTCTTTTGAACTTCGCAACGTGAGTGTAATCACGTTGGTCATAGTCCCTTGGGACTATGCCCACTGATTACCACGTTGTCTAGGGTCGTAGGGTAAGCGATCTAATGAATCGCTTATACCTCGAACCCGACCCAGTTTGGTCGATCATTAGGATCCGACCAAACACATTAGGTGACCATAGTAGGTAGGGAATAACCTTCCGAGGTTATACCCTATGGTCACATCGTTTAAGTAGTTGTATGATAGGTAGTTTATATGCCTTAGGTAAATTACCAGAATACCCTTTTCATGTATAATTGGTAATTAAGCATATGTAACCTAAACCTTTGTCACATAACTGATTATGTAATATGTTTAGGCATATAACACTTGTCATAGGGCTAGTTAGGCGGTCCGAACGCGTTTCACGCGAACGACGCGTTAAAGTAGCATAAGCTACCTAAACGGGTCGTAATGGGTCATAGACACTTAGGTTAAGTTTCATTTAGTATGTAGGCTTTGTTAAACCAAATGACACGAGTCTCTACACTCGTTTGGTTTACAAACCCTAATGCTACCCAATCTTCCGATTTAGGTCCGGTTTATTAATGTAGTTACCTATATTAGGTGCCGTTTGATATTCCGCGATCTCTAGCATTGCTTGGTGGTTATCCTAGGACTTCTGAGCAATCTCAGGTGAGTACATAGACCCCTCTTTTACTGTTTTCCAAACTGTTTTGGGGTGGAACAGATGTGCCTACTTGTTACTTTCATGCTTTCCCGTTTTCACATCATATACCTGCTATGTTCGTTAGTACATTATAGTACATGATTTTATAACATTTCATGCTAGGTGTGCCCAATTGTGTGCATTACTTAGTACATCGTTTTACATGACATTTTGACATAGACATTTGACATAGACATTTCGGCATAGACATTTTAACATGATTGACATTTGATCATGCATTTCCCACAAAACATAACTTTGATTTAAACCAAGTTTTACTTCAATACTTTGTTTTTGTGCATATGGTTTAGTTGAGACATTTCACTTGCCATACATGACATTTTGACATAGACATTTGACATAGATATTTGACATAGACATTTTGATATGATTTACATCTTGACATGAACACTTTGACATATTACCCAATACATTTGACAATTGATTTAAACATAGACTTCTTACATTGGTTGGTTTGGGTTGATTAAGTGATTAAGTAGCGATGCGTGTGTAATATGATACAAGCATGGTGGATACGCCGCTGGTACTTCCTATATATAAGTGTTTGTATGGTATTACATATCGTAGCGTTATTTGAATCATTTCAGTTTGAGACATATAACATTTTATACAAATAACATACTTTTCACAAGACATTGTTTTACAAACAACTTATCTTATACATACCCATTTTACTATGGTTATTCATGTAACCATACATTATTCACTTATTTTATACATATCATCTGAACTCATTGTTTTTCAAATGATTTACAAAACAAAGCAAATTACAAGGTTCATGACTAAACATTTTCTCAAACATAAGTCATGGAACCTATTTTCACAAAACCTATGTATCTCACAGGCATTTTTATGCTGACGTACCTATTTTCACATGTGTTTTTCAGGAGCTGTTGCATAAGATGATCAAGATATACTTAGGCAGACTTGGGCTTTAGTGACAATAAAAGATGCAAGACTAGTTAATTATGTTGTATTTCTTTGTTTGATAAGACATTGTAACACCTTTAATCAATAAAACGAAACTTCAATTGCCATGGATTTGAAACAATTAATTCTGTTACAACACTCCCCGACGTTTCCGCCACGTTTTGTATGTTCCACGTGGTCGGGGTGTGACATGAGCCTTAAACACGGATATCCCGTCTTCATTGTCAGCTAAATACCCTGAGAGGGCAGGCTGTGAAGAGGTGCCTTCGCTCCTAGGTGAGCCGGACAACTGACGATAAGCGTCGGAGGGTCCTTGATCGCTCATACTGTAAACTAACAAATAGTCAAATAACACATAACAATAAAATACAGATATGCATGTATTTTCGTAATTAATTTCCTAATGATTTGAACAATATCTTGGTGTCAGCAGAACACTTATGTGGCTGAATCAGTGGCTTAGCTCTGATACCACCTTCTGTCGCAACCCCCTTCCCCTAACAACCCGGGAACGGGAGGCCGCAGCCAGTTTCGGTGGTATCCAGGTGTTTATCATTTTGGCAGCGGAAATTTCATCAGGACCGTAGTTAGGAAATATTTTATCAGAGTAAAATACCACGCTTTTAATATATTAAACACATGGGAAAATCCCAAGTTTCAAGTACACACATTTTTATAGGGATAAACCCTATTTTATTTAAATAAAACATCTCTTTGTTTTAGGTAACTTTATTGCCACTTTTCTAAGCCTTCAGTGCTGTCCAGCTGGCTTCTATTTGGCTTTCACATTTTGTTACTTGAAATGCGTTTAAAAACATTTTGTCAGTGGGAAATACTGGTGAGTGAATCTCAGTTTAAGCAAGTTAAGTAAAACTATTGTACAGTATTAAGGGCGGTCGCGCAATTACATTTGTTTCCATCTACTTAATTACCACCCACGGTACTGTCAACCCGACTTGTGGTCATGTTACTCCTCGCAAGATAGTAACAAATTTTGTATACAAAACCCCAACATACCGACGATAATTGTAGAATACAAATACTCAATCACTGTTTAATATAGTATTAATTATGTGAGGTTTTGTAAAAACAATTTGCAAAAAGGAGATTACTCACATTGCTGTCTTAGGTTTTCCTTTAGGGTTTCCTGGTGATTATCTATTAAAAACACAAATTCACACGCGTTAGTATAATAACCCAATATTTACATTAGTAATACCCTCCCCGAGACGGCATTCCAACGACTACGTCGGGCAGAACCACGACAGCCGTTACGGAACCCTAGATGAATCGGGCAGCGTATCTAATACGTAACCGGGGTTATGATACTTACAACGGGGCAGAACTTCGTTATTTAGGGGGTATTATGCCCGAAAAGCACTTTGACTATATAGAAATTCGAGAGAGAAAGAAAGAAGTGAGCGACTGGAAATGAAGGCCGATGCTCCCAATTTATAGGAGCTGATTCGCAGTCCCTCGCGGTCCGCGTAGAAAGAAGGCATGGCCTTCGCGGCCCGTGACATAGACTGGGTAGGCCCTAGCCTGGCCCAGTCATCGGTGTAGGTTCGACGTGTGGCTGCCATGTGGCAGCTCAGGGCTGCGCCTCATGTCCACTTGGTCGCTGCCCGCGTAAGACCAGGCTTAGGTCTTCGCGGCCCACCACATATATTAAAATTTCGATTTTTAATTTAATTTAATAAGATAAGGTATTTGGGGGCCCGTTTTCATATATGGGGTGTGTTTTAGGACGTATAGGGATATTTTAAAATATATTAGGGCGTCGAAAATATTTAGGAGGGTTGTTATAGCTAGCTAGTCTTATCCTTGCCAAATCCCTGAGTTCTTCTATTGTATCCAAATCTTGAACCAAGTTTTTAGCATTTCCTTCAAGATCATGGATGCTTGTTCTTGCAGTAGGGACTACCATCTCTGTAGGGATCACAGATTCAGCTCCAAATACTAAAGTAAATGGAGTTTGACCAGTAGCATTCTTGGGAGTTATTCTATCAGCCCATAATACATATGGTAGCTCTTCTGCCCGTTTTCCTTTCTTGGATCCAAGCTTCTTTTTTAAGTTGTTGATAATAATCTTGTTAGATGATTCTTCTTGACCGTTAGCTTGTAGGTGGACTGGTGTTGATGTGATCATCTTAATCCCCTAACTGTCACAAAAGTTAGTAGTTCTACTCCCAATAAATTGGGATCCATTATCACGAAAAATTTCAGAAGGAATACCAAATCTAGTAATAATGTTTCTTTTAATAAAGGATATCACTTCCTTTTCTCTGACTTGTGCAAAGGCTTTAGCTTCTATCCATTTGGAAAAGTAGTTAGTCATAGCAAGCATAAACACTTTTCCTCCTGGTGCTTTGGGAAGTTTGCCAACTATATCCATTCCCTATCTCATGAATGGCCAGGAAGAGGATATAGGATGCAGGAGCTCCGCTGGTTGATAAAGGATATTTCTATGTCTTTGGCAGTGTTGTAAAAGTCGGATTACTCGGCCGAGTACTCAGTGAGTACTCGGTCCTCGGACCCCCTCTGAGGCGACTTCCTCCTAGGCGGTCTCAATTAGTCGGCCTCGGGATTACTCGGGAGTACTCGGTGCCTAGTCGGCCTAGTCGGCGCCTAGTCGGCCTAGTCGGTCTAGGCGGTCAACGTGGTTTGTTGACTTTTAATCGGTCAAACTCGGTCAAAATCGGCCTACTCGGACTACTCGGCCTTGTACTCAGACTAGCGGACTTGTATTCAAAATATTTGAACTTTAAACATGTTTCATTTTAAATTATACTCAGTTGACATGAATTATGCTTATTTTACACATAAATAATATATAACAATTAATTTTCTTTATATTTACCATGTCCGCGTACTCCCCGAGTACTCCGATTACTCCCAACTCCCCAGTCGGCCGACTAGGGACCGCCTAGCGACTTTTACAACACTGGTCTTTGGCAAGCATCACATTTCTTCACATAATCCATAGCATCCCTCTTCATGGTGGGCCAATAGTATCCTGTTCTAAGGATCCTTGAGAATAATGCTCTGCCCCCAGTATGATTTCCACAATCTCCTTCATGAAAATCCTTGAGAACTTCTTGAATTTCTGGATCCTCGACACACCTTAGATATGGACCTGCAATAGATCATTTATATAATATGTTATTTAGTATTGTAAATTGAGATACCTTGACTTTGAAAGCTCTAGGATTCTCTCCATTAGGGATCTCTCCATGTTGTATATATCTCATGATTGGGAGGATCTAGGATCCTGAACTTGATTGTGCATCATCACTAGGTATAATTGCAGAATCCTCCACTATCTCCATAAGGACTAGCAGGCTACTACCGTCGATTCATCGAGGGTTTCTTTAAAATCGTTGTGCCGCTTACCTCTCTTACGCATAAGGATAAACCTTTTGTTTAGGGAACTAAACAGGAGGAGGCCTTTCAAACTCTCAAAGCTATGCTTTGCAATCCTCCCATGATCTCACTACCCGATGGAAACGATGATTTCGTAGTAACTGCGATGCCTCGAACCTTGGTCTTGGTTGCGTTCTCATGCAACGAGATAAGGTTATTGCGTACGCTTCTCGACAGCTCAAGATCCACGAGAAGAACTACACCACACACGACCTCGAGCTTGGCGCAGTTGTTTTTGCGTTAAAGATTTGGCGACACTACCTTTACGGTACCAAGTGTACGATCTTCACCAATCATAGGAGCCTACAACACATATTTAATCAAAAGGAACTGAATATGCGTCAACGCCGGTGGGTAGAACTCCTCAACGATTATGACTGTGAGATTCGTTACCATCCAGGCAAAGCAAATGTCGTTGCCGATGCTCTCAGTCAACGAAGCTATTTGCATAGCATTCGTAATTCCCAAGCCCAGTTTAATCTCGAAGCTCTCATCCGTGACACTCAGCATGCTTGCTTTACCGAACGAACTTTGAAGAAAGAAAGGATCCTAAACGATGGCGCCCAACTCGAGAATAAATCGAATGGTATCTTTCATTATTTGGACCGAATCTGGATTCCTAAGCATACGAATTTGCGACAACTTCTAATGGACGAAGCCCACAAATCTTGGTATTCTATTCATCCCGGTGCTGACAAGATGTACCAGGACATGCGCTACAAGTACTGGTGGCCGAGCATGAAGAAGGATATCGCTATCTAAGTCTCGAAATACCTGACTTGTTCCAAAGTCAAGGCTGAGCATCAACGCCCCTCTGGCTTACTCGTACAACCCGAGATCCCGATCTGGAAATGGGAGAGTATAGCTATGGATTTTATAACGAAACTCCCACGTACTCAATCAGGTCATGACAGCATCTGGGTTGTAGTCGACCATTTGACTAAATCAGCTCACTTCATGCCGGTACGAGAAGACTTTAAGGTAGAAAAAATAGCCCGAATCTACACCGATGAGACCATTTGTCGACACGGGACACCTCGTGACATCATCTCTAACCGCGATGGTCGGTTTACCTCGCGTCTTTGGCAAACGTTTCAATCTGCTCTCGGTACTACTCTTAATCTAAGTACCGCTTTCCATCCCCAAACTGACGGTCAGGCTGAAAGAACGATCCGCACCCTTGAAGACATGCTCTGCTCGTGTGTCATAGATTTCGGTGGTAATTGGGACGCGCACTTACCTTTGGTTAAATTCTCGTACAATAACAGTTATCATTCTAGCATACAAATGGCACCATTTGAGGCATTATACGGAAGGAGATGTCGATCGCCTATTGTATGGCACGAGATCGGAGATGCGCAAATTACCGGTCCTGAGCTGTTTCAAGAAACGACTGACAAAATCCTCCAAAT
This sequence comes from Helianthus tuberosus, assembly GCA_030545235.1. NCBI lineage: Eukaryota > Viridiplantae > Streptophyta > Magnoliopsida > Asterales > Asteraceae > Helianthus > Helianthus tuberosus. The sequence goes on along the minus strand of CM060369.1, from coordinate 124,834,704 downwards.
TCAAGACAATCTATTGAAAGCTCGGAGCCGACAGAAAAGTTACGCCGATAGACGCCGCAAGCCCCTTGAATTTGACGTTGGCGATCACGTACTCCTAAAGGTTGCCCCTTGGAAGGGAGTGATCATATTCGGCAAGAAAGGAAAGCTCGCGCCTCGATATGTTAGACCCTTTAAAATTCTGGAAAGGATTGGAAAAGTGGCCTACAGACTCGAACTACCGGAGGAACTTAGTAAGGTCCACCCGACTTTCCACGTTTCGAACCTCAGAAATTGCTTGGCCAACCAGGAATTACATGTCCCTCTCGAAGATTTACAAGTGCACGAAACGTTACACTTCGTGGAAAAGCCTGTCGAGATCATGGGACGAGAAACCAAGGTACTCAGACGCTCACGCATTCCCATTGTGAAGGTTCGCTGGGAAGGCAAACGCGGTGCTGAGTTTACCTGGGAACTCGAAAGTGACATGAAGGCGAAGTACCCACAACCGTTTGTTATGCCTACTTCTTAAATTTCGGGATGAAATTTCCTAAAGTAGGGGAGGCTGTAACAACCCGCTTTTTGAAAAGTCAAAGTCAAAGGAAGAAAAGATTGCTAATTGCGATCTGTCACTCCTTACTTGACCATCAAACCGTACTTTTGACTTGTAATCGAATTATATTTTGTTTATTTTAGTTGTATTATGTGGAGTATCTATTAATAATCGAAGCTTAATCGCATGTTTACCGCTGATCACATCGTTATCGCATCGCAACTCGAATTATGTGTTTGGGATATTGCCTTATGTGTGTGTGTGCCAATATGTGTTACTTGTGCATGTTATGTTTATGTTGAGGTGTTTAATCGCAATCGCAATTCTATCGCAATCTCAATCTAATCGCAAACGCTAAACGCAAGTATTTATAGTGATTGTATGTTAGATATAGTAGTTAGGTTATTTGAGTAACTAATGGGTAATAACACTGCATCGCTCACTCGGATCGCATCGCAACGCTCAACACGCGAAACGAAACAACAAAACTCAACACGCCGGATACCTGGATCGAGTGGCTAACCGATCGAGTGGCCATCCGATCGGATTGCCATCCGATCGGTGACCAATCCGACACTCACACACTTTCCTCTTTTGGAAACCTATAAATACCCTCCTGTCACATCATTGTGATGTGACAGCTCCTCCATTCGACCAACCGCACTCAAGCTCTCTTTTCTCTCGATTTCTCGCGATTCTTATAAGTTTTCAACTCAAATCTTGTACTTTTATGATCTACACGCACTCCTTCATCTTTTTCACCTTTCAATCTTAACTTTTAACCATGAAATCAGTGGATTTGAGGTGTTCTAGGGTGATATCATCATGGAGTTCTTATGAACTTCAAGTTTTGGCCTCATTCCACCAAGAACAACTCAGATCTGAAGGATTTCCACAAGGTTAAACAATGTTTTTGCATAGATCTACACATATTCATGGTTAAAAAGATTGAAAGATAGTTTTCCAACTTTCTTTCAACTCTTTTACACTCAATGCACTCAAAACCGATAGAATCGGAGCTCGTTCTGATCTTCTACTCTTTCTTAGTGACGAGTTGGTTCAAGATCTGGTTTTATCAAAGAGACAACCAATTTCGGGTTAAACAAGAACAACCGTCATGAACCAGTAAACTGATCGGGTCAGGGTGATTCCTGTTCGATCGGACGACATGGGACGTGACGAGGTTCTGTTGTTTAGTACATTGTCAAACCGTCTCGAACAAACCGCAAACTTTCAAAATAATCAAGTTCAAAATGATTGGATTCGTTGGGACGGATTTCCGTCCGATCAGACCGCCATCTGATCGGACCGCCATCCGATCGGACCGCCATCTGATCGGACCACCATCCGATAGGACTGCAATCCGAAAGGATTGCACTTGAGGATGTTAACACTTAACAATTATCAACACATTCAATGTTCAGTCAGTTCTATCGGATTGCCATCCGATCGAACCGCAATCCGATCGGATTGCTCTTGAACTTTCAACACTTAAACATTTTCAATTTTTCAAAGAACAATAGTTTCCAACGGATTGCTATCTGATCGGATTGCCATCCGATCGAGTGACAATCCTGCTGTGAACTTGTTCTCACTAAGTGTCCTGCCAAACGGATCGCTATCCGATCGAACGACCGTTCGATTGACGAACTGAAAAGTAGAGATACTTCTCTATTTTCAAAATGCTACAACGAAAACTTCAAAGTCATCATACACAAACACATCCTTATCAAAACGAATGTCAACCCAATCGAATGGCCATCCGATCGGATGACCATCCGAACGGATTGACATCCGATCGACTGGCCATCCGATCAGATTACCATTCGACACTTGGTCACTTTTCACCATTTTACGCACCGCTCTTCGCTTATGCTATCGTTAACTGTTCAAGCTAATCACTCTAGCGCTCTGATGTGCGCAAAATGCAACATATAAATTACATCAAATGTGGCATAAAACTAACCCTTTTTAGTACTAATGTTGGAAAAAGTGTGTTTTTGTCTTCCTTTTGTATTTTCAGGATTAAAAGAGCTTAAATAAACAAAAGAAGCAAAAATGCAGCTAAATCTAACAATAATACAAGAAAAGGGAAGAAACGTGGCATGCTCGACCCCTCGACAATATCTCCCAAAGCAAAAAAAAACAAGAAGAAAGCTGAGCATGGGGCTGTACCCAGCTCAACACGGGGCATGCCCAGCGGACACGGGGCATCCCCAGCGGACACGGCCCCATGCCCAGCGAACACGGGGGCGTGTTCAGGTGTCTGCAGAAAAGACAAAGTTGTAGAAGCTTCTATTCCCGACACGGGGGCGTGCCCAGCTCAACACGGGGCCGTGGTCAACGCTAAGATTCACAGAATCCAAGCAAATCTTGATAGTACAGATACGCTTCTGCACACGGGGCCGTGCCCAGCGGACACGGGGGTGTGGTCAACTAATGCAGACAAACTGTAATTAATGAAGAAAGAGAAGAAGGGTGGACACGGGGCCGTGTCCAGCGGACACGGGGCCATGTCCAGGCTTCTGTACAGGCTATAAATAGGGGTGCTTGCCTCATTTCCAAACCATCCCTTGGCACACCACCTCTCTCACACTTCACCCATCACCCACCACCATCACAACACCATCATCCACCACCATCATCCATCGTCCATCATAGAGTGTGTGAGTCGTCTCGGGATCCAAGATTGATCGTAAGAGTTCTTGACAATCAAAGGCCATGTTTGCCTAAGTCTCTTACATCACTTGGTGAAGATAAGTGTATAGTTTAATACTTTTTATTTTTAATCTTTTCGCACTTTTTATTTGGTTATGTATTAATGACTTTAATAACTAGCTTCTTATGTTGAAAGTGATTCTTCCTTGTCGTTTGTCCGTGATGTCTTGGCATTATTTTACTGTCTATATAAAATAAAAGATTTTCACCATTCATATCTCCACGGTCTATATGGAGATATGTTGGCTACCTGGTCGGGGATTAAGGGAACGGTTTGGTAAGAGTCTTGCCTTGTTCAGTGTATAGATCCTGCAAGGACCTAGGTCAAATTTAGTAGGACCTCCTTCAATACCCACGGGTATTGGATGGCGGGGGTCCAAACTCTTTGATCCCCTCATATGTAAGCTACTATTAATACTTTAACCCGGCTACTTAGGACTGTATCCCTGCTGACTCAGACTACTTAGTCGAGGGTAACGTCACCTTCAAAAGAGGGGCCTACCACAATATGCATTAATAACTTAATTAATTATCTTTCAATAATCCGACCCTTTAGGATTGTATCCTTGCTGACTCAAACTACTGGGTTGAGGGTGACATTACCCTTGATTAATTTACTTTTATTTTATTTTGCTGACTCAAACCTTTGATTAATTTACTTTTATTTTATTTTTCAACATTTTAGTTAGTTTTTATTTTTTCTAGTTTAAAAACATTTTTCTAACTTTTTGATTTGATTAGACGTTGAGGATAAACCGGTATTAAAAGCTCTTGTGTCCTTGGACGACCTCGGTATCTTGCCAACACTATACTACGCTCACGATGGGTGCACTTGCCCATATGTGTGTTTGGTGTTAGTAAAATATCGTGTTTTATAAATTTAAAACTTGACTAACGTGTAAAAAGGGCTTAAAATATACATTAAAACATATACACACTCGCACACATCACGCTCCCTTCAATCTATTTCCATCGTTGTGAGTATACTCGATCCCTTTTTGCTTTATGCACTTTTGGGTGTTACATACGTTACTTATTCTAAATCACATCAATCACACAACGCAAACACTATTTATACGCTGACTGTTATTGCATGATATGAGTTACTCGATGAATGCTTGTATGTTATGTTAACACAGTGATTGTTGCCTTACGCCTTAGCAACGATAGTACTATTTGTTTGGACTCAGCACCTGTCATGGACGGGGGTTGTTAAGGTTACCTCTCACATGTCACGGTGGTGATATGTGTTGCGCATTCTACAACTCGTAGTCTAGTCTGTGCATATTTCGTTGTCGATACCCTACTAGCTTCACATTATACATGTTACATGCTGGTTATGCGTAAACGATTTCAAACTCTACTATTACTATTAAACTTGTATGCTCACCTTTACACTATGTGTATTGACCTCTATTTTAACGTATGTGACAGGTGCTTAGGATGCTTGCTTGCTTTTCATGGAATCAAGTTAGGGGTCTAGTTATGTCACGCTTAAATCTGAGTGGTCGAGACAGTAGTTGTTTTTTAGACAATTATTTGTAATAACTGTTTTACTTGGATATGTTGTGGTATGGGACATGACGTTTTAATATCTGGTAATTAATAGTTGTTATGGATACTCATGGATAATCTGTTTTGCTCAGTGCCATGCCCTGATGTTTCTGCCATCGGTTGGGGTGTGACATACCTGATCCTCATATGTTTGGCAATTTTCAAACCAGCTATTAAGGCTTCATATTCAGCTTCATTATTAGTAGTTTGAAACTCACAAGCAATTGAGTGGGGTATTATATCCCCCTGTGGCGATTTTAGTAGTATTCCTAGTCCAGTTCCTTTGACATTTGAAGCCCCATCTGTGAAGAGTATCCAAGGATCCTTAGTCTCTTCAAGTTGTTGAACTTCCAATTCAGCTTCCCTTTGTAGATCACTACTGAAATCAGCCACAAAGTCAGCTAGGGCTTGGGATTTAATGGCAGTTCTTGGTTCATATCTGATATCATATGCACTAAGCTTTACTGCCCATTTTGCCATCCTTCCTGACATTTCAGGTTTCCTGAGGACATTCTTGATAGGAAAGTTAGGCTTAACAATAATAGGATGTGTTTCAAAATAATGGCGTAATTTAGTGGATGCCATAATTAAAGCAAGAATAAGTTTTTCTAAACGAGAGTACCTGGATTCAGCATCAAGCAAACTTTTACTTACATAGTATACATGATGTTGAGTACCTTCATGATCCTTAACAAGGACTGCACTTACTGCCTTAGAAGAAACTGCTAAGTATAAGGATAATATATCCCCTTTTTCTGGTTTCATTAAAGCTGGAGCTGAGGATAGGTAATCCTTAAGGGCCTTGAGTGCATTCTCATGCTTTTCAGTCCACTCAAATTTCTTGTTCTTTCTCAGAATGTCATAGAATTCCTTGCATTTCTCTGATGACTTTGAGATGAACTTGTTCAAGGCTGTGATCCTTCCTGTTAATCTTTGGACATCCATGGCATTAGTAGGAGACTTGATGTTCACAATCGCCTTAATTTGCTCTGGACTTGCCTCTATCCCTCTTTTTGTCACCATATAACCTAGGAACTTGCCAACTTTTACACCAAAGTGGCACTTGGAAGGATTCAATTTCATGTTGAATTTATCAAGGATATCAAATGCTTCCTCCAAATCTCTAAGGTGATCCTCAGCTCTCTTGGACTTAACCACCATGTCATCAATATAAACTTCCATTGTGTGTCCAATTTGTTCTTTAAACATCATATTAACTAGCCTTTGGTATGTAGCACCTGCATTTCTTAGTCCAAATGGCATAGCAATATAACAATAGATACCAGTAGGGGTCATAAAGGTTGTATCCTCTTGATCAGATGGTTCCATTTGAATTTGTTGAAATCCAGATGAAGCATCCATAAAAGTTAACAATTCATGACCCAATGTAGCATCCACCATGGATTCAATGTGGGGTAATGGGAAAGGATCCTTGGGACATGCCTTGTTTAAATCAGTGAAATCGACACATACCCTCCACTTTCCATTTTTCTTTTGAACAACAACCACATTGGCTAACCACCTTGGATCATTTTATCATCTTCTAAATGGATGAATCTAAGGGCCCTGGTTCTTACTTCATCAAGATTCCTGCAAGGGGTCATGACAAGATCATCATAGAATTGTGAATCCTTAAGTAAACCCATTTTGAAAACTTCTACAGCTGTAGCAATATCCAAATTAGGAATTTCTAAGGATTCTCTACTGAATTTGGTTATGTAATCTCTAAGTGATTCATTTTGACCTTGTGTTACCCTATATAGATCACTAGTTAATCGTTCAAATCTCCTACTACATGAAAATTGGCTATTAAACAAATTAACTAGATTAGCAAATGAAGTAATAGAGTAAGGGGGAAGACTTAGCAGCCATTTAAGAGTTGATCCTGTCAGTGTGGATCCGAAACCCTTGCATAGACATGCTTATTTCAACCGTTCAGGATTGGGATTGATTTCCATTCTCTCCCTGTATTGAGCTACATGCTCTTCTGGATCAGTTGTGCCATCGTAGAGCTTCATGTTTGGTGTTTAGAACCTCTTTGGTATCTCCGCATCACAAATGGGTGGTGCAAAATGAGATATCCTGTGACTCCCATCTGGAATCTCAGGAATGGGTTTAACCACTCCTGAGACACTGGATATCATATCCTTGAGTTTTTGTAACTCCCTAGCCATAGCTTGGTTGATTCCTGTCTCCTGCACAAAGCCATGGTTAGCATTATAAGAAGTATTTAAAGTGTTACCTCCAGATGGATTCGGGGTTGGGATTCGTGATTTGATCCATATTGATGTGATTCTGGCATGAGTGAGGGTCCAGATGAAGCAATAGTTTGCATAGGTATGAAGTCTCCCAACTGAATCTCTGAGCTTCTGGGTTGTACACTCCTTAAGGATCCTTGATCATGAAAGATGTTGGATCCGGTATGCATCAGAGCTAAAGGTCTTGAAGGATACTCTATGGATCCATGAACCTTAAATGATGATCCTTGAACTTGAGATGAGGATCCTTGAGCCTGAGATGAGGATCCTTGATACTGAGAATAGGATCCTTGAACCGACTGCGTCCCCATGTATCCTCCCAAACTAGAGAAGAATCCTTGATGCTGGAAAGAGGATCCTTGAGGCTGAAGAGATGATCCTGAAGGCTGGAAGTAGGATCCTTGAGCCTGTGTCATTGCCGATGATCCGTAGTGTATACTCGATGATCCACCCTGGTATTGGAGGCCTGATGCTTTGGAATGTTGGGTAGTTATGACTGGAGTATCGAAATTCAGTGATCTAGGCATCAATGGAAAGTGATCCTCCGTTGATCACTTCAATTTCTTGGTTTCATCAATCTCCCGAAGGATCCTTTCATTAGTTTTGTCCTGTTGTTGCATGTAATCCTTCATCTGGAAAATCAAAGAATAAAGATCATTGTTAGTAGGACCAGTAGAAACAGCAGTAGTTGCTTTTGTGAAAACAGGTGTTGGTTTCTTCGCAGCATTCTCAGCATTCTTCTGGGATCCAGAAGTGACAGGAGGCAAAGGTGGAATGCCCTGTGAAGAAGTGATCGTCGGCATGGAGCTTGAAGTGTTCTTCGCATGAGAAGCCATGTAGTTGAAGGTAATGAACATAAATGAATGAAATTTTCAGAATTGAAGTACCAATAGCCCCACGGTGGGTGCCAAACTATTTTGGTCAAAAATCACACAAGGATAATGTAACCAAATCTGATTTTTGTGAGGTTAGATGCTTGGTTATTTGGACAAATGTATGAATAACAAATATATGAAATGAGTGATGAACACAAGGATTTATACGAGGAAAAAACCCTTGATCAATGGTTGATCTCGGGCATAAAAAATCTCGGATAGTGAAAACTATCACTATCAAGTATATTAAATAAACAAGTGTACAACTTTGGAAGTATTGAGCTTGATACAATGAATTCTAGTGGATGTGTGTCCGAGAGATAGCAACAGAAATGATGTGTGTTCACCGGAGTGCCAAAAAGTGGTTTCTAAATTTAGTTCAATACCCCTATTAACCTAGCTAAAAATATCCTAACTAACTATCCGAAAAATTAGCCATTCACCCACGATCACCACCAACGGTCCTCAGCTTGTGCACATGTTGAAAATAAAGAGCATATTCCCCTATAATCTCGGATGGAACAAGTTCTCTTCGAAACATTCCTGCAAAACAAGCCAAAAGGTGATGGAAACAATTGTTAGTTTAGGATAATAATGAGGATCCTGGATCCTTATTCTTACAGCACCCTCTGAGGATCCTTAATTCAAACTAAACTGAGGATCCGTGATCCAAGCTACATTTGAGGATCCGTGATCCATAAGCTATAAAATTCTATCCCTAACAATATATATATATATATATATATTATCACTTATCCGATTTTTGTATAATTTCCATTAATTGTAGTGTTTATATACATTTTCTCTCTTATATATATTTGTCCAAGTGTCCAAAGTCCATAATTTTAATAAGGAAAATATATATAAATATATATTTTGCTATTTTTGTCCAAGCACCCATGTATGGGTAATTATGTGTATATTATTTATAAATATTTCCTTGTGTATTTTTAAGTGTATTTGGTGTTTATACTCCTTGGGAGTATTTTGTGTATTTTAAATTCCTACATGTACACTACTACATATGTCACACCCTGACTTTTGCGGAAGCGTGGTTATTGGTGTGACTTCTTAATACCATATCATTCAATCATAACAATGCTATATGATAAAACCCAAAGATATTCATCCATAAAAATTAAGTTTGAAAATACCACAACATACTTGTTTGACACATCGACACCAAATTTAAGTTACAAACCATAACATGTTTTAAGGAGTTCACCAAGACTCGACAAAAGACCTTAAACAAACCCGAGTTTAGAAACATGTATCTCGTCCAGGAGTAAGATACATCTCCTAAACCCTACGACCTCGGATGACATCTTTTATTTATAACGCAACTTGAAACACATGCACACACCTGCCAAATCCATTAGTTCCCTGAAATACATATAATTTAAAAACATCAACAAAAGTTGAGCGAGTTCATGCGTTTATGTATGAATAAACCTTTAAAGTATGTCTTGTATGTATGTATGTCCCTGGTATGTAGCAATAAGGAAAAATAGATCACCAATGGTTTGCAAGGCCAATGGTATGTGTGAAATGGTGCAGGAAAACTCAAACCTAACAAATTTGTCTCCGGGAATAAGACATAGTCACCACATGGGCCACCCTGGTCCGCATTGGTGTGGGCTCGCTACACCCAAATAGATTTATCCCTCATGACCCTCGGTCCTACGACGAGGATTAATGGCCTTAAGTGTTATACCCACCACTCACATGATCAAGCAGTAACCCTCCTTAAGCTAATCATACCATGTATAAAACGTTTGTAAACAATTGTAACATGTATTTCACCCCCGAAGTTATAAACTGAAAACAGTTAAAAGAAAAGTGGGACATGAACTCACAGTGTTGCGTCTTCAGAATTGTAACCCAAATCTCTTCAGCAAACACGACTACCTACAATGTACTACTGTCTATTAGACGAACGGGCCGTGCCTTGGCTTAGAGTTTAACGTTTTTGAGTTACGTTTCTTATGTTCCCAATATTATTCCGAGTTATAATTACTTGTTAAAATAATAATCATTTTAACTTTAAATTATATTTAGTTTTGGAATAATTGTTTAAGCAATATTTCTGTATTAATACTTCTCAAGTATTTATTTTCGTATTTCCTTCCCAAGGATTGGGGTATCTCATACAAGTATATTTGTATTTGTAGCTCCAAAACAATATATTTTCAAGTCTTATCTTAGAAAATATATATAAACTTATTTTGTCCAAAAATAATGTATTTCAAGAAAATATGTATTTTTCCCAAAAAATCATATATCTTCTAAATATACTAAGAAAATATATTTTTACTTCCAAAAATAATATATTTTCTCCTTGTAAAAAAAATATGATACAACTTTGTAATATTTACAAAAATCACATTTTCATTTCTCGTATCCAAAATAATATTTACCAAAAATATATTTGTAATGGGTATTTTCTGGAATATTTTGTAAGTTACGTTCTTGCGTTTGATTTCATAATATTAAGTGTGTAACTTATATATTTATTCCTTGTGATTTTTGGTATTATTTTGGATTGTAAATTCTTGGTATTTTGTTAAGTTATATTCTTTTACCCTAAAATAATATAACTATTTCACAACGTATACAACTATTCACACAAGTGTCTTATATACATATATATATATATATATATATATATATATATATTTTCTAAATATATATTCACCCATTTTTATTTGTAAAAACCAACCTCCAATACTTGTATTTTTGTAACAAAATCTATGGCAAAGTTTATATTGAAAACCATAATTAAAACCTACTTGTAAATACTTATTTAGAAAACATTTTTCTAAGTGTTTGTATTTTTAGAAAATTTCGCCATAGTTTCCTCTAAAAATGGAGGTGTCCATGCTATTAAAGCATATCATTTTCTTTTCAAAAATCATCATAAACAATCAACAATCAATCTACACTTACCAAGTGCTAAAACAAAGGGAGGAGGAGGTGGGGGTTCACGGCCGAGAGGGGGAGAGCAAGGGAGGAGGAGGTGGTGTGATGAAGATGAAGTGAGATCATGTGTTCTTATAACCATTTTAGAGTTTTGTCCATTGGGTTTTATGTTCCCTAAGTATACATCAAATCCTTAATCAATCTTTCAGAGATCAAGTGAGATTTAAGAGATCAAGAGAAGATTTGGGGTGGGGCCACTCCCTTGGTGACCGTAAATATGATGGGGGGGGGGGTCTTGTGTAAGTTTAAATCATAAGTTAGATAATTAAGTTAGATTTCAAGTGCATAGATTAGTGTTTATGTGTATGATATGTTATGTAGTGTGTTAGGGTGTTCGGGGATCATAACTAGCTCAGAAACATTAAAACAATGCTTCTAGTATAATTTTGGTGTTTCGGGTAATGTCTGGTTGTTCGGTTAGATACTGGTTCGTTAAAGTGTCAAACTATTCCGTTTAGTGATCTTTAAGTACCCTTTTGTGACACTTTTAATTCCCGACACTTAGGAAAGCATTCAGGACCATTTTGCCATACTTTTGCATGTTGCTAGCTTGTTAAATTGCTGAATTTTGCTGAATTTTGCTGAAATGTGCATAATTCTGCACTTTATGTGGGTTTTAGGCACTTTCCGGCACTTAAACTATCACCTAGTGAAGTAGTTTTATGGTCCTTACTTCCCTACACACTATACTAGTGTGAAACTTAGTCTCTAGCCCATACAGGGTCTCAAAACATTGTCTGTCTATGTACTGAACTTCGTCAGCATATTCCTGAGTTATCCGCTAACTGTGCTAACTGTGCTTTGTGCATCATGTATGTCAATAAAGTTTGCATATGATAATGAGGTGACATTATGTAATATGTGATGCACATGTAAGTATGATACACTAATCAGAAAGCAGTCAAGTATAATTCAGCACAGTCATTAAGCACTAATCAATATTAATTAATTGTACGGATACCTGTATTTTTTACGGTTGTCACATTCTCCCCCTGTTAAGAAAATTTCGTCCTCAAAATTTATACTACCTTAACTCCTTAGGGTTTCATTACACGTGTATGAATATGAATAATAAGGGGGTAGATAACTACAAAACCGACTCTAATCTTGTCCTCACCAGGTGGATTCCAGGGATATACTTCAACAATAAGAGCCCAATGGTTAAAAGGTATGCGTTCTAGCATTTGATGTCAAAAGACATGAGATGTATAAAGGTATATCCTAGTGTAACTCATTTAACAGGGGTGTAACAAAGGAGTTTCGACTAATGGATTTTCAAACAACTGGTCACAATATGCCAACGAGTTTTTCACAAACCATAGCATCCGCTACATGAACTCAAAATCGACAACTCGAATGTGATAGTAACATGAAAATGATCTGTCAATTTTCGAACAAATACGTGGATAAAATAGTGTGTTGACATTCTTGAATTGCGAAAATACACCGAATGGAATACAAGCGAATCTGGTGTATTATTTTCTTAGTTCGTAGTTGCATTCGGAATGTCTAAATGACAAGTCAAACAAAGGTATGTGTAGTTTGGTGTGAGACAGTCGACCATGATTAGCACAAGCTACAAATTTGTAATAACACCACAAGGTGTTGTAATTGACATATTTCGATAATAGCGGTGACCGAACAAGTTCACCGTGTTTGTAAACAAATGAAAGTGTACTAAAACAACCTGAAGATTTGATTTACACAATGTCATGCAGTTTTCAATCGATTATGGAACATCAAAAAACTACTGTTTCTGATTGAAGATGGAAAGCAATAAACAGTGCAAGGTATTCAATTTATAACAAAAGAATCGTTAGGAGGTACATGGTGATATGAAATGAATCTAGGTACCATTGTCTTAACACACAACTATGTTGAGACCACTTTAATTGTGATAAACAAAACGGATTTAGAACGAATAAATAGGCAATTAAATCCGTGTGTGAGGTGCGAAACCAAATTAGCACAAGCTTCATTTTGTGAAAGTATCACCGTAAGGTATCGAAATCAACAAACGATTTAGTAGGGTCGTAGACCAAGCAAGTCTACTACGGTTCGAAACAAAAGAAAATTTGCAAAAATATTTGAATATTATGCTCCCAATACATCATATGACGTTTTAAATTGAATATGCGAAATGGATAAGTTCAAGCAATTGAACTTGGTTTCGGCGTAGCCTGACAATAAACATATGTATCAACAAGGGAATTTCAGCATGGTTACAAAAATAAACCATGAATGTGACTTGAAAGAAAAGAAGTTTCAAGAGAGTGTATTGACTTGATAACAAAGGAGCCATCAATTACAAGAATGTAGGTTATTCGAATCATTGACCCATAGTTAGCTTTAGCAAAATAACATTTGAACTTTAACGAAGCGTTTTCTTCGAAAGGGAACCGCATGTGTAGCAAATGGTGCATGCGTAACATATAAGTGTCCAAGTGATGAAACAATGAGTATTTGCTAAAATGAAGAAATGACCAAGTATCGAAACAAATGTGTGTTCGCTCTCAGCGAAGAAAATTAACGTGATGCAACTACCATTAAGGGGAGTAGAGGTGCAAACATCTACTTGGTAGAAGCAAAAGTGAAGATTTTAAAGAAAGAAATTTGAGTACATTCTGTTTGGTTAACTAAAATAGCATATTTGTCAGGATAATGGGGTTTTCTTGAGTTCATAGGTGTGGTTCCTAAGTGACAACCTTTACGAGTTTTGGCCTGGGTTCCCAAAGGATTAAGCACACGTTTTCTAGATTCTCAAAGTCTCGCATTCTGTGTAAAACTGTTTTGTGTGTTGCGCAGGAATCACAATTCTTTTGTGTAGGTTTAAAACAAGTTATTGTCCCACAATTCCCCGGTATACTTTCTTCCTGAACTCACATATAATGGCACTCAATCATCGATCAATCTTAAAATAGTAGTTTGATCCTCATAGTTAGTTAAGTAAGTAACTCGTTAATTCTCATCAGGGGGTGCCGACTCTTGTTGGTTAGCTCGTTAGGATCCTGGGAATTGATGCTCATTTGAAAATCATCGTCCATCTACTTGACGAGCAGCACTGGTGTTACTCAAAACGGGAAGCTTGGTCTGTTAATTTCCTTCTCTATCAACTACTGAAGTTATACTGCCAATCCTTGCATCTTCGAAAGGTGTAATTTGCTAAGGTGCATTGACTACAGGCGCGGCGTCTGGAATCAAATCAATGCGAAGTTCTACTTGTTGTTGAGGAAATAATTCAGACAAGTCTTCGGGGAAAACTTCAGGCTATTCCCTTATCACAGGGATACCTTCCAACTTCGCCTCAGCGGCTTCCTTGTCCATAATATGTGCTAGGAAGGCATCGAGTCCTTTGCCTGAAAACTCCAGTGCCCTCAAGCACCGGTAATGTGTAGAGGCGTATCCTGCTTTATGGGTCGCAATTGCTTCGTCGTTCGTCATTGGGATGTGGATAAAGACCTCCGCTCGATTGCTCGACAACTGGTCTATCCTAATTACCACGTCGAGGCTTCCTATTAGCTTGTTCTATCGAGTGTGGGTTATCTAACTTACCCCTTTACTAAACCAGGTATATTTTTAAATTCATGAGATACGAAGCTATGGTCGGCACTGGTATTAAACAACATAGATGCAAAATTTTGGTTGATCGAGAATGTACCAGCAACCACATCTGGATCTTGGCATGCCTCACGAGCTCCGATGATGGGTGCCCCTTCATGGTCTTGGTCAATCCCCCTTGGGAAATCTTTCATAAAGTGCCCCTCGTTTCCATATTTGTAGCAGCCTGGAATTTTATCATTATTATTTTTGCCTTGGTTGTTGTCATCACTTCCTCCTTTTATGGGACTCTTCGCCCAACAGGCATCCTTGTTGTGTCCTCTCTTCCTGCGCCTTCCGCACTTGGGCTTCTGGCATCGACCTTCATGGTGAAACTTGCACTTATCACACCTTGGCTTAGTCCCCAAGTAAACTTTCTGGAAATGTCCTACGCTACCGCAACCTTGGCCCTGTTCTTGTTTATTACTGTTTTCTCCGCGATTTTCGCTGCCATCTTGGCCTTCATTCCTATGTCTGGTACCGATCTGACATGCCTCCTCGACATGCCCTACCTTGTTGCAAGCATCATCTCTTCCATACCTACATGGATTAGCATGATGAAGTAGGCAGTCATCGCACTTAGGTAGGATACCCATGTACTCCTTCCCCTTTTTGGCTTTGTTCGTTCGGGTATCCTCCTAGAGGTCAGTGAGCTTCCTTTTGTCCTTTCTGGATGGCTCTACCCGAGTTTCCTTCTTCTCATTAGGGTTTGAAAGCTCTTCCAGTCTAATCGCTTCTTTACTGAGTGCCGCATTTAACTTGATCGCATCGATGGTTGTTAGCGGAGCTGATATCGTTATTAAGCGTAGGATCTGAGGCACCAGTCCCTAGATGAATAGCTCCATCCTTTTCAACTCTGGTTCCACTAGGTACGAAACAACCCGCGACAGATCGTGAAGTTTTTGCACGTACTCCGTCACATTTGGACCTTCCATCTTTAGTTTCCAGAATTCGAATTCCAGCTTCTGGATCGCCATCTGAGAACAATACTCCTTACGCATCATTTCCTTCAGCTCACCCCATGTTAAAGCATTCTTAGCAGCTCTTCCCATTATTCGAATCTAAGAGTTCCACCATGACCAGGCCCCATCTTGAAACAATCTTGACGCATATGGGACTTGTTGCTCTGGCGAACATCCGCTCATTCGAAAAACAGAATCCATATTTTTGGTCCATTTCACAAAGGCTATGGCACCTCCAGTGCCGTCGAAATTCGGAGGCTTGCAGTTGAGGAACTGCTAGTAGGTACAGCCATGAGGTGGGTTGTTTTCTGAGGTACCCCTGTTGGGTTCCGAGCGCAGGGCCTCGTGCTGTGCTATTGCTTGTGAAATCAGTTCTTGTAACTCAGCCTCAGTTGTAGGCAGTGTGTTGTCTCTTCGAGGAGGCATCTTCTAAAGAAGATTGTATAGGTCAGGTCTTATGCATATAAGTATGTAGTACGCGTATGTAATAACATTTATCAACGCAAGTAAACACATAACATCCCATGTCATAACACAAACAAGTAATCCAACAACGTATATAATGAGAATGTTGCGATTGAGCTTTCATATATCAATTACCACAATTACAGTTTTACATGTTTCACAAATGTACCATATCTCAAAAGGGACTACAGGGTCACATCACCCTTGTCCAAACTATCCATCAAACTACAACAATCAAAAGTCAAAGGTCAAAAGTGGTCGTCAAAAGGCTGTGCAATCTGGGCTCAATAGCTGCACTCTCACCAAAAGTATGCTACCTGCATAAAACCAAAAACTGCTATGCTGATGGTGGAGGAGGAGGTGGAGGAACGAAAAGCAAACTACGCAGATGCGCTAGCTCCTCCTCGAGGGCATGAACAATAAGCAACAGATAGCTAACCTGCTGCTCCATAGTAAGAAAACGGACATCAAAATCTGGGTATGGCAGGAGAGGAGCGGGTGGAGTCGCGAATGGTAACTGATAAGTACAAGGCGGAGGACGCGGAATCCTCTCAAGATCCATGACTCTGCGACACAACATCTCCTGTTGGAGCTGTAAGGACAAAAGCAGATCATCTCTCGTGTATCCAGTGTAATGGAAGGGATGATATGGATCAGAAATAGGCATCGTGTTGGGCGGAAACCAAATCAGTGGCTCGCCCGATGGTGCAGCAGCAAAAGGTGCAGTATGTGAAAACTGTGGCATGAAAGGAAAAGCTGCTGACACAGGTGGTATGTGACTGGGATGCTGACTCGACGGACCTTCCCCTGGATGGGGAGGGGGATATCCTGTAGGAACGTGACCGATAGATCTGTGCGGTGAATGTCAGACACATGTGGGTGAAACGGGGCAATGTCAACTGGTACATGTGTAGGTGCAGGTGGGGGAGTAACAGGTCTAACAAAAGGAGGCAGGTCATCATCATCTATCCACCCATTGCGGGTGAATCCATAATGGGGATCTACATTGTCAGCAAAAGGAGCATGGTATGCGGGTGCAGGTAGAGAGTCAGGTAACAGTGGTGCAACAACTGGAATGTCAACGGGGTCATGCTCCGGTAGAGGATCATGAGCAGGTATAGGCTCGGGTGCAATCAAAGGCTCAGGGTCGGCTGGAGCTAACTCAAGATCAGCGGGTATCGGCTCGAGATCAGCGGGTATATCAAAGAGCTGATCGTCAGGAACGACAGGTGCCTCAAAAGGCTGATCATCGGGGACAAACTCAATCTCATGCTCAGGGTCAAAGTCGTGTGGAAAGACTGGATCAAACTCATCATCAAACTCGAAGTCCTGCGGAGGAACAGGTGCGGCAGACATAGCTGTGTCAGAATCAGAATCGTTGGGATAACGCTGTAATCCCAGTGCGTGTAGAGTAGTAGATGACACAGACTCGAATGAATCAGGACCAGAATGGTCAGACGAAATCTCAACGACAGGAATCTCGACAAGCGGAACGGCAATGACATCGGCGACTGGAATCTCGACAAGTGGTGCGACAACGGCATCATCGACTGGAGCTCCATCTTCCTGGGCACCCTCGGGGGGACCCCCAATAAAAAGATCGATGTCGTCGTCAGACATGGCATCAAGAGGCAGATCCTCTAGAGGAAATGCAGCAAGAGGAAAAGGAGCAAGGATCTGAACAAGAAGTAGATCCTCGCCAGGAAGACCATCAGCTAGCGGTATATCAATGCCAAAATCTGGTAAAGCAAACGGCTGGAAATCATCATCGTCGTCACTCGTAGTGTCAGATGTAAAAACCTCATCCTCTGGGATGATCTCATCATCAGAAACTATGGCCATAGGGTCTACGGTATCTGATACTCCACTATCAGAGGAGGACATGGTGTCTGTAACAAAGCAATCACAACATATGCACATATATCAACAATCATCAAGTAAGCATGTAAGTAGTAACAATGTAAGCATGTATGTATCCTAGTCTTCCCAGACTATCCCACCCAGCCTCTCAGACAGATCCACCTAGTCTCTCAGACTAAACTTTCCCAGTCTCTCAGACTGCCCCAGCTAGTCTCTCAGACTAACTCCCCAGTCTCTTAGACTGACTACCCAGCTAGTCTCTCAGACTAACTCCCCAGTCTCTCAGACTGAATTATAAATGAATTCTTTGAAATGTACTTTGTGTCTTTTATTTGTAAAAATGTTTGTTTCCTGGATGTAGACATTTTGTGTATGCAATGAAAACATGTTTGTGAAAACATTTTCGTGAGAGCCCTAATGATCGTAGTCTAGACTCGAGAAAGAATCCTAGTTCGCTATGATCGAAGCTCTGATACCAAGCTGTCACACCCTGACTTTTGCGGAAGCGTGGTTATTGATGTGACTTCTTAATACCATAGCATTCAATCATAACAATGCTATATGATAAAACCAAAAGATATTCATCCATAAAAATTAAGTTTGAAAATACCACAACATACTTGTTTGACACATCGACACCAAATTTAAGTTACAAACCATAACATGTTTTAAGGAGTTCACCAAGACTCGACAAAAGAACTTAAACAAACCCGAGTTTTGAAACATGTATCTCGTCCAGGAGTAAGATACATCTCCTAAACCCTACGACCTCGGATGACATCTTTTATTTATAACACAGCTTGAAACACATGCACACACCTGCCAGATCCATTAGTTCCCTGAAATACATGTAATTTAAAAACATCGACAAAAGTTGGGCGAGTTCATGCATTTATGTATGAATAAACCTTTAAAGTATGTCTTGTATGTATGTATGTCCCTGGTATGTAGCAATAAGGAAAAACAGATCACCAATGGTTTGCAAGGCCAATGGTATGTGTGAAATGGTGCAGGAAAACTCAAACCTAGCAAATTTGTCTCCGGGAATAAGACATAGTCACCACATGGGCCAGCCTGGTCCGCATTGGTGTGGGCTCGCTACACCCAAATAGATCTATCACTCATGTCCCTCGGTCCTACAACGAGGATTAATGGCCTTAAGTGTTATACCCACCACTCACATGATCAAGCAGTAACCCTCCTTAAGCTAATCATACCATGTATAAAACGTTTGTAAACAATTGTAACATGTATTTCACCCACGAAGTTATAAAACTGAAAACAGTTAAAAGAAAAGGGGGACATGAACTCACAGTATTGCATCTTTAGAATCGTAACCCAAATCTCTTCAGCAAACACGACTACCTACAATGTACTACTGTCTATTAGACGAACGGGCCGTGCCTTGGCTTAGAGTTTAACGTTTTTGAGTTACGCTTCTTATGTTCCCAATATTATTCCAAGTTATAATTACTTGTTAAAATAATAATCAATGTAACTTTAAATTATATTTAGTTTTGTAATAATTGTTTAAGCAATATTTATGTATTAATACTTCTCAAGTATTTATTTTCGTATTTCCTTCCCAAGGATGGGGGTATCTCATACATGTATATTTGTATTTGTAGCTCCAAAACAATATATTTTCAAGTCTTATCTTAGAAAATATATATAAACTTATTTTGTCCAAAAATAATGTATTTCAAGAAAATATGTATTTTTCCCAAAAATCATATATCTTCTCAATATACTAAGAAAATATATTTCTACTTCTAAAAATAATATATTTTCTCCTTGTCAAAAAAAAAATGATACAACTTTGTAATATTTACAAAAATCATATTTTCATTTCTCGTATCCAAAATAATATTTACCAAAAATATATTTGTAACGGTATTTTCCGAAATATTTTGTAAGTTACGTTCTTGCGTTTGATTTCACAATATTAAGTGTGTAACTTATATATTTATTCCTTGTGATGTTTGGTATTATTTTGGATTGTAAATTCTTGGTATTTTGTTAAGTTATATTATTTTACCCTAAAATAATATAACTATTTCACAACGTATACAAATATTCACACAAGTGTCTTATATATATATATATATATTCACCCATTTTTATTTGTAAAAACCAACCTCCAATACTTGTATTTTTGTAACAAAATCTATGGCAAAGTTTATATTGAAAACCATAGTTAAAACCTACTTGTAAATACTTGTTTAGAAAACATTTTTCTAAGTGTTTGTATTTTTAGAAAATTTCGCCATAGTTTCCTCTAAAAATGGAGGTGTCCATGCTATTAAAGCATATCATTTTCTTTTCAAAAATCATCATAAACAATCAACAATCAATCTACACTTACCAAGTGCTAAAACAAAGCTATCTACACAATGATCATGAACTTGAGTTTTCATAAAATTTGTAGTAACTTGGTAGTATGTTTAGTAGACTTAGTTACCCTTTAAAGTGTGTTTATTTCTTTAAAAATCTCATTCTTGAAAGATTTGAGTGTTTACAACTTGTTAGATGATTTTTCCAAAAATCATTCTTTTGAATTTTTCTTGTAAACAAAGTGTTCTTATACTTGTTTTATCACCAAAAATAGTGTATATTTAAGTAAGAACCAAGATCTTCAAAAATCACATTTTGAACTTGGTTCTTTTGGAAGACCATTCATAAATCTTAGATCCATAAGATTACTAACTCACTTGTTTATTATTTTTCAAGAAATCACTTTATTCTTCAAGTTCATGCTTAACACATGAGGATGATCATCTTGTTTCATCACATAATCATCCTCTCTCTTGCTAGATCATGTGTTTAATCACAATCTAACAAGGTCCTTATGATGATCAACATCATAATCTCAAGTAAATAACAGGCAAGTATCATTCATACACTAGACAACATAGTTTCATCATATATCAAGCTTATGTTCATGATTCATGTTTATGTCTTTTAGTGTTCATCAAGTTTATCAATGTACATCATCATTTAACCAACAACATATGAAGTAAATAAGGATCATGAGAGTCTTACAACTAGCACAAAGGCTAGGGATGAACACAAGAGATGGTGATGACAAAAGTGAAGGATAAAAGCAATCGGGAGAGGTCCTTCAAGATCCAAGACCACCAAACCTTCTTATATGGCTCCTTACACCTTGAGTACACTTGGAAATGGTTGATATTGAAATGGAAGTGATGATGGTGGTGGTGGGGGTTCACGGCCGAGAGGGGGAGAGCAAGGGAGGAGGAGGTGGTGTGATGAAGATGAAGTGAGATCATGTGTTCTTATAACCATTTTAGAGTTTTGTCCATTGGGTTTTATGTTCCCTAAGTATACATCAAATCCTTAATCAATCTTTCGGAGATCAAGTGAGATTTAAGAGATCAAGAGAAGATTTGGGGTGGGGCCACTCCCTTGGTGACCGTAAATATGAAGGGGGGGGGGGGGTCTTGTGTAAGTTTAAATCATAAGTTAGATAATTAAGTTAGATTTCAAGTGCATAGATTAGTGTTTATGTGTATGATATGTTATGTAGTGTGTTAGGGTGTTCGGGGATCATAAGTAGCTCAGAAACATTAAAACAATGCTTCTAGTATAATTTTGGTGTTTCGGGTAATGTCTGGTTGTTCGGTTAGATACCGGTTCGTTAAAGTGTCAAACTATTCCGTTTAGTGATCTTTAAGTACCCTTTTGTGACACTTTTAATTCCCGACACTTAGGAAAGCATTCAGGGCCATTTTGCCATACTTTTGCATGTTACTAGCTTGTTAAATTGCTGATTTTTGCTGAAATGTGCAGAATTCTGCACTTTATGTGGGTTTTAGGCACTTTCCGGCACTTAAACTATCACCTAGTGAAGCAGTTTTATGGTCCTTGCTTCCCTACACACTATACTAGTGTGAAACTTAGTCTCTGGCTCATACAGGGTCTCAAAACACTGTCTGTCTATGTACTGAACGTCGTCAGCATATTCCTGAGTTATCCGCTAACTGTGCTAACTGTGCTTTGTGCATCATGTATGTCAATAAAGTTTGCATATGATAATGAGGTGACATTATGTAATATGTGATGCACATGTAAGTATAATACAGTAATCAGAAAGCAGTCAAGTATAATTCAGCACAGTCATTAAGCACTAATCAATATTAATTAATTGTACGGATACCTGTATTTTTTACGGTTGTCACAACATATTTACACATAATATACACATAGCACATAATTTTGGTGACCACTAAATATATATATTTTTCCCTAAAAATATACATATTTATACTTGTTTTAATTTTTGTTGAAAACTCTATTTCTTAACTTGTATTTTTGTATAGAAATTAGGGGAAAACCATGTTTAACTTTCTTGAACATTTTTGTAGAAAAAGTCTTGTAAAAATTTATATTTTTCTAAGCGTCAAAATTTTATAAAAATTTTGACATAGTTTTCCATAAAAATGGATGTTTTCCCATGTTTAAAAACATGTGTTTATTTTCTTTTAAACATCAAAACTCAATCATCAACAATTTTGCAAGTAATAATCACTCAATTCATCCATACTTTTTCATGAAATAAACTTGAAGTTCCACAAAAATTTGTAGTAATTTAGATCTACACTTTAAACATGTAGATCTACTTAAATCAAAGCTCACTTATTAATTTTTTTGTAAACTTTGTTGAAACTTTATTTTGTAAACTTGTTCATCCACTTGATTAGTAGGTTTAAGAACATGAATATTTTAATTTGAAACCACTTACAAGTTCATTTATAAGATCTTTAAGTTTACTAACATGTTTCATCATGGATCTTTCAAGATCCATGCTTACACTAGTTAGATATAAGCTTCTAACAAGCATACATATGATGGATCATAACAAAATCACAAAATCAACAACTTCATCACATGCTTCAAACAACACTAGAAACACTTTATTTTCTTTAGATTATGTTGATTCTTTAAGTGTTCATCTTTCAAAGTTAAGTTTTCTTGATGGTTTAACTTGTATACATATAACATACTACTTATAGGAATCAAAATGAGATTAGAAGGCTTACTACTAGCTCTTGTGGTTAGGGAAGTGGCAAGAGAACAAAGAAGATGAAGATAATGAGAAGAAGGTGGTTAAAAGCTTCCTACATCTAAGTCCTAAATCTATCGTTTAACTGAGTACCGAGGCTGTGCTGACACAGTTTGTCTAACCGGTGAGTTTACTAATTGTTTCAAGGCAACGCTTAAATTGTTTCATAATGTGTTAAATGAAATGTATAACATGCATGACTTAAATGTATGACATGCATGCATATAACGTTGACGTTAAAACACATAATTGCATATAATAAGTAATTATTAAATAGTACAGAAGTTACCTGATTTGTGTCGTTGTTCACACGCGAGAGTTCAGAAAGATTGAAATCCAATCCTTCTTCACTTATGATTTGCTCAAGAGTGTATAACACCTTCCACAGCATCGGCATCGCCTAGTTGTAGCACATGCCAGTCAATGTGAAGAACCATTGGGTGAACTCTAGGAAGGGATAGGAATAGCCAATTTGGAATGGTGTAGTAGGAAAACAAACCCAAACAGAGGATACTGAATCACTTTTGAGTGAAGAATCAAAAGGTCGAAATACTGTTCCCGGGGGGAAACGAGTATACAACTGATCGAATTCAGGATCGGTGAACCTACGTAGCTCTATAGAAGGATTCTTCAGCAGGCCTTGGCTTTTGGGTGGGCTATCATGATCCTGATCCTTATTCAGAGAGGATCGAGTGACCATTTTCATCATACAATTGCTGAAGAAAAAAGACGAATACAGAAGAAAAGAAGAAGAGAGAATACCTGATGAATCTCTGATATGGGTTTTAAATTAGTGATCTCTGATCTTAAATGGGATTGTCGGCTCTATCTTTTCCCATATATATTCGCAATGATGGTTGCAGGCTTATCCCATCAATGACGCAAGCGCTATAATGGCTAGTTCGAAAGAAACTGAAACATGGCAGATAAAATTAATCTAATATTAGCCATATTTAGGGGCAATTATTAGGGGTTAATTTTTATACTATGGGTCACATATCCTTAGATTGGCCTGGGTCACTGATCCTTAACAGATGGTGCAGGAAGTCTGAGGATCACAGATCCTAATTATTGTTTATATTAACTAACAATTGTATCCTTTGTATAAAACTTGTATTCGCAGGTACATAACGAATCGGACTTAGTCAATGCTAGAATTTGGGGAAATATGCTCTCTATTTCGCACGAGTTGGAGGCATGTAGCCATTATGGAGAACATGGGATACTTACATGAATTTCGCATTGTTTGTTATGTATTAGTTTCCATTTTTTTTATAAAGGAATTATGAGCTCATTTTAGGCACATAAGATAATACCACAACACTCGAACACAACAGACTTTTGCTAATTCTCAACTCTCTCGCAAACTACACACTAGTCTACATTGTATTGAGCTCATAGTTTTCCGAAGTTGTACAAGGATCACTATTCATTTTTGTTATACATTTGGAGATCGGTAGTGTTAGGGATAGAACTTTATAGCCTATGAATCACGGATCCTCAAGTGTAGCATGGATCACGGATCCTCAGTTCAGTTTGAATTAAGGATCCTCAGGAGACGCTGCGGGAATAAGGATCCAGGATCCTCATTATTATTCTAACTTAACAATTGTTTCCATCACCTTTTGGCTTTTTGCAGGTATGTTTCAAAGAAGACTTATTCCACGCGAGATTCCAGGGGAATATGCTCTACATTTTCAACATGTGCATGGGCTAGTGACCGTTAATGGTGATCATGGGTGATGGGCTAATATTTCGGATAGTTAGTTAGGATATTTTTAGCTAAGAATAAAGGGGTATTGAGCTTAATCTTGGAAACACTTTTGCACCCCAGTTTACGAACAACACTTCTGCTACTCTTTCTCTCAAATACACACACTAGAAATCATTGTATCAAGCTCAATACTTTCGAAGTTGTAAACTTGTTCATTCAATATACTTGATAGTGATAGTTTTCACTATCCGAGGTTTTTTATGCCAGAGATCATACATTGATCAAGGGCTTTTTCCTCGTATAAATCCTTGTGTTCAACATTCATTTCATTCTTTAATTGTTTATACATTTGATCATATAATCAAGCATCACACCTCACAAAATTGAATTAGGTTACATTATCCTTGTGTGATTTTTTACCAAAACAGTTTGGCGCCCACCGTGGGGAAATCGGTGCTTCATTCTTGAAAAATCTTGTTCATTTCATTCATTTATGTTCATTACCTTCAACTGCATGGCTTCTCAAGCAAAGAACACTTCAAGTTCCATGC
This sequence comes from Helianthus tuberosus, assembly GCA_030545235.1. Lineage (NCBI taxonomy): Eukaryota > Viridiplantae > Streptophyta > Magnoliopsida > Asterales > Asteraceae > Helianthus > Helianthus tuberosus. The sequence goes on along the minus strand of CM060369.1, from coordinate 124,809,559 downwards.
CGACGATCACCTCTTCACAGGGCATTCCACCCTTGCCTCCTGCACCTTCTGGATCCCAGAAGAAAGCTGAGAATGCCGCGAAGAAACAAACCCCCATTTTCTCAAAACCCAGTACTGCTGCTTCTTCTGGTCCTACTAACAATGATCTTTATTCTTTGATTTTGCATATGAAAGATTACATGCAGCAGCAGGACAGAACTAATGACAGGATCCTTCGAGAGATTGATGAAATCAAGAAATTGAAGATATCAGCGGAGGATCACTCTCCATTGATGCCTAGATCACTGAATTTTGATTCTCCAGCCATAACCGCCCAGCACTCCACAGCATCAGGCGTTCAATACCATGATGGATCATCGAGTATACGCTATGGATCATCGGCAATGACACAGGCTCAAGGATCCTACTTTCAGCCTTCGGGATCCTTTCTTCAGCCTCAAGGATCCTCCTTCCAGCATCTAGGATCCTTCTTTAGTTCTGGAGGATATATGGGACGGTTCAAGGATCCTCATCTCAGGGTCAAGGATCCTCCTCTCAGGTTCAAGGATCCTCATCTCAGGTTCACGGATCCATGGATTATCCTCCAAGAACCCCAGCTTCGATGTATCAAGGATCCAACATCTTTCAGGATCAAGGATCCTTAAGGAGTGTACAACCCAGAAGTTCAGAGATTCATTTGGGAGACTTCATACCCATGCAAACTATTGCTTCGTCTGGTCCCTCAATCATGCCAGAATCACATCAATATGGATTCACATCAGGAATTCCACCATTGAATCCATTAGGAGGTAACACTTTAAATACTACTTATAATACTAACCATGGCTTTGTGCAGGATACAGGAATCAACCAAGCTATGGCTAGAGAGTTACAAAAGCTCAAGGATATGATATCCAGTGTTCCAGGAGTGGTTAAACCCATTCCAAAAAATTCCAGATGGAAGTCACAGGATACCTCAATTTGCACCACCTATTTGTGATGCAGAGATACCAAAGAGGTTTCAAACACCAAACATGAAGTTATATGATGGCTCAACTGATCCCGAAGAGCATGTAGCTCAATACAGGGAGAGAATGGAAATCAACCCCATTTCTGAAAGGTTAAAAGAAGCATGTCTATTCAAGGGTTTCGGATCCACGCTGACAAGATCAGCTCTTAAATGGCTGCTAAGTTTTCCCCCTTACTCTATTACTTCATTTGCTAACTTAGTTAATTTGTTTAATAGCCAATTCTCATGTAGTAGGAGATTTGAACGATTAACTAGTGATCTATATAGGGTAACACAAGGTTAAAATGAATCTCTTAGGGATTATATAACCAAATTCAATAGGGAATCCTTAGAAATTCCTAACTTGGATATAGCTACGGCTATAGAAGCTTTCAAAATGGGTTTACTTAAGGATTCACAGTTCTATGATGATCTTGTTATGACCCATTGCAGGAATCTTGATGAAGTAAGAACCAGGGCCCTTAGATTCATCCGATTAGAGGATGATAAAAGGATCCAAGAAAGGTTTTCGGGATCCTCAAAGCAGGAAAAGCAAGGATCCTATTTGAGGAATAACAAATCTAAATCATACAACAAGTCTGATAATCAAAATGTGCATGCAGTGGAGAAAGAAGAGGATGATGAAGATTATCCACCCATTTTCTGAATATTGTTTTGCTGTTGATAATAATGAACTAATCCTTGCAATGCAGAATCTAGGTGAAAAAACAAGATGGCCCAGAAAGAATGATAAGCCAGCTGCCACAAAAGACAAATCCAAATGGTGTGCCTATCATGAAGATTTCAGTCATCTCACTGATGAATGCATAGCACTCAGGAAAGAGATTGGTTATTTGTTAAGCAAAGGGCATTTGAAGGAGCTATTTGGAAGGAAAAAGTCAAGGATCCAGGATCCTAAAATGGTTCCAGAAAGAGCTCCTGCTCCTCCTGATGATGCACAAATTATCAACTTCATATCTGGTGGATCAGACATATATGGTACTTCCTTTTCAACAGCCAAGAGACATGCTAAAGAGACAAAGATGGATAATGGGGACAAACCCATTCGAACCTCAATCCTTACACAGGAGAAAGTTATATCCTTTGATGAGGATGATCGTGTGGATATTCAGGATCCTCATCATGATGGTCTTGTTATCACTTTGTTTGTATCTAACCATTTTGTTCGCATGATTCTCATACATGACATGAAAGCAGTTCCATCTACATATCATCAGTGTGTCAAACTCCCTACTCCATGGGGTGTGGTGAAGATAGAAAGTGACCAACAGGAAGCTAAAATTGTTACACTTCATCCATGAAGCCAGCTTCAAGACCCAGGGAGCAATAGCAATTAAAGTATCCTCCAAGAGATGTCCTGGAGGCAAGAGAACAAGATGTGAAAGATATACTAATGGATCCTCAGGATCCTGAATCCAAAGTTTTTAAAGGATCAGGATCCTCAACAACATTGAACAGGATCTAGTATCCTTCCTAAAGAGAAGAAAAACTACCTTTGCCTGGAAGCATGAGGACATGACAGGTATTTCCAAAGATATTATCACTCATAAACTTGGCATTGACAGGTCATTCAAACCCATACATCAAAAAGGAGAAAGTTTGCACCGGAGAGGAATGCCATCATCCAGGAGGAGGTAGATAAACTACTCAGAGCAGGTATGATTAGAGAGGTTAAGTATCCAAGATGGTTAGCCAATGTGGTTGTTGTTCAAAAGAAAAATGGAAAGTGGAGGGTATGTGTCGATTTTACTGATTTAAACAAGGCATGTCCCAAGGATCCTTTCCCATTACCCCACATTGACTCCATGGTGGATGCTACCGCGGGTCATGAGTTGTTGACTTTCATGGATGCTTCATCTGGATTTCAACAAATTCAGATGGAACCATCTGATCAGGAGGATACAGCCTTTATGACCCCTACTGGTATCTATTGTTATATTGCTATGCCATTTGGACTAAGAAATGCAGGTGCTACCTACCAAAGGCTAGTTAATATGATGTTTAAAGAACAAATTGGACACACAATGAAAGTCTATATTGATGACATGGTGGTTAAGTCCAAGAAAGCTGAGGATCACCTTAGGGATTTGGAGGAAGCATTTGATATCCTTGATAAATACAATATGAAATTGAATCCTTCCAAGTGCCACTTTGGTGTAAAAGCTGGCAAGTTTCTAGGGTATATGGTGACAAAAAGAGGCATAGAGGCAAGTCCAGAGCAAATCAAGGCGATTGTGAATATCAAGTCTCCTGCAAATGCCAAGGATGTGCAAAGATTGACAGGAAGGATCGCAGCCTTGAACAGGTTCATCTCAAAATTGTCAGAGAAATGCAAGGAATTCTATGACATTCTGAGAAAGAACAAGAAATTTGAGTGGACTGAAAAGCATGAGAATGCCCTCAAGGCCCTTAAGGATTACCTATCCTCAGCCCCAACATTAATGAAACCAGAAAAAGGGGATATATTATCCTTATATTTGGCAGTCTCTTCTAAGGCAGTAAGTGCAGCCCTTGTTAAGGATCATGAAGGTACACAACATCCTGTATATTATGTAAGTAAAAGTTTGCTTGATGCTGAATCCAGGTATTCTCATTTAGAAAAACTTATCCTTGCTTTAATTATGGCATCTACTAAACTACGCCATTATTTTAAAACTCATGCTATTATTGCTAAAACTAACTTTCCAATTAAGAATGTTCTCAGGAAACCTGAAATGTCAGGAAGGATGGCAAAATGGGCAGTCAAACTCAGTGCTTATGATATCAGATATGAACCAAGAACTGCCATTAAATCTCAGGCCTTGGCTGACTTTGTGGTTGATTTCAGTAGTGATCTACAAAGGGAAGCTGAATTGGAAGTTCAACAGCTTGAAGAGACTAAGGATCCTTGTATACTTTTCACAGATGGAGCCTCTAATGTCAAAGGAACTGGACTAGGCATACTACTAAAATCGCCACAAGGGGATATAATACCCCACTCAATTGCTTGTGAGTTTCAAACTACTAACAATGAGGTTGAATATGAAGCTTTAATAGCTGGTTTGCAAATTGCCAAGTATATGAGGATCATGTATCTTGAGGTACATGTAGATTCTTTATTAATCACTAACCACTTTAATGGTTTTTATGTTGTTAAAGGTGAAAGAGTTATCAAATATCTTGAGATAGTCAAGGAATTGGCAGACTCTTTTGCTTCTTTTAGTCTAACACAGGTACCCAGGGAGGAAAATGCAGAAGCTGATGCTTTAGCCAACCTTGGATCATCATTGAAGATCCCAGAGGATATTAAAATTCCCATTATCCGTATTTTGGCTCCTGCTATTGAGGATCACAGAGCTATGGAAATAGTGGAGGATTCTGTAATCATACCTAGTGATGATGCACAGTCAAATTCAGGATCCTGGATCCTTCCAATCATGAGATATATACAACATGGAGAGATTCCTACAGGAGAAAATCCTAGAGCTTTCAAAGTCAACGTATCTCAATTTACAATATTAAATAACATGTTATACAAACGATCTCTTGCAGGTCCATATCTAAGGTGCATCGAGGATCCAGAGATTTAGGAAGTCCTGCAGGATTTCCATGAAGGAGATTGTGGAAACCACACTGGGGGCAGAGCACTGTTCTCAAGGATCCTTAGGACAGGATACTATTGGCCTACTATGAAGAAGGATGCTGTGGATTATACCAAGAAATGCGATGCTTGTCAAAGACATAGCAATATCCTTCATCAACCAGCAGAGCTCCTGCGTCCTATATCCTCTTCTTGGCCATTCATGAGATGGGGAATGGATATAGTTGGCAAACTTCCCAAAGCACCAGGAGGAAAAGTGTCTATGCTTGCCATGACGGATTACTTTTCCAAATGGATAGAAGCTGAAGCATTTGCACAAGTCAGAGAAAAGGAAGTTATATCCTTCATTAAAAGAAACATTATTACCAGATTTGGTATTCCTTCTGAAATTGTTTGTGATAATGGATCCCAATTTATTGGGAATATAACTACTAACTTTTGTGACAGTTAGGGGATTAAGATGATAACATCAACACCAGTCTATCCATAAGCTAATGGTCAAGCAGAATCATCCAACAAGATCATCATCAACAACTTGAAGAAGAAGAAGCTTGGATCCAAAAAGGAGAAATGGGCAGAAGAGCTACCATATGTACTACGGGCTGATAGAACAACTCCCAAAAAAGCTACTGGTCAAACTCCATTCTCCTTAGTGTTTGGAACTGAATCGGTGATCCCTACAGAGATGGTAGTCCCTACTGCAAGAACAAGCATCTGTGATCCTGAAGGAAATGCTGAAAACTTGGTTCAAGACTTGGATACCATAGAAGAACTCAGGGATTTGGCAAGGATAAGATTGGCTAGCTATCAACAAAGGATGGCTGGAGCTTACAACAAGAATGTCAGGATCAGAAAGTTTCAAGTTGGTGATATGGTATTAAGGAAATCATTTCAAAATACCACAAATCCTGTTGATGGCAAGTTAGCACCAAAGTGGGAAGGCCCCTATCTTATTGAAGCTGAAGCAGGAAAGGGGGCATATCGGTTATTAACAATGGAAGGTGATTTGCTACCAAGAGCTTGGAATGCTGTCCATTTGAAAAGATACTTCATGTGAGAAGGATTCAGAATCCTTGACCATATTCACATGTGATATACATAAAGGATCCTTAGAGGATATATGATCCTCATTCTGGTAATGATTTGATTCTAATTTATCTAATCCTTTAATTTATTACAAGGAGAAGGATCCAGGATCCTTTATCCTTTTTCACTAAGTTCTGAGTTTTGCAGAAGTGGGTGCATCTTTGACAAAGGATCAAGTATCCACAAAAATATCCTAAGTTTTTGGGCTTGTCCCCAGTTTTATGGGTTTATCCCCAGTTTTTAGGCTTGTCCCCAGTTTAAGGTATCTATTATCTCCGACGAATCAGGTTCTTACACCTTCGCCAGTAGCGCACGATTATCCTGGTGAAGTTTAAGGCAATGGGACCAGTGCCCACTTTAGGGGCTGACAATTTCATTGTACTGGCTGTATTTAGGATCCTAAGTATAATGGTAGACGTACCATACATCCGTTCCTAAGGTTTCTAACGTTTTCACGTTAGCTAAGGTTTTGGCATCTTCATGTCTCTAAGTTTGGATAGTCGCCAGTATGGGCCATACTCCAGTTTACACAAGATCCTTTGGGCTTGTCCCCGGTTTTTTGGGCTTGTCCCCAGTTTATTGGGCTTGTCCCCAGATTGTTGGGATTGTCCCCAGACACTAACTCTTTCTTTTACAGATTGACTTAGTCCCAAGTTATTTCTCATTTCAGGATTCTAAGGATAAACTGTTAAGGATCTTGGATCCTAACTTTCCACAAGGGTTTGTCTTATAATTGTTACAATTGTATGCATTAAGGATATAGGATCCTAACTTGGATTCTCTGGTAAGATCCTTATTTACTTTAATTTTATTCTTGCTTTATCAATCATACCCTATTCTTTGACAACAGGATATATGATCCTAAAATTATCTCACTTTTTGAGCTTTTCGATTATAGGATATTTGATCCTTGATCATATCCTAAAACTTTTGACGTAAACTGATTTTTATACCTTCACTAATAACTTGTAAATCTAAAAAGTTGTACAATAACAGTTGAAAGGTAAGTATAGATAAAGTGAATAACACAAGATAGCCAAAAGTTAAAGGTTATATTTATTTATAAAAATTAAACCCTTTAAAGGTTGTCAAAATTACCTACCCCGATTATCTACCAGCACTACGTGGCCCGTCCGCTGGGGTAGGTAAAGGGTGTCCATATTAATAAGTCTTAAAGTGCAGGAAAGTAAAGATGGCAGGATAATAATGGCTTCATCCCCCAAACAGAGGATCCCTCCACCAACTATCATCCTACCTATTGTTCCAAGGATCACTGATCCTTAACCCTAAATACTATTGTTTAGTTACAAACCATAATTGCTCACCATCAAATAAAAACCACAAAACCATTAAAAATGGGCTCCGACCGCGTCTAGATAAATCCATCATCACCCATTGCTGCAACTTAAACCTTTGTTGCTTCCTCACCACCTTTACCAGCTGCCTCCTCCATTGGATCCTTCACCCCGCTGCTCCCAGCTCCATCAGCTGCTGCCTCCTCAGCTTCATCCTCGTCGTCCAGCTCAGCCAACCTCTGCCACCAAGCCTCTTGGTCCCAGGCAGACCTATCAAAGGCAGGATCCTCAACCTCCTGGCCATTTGCAGCTTGATCTTTAGCATGGCAATAGTAGCAGAAAGCTTCTCCCCTTCCATGACCTTTGCCTTCTCCAGCTGGGTTGTGATCTGAGCCAAGACCACCTCCTTCTGCAGCAGGTTCACCTCCTTCTCAAGGGAAGAAATTTTCTTATTTTTGGCCAGGAACATCTGCTGGAAGTCCAGGTTTTTCTGCTCAGCCTCTACCAAATGTTGATCAAGGAGCATTTGGATCTCGGCAAATTTCTACATAAAAGAAGTATATGGTCAGGATCTGTTATCCTCAGAAAGGAAAATTCAGACCTAAGGATACAGGATCCATACCTCGGAGACATATTCCTCAAACTGGTGTTGGATGAGAGGGAGGCCTTCAGTGGGCTCAGCGGTCTTTCTCTTTTTGGCACCCTTACCCCGTGTGCTCATTCCCTTAGGATTCGGGATGCTTGTGCTTGCAGCCATCTCCTTTTTGACAGACCTTGAGGAGGCGAATTCATTAAGATCACTTATGTTGAACCTGGAAGCAGATTTAGAGGATTTGTCAGCACCTACAAATACAAAACACAGAAAAGTATTCATGCTTTACATTCATTTAAACATTTATTTACACATAGATATGGGTACTTACTTGACATTGTGTAGGATCCGGAGGAGATTTCTTGAGAATCCTTTGTTTTGGCTTGAAATGTTCTAACAGCAGGATCAAGCTTCTAGAAAGCAACAATCCTTTATTTTGTAGCAGGTGTTTCTTGAAAGTGAGAGAGTGAGATAGCTGCACAACAGAAACAAAAAGAAGGATCAGTTATCCTTAACAGAAAAAGAATCCTACTATGGTCCTTGTCCAAGGATCCCATATCCTACCCTAGGTGATCCACTTTTTGGGGAGGTCATTCCCATCCGGGATGGAGTCCCTCCTTACAAATGTTTTGGTCAAAAATCTGACTAGGATAATGCAACCAAATCTTATTTTGTGAGGTGTGATGCTTAAATGATTGAACAAATGTATGAACAGTTTGTAAATGAAATGAACAAGGGACACAAGGATTTATACGAGGAAAAAGCCCTTGATCAATATATGATCTCCGGCATAAAAAACCTCGGGTGATGGAAACTACCGATCATCAACTATATTCAACAAGTAAAGGTTACAAATCGGGATGATAACAAGCTTGTTACAAGGATCACTCGTGTGTAAAGAGTGTGTAATCGCCAATAAGTTATAGAGAGTTGCCGAGAGTGTGTGTTGCTAATTGTTCTAAAAATAAAGCTCGTTATCCCCTTTTTTAAAATAGAAATAAACTAAATAACAAACAACCCGCAAATTGTGCTAGCTACCCACGACTTCCATAACGGTCATTCGAGCTATGCACGTGCAGAATATTGGAGCATATTCCCCAAGAATATCGGCAAGACCAAGTTCTACTCGTATACTCCTGCAAATCAAGTTCAAACATAGTGGAAACAACCGTTAGTGTAAGGATAACGATGAGGATCCTGGATCCTTAAACCTGCAACGTCTTCTGAGGATCCTTAATTCAAACATAAATAAGGATCCGTTATCCTAGCTACACTTGAGGATCCGTGATCCTTAGGTTTGGAAAATCCATCCCTAACATTTGCCCCCAAAATATGAGGAATAAACCACAAATTAATGAGTCATATTTTCTGCCTTATCGCTAACAAACTGAATAACGTAAATATAGCCGTTATCATCTGACTAGCCGTTGCAACCCTAACATCAGCGACATGACTACCTGCAAATCATCATTATAAATTCAAAGTTAGAGATAAGGATCAAGAGGCATTTAAATTCGTGCGTTACTATCCCTTTAAATCCTCATCCAGAGATCGGAACAGGTATCTCTCTTCTTCCTTCTCTCTGCAATTTCTTATTCTGATTTTCTATTTCTTCAAAACCTCCAAGCCACAATGAAGCTACGATCCTCTCCTGCTAAGGATCCTAGGAAGGATAGTCCCTTGAAAAGCCAAGGCATTATAAAAAATCCTTCATCTGAACTCTGTCGCTTCACCGACTCGGAGATCGATCGAATCCGCCATTGCTTCCCGGTGGATATCGTCTTTAAACATTTCGAATCTTCTGCGAAGAGTGACTGCATCTCCGACACCTGGATTGCTTTTCCGGCCACCCCCTTCTTGATAGGATTCTCTTATCCTTTCCCTGCTTTCACTCAATCCTTTTTTGCACTCGCTGGCATGTGCTACATTCAGGCCATGCCGATAATGTGGAGAGTACTATACACCATAGAGAACATCATCGAGCAAGAGGGCATAGAGATAGGAATGTCAGAGTTGGCCGAGTTGTACAATCTTGTTAGCCATGGTTCACACTGTTTCTTATTCAAACACAAGCCTGGTGATCCTCACCCAATGCTCAAGACCACAAAAAATGATACCCATTGGAAAAACCGTTTCTTTTTTGTTAAGAGGGACTCTATCCCAGATGGGAAAGACCTTCCCAAGAAGTGGACCACCCATGGTAGGTTATAGGATCCTTATAGAAGGATCATAGGAAGATTCTATCTCTTTCCAGGATAACTGATCCTTTTCTGCTTCTATTGTGCAGCTATCTCAGTTTCTCATCTTTTAGAATCCCCTGTAACAAAAGAAAGAATCGCCGCCTTCTGGAAGCTTAACCCTGCTGTGAGGACATTTCAATCTAAAACCAAGGATTCAGAAGAAGTATCCTCCGGTTCCTTCACAATGTCTATTAAGTATTTGAATACATGTATAAATAAATGAATGTTAAAATAAATGAGGATATGAACACTTATCTGTTGTTTGGTATTTGCAGGCGCTGGAAAATCTTCAAAATCAGCCTCTCGCTTCAGTGTCAGTGATCTTGATGCATATGCTTCCTCCCGGTCTGGCAAGAAACAACTTGTTGCCAGTCCTAGCCTCCTAGTTCCTAAGGGTGCCAGCACGAAAGGCAAGGGTGGAAAGAAGAGGAAAACTGATGACACTCTTGAAGGCCTGCCTCTCATCCAACACCAGTTTGAAGAATACGTCTCTGAGGTAAGGATCCCCGATCCTTAAATCTGATCTTACCATGCTGAGGATAACGGATCCTGAGATGTGTTTCTCCTTTGCAGAAATTTGTTGAGATCCAGATGCTCCTGGACTCATATACTGAAGAGGCTGAGCAAAAGCAGCTGGATTTCCAGAAGATGTACCTGGCAAAGGATCAAAAGATCGCCTCCCTCGAGAATGAAGTCAACCTGGCAAAGAGGGAACTGGTCTTGGCCCACATCACAGCTGATCAGGAGAAGGCTGAGGTGATGGAGGGTGCTAAGCTTTCTGCCACAATAGCCCTGCTCAAGATCAAACTCCAGATAGCAAAGGAGGCTGAGGATCCTAACTTCGACAGGACTGCCTGGGACCAAGAAGGCTGGAAGATCAAGCTGGCTGAGCTAGATGATGAGGAGGAGGCTGGAGGGGTTCTGATGATTGAAGCTAGTGGCAGCGGGTTGAAGGATCAAGCTTAGGATGCAGCGGCTGGTGGTGATGCAGCGAAGGTGTAGGCTGCAACAATGGGCGATGATGGAAATTTCTAGACGTGGCTGGAGCCCATTTTTTATGGTTTGATAGTTTTTTTTTTTTTTGTTTGATGATGTTTTGATGGTGAACAATGTTGGTCTGTACTTAAACAATAGCCTTTAGGTTTAAGGATAATGGATCCTTCAGACAATAGGTAGGATAATAGATGGTGGAGGGATCCTCTGTTTGGGGGATGAAACCACTGTTATCATGCCGCCCTTTTATTCCTGCACTTTATGAACTGTTAACTAAGGACACCCTTTGCCTACCCTAGCGGACGGGCCACGTTTTGCTGGTAGATGCTTGGGGTAGGTAATTTTGACAACCTTTGAAGGGTTAATGTTTTGATAAATAGATAAAATTCTAATCTTTTGGCTATCTTATGTTGTCCATTGTGTGTATATTTACCTTTCAATATTTATAGTACCTTTTCTTTGAATTCACAAGTTAAGAATGAAAATATATTAGATTATGTCAAAAAGTTTAGGATATGATCAAGGATCAAATATCCTATAATCGAAAGTTCAGAAAGTGGCATAAATTAAGGATCATGTATCTTGTTGTCAAAGAATAAGGGTAACAAAAACAAATCAAGAATAAAGTGAAGGTAAACAAGGATCATACCTGAGAATCCAAGTTAGGATCCTAAGTCTTTAACACTTATAATCAAGATAACCAACAGACAAACCTTAGTAAAAGGTTAGAATCCAGGATCCTTAACTGTTTAGCTTTGTAAAACCTGAAACATATCATAACTTGGGACTAAGCCAATATAAAAGAAGAATTAGTATCTGGGGATAAGCCCAACAATTCTAGGGACAAGCCCAATAAACTGGGGACAAGCCCAAAAAACTGGGGACAAGCCCAAAGAACTGGGGACAAGCCCAAAAAAACTGGTGCAAACTAGAGTATGGCCCTCACTGGCGACTATCCAACTTAGTGACATGAAAATGCCAAAACATTAGCTAACGTGAAAACGTTAGAAACCTTAGGAATGGATGTATGGTATGTCTACCATTATACGTAGGATCCTAAATACAGCCAGTACAATGAAATTGTCAGCCCCTAAAGCGGGTACTAGTCCCATTGCCTTGAATTGCACAAGGATCATCGTGCGTTACTGGCGAAACTGGGGACAGGCCCAAAGACTGGGGATAATCCCAAAATTTCTGGGGATAAGCCCAAAAAAAACTTATGAGACTTCTGTGGATACTTGACCCTTTGTCAAGGATGCATCAATCTTCTGCAAAACTCAGAACTAAGTGAAAAAAGGATAAAGGATCTAGGATCCTTCTCCATGTATCAAAGATAATAAAAGGATTAGATAATTTAGGAATAGATCGTTACCAGAATGAGGATCATCTATCCTGTAAGGATCCTTCAAGGATATTGAAAATTAAGACGGCCAAGGATCCTAAATCCTTCTTACATAAAGTATCTCTTCAAATGGACATCATTCCAAGCTCTTGGTAGTAAATCACCTTCCATTGTTAATAATCGATATGCTCCCTTTCCTGCCTCAGCTTCAATTATATAGGGGCCTTCCCACTTTGGTGCTAACTTTCCATCAGCAGGATTTATGGTATTCTGAAATGCTTTCCTCAACACCATATCACCAACTTGGAACTTTCTGATCCTGACATTCTTATTGTAGGCTCCAGCCATCCTTTGCTGATAACTAGCCATTCTTATCCTTGCCAAATCTCTGAGTTCTTCTATGGTATCCAGGTCATGAACCAAGTTTTTAGCATTTCCTTTAGGATCACGGATGCTTGTTCTAGCAGTAGGAACCACCATCTCAGTAGGGATCACTTATTCTGCTCCAAATACTAAAGAAAAGGGAGTTTGACCGGTAGCATTCTTGGGAGTTAATCTATCAGCCCATAGCACATAAGGTAACTCTTCTGCCCATTTTCCTTTCTTGGATCCAAGTTTCTTCTTCAAATTGTTGATGATGATCTTGTTGGATGATTCTGCTTGACCATTAGCTTGTGGATGAACTGGTGTTGATGTTATCATCTTAATCCCCCAGCTGTCACAAAAGTTAGTAGTTCTACTCCCAATAAATTGGGATCCATTATCACAAACAATTTCAAAAGGAATACCAAATCTGGTAATAATATTTCTTTTAATAAAGGATATCACTTCTTTTTTTCTGACTTGAGCAAAGGCTTCAGCTTCTATCCACTTGGAAAAGTAATTAGTCATGGCAAGCATAAACACTTTTCCTCCTGGTGCTTTGGGAAGTTTACCAACTATATCCATTCCCCATCTCATGAATGGCCAAGAAGAAGATATAGGATGTAGGAGCTCTGCTGGTTGATGAAGGATATTGCTATGTCTTTGACAAGCATCACATTTCTTGGCATTATTAACAGCATCCTTCTTCATAGTAGGCCAATAGTATCCTATCCTAAGGATCCTTGAGAACAATGCCCTGCCCCCAGTGTGATTTCCACAATCTCCTTCATGAAAATCCTTTAGGACTTCTTGAATTTCAGGATCCTCAATGCATCTTAGATATGGACCTGCAAGAGATCGTTTATATAACATGTTATTTAATATTGTAAACTGAGATACCTTGACTTTGAAAGTTCTAGGATTTTCTCATGTAGGGATTTCTCCATGTTGTATATATCTCATGATTGGAAGGATCCATGATCCTGAATGAGACTGTGCATTATCACTAGGAATGATTGCAGAATCCTCTTCTATCTCCATAGCTATGTGATCCTCAATAGCAGGAGCCAAAATGTGGATGACAGGAATTTTGATATCCTCTGGAATCTTCAATGATGATCCAAGATTGGCCAATGCATCAGCTTCTGCATTCTCTTCCCTAGGTACCTGTGTCAAACTAAAGGAAACAAAAGAGAGTGTCAATTCCTTGACTATCTCTAGGTATTTGATTAGTCTTTCACCTTTAACAGCGTAGGATCCATTAAAGTGATTAGTAATTAATAATGAATCTACATGTACCTCAAGATACCTGATCCTCATGTGCTTGGCAATTTGCAAACCAGCTATCAAGGCTTCATATTCAGCCTCATTATTAGTAGTTTGAAACTCACAAGCTATTGAGTTGGGTATTATGTCCCCCTGTGGCGATTTTAGTAGTATCCCAAGTCCAGTTCCCTTGACATTAGAGGCTCCATCTGTAAAGAATATCCAAGGATCCTTGGTCTCTTCAAGCTGCTGAACTTCTAACTCAGCTTCCCTTTGTAGATCACTACTGAAATCTGCCACAAAGTCAGCCAAGGCTTGGGATTTAATGGTAGTTCTTGGTTCATATCTTATATCATAAGCACTAAGCTTCACTGCCCATTTAGCCATCCTTCCTGACATTTCAGGTTTCCTGAGAACATTCTTAATTGGAAAGTTAGTCTTAACAATAATAGCATGAGTCTCAAAATAATGACGTAATTTAGTAGATGCCATAATTAAAGCAATGATAAGTTTTTCTAAATGTGAATACCTAGATTCAGCATCAAGCAAACTTTTACTTACATAATATGCAGGGTGTTGTGTACCTTCATGATCCTTAACAAGGACTGCACTTACTGCTTTAGTAGAGACTGCCAAATATAAGGATAATATATCCCCTTTTTCTGGTTTCATCAAGGCAGGAGCTGAGGATAGGTAATCCTTAAGGGCTTTGAGAGCATTCTCATGCTTTTCAGTCCACTCAAATTTCTTGTTCTTTCTCAGAATGTCATAGAATTCCTTGCATTTTTCTGATGACTTTGATATGAACCTGTTCAAGGCTGCAATCCTCCCTGTCAACCTTTGCACATCCTTGGCATTGGCAGGAGATTTTATATTCACAATTGCCTTGATTTGCTCTGGACTCGCCTCAATGCCTCTTTTTGTCACCATGTAGCCTAGGAACTTGTCTGCTTTAACACCAAAATGACACTTGGAAGGATTCAATTTCATGTTGAATTTATCAAGGATATTGAATGATTCCTCCAAATCTTTAAGGTGATCCTCAGCTCTCTTGGACTTAACCACCATGTCATCAATATAGACTTCCATGGTGTGTCCAATTTGTTCCTTAAACATCATATTGACTAGCCTTTGATAAGTAGCACCTGCATTTCTTAATCCAAATGGTATAGCAATATAACAATAGATACCCGTTGGGGTCATAAAGGCTGTATTCTCTTGATCAGATGATTCCATCTGGATTTGTTGAAATCCAGATGAAGCATCCATAAAGGTCAACAACTCATGACCCGCGGTAGCATCCACCATGGAGTCAATGTGGGGTAATGGGAAAGGATCCTTGGGACATGCCTTGTTTAAATCAGTGAAATTGACACATACCCTCCACTTTCCGTTTTTATTTTGAACAACAACCACATTGGCTAACCATCTTGGATACTTAACCTCTCTAATCATACCTGCTCGGAGCAGCTTATCTACCTCCTCCTGGATAATGGCATTCCTCTCAGGTGCAAACTTCCTCCTCTTCTGATGTATGGGTTTGAATGACCTGTAAATGCCAAGCTTATGAGTGATTATATCTTTAGAGATACCTGTCATGTCTTCATGCTTCCAGGCAAAGGTAGTTTTTCTCCTCTTGAGGAAGGATACCAAATCCTGCTCGATGTTGCTGAGGATCCCGGTTCCTGTGAAGACCTTGGACTCAGGATCATGAGGATCCATGAGGATATCTTTTACATCTTGTTCTCTTGCCTCCAGGACATCTCTTGGAGGATGCTTTAATTGCTATTGCTCCCTTGGTCTTGAGGCTGGCTTCATTGATGAGGTGTAGCAATTCTTTGCTTCTTGTTGGTCACTCTCAATCTTCACCACCCCCCATGGACTAGGAAGCTTTACACACTGATGATATGTAGATGTGACTGCTTTCATGTCATGTATCCATGGCCTGCCAAGGATAACATTGCAACAGGATAAGCAATCTATAACACAAAATTTCTGAAAAGAATTAAGTCCCTCTATGTAGATGGGAAGCTTAATGTCCCCCAATGTATTCTTAGTTTCTCCACTGAAACCCACAAGAACTGAGGATCTTGGGATAATTTCTGATTCCGGAATATTCATTTTTTGAGGACATCAAGTTGAATGATGTTCACCGAGCTTCCTCCATCTATTAAGATCTTGCGAACAAAATGATTAGATACAAACAAAGTAATAACAAGACCATCATGATGAGGATCCTGAACATCCACACCATCATCCTTATCAAACGTTATAACTTTTTTCCTGTGTAACAGTAGATGTTCTAATGGGTCTATCCCCATTATCCATCTTGGTCTCCTTTGCATGCCTCTTGGCTGCTGAAAAGGAAGTGCCACATATGTCTGATCCACCAGATATGAAGTTTATAATTTGTGCATCAGCAGGAGGAGCAGGAGCTCTTTCTGGAACTTTTTCAGGATCCTAGATCCTTGACTTTTTTTCTCCCCAATAGCTCCTTCAAATGCCCTTTGCTTAACAAGTAACCAATCTCTTTTCTGAGTGCAATACATTCTTTAGTGAGATGACTGAAATCTTCATGGTATGCACACCATTTGGATTTGTCTTTTGTTGCAGCTGGCTTATCACTTTTTCTGGGCCATCTTGCTTTTTCACCTAAGTTCTGCATTGCAAGGATCAGTTCATTGTTATCTACAGAAAAACAATATTCAGAAATGGGAGGATAATCCTCATCATCCCTTTCTTGTTCTACTGCATGCACGTTCTGATTGTCAGACTTGTTATAGGATTTGGACTTGTTGTTCCTGAAGTAGGATCCTTGTTTTTCCTGCTTCGAGGATCCTGCCAGTCTTTCTTGTATCCTTTTATCATCCTTTAATCGGATGAATCTAAGGGCCCTGGTTCTCACTTCATCAAGATTCCTGCAAGGGGTCATGACAACATCATCATAGAACAATGAATCCCTAAGTAAACCCATTTTGAAGGCTTCTACAGCCGTACCAATATCCAAATTAGGAATATCTAAGGATTCTTTACTGAACTTAGTGATATAATCTCTAAGTGATTCATTTTGACCTTGTGTTACCCTATATAGATCACTAGTTAAAAGTTCAAATTTTCAACTACATGAGAAGTGGCTATTAAACAGATTAACTAGATTAGCAAATGAAGTAATAGAGTAAGGGGGAAGACTTAGCAGCCATTTAAGAGCTGATCCTGTTAATGTGGATCCAAAACCCTTGCATAAACATGCTTCTATTAACCTCTCCAGGATGGGATTGATCTCCATCCTTTCTCTATACTGAGCTACATGCTCTTCTGGATCCGTTGAGCCTTCGTATAGCTTCATGGTTGGTGTTTGGAACCTCTTTGGTATCTCTGCATCACATATAGGTGGTGCAAAGCGAGATATCCTGTGACTTCCATCTGGAATTTCAGGAATGGGCTTAACCACCCCTGGAACGCTGGATATCATATCCTTGAGTTTTTGCAATTCCCTAGCCATAGCTTGGTTGATTCTTGTATCCTGCACAAAGCCATGGCTAGCATTATAAGAAGTATTCAAAGTGTTACCTCCTGATGGATTCAAGGTTGGGATTCCTGATGTGAATCCATATTGATGTAATTCTGGCATGATTGAGGGACCAGATGAAGCAATAGTCTGCATGGGAATGAAATCTTCCGCATGAATTTCAGAACTTCTGGGTTGTTGACTCTCCGAGGATCCTTGATCCTGAAAGATGTTGGATCTAGTGTACATTGGAGCTGAAGGTCTTGGAGGATATTCCATGGATCCTTGAACCTGCGATGAGGATCCTTGATGCTGAAGGTAGGATCCTTGAGCTATTAGCATCCCCATGTATCCTCCCAAACTAAATAAGGATCCTTGATGCTGAGATGAGGATCCTTAAGGCTGAAAAGAGGATCCTTGAGGCTGGAAGTAGGATCCTTGAGGCTGCGCTGACTCCAGTGATCCTTGCCGAAGGATAGAGGATCCTTGAATCTGGACACTGGATCCTTTGGATAACTGGATTGTTGATGATGGAGTAGTAAAATCCAACGACCTGGGCATCAATGGGGAGTGATCCTCTGCTGATTTTTTCAATTTCTTGATTTCATCAATTTCGCGAAGGATCCTGCCATTAGTTTCATCATGTTGTTGCATGTAATCCCTCATCTGCAAAATCAAAGAATAAAGATCATTGTTAGTAGGGCCAGAAGTAACAGCAGAAGTTGGTGGTTTTGAGAAAACGGGGCTCTGTTTCTTCGCAGCATTTTCAGCACTCTTCTGGGATCCAAAAGGTACTGGAGGCAAAGGTGGGATGCCCTGTGAAGAAGTGCCTGCCGGCATGGAGCTTGATGTGTTCTTCGTTGAAGAAGACATGTGGTTGAAACTGGTGAACCGAAATGATCACAATGAATAAAATTTCTCAGAAATGAAGCACCAATTGCCCCATGGTGGGCGCCAAACTGTTTTGGTCAAAAATCAGACTAGGATAATGCAACCAAATCTTATTTTGTGAGGTGTGATGCTTAAATGATTGAGCAAATGTATGAACAGTTTGTAAATGAAATGAACAAGGGACACAAGGATTTATACGAGGAAAAAGCCCTTGATCAATATATGATCTCCGGCATAAAAAACCTCGGGTGATGGAAACTACCGATCACCAACTATATTCAACAAGTAAAGGTTACAAATCGGGATGATAACAAGCTTGTTACAAGGATCACTCATGTGTAAAGAGTGTGTAATCGCCAATAAGTTGTAGAGAGTTGCCGAGAGTGTGTGTTGCTAATTGTTCTAAAAATCAAGATCGTTATCCCCTTTTTAAAAATAGAAATAAACTAAATAACAAACAATCCGCAAATTGTGCTAGCTACCCACGACTTCCATAACGGTCATTCGAGCTATGCACGTGCAGAATATTGGAGCATATTCCCCAAGAATATCGGCAAGACCAAGTTCTACTCGTATACTCCTGCAAATCAAGTTCAAACATAGTGGAAACAACCGTTAGTGTAAGGATAACGATAAGGATCCTGGATCCTTAAACCTGCAACGTCTTCTCAGGATCCTTAATTCAAATAGAATTGAGGATCCGTTATCCTGGCTGCACTTGAGGATCCGTGATCCTTAGGTTTGGAAAATCCATCCCTAACAACAAAGAAGAACTGGTTTCTCCAGTTGGAATCATTTTTGGTGGTTTTGAGGATTGGATGGTCTTGACCAGGTTTGTGCTTGAACAGAAAGCGATGAGAACCATGGCTAACAAGATTGTACAATTGACTCAATTCAGACACCCCTATTTTAACACCCTCCTGCTCAACTATGTTTTCGAGAGCGTAAAGGACTCTCCACATCATTAGCATGGCTTGTATATAGCATATGTCGGTGAGTGTGAAGAATGCTTGTGTTAGAGCAGGGAAAGGATAATTGAACCCTATCAGAAAAAGGGTTGCCGGGAAAGTGATCCAGGCATCGGAGACACAATCGCTCTTCATCGAAGAGTCGAATGATCTGAAGACGGTTCCTGCCGGAAAGCAATGACGTATCCGATCAATTTCGGGATCAGTGAAATGACAAATTTCTAGCGAAGGATTTTCGGTTACGCCCTGGCTCTTCAGGGGGCTCTCCTTCTTAGGATCCTTAGAAGGGGAGGATCGAAGATTCATCTTTGCCATGGGATTTTGAAGAAACAGAGAATTGGAAGAAGAAAATTTAGAGAGAAAGGAAAGAGAAATACATGTGAAGGTCTTCAAATGAAGATTTAAAGGGAGAAAGTCTCGAATTTAAATGCAAAATCTCGTTCCTATCTCTATCCTATTTATAATCATTGTCTATTGCAGGGATGACCCTCGCTGACATCAGCCTCGCAACGGCTATATCTCCAAGTAACGGCTAGTCCGAATTTCGTTCAAACATGACTACCTAATTGGATATCAACTATTCATGTTTGAGGGCAGTTGTTAGGGATAGAATTTTATAGCCTATGGATCACGGATCCTCAAGTGTAGCATGGATCACGGATCCTCAGTTCAGTTTGAATTAAGGATCCTCAAGAGACGCTGCGGGAATAAGGATCCAGGATCCTCATTATTATTCTAACTTAACAATTATTTCCATCACCTTTTGGCTTGTTTTGCAGGTATGTTTCGAAAAAGACTTATTCCACGCGAGATTCCAGGGGAATATGCTCTACATTTTCAACATGTGCATGAGCTAGTGACCGTTAATGGTGATCGTGGGTGATGGGCTAATATTTCGGATAGTTAGTTAGGATATTTTTAGCTAAGAATAAAGGGGTATTGAGCTTATTTTTAGAAACACTTTTGCACCCCAGTTTACGAACAACACTTCTGCTACTCTTTCTCTCAAACACACACACTAGAAATCATTGTATCAAGCTCAATACTTCCGAAGTTGTAAACTTGTTCATTCAATATACTTGATAGTGATAGTTTTCACTATCCGAGGTTTTTTATGCCAGAAATCATACATTGATCAAGGGCTTTTTCCTCGTATAAATCCTTGTGTTCAACATTCATTTCATTCTTTCATTGTTTATACATTTGATCATATAATCAAGCATCACACCTCACAAAATCAGATTTGGTTACATTATCCTTGTGTGATTTTTGACCAAAACAGGTAGTTTCCATCACCCGAGGTTTTTTTTTTGTCGGAGATCTATCATAGATCAAGGGCTTTTTCCTCGTATAAGTCTTGGTGTTCATTATCATTTTTACATTATTTTGATCAGTCAATTGTTCATACACATTAGCACTCTACCTCACATTCAAACTTTGGTTACATTATCCTTAAACTGATTTTTGACCAAAACAATGGGTACCAGATCCATCAAGTTTCGTAACAACAGAATTCAAAATGCAAGAATCAATATTAAAATAAAATTTTCTTTAAATATTTGTTTGTACCTCCAAAGTGGTGAGGTTTCACCATCAGTTGCCAATGCAAACTCATGAAAACCATCCAAGAGATGTATCAAACAAGATGATTTGAAAGTAAGTTAAAGAAATGAAATGAAGATGCAAGAAATGAAGAAAAATGATTACTGAAATGCTTTTGCTCGAAAATGCAAGTTCAGTGTTTGAGAGTGTCTTGGGCGACTGGGAAAGTGAAACGAGTGGGGTTAGGCACGTAGTTATAGGGTTAAGGAGTGACTTGGAGCGAAAAGGGCCTTTCGTGCGAGTGGCTTGGAAGAATTGGGCTTGGAGCGAAATGGCCATTCACACGAAGAGGGAAGTCCCTTCGTGCGAAGAGGCTTGTTTCCTTTGCTCAAAGGTTCAAGTTTCGTTAAGTTGCATATTTTAGCCTGTTTTCGATGTAACAAGTATAATTGTGTAATGTACAACTATAAACATGTATAATGGTGTTTAAAACATTGATTTTAAGTATGAACATGTAAACAAGTCTAAAACGTGTAACATAATTATGAATAAACATGTGAATTCATTATGATCAATAGTCTCGGATTAAAAGATTTAAAGAAAGGTACGGTACAATACAATTACAAGTTTCCAAAAATAGAATTACAATAATACTTTCTAAATAAGGAAAGTACAAAATTGTGAAGCGTTACGTTTGCATCCTTCACCCCACTCGGACCAGCCTCCAAAGCCTGCACTTGTTCCGGTTCAGCATCACTGCCAAGCTCGAGAAGAATCTGCTTCCAGCCAACTACATCCTATGCAGACCGATCGAAGCCAAGATCCATACCCTCTTGGGCTATTTTGATCCTTTCCTGTAGAATAGCACGAGCGGCACAGACTTTAGCCTCGTCAGTGGCCTCCATTTTAGCTTTGTTAGCATGTATCTCTACCACCATGATCTGCTTCTCCAGGCTGTTGACCTCCTTCTCAAGCTGTGTAATCTTCTTGTCCTTAGCGACGGCAATGGAACGGATACCAGCCAAGTTCTCCTCTGCTTCGGCAAGGCTTTTATCCTGGTGAGCCTTAAGGCGGACAAACCTCTGCAAATTACAAGACAAGGAAATCAAGATCAGTGATCCTTCATTACAGACAACACTACCCATGAGGATCAAGGATCCTTACCTCAGAGACAAATTCATGAATTTGTCATTCAACTTGGAAGTTGTCCTCCTCAGGCTCAGAAGGCTTCTTTCGTTTAGATCCAGCCTTGACCCTCGTAGTCACCGTCTTCGGCTCCGGCAGGCTTTGGCCCTTGGCCAACCCCTTCTTTATGGAGCAAGGGGAGATCATGCTATCAATGTCATCCAGGCCAAATTTGGAAGCCGATTTGCCGGTGGATCGTGGAGCACCTATTCAATTAACAAACGGATAAGTTTTATTATCTCGTTCAATGTATTTCAATACATAATCACATTATACAAATATTTGCAAGTACTTACTTGACATCGTGTAGGAAGTGGAGGTAGTCTCTTCTGACTCTTTTATCTTCGGCTTGAATATCCTGATGGTTGAATCGATGGCCCAAAATGTAGCAATCCTTTCTTTGGTACCGGGTAAATCAACAAGATAGGAAAAGTTTTTCACTGCATACAAATAAAGAAAGAAGAATCAGTCAGCAATAATATGACAACTCTCTACAGTGATTACCTAAGGATCCTATATCCTACCCTTCAAGATCCACTTTTTGGGAAGACTATCCCCTAGAGGAATCGAATCCCTTCTCACAAAGAAGAATTGATTCTTCCATGTGGTATCATTTTTGGTTGTCTTAAGGATTGGAAGTGGCTGATGGGTTTAGGTTTAGCTTTAAACAAGAACCGGTGGGATCCATGGGTCACAAGAGAATAAAGATATGAGAGTTCGGACATATTATAACCAATTCATTTGTTGCTGATGATTTGCTCAACTGTGTACAAGACCTTCCACAGCATGGGCATTGCCTTACTATAGCTAATGCCGGTAAGGGTGAAGAATCGCTGAGTTAGGTCAGGGAATGGATAGGTGTAGCCAAGATGAAAGGGTAGTGTAAGGAAGCACATCCAAATGGGTGAAACAGAGTCACTCTTTGTGGAATCATCAAAAGGATGAAAAATGGTTCCCGGGGGGAAGCAGGTATACAAGCTATCGATTTCAGGATCGGTGAATTTACAAAGCTCTGTAGAAGGATTCCTCAAAGGTTTTGGCTTTGTGGTACACCATTCATATCATGGCTCTTGCCCGAAGAGGATCTTGTAACCATTTTGGCCATGATCGGAATGAAGGAGATAAAAAGACAGAAAGAAAAGGATGAAGAGAGAAGGAGTATACTTGATTTGTTTTTGGGATGAAGATATAAATGAAGATTCTTTGATCTTGAATGGTTTTTCAAAATCCTATCTTCACCCTATATAGCGTGATGATTGTTGCAGGCAATCCCATCGGTGACGTCATAAGTTGTAACGGTTAGTTACATGCATAACGGCTAGTCTGCATCCAATGGAAATATGGCAGACTTGATATGTATCATATCCGCCATATTTGGGGGTAATTGTTAGGGCATTGATTTTTAATAGTCTGGATCATGTATCCTGAGATTTAGCCTGGATCGCTTATCCTTAGCGGATGGTGCAGGAAGTCTGAGGATCAATGATCCTTATTATTACTTATGTTAACTAACAATTGTTCTCTATTTCTTTAATGTGTATTCGCAGGTGCTTGGCGACGTGGACTTAGTCTATGTTGGAATATCGGTGAATATGCTCCAAATGAGCACGTGCATATTGAAGTGTAGCCGTTATGGACGAACATGGGATACTTGCACATTTTTCGTATAGTTAGTTGGCTAGGATGTTTTTAATTTTATAAGGGGATATTTGAGCTTGATAGGCAGAACATACACACACAACACTCTCTGCTTGGGAACACTTTGCTCTAGCAACATTCAAACTACTCTCAAACCCGAACACTAGAATTCCCTTGAAACAAGCTCAATATCATCCAAAGTTGTATCAAATGTTTGTTGTTTGCTCAATATAGTTGGTGATCGGTAGTTTCCATCACACAAGGTTTTTTATGACGGAGATCTTCTAAAGATCAAGGGTTTTTTCCTCGTATAAATCTCAGTGTTCATTATCATCTACACTTTACAATTGTTTACATTGTTGTTCAAACACATAAGTACTCTACCTCACAAACAAAATTTGGTTGCATTATCCTTAAACTAATTTTTTACCAAAACAATTATTAACACCCAATTAAAGCGAAAACTATCATCCTCCATAATTGGATACTGTGTCAGCACAAATGTAAACCCCATAAATTTTGTGGCGAAAAACTAAAAACCACAAACATCATTTCTACGACACGTTGCCGCATGAGGACAAGGGGAATTTGATCGGTATTGGCTTGGTACATCACGACGATACTGACACATACTATAGCAAACGAAAAAGGAAACCTCAAAAATAAAGTTGCAACAGAACAAAAACAATATCTACGACTACATGTTTATATTTTTGAAGTGAAAAAAAACCTGCTACAATACCAACTTTTTGAACGAAGTATCATCTACACTTAAATTAACGATTGACTAAATCCTATTTCATTTCTTTATTCCAACACATAAACCTCACAGGCAAGGTTATTACTTAATTAACCGCACTCTAATACCACATCTCAAATACTTGCCCAAGATTAACATACATTGATTGCATCATCATGTTCATTTGTTCTATCATTATAATATTATACTAGGTGGACACCCGTCGACGTGTTGTTGTTAGTATTATAAGTATAATGATAAAAGTTTTTGTCTACGTTTATATGTAAAATATGATGTGAAATTATTTAATGAATTCACAATCGCATTATACTTAAGAATACATTAAACTTGTCGACTGATTAAGTTTAGACACAAGAGAAGCATAATGAACCCACAAAACATGTTTAATTTCACTAAATGATTTAATTTCACAAACACAGAAAACGCAGTAATTAAAAATTATACATCATTTAGTTCCAAACCAATATATTCCAAACCCGTCGACAAGTTTAATGTATTCTTAGTTCCAAATCTCCATTGCGTATTTTAACATGAAATAAATCAATAGTTGACCGGAAAGACCCATAGAGTCAAAGTCAACCACTAAAAATGAACATATGAATATCAACTTAATGTAAACAAAGTCCAACCTTCAAGGAAGGTGTAAGTAATCGGTATGCTGCTTCAATAAAATTAACGGATGCACGTGAATCTTCTGAAGTTTATTCACTACTGATGTGTGCAAAATGCAACATATAAATTACATCAATTGTGGCATAAAACTAACCCTTTTTTAGTACTAATGTTGGAAAAAGTGTGCTTTTGTCTTCCTTTTGTATTTTCAGGATTAAATGAGCTCAAATTAACAAAAGAAGCAAAAAAGGCAGCTAAATCTAACATAAATACAAGAAAAGGAACAAACGTGACATGCCCGACCCCACGACAGCATCTTCCCAAGCAAAACAAGAGAACAGAAGGCTGAACACGCCCCGTGCTCAATGAGCATGGGGGCGTGCCCAAGTGTCAGCATAAAAGACAAAGTTGTAGAAGCTTCCATCGCCCACCACGGGTTCGTGCTCAGCGGACACGGGGCCGTGGTCAACTATAAAATTCGCAGAATCCAAGCAAATCTTGATAGTACAGATATGCTTCTGCACACGGGGTCGTGTCCAGTGGACACGGGGCCGTGGTCAACTAATACAGACAAGAGCAATTAATGAAGACAGAGAAGGATGTGGACACAGGGCCGTGCCCGAGCTTCTGTTCAGCCTATAAATAGGAGTGCTTGGCTCAAGCTCAAACCATCCCTTGGCACACCACCTCTCTCACACTTCACCCACCACCACCATAACACCATCATCCACCACCATCATCCATTGTCCATCATAGAGTGTGTGAGTCATCTCGGGATCCAAGATTGATCGTAAGAGTTCTTGACAATCAAGGCCATGTTTGCCTAAGTCTCTTACATCACTTGGTGAAGACAAAGTGTCTAGTGTAATACTTTTTATTTTTAATCTTTTCCCACTTTTTACTTGGTTATGTACTAATGACTTTAATAACTAGTTTCTTATGTTGAAGGTGATTTTTCCTTATCGTTTTTCCGTGGTGTCTTGGCATTATTTTACTGTCTATATAAAATAAAAGATTTTCACCATTCATATCTCCACGGTCTATATGGAGGTATGTTGGCTACCTGGTCGGGGGTTAAGGGAACGGTTTGGTAAAAGTCTTGCCTTGTTCAGTGTATATATCCTGCAAGGACCTGGGTCAAATTTAGTAGGACCTCCTTCAATACTTAACGGTATTGGATGGCGGGGGTCCAAACTCTTTGATCCCCTCATATGTAAGCTACTATTAATACTTTAATCCGGCTACTTAGGACTGTATCCCTGCTGACTCAGACTACTTAGCCGAGGGTAACGTCACCTTCAAAAGAGGGGCCTACCATAATATGCATTAATAACTTAATTAATTATCTTTCAATAATCCGACCCTTTAGGATTGTATCCTTGCTGACTCAAACTACTGGGTTGCTGGTAACGTCGCCTTCAAAAGAGGGGCCTACTACAATAACTAAGATAATCTCTTAAAAAGTGCAAAAGTGCGGAAATAATCAAAGGTTACACTAAACACGAGTCGGAGCCAAGTGATTCATCTTGTCTATCTGTTTTATTTTTATTTTTCAGCATTTTAGTTAGTTTTTATTTTTCTTAGTTTAAAACCTTTTTTCTAAACTTTTTGATTTGATTAGACGTTGATGATAAACCGGTACTAAAAGCTCTTGTGTCATTGGACGACCTCGGTATCTTACCAATACTATACTACGCTCACGATGGGTGCACTAGCCCATATGTGTGTTTAGTGTTAGTAAATATCGTGTTTTATAAATTTAAAACTTGGCTAAAGAAAGTGTAAAAGGGCTTAAAATATACTTAAACCTATATATACACCTAACGCACATCAAGTTTTTGGCGCCGCTGCCGGGGACACAAGGATTTTAAGAAAGTTAGGAATCAACGGCCTAATCGTTTTTCTTATTTTTCTTTTTTTTAGGATTTTTAGTTTTTTTTTTCAGCTTCTGCAGAACTCAGCACGGGCCGTGCCCGCCGAACACGCCCCGTGCCCAATCATTGGAACTGGCAATCCTGTTTTAAGTCAGACAGTAAGCTAAACACGGGGTCGTGCCCACTGAACACGCCCCGTGCCCAAGGTTCAGTTACTGAAAACAGAACCGTAAGATCCCGACGGTTGGTAATTTCTGACACAAACATGAGTGATACTGATATTTTTTACTTTCGGCACTCTTATGGTGCGTGGTGTCAAATATGTGGTGGTTCCCATAAGGACTTAGAATGTTATTTTCTAAATTATAAACCCCACTATATAGACCCATCGTTTCCCTGTATCCTTAAGAGGGGCGAAAGTAAAAATAATCCCTATCTCTCCCTCGAATGCTCTCAACCGGATTTTCTAGGAGAAATGCTTCTTGATGAACTACTTCAATTAGAAGATCTAATTCTTAATTGGTTAAAAGAACTTAGGATATATTTCAATAATTTATCTCAAAACGATAACCAAGAAGAAGTGTTGGGATCGCATTCAAACAACTTCGTTGTTCCCGACGATACCTCTAAATCTAGCGAGGACTTGAGCGATAGTCATCCCTGTGTCGATTGTGCCGTGAAGGACTCCCCATCGACTCCGTTTGATGCATACATAGACCTGAGCGATTCGGAATACACCTTCTTTAACGAGAGCCCGGGAAAGGGCTGGACTTGTCCACCTACTTATAGCATAGGAATCACCCTCACCGACAACCTCTTGCGTTCTCGTCTTAATCTAGAACAATTAAGGTATCTTAGGCACTTTGGGGTTGTTCCATCCAGTAAGGAACCGCCCGATCCGGAAAAATTCCTTAAAAATAGACAAACTTCATAAACAGCCTTTCGACACGGGGCCGTGCCCAGGTCAACACGCCCCCGTGTCCACCAGAAGATTCCCTTCTGACTTTTTGTCAGAATACGGACAAAACGTGTCAGGACCTTGCCTGCACACGGGGCCGTGTCCAGCCGACACGGGGCCGTGTCCAGCATGCTGTCGTTTTCTATAAATGCAGCCAAGAATCCTGCACATTTGGACCATCCAGGGACAGAGATGTGAATGGATTTTCTCACCTACCATCCTAGGTATGTTCTAAAAGAAGGTTCTAACAAACATCTTGTCCTTTCCTCTTTTATCCATTACCTTCTTCTTCATCTTTCTTGCAACAACACCTCCATTGAAGCTTAAATCCAAGCTTTATTGTGATGTTTGTTAAGTTATTGTTCAAGGGATCTTGTTAAAAATAAGTTACACAACATTGTTTTAAGTTATTTCTGCTAAAAAATGCCTCATAAATTGGAAAAATAATTTGAAACTCCAAGATCCTTTGTTCTAAAAAACTGCAGAAAGGTGAACACGGGGCCATGCTCATTGAGCACGGGGCCGTGTCCGTCATACTGTTTCATTAAAATGAACTATCTTTGGTTTGTTTTTGTAGAATGTCTAGCCAAAACAGTGGAACCTCTTCTGCGCACTCCAGAAACAGTCGAAGGGAAAGAAGGTCATCAATTGAAGCAACTCCCGTACGATACGTAATGACGTTACGTGAAGCTCTTGATGAGATGACTTCGGTGGAGGAGGTCCTAATAGACCGTATAAATTATCTTACGGTAGGGCTGGAAAACAGTTTTCAAGAAATTAACCTCTTGCACCAGAGGTTAAACATTCTTGTAACACCTCCCATGGAACCAATCCTCCCTCAAGAGGATTGGAACCTAGCACTTGGAATCCACAATCCTAATGGGTGGGATAACCTTCCAGCAGAGCCTCCTCTTGAAGATCTACAAGAAGTCCCGGTGGAAGTTGTACCTCCTCAAACTAACGCCAATGAACCCGCCTTCCTTCTCCCAATGGAGATAGAGGAATGGCTCGCCGACGTGTGAGGAACCCATGCCCGAAGAAAAGAAGTTTTCATGCCGCATCTAACCAAGAGAATTATCTTTTTAGGAAATTTTGCTAGTAAAATAAAGTTTAGGCTAAAACTTCTTGATTTGGATTTCTTGTGTTTCTTTGACCTACTTATCTAGAATTTTAACCCTTAGGACTACTATGTAACTCTCTCTATGACTTAATGAATGATGGTTTTAGTCAATTTGGTGTTTGGTTGGTGTTGAAACAAATAAAACACACTCGGGATGGCAAAGGAAACAAGGGAAACTTGAACCAGCACCCCATGCAGGAAAATAGGGCCATCCGACAATTTTTTTCGTTAACAGTAAGTTCAGCACGGGCCGTGTCCGCCCAACATGGCCCCGTGCTGCACAGTCTGCAAAAAATGCCCAGTTCAGGTAAACTGGACACGGGTCGTGTTCACCCAACACGCCCCCGTGTCCAGGCTTTTGTTTCTCTTTTTCAATTTTGTTACTGGCACCTGAACACGGGGCCGTGCCCGGACAACACGGGGCCGTGTCCAGCGCCCAGTAACACAAATTTTTGCTTTTTCACACCTCTTTACACATTCAATCAACCAAAAAACTTATTTTTGGGACACATTGAGGACAATGTGTAATTTAAGTGTGGGGGGGATGCTAAAACCTTGAATCTTGCAAGTCCTAACTACAAGCCTGACACAAAACTCTATTGAAACCGCGAATCACCCCCAAATTTTTTTTCCATTTTTACTTGTCTAGGTTTAACTTGGGAGTTTCAAATTCTAAAAAGGTTATATTTTTACAAATTTACAACTGATAGCGTCGTGATAAAAAGAACCAACATAAGAAAATTATGAAACGGCATGACAAGCTTAGTTAAAATTTGATTATATATACTTGATCACATAAAAAACTCATTCCCACAAAAGTGAGTTTTGAGCCTTTATTGAGCATACAAATACATATCATTAAACTAAATGCTCATTTTTCGTTTCTTGTGTGAATAGCCGCTTGGTTCTTACGACTCTAGAACTTGCCACGACGATGCATTCCCGGTCCTTACCAACTTAAACCTAAGTAAGTAAATGATGGAGGCGTTAGGACTAACCATTTTTATTTCTACACCATTATTATTTTTTTTACCACCTACCCAAAAATCCCCCTAGTTAGCCCCTTTGAGCCTAAACCTTTTCATTTCATAACCCAAACCAAACACCCTTTCACCCACCAAAACCCTTTTTATTTTTAACCTTTTATTTTAGTAATAAGCCCGGTTTTTCTTATGACTCAAAAAAAAATATGTTGATGATGAAGCAAAAGAGAAATAAACAAACAAGTTTATCAAAAATAACTTTGTTTGAATAAAAGCTTCATCAAAATAAAAAGTTGCAAAAATAGAAAGTCTTACGAAAACCGACGCTTGTTACACTTTTCGCCCTTTTACTAACCACTAACCCAAGCCTAACCCTTCACCCCAAAGTCCTCTTGATATTTACAAAGGTATATAGTTAAAAAGGAGGAGGATTGATTACTTGGCAAGCCTATGGTAGGAGTAAGTTCCATGCCGCTCTCGAGTGATTCACTAAAATACATCTTCGGCCGAGTGTTGAGTGATCCCCCGTGAGGTATGTGAACTTGTATATAAATGGAATTTTAAAGAGGCATGTTATGCCCTAATAAGTAATTTATCTTATGAAAAGTTTTAAATAAATCATGACGAATAGGATTGTAAATAAATAAAAATAAAACTAAATAAAGAATCTTGGAAATCCCGACACTCTATGACAAGCCCAAAAACCTTTTCTTCTACCCATTCCAGTTGGGAGTGTAAAGCCACATTATAAAGAGTTTTGCTTGAGTACAAGCAAAGATTCAAGTGTGGGGGTATTTGATGTGTGCAAAATGCAACATATAAATTACATCAATTGTGGCATAAAACTAACCCTTTTTTAGTACTAATGTTGGAAAAAGCGTGCTTTTGTCTTCCTTTTGTATTTTCAGGATTAAATGAGCTCAAATTAACAAAAGAAGCAAAAAGGCAGCTAAATCTAACATAAATACAAGAAAAGGAACAAACGTGACATGCCCGACCCCACGACAGCATCTTCCCAAGCAAAACAAGAGAACAGAAGGTTGAACACGCCCCGTGCTCAGTGCCCAAGTGTCAGCATAAAAGACAAAGTTGTAGAAGCTTCCATCGCCCACCACGGGGCCATGCTCAGCGGACACGGGGCCGTGGTTAACTATAAGATTCGCAGAATCCAAACAAATATTGATAGTACAGATATGCTTCTACACACGGGGTCGTGCCCAGCGGACACGGGGCCGTGGTCAACTAATACAGACAAGAGCAATTAATGAAGACAGAGAAGGATGTGGACACGAGGCCGTGCTCGAGCTTCTGTTCAGCCTATAAATAGGAGTGCTTGGCTCAAGCTCAAACCATCCCTTGGCACACCACCTCTCTCACACTTCACCCACCACCCACCACCACCATAACACCATCATCCACCACCATCATCCATTGTCCATCATAGAGTGTGTGAGTCGTATCGGGATCCAAGATTGATCGTAAGAGTTCTTGACAATCAAGGCCATGTTTGCCTAAGTCTCTTACATCACTTGGCGAAGACAAAGTGTCTAGTGTAATACTTTTTATTTTTAATCTTTTCTAACTTTTTACTTGGTTATGTATTAATGACTTTAATAACTAGTTTCTTATGTTGAAGGTGATTTTTCCTTATCGTTTGTCTGTGGTGTCTTGGCATTATTTTACTGTCTATATAAAATAAAAGATTTTCACCATTCATATCTCCACGGTCTATATGGAGGTATGTTGGCTACCTGGTCGGGGGTTAAGGGAACGGTTTGGTAAAAGTCTTGCCTTGTTCAGTGTATAGATCCTGCAAGGACCTGGGTCAAATTTAGTAGGACCTCCTTCAATACTTAACGGTATTGGATGGCGGGGGTCCAAACTCTTTGATCCCCTCATATGTAAGTGATGTCTGTCGTTATGGACATGCAAAAACCAACTAAACTATGTAGATAGGATAAGTCGGATATCGAACCAGATGAGGATTGTGGAAAGTGTGTAACGTTAAGTATTTACTAACAACTATAAAAAAATAATAAACAGATGATTGTAAAACTGATATGAAATTAAAAACACACGAAACAAGTTGCAATTAAGAAAAAGATTGAGTTGTAATAGACAATGATGAGAAAACGTGATCACTCCGGGATTCAGATTCTGTAATTACTAATAACCTAGTTCTGAATTTATTGGATGCTATTGATTGAATAGTAAATCTGTCACATCTACCAATTACCTATGCAGTTCAAAATCTTAATATTAATTGATCAGATAAATATTAAAACAAGCATACATAGGAATCATTCAATCAACTAAAGCATAATGGGATTCAAAACATAATTATAACTCTGATTGTCACTCAGGATTTGTCTGTCACACAAATTATATAATCACGCAAATAGTCGGTTGTCACCCGACTACAAATCCAAATCTCAATACAAAACATAAACTAGAATTAAAAGTGTCTCACAAGAATCATTCACCCGAAGTGTCCACGAGATATTAGCCGCTCATCTCGGTTGGTTGATCTTCAAAGACTTCTGTTTGCGTCTGAGAGACCCTCCTGTCTGCCGTCGTAGATGATGATATCGATGTGTTGTTTACTTGTGAATTGTGTGGATGAATCTCGTAGCCCAAGATCTGCCAAACCGGCCCATGTGCATGTATGAGAAGCCCACATG
The DNA here is from genome assembly GCA_030545235.1 of Helianthus tuberosus. Classification (NCBI taxonomy): domain Eukaryota; kingdom Viridiplantae; phylum Streptophyta; class Magnoliopsida; order Asterales; family Asteraceae; genus Helianthus; species Helianthus tuberosus. The sequence continues at coordinate 124,777,073 of CM060369.1, read as the reverse complement.
TGCCGCCAAAAGTCCCTCCAAATGTCGGCCCACTTAAAACAAATTGATTTATTGATGATGTATGAGATCGATAAAAGCCCACTAAGAGCATTCACATCCAATCCACTAAAAATATACATACATTCCACTAAAAAACAACTCATATATCAATATATTTCCACTAAAAACAAATACTTTTTCTCTCTCCTTTTCAATATATATTACATTTTCTCTCTCCTCCACTCACAACCACTTTCAATATATATTAAAAAAGTATAGGGGGTGAACAGGGTCCCCCTAAATATACAGATGAACAGTAACATTTTCTCTCTCCTCCACTCACAACCACTTTTTATACTTCTTATATTTTAAAAAACCCCACACAGATTTTGATGGTTTGGATGAGAATGATCTAAGATCTGCCAATCTAATGATGAAGCCCACCTCTTCTAATTCATGTGATGTCCTAATTAATGTTGTTGACTTTGTGTCACGGCTCCCAAAAGAAGTCTATGCCGTCAAAAGTATGATGATAATAATCATCCAAAGTCAAAACCCTCTTGTGCACATGGTGCTTGAATATACTTGTGTGTGTAATATTGAGAATAAGGATGATGAGAGATGTTGACTTCTTGAATAAATCCCCTGCCAAGTTCACGTGATGTGATGCTTGTGCCTCTAAAATATCATGTGTGTTGATGATTATTATTCTAATAATTGCCGCCAATCAAGCCAATGATGATATTCTTGTTATCGGCCCAATAAAATCCTCCAAAGGTCTTGTATGTCAGTTAAATATGCATGTAATTTGAACCTTTTTAATTCTTCAATAAAGCAGTTCCACATGCGCTGCCATATATGTTCAACCGTAATCTACGGTTTGGTAGCCGTAGGATACGTTTTGAATCTCCTGTAAACAATTGGCTGACTTATATCAACTTGACACTCTAGGCCCTCGGACTTTAATCTCTCGCATTCATTACACTTTCAAGTTGTTTTAAGATCCAAAATGAGCACCGAATAAGCGACTAACTTCACCGGTTATTCCACTTCGTCTCTAAACATCTTAACTCCATCGATTTAGACGATTGCCCTGTAAAACCACAAATACTCGTAGTTATCACATTCGAAACATATCACCGCATAAACCGCATTAAAACACGCAAGATAACACACTTAACACTCGTGTTTTGCACCCTCCATCAGTAAGCTACTATTAATACTTTAATCCGACTACTTAGGACTGTATCCCTGCTGACTCAGACTACTTAGCCAAGGGTAACGTCACCTTCAAAAGAGGGGCCTACCATAATATGCATTAACAACTTAATTAATTATCTTTCAATAATCCGACCCTTTAGGATTGTATCCTTGCTGACTCAAACTACTGGGTTGAGGGTAACGTCGCATTCAAAAGAGGGGCCTACTACAATAACTAAGATAATCTCTTAAAAAGTGCAAAAGTGCGGAAATAATCAAAGGTTACACTAAACACGAGCCGGAGCCAAGTGATTCATCTTGTCTATCTGTTTTATTTTTATTTTTATTTTTCAGCATTTTAGTTGGTTTTTATTTTTCTTAGTTTAAAACCTTTTTTCTAAACTTTTTGATTTGATTAGACGTTGAGGATAAACCGGTACTAAAAGCTCTTGTGTCCTTGGACGACCTCGGTATCTTACCAACACTATACTACGCTCACGATGGGTGCACTTGCCCATATGTGTGTTTAGTGTTAGTAAATATCGTGTTTTATAAATTTAAAACTTGGCTAAAGAAAGTGTAAAAGGGCTTAAAATATACTTAAACCTATATATACACCTAACGCACATCAACTACCATCGTATTCCACGTCATCGTCTTCATCTTGGTGTGGTTCTGAGCTTATTAGCAACGGTTCCGTTACACCTTTGTCAAGAACATCACTATTGGCTTGACCTGTATTCAAAATAAAAAAAGTCAACCTTTAGATGTAAAACCCGTGTATAGACACAGGTAGTTTTTAGAAATTTTACATAACACATTTTATTAAACAACGAATCACTATACATTTTTAAGAATTAATTGAAAAGTTATTATAAAGAAATAGTTGTTGAATTATTATAATAAATACGGATGAAAGATGAGGTACCTTAAAACTACTGTTAAAATTTGCCTATTATTCTTAGTACATCCCAATTTATTGGTTTCCACTTGTACCATGGACTTCATTCCATTATACTAATAATGATTTCCACTTGTACCTTGAACCATCTATGTAAAGCCTCTATAGGCTTGAATAGTATCCAGTCCACACTTTCATGTTTATGAGCCCGTTTAACAACTAAACACTTGAACCTGGGAAGTAACATGGCCCAAATAGCACAATTAAAAATCCCCTGCATGATTTTCGGCCCAATCCAACATTCCAGTTGTAACACAAATAAAAACCCGATGACATTCATATAATTCTTTAATTGACATAGTAGCAACCTATACGATTTTGTTTTTTGAGATCTAATCTTCAACATCCCCAGCTATAAGTTGAGACAGAGAATTTCTGCTCTTAAACTTGATCTTTTGACAATAGTTGTGATGGTTATTCCAATGATACCAAGCAAAATACATCAGTGTCACGCCTCACGCCTGATAGAATCACGCCAGATAGAATGGCTGAATCAAACCTGTAATTTTAACATATGCTTAAGAATGATTCATGCATTTCATAATAAATAACTTTTTAATGTACTAAAAATTTGAGGCTGGAACAATTAAAGAAAAAGAGTTAATAAAAATCTAATTTAAGTAATTACAATAATACACCTCTTAATACTTGGGTAGAATTTCCAAAAAAAGGGCACAAATTGGGTAAGAAAGGCTCATCTCTCTCATTAAAAAAGTTAAAGAATGATTACAAGTGGTCCACAATAATTACAAAAAGCATATAATTCCAATAGTAATATGACCTTTGGAATAAAATGAGTTACAAGGGTTTATGCATAAAAAATTCACTTGGGTGACAACACAAGAAATAGTTTACCTTGTCAATAAGATTGACAATTCCAACATTCACAACACAAGAAATTTCTAAAACTCTCAGTGAGCACCAAAGCCAGTGCATATAGTATCAAATAATTGCCAACAGTTGCACCCTTAGGCTGCACACGACAAAAAAAGACCATTTTAACTTAATTAAAATGGTAATTAAACTAAATATTGAAATAGAATGCATATAAAAAGTAATTTACCCTACATCCCATAAGGCAATGCACTAAATACTGCAAAGAAGAAAGTTGTTCCAATAGTTCCTCAACTTCTAGTTCCTCAAATCTCCTTTGAGTTTTGTTTCTCCATGAGCCTCGATCCCATCCAGTTTGAGCAGCTCCTTTAGGAGAAGCTCGAGCCCACCTTGGCTCGGCTCATGGTTCGGCTCGTTGGCTTGTTTTTTAGGCTCGTTTAGCTCCGAGCTAAAGCTCAAGCCGAGCCGAGCCACCTCAAATAATTTTGAGCTTGAGCTCGAGCCCACCATGGCTCGCTCATCAAGCAATTTTACAAATATACAAATAAGAATAAAACTATAAGAAAAAATGAAACTTAAAATCGGACAAAAATGCCTTACAAGAAGCTGATAGTATTCCCACATAAGCTCTTAACACTCTGAATCACTCAAGCTGGGAACCACACCGTCTTTCAACCAGTTTAAGATGTGCCGAAAGTGTTTTCCATCCCTGTCTACAAATACATTTCCCTGCAAAAACAACAAATTGGCCAAACTCAAAGCATTTTCAAGAACTTTCGAGGACCTAAGAAAACTCAATACAATATATGTATCAATCATCGAACTTAACAAACAACAACAAACAATTATTTAATAAAAACTATTAGACAGTTATTTTCCATAGTTAGTTATCAGTTACAACTGAACAGTTTGTTAGTTAGTTACTTTCATCATATATCTATACTTGTGAGTATTTTCCTTTAGTCTTCTATATACATAAAGGATTCAATAGTGCAAAACCAAAGTTCAAGAACTTATGACCACTTATAGGGGTTTTTTAGTAGTACACCATGATATGGAATAGTCCGCCATGATGAAGTTTACCTTGGCATCATAAACAAATTAGAAGTTAAGAAACTTCAACATCCATATACAGAGTTACCCATAAAACTGATTTACCCTGATAAAAACAAATCCCAGAGCTGGTTGTATTAAATTTTAATAGAATACATTTTTTGACATGAACCGATCTTTCCCCCCTTTTTAATCGAATCCGCAATTTCCTCAAACGCATCTACAATCAGAGACGGAGCAGTTCCTTCTCCAGCATCTTCAAACTCATCATCCTCAAAACTAATCCTATAAATCACAAGTTTCACAACCATAAATCATAACAAATTGTAGCAAATAAAACAATACGATGAGACATAATCGAAGTGAAAGTTAAAACAATACCATAGGTTAATAGATTGATGAAATTTAGTAGTACACCATGATATGGAATAGTCCGCCATGATGAAGTTTACCTTGGCATCATAAACAAATTAGAAGTTAAGAAACTTCAAGATCCATATACAGAGTTACCCATAAAACGGATTTACCCTGATAAAACTATCCCAGAGCTGGTTGTATTAAATTTTAAAAGAATACATTTTTTGACCTGAACCGATCTTTCCCCCTTTTAATCGAATCCGCAATTTCCTCAAACGCATCTACAATTAGAGACGGAGCAGTTCCTTCTCCAGCATCTTCAAACTCATCATCCTCAAAACTAATCCTATAAATTACAAGTTTCACAACCATAAATCTTAACAAATTGTAGCAAATAAAACAATACAATGAGACATAATCGAAGTGAAAGTTAAAACAATAGCATAGGTTAATAGATTGATGAAATTGCAAATGGAGGCGAATGATAATAATGATAAGAATAATAATGACACAGGTCAAATCCTATGTACTCAATATCCCCACCATCATCCTGCACAGTAGGTCGTATACGAGTTTCCAACAATTCTTTAATCATTGCAACAGTTTCGGAGTCAGCCTATAACATGTGCCACACTCCAAGAAACATCATGACATAGAATAAAAAAGATTAAAACGAAAGAATGTAAGATTCCAAGAGAACCCTGGCCATCAACATAATCAGCCATATGTCTAAAGTACCACTTACAAAAGATAATATTAAGATACATAAAACTTAAAAAAAAAAAACTGAATGCACTAAATGAATATCCCATTTAGGACTAAGGATACACAACATAAGAAAGTGCCCTCATGTGCCTAAACTCATTGATTATATTTTAATTGTAATTCCCAGGAAACATTTTACGTCACTTGCTGATGCCACTTCCACAATCCAAAACAGAAACAAAGTTCGGCATCCGACATGTGTCAGTTCTAATAAACTTAACCTATAATTCTATATATACAAACTCCTACTTCTCTATCATTTGCCATATCATAAAATCGGGTTTTTTTTGAATCATGGTAACATATCCAGGCAAGGTTTCATATGCTGAAAAAGAGATTGTAGAATACCGTCTTCGGTTGACCATTTCTACCTACAATTGTAGTAACAATTTTATGTCTAGTTTAAGTTGATCTCCATCCACCATTGTTTCCTACATTTCCTAAAACGCAAGGGAAATCATGTGAGAAACAGAGCACATATCCATTTATAAAAAATATAACATACTTTCAAATAAAATTTTGGCTAACTCAACAGAGGAAAACCTTTTACAACTTGACATCTCTAATTTGATCTCACTTATTCCCTTTGGCAGTTTGAAAATAACTTCTCTGGCTGCTGCAGGAATGGATCTTGTTTAGATAATAACCACAATTAACTTTCACAAAATCCCCAAATATTCACTTAAGAATTGACAAAAAAAAAAAAACTCAGAATCAAATAAAAATTAACCTAAAATCTCAACCAGGTAAACAAAATTAGTAACATAATCTTCAAACATTCACCTCTAACATCATAATATTAAAATAAATCCCCAAATATCAAACACATTAACACTCACAAGACTTGTATCCCAACCACCATCTAAACCTTCATCCAAATCAACAGCCTTCCAAAAATTCCTAAAGCTTGGAGCAACAACTTCATTCGCAAAAAAAGAGCATACGTGAAATTGAGATGCGAAACTTGGAACTGATTTACTGTGATGATGGGAATATTAGATGAAGCTATGAAGGGTAAGCATTTTAGGGTTTTGTATCAGATCTAAAAATGGATTTGAAGGATGGTTAGAAGTAAATTAGGGTTCATGGGCATAAAAGATTTAGAGATTTGAAACCATACCTGGGAAATCTGGGGGAGAACCGTAAGAGATGGAGCGTCGATGGAGGAGCAGAGAATATATGGTTTGATATGGGATCGTAGCAAAGAAGAAGAAGTAATCACATATGGAGAAACCCTAGATTATGAAGATGTTCTATGAGAGAGAGAGATTTAAATTATGGTTTGAATTTTGAAATTTTGAAAGTGGAGCCAGATTTTGAAAGGGATTGAAAATATTGTTTGAATTTTGAAATTGAAATCTATATTATATTAATATAGATTAACATTGGATTAGAAAAAAATAGATAGAATATATTAACATTTTAAGTTGTTATTTATGACATCAGCAAAACCTACGTGGCATATCTAGTTAGTTGACACGTATGCAAAGTTACATCAGCTCTACTTCTCCTTTTATAGTAAAGATAGATAAAAGTTATGAGACTATGAGGTATGTTTAAAAGTAAAGGATAGCGGCTGGAGATAGGAATGCGTGGTGGATTCAATTTTTTTTCCAATGGGTTCCTTTTGTCAGATTATCACTATTTTTTTTTTCAAATCATGCAAGGTTCTCACTAATTTTTTCTAAATTGATTGGGTTCCTGAGAACCCATAAAACATGGCTAAATCCGCCACAATCTACACCTTTTGCAACAGTCAGGAAAAAAAAAATTCAACTTACATTAGGTGGCCCAAGAAAGCAAAGCATAGTGACGAAAATCTAAAAGCTACAAATAGCAAAGAAAGTGATGTTGTTTGATATATATAATAATGTAGATTGTTTCTCATAGCCTTAAACTCACGGCCGTTCCTGAGGTGGGCGGGGAGGACCACCGGTCAGGGCCCGTGATTTCGTAGGGCACATAAATTAAAAAAAAACCGATATTATATATGTAATTTTTTTTAATAGGGTATAACCAAACAAATACTAACATAACATAGGTCCACTTATAAAAATATGATTTAGATTAGTTAGCTCATTGGGATTATGTTAGTGAGCCCAATACCCAAATGCATTGTTTATCGAATGCTATATTTTTGTCAACGGTTCACGGTTGTATGAAAAAAAACTAGTTTAAATTATTTATTTCGTTAAGACCCGAGGGCACATTTTTCCAAGCTCGAACATGGTATAGGAATTCTCAGGGTCGGCCCTGTTTAAACTCTTAACCCCTAAAACTGGCGCAAAGAAGTGATGTCGTTTGATATATATTTAATAATGTAGATTGTTTCGCATAGTCAAACTCTTAACCCCTAAAAAACAAAATGGTTTTTTTCTATAACCGGAATCGGGTCCGGTTTTGGTCAACAAAGTCAAAAACCAATTCCGGGTACCTTCAGGTATTTTACCGGGTTTAGACCAGTTTAACCGGTTCGGGTCTGAGTTATGACCGGGTAGAGGTGGAACTAGTTCCCGTGGTTCTGGTTCTGGTTCGGTTTCGGTGCAGTTTCTTTTTCTTCGTCCGGGTCCATAACTAGTCTATACACGCGATTCAAGTAGGGTAGAAACCGGTTCCAGGGTCATGCTTTTTGAAGCCCATTTCGAAAAACACAGCAAAGCCCAAAAAACCCATAAAAATACAACTTGGGCCCAAAGGTACCCTTTTGTTCCTTCAACGACAATATCGCTCCTGTTTGTATCTCTATCCAACCAAATTGACGAACCAGAAAACCCTAAAAACTTTTAGGGTTTATCAAAACCGTCATCTTTTCATCTTTCAACAAGCAGGCAATCCACCATGCCGAAGCATTATAGGCCTGCTGTAAGTTCAAATCATAATCAGAAACTTAATCCGTGCAAATCTCAAAGAATTTGTTCTGAATTTATCTCTGTAATTTGCAGGGGAAGAAGAAGGAAGGTAACGCTGCAAGATACATCACTAGATCTCAAGCTGTTAAGTATCTTCAAGTCAGTCTATCCGTCTTCAGGTATTCATTTTGATTCGATGTTACTTTTGGCAGTTGATTAACAAGAACAAACATAAGTTGTGTTGATTGTTAAGGTGTTGCGAAATATAAGCGTTAATAAGTATTTAGAAGTTTTGGTGTTCCTAAAACAGAGATGCAAAGTTTCTTATTTTTCATAAAATTTGTATATTATTAGGGCTTTGTTAAGAAATATAAGTGTTCACGAACGGTTCATGAACGCTTACCGAACAAGATTTTATGTTCGTGTTTGTTTGTTAAGGAAATGAACTTGTTCATGTTCGTTTGTGTTTGTTTGTTAATTTTAGGCAACTAATGAAAACGAACGATGATGAACAGAAATGAGCACAAACTGTTCATGACAAATGATAAGAAACGAACACAAACAAACGTTCATGAACAAAATATATAATACATTGACACTTATTAAATATTTTATTTGTCGGAAATTTGAAGTATTTAAATAAAATATAAAAGCTAAAAACATTAATGAACTATCGAACACAAACGAACAGGTTACCGAACGTTCACGAACATAAATGAACGAACGCACCCTCTGTTCATGTTTGTTCATTTAACTATATGAACGAAATTTCTTGTTTGTGTTCGTTTGTTTAATAAACGAACAAACACAAACGAACTTCCTGCCGAACGGTTCACGAACTGTTCATTGAACGTTTGGTTCGTTTGCAGCCATCACTCTATTTGATAGATTTATTTTAGATTATTTGGGTAAAAACGAGTCAACTATGAAGACCCCGGGTCAACTCTTCTAGAAAATGTGTTTGTTGGTTTGACCCGAAACTGACTTGAACTCATTTAGACCTATGTTGTCAAATGCGCACTCAACGCTCATTGGCCTTGCCCGGAGCGTAGGCGCGAGTAGAGGTGTACAAAAAAACCGGTTTTAGAACCGAAACCGGGAAAAAAACCGAAACCGGTTTTCTTTTTAACCGGTTTTTTTATAACCGAACCGCCGGTTATAGACCGGTTAGGATTCTTGGTATGAAAAAACGGTTAATAACCGAAATCGGCTTAAAAAAAACCGGTTAAACCTGCTAAAAACCGTTTTTTTTGTGGCAAAAACCGGTTAAAAACCGATCCCAACCGGTTACACCGGTTATTGTTTTGGACTTGAAAAACCGGTTTGTAACCGAAACCGGTTATTAAAAAAACCGGTTTTCATTTTGGATGAAAAAAACCGGTTCGGTTAATAACCGAAACCGTTTTTGAAAAAAACTGATTTGTACACCTCTAGGCGCAAGGTGCTTAAAAAGCTATGCTTTTTTAGGCTAGGCGCATAGCATATAAAAATACCATTTTTAGTGGTTTTAGACATGTTTTAGGCTTGTTTATGGCTACTTTAGGCTGTGGGTCCAGGCCATTTTTGGATGTTTATACCAGTTTGCCCCGAATTTTGCCGGATTCTCGTTGGAGTCTGACCAAAATCTGGACGGAATCTCATTTGAAGGTCATGGATCATTTGGATGGAAGCAAGGCTTTTGACAGCATAGATTTAGACTAAACCCAAACTCGCAATATGTGCTTTGTCATAATCATTTAAACCTATTAGGTTGTTTATGACATTTCTTGAAAGATAAAAGAAAAATACACGTGAAGTTTTATAGTTTAAACACAATTAATTTAACATATGTTCATATTTGTGGTAAATTTGTATATAGAAGATTAATATGCAGAAAATATTTAAAAATAAAAAATTCAGGTTAAACGGTAAACTGGTCAATACACAAAAGCCCTTGGTAGAACCGTACAGCAAAATGTGTTTGTTGATTTGACCCGAAAGTGACCCAAATTCTCTTAGACTAAACTGGAATTCTTTTTTATTAATTGCTTAAAACTGTTACGTAGTTTTTGGCATAACTTGAAAGATAAAACAGAAATGAGCGTCAAGTTTCTATAGTTTAAACATAGTTATTTCACACATTTTTATTTGTCACTGTGACATGTTATTTTAGAGGATTAAAATGCAAAGAAAGTAAAATAAATAAAATTTCAGGTTAAACTGGTCGTTTTTGTGTCAACCTACGAAAACTCATGCTGTTTTCGGGTTCATGTGGTTGACACTAGACACACGTGTCAGGTTTCAATCCGCCAATGAGCGAACACGCTCCATTTGGGACCAATAGGATGTACCGATGTAGACAACCCAGAGTTATCAAAAGCGAGCGCTTTTGGCGCCTGGGCGCTTTTTCTGGGTGATTCGCATTTACTGCGCTTATAGTTCCTAGGTAATAATAGCGCAACTTAATTCTTCCCATGCGTAATTAATGATTTATGCTTTTTATTTTTTTTAATTGGTAATTTCCACTTTTTCAGTTCGAATTATCAAATTATTCAGTTCGCATTATCAAAATTATTCAGTTCGTGTTATCAAGATTATTCAGTTCGTGTTATCAAAGATTATTCAGTTCTTTTGGCCTTCAAGTTTTACTCATTATTACTTTAGTGAACCTTTTGTTTTCGAGTTTGACCATTTTGGTTTTAAGTATTTTGTTATCTGATACTTTTTAAGTGCTATGAACATTTTGGTTTTAAGTATTTTGTTATCTGAGACTTTTTAAGTGCTAGTATGAACATTATTGTTTTGGTTTTGTGTACTTTATTCCCTTAATGAACTTTTTAATTTTTTTATTTAAGTGCGCTTTTTTTTCTCGGGCCCACGCTTTTTTTGCGCCTATCGCCTAGGCCCTAATCGGAGCCTATGCGCCTAGAGTGCGCTTCACGCCTTTAATAACTATGAGACAACCCTAAGAAGGGACTGTTCTTAAGACAGAAATGAAGATTAATCGTTAATGTTGTGGTTGTGGTTGTTGAATTCAACAGGAGATTATGTATCTTCAAAGGTGTTTTTCCGCGGGATCCAAAGAAGAAAGTGAAGGGAAACCACCACACCTACTATCACATGAAAGATATTTTGTTTCTTAAACATGAGCCGCTTCTTGATAAGTTCCGTGAGATGCGTGCATATGAGAAGAAAGTCAAAAAAGCAGTGTCTAAGAAGAACAAAGATCTTGCCGAACGGTTGTTGACAAGAAAGCCTACTTACACTCTCGATATGCTTATTCGAGAAAGGTTATTCTCCCCTATCCAAATTTTAACATTTTCACTCCCTATTTTTAGCTTTTGTTATATATCAATTTCTATATGTATTTTGTGTTTGGCTTTAGATATCCAAAGTTCATTGATGCATTAAGAGATTTGGATGACTGTCTCACAATGGTACATCTTTTTGCTGCTTTACCTGCTATAGAAAGAGAAAATATTCAAGCTGAAAGAATCCACAACTGTCGAGGGTATGCGTTGTCACGTTGATATTTGATATACATATATATAGATAGGGGAGGGTTATCTTGAGAACTGTGAGAATGAAAATACCAATCAAAATCAAATTTTTTAAATACAAACTTCATTATAATTATTTTAATTTCAATGGTATATGTGTTTCATTAGGTTAAGCCTCGAGTGGCAGGCGTATATCTCTCGCACACATAAATTGCGAAAGGCTTTTATATCAGTGAAAGGGATATATTACCAGGTACAATGATTTCGACATATCTGTTTTTTTCAATCATTTGCGCATGTAATTTTAGCTAACACGTGTTTGCCAATCAACCCATATTTAGGCCGAGGTTGAAGGTCAAAAAGTCACCTGGTTGACCCCTCATGCACTCCAGCAAGTCATGCCTCAAGATGTGGATTATAAGATTATGCTTACCTTTTTGGAATTTTACGAGGTTTGTGATTAACTGATTACTAATAATCAAAGTTTCAGACTTCTGTTATATATTTTCACTTGGTACTTATATATGATTTTATTTAATATGCAGACTCTTCTTGGTTTTGTTAATCTTCGACTCTATCATTCAATTAAGTTGAAATATCCACCTATTCTTGATCCTCGATTGAAAGCTTTAGCAGCCGGTATGAACTATGAACCTGAACTTGCTATAACATGAATAAGTTGCGGGATAACTTTTTTAAAATCGTTAAACTTTTGTGTAGATTTATATGCTTTGACGAGATATGCTGATGCTAAAGATCGAACAATTGGAGCAAATAACGAGGAATCTGAGCTTAGGTTAGCACAGCTTCAGGACCAACTTCCTGCTAATGAACCTGGTGCTTTAATGCACCTTGTTGAAAATGTGGAAGATGATAACGAAGATGATGAAGAAACAAAAGCCTGCAAAACACTTTTTCAAAATAAAACATTTTTCTTGGGCCGTGAGGTAGGATTATTGTTTCCATATTATACATAGAGTAAACTACACGAATGGTCCTTGTGGTTTACCAAAATTTTGGATTTGGTCCCTAGCATTCCAAAAGTACACAAATGGTCCCTGTGATTTGCACTTTCTAACGCATTTAGTCCCCAACCAACAAATCTAAAGGTTTCAGCAGGTCCAAGTTAGGGACTAAATGCGTTACAAAGTGCAAATCGGATGGACCATCCATGTACTTTTGGAAATAGCTGGAGACTAAATGCGTTACAAAGTGCAAACCACAGGGACCATCTGTGTAGTTTTGGAAAGCTAGCGACCATAGTTATCAATAGCGGTCGCTATAGCGAATAACGTTGCGTATAGGTAGAAGGTCGCTACAGGGTATGTAGCCATAAATAGCGGGTTTTCAATTATTTTATTTTTTTTAATTCGAATATAAATAGCGATTAAATATAGCTATAAAATAGCTGGATTTTATGTATTTGTTAAATACACATAAAAAAAAATCTAATGTATATAAATTGCGCTATGTAGCATATACCTTATCGACATTTGTCGCTATTCGCCATTAACAACTATGCTAGGGACCAAATTCAATATTTTGTTAACCACAGGGACCATCCGTATCCTTTACTCGACCTACAACTACAATGTCATAATGTGTCTGTGTGTGTCTATTTAGGTTCCAAGAGAATCATTGCTATTTGTGATCACTGCATTCGGTGGTGTGGTTTCATGGGACGGTGATGGAGCTCCATTTGAGGAATCTAACCAGGACATCAATTATCAAGTACGTTGAATATTGAAAAGTTACCATGAAAATATTTCTGACATCAATAAATCCTTCTTACACTTCTTACAATTAGGAGCCTTTGTAGAATAACTTAACCCTCATCATCATATGTTGGCGTTTTTTGTAGATCGTCGACAGGCCAACTCAAAGCCACCGGTTTATATCAAGAGACTATATACAACCACAATGGGTATTCGATTGCATAAACGCGCGAATCATACTACCTACCGAAGATTACATGGTTGGAAAGTAAGTGTTCGAATAAAAAACCATTATTTAATAGTTTTAGATGCTAAACGTTGGGTATTCGATTGCATAAACGCGCGAATCATACTACCTACCGAAGATTACATGGTTGGAAAGTAAGTGTTCGAATAAAAAACCATTATTTAATAGTTTTAGATGCTAAACGTTGTGTGTTACTTAGGGTTCTACCACCGCATTTGTCACCGTTTGTCGACAACGAAGCAGAAGGGTACGTACCGGAGTATGCGGAAACAATAAAACGGCTTCAAGCTGCCGCAAGAAAAGAGATCCTCCCGATGCCAGGTGGCGAACATGAGGATCTCGAGAACGCTCAGAGTCTTCTTGCTGAGGGGGTTATTGACCGAACAGAAGCTAAAGTAGCCGCTGAGAAAAAACAAAAGGTTGTTACTTTTTTATATATTTTTATAATATTTTTTCTAATTTGGAATTTTAATTAAATGTGTTGGTGGCTGCAGATTGCGCTTCAGGAAAAGCAGTATCATCAAGAGCTAAAGAAGGAAATGGAGGGAATGCAATACGCGCCAGAACGTAATATTGATGAGGTTAAAAACGACAGTGAAGAAAATACAGATATGTCGCCGCAGCAGCTTGTTAAGGATGATGAGAATATGACGATGGTTTCAATGTCTCGTAAGAAGAGAAGACTTTATGAAGCCATGAAGGTTAGTTTAATTTTATCTCCATTACTATAACAATATAATGTGAGTTGAAATAATGATATTTATTTGTTTTTTTTTTTCAGATTTCACAAGGAAGGAAGAAAGCAAATGTGGAAACTCTCGAGACAAGGAAGAAAAATTTAAAGAAAAATAAGAAAGTAACATCAGATTAAAAGCTGATATATGAATCGGGTTGCTGTTTTTACGAGCGGTAATTTAATTTTTGTAGTTGCTTTTATACTGCGTGTTCTTAGCTGTTTTCTTGGGATGATTCTCTTTGTTGATCACATACTGTTTTTGTTGGAACTTATTGAAGTTTACTGTTTTGAATTCCGTACAACATGTGCTTGAGTACAACTTACGCTACATGAAGCAGAAACGGTACAAAGAGTAAATATCATATTACAGTCCGTTTTAACCGAATAGGACATTTCAACTTCGTTAACCACAGGAACTATCCTTTATGTTTCGGGCTTGTGCCAGATTTTGTCTTTCGACTACTGGGATTAAAAATTTTGTTAGGTTTTCTAAAAATTACCAAACTACTTTTTAGAGAACTGAGAAGGCTTTAGGACCCACTTTTAATGTCTTCAAATCTTCATTCCTTTAGGTTAAAGTTTAAACCTATAAAAGAATCTAATTCACATTTGTCAAAGTTCAAAACTTCCAATTTAGCCATGTACTTGTATAATGCTTTGTTTATGGTTTTATTAAAGCCACATAGAGAAGATAGTTTATGAAATGATCTGAAATTGTATAATGCTTTGTATATGGTTGTAAACTAAAAAATCTGAAGATTGTTTGTGATGGAGCTTCGTCGTCGATATGAGATCAGAATTCAAATAGTTTCAATCCAAACCTAGCGGTTGTTGCAACTCTTGTAGATGAAAGCCGATAGGTGATCTTGAGATTGTTATTTAGAGTTAGGCTACATAACTCATTGTAGATGAAAGCCAATTAAGTGATGTTGAGAATATTATTTAGAGTTAGGCTACATAACTCAAAGAATAGATTGCAAGTGAGGGTATTTACTTAAAATTACTTGAAATATTTAAAGTCAGTTGATGGAAGGACAAAATTAGTGACAAGCAAAGGTAAAAATTCATTAGTTAATACTAAGGACGAAGTGTGCAATTCCTATATACTTGAAAGGACGAAAGTGTAATTTACTCTAGTAATTTAAAAACGAGTAAAGTGCTATTTGCCTCCTTGATGTTTGGTCCAGATTGCCATTTGACTCCATGTCTTTCATTTTTTGCACGCTGACTCCCTGACGTGGTTATTTCATTGTTAGCTGCCCCGACTGTTAGTCAAAGGTTAGGGAAAAAATGTTTGACCGTCCACTTGAGGGGTATAACCATAATCTTGCATCTCCTTCTTCATCTCCACCTCCACCTTTACCTTACCTCCACCTCCATCCTCACCCCCACCACCTCCATCATAACCACACCAACTGCAAGAACAATACGAACTTCGCAACACCACTTAAATTATAATCAACAAGACAACAACTGCAAACCTTGAAAGAAAAAAAGTTGAGCTTCTTCAAGCTTTCCTAAATAAAAATAGGATTCCCAAGGCCCAAATCGAGACACCCGGAATCCTAGCCCACCACAAAACCTTAATATACAAGATCCGATTCCTACACCCGACTTTGCGGTGTACGCGCATCTTTGTTAACTGACATGTGTCCAATATTTCCTTGCGACAACGTCCCTTGCCACCAACCCCTTCCTATTTCCCCGTCTCAACTTCCGCTACCAAACATCCCTCACCATCAACAACTTCCTATATCCTCAACGGACCCCACACCCGATTTTTTGCCATCCCTAAATCCCTACTATAATATATTATTACAAATAATGTCATGTGTGAAGAGGTATGGTCCCAAAAAGTCGCGCAAACCTCCGTCAAGGTCGCGCATAGGACCATACTCCTTATTCAACAAACTTCTTATCAGCACCCTCGCGCGGGCTACAACATATTCTATTTTAACCGGCGCGAAGTCTAGACAATAAGAAGCTCCAATCACAACACTTAAGTGTTGTTTGTTTTTTGGCCAGAAGTACTTCTGGCCACTTATGTCTGCGCGACGCAGACGCGGGCAGACGTTTGATGTCTGCAGCTTGTTTGTTTTCTCGCAGATTCATTAAAAAAGGTCTGCGAGACCTCTTCTTGGAGCAGACATGGACCCAAGTCTTCTTGGAACCTCTTCACCACGCAGACCTCTTCACCTCCAAATCTGCCACCACTATCTCCACCTCCGCCACCATCTCCACCTCCAACCTCCTCTGCCACCACCATCTCCACCTCCGCCACCATCTCCACCACCACCTCCGCTGCTCCAGCCCCAAATCGACATCACAAACAAAACCCCCAAATCTGCTCCACCTCCACCTCCACTCCGCCACCACCTCTGCTCCACCTCCACTCCGCCACCACCTCCGACATCATCATCAACATCGATCTGTGGAAAAACCCTAAATCGAAAACCCTCATCATCATCATCGACATCTAGAACGAAGAGAGAGAGAGATCGTAGAGAGAGAAGGGGCGGCGGTGGTGGTGGGTTTTGATGGCGGTGGTCGATCTGCATCATCATCATCATCGATCTGTGGTGACGGTGGTGGCTGTGGTGCAGTGGTGACGGTGGTGAAGTGGTGGCGGTGGCGGTGGCGGTGGTGAAGTGGTGGCGGTGGTGAAGTGGTGGCGGTGGTGAAGTGAAAGCAGAGAGATGTCTGGTGTGTGTTGTGTGTGTAATGTGTGTGAAGAGGTTTATGTATAAAAAAAAACAAACCCTCTTCTTCTTGCAGACTGCAGACCTTTGGTCCACCTCTTCTCCTGCAGATGCCTGCAGATGTGGTCCGCAGACTGCAGACCTTTCCTATAGAAAAAACAAACAGAACCTTAGTATTCTGAAAGAGCACCCAGTCATCCATACCCTGCGCAAGATAGTTACGTGCCCAGCAAGAATCGCGCAGGGCAGCAACACCAGGCTGTTTCAGATATTACACAAGGTACAAGTAAAGAGCCAATCAGCGTCCTTCTGGCCCTGCTCAATCGTGCTCCACGATCGTCTGACATGCAGGAGACAAAAAGTACTTAAGGACGCCTACATGGCACCAATCACAGGGCAGAGACAACTGCCCCACGATCTCCACTTACCTGCTGATGACAGAGGAACGGCCAGGCCGACAACAATGACACGTGGCTCCAATCACATTGCGCCAACTCCAGAAAGCTCCTAGAAGCCACTAACGGTCGAGACCAGTGAGACAAGGAGCATATCCTCTATGTTGTCGCCTTCAGGCCCAAGGCCCAAGGCCCATCAGCCCATATCCTCTTACACCTCTCCGGCTATAAATAGAGACCTCACTTCACAGGTTAAACATTCCATTCCCTCTACTCTCACTCTTAATACACACTTATCTTCCCAATACAGTCGCTTATTCTCACGCCAGAGCCCGGTTAAGAGGGAAACGAGTAACGGTGTTCTGTTTTGCAGGATTAGACGATCATTACGAAGCTCAGAAAACCATTAGAAGATTACCCACTATGGTAGGAACATAAACCAAACTGATTAGTCCCATAATTAGTTACGTTTTCTTCATTGGCGCCCACCGGTTTTCTACAGATCACTTTCATCTTCTTTTTCTGAGTTTTCGTTGGTTTTTCTTCCTTCGATCATGGCTGGTCAAGGAATCATTCCTGAGTTTGTCGGTTTCGGAGCAAACTCTAATGCAGCGTTGGGGGATGACAATCAAAACGTCCAACCCCAACACATTGAAGAAATTGGCGAAATCGAAGTAACCAACACTGGGGGACCGCACGGGAGCATCACCCGCATCACTCAGACGGTAACCCCAGGAAACAATGGCGCTGGACCTTCAAACCCAGTTCCACCTCAGAACATTTCGGCGTTATTAGGGTTACCAGAGGGCGAAACTCCAGCCTCGTGGTACACCAAGAATATTGCCACCATTAACGCGGCGTATCAATCTCTGATCGCACAACAAGCAGTTTTAACGGCAGAACCGTCCTTGGTTACTCCCCAGGGACAGAGTCAGGGGGCGCGCCAGATACCCCCACAACAAAACATGCAAGGTAGAGCTAATAGACCTCCCCCTACCAGAAGACTAAGCGTGCATGACACGCGCGATACTGATGGAGAGTGTGAAACATGAGTGTTTAAGTGCGTATCTTACATGTTTTGTTCGGTTTTATATGAGTATATGCTTAGATTTGGTTTATTGCGAGAGTTTGTATGTTTGCAGGTAAAAACGCGTAATTCAGTGAGTTAGACATGGGGTTTACGGCTTGGAGATGGCACTTACGGATGGCAGAATTTTTGAGGCCACTTATTGTTCTATAAAAAGTCAATATTGCAACATCACATCATTCACATATTCAACAAACATCACGTGAACAATAAATGAATGGCACTTGTGGGACTTTTGGAGGAATATTGGGTTTTGTTATTTTAATTAAAAAAAAAAAAAGAACATCCCATGATCATAAGAGAAATGAGGGAGTATCACATGAAAAGAAGCACATGCGTAGACTTGGCATTGGGGGAACAATTTTGTAGTGGATCTTATCAAGGGATTTAAAAATAAAAGAAGAAAAGAGGTTGCACACTTGGGCCGATAATTGGATCCACGCGAACATTGGGCTGCCACATGATCATTCTGATACACGAAAGTTTGGCAGCAGCCATAAAATATTATTGGGCCACTATCACGAATTATTGGAGCAGCCATATTATACATTCTTGGGCTCTAAATTCAGCCAGCAACACATCTCCTCTATTCGGAAATTTGGGGACTCCACTTTGGTTGGTTCGCAATTTTGGGGACGGTTATGGTTAAAAAAAAAAAAAAAACGCAAGAGGGGTCTCTAAACTTCATCACTCAAGAACATCCATCATCATCGATAAAAGACAGCACTCAACCGAACCAATCATGTCTTCATCACTCTCTCAAGCCGGTGATCGCGTCCACCCAACCATGAGCGGCTAGTCTCTTTGGTTTCACCCCGGTGTAGGTAGTTGTATTTTCTAGGGTTTATGCATTTGTTATTTGATTCGACTTTGTGACAACTTGTATTGATTTTTGAAACCATTGACAATAGTTTACATTTGTTTCGTATTCGTAAATTGTCGAACGATGTTAAAAGTTATGACTTTGCGAAATGGTTATGTGTAGTTATGCGTTGTCGTGGTTAGGATTTACTTGTGTTGATTACAAAGTGCATTCTTGTCCGTTCTTCGGGACGTTGATAGTTATTGGCACCTAAGTCACGGTACACTAAATCCGCTAATCGTATGCAATTGAGTTGAATTAAAACATGTAGGAACCCTAGGACTTACAATTACCGAAACCGGGTGTGATCCGTATTCTTAATTCCTGTTTTCAATTAAGTAGTTTAGTTTACAAGTTTAGTTAATAAATCATTGTTTTCAATAACATCAATTTGTCGGTTCACTCCGATTTATTTTAAAAACCAAACAAATAAATAAAAATAGCAATCTTCATAATCATCTTGTACATTATTTGTAAATAGTCTAACTAATCGAACGGGTCGTGCGATACTGACCACCTGCTCTTCGTGGATACGATACCCGACTTACCCTAGCTACCTAGGTTTAATTGGGTTTTTGACTGATCGGGACGACACGGTCACGTCAAAATGGCGCCGTTGCCGGGGATAATCACTCAAACCGATTAGAACACGTACCCGATAATCACTCAAACCGATTAGAACACGTACCCGCATAGGCTTGCAACTCAATCATTCTCCACCACCGAACACGAATACTAAGAACAAGTCATAAGGTCTTTGGAGGGTTGTACGGGGCTAGGTTAAGGGTATGGAATAAAGATTTTTTTTTTTTTTTTTTTTTTAAGTGGCTAGGGTGATGAAAGATTCGATTTTTTATTACAAAACAACTATTCTAAGCACGACTAACTACCAATATCAAACTAGAAGGCAACAAATTTTCGCCTTTTATTTCCCAAACTAAAAACACATATTTTTGTTCTTTTCTCAATAATTTTCTATTCTTTTTCGTAGCATTTTCTGATTTTTCTCTTTTTTTTTTTTTTTTTTTTTTGCAAACAAACAATTCACAACTATACAAACTTGACTCCTATAATCGAATTTCCATCACACGGGTTTAAAAGAAAAAGGTTTAAGGTTATGGGCTAAAGGGTGGTCAAACGAAAGGATTAGGCTCAAAATTGGCTACTAAGGGATAAATTTTTGGGTAAGGACAAATAATTGGTTTTAAAGGAAAAGGTTCACCTAATGCCTTAATCATTCTCGTGCTTGTATTCGGTCTATGGTCTCAAACGTATCAAATGTTGCAAGTTCTACAATACATGACTAATGGTCCACTCAAACAAAGAAACATACATATGTAATTCTATGATGTAAAAGTGGCTCAAAACCTCACATATATAAAGGGTATGGTATGTGATATGCAAAAACTACTAGTTTCTTAGGCGGATTATTCCCAAATAACCACCCGCTAAATACCCGTCATGCTATTAATTCGAACTTGACCATGACAATAGACCAAATGGGTTATGACATCCCTCGTTGACTTAGTTACTTGTGCTTTTAAGATCGCTTTTGAAACAAGATATTTTTGAAAAATTTTTGAAATTTTCCCTCATCCCCACACTTGAGGTAAACATTGTCCTCAATGTGTAGAATTTAAATGAACGGGTCAAAATCGAAAACTTTTACTACTCCCCCATCCCCACACTTGAGGTAAACATTGTCCTCAATGTGTAAGAACTAGAGTATTAAACGCACAAGGGATGTGACACGGCTAATTCCCCCAAAATTTCACCCCGGAAAAATAATATACAAAATACATTCCACTTATTACTAACTAAGAATCACAGTAAAAAGAAACACATGCACCTGATTTTCGTCGCTTGATACTCATATCTCCTTCGTCTCTTCATAAAAATGGTTGTCCCGCGAACATGTTGTACCTACAAATTCTAATCCTTGTGTAGAAGCATGCTTCTCACAACCATCAAAATTTGTTAGTTACATAGTTCTACCCTTTTTATGAACATATTACCAAGCCATGCATTATTTCACTTCGATTTATGTGGAAAATAATTTACAACAACAACAAACCTAACTCACTTTCGTAGGAATCACGGTTGCATTTAGCTTATGCAACAAGCCCTTTTAAACCTCCCGATAGCTCGGGAGGACGAGAGGTCTCGTGAGGGTTATATAGGGAACACACCCACAAAGTTCATTTAACCAAGAAAAGAAAAAAAAATAAAAATAAAAAAGAGAAAAATCAGAAAATGCTACGAAAAAGAATAGAAAATTATTGAGAAAAGAACAAAAATATGTGTTTTTAGTTTGGGAAATAAAAGGCGAAAATTTGTTGCCTTCTAGTTTGATATTGGTAGTTAGTCGTGCTTAGAATAGTTGTTTTGTAATAAAAAATCGAATCTTTCATCACCCTAGCCACTTAAAAAAAAAAAAAAAAAAAAAAATCTTTATTCCATACCCTTAACCTAGCCCCGTACAACCCTCCAAAGACCTTATGACTTGTTCTTAGTATTCGTGTTCGGTGGTGGAGAATGATTGAGTTGCAAGCCTATGCGGGTACGTGTTCTAATCGGTTTGAGTGATTATTTCAAAAGCGCTAATGCATCAACTATTAGCCAATTTTAAACCGAGTGGAGAGAACACTGTGAGGGATGTGCATGACTTGTTAGTTTTACGGGCGGGTTAATCTTGGATAACTATTTTACATGGGATTATTCACTTTTTCGTTAAATATTTCGTAAATTGTAAAAAAGTTTGAACCGGGTATGACATTAGACCTTAACCTTAGTCTCGGGAATGGGATGTGTGTTTCTTGTTCGATCCACGTGAAAGTGAGAAACAGATTTGCTTGAGGGCAAGCAAACGACAAGTGTGGGGATGTGATGGAGAGTGTGAAACATGAGTGTTTAAGTGCGTATCTTACATGTTTTGTTCGGTTTTATATGAGTATATGCTTAGATTTGGTTTATTGCGAGAGTTTGTATGTTTGCAGGTAAAAACGCGTAATTCAGTGAGTTAGACATGGGGTTTACGGCTTGGAGATGGCACTTACGGATGGCAGAATTTTTGAGGCCACTTATTGTTCTATAAAAAGTCAATATTGCAACATCACATCATTCACATATTCAACAAACATCACGTGAACAATAAATGAATGGCACTTGTGGGACTTTTGGAGGAATATTGGGTTTTGTTATTTTAATTAAAAAAAAAAAAAGAACATCCCATGATCATAAGAGAAATGAGGGAGTATCACATGAAAAGAAGCACATGCGTAGACTTGGCATTGGGGGAACAATTTTGTAGTGGATCTTATCAAGGGATTTAAAAATAAAAGAAGAAAAGAGGTTGCACACTTGGGCCGATAATTGGATCCACGCGAACATTGGGCTGCCACATGATCATTCTGATACACGAAAGTTTGGCAGCAGCCATAAAATATTATTGGGCCACTATCACGAATTATTGGAGCAGCCATATTATACATTCTTGGGCTCTAAATTCAGCCAGCAACACATCTCCTCTATTCGGAAATTTGGGGACTCCACTTTGGTTGGTTCGCAATTTTGGGGACGGTTATGGTTAAAAAAAAAAAAAAAACGCAAGAGGGGTCTCTAAACTTCATCACTCAAGAACATCCATCATCATCGATAAAAGACAGCACTCAACCGAACCAATCATGTCTTCATCACTCTCTCAAGCCGGTGATCGCGTCCACCCAACCATGAGCGGCTAGTCTCTTTGGTTTCACCCCGGTGTAGGTAGTTGTATTTTCTAGGGTTTATGCATTTGTTATTTGATTCGACTTTGTGACAACTTGTATTGATTTTTGAAACCATTGACAATAGTTTACATTTGTTTCGTATTCGTAAATTGTCGAACGATGTTAAAAGTTATGACTTTGCGAAATGGTTATGTGTAGTTATGCGTTGTCGTGGTTAGGATTTACTTGTGTTGATTACAAAGTGCATTCTTGTCCGTTCTTCGGGACGTTGATAGTTATTGGCACCTAAGTCACGGTACACTAAATCCGCTAATCGTATGCAATTGAGTTGAATTAAAACATGTAGGAACCCTAGGACTTACAATTACCGAAACCGGGTGTGATCCGTATTCTTAATTCCTGTTTTCAATTAAGTAGTTTAGTTTACAAGTTTAGTTAATAAATCATTGTTTTCAATAACATCAATTTGTCGGTTCACTCCGATTTATTTTAAAAACCAAACAAATAAATAAAAATAGCAATCTTCATAATCATCTTGTACATTATTTGTAAATAGTCTAACTAATCGAACGGGTCGTGCGATACTGACCACCTGCTCTTCGTGGATACGATACCCGACTTACCCTAGCTACCTAGGTTTAATTGGGTTTTTGACTGATCGGGACGACACGGTCACGTCAGATACACGGGGAGAAACAGAAAGCTCATGGAAGCCGCGAAAATAGTCGCACAAACTGAAGAGTCACTCGCCGGAAACAAGAATCATTATGCTGAAGATCGATTTTCTAAGGGGGGGGGGGGTCATTCGCGCGAAAACAACAGACGAAGCAAAGGCAAAAACCTTGGGTAGAAAGCCAACCACTCCAGCGGTTATGGCGAACGATCTCGTTATGAAGAACGGTCTCGCTACAGAGAAGACGCGCGAGACACCATTGATCGCATTGGTTATCGGAAAGCAGTCAGGGATGACAACCGAGAAAAGCACTGGACTCCGCTCATAAAAACACCAAAAGAGGTGCTGATGACGGAGAATCATGATTTCAAGGCTCCAAGGCCTATGACAAACAAGAAGGGACAAGACCCCAACCTGTACTGCGACTTCCACAAAGATACAGGACACCTGACAGATGACTGTTACAGTTTACGTCAAGAGATTGAAAGAGCTCTAAAAAGCGGGAAGCTAAGCCACCTGGTGAAAAACGTGCGCAAAGAAACTCGACAGATCCAACGCCACGATGAGGGGAATCACAAGAAGGTCCGACGCCTAGAAACCCATATGGTCAATGGACCAAGATATAGCGCGAGAGAAAAAGGCAAACGCCCGTACGAGCCCTCATGGCAAGAGCAACAGGTCATTTTCCCGGTAGTGCGCGGCGGTCCTCGCGCCACTCGACCCGTCGTCATTACCGGTATTATCGGCCATTATGAAACGGAGTACATGTTCATTGACCCAGGAAGTACGGCCGGCATCATCTATGAGCAATGTTTTAATCAGTTTGATGAGGATGATAAAGCAAGACTTGAACCAGTTGATTATCCACTGTCTGGATTCTGCAACGAAATGGTCTTCCCGCTAGGCCAAATCAGCTTCCCCGTCACGCTCTCTGATGGGAAGCATTCAAGAACAACAAATGTAAACTTCATGGTGATGCCTGTCAAATCACGGCATGATGTGTTGATTGGGAGAGAAACCCAAGGCGAATTAAACATGGTAACCTCCACGCCCCACTCAGCGATAGGGTTTCCAACCAAGACGGGGGTGGCGATTATCTATGCCAAGAAAGAAGTAATGTCGACAGAAGAGATGCGCCCAACAAAAGCGGCGAAGGTTTCAACAACCGAGCCAGAAAAATGGGTTTTAAATCGCAAGTACCCGGAGCAAACGGTGACGATAGGCCACGCAATCTCACCAAATATCAGAACTCATCTCAAGCAGCTCCTGTTCAAGAACATGGATATCTTCGCCTGGACCCCGGCCGACATGACTGGTGTCCCGCGCGACATTACCGAACATTGTTTAAACACCTACCCCTCTGTTGAGCCGAAAGTCCAAAGGAGGCGCAGCTTAGGGGCAGACAAAACCAAAGCAATGAATGAGCAAGTATGCGAACTACTCAAAGCTGGAATCCTGCGAGAGGTACGTTATCAAAGTTGGGTAGCGAACCCAGTGATGGTGGAGAAGTCTAGCGGAGGATGGCGAATGTGCGTTGATTATACTGATCTCAACAAGGCATGCCCCAAAGATTGCTACTCTTTGCCTGAGATCGAAAAAAAGATAGACTCTCTCGCACCATACAGATGGAAATGCTTCTTGGATTGCTACAAGGGATACCATCAGGTCCAAATGAAGCTTGAAGACGAAGACAAGACAGCTTTTTGAACCGATCTTAGGATCTTTTGTTATACAAAGATGCCATTCGGCCTCAAAAACGCTGGCACCACATATCAACGCCTGATGGATAAGACCTTCGCTGGAGATATCAGGAAGCATATCGAGGTTTACATCGATGATCTGGTGATCAAAAGTCCTGAAGAGGACCAAATGTTGAAAGACATCGAAAAAACATTCAACTCGTTACGAAGCGTGAATATGAAGTTGAATCCAACCAAATGTTCTTTTGGTATGGAAGAAGGGAAATTCTTAGGCTTCATAGTCACAAATGGCGGCTTTAAGGTGAATCCAGAAAAAGTCCAGGCAATAGAACGAATGCCATCACCAAGAACAATCAAAGAGATGCAAAGGTTGGCCGGCCGCCTAGCCGCGCTTAACCGTTTTCTGTCCAACCACGCCGCAAAGTCGTATCCGTTTATCAGCACCTTGCGCAATTGTGTGAAGA
Source organism: Helianthus tuberosus (assembly GCA_030545235.1). Taxonomy (NCBI): domain Eukaryota; kingdom Viridiplantae; phylum Streptophyta; class Magnoliopsida; order Asterales; family Asteraceae; genus Helianthus; species Helianthus tuberosus. The sequence continues at coordinate 124,751,290 of CM060369.1, read as the reverse complement.
AGCAAGAATTCAGATGGACGCCCGAAGCTGAGGTCGCTTTTCAACAAATGAAGGAGTGTTTGATCGAACTCCCTACCCTGACCGCGTCGTTCGAAAAAGAACCACTCGTACTGTACTTATCTTCTTCGGATAAGGCAGTAGGGTCGGTATTACTTGTGGAGAGAAACGGAGTACAGACTCCAATTTATTACGTCAGTAGGGTGCTTACCGATCCAGAAACAAGATACTCCACAATGGAGAAATTGGTGCTTGCGCTACTACACGCCTCCCGGAGGCTGCGCAGATACTTTACATGGCATGTGATCACCGTACTTACCAATTTTCACATTGGCACGATATTGCAAAAGCCAGAAACATCTGGGCGACTAGCAAAGTGGGCGATCGAGCTGGGGGGCCACAACATTTTGTACAGGCCGCGCCCAGCCATCAAAGGTCAGGTCCTTGCGGACTTTATCACAGAAGTCCCAGCAGAAAAAATCAAGGATTGCGAGATTGTTGAAATTCCCTTGAAAGATACATCTGATGAGTTGTGGTTGCTGTACACCGATGGGGCCTCAAACGAAGATGGCGCAGGAGCAGGATTGCGCCTAGTGAGCCCTGAAAAACATGAATTTACGTACGCCATCAAGTTGGATTTTAAGAATACCAACAACGAGGCAGAGTACGAGGCATTTCTGGCAGGCCTACGCCTCGCCATAAAAATGGGAGCTAAAAATCTGTAGGCGCACGTTGATTCGCTTTTGATCGCCAGTCAAATCAACGGAATCTATGATGCAAAAGGCGAAGTTATGGCCTTATATTTGGATCAGGCGAAAGAACTGCTTCAGAAATTCAAGTCATACAAGGTAGTACACATCAATCGTTCCGAAAACAAACCAGCTGACGCTTTGAGCAAGCTTGCGTCAACCTCCTTTCAACATTTCGCAAAAGATGTAAGGATTGAAGTACTCAAAAATCCATCAGTACTGCTGCGCCAGGTAAATGTGATCGAAATAGGGCAGCCATCTTGGATGACCCCTATAATTTAGTATTTGCAAGAAGGAATACTCCCTGAGAGCAAGGCAGAGGCAAGAAAGATTCAAAACAAAGCTCTGCATTATGAGATGAATGATGGTATCTTATACCGCAAGTCCTTCTTGGGGCCACTACTGCGCTGCGTGGACCCCCAAGATGCGAATTACTTGATCAGGGAGATCCACGAAGGGATCTGTGGCATCCATGCTGGACCACGCATGGTTGTCGCGAAAATTATGAACGCTGGATATTACTGGCCAGGGATGCACGTCGACGCCCTGAAGGAGCTGCGCAAATGCGACTCCTGTCAGCGACATTCTCCAAAAACCCTGCGCCCAAAGAACGATCTTATCCCTGTATCCACTGCTTGGCCTTTCCAACAGTGGGGAATTGATATGGTGGGACCCTTCCCAGACGCCCCTGGCGCCGTCAAGTTCATAATCGTGGCCGTTGATTATTTTACTAAGTGGGTGGAGGCCAAAGCTCTCGCCTCAACTACTGCAATGATGGTGCGCAAGTTTATTTGGGAGCACATCATTTGCAGGTTTGGTCTCCCACTCAAAATTGTCACAGACAACGGTACGAACTTTGCTTCTGAAGACCTCTAGAAGTGGATGAAGGAAATGAAGATCGAGCATACCTTCTCCTCCGTTGCGCATCCTCAAGGCAACGGTCAAGTGGAAAGCGTCAACAAAAGTATCGTCGAGGGGATAAAAGCCCGACTAGGCACAAGGAGAAGAGGCTGGGTAGATGAGCTCCCAAGCATCCTGTGGGCTCATCGAACCATGCCGAAGACAAGCACCGGCGAAACTCCTTTCAGCCTAGTATACGGCTCGGAGGCAGTTATCCCGGCGGAAGTTGGACTCCCCTCACCGCGCTTGACAGCAGTCAACACGGTCGATAATGAAGCAGAGCGCCGTCTCGATTTGGATCTGTTAGAAGAAAGACGCGAGATTGCGCGTATTAAAGAAGCGAAATACAAGACACAACTGGAAAGGTACTACAATGCGAGAGTCCGCATTTGTACCTTCACTCCAGGTGAATACGTTCTCCGAGACAACGAAGCTTCAAACGCTGAACGCCCCGGGAAGCTAGCACCCAAATGGGAAGGCCCATACTTGGTTCACGAAGTGCTAGGAAAGGGGGCATACAAATTGCGCACACTGGATGGACACATCATCCCGCGCACATGGAATGCGCAACAATTGCGCAACTGCTATATGTAACTACTCTAGGCCATGCGCCATTTTTCTGATGTTGGCCACACGCCTTCTTAACTTCCTATGTTGGCTAAACGCCCTTTACGATTACTTATCTACAAATGTATGATTGGCCTAAGCGCCTGTTTCCCAATTAATGAAAGCATACGTCATGTTTTCTTTTATCATAATGCTTCTTGAGTTACAAATGCATGTTAAACTTTTGATTAGCACGAAAACACTGCAGTGAATAACAAGCTCTTGAGTTATGCCTTCAAGGTCCTCCGCGAACATAGCGCGAGACCCCGCAGCTATACCCACACAAGAGCCACACTTACATTTATTCGCGCTAACTTAACCAAAGTTTCCAACAACAGTGCAATTGTAACGGATCAAAATAAACATAAACATCATATTTAATTAAACGCAAAACGCCCAACGGTTACATAAAGCCAATCATTCATTTGACCTAAAAGCAAGCGCGACCGCGCGACATGCTATATTCAAAAACCTAAACAAACATTACAAAGGCACAAAGCCTTCAACACTATCTACTTAAAGCCATCACCAGCGTCATCATCATCGTGCTTATCCCCGTCGCCTTCACCATCGCCATCATCGCCAGCAATTTCCTCTTCATCTGATAATTCAACGGTTTCTGGTGGATCAAGGATAGCCTTTAACCGGTGACACCAATCATCATGCTTCAGCGCTTCAGTAACCAAATCCATCACAGGTATAGATAGATGGTCGTAAGCATGTTCAGCGCGCGTTAACTCAGCATCAAATCGGTCAGTCACTGAACAATGACTTGCGTCAAACTCTTGTCCAAAAGCCGCTGTAGCATGCTGCGCACACTCCAAATAACCACCACGGTGACCAACCGCGCGTGAGGCATCTATCAAAGTAGCAACAGCTTTATCTAGCTCTCCAGCGTTCAAGTTGGAGTTGGCCATCTACAACAAACGCAATACATAAGACAACAGGTTTTAATGAATTAAACCAAAGTTAAGAGAAACCATACGAGAACTAGCCCTCGGCCGCGCAGCCATTCAGCTTCTGAGACCAAGGTGTCAACGATACCTTGAGCTTCGGAGTAATTGTTTTGCGCCACATTGAGAGCAGTTGTGCTAATGTCTCGCGCCTCCTCAGCTTTTTGTTTGGCCTCTTCAGCAGTGGCAGCCTTCACCTTCTCAGCCTCAAGGTCGATTTCCAAGGACTCACTTTGGTCCACCTGCTCTTGCAAGCGACGCTTTAACTCCGCAATCTCGATGTCCTTAGCAATCAAATCCTTGTCCCTACTTGACAGCTGCACCTTCACTTCAGCCAGCTCAACCTACAAAGGATAAAGGGATCAGTTAATTCTGCCAACAAAGGCATAAACTGAGAAAAGTTTCTCGAACCTCGGCTCGCTCTTTAGCAGCTTGCGTAGCTTGCGCATCCTCAACCTTCGCTGACAAATCAGCAACTTTGCCTTCAAGCTCAGTAATCTTATTGCGAGCTGCGAACGCGCGCTGGTTGTCCTTCTCACAGATTTTCTTCCATTCTGCCTTCTCCTTCGCCAGCAGATCCTCGGCAGCTCGGAGCTTGCCCCTCAGGCCCTCGCGCCCCCACTCCTCCGATTTCCGGTCAGCTTCGAACTTTGCCTTCTCCTCATCAAAAGCAGCTTTCGACTTTTCAAAGTCACTAGCACGCCGTAATATCCGCTCGCAGTATTTTTCCCAATCGTCCCTCTCCCTAACCATAGTTCGCCACTCCCGAACAATTTCTTGGTTAGCAGCACAGGTGTTGGCCTCACCAACAACGTAGGCGTGATACAGCCCGCTGTGGGTTCGCGCCCTTTGACGGTCAACCTCACCAGGAGGAATATAATTCAGAAAAGTATCTTTTTGCTTTAGACCCCATGGCGGTTGGTGCGGAGCGTCACCACGGCTCTCTTCCGTATACGACTTGTAGTAAATATCCCCCAAAGTATCACGGGGGCCTATTAGAGAGCGCGGCGGCGCGCAGTGTTTTCCCACACCCGCGCCTCCTGCAGTAGAAATTCCAACAGACTTATCGGCAGCGGTTTTTTCCTTCTCCTTCTCCTTAGTTTCCTTTCATTCCTTCTCTCTTTCAGCAGCCTTTTTCTCCTTCTCCTGCCCAGCTCGCCTCTTCTCCTCCTCATCAGCTTTTTTCTTCTCCTCCTCAGCCTTCTTCCGTTGGTCTTCATCAGCTTTCTTCTTGTCTTCCTCAGACTTACTCTTCTCTGTCGCAGCAGCTTTCTCCTTCTCGACCCAGACAGCATGTTTTGCCTTATCAGACTCCACCACAGTTTTAAAAGGTTTGACGGTAACCTTAGGCCTCTTCTGCGCCGGCTCTGTAGGATCCGTAAATACCACACCCTTCTCAGGTGTCTTCTTTTTGGCCTCTGCAGAAACTAAGTATTAAAAAGAGTGGAAGTAACAAAGAACAAAGAAACTAAAGAAAACTAACCAGGAGAAAATTTGTAAAGGGAGCGCAAGTTGCTCCGTTTCCCAATCAGGGGAACCTCACCAGCTTTGGGCGCAGTTGACCCACCTGCTGTGGTCTCGCTCCTACTCCTTTTCCTGACAATTAAACTTGCAGCAGGATCCTCCTCGTCTTCTTCTTCCTCCTCTTCTTCAACGTGCGCAACAGAAGAGGGAGTCGCCCCCGCATCCGGGTTACGAGAACCCGCGCTCCAAGAGCTCTTGGAACCAGCCCCTCCTACTTTCTTCTCGCCTGCGCGCGACAAACCTTCAAGTGAGTCACTAATAATCACATAATCTTCCAGGTTACTCTGACGAAAGCGAAGAGTACCTTTTTCAGCAGCGCCAACGGTTGGGCGACTAATCCCAGCCCCCTTGCTGGTCACCTCAGGATCCAAGGTGATAACCTTCTTCTTTCTCACAGGTTTTTTCTTCTTATCTTCAGGGTCAATCCCTAAGTCGCGCAACACACCTGCAAAGATGTTAGACCATGAACTTAGCTCTCCATTTGATGATCCCACAGACTCTTCGCTGGAAAGATAGACAACCTCTTTCCCAGCAGAAGTCACAGAGCGCAAGGGACGAGGGTTAGGTATATGCGCACCTTCGGTTGCAGTAGGCGGAGCGGCGAATGCATCAGCAACCGGGTACATGAAATTACCCTTAATCTGTTCATACCAATACTCTTCTCCAGCCTGGAGCGGGCGCACGCCCATGGAACCACCAAAGGTGGCGAAGGCAGCTTGATACAGACGCGCCTCTACACGTCAAATTATATAAATAAACACAAAGTTACGAAACAGGAAATCAACAAAACTAAGGAAATTACTAACCTCTATCGTCGATCATCAAAATGGGAACTTCCTCGCTGTCAGGCAGCCATTGACCGCTCATCCGCGCCGCTACCAAGGCATTCTCACCAAACACTCGGTTTGGGGTGGCAGTAAGCTCCGGATACCAAGCCTCAGTCTTGGGGATCGCCAGATCTTCTTTCACAATCGCTTCAGACCAGGCGCGAAATGTCATGGCAATCGGGATCACCTCCTCGCGAATATAAAAGAATTTTGGTTTCCAGTCGTGGAAACTCTTGGGAGGGTTAAGAAGTATCTTCTTTGCAGCGCCTCGACTGGCAAATGAGTAAAACCCCATGTCTCGGATCAACTGATAAAAGACTCTAAATCTTTCCACAGTTGGCTCTATGCCATCAGATCGACAGAGAAATTCGAAATGTCAAACCCTAACCATCCCAGGAGGACTCAACTGGGAGATGTGAAATCCATAGAACTGCAAAATATGTGCCATGAAATTCGTCGCTGGCAACCAGAAGTTGCCTTGATGAAAGAAGTCTACAAACAACGTGATGTACCCCGGCGGTGCGTCGGCAGCCGTTTGATTTTGGCCGGGGTACCGGGCATCCCATTCCGGTGGAAACCGGAAGCTCTGGGTGATCTGTTCGAATAGCCCTAAATCCCACTTGAGGACAGGAACGGGGCCTTCCTCACCGGGGTTATCCTCTTGATGTTCTTCAGCCATAGATGACAAAGAAGAAAGTTTGAATATTTCTGCAAGAAATTTGAAGATCTGCTACTATGTTCTTCAAGGGTTTGAAGATTCAAAGGAATTCGAGAACAAATAGGAAAGAGAATACAACAGAAGACGAAAAGTGATTTTTTCTCTCCTTCTCATCGGATATATATACCCATCGCATTTAATGTGAGGGGTAAATGTGCCAGGATCGCCGCGCATGTGACCAATCAGAAGAGGACACGTAAGGCGAGAATCCCGGAATGACGGTTACCACGCGCGCGTGGAGCCCACTCTCCTGACGGAATGACCAACCGTCAGAGACAACTTGATGACAGCCGTGTAAATGGTCAACTCAAACGTCACCATCAATGACGTTTCTCACCAACTTGTCAGAATTCAAATTTCGAGGGTTTTCCGCCCAAAATTACTACAAAAATGCATGTAGAAGCTACTAGGGTCGCGCAGTATTAAGAATGACTCAATAACCCTGCGCGCCTACACCCAAAGGCAGGGAACCACCGGGAGTCAAACCTGGTAGCCGTGCCGTAGTGACCAACAAGAGCTTACACGCGCGCAGTCTACCCAAGTCAATGAAGCATTTTCTACAACTTTATTTTTTCTAAGTCCAGAGCTCCACCACTTGCCGCGCGCATGGTGCAACACTGGACTGGGGGGACTTGAAGGGGTATGGTCCCAAAAAGCCGCGCAAACCTCCGTCAAGGTCGCGCATAGGACCATACTCCTTATTCAACAAACTTCTTATCAGCACCTTCACGCGGGCTACAACATATTCTATTTTAACCGGCGCGAAGTCTAGACAATAAGAAGCTCCAATCACAACACTTAGTATTCTGAAAGAGCACCCAGTCATCCATACCCTGCGCAAGATAGTTACGTGCCCAGCAAGAATCGCGCAGGGCAGCAACACTTGGCTGTTTCAGATAGTTCACAAGGTACAAGTAAAGAGCCAATCAACGTCCTTCTGGCCCTGCTCAATCGTGCTCCACGATCGTCTGACATGCAGGAGACAAAAAGTACTTAAGGACGCCTACATGGCACCAATCACAGGGCAGAGACAACTGCCCCACGATCTCCACTTACCTGCTGATGGCAGAGGGACGGCCAGGCCGACAACAGTGACACGTGGCTCCAATCACATTGCGCCAACTCCAGAAAGCTCCTAGAAGCCACTAACGGTCGAGACCAGTGAGACAAGGAGCATATCCTCTATGTTGTCGCCTTCAGGCCCAAGGCCCATCAGCCCATATCCTCTTACACCTCTCCGGCTATAAATAGAGACCTCACTTCACAGGTTAAACATTCCATTCCCTCTACTCTCACTCTTAATACACACTTATCTTCCTAATGCAGTCGCTTATTCTCACGCCGGAGCCCGGTTAAGAGGGAAACGAGTAACGGTGTTCTGTTTTGCAGGATTAGACGATCATTACGAAGCTTAGAAAACCATTAGAAGATTACCCACTATGGTAGGAACATAAACCAAACTGATTAGTCCCATAATTAGTTACGTGTTTCTTCAATGTGTCATTGATTCATACTAATTATATATTATATTATGTAATTATATAATACTATAATTTACAAAATTGTTGTGCAATATTGCTTGTACACCATGCTTTCTTTATTTTACTTGCATACTGTGTTTGTATGGTACAAGTTGGAAGCTTAAAGCTTATTTTCTAGGCTTTATCTTATATATTTATATGAGTAAACTGCAATTTTACCTCCTGGGGTTTAAGCCAATTGGCACTCTGACCCTCTCCCTGGAAAATATTGCAATTTGCCCCCCTAACATTGTTGTTATGTCGCAAGATTACCCCCTGCCGTTAAAAAGTGTTTAAAGTCAACCTAACTTATAAATGGTCAAAGGGTATTATTGTCATTTGCACTTGGTTTTGTGTCAAATATAAAATAAACACCCTATATATTAACTGAAGAAACAATCTTACCCCCTAAGCTTCCCCACCACTCCCCACACCTTCCACCACACCACCGGCGATCCCCCACACCTTCCACCTCCACCGGCGCCGGCGATCAGAATCAGTCGAGCATCCACCACCACCTGCGATCAGACATTACTTCCACCTCTACCACCACTGGTGATCAGAATCAGCTCGCGACCTTCCTTCCACCACCGGCTCTCAGCTCAGCTCAGTTCCAGCAAAATGTCGATCACATCCACCATCAGAGAAGTCTTCTCGCACTTGTCAGGTAAAATCGAATAAGTATTGTGGTTGTTGAACAAGTAATGTCAGGTTATTAAATAAGGGTTATTGAACATGGGCTATTAAAAAAAATAGGGGTTATTGAACATGGGTTATTGAACAAGTAATGTCAGGTTATTAAACAAGGATCATTTTCATGTATGCGTTTCTTTCTGTGTTTGCAGTGGACATGAGGATTCGTGTTACACTACGATCGATTGTGTTCTCGATGGTGGTGAAAATGCGAGGCCGCCATTTCCTGCACTTCTAGTTTCCCCCTCAGCAGGAAATGGTTGCCTAGTTGAACTGTAATATATAATCTATTTACGTAGTCTGACTTTAGGATCTTTTGGTTTAATATGTATGATAATTGTATATATATGGTTGCCTAGTTGAACTATAATGGTATAATGTTTTGATACTCATAATGTTGAACTCTAATGCCTAGTTGGTTGTTTTTTTTAAACCATGAGTGTGATGTGCATTTGAATCTGTTAGGCTTAGTTATAATGTGCATTTGCATTTGCATCAGGTAGATTTGAGCAGGAGATTCATTAACTTGTTATGAGAATCAACTAGAGGGCAATGTATCATGTTTCATGGTTATAAACATAGTAGATTGTTCAATCTGTGAGATCTTTAAGGTTGCAGCACGTAGATTTGTGTATTTGTCATCTGCATTTGCAGCAGGTTAGGCATTTAGTTTGTGCAGCAGATTCATTTTGAGCAGGTTAGATTCAATTTGTGCAGCAGATTCATTTTGAGCATGTTTGAGCAGGTTAAATGACCATTTGCAGCAGGTTAGGCATTTACCAAAGTCCATTTGCAGTAGGTTAGGCAATTAGTTAGTATACGTGCATTATCAGATTCAATTACCAGGTTTTACACTTAGTTTCTGCAATCTTTGACTTTGGCTGGTCAAACCTTTTTGGAGGGAAGGGTTTTGGTTACCGCAGGGGGTAAGGAAGCAATGAAATACTTAAAACGGGGGGTAACACTGTTTCTTACAACAAAATATAGGGGGTAATTGTAACAACTCTCGGTAAAACCAACATCTTCATAATATTTCCGACACCCTATTATAACCAATATGTCTTATAATACACCCCTTATGTGAAAACCGAGCCTGAAATATGTTATAATATATAAAATAAATAAAAATCTGAAAATAGTAAGTCAAGGCGGGCCGCGTAGACCCACCTTAACCACTTACGCAGGCGGTATCAAGGTGGATACCAGATTCCTTTGAGTTTCTTTAGTTCATACGGGCCGCGTAAGACCCCGTTTAAGTTAACGCGGGCCGCGAGAGACCTACAACGCGGAGACATCCTGAGCTGACACGTGTCGACATCGTGGCGGGTCTACTTGGTGACCGGGACAAGCTACACGTTGACCACATCTTGACGCGGGCCGCGTAGCCTTATGGCTACTCTTACGCGGGCCGCATGAGACTTAGATTTCAGCACTATATAAGAAGGCCATCGGGTTTCACTTTCCGTCGTTCATTTCTTTCTTTCAATCTCGAATTTCTGAAGTATAAGCATTATAGTCGGGTATTATACCCCTAATTAGCGAGGTTCTGCTCTGATGTAAGTATTATAACCCCAGTTTCGTAATAGTTACGCTGCCCAATTGATTTAGGATTCCGTAACAACTGTCGTGGTTCTGCCCGACGTAGTTGTTGGAATGTCGTCTCGGGGAGGGTATCATTAATATTTTCAAAGGGTTATGATACTAACCAATGTACATTTGTATAAATTATAGATTATATCCAGGAAACCCTTACAAGAAGCCTAAGATAGCAATGTGAGTTTATCCTCTTTTTGTTAACCTTTTTGGAATGTTTTACAAAACCTTAATTGTTTACAATGTGATTAAGCGGTGATTGAGTCTTTGTAGTTCTTCAATTACTGCCGGTATTATGGGGTTTTGTATACAAAATTTATTACTACGAGTAGTAGTAAGTCGGAATGACAGTTCATTACCATTGTACAACGAGTTAGCCAATGGGTAATTTGACCATAGCCATAGATCTGGTCGAGTGGCAAATACTGAATGAGTAATTGTGTAGACATAAACAATGTGATCGCTCTCAATACTGTTTTAATTGATAAAATGTTTCTTGATTAAACTGGGATTCACTCACCAGTATTTCCGACTGACAAATGTTTTTAAAACGCTTTACAGGTAACATAATGTGAACAGCCAATTAGTGAAAAGCCAGCTGGAGAGCACTGAAGGCTTGGGAAAAATGTGGCTATAAAAGTTACCTAATAAACGATGTTTTAAATTCAATAAAATAGGGTTTGTCGCTATAAATGTATTGTAATAAGAAACTTGGGTTTTGCCCATGTTATTATTAATATCAAATATGGTGGTTTTACTCTGATAAACATTTCCTAACTACGGTCCTGATGTAAATCCGCTGCAAGATTTTAATAAGCTGATACCACCAAAACTCTGAGCTCGCGTCCGCCCGTTCCCGGGATAGATAAGGGATTGGGAGTCGCGACAGGAGGTGGTATCAGAGCCTAGCCACTGGTCTGAGCCAAAGAAGTGTTCTGCTGACACTTAAATTCTAAATTTTGTGTTAGGAAATAAATTATGAAGATAAGTGCATAACTATATTTATTTGTTATGTGTTATTTGACTATTTGTTAGTTTACAGTATGAGTGATCAAGGACCATCAGACATGAATCGTCAGTTGTCTGAATCACCTAAGAGTGAAGGTACTTCCTCACAGCCTGCCCTTTCTGGGTATTCTGCTGATCAGGAAGAAGGAGTGTTTGCTTTTAGAGCTCAGTCAGAAGAGCCATTCCCTCATAAGAAACGAGGATGGTTCAGTAAGGAAGCCTTTGCTCGTAGGAAGAGAATGCGAAAGTTGCAACAGCAAAGAGTTTTAGCGGCTGCTAAGCGTAGAACAGATGCCCATACACATGATATTCTTAATAGAAGCCTAGCTAATTTCCATATCTTAGCCACAACTGCTGCTGACCCGAGTCTAGAACAACTAGTAGCCCCACAACCACAAAATCCAGAACAACCCATGGAGATAGAAATTCCTGAAAACCAGGTGGAGATGCATGACTTTAACCCAGAAGAAATCCCTAGGGTACCTGCACCAAACCCCCTCGACCCAAATTACGACCCCTGGTGGGACGATAATAGGGACTTTGTGCAACGTTACCCTATCCAGGAATACCCACCCATACAGAACATAGAAGCCTACCCAGGTATGGACCCTTTAGATCCCTATTACCATGATGAATATATTAGGGAGATCTTAGAAGATCCTTACCAATTTCAGGAACTTTCACCCCCATATCAGGAACCCGCACCACAGATTCCAAACCTAGTCCGAGAACCTGCACCCCCAATGAGTGCAGAAAACGTACAAGAACTTAGGACTTTTGGGGAGGAAATTTTAGAAAGCAGTGAGAGAATGCGTCAGGTGGGAGAGCGTCTCGTATGGAAATACGATGAGCGCAATATGGATTTTTGGATAAATCCATATCCGTGAATGTGAGAATGGAGGAAATGGTAGTAATAATAATATAATATAATAAAAATAAAATAAAATATGTGTGTACGGATGCATATTACTATTAGTGTAATTTTCTTTCCGTTGGTATTGTAATCTTTATTTCAGTACTAGTGTGTAATAGACGCATAGTATATGAAAAATAGAGTACAAGTCGCAATGATCGACGTTTTTGGCTAGATTGCGTGTCATGTGAATTACGATATTATCTATTATCTTGTGATATTAATATGGGATAAATGTTTAAAATTCAGATGGCCGACGAAGGAAATCAAGGAAATCTGAATAATGATAACCAGAGTAACATTAACGAGGTTAATGAGAATCCAAGCATCAATAACAATAACAATCAAGTGGATAATAGTGCTATCCAACACATAGTAGCACAAGGAATTATAGATGCAATGCCATTTATTCTTCAAACTGTTAAGGATGCTGATAATAAAAGTAAGCATAGCAGTAAGCGACCAAGCGAACCAGAAAACAACGTGAACAATGGACCTGTACTTCAAATGTCCATTCCTAAAAGAAGAAGAACCATGCCTTATGGTTGTTCTTATAAAGAATTCTGGTCTTGTAAACCAATAGAATTCTCGGGCAACGAAGGGGCCATTGCAACTCTACGTTGGATAGAGAAGACTGAGGCAGTCTTAAGAATAAGCAAGTGTGCTGAAGAAGATAAAATATTGTTTGCTTCTAATCTGTTTAAGAATGCAGCACTAGAATAGTGGAACACAATCCTCCAAACAAAAGGAAGTGATAGAACTTACAATATGGAATGGGAAGAATTTAAAAACAAGGTAGAAAGGAAATTCTGCCCACCCAATGAAAAGGAACAGATAGCAAACAAATTCCTAAACATTAGGATGACTGGAGTGGATAGTAAGGGGTACACGAAGTTATTCTTTGAATATGCTAGAATAGTGCCAACCCTTGCTTCACCAGAACCAGTGTTAATCTCCCGTTATATTTGGGGATTAATTAGAGAGATAAGACACGTAGTCAAGGCAGCTAGACCTCAAACTATAGAAGAAGCTGTAGAACTAGCAAATACCTTGACAGATGAATTAGTTCGTACCCAAGAAGAGAATCAAAGAAGGAACCTAACCCAAAAGCTCACACAAGAATTTCGTTCTGGAAATTCTAACAGTGGGAAAAATATAGGTTCTACCTCTGCATCCTACTGTAGGTATTGCAAAAGAAAGCATTCCGGAAGATGCTCCATATATTGTAACTTTTGCAAAATATCGGGACACAAGGAAGAAAATTGCAAGAAGAAAGCTAATAGCCGGGTATGTTACAATTGCGGAGAACAAGGTCATATCAAGCTAAATTGTCCAAAATTAGCTCCAGCTCCAGACAACAAGAATACTAAAAATGCTAGAGCATTTGTTCTGACTGCAGATGAAGCCAAGATGATTCCAGGTGTCATAGCTGGTACGTTTTTAGTTAATGATGTCTTTGCTAAAGTATTATTTGACTCTGGTGCAAACCAAAGTTTTATTAATACGTCATTTTGCAAATTTCTAAATCAGTCATTAACTAAACTACCACAAGAATGCTTAGTAGAGACATCCAATGGAGAAACCGTTAGAATTTCTGAAATCTTGCAGGGAGCAAGCATAGAAATTTTAAATCAGAAGTTTATTGCAAACCTGTATCCCATGAATCTGGCAGGATTCGATGTTGTTTTAGGAATGGATTGGTTAATAGCCAATAAAGTCAATATTTTATGTGATCAAAAGTCAATACAAGTAAATTCACCAAAAGGTAAAACGATCACAATTAAAGGAGATAAGCCCTCTAGGTTCACTAAATTCATCTCTGTGATGAAAACTGCAAGTTTTATAAGAAAAGGTTCCATAGTGTATTTGATTTCTATAATCACTAACACTAAAGGAAAAGATTTAAAAGATATACCAGTAGTATCGCAGTTTTCAGATGTCTTTCCAGAAGAATTGCCAGGGCAACCTCCAGACAGAGAAGTTGAATTCAGAATCCATTTAATACCAGGAACATCACCGATTACCAAAGCACCTTATCGGTTGGCACCTGCAGAAATGCAAGAATTGAAGAAACAATTAGACGAATTGTTAGAGAAAGGATTTATACAACCAAGTTCGTCGCCATGGGGAGCGCCGATACTGTTTGTTAAAAAGAAGGACGGATCAATGCGTATGTGCATTGACTACCGTGAATTAAACAAAGTCACGATTAAGAATTGGTATCCATTACCGAGAATCGATGATCTGTTTGATCAACTGCAAGGAGCTCGATTTTTCTCTAAAATCGATTTAAGGTCAGGATACCATCAATTAAAGGTACAGGAAGAGGACATTCCTAAGACCGCTTTTAGAACAAGGTATGGCCATTATGAATTTATTGTCATGCCATTTGGTTTAACCAATGCCCTAGCTGCATTTATGGACATGATGAACCGAATATGTAAGCCATATTTGGATAAATTCATAATTGTTTTCATAGATGATATTCTAATTTATTCTAAGAATAAAGAGGATCATGCAAAGCATTTGCACGCACTTTTAAGTTTGTTAAGAAAGGAAAAGCTTTATGCTAAATTCTCTAAATGCGAATTTTGGTTAGAACATGTACAATTCCTTGGACATTTAGTTAACCATGAAGGAATTCATGTAGATCCAACAAAGATCGAGGCAATTACTAAATGGAAAACCCTGAGTCACCAACCGAGGTTAGAAGTTTCTTAGGATTGGCCGGTTATTATAGAAGATTTATTCAAGATTTTTCTAGAATGGCCATTCCCTTAACTAAGCTAACCGGTAAGTCTGTTAAGTTTGAATGGGGAGTAAAACAAGAAGAAGCATTTAGAATCCTTAAGCAAAGATTAACCCATACACCCATATTAGCATTACCAGAAGGAGCTGAAGACTTTGTAGTCTACTGTGATGCTTCTAAATTAGGTTATGGATGTGTATTGATGCAACGACAAAAGGTTATAGCTTATGCATCAAGACAACTTAAAAATCATAAAGAGAATTATTCAACCCATGATTTAGATTTAGGAGCTATAATTTTTGCTCTTAAGATTTGGAGACATTACCTTTATGGTAGTAAGTTTACCATATTCACTGATCATAAGAGTTTAAGGTATATCTTCAAGCAAAAAGAATTGAATATGAGACAAAGACGCTGGATGGAGATGCTTAGTGACTATGATTGTGATATCCAGTATCATGAAGGAAAAGCCAATGTAGTGGCAGATGCTTTAAGCCGAAAGTATCATGAAAAGCCAAAAAGGGTACGTTCTCTTAAATTAAATCTGCAAGTAGATTTAAATGATTAGATAAGAGAAGCACAAGAATCGGTAATCAATGATGATTCTGAAAAATTAAAAGGTATGTTAAAAGAATTGGAACAAGGAATAGATGGAATTTGGAGGTTCCATAAAAAGAGAATATGGATACCTAAATTAGGAAACCTACGTCATCGTATATTAGAAGAGGCCCATAAGTCTAAATATACGATGCATCCAGGAAATGACAAAATGTACCAGGATTTAAGGAAAAATTTCTGGTGGATAGGAATGAAAAAGGACATAGCAACCTATGTTTCTAAATGTTTAACTTGTTCACAAGTTAAAGCTGAACACCAGAAACCCTCAGGTTTGCTACAGCAATTAGAAATGCCGGTGTGGAAATGGGAATTGATAACAATGGATTTTGTTACTAAATTACCCAAAACAAGGAAAGGTAATGATACAATCTGAGTGATTGTAGATAGACTAACCAAGTCAGCCCATTTCCTACCAATGAAATAAACTTTCAGTATGGAACAGTTAGCTAAACTATATGTAAATGAAATTGTTTCTTTGCATGGTATTCCTTTATCAATTGTTTCTGATAGGGATAGTCGATTTACCTCTCATTTTTGGTCAAGTTTCCAAAAGGCAATGGGAACCAAGTTAAAATTGAGCACAGCTTATCATCCTCAAACGGACGGACAAAGCGAAAGGACAATTCAAACAATGGAAGACATGCTTAGAGCTTGTGTAATTGATTTTGGAGGTAATTGGGATGATCACTTACCTTTAATAGAATTTTCTTATAATAATAGTTATCACACAAGTATCAATGCTGCACCATTCGAAGCACTTTATGGACGAAAGTGTCGAACCCCAGTCTGTTGGGCAGAAATTGGGGAACAACAATTATCTGGACCTGAGATTGTGTAAGAAACAACCGACAAGATCATTCAAGTCAAGGAACGACTGAAAGCAGCACGTGATCGACAGAAGAGTTATGCTGATAACCGACGCAAGCCATTAGAATTTCAAGTAGGAGATAAGGTATTGTTAAAAGTCTTTCCTTGGAAAGGAATAGTAAGATTCATCAAACGGGGAAAGCTAAGTCCCATGTATGTTGGACCTTTTAAGATTATTAGAAGAATAGGACCTGTAGCATATCAGCTACAACTGCCAGAGGAAATGGCAGGAATACATGATGTGTTTCATGTATCAAATCTCAAAAAGTGTTTAGCTGATGAATCACTGATAGTACCTCTTAAGGATATAGAGGTAAATGAATAACTCAAGTTTGTAGAAAGGCCTCTACAGATTGAAGACAGGAAAGTCAAGAATCTCAAGCACAAAAGACTAGTTCTAGTCAAAGTAAAGTGGGACTCCAAAAGAGGACCTGAGTATACATGGGAACTTGAATCTGAAATGAAAAGAAAGTATCCGCACTTATTCCAGTAGATCTCGAGGACGAGCTCTAAAACAAGGTGGGGAGAATGTAACAACTCTCGGTAAAACCAACATCTTCATAATATTTCTGACACCCTATTATAACCAATATGTCTTATAATACACCCCTTATGTGAAAACCGAGCCCGAAATATGTTATAATATATAAAATAAATAAAAATATGAAAATAGTAAGTTAAGGCGGGCCGCGTAGACCCACCTTAACCACTTACGCGGGCGGTATCAAGGTGGATACCGGATTCCTTTGAGTTTCTTTAGTTCATACGGGCCGCGTAAGACCCCGTTTAAGTTAACGCGGGCCGCGAGAGACCTACAACGCGGAGACATCCTGAGCTGACACGTGTCGACATCGTGGCGGGTCTACTTGGTGACCGGGACAAGCTACACGTTGACCACATGTTGACGTGGGCCGCGTAGCCTTATGGCTACTCTTACACGGGCCGCGTGAGACTTAGATTTCAGCACTATATAAGAAGGCCATCGGGTTTCACTTTCCGTTGTTCATTTCTTTCTTTCAATCTCGGATTTCTGAAGTATAAGCATTATAGTTGGGTATTATACCCCTAATTAGCGAGGTTCTGCTCTGTTGTAAGTATTATAACCCCAGTTTCGTAATAGTTACGCTGCCCGATTGATTTAGGATTCCGTAACAACTGTCGTGGTTCTGCCCGACGTAGTTGTTGGAATGCCATCTCGGGGAGGGTATCATTAATATTTTCAAAGGGTTATGATACTAACCAATGTACATTTGTATAAATTATAGATTATATCCAGGAAACCCTTAAAAGAAGCCTAAGATAGCAATGTGAGTTTATCCTCTTTTTGTTAACCTTTTTGGAATGTTTTACAAAACCTTAATTGTTTAAAATGTGATTAAGCGGTGATTGAGTCTTTGTAGTTCTTCAATTACTGCCGGTATTATGGGGTTTTGTATACAAAATTTATTACTACGAGTAGTAGTAAGTCGGAATGACAGTTCATTACCATTGGACAACGAGTTAGCCAATGGGTAATTTGACCATAGCCATAGATCCGGTCGAGTGGCAAATACTGAATGAGTAATTGTGTAGACATAAACAATGTGATCGCTCTCAATACTGTTTTAATTGATAAAATGTTTCTTGATTAAACTGGGATTCACTCACCAATATTTCCGACTGACAAATGTTTTTAAAACGCGTTACAGGTAACACAATGTGAATAGCCAATTAGTGAAAAGCCAGCTGGAGAGAACTGAAGGCTTGGGAAAAATGTGGCTATAAAAGTTACCTAATAAACGATGTTTTAAATTCAATAAAATAGGGTTTGTCCCTATAAATGTATTGTAATAAGAAACTTGGGTTTTGCCCATGTTATTATTAATATCAAATATGGTGGTTTTACTCTGATAAACATTTCCTAACTACGGTCCTGATGTAAATTCCGCTGCAAGATTTTAATAAGCTGATACCACCAAAACTCTGAGCTCGCGTCCGCTCGTTCCCGGGACAGATAAGGGATCGGGGGTTGCGACAGTAATAAGAAAGGACAATTTAGTCATTTAACAGTGGGGGGTAATACGTTTGCATAGAACAAACCATAGGGGGTAATATGAAAGGGTAACATAGTAATTTCATATTCCATTTAACAGGTTTGTTAACTTATTTGACAACAGGGGGTAATCTTGCGATATAACAACAATGTTAGGGGGGCAAATTGCAATATTTTCCAGGGCGGGGGTCAGAATGCCAATTGGCTTAAACCCTAGGGGGTAAAATTGCAGTTTACTCTATTTATATATATGAATGTTAATAGAAAAATGGACTTTCTTTTAGTTTTTTTATTCGTTTATATATGAACTTTTCCGATTTGATGGTTATTTATGGTTATGTGGCATTGCTAATAAACATGGTTTCAAGTCCCCGCCGCAAGGCGGGGATGGTTTTTCTAGTTTTAATATAAATATTAATTTTTTATTTCTAAAATATAGGAATATACATGTTAAATCTTTAAATGTGATCTCTTTCCCCATCTTTTTTTTCATCTCTATCTCTATCTCTATATATCTAATAAATAAATATCTTAGGGACACATATCACAATTTTAGGCAACCTTAATTTATGTTTTTATGCTTAAATCGTGTACCCATTATAACTTAGGGATAAGCACGGTACCTATTCGGTACCGAATCGGTACCGATACCGAAAAAGGGGAAAAGTGGGTACCGGTACCGAATATAACAGTTCGGTACCGGTACCGGTATTTACCGATGTTTTACCCATAAATACCAGTACCGTACCTGTACCGGTACCGAAAATCGAGGAAAGTGGGTACCGGTATTGTTGGTGCACTTAGTGTCTGTTAACTTCGTCTTAATCGAGTCTTATATCTAGATAGAATGAACGAGCACACAATAGAGTTGAAATTAGGGTTTGTACATGTTTATATAGGTGAGTTCGCTTGAAAGTAACAAGGTACAGTTCAAGCGAAACCAAATTATGTGGTTTCGCTTGAAACTGATCTGTGTCATCCTCAAGTGAATTAGCAACAACTATAAATAGGTGGTGTGTGTAGTCATTTGAAGCGAATAGGATTGAGGTCATAGTGTGTGAGTCGAGGTGCTGCCGGATTTTCTTCAGAAATCATTGTAAAGACTCAGAAATCGTTAATAGAAAAGAATTGAAAAGGAAACAAGCTGTTGTGACGTTGTTTACTTTGATTCTGCCTTAGTAAATGATGATGAACTGCCTTTACTGACTGTTTAGGGTCACGGAACCGATCCAACAGGTATCGAATATACCCGGTACGGTTCGATACCGGTATCCGGTACCAAATGTTCATCCCTATTATAACTTAAACAAGGTTCCTTACCCGTTTTTTTTTTTTTCAATATTACATTTAATATATTCCTTATTTTTTTTTCATCAACCTCTCACGCTTCTACATTTAAACGTTGTGATTCTTATTTTCTACTTTTACCTTTTATGATCATACATATTTAAAATTGAAAAAATAAAATCAAGTTTTACTAATTGAAGCCGTTTAATACACACGACTATAAGGTAGTAAGTAAATATACAAGGTATAGAAAGTGTCGTAGTTGAAATCGGAAGGATTAGATTATTTGCAATGTTAATCTATAGAGTTAAATGCCCATGCCTTTATAGCTTAGTGGCATCTTGGAGTGGGATAAATCTTTAGAACCAACAAGTCTTGGGTTCGAAAATATTCAATGGTCCGTCAGTGATCCAAATTTACCGTTGAAACAAAAAATTAGAGTTAAATAAATACTTAAATCCCTGATGCCCAATATATTCCCTTACCTCCCCTGCTGTTTGTACGTATAGATTACAATATGATAATCTCATCATCATCCATGACTCCACCACAAAATCACTGCAACAACATGGAATCATTCAAACAAATTCACGCTCATTTCATCAAACTCGGCCTCCATAACTCCCACTTTACTCATCAGATCATCATCTGGAACACCATTATCAGAGCCTACTCACTCCACTCATCCCCTTCTACTGCAATTCACTTCTACAACTTCATGCTTTTATCTGCTGTCCAACCAAACTCCTACACTTTCCCACCTCTTTTCAAATCTTCTGCAAGAATCCATAACCTAAACCACGGGAAACAGATTCACGGACATGTCTTCAAGCTTGGGCTTTCTTCCGATGCGTTTATTCACACCTCTATCATCGCTTTCTATGCTCAAATTGGAGAATTGGATCATGCACGCTTAGTGTTTGATAAAAGTCCTCTGAGAGATGCTGTTTCTTTTACCTCCTTGATTACTGGGTATATGAATGTTGGCCGGTTGGAAGATGCCCGTAAGTTGTTCGATGAAATGCCTGTGAGAGATGTGGTGTCTTGGAACTGTATAATATCTGGGTATGTTCGAGTTAAACTGTTTGAAGAGACGATAGAGTTGTTTCACGAGATGCGAAGGGCGGGAATCAGACCGGATGAGAGCACACTCGTGACGGTTCTTTCTGCTTGCGCTCAGTCAGGTGATCTTACAACAGGAGAAGAAATCAAAACGTGGATTGTGGAGCGTAATCTTTCTTCGAATGTCCGGCTTGTTAACGCGCTTATTGACATGTACTCAAAGTGCAACGAATTAGACAAGGCTAGAAGTTTATTCGACAACATGATTAACAAGAATATAGTCACGTGGAATGTGATGATTGGTGGTTATACACATACACACCGTTATAAAGAATCGTTGGAACTCTTTAGAACAATGCTGCAGTCAAACTACGAAGCTAACGAAGTCACGTTTTTAAGCGTTCTTCCCGCCTGTGCTCACATGGGTGCTCTTGATATCGGGAAATGGATTCATGCTTATATTGGAAAGAACTTTCCAGAAGCATCTAATACTGATACCTCTCTTTTCACCAGTCTTATTGATATGTATGCCAAGTGTGGAGACATAGAAGCTGCTAAAACGGTCTTTGAGAGTGTGACACACAAAAGTTTGGCCTCATGGAATGCAATGATTTCAGGGTTAGCCATGCATAGGCGGGCCCACGACGCCGTTAAACTTTTCAAGAATATGGTCGATGAAGGTTTCACACCAGATGATATAACTTTCGTTGGTGTTTTATCAGCCTGCAGCCATGCTGGACTAGTCAACCAAGGTCAACAACATTTCCGCTCCATGATCCATGATTACAACATTTCACCCAAATTACAACACTACGGTTGTCTAATCGATCTTTTAGCACGAGCCGGTTTGTTTAAAGAAGCCGTGACTGTGATCGAGAACATGGATGTGAACCCAGACGGTGCTATCTGGGGTTCTCTTCTTGGGGCTTGTACGCTTTACAAAAACGTTCAACTGGGTGAATATTTTGCTACAAAAGTTCTTGAATTGGAGCCTGAAAACTCGGGAGCTTATACGCTATTATCAAACCTTTATGCTGCAGATGGTAAATGGGATGATGTTGCAAGAATAAGAACAAAGTTTAAAGATAACGGATCGAAAAGAATCCCGGGTTGTACTTCAATCGAAGTAGATGGAACCGTTCACGAGTTTCTTGCGAGTGACAAATCACATCCCATGAGTGACGAAATCTATGCTATGTTGGAAGAAATGAATCGGCGTCTTGATGAATTCGGGCATGTTTCTGATAAATCTTTGGTGCTTTATGATATGGAAGATGAAGTAAAAGAAGGTGTATTATGTCAACATAGTGAACGGTTAGCGATTGCTTTTGGGTTGATTAGTACAAAGCCCGGGACAACGATTAGGATCATGAAGAACTTGCGGGTTTGTGGGAATTGTCATTCGGCTACAAAGTTGATTTCCAAGATTTTTAGAAGGGAAATCATTGCTAGGGATCGGAACCGCTTTCGTCATTTTAAAAATGGTGTTTGTTCTTGTATGGATTGTTGGTGAAAGTGTTTTTGGAGCTTGAAGAGATGCACATTATAAAGATTTGAAAGATATGTAGATTTATTGGCTTCTTTGCACAGGAAATAGGTTTAGTTGATTTCGGCTCTTAAAATAGGATATAGAATAATGCACTCTAGTCTAAAGCAAAACTAGAGGACCAAAGGCGCAGTAAGAAGACTGACAATGTAAGATATTGTCTTTGCGCTGTAGTTAACGTCTTGGATTCATATGCTTATGTTACTAATTTAATGGTCTTCGTTAAATTGCACACCCGTGTCTTCTGTCCTAAAATGCTTATGGTGATATTCGGTATTTGAATCTTGATTTGTTTGGTTGATGCCAGAACGAAATATTGCTACTTAACATATGGCCTGGGCCTTCTATTGGTATTTCTATTGGATGGAATACCGGTTTTTATTTATCGAATCATCATAATATGATAATAGTTTTGAATCGTCACTCTGTGTTCTTTTGATACTTTGACGTTCAAGAACCATGCTAGTTTGACTACATACCAATTTTTATGATCAACATATGTCATCCATGCATATAGTGTGAGCTGCAACCTTTTAACGCGTACTTCACTAATTTTAGTTTCGTCTCCTCTTTTTCTATGTATTACTCTTGCATTAGTGATCTTCTCATGGTGAGTGTTTTAAGAAAGATATATGTAATATTTTTTTTCCCTCCCAATACTAGCAGGAAGAGGGGGGACTGGAAGCTAGATACATAGCTAGTGTATTGTAAGCCTGCCTGGCAAAACTGGCCGGTCGGGTCCCGGTAACATGTCAATACAGTACGGTTCATGTATTGTGCATGAAGCTGTATTGTATCTAGTGTAAGTCCTGGCTTTCCATACTATGGCATGGACCACATGTGTCCGTTTCAACCCAATTATATTTAAACGGGTCAAGTCAGATTAAAAATGGATTAAACGCATAAACTATATAAGAACAAGCTAACAATAAAATGGTCAAATGAGTTACTCGGTTTAAATGGGTCTAAAGTTTCTTAATGTATACTCAAAATGCTTACAAAGTTCTAAATCATTTTATTCAGAAAAATTGTATTATTATTGGTAGTAATGTAGTTTTTTACAATCATATTTAGCACATTAATTAGTTACAAAACCTAAAAAACAAACAAAAAAAGTGTTACGGACTTGTGGGTTGGCCCGACTTGGCTCATTTTGCCCAGCACATACATATTATCTGTTTTGACCCGTTACCCAACATGCCCGTCATGCCTGCTTTGCCACCTGTACCATGAATTCAGTGGATTGTTGATTTCTCATGGTTTTAACTATTCAAGAACTTGATCATTTACTGGTTTTAAATCTATCAACCCTTGATTTTCTTTGTATTTGAAAATAATACACTGCAATGATTTACTTCTTTCTAATTATGTTTTTTTATCCCTCTATAGTTTCTTGACTCTTTTACACGAATTCGTTCTAAGTGCTGCAGAGGATATTGATTCTGATATCGAAGATCACATGATAAAACAAGGTCTTCCCAATTCTGTTCCACAATTAGTCAATAATTTTTACCTTTTTGTTAATAAATCCATCTTGCATATTATGATATTGATAATCAAACAGCATTCAAGGATGAGTGTGTATGATTTCTACGCTGTTAAGGAAGACACTATGTCCTCATAAGAACCTGACAGTTAATTTACCTCAATGCCCTTGCCTAGATTCCTGGAATTCTGGTTAGGTTCCAAGTCGAAGGCTGATGATTTCTACGATGATTCAAATTACATTTTTAACAGTTAAATTTAATTACGTATATATAAATTGTTACATTCTGAAAATGTATATTATTATGGAAATAGTTTAATTTATGTTTTAGGTGGAAGCAACTTGTAAATATTTCTCGGGTAAGACTATGATATGCTTCTTGGAAGTTTGGAACAAATCGCAATCAAATAGTGAAACTGGTTGTGCAGGTAAGTTTAAAATGAGATCGAGTAAAGGTTCTAGTCAAAATGGATCCCGACTAAAATGGGTTTGTTGAAACAAGCCATTTGAAAAATTTTTTTTTATTAAAATGTGATTGTATTCCATATTTGTTGTAGTGGCGGAGGCGGTGGTGGTGGTGGTGGTGGTGGTGGCAATGGAAGCGGAAGTGACGACAGTGGAGGCAAGAGTGATGAAGATGGCCGTGTTAGTGAGTTGGGGCGGCAAACAGATTCATTTAAACATGTTCTAAGTAAAGTAATTCTTTCCATAGTTTGTGAGAAGTCCATTTTGTTTATATATAATATGAGTATACTAGTTGGTTGTAATTAACTTGTTAATTACCATAAGATGGAATGGAAATAAGTTGCTTGTTAATTATATGTATGATTGCAGAAACAGAAACTCATCACACTTGTTTGAAAGTTGTTAGCTTTTCTTATCAAGTAAAGCACACCTTTTTGTTTCCTGCTACGTGAAAACAAGCACAAATTACCACTCAAAAGGGAGGAAGATGCACACTAAAAGTCATAAATCTTGCAAGATGTGTACTAAACATTTAACCGTAGATTTCCCATAAGTCACAACACAAGTACAAAAGGTTTGAATACAACAGCAAAAGGTCATTTCTTGTCCTTTCACTTCCGTGTGTTATTTCTAAACATCATAATTGATATTTTTTTTGCATTAATCTCCTATCCTATTCATCCATTTTTCTCCTATCTCAAGCCCCCATATCTTTATTTGTGTATGATTTTGCTATCTTCTCCATCCACGTTCCATCTCTCTGAAACTTACATCTCTTTTTGTGAATGAATATGACGACTTTTTCATCCATTTTTCTCCTTGCTCAAACTTACGTCTTTTTTTTTTTTTTTTGTGTATGAATATGTCATCCATTTCTCAAACTTACGTCTCTTTTTTATTTAAGAATCTGCCATCTTTTTTCATCCACTCTTCGCCTTTCTCAAACTTACTTCTCTTTTTTGTGTATGAATATGCCGTCAAGTTCATCCAGTTTTCACCTTTCTCAAACTTACGTCTCTTTTTTTTTAATGAATATGGCGACCTTTTCATCCATTTTTCTCCTTGCTCAACCCCCCTCCATGACTTCTCTTGAAAACAACATAATTAGTTAATTTTTCTTTGTATTAATCTGCAGTTGTTTTCATCCACTTCTCTCTTTTCTCAAGTCTATGTGTTCTTTTGTGAACACCATCATTGGTGTTCCATCTTTTTGTTTGTTCCCTTTACATGGTTGAATTTCTTTGCTTCCTGTGATTCAAATGATACTAATGCAAGTAAATAAACTATATATCAAAAACATCAAACTATATTTTAAAAACATTCAGTCTATGAATCAATTATTGTCATAAAAAACCATTACAACTTTAAGGTTTAGGAGAAACTAGAGAGTTCATATACAACAATTCACTCGTTTGCAAAAAAGATCATAACATCCTCGTTGTGTTTGACGCACATATAAGTAAAAGCCAAATGACAACCCTTTACACATTGGATCGGTGGAACACCTTTGATACACTTAAAGACAACTTCAAAATACAACCAGGCCAAAAGTCCATGGGTTATATAACTAGTAGAAATTCACCAGTTGATGAATATATGTATGTATTACAAGATAAAAAAAAGTAATATTCACAATGATATTAGGTTTAACTACATAAAAGTTAAAGGAGATCTACCCAAAAAAAATTAAGTCCTGACATCTCAACAAATGGTTTACAATCTATAAAAACCATAAAAATGAATATTGGTACCTTGGTTTTAAAATGGGTGCTACTTTCTACACCCTCCCTAATTACTTTTTACACCCCCCTCCTCTCACATACTTACAGGTGTGGCCTGCGTGGGACCGGCAGTTTTCCTCTCACAAGGGGGGGTATAATCAGGAGGGGTGGGGGGTGTGTTTAGAATCAGCCTTTAAAATGTGCGCATAATGCGAGATGCGCCCGATGCGCTGATGAGAGCGCATCGCCACAACTGATGTGTTGCGTTTACGTGATGCGAGAATATTGCGCGCATTTCGCATAATGCACTCATCGCATGCAACATTGTTTCTTATGTTTTTTTTTCCAGATGTTATGGACTGTGTTCAGTCTTTTCAATAATTAATATCTTAGTATGCTTGATTTGAACCAAAAAGCACAACTCTTATCCAAGGTTTAAAAGAACGGAAACGAGTTTCGAGGCGTTTTCCCTTCGCCTCACGAGGCGTAAGCCTTGAGGCGAAACGAGACGTAAGGCCGAGGAGGTATTAATAAATAAATATAAAAATTATACATATTATAAAAATAATAATACTAACTAATTTCATCATCAGATTCATCAAACTCATCAAAAACACACTTAAAAAAGACATGAAATGCTTGAAACTGACACAAAAAGTCAAAAACATCAAAAACAGCTATCAAAATCCCCTGAGGCGCATATACATTAAAAACACCATGAGGCGCGCCCCAGACTCGTTTTTTGGCCGTTTCGCCTCGAGGCGCGCCTTGAGGCACCACCTCAAACGTTTTTTAAAACCATGCTCCTATCTTCTTATTACGCCATTAGTTTTACTTTAAGTAGGTTTTCATAAGCTTTTATATATAAATCTTTTTTTTCAAGAGCGCATCACAGCATCAGATTTTTGGACCAAACGCATCAGAGCGCATCACGCAATTTAAGAGCGCATCACGCAATTTAAAACCAAGATTTGTACCGATTTTATCAGTATAAGTACTCAGTCTAGTTTAACATACCTGAAAAATAATATTAAACACCCACAAACCAAAAACCATAAATATAAATACCTCTTCGGATATTGTTGGGTTTCGATTCGTACTTGGATAAACAAAATTATGACACAACAATCAATCAGATCAAACACATCTAAAGTGGAGTCTGGATCAGTTGGATCATGATCCATAAAGAAAGCCTAACATCCTAGACTAATGGGATCAAGAAAGATCAATTCCATTTGCCGGTCATAGAAAACAAAATATCATCAACATAAGGAATAATAGATCTGATGAGAGAGAAGAAAATATAACCTTCGATGAGAGAACCAAGGATCCATCAAATTTTTTTTTAGAAACACCATTCTTCTTGGGGTATATAGATCTGGTAAGGGGGAAACCATGGGTCTTGATGATGATGCACAAGATCTGTTCCTGCCACCAATCATTCTGTGTTTCATCGGATATGTTGAACGATTCAGATCTGAAAGTTCTTGAGGAAGCCATCACTGCACACGGGAAGAAAGAATATTAGGTTTCAAACGGAGCATCCAATGTTTTCTCAATATATATATTACAAAGAGTTAATTACTGTTTTCGTCCCTGAGGTTTGTCAAAAATAACGGTTTCAGTCCATTAGTTTAAAAATTGTCATTTCAGTCCATTAGTTTCATTTTCGTAACCATTTCAGTCCACTAACTTAACTCCATCCATTTATTTTGTTAACTTTGAGTTAACTAACTAATTCAGGGACGGTTTGCGTCAGTTTTAGAAACACAGGGACTTATGTGTAAACTCTAAAACATTAAAACAAAAAAAATAGTAAATTCCAAAAAATCAAAAAAATTCCAAAAAACCAAACAAATTCCAAAAAATTCTAAAAAATAATAAAAATTCTAAAAAATCATAAAAATTCTAAAAAATCCAAAAAATCCGTTTCGGCGCGAACTGTTTCGACCCGAACCGTTTCGAGCTGAACCATCCGTACCGTTTCGACCGAACCGTTTCGAGCTGAACCGTTTCGACGCGGACCGTTTCGACCCGTACCGTTTCGAGCCAAACCGTTTCGACCCGTACCGTTTCGAAGCCGAACCGTTTCGAGCTGAACCGTTTCGAACCGAACCGTTTCGACCCGTACCGTTTCGAAGCCGTACCGTTTCGAACCGAACCGTGCCGTTTCGAACCGAACCCTTTCGAGCTGAACCGTTTCGAGCTGTACCGTTTTGACGCGAACCGTGCCGTATCGAACCGTGCCGTATCGAACCGTGCCGTATCGAACCGTACCGGTTCGGCTTCGAAACGGTTCGCGTCGAAACGGTTCGGGTCGAAACGGTTCGGGTCCAAAGGGTTCGGTTCGAAACGGTTCGCATCGAAACGGTACGGTTCGAAACGGTACGGCTCGAAACGGTTCGGTTTGAAACGGTTCGGTTCGATACGGCACGGTTCGGTTCGAAACGGTTCAGCTCGAAAGTGTTCGGTTCGAAACGGCACGGTTCGGTTCGGTTCGAAACGGTACGGCTTGAAACGGTTCGGCTTCGAAACGGTACGGGTCGAAACGGTTCTGCTCGAAACGGTACGGGTCGAAACGGTTCGCGTCGAAACGGTTCAGCTCGAAACGGTACGGACGGTTCAGCTCGAAACGGTTCGGGTCGAAACGGTACGGGTCGAAACGGTTCAGCTCGAAACGGTTCGGGTTCGAAACAGTTCGCGCCGAAACGGACTTTTTGGATTTTTTAGAATTTTTATGATTTTTTAGAATTTTTATTATTTTTTAGAATTTTTTGGAATTTGTTTGGTTTTTTGGAATTTTTTTGATTTTTTGGAATTTACTATTTTTTTTTTGTTTTAATGTTTTAGAGTTTACACTTAAGTCCCTGTGTTTCTAAAACTGACGCAAACCGTCCCTGAATTAGTTAGTTAACTCAAAGTTAACAAAATAAATGGATGGAGTTAAGTTAGTGGACTGAAATGGTTACGAAAATGAAACTAATGGACTGAAATGACAATTTTTAAACTAATGGACTGAAACCGTTATTTTTGACAAACCTCGGGGACGACAACGGTAATTAACTCTATTACAAAACTAGGTTATCACCCGGGTGCTACCCGGGTTGGAGAAATCTATTAAGATAAATATCAAGTGTATAAATAAAATAAAATACAAAGTCTCATATTACATAAATTAGTGATACAGTGGATATACAATTTAAAGATAGTCGAGTCCCTTTGAAGATGCATATCCTTCGAGTTACCAAAACATTTCCCTTAGTAAATTGGGTTCCCTCTACAAAAAAAAAAACAACCAAATTATAAGTATTTAAATATATAATATAAACTTTAGTGTCGATACTATATAATATAAACTTTGGTGTCGATACTAAGCTTGCTGAGATATTTGTTGATTTATATATATATTACGAGTTGACGTTATGTCGCACATCCATCATCACCACAATAAAGACAAAACTTACCATATTTTACTTGTTTTTTTCCATTTTATCACATACGAGAACCCAAATCCTGATTCTTGTAAATTATGAGCAACTTTGTCAATCCATTTAAATACCTGATAAAAGATTAAAAAAAGTAATACACATGTGTTAAAAGGATGGCATATAGACCAAACCCCACCAAACTTCATGTTCCAACAGAAAATTTCATAGCTCACCTAGTCCCACCAAACTTTTGTTTTTCAAAAAATAATAAAAAATAATCAAGAATAT
The DNA here is from genome assembly GCA_030545235.1 of Helianthus tuberosus. NCBI lineage: Eukaryota > Viridiplantae > Streptophyta > Magnoliopsida > Asterales > Asteraceae > Helianthus > Helianthus tuberosus. The sequence continues at coordinate 124,721,740 of CM060369.1, read as the reverse complement.
AGAAATCCGGTGGCAATAAATATTGGTTCAAATATGCACAATAGTAAGGTTAGCTAATTAATTTAAAACAAATTAAGTTATGTCATACATTAAGTTAAGTGTGTATTTTAATATATACTTCGTCATAATTCATTATTGTTTTCTAACTTAAATGGGTTGACCCGTTTAACTCATATACCAAAGCACATGGTTTTGACATGAAATCCAACCCGCTCACAAGGGAGTAACCTTTCGATTAAAATCAAATTATTTTCACTACAATTTTTATACAAAATATATAAAAATCACACCCAAAAAGCTTTTCCTGCCAGCATTTTGGGAGATGAATAAAGTGCTATTTGTTTAAACTGTAGTCTGCAAACCGACCAAAATTCAAAAGCATGTTTACCTTAATAGTGTCAATTTGGCTTTGCATAGATTCTTGGTACTCAGTTTCTCCAGATTTGTCGGACATTAGAGCCCAGACCTCCTCTTCCGGTGCCTCGTTAGGCATGTCCCTTAGTTTCGGCTGCAACAACCAAATCATGTTATTTCAATAATAATTTATTTTCAATAAAATGATTTAAAAGGGTCTATCCATCAAAAATACATTTTAACCCTTTTGGAATAACTGCTGACCCGTGCTTGCATACTGAAAAGGGCATCTCCTTGGTTCTTATAATGATTCATCTGCAGAACACAAGAGTTATGTGAAAAAAATGATAAATTCACTCAGAAAATCAATGTTCACTGTTGCATACCTCTGGATCTCCTAATGTTGGAACTTGAAGATGCGGTATATCTGCCGTGTTTTCCTGCAATATACAACTTATTAGAATTAAAACCGATATGACTAAGACCGCACACGTTATAGAAATTTCCATTATCTGATACGCTTTTGATCATTGTAAGATTTAGAAGTGATAATCGACATGTCTGATTACCTCCATTTGATACGATGATGTGGCAACATTATCAAGGCCTTGCTTTTTTATGTCTATAATCAAAACTCAACTCCCCGTCATCCATGATCTCATAGCTGCTCGTGTCTTCACTAACCTCAGAAGTCCCGTTATCGAGTTCACTGAGTTGGTAATCAATCCGGTGCTTCTCAGCAACAATTCTTATGACGGGGTCAACTGCTTCAAGAGCCTTAAAACCCTTGCGAAAGAAATCCATCTGCTCAAGGGAGTGGATGAGAAAGTCAAAATAAAGTTAGTAACCGCTTGACCCGTTATAACACATACCAACTCGACCCATTTATAAGTAAATGGGTCGAAATTGCCACTTCAAAATTATGAATACAAATGACACATGTGCAGCATGATGGCGAGTAGCCTGTGTCAAAAGGATACGCAATTGTCCCTCCTTGAGTGATTTGAGCCGAAATACACATAGTCTAGCCACTTCGTTATACTCATCGTGAGCTTCTTGTAGTTTTTGTTACATTAAGAATGGCTTCCACATCAGGAATCAGTTTCCCATTAACTTCTACAATCCATTAAACAACATATCCATTATCATGCACTGGACTCCCATGAGACCACCTGCCAAGAGGAGAGTTCCGCCTTTAGCCGCCGGAACACCCTTTAGGTTATTTTTCGCCTGATAGAGTAAAAGAAGTTAGTTCTAAGGAAACTAAATACGCAGAACTCCAAAAACAAAATCCAAAGAAGTTGATAAATTTAAACGCTAGACTTGCCCGCATGCACTTCTCCAAGGCATCTTTATACCTTCCCTGACTGTGTACTTGAGTTAGCGCGTCGACATCAGTGGATTGCACGAAACCCGTAAGAATACCAGGAGAAGCATCATGGATTCGGGTTTTCTTTTCGATTTTACACCAACCAGCCCCTTGGCAGTTAAACACACCCACCACACCAGTGCACTTATTCACATTCCAAATCTTAAGCAAGCTACATAAACATAAAAGTCAAAGTCAAAGTCAATTTTCTTAGTTGAGTTTAATGAAATGATTAGCTAAAAGGTGAAAGTGGAAATACCTGACTCCATCTCTAGCTGGGTCAGCAAAGAGGCAATCAAGTGTGCGCCTTCCGGGCAATTGGGCCAGTAGCACTGACCCGTCTGGGAGAACTAACTTCTTTAACAGGTCAAAGTTGTGGTTGCCGGGTTTGTCGCTGATAGAAGTAATTACTATTAGTTTATGGGTTTCTTGTGATTGTGTTAGTATGGTTAAGAATAATAAGACATTATTTTGATACCTGACGTAGATTGCACATCCCCCAATAGATCGCGCAGCAGTGTGATAATCTGCGGCTGGATGAACACTCTTAAAGTATCATTTAAATAAGAAAAACCAAGTTAGCTTAAATTCTATTTAACTTAAAACATAAAAAGCCAGTAACAGGTTATGATTCGGTCGATAATGTTTTATCACTGATGACCCAATAAAAATAAAATAAAAATCGCTTGAAAAGGAAACAAATCGAATGCGCCTAGGTTTGTAACCTTTTCAATGATTTTACTCATATATTTATATCATTATTCAAATGAATATTTTTTCGTCAGTGCGACATAAAAAGTATTTACAAAAATTGCAAAAAAACGGACAAAAAGTGTTTCGATCAACCCGGCCTAATAACAAAACTACCCATTTGACCCGTTATCCAGACAAACCGTTTCGGAATTACTTTATTCGCGTTTTGTTACAATCTAAAAAACCATGAATTACTTTGCGTGCCTACCTTCAAACTTCCAACCTCAGCAGCCAAGGTGTCAATCTTTTTGGTGTCCTGAACTATGATAGGCGTTTCCTTAACAACCGGAGGAGCTTCCTCAATAGCTTTACGTGCTGCCTCACGCTCTTTAATTACTTTAGCATTTGCTTCATCTATTTGGATTTGCATCAAACATAAAGCCTCCTGCAACGTCGCGGTTTCTTGAGCTTTTGTCTCTTCTAATTCAGTCTGTATAAGAGTTAAGCCACGGTTTGAGTTAAAAAAAATCATTAATTTATAGAGGCAAAGGGCAAGGGTGGTTAAATAAAATTACCCTTAGTCGTTTCTCCAACTACAAACGCCATGTAAGTTCTTCCACGTGCTTTTCAAGTTTGTCTTTCGCCTATTTAAGAGCGCCTGTCTCCCTTACAGCCTGACAATATATAAATGTATCATTAAGGGCAAATGGAACAAAACAGAAACGAACTATACATTTGTAATCGCATAAACCAAACTGAAATCCAAAGTCTCCCAAAAATTTTAAACCTAAAAAAATACTAAAATATAAGATTTGTACCTCCTTAGCCATTGCAACAACAGCCAAAACTTCTTCTCTCTTGCTACCCTAAGACCTACAAAAGGTGAAATTCAAGCACAAAAGAAACATAAAACATGCCTAAATCCTCAATGAAACTGCTCACTAATCTGGTAAAATATAACCTAGGTCGTAATAACCTAACCTCATTTGTTACGAATCCAAGGAAAATTAGAGGCAAGCATTGCATGATCCAACTTGTGTGCCCTTAGCCAAAGATTATAACGTCTCAACTGTATCACCTATCCTGGTTCTTCGTCACCATTGTCATCTTCCGCCATGGCGAGGAGCTGGAGGCCTGGAGGATCAGACGACGGATAAATGAGCTTGTCAAACAATGAGCCTGATCATAGAGTCGCTAATCTGTTCATGATCACACCATCCTCATTGTAAAATCCAATAGTATGTAATTAAATTTAAAACCTATCAAGACTTGTCAGGTGATTTAAGAAAAATGATAACATCAGAACCATATGACTACCCAATATGCGTTCAATTCAAGAAACACAAAAAATGGCATTATATAATATATATACATGTATTGGACGTGAAAGTGGGGTGGAGCAAAGAAAACAAAACATCAGTTGGAAAAGGTCCCATTATTTTCGAAAAGCAAAAGTGGGGATTGGCTATTATTATTGACAACAATTTGAGGGGATTTGGCCTATTATTTTTCGAAAACATCAAAAAAAAAAAAAAAAAAAAAGGAATCCATATATTTTATTGGAAAAACATCAATAGTGGACAGCATTATTTTTATCTTTGAGAATTAAAAAGGGAGAATAGATATTTTTTTGGAGGGGTTCTAAGGCTGGGCCTGGGCTGCCAAGAGAAGTGGACGGCAGAATTGGATTAAGTTGACGACAACAGACGGCTGGTTCGAGGAGATATATATTAATAAGACCTACTGCAGAAAAAAGGGGGGATTCACATAATTATTTTAAGTTGACGGTTGCCCCTATTTTTTATAGATATTACGAACGAAATTAGAGAAAGGGAGTGACGACAGAATATACTTCAAACACTAAACACATTAACATATATGACAAACATCAAAGATGATTCAAAAATTTCAGTTTCAGATAAAACTAATAACCTTTAAAATATGAACATGTATGACCGGCAAAATAAAAATGATTCGAAAAAAGATATCAAGATTTGAAATTTCAGATATGATTCTATATTTCAAACACTAAACACACTAACATATATGAAAAACATCAAAGATGATTCAAAATTTCAGTTTCAGATAAACATCAAAATGTGATTTTGAATGTTCGACTGTTTAAAAACCCTAACATCGTTTAAAATAAACACCACAAAATCACTTTTTAAAATGTTTCAGATGAACATCATGGAATCATCAAAAGAATTTCAAGTTACAACAGTAAGAATGGAGAAGAAAACATATCTTATGCTCAGTTTCTTTAGATTGAGATTTAGGGGCTGTTTGTTTGCCTCTGAATGGCTTCATTCAGAGGTAAACCTCTGAATCGGTCAGAGGTATCCTTGTTTGGTTCACTAAAAAGCCCACCTCTGAACTGAACCATTCAGCCTGAATGGTTCAGCAACATTTAAACGCTGAATGAAAATTGGTCAGAGGTACCCTTTTGCTCCTTCTTCTTCACGAGTTCTCCACAGCCACCACCTCCACCTCCGACACCACCTCCACCACCTCCGACACCATCTCCATCATCATCATCATCATCATCATCATCAACTCCGACACCACCTCCGACACCATCTCCATCATCATCATCATCGTCACCGACGCCACCACCTCCACCATCTCCGCCAACACCTCCACCATCTCCGCCACCTGCACCTCCACCATCTCCGAAACCCCCAAATCGAAACCCCCAAATCAAACCCTAATCGATCCCATCATCGAACATCATCGTCATCATCTTCATCGATCATCATCATCTCATCAACATCTTCATCTTCATCGATCATCATCCGCTGTTTGTCTTGAGTCCGGTTGTTCGGATCTAGGGTTCTTGATTTGGGGATCTGGTCATCGGATTGTTCTTGGTGGTTGCAGGTAGGGAGAGAAAGGGGAAGAGATGATGATGATGATGATGATGGCGGTGGCGGTGTTGCAGGTCGGGAGAGAAAGGGGAAGAGGGGGGGGGGGGTGATGAGTGAAAACTGATGAATGATGATGATGATATTGGATTTATAGAAAAAAAATTAAAACGGGTTTATTTTGTGGGGAGGGGTAAAAACGTCATTTTACACTGTCATCCAGATATGGAACCAAACAGCATTTTACTGGTTCAGCACTTACCCATTCAGACCCTCTTACCCATTCAGACCTCTTATTCATTCAGCACTTATTGGTTCAGATGTTGCCAAACAGCCCCTTAGGGTTTTAAGAGTGAAAATCTGCTAAACGATATATCAATGACAATCTGGTAAATGATAGAACAATTTAACCAAACGATGAACCTGATCTTACCGTTAAGACAGCAATGGCTTCGTTTCCAAGAGAGGGGGGAGATTTAGATCGAGATACATGGATCTGAGAGAGACAATAATCAACAAAAACAGTTAACCGAAACCCTAAAATCTTCAACTTCATTACAATAAAAAAAAGAAAAAGAAAACTAACATAAATAAGAATAAGATTAAAGTTGGTTGAAGGAATCATACTGTAACACCCCGACCCGAATAGGGCTGACGTGTCACTCTTACAAATATCAAAACTAAAACCAATCCATAACATTAAATGAAAGATCCTAATTACATTTATTACATTACTGAAATAAAGAATCTTGGCCAGCAACTTCCTAACGCTCCTCACTGAAACCCCAAATCATCCCATATTACCTGTAAAACAAATAGGAAAAACACAAAAAGAAAAATACGGCTGAGCCAAAAATTGCTCAGTAACGGAGAAATCAACAGTACAAGTAAAGTCATATCAGCGGAAGCAAAACACAACAGAACATAACTGAGACTGAACTGAAACGATTACTGACACGGGTACTGAAAACAGATGCAGACACAGACTGATACAAAAACTGATACACGAACTGATCTGAAACTGCAACGGACACTGATACAGAAACAGAAATCGGTCATATACATAACCGATTCCTAACCCAACACAAAACCGATGTAGAGACTTATACGTTGTTGACCATGATGACTAAAACCATTTTTCTGGTATAAACGTATTCATTTAACCATTTAATAATGCTATTATTTTAAATATGCGGTACTTAGCAAAACTATTTTCTTATTTGAACATTTGAATTTATCAAGATATAATAATTTATCATATTTAATAGCAAATCGTTATTACACAAAGATAACAAATTTTCTAACTTTGAAAACCTTATATATAAAAAGTAGAGTAAGTTGAATAACCTAGATTTCTAAACAAAATACTAATTATAAATTTTGAAAACCGACATGGGAAGCCGTTACGGAAACAAAAACAAATACATTGACCTAAACATTTTAAATACGGTTTAAAAATCCTATAACGTTTAAAAGAAATGAACCTTCAAAAATATTATTTTTAAATAAATGTTTGGATTAAAATTTCTATCTGTTAGTTTGTCATATTTCAAAAGTTCCTATTTAATCAAGATGCTTGTTTTCATAGCTTTGGAGATTATATTTAATAAACAAAATAAATTAGAGAACCTAAGTTTAAAAGTGTAAAAATTTAATCCTTATAAAGTTTCTTGAAGTGATCTGGACAATCGACATGAAACAAGGACATGATTCGATGACAAATATAGAACAGACCTTGGATCAAATACTAAACAAAGATTCTGACGGATACAAACTAAACGTATAACAAGAAATCTGAATCCAAATCGAACTGATACTGAGATGGAAGTGACACAAACCGATACAAATACTGAGTCAAAACACATATAACTAATACATAACAGAATCAAATACTGAACATATCAGAAACATAATCCGGTACACAATCGGAACCATAATCAGAGTACGTATAATCAGATGCACATATAACTTATTATAACATAATCAGAAACATAACATATTCAAATACTGAAACATATACTAACTTACACGACAGATATATCAACAAAATCAGTCGTGTAACACAGAAGCACCCAGAGCCAAAAACAGAGGGGTACACAGGTAGCTACTCTATGCACCAATGAGATGGTGAGTGTGGCGTGCACTCATTATTCCATCCCCCAGAAGTCAGAAACAGAACTAGGATCGATCCATACGCCTCTAAGGGCCAAGGTGCTACACAAGCACAAGTCAGAGACGCCGTGATTTTGATTACGCACTGTCACGGAAAGTGTTCATGTCGTTGACGCCCAAACGACAAGTCAGAAACGCTCGGGTGACAGAGTACAAAAGCTTAGGTCATGTAAATAATTTACAGACAACTAAAATTGATTACCAACAGGAGCATGCGACCATGAGTACAAGTCTGAGGTATGACATGCTATAACATACTAATAATCAACACAGACAATACCAACATAAAGAGAGCTAACGGACAATTTTCAAAAAGACTAATAGATATCACAATAACATAAGTAAGACTGACCGATGATGACAAAATCCGTACTACAAAGTAACGGAAACAAATTTATACTATGATGAAAAGAAACAAAATCCGTACCTTGATTCAGCTAAGTAAAGCAAAATCCAAAATTGATTCCTCCTTAAAAATATTGCCAACCTAGATCCGATATATTTTTATCTTGATTAGTTTTGTTAAAATTCATTTAGGCTAAAATAACGTTCGTTAAATTTCCGGCGACCACAAACTAGATTTACCCGATAGTAAAATACGCTTTCTGTTTAACACTCACAATAGTTAATTTAATTGTTTTGTTTTATATATTATAATTTATTAAGACTAATAATAAGTAATATGTATTATAGAGATACATACACACTTACCCATCGTGCACACATATATAACACACAATACTCACACAGTATATATTACAAATTGAAGACACCCACATGCATGCACAATACATTCTCACACGTAGTATTTGATATAATTTTTAATACACACATATGACACATGCAACACACACATGCATACAGTTCACACAAAACAAAATTAAACACACACAAACAACAAATGCACCCTAATGCACACATCACTTCTATTTCTTTTATTTTCTTATTGGTAGCAACCCAAAAGAAACCTATGTACTGGCCAAAATCAAATATCATGTTTCGCCATATTTTTAACAAAGAGATCGTAAATATGTTCTTGTTTCATACAATGCTCCTATGTCTTTTATTTCAAAAAAATTTTATTTAGATATCTTTGTCGCCGGAACTAAAAGCAATCACAAAACTAACTGTGTACGTTTGTTCAAATTAACGAAACGGATCGATTTATTACCTTAATAACCGAACAGGATTGACCGGAGGCCAACGAATAGAGTTGTCAGACGATTAATCAGAAACGAACGGGGCGGCAACGGACTGGTTTGTGGCAAAGATGCAACAACGGCGGCGCGGCTTTTCGTAAATCATGTTCCACTTAGCGGAAAGCGGGTGGTACGAGGGTGATCATGGTGGAGTAGTGACGGTGGTGGTAACATTAGTCGGGGCTGATGACAGATGTGAAACTGTGGCGGTATAGCACGACAGGGGTGGTAGCGACCCAATTCGTGGCGGCAACTGGTTTGTGGCGATTTGTGGTGATCGGAATTAGTGCATCTGACACTTGCGAGACCCCTTTTGTTTATGACCGCCATCATAATCATAGGTCACAGATCCGAACAATACTCAATTTAATCAAAATTCCCCATCATGTATTGTCGCGGTTTACGGAAGTTATAAACGGAATTCATACGGTTTCCTTCTAATTACAACTAAAAGTCTAATGACTTTAATTCAAGTTTTATATTTCACCCCTAGGTTTAGAACATTTACACATTAAACCCTTAAGGTATTTGTTTTAAATAAAACATAAAGTAAACTTAGAATCATGTATAATTAATTAAATTTTGTTACAACTTCAATTATTATACTTAGTGTATTATTAATTTACAAAGAGTGATAATACATTATTGTTACATCGTCTCCACTATATAAATTAAACAATTAAAAGAAACCATAATAGTTTTGTCGAATTTGAAATGTGTTAAATTCGTTTGGAACTGACATAACAAATCGATATTTATTACTTTAGGGTTTTCAAATTTTCGGGTATGACACATACCTGTGATTGAAAAGAATCATACCTATAATCACAATCGGTTATCAAAAAGTGAAATCAATATAGATACAACCCCTATTAACTAAACAGATTTGGGTACCTGATTATTGAACCATTTGATGAGAATATGATCGATCCAGAAGAGCGAGATGAAGGACGCTAGGGTTTAGAAAGAAGCGTCTTTTGATTTGGGTCAGAATAGCCATGTTGAAGGAAACGAATGAAGGATTCACGATGCTCAGAACATTTATCTTATCGATATGGAATTCATTAGGAAAGACATGTGAAGAGATGATCATTGGAATGGAGATGGAGAATGGAGGATGGAGATGGAGATGGAGGCTCTCTAGGGTTTTGGAAAAGAAACGCACGTACAAATAAAGTCGGATTATAACAACAGGAAACGGATCCCGCCTCAACCCGTATACAAAAATCTTTCACCCGACTTTTTGGAGCCAAAACCAATTTGTAGAATGCATAAGGTGATGCCACATCATTTTTCAAGCCCCCATATCATGACACATCAGCCCTTATTTATCATGTTTATTATATATAATAGATGCTAATGGCGTGTTGGTTTAGTGGTCCTACGTAGCATGAGCTCCGTATCGGTACAGTATTTGGCAAAATATTGTTCCTTTGTAAGACTTGAACTTGCACCACGGTGAATAAACAGATATGGAGTGTTTGGTTCGCAAAATATTTACGAATGAATTGGAACTTAATGGAATTGAAATTAATTCCCGGTACTATACCATATATTTCTTTTCTAGTTAACTAAATTTATAGAAAAAGGCTTGTAGTTTAGCGACATTAATGTGTATAAATATATGTTTTTTTTTCATATGAGGTTAAGGGTTTATGTCTTGTATTAAAGGGTGTGAGTTAGCCGATAAAAAATAGTTTATGGTTTTTGATGAATATGAATTTAGTGGTTTTTGCCATATGATTGAAACAATTATAAAGTATGATCAAAACTTGTTTGTTATTGGTAATATATTTTGGTGGTTTTTATCATTTTATGTGTCTAATCTATAGAACATGTTTAAAGCAGAACTCAACCCATTAACAATATTGGATGGCAGTTTTCCTTTTACCCCACTTAAGAGGAAATGTCTCTGTGTCAATAATTCTTTTGTCGTCAACGAGACATCCCAGTAGTGAAATGGTGTACGTTAAATCCTGCAAGGTTAAAGTTATGATGTATTCATGGATTAAAAAAATAAAATAAAAACAAAACCTATATCAATTCTTTTTAGAAAACGAATTGTAATGAATGCCCAATTTGGGCTTTGATATGGCCTTTCAAGTTGAGAAAATTCTAACAATGGTTCAACATTTAAAGAGCTTGACTACTTGACTACTAGAACTGATGGGTTATAATCAGTTTGGGAACCTACACTATGGAACCAGGCGGTTAAGACCCGGTTTTCGACACGAACCAGAACTGAACATACCCTTCCTCCCTAGAAAACCAGTTCCAACGTGATCCGACTTTACTTTAAGAGCACAAATAGCAATGAAGCATTCTTTCGAGTTGCATTTGGTAAAACACGTTGAATCAACGATGTGTGCATATATACACTTACAATAGATCTTCAATTTTAGACTATGATTCAACAGTGAACATTTTAATTAGATAAATTCATGGCTCGAATGTATAATATTTTCTAGGCAAAAGAAAGCTATAAATAAAGGTTCAAAAAGACCAAGAGCTCAGAATAGCCTATAATTTCTTCTGTTTAAATCAGATAATCTGATGAACCCATCCACCAGGAAAAGGCGCATCACATAACGGCTCATAAGTGCACCAGCCGGGAATCGAACCCGGGTCTGTACCGTGGCAGGGTACTATTCTACCACTAGACCACTGGTGCTTTGGTTTCGTATGATTGACATCACCCATTAGACCACACGCTTCTTGTGGGTTGATTTCGCTAATTTCTTTTACCTTTTAACGGGATTCATTACTTTAGGCATAAATAAAATAAGGAAATGATAGTTTAGATAACTGATCAAATAAGAATTTAGATGATACAACAGAAAAACTGATTTTGCCTTTTTATAATTACTACATGTACATTAAAGCATTGTATCATTCAGTACTAATATCTTATTATTGGTATTTTGCTTTTAGAACTGTAATCGGTAATCCCTTACCGGAAATTGCCAATGGTTGAAGAGGTGGTGGGTTCATCGACGTGCTATTAAAGAAAGACAAGCATTCGGTTCGAAAGAGCTAGCGCTCAGCGGTCAAAGCTTTTTTGTGAGTTTATACATATTACCTACTTTCGTTTAGTGTGGATACATTCATAGAGGTTACTTGTGACAATTGAAGTTCTAATGGTTTTTCTGTGTTTTGGTGTAATTAGGTCTTAAAGTTAATGTGATTTGAGAAGCTATCTATTTGCGTTCAACATTGAGAAGGATATTAACATTTCAACTTTTAGATAAAGTGGCATTCAATTTTTTCCGCAAAGAAAAAGGTTATATGATTTTATTTTGGCATATCTAATCTAATGGGAAACAACATATTGTTTTAAATATAACTAGTTGATTTTCCGCCCGTGCGTTGCGGCGAGGACCCAATGACTACAAAAGGCGTGTCAGCAACGGCAAGCAGATACCGAATATTAAAACATAAATAAAAAAGATGTGGTAAGGATAGTCACTCCGTCAAAAAAGCGATTTTAATAACCTAATATATAATAATAGGACCCACACGTTCTACACGTTGGAAATTCGGTTGTTTTTAGTTAGTTATTATGGTGCTAACACGTTAAAATATGGATGAGCTCGGTACCGGTAACGGCACCGAAAGTACCGATCCGGAAAACCATCGAAATTAGGTACCGGCACCGAAAATGCTCGGTACAATACGGTATGGTATTTGAAGGTAAAAATCAATAAATAAAGGTATGGTGCTAGACCAGTGTCGAACCGAAAGTAACGATTCTGAAAACGCCAAAAGGTGGGTACCAAATTGGTACCGGAAATGATACGATTTGCTCATCAATATTCTAAATATCCACGTTAATTTTACATGCTATAATTCATTCATTACAGAAAAAGACAAAAAAAGCAAAATAAATTGTTGTGTATATAAAGCCTCAGTCAAACGAAATACAGCTTACTTACTGTGTGTATGAAAGTAATCTAAATGGTGCAATTATTTGCATTGCTGCGTTGCTACAGAATTTGATGAGCTCGGTACCAACCGGTACCGAAAATACTGTTACCGAAATCCCCAAAAGTGGGTACCGGTACCGAATATACCTGGTACGGTACGGTTCGGTACTTGTACAGCACCGGTATTTTAGGGTAAAAACCGGTGCCGAACCGGTACCGAAAATACACCGGTTTGGTAAATCGGGTACCGGTACCCGATACCATTTGCCCATCTGTTAGTGATGTTACTATTTATTCCATTCTAATTTTAATATATAGTGGGTACCGGTACCGAATATAACTGGTACGGTACCGTTCGATACTGGTACGACACCGGTATTTGAGGGTAAAACACGCCGGTACCGAAAATACATCGGTTTGGTAAATCGGGTACCGGTACCGGTACCCGATACCCGATACCATTTGCCCATCTGTTAAATACCTTAAATGCCCTAACCTAAAAATCATTGTTCATTTAGTTTGGTTTTTAATATAAGGATAATTCCATTCTAATTTTAATATATAGTGGGTACCGGTACAGAATATACCTGGTACGGTACCATTCGGTACTGGTACGACACCGGTATTTGAGGGTAAAAAACGGTAAATACCGATGCCGAACCGGTACCGAAAATACACCGGTTTGGTAAATCGGGTACCAGTACCGGTACCCGATACCATTTGCCCATCTGTTAAATACCTTAAATGCCCTAACCTAAAAATCACTGTTCATTCATTTTGATTTGAGTGAATTTCAAGGAGTGTCCTTTATCTTTATACCCATTTTCAGGCGTTGTCCTTTATGTTTAAAATTGACGAGTTTTGTCCTTTATGTTTTCATATCATTCACGTTTTGTCCTTTAGGCCTAACTCAGTTAGTTTTTTCAGTTAAATTTGGTCATGTGCTTTGCACATGAGGACATTTTTGTCAATTCAAAGGTTGCTGTAAGTCTGTCGTTGAACTTACCTTTGAATTGACAAAAATGCCCTCATGTGCAAAGCATATGACCAAATTTAACTGAAAAAACTAACTAGGTTAGGCCTAAAGGACAAAACGTGTATGATATGAAAACATAAAGGGCAAAACTCGTCAATTTTGAACATAAAGGACAGCGCCTGAAAATTGGTATAAAGATAAAGGATAATTCTTGAAATTCACTCTTTTGATTTTTAATATAACTAGCCATTGTAAGATCATTTTGGTATCTTAACAAATTTTGAAGTTCATCTGGGTATTACTTTGTTTCTTTTTATCTATAACATCTTAACAATTTTATGATTATAATAATCTAGGTTGTCGATTTTTTGCAAGTTGAAGTTTTTGAAAAAAATGTCATTTATCAATTGGTCATTTTTGCTTATTTTTCAAAGTTGGAGATTGTATGCTTTCAAAATAGAGCTTGGGAGTCTTTTGAGCCTGTTCCTATTCGATCCTATTGATTTGTTCCCCTTTCAGCTATCTTTTTAGTTTGACCCGTTTCACCGGCTAAAGCTATAACACCACTCAAATCAACCCACTCACAAGTAAATGGATACCAATTGCCACCTCTGAAGAACCCACAAAATGTTTTTAGTTTCTTCCTATTAACATGTTGTAAAATACCAATATCTCTTTGGCTGCATTTTTCGCATTTTTTATTGTCTCAATACTATGTGATTTTAAATGGGTTGTCATGGTTATTGATAATTAGTTTCCAGTACACATCAAATAACAACTTTTCTTGAATACCCATTTGATTCTAGAACTGGAAAGTAAGGAAGATTATGTTACAAAATGGGTAGTAAAAGTCAACATCTTGAGAAGTTTGACTTTTTACGAATAGCACCATCCTTTTATTACATACAGGGATCATTCCAACGATTCTGGTAAGTGGCTCTATTTTTTCTACATAAGCAATCTTTTAGGTTTATTAGTGCATTGTTTCTTTAATTGGAGTCAATTTTCTCACTTTTTAGCACTTAATTATATATGTTTCTACGTTAGATCTATGTAACTGTTGAAAGGGTGAAGTATAAGGTTCAATAAATGATTGTCTGAGTTTTTTTTTTGGTACATTCTTAGGTCTTGCATGAAGGAAGTGTTGATATCTAAAGAGGATGGGAGAGGGGACTTGTATTTGTTTTTATGAAGTGAATCTATAAAACACATTTGAGCTGGGGACTTGTGTTTGTTTTTGTCAAGATTCTTACACGGATGTGTTAGTTTATAGATGGATTAATGTGCCGTATTTTTGTACTTCTGTTTGAATGAACTCACGCTTTTGCTTGGATTTACTATTAGATGAACACATGTGCCACTTTCAGATACAAATTATCAAGGTCAAAATTCATCTATGTATCACTTGATCTCGATCAATTATCTATAAATAGATTTTAAAAGTATGAAGATGTGTTGTTTTACTTGCCTAATCATGTTATTTAGAAAAAAATACATTGCTTTTGATATATATAATGGTCAATTAAAAATTAATTGGTGTCCTTGAGGATTATTAAGCTATGGGGTTATGAGATACAAGATAAGCTAATGTGAGTATAAATTATATAATTTACTATTTGTTTTTGTATTTAATATAATATATAGTATCATTTACCTTATTTTTATTTATTGGGTTTTAATGATCAACATGTTATATTATTTGCGACAATACTTTTAACAAATACTCTATCACGACCAGAATATGTGTGAGAGAAAAAATGGCATTTATTAGGAGACGATATTCTATACAAGCATCGAAAAGAGACACAGATCCATGGTAAATTCGTATTTCACGTTTATTGTATTAAGATTAAGATTAAGAATTAAGAATGTCCTCACAAATTTTAAAAAATTAGTCGTTATACTTAAAAAATATACATGATTAATAACTAATAAAATAAAACAACCCGTGGGTACCACGGGTGATAACCTAATAAACCCACTACGTAAAATTTTTCGATTCCACCGCACATCTTATATGTTAATAACTATATTTTTTTAATAAAATGATTTAGGAGCTTCAATGCATAGATAAAACAATGTTAGTCAATTTTTTAATAACTTTTATGTTTTTTTTTAATAAAATGATGTTGGAGGTTCTATACATAGATAATACACTATGAGTTGAGTATACACTTTTCATTGGTGTTGATAAAGGAATTTGGAAAAATATATTTGTTGGGTCTATAACTCTATACCAAATATATTTGTTTGGCCTGTGAACTTTCACATTTGTTCTCTGTTTGAAGCACATACAGTTAGGTATCTGTGGATACCAGGGTTTGTGTGAAAAATTAGAAATATAAGGGAATGTCTACTTGGTGGGTGTGTGTTCGGATAAGTAATGGGGTGGGTTTCCTGGTGTGAGTCTTGGTGTGCGTAGAAATAAATGGGCGTATATATGATACTTTCATCACTGTTTGGGTACATCGGTAGGTGTAATGTGTGTATTTTTTTCTTCTATGTGTTGAATTAGTTGCTTCAGTTGGGATGACCCACATAGTCAATGTGTGCAGGTTATTCAATCTCACTGTTTTGGTCAAAAATCAAGCAATGACAATGTAACCAAACTTTCTGTTGTGAGGTATGATGCTTGAATTGATGAAGAATAATAAGGATCACTATGAAGTGTAATGAACAAATGACACGAAGATTTATACGGGGAAAAAGCCCTTGATCAAGAGTTGATCTCCGGCACAAAAAAACCCCGGGTGATGGAAACTACAGATCACCAACTCAAATTAAACAAACAATCTGTTACAACTTCGGATGATAGCGAGCTAAGTACAAGGATCACTATAGTGTATCGTGAAAAATGCTAAGTGTTTTGTCGAGAGCTGGTGAGAGCGGTTGTATGAGTGTGTGTGTAGCCAAAAATAGCCAAGTGTTTCTAAATTAGCTCGCTACCCCTTTAAAAATAGAAAATATCAAGCCTAATTAACATTCCGCAATTCGTGCAAGTCTTCCACGACTCCACAACGTCCATTTCTGACCAAACACGTGCGGAATAGACTGAGAATATTCTCCAGGAATGTCGCCAAGACTAAGTCCAAGTTGATATTCCTGCAAAACATTTACGAATTCAAAGTAGACAATCGTTAGTACATGGATCCTTATAGTGATCCATGATCCTGATCCTGCAACACTTCTGAGGATCACTACTTCAGACAGAATTGAGGATCACTAAATCCAACAGTAAATAAGGATCACTGGTCATTTAGAAATCCACCCCTAACAATTGCCCCCAAAATATAAGGAGTTAATATGTAAATAAATGAGTTATATTTTGTCGATCTTATCCGTATTTAACCAACAGATAACTAGCCGTTATAAGCGGACTAGCCGTTACGATCATGACGTCAGTGAGATGATTATCCTGTAGAATCATCATTATAAATAAGAGTTAGAGATAGGGATCGATTAGCATTCAAATTCAAGAGAACTCCCTTTAAATTCTCATCTGACGATCAAGCAGGTAATTCTTTTCCTTCTCTTCCTTTATGTTTTCTTCCTCCGTTCATCTTTCTTTACCTTCTTCAAATCAAGATGATGCTGAAATCCTCACCAGCCAAGAATCATAAGAAGGAAAGTCCTCTCAAGAGCCAGGGGATCCTCGAAGATTCGGTGAAAGAAATATGCTGTTTCTCTGATCCACAAATAGATAGAATCCGCCACTGTTTTCCGGCAAATACTGTTTTCAAACCATTTGTTCCCACCGTTTTAAGCGATTATGTCTCTGAAACTTGGGTAGCTTTCCCAGTCACACCTTTCACAATAGGATATTCGTATCCATTTCCAGACTTTACCCAATCCTTTTTCTCCCTCACCGGCATCTCCTATATTCAAGCTATGCCAATGATCTGGAGGGTCCTATATACCCTTGAAAGGATCATCGAGCAGGAAAGAATTGACCTAGGAATGTCGGAGTTGGCTGAGATGTATGATCTCACAACGTTTGGATCCCATCGATATTTGTTCAAACGTAAACCCGGAGAAGAACACCCCATCTTTAAGGCTACTAAAAACGATACCAATTGGAAACGGCGGTTCTTCTTCGTCAGAAGGGATTCTATCCCGGATGGAAAGGATTTGCCGAAGAAATGGAGCACTCATGGTAGGATAGGAGGATCCTTAGAAGGATCACTAAGTAAGCTCATTCTGATAATGATTATTAATGTGCTTTTGTTTCTTTTTTGTACAGCTATCACATTCTCGCATATCATTCCTTCAGCTGCCACCAAGGGGAGACTTGCTGCCTTCAGAAAGCTTGATCCTGAAACAAGATCATTCAAGACAATCACCCAGGATTCACAAGAGGTATCCTCAGGCTCTGTCACCATGTCAAGTAAGTATCTTGTTCTTTTTATATTCAAATGTTTAAATAAATAGTTATATATGAACATAATTAGGACACTTATCTGTTTTGGGTGTGTAGGCGCTGGAAAATCATCCGCTTCCAAATTTAGTGTCACTGAGCTTGACACCGTCCGATCCTCCAAGAAGAAGCTTCCTGCCAGCCCAATTGCTTCGATCCCCAAGGCACCCGCTAAAGGAAGGGGTGGCAAGAAAAGAAAAGCCTCCGAAGCTGAGGATCTGCAAGGTCTGCCCCTGATCCGCCATCAGTTCCTTGAATACTTCAATGAGGTAAGGATAATTGTCCCTGCTTTAGGTATCCAGCTTATTTGAGGATCATCTGTTCTTGAACTGTTCTTTATCTTCTTTGCAGAAATTTGCTGAAATTGAAGACTATGTTGGGCATGTCGAGGAGCAGGACAAGAAGATTGCTGACCTCCAACAAGTCGCATTGCTCAAGGATCTCAAGATTGCTGACCTCCAAAAGGATCTCAAAGATGCCAAAGCTCAGACAGCTGCAATCCTGATTAATTTTGATTATGAGAAGAGCGAGATCACTGAGGATGCTAAAGTCTCCGCTGCCATAGCCATGTACAAGACCAAGCTACAAATGGCCCAAGAAGCTCAGGATCCTGCCTTTGATAGGAGCAACTGGGATGTGGAAGGCTGGAAGGCAAGGCTGGCTGAACTGGATGATGAGGAGGAGGCTGATGAGGTTCTGGCAATTGAGGCTAGCGGTAGTGGCAAGGATCATGGTGGTGAAGCTAGTGGAGCTGGAGATGGTAGTGCAGCGAATGTGTAGGCTGCAACAATGGGCAATGATGGACATTTCTAGACGTAGCCGGAGCCCATTTTTTTTTAGTTTGGTTATGGTTTTTTTGTTTTGATGATGTTTTGATAAACAATGGTTGGTCTGTACTTGAACAATAGTAATTAGGGTTGAGGATCATGGATGATCCTTTGAACAATAGGTAGGATTACAAATGGTGGAGGGATCCTCTGTTTGGGGGATGAAGCCATTGTGATCCTGCCGTCTTTAATTTCCTGCACTTGTTAGACCTACGAACAATGGACACCCTTTGCCAACCCATGTGGACGGGCCACGTTTTGCTGGTAGAAACGTGGGTTGGCAATTTTGACAACCTTAAAAGGGGTTAAGCTTTTGTGAATAAAATGACTTTAACTTTTTGGCTATATCCTGTGTTGATATCCTTATTGTTATTTTATTTTTCAATCTATTGTGATGTTCATGTCGTTTAAACTCATCAAGTAAGGAAAAATTTTAAAGATATCCCTTAAGAGTTAAGAATATGATCAAGGATCACATAAAAAAAATAATTTAAGGATCATAATTTCAGTTGTCAAAGGATAAGTGTCACTTAAATACATAATGAATAAAATCAAAACAGTTTAGGATCATACCTGAGAACCTTAGTTAGGATCCTATCCTTCAACACTTAAAATTAGGATAACCCAAGATACAAACCTTAGTTGAATGTAAGGGTCAAGAATCCTTGGTCATTTATCTTCACAAACCTGAAATAAGATATTACTTGGGACTAAGTCAATATAAGATGAATGTTAGTAACTGGGGACAAGCCTAACAATTCTGGGGACAAGCCCAATATACTGGGGACAAGCCCAAAAGATAACTGGGGACAAGCCCAAAGGATAACTGGGGACTAGCCCAAAGGATAACGGGGGACAAGCCCAAAGGATCGTATGTAAACTGGAGTATGGCCCTTACTGGCGACTATCCAAACTTAGTGACATGAAAATGCCAAAACCTTAGCTAACGCGAAAACGTTAGAAACCTTAGGAACGGATGTATGGTACGTCTACCATTATACGTAGGATCCTGAATATAGCCAGTACAACGAAATTGTCAGCCCCTAAAGCGGGTACTGGTCCCATTGCCATGAACTATACCAGGATCATCGTGCGCTACTGGCGAAACTGGGGACAGGCCCAAACTGGGGACTAGCCCAAAGAACTGGATACTTCTGTGGATATTCATCGCTTAGTTAAGGATGCCTGAACCTTCAAAACTCAAAATCAAGTAAAATGAGGATAAAGGACGCAGGATCCTTATCCTTGTAAGAGAATAAAAAGAACGAAATAGTTTAAGATTGGAATGTTACCAGAAAGATGATCATCTGTCAGCGGGGATCCTTCAAGTATACTTGTCTGGTAAGGATCATGGATCATGATCACATGAAATATTTCTTCAAATGGACAACATTCCAAGCTCTAGGTAGCAAATCACCCTCCATTGTTAGCAATCGATATGCCCCCTTTCCTGCTTCAGCTTCAATCAAATAGGGTCCTTCCCACTTTGGTGCCAGCTTTCCATCAGCAGGATTGGTGGTGTTTTGAAATGCTTTCCTTAATACCATATCCCCAACTTGGAATTTCCTGAGCCTGAAATTTTTGTTGTAAGCTCCAGCCATCCTTTGTTGATAACTGGCCATCCTTATCCTTGCTAAATCCCTGATTTCTTCTATAGTATCCAAGTCTTGAATCAAGTTTTCAGCATTTTCTTCAGGATCACGAACGCTTGTTCTTGCAGTTGGAAGCACCATCTCTGTAGGGATCACTGACTCTGCCCCAAATACCAAAGAAAATGGAGTTTGGCCTGTAGCATTCTTGGGAGTTGTTCTATCAGCCCACAGCACATAAGGTAGTTCTTCTGCCCATTTTCCTTTCTTGGATCCAAGCTTCTTCTTCAGATTGTTGATGATGATCTTGTTGGATTATTCTGCCTGACCATTAGCTTGTGGATGGACTGGTGTTGATGTTATCATCTTAATTCCCCAACTGTCACAAAAGTTAGTGGTTCTACTCCCAATAAATTGGGATCCATTATCACAAATAATTTCAGAAGGGATGCCAAATCTAGTAATAATATTTCTTTTAATAAAGGATATAACTTCCTTTTCTCTGACTTGAGCAAAGGCTTCAGCCTCTATCCACTTAGAGAAGTAATCAGTCATAGCAAGCATGAATACTTTTCCACCAGGTGCCTTAGGAAGCTTTCCAACTATATCCATTCCCCATCTCATGAATGGCCAAGAAGAGGATATAGGATGCAAGAGCTCTGCTGGTTGGTGAAGGATATTACTATGCCTCTGACAAGGATCACACTTCTTGGCATACTCCACAGCATCCTTCTTCATAGTGGGCCAATAGTATCCTGTCCTCAGGATCCTTGAAAATAATGCCCTGCCCCCAGTGTGGTTTCCACAATCTCCTTCATGGAAATCCTTTAGGACTTCTTGAATTTCAGGATCCTCAATGCATCTTAAATATGGTCCTGCAAGAGATCGTTTATACAATATATTATTTAATATTGTAAATTGAGATACCTTAATTTTGAAAGCCCTTGGGTTTTCTCCTGTAGGAATTTCTCCATATTGTATGTATTTCATGATTGGGAGTATCCATGATCTTGAATGAGATTGGGTATCATCACTAGGGATGATTGTAGAATCCTCTCCTATCTCCATAGCTACATGATCCTTGATAGCAGGGGTCAGGATATGGATAATAGGGATCTCAATATCCTCAGGAATCTTCAAAGATGATCCTAGATTGGCTAATGCATCAGCTTCTGCATTCTCTTCCCTTGGTACCTGTGTCAAACTAAAGGATACAAAAGAGAGTGCCAATTCTTTGACGATCTCCAAATATTTGATTAGTTTTTCACCTTTAACAGCATAGGATCCATTAAAGTGATTAGTGATCAATAAAGAATCTACATGTACCTCAAGATACCTGATGCTCATATGCTTTGCAATTTGCAAACCAGCTATCAAGGCTTCATATTCAGCCTCATTGTTGGTAGTTTGAAATTCACAAGCTATGGAGTGGGGTATTATGTCCCCCTGTGGCGATTTTAGTAGTATTCCAAGCCCTGTTCCATTCACATTGGAGGATCCATCAGTAAACAGTATCCAAGGATCCTTGGTTTCTTCAAGCTGTTGGACTTCTAGTTCAGCTTCCTTTTGCAAATCACTACTGAAATCTGCCACAAAGTCAGCTAATGCTTGGGATTTAATGGCTGTCCTAGGCTCATATCTTATATCATATGCACTTAACTTCACTGCCCACTTAGCCATCCTTCCTGACATTTCAGGTTTCCTAAGAACATTCTTAATTGGGAAATTAGTTTTAACAATAATGGCATGAGTCTCAAAATAATGTCTTAAATTAGTAGATGCCATAATTAATGCAAGGATAAGTTTTTCTAAATGTGAATACCTGGATTCAGCATCAAGTAAGCTCTTACTTACATAATAAACAGGATGTTGTGTACCTTGGTGATCCTTAACAAGGACCGCACTTACTGCTTTTGAGGATACCGCCAAATATAAGGATAACACATCTCCCTTTTCTGGTTTCATTAAGGCTGGAGCTGAGGATAGGTAATCTTTAAGAGCTTTAAGGGCACTTTCATGCTTCTCAGTCCATTCAAATTTCTTGTTTTTCCTCAGGATGTCATAGAACTCCTTGTACTTTTCTGAGGATTTGGATATGAATCTGTTCAAGGCTGCGATCCTGCCAGTCAACCTTTGCACATCCTTAGCATTGGCAGGAGATTTGATATTCACAATAGCCTTAATTTGCTCTGGACTTGCTTCGATGCCCCTCTTTGTTACCATATATCCTAAGAATTTACCTGCCTTTACACCAAAATGACACTTAGAAGGATTTAGTTTCATATTAAATTTATCAAGGATATTGAATGCTTCCTCCAAGTCTTTAAGGTGATCCTCAGCTCTTTTGGACTTAACCACCATGTCATCAATATAGACTTCCATAGTGTGTCCAATTTGGTCCTTGAACATCATGTTGACTAGCCTTTGATAAGTAGCACCTGCATTCCTTAATCCAAATGGCATAGCAATATAACAGTATATACCAGTTGGGGTCATAAAGGTTGTATCCTCTTGATCGGATGGTTCCATCTGAATTTGTTGAAATCCAGATGAAGCATCCATAAAAGTTAACAACTCATGACCCGCGGTAGCATCCACCATGGAGTCAATGTGGGGTAATGGGAAAGGATCCTTGGGACATGCCTTGTTTAAATCTGTAAAATCGACACATACCCTCCACTTTCCATTTTTCTTTTGAACAACAACCACATTGGCTAACCATCTTGGATACTTAACCTCTCAATGCCAAGTTTGTGAGTAATTATATCCTTAGATATACCTGTCATGTCTTCATGTTTCCAGGCAAAGGTGGTCTTCCTTCTTTTGAGAAAGGATACTAGCTCTTGTTCAATATCGCTAAGGATCCCAGACCCTATGAAGATCTTGGATTCAGGATCATCAGGATCCATCAGGATTTCTTTCAAATCCTGTTCTCTTGCCTCCAAGACATCTCTTGAAGGATACTTTAATTGCTATTGCTCCCTTGGTCTTGAGGCTGGTTTCATTGATGAGGTATAGCAATTCTTAGCCTCCTGTTGATCACTCTCAATTTTCACCACTCCCCATGGACTTGGAAGCTTTACACACTGATGATAGGTGGATGAGACTGCCTTCATATCATGTATCCATGGCCTGCCAAGGATAACGTTACAACATGATAAGCAATCAATAACACAAAACTTTTTATAAGAATGCAATCCTTCAATATAGATTGGGAGTTGGATGTCCCCCAATGTATTCTTTGTTTCCCCACTGAATCCCACAAGTACTGAGGATCTTGGGATAATATCGGACTCTGGGATATTCATTTTCTTGAGAACATCCAGCTGAATGATGTTCACAGAGCTTCCTCCATCTATAAGGATCCTGCGAACAAAGTGGTTAGAAATAAACAATGTAATTACGAGACCGTCATGGTGAGGATCCTGGATGTCAACACGATCATCCTCATCAAAAGTAATGACTTTATCCTGGGTGACAACGGAGGTCCTGACGGGTCTGTCTCCATTATCCATCTTGGTTTCCTTAGCGTGTCTTTTTGCTGCTGAGAAGGATGTACCACAGATGTATGATCCATCGGATATGAAATTTATGACTTGTGCATCTGCCGGAGGAGCAGGAGCCCTTTCCGGGATCCTTTCAGGATCCTGGGTTCTTGACTTCTTTCGTCCCAAGAGTTCCTTTAAATGCCCCTTGCTCAACAAATAACCAATTTCCTTTCTAAGTGCAATACATTCTTCAGTGAGATGCCCAAAATCCTCATGATATGCGCACCACTTGGATTTATCCTTTGTAGCAGCTGGTTTATCACTTTTCCTTGGCCACCTAGCTTTCTCACCTAGATTCTGCATTGCAAGGATTAGTTCATTGTTATTAACAGAGAAATAATATTCAGAAATAGGAGGATAATTCTCATCATCCTCTTCTTGTTCCACTGCGTGCACATTCTGGTTATCAGATCTGTTATAGGACTTGGATTTGTTGTTCCTGAAGTAGGATCCTTGCTTATCCTGTTTTGAGGATCCTGTCAATCTGTCCTGGATCCTTTTGTCATCCTCTAGGCGGATGAACCTAAGGGCCCTAGTCCTTACTTCATCAAGATTCCTGCAAGGTGTCATAACAAGATCATCATAGAATAATGAATCCCTAAGCAATCCCATTTTAAAGGCTTCAACAGCCGTAGCTATATCCAAATTGGGAATGTCTAAGGATTCTTTACTAAACTTAGTGATATAATCTCTAAGTGATTCATTTTGGCCTTGTGTTACCCTATATAGATCACTAGTTAACCGTTCAAACTTTCTGCTACAAGAGAATTGACTATTGAACAAGTTAACTAAATAGCAAATGAAGTAATAGAGAAAGGGGGAAGACTTAGCAGCCATTTAAGAGCAGATCCTGTAAGTGTGGATCCAAATCCCTTGCATAGACATGCTTCTTTCAACCTTTCAGGAATTGGATTGATCTCCATCCTCTCCCTGTACTGAGCTACATGCTCTTCTGGATCCGTTGAACCATCATACAACTTCATTGATGGTATCTGGAATCTTTTAGGTATCTCAGCATCACATAAAGGTGGTGCAAAACGAGATATCCTATGGCTACCATCCGCAATCTCAGGAATGGGTTTAACCACTCCTGGTACACTAGATATCATATCCTTAAGCTTCTGCAGCTCCCTAGCCATGGCCTGATTGATACCTGTATCCTGCATAAAGCCATGGTTAGTGTTATATAAATTATTAGAAGTGTTACCTCCCACAGGATTCGAGTTTGGAATTGCGGATGCGAATCCATCTTGTCGATACTCTGGCATGATTGAAGGACCAGAGGAGGCAATGGTCTGCATTGGTATGAAGTCTCCTTGATGGACGTCTGAGTTCTGAGGTTGCATATTTCTCGAGGATCCTTGATTTTGAAGGGGGTTGGATCCTTGGAATTGCGATGATCCTTGAACCTGAAAGGATCCTGGGACCAGGGAGGATCCTTGAACAAGGGAGAATCCTGGGACCAGAGAGGATCCTAGGACCTAGGAGGATCCTTGGACCTGGGAGGATCCTTGGATCTGGGAGGATCCTTGTACAAGGGAGGATCCTTGGACCTGGGAGGATCCTTGGACCTGGGAGGATCCTTGTACTGCATGCATCCCCACATATCCTCCTGACGTGAAGTATCCCTGATGCTGAGAAGAGGATCCTAATGGTTGAGAGGAGGATCCCTGAGGCTGGAAGCAAGAGCCAAATGCCTGACTCATTGTTGTTGTCCCATAACGCCTTCCTGATAGTTCACCCAAGTATTGCACGTCCGGAACTGCTGAGTATTGTGAGGTTATGACCGGAGTGTCGAAGTTCAGCGATCTTGGCATCAGAGGGGAGTGATCCTCCACTGATTTCTTCTGTTTCTTGATTTCATCGATCTCCCGGAGGATCCTTTCGTTGGTCTTATCCTGCTCTTGTGCATGATTCCTCATCTACAAAATCAAGGCATAGAGATCATTAGTAGTAGGATTAGTTGAAACAGAAGAAGTAGGTGGTTTTTGGAAAATAGGAGTTGGTTTCTTCGCAGCATTCTCAGCATTCTTCTGGGATCCAGAAGGTGGTGGAGGCAAAGGAGGAATGCCTTGTGAGGAACTGAATGAGGGCATCAAACTTGAAGTATTCTTCACTGAGGAAGCCATCTGTTTGGTTGTAGCGAACCGAAATAACCACGAAAATACGAATCTTTCTAAGAATGAAGCACCAATTGCCCCACGGTGGGCGCCAAACTGTTTTGGTAAAAAATCAAGCAATGACAATGTAACCAAACTTTCTGTTGTGAGGTATGATGCTTGAATTGATGAACAATAATAAGGATCACTATGAAGTGTAATGAACAAATGACACGAAGATTTATACGGGGAAAAAGCCCTTGATCAAGAGTTGATCTCCGGCACAAAAAACCCCGAGTGATGGAAACTACCGATCACCAACTCAAATTAAACAAACAATCTGTTACAACTTCGGATGATAGCGAGCTAAGTACAAGGATCACTATAGTGTATCGTGAAAAATGCTAAGTGTTTTGTCGAGAGCTGGTGAGAGCGGTTGTATGAGTGTGTGTGTAGCCAAAAATAGCCAAGTGTTTCTAAATTAGCTCGCTACCCCTTTAAAAATAGAAAATATCAAGCCTAACTAACATTCCGCAATTCGTGCAAGTCTTCCACGACTCCACAACGTCCATTTCTGACCAAACACGTGCGGAATAGACTGAGAATATTCTCCAGGAATGTCGCCAAGACTAAGTCCTAGTTGATATTCCTGCAAAACATTTACGAATTCAAAGTAGACAATCGTTAGTACAGGGATCCTTATAGTGATCCATGATCCTGATCCTGCAACACTTCTGAGGATCACTACTTCAGACAGAATTGAGGATCACTAAATCCAACAGTAAATAAGGATCACTGGTCATTTAGAAATCCACCCCTAACACTCACAAGCCCCCATTTAATTTAATCCTATGTGTTTATGCTATGATACATTTTTTTTTGTTGGTAATGTTTGCCAAACATGAATGTGTTAGTGCAGTATGTCTATCGCCTCCGTCAATCAAAACCGTAGCAGAAATAGAAGAGATCTAGACTTTGTGTTACATGATGTAGTTAAAAGGGCAAGGTGGCAATCTTGTAAATAAGGAGAAATCCTTATAACCTTGTGCCTATAAATAGGAGCTTTAGGCTTTAGTTTTAAAACTTTTGCTCATTTGACATTTTGGAGAGCTAAGCTTAGAGAGAGAAAGTCTAGAGAGAGAAAGGTGATTCACGGTGATTATACTCGTCATATCTTTCAATAGAATCACGTTATTTGTAGGTTCTTGTGTTCGGTCACGTTCGTGTACGGATTCCGCACGTCACACGTTCGGTTCGCAATCGTTTCGGAGTCTAAAACCGGTCCTAACAGAATGGTTATCCACTTATAAGAAATCATATAAAAAATTTCTTTTGTAGATATATTTTTTTAACACAACCCATAACCCGTGAAGCTAACGGGTATATAACCTAGTTATTAAACAAATACCATGACAGTTGGTCACATTTGACCACACTTTTGTAGTGTGGCTGGTAAATATCCTATTTTTTTCTTAAAGTGTGGCTAAATGTTATACAATGGTCACATGAAGCAATTAAATTGTGACCGTAGACTATTAATAGTAACATGTTATTTGTTTGCCATGACCATTGATTACTTTTTAGCCACACATCAAAACTTTAACTATGACCATAATATAAGTGGTCATATGCATTAGCTTTCAGCCACACCATTAAAAAAAAATACCAAGACGGTTGGTCACATTTGGCCACACATTTCGACCGTGGCTAGAAAATGTCACATTTTAAGGTGAAAGTGTAGTTAAAGGTTTTGGAAATGTGTGTGTTTTTGTCACATGAATACAAAATCAAGCAAATACCAAGGCGGTTGATCACATTTGGCCACACTTTTCAAGTGTGGCTAGTAAATGGCACATTTTTTCTTAAAGTGTGGCTAAAAGTTTTGAATTATCATACAATGGTCACATGAATAAATAAAAAGTGTGGCTAAAAGTAGGCTAGAAGATTTTGAGATGCCATTAATGACCTTTAGCCACACATTTATTTAAAAGTGTAACATTACGGTTTTTGAAAAAGTGTGGCCATAGGTCATATTTGGCGTAGTACATAGACAAGTATATGCAACTTAAAAAGTGTAAAATTACAAGTTCACATATTTATTTATCGTGACATTATTGCAAAATTCCAATGTGAAATTAAAAAATAATAAAATTGAGACCACTGGATTAATGATTATAATGTTACAATATATACACAAACAATAGACGTTATAAATTGCATACTTATGTTATAATATAAGCGGTTACATGGTTTTCATATAATTCAATAAATTTCATCAATTCATCAACAAAAATGATGAATTTTGAGCAATAACATTTTAGATATACATTATTTATGGTCTTAAATGCATAACCTTTTTTAATTTTAATTTTTAGCCGTTTAGATGTATGAGAACGTTACAATTCGAACTTTATTTAATTATGTTACAGATTCGGTTCTTTTTTATGCAAATACGTTTATTCAAAAATTGATATAAACAATTTATTACCATATGTCTTTCCTTTTTTATTTTGGTTTTCAAAAGAATAAATATAATAAAAATAGATTCTTGAACCTAGATATTTAAAATATTACAATAATAAAATAAATAAGATAATATGAAATTCTTGTTACTATTCATTATTTATTATATAGATAATAACTATTAATTGGTTTTGAAATTTAATACATAGATAATTGTATTTTAAAAGTTATAAAAGAAATAATTGGCTTTGAAATTTAATACATAGATAATCGTATTTTAAAAGTTCAAAAAAAAAAACATGTGTGAAATAATATAATAATAATAATAAATTAAATAAGATAATATAATATAAAATTCTTGTTACTATTCATTGGCTTTTTTGAAATTTAAAAAATTCAAAAAGAAAAAAAAATATGTGTAAAATAATGTCATAATAAAAAATAAGATAATATGAAATTCTTGTTACTATTTATTAGCTTTGAAATTTAATATAACTAGGATTTTGACCCGCCGCGCGTTGCGGCGACGTCGAAAGTTAAAGTAACTCGTATTTATACTGTATATTTGACCCGACTTTTTACTTAAAAAAATTACATCGCCATAGAATGAAAACGTAGTATATTTGACCCGACTTGCTTTCAAATACAATTTACGAACGTACACAAAATAAGTAGAACATAGATAAAAAGAAGTATAATAATTTTTACACGTTGCGGTGTAAAGTCATAAAAGTCATTTAAACCAAAGGAGGTATTAAGTTATTAAGTAGAAAATGTTAAGAAGGTCAAAGTTGTCAATTACTGAAAGTTAGAAGTGAATGTGAAACTTACTTAAAGATAAGGGTTAATCGTGTTTCATGTCAAAAAATTAAGGGTGTAAATTAGAAAAAGTTAAAAGTGTAAGAGCCTTAAAGAAATGGAAAAGTCAAAATTTGAGGGTTAAAAGAAAAAGGTCTCCACCGACCTTTCTCTTTAATAGTATAATAATAATAATAATAATAATAATAATAATAATAATAATAATAATAATAATAATTCATCAACAAAAATGATGAATTTTGAGCAATAACATTTTAGATATACATTTTTATGGTCTTAAATGTATAATCTTTTTTTAATTTTAATTTTTAGCCGTTTAGATGTATGAGAACGTTACAATTCGATCTCTATTTAATTATGTTACAGATTCGGTTCTTTTTTATGCAAATACGTTTATTCAAAAATTGATATAAACAATTTATTACCATATGTTTTTCCTTTTTTATTTTGGTTTTCAAAAGTATAAATATAATAAAAATAGATTCTTGAACCTAGATATTTAAAATAATATAATAATAAAATAAATAAGATAATATGAAATTCTTGTTACTATTCATTAGCTTTGAAATTTAATATATAGATAATTTTCAAAAGTATAAATATAATAAAAATAGATTCTTGAACCTAGATATTTAAAATAATATAATAATAAAATAAATAAGATAATATGAAATTCTTGTTACTATTCATTAGCTTTGAAATTTAATATATAGATAATCATTAGCTTTGAAATTTAATATATAGATAATTTTCAAAAGTATAAATATAATAAAAATAGATTCTTGAACCTAGATATTTAAAATAATATAATAATAAAATAAATAAGATAATATGAAATTCTTGTTACTATTCATTAGCTTTGAAATTTAATATATAGATAATTTTTAGCCGTTTAGATGTATGAGAACGTTACAATTCGATCTTTATTTAATTATATGTTACAGATTCGGTTCTTTTTTATGCAAATATGTTTATTCAAAAAATGATATAAACAATTTATTACCATATGTCTTTCCTTTTTTATTTTGGTTTTCAAAAGTATAAATATAATAAAAATAGATTCTTGAACCTAGATATTTAAAATAATATAATAATAAAATAAATAAGATAATATGAAATTCTTGTTACTATTCACTAGCTTTGAAATTTAATATATAGATAATTACTATTAATTGGTTTTCAAATTTAATACATAGATAATCGTATTTTAAAAGATATAAAAGAAATAATTGGCTTTGAAATTTAATACATAGATAATCGTATTTTAAAAGTTCAAAAATATAAAAAATATGTGTAAAATAATATAGTAATCATAAATTAAATAAGATAATATAAAATTCTTGTTACCAATCATTGGCTTTTTTGAAATTTAAAAAGTTCAAAAAGAAAAAAATATGTGTAAAATAATATCATAATAAAAAAAATAAGATAATATGAAATTCTTGTTACTATTTATTAGCTTTGAAATTTAATATATAGATAATTACTATTAATTGGCTTTGAAATTTAATACACCGATAATCGTATTTTAAAAGTTGTAAAAGAAAAAAATTATGTGTAAAATAATATAATAATAAAACAAATAAGATCATATGAAATTCTTGTCACTATTCATTGGCTTTTTTGAAATTTAAAAAGTAAAAAAAGAAAAAAAATATATGTGTAAAATAATATAATAATAAAATAAATAAGATAATATGAAATTCTTGTTACTATTCATTGGCTTTGAAATTTAATATATAGATAATAATAATAATAATAATAATAATAATAATAATAATAATTTTGATTTTTAATATAATAAGGATTAACCTAAAAATCACTGTTAATTAATTTTGATTTTTAATACAAGGATAATTTCACATATAAATGCATTATAGACATGGCCGGCCCTGAAGGTGGGCGGGGAGGACCGATATTTCGAATGGCACGTTATTTCTTAGAAAACTCCGATATGTATATGTAAAAATAAATCAATTAATAGGGTATACCCGTACAAACACCAATATAGGCTCACTTACAAAACTATATTTATGGTTTAGATTAGTTATTAGCCTAATGACATTAGGTTTAGAACATTAGTGAGCCAAATACCTAATTTCGTTAAGGCCTAAGGACACGTTTTTTCAAGTTCGAACATGGTACATGAATTCTCAGGGCCGACCCTGATTATAGAAAAGTGTAGTGTGTTATGAACAAGTCTAATAGCAAGAAGATGAGAAGAGATACTGGGAGAGAAAAAGATGTTTATTATTAATGGTGCATCTTTTGCATTAGAATACATTGAGTATTTATAAGGGAAAAAAGCTTGGAGAACAAGTTAGACTATATTAGGAATTGATAATCATAATATCATTAATTATTTATAACACTCCCCCTTGATTATCAATTCCATACGCTTAATGCTGCCTCATTAAAAACCTTGTCAGGAAAACCCAATGTGACAAAACCTTGACTAGGGGAAAAAGAGTGCAGCGCGTATTATCTTCCCCCTGATGATGATCACTTAAGCTCCTTGAGTCGACGCATCCCGATCCCATGAACTAACTTCTTGAATGTTGAGGTCGGCAATGATTTAGTGAACAAGTCTGCTAAATTTTCACTGGAACGAATTTGTTGGACAATAATATCTCCATTCTTTAGTAGATCATGTGTAAAAAAGAACTTTGGAAAAATGTGCTTTGTTCTATCACCTTTGATGTATCCTTCCTTTAGTTGAGCAATGCATGCTGCATTGTCTTCATGTAAGATTGTCGGTCCCTCATCTCCCGAAGAAATACCACAAGATCTACGAATGTGTTGTATTACAGTCCTTAACTAAATTCATTCTCGACTAGATTCATGTATCGCCAATATTTCTGCATGTTTAGATGATGTGGTTGTGATTGTCTGCTTTACCGAACGCCATGAAATTGCAGTACCTCCACTTGTAAATAAATATCCAGTTTGAGATCGCCCAGTGTGAGGATCAGACAAATACCTTGCATCTGCAAAACCAACCAAACCTGTTTTCGATTGATTTGTAAAATACAAACCCATATCTTTTGTACCTTGAAGGTATCTAAATATTTGTTTTACCCCATTCCAATGCCTCTTTGTTGGGCATGAACTATATCTTGCCAACAAATTTAAAGAAAATGATATATCAGGTCGTGTATGGCTAGCAAGAAATATTAATGCACCAATTGCACTTAAATATGGTACTTCTGGACCAAGGATTTCCTCTCCATCTTTAGGAGGTCGTAATGGGTCTTTTTCCACATCAAGCGGCCTTACAACCATTGGGGTACTCAATGGATGTGATTTTTCCATATAAAATCTTTTTAGTAGTTTCTCTATGTAAGTTTCTTGATGCACAAGGATTCCACCCTTAAGGTGTTCAATTTGTAATCCAAGACAAAACTTTGTCTTCCTAAGGTCTTTCATTTCAAATTCTCTTTTCAAGTATTCAACTGCCTTTTGAAGCTCCCCTGGAGTTCCAATTATATTCATGTCATCAACATATAAGACAATTATAACGTATTCAGATCCTCCTGACCTTTTTATAAAAATACATGGGCATACAAAATCATTTTTATAGCTTTCTTTCGACAAATACTCACTAAGGAGATTATACCACATACTCCAGATTGTTTTAGCCCATATAATGATTTGTTTAGTTTGATTGAAAGATGTTCTTGAGAACTAGATTTACATGAGTTTGGCAATTTAAATCATTCAGGAAGTTTCATGTAAATATTAGTATCAAGTGAGCCATAGAGGTAGGCTGTCACAACATCCATTAGACGTAAATCGATCCCTTCTTGTATTACCAGACTAATAAGATAACGAAAAGTTGTCGCATCCACCAGTGGAGAATATGTCTCCTCATAATCAATTCCAGGTCTTTGCGAAAATCCTTGTGCTACTAATATTGCCTTGTATCGTACAAATTCATTTTTCCCATTACGTTTTCGCACAAAGACCCATTTATATCCAACAGGCTTTACACCTTCGGGTGTATGAGCCACAGGTCCAAAAACTTCTCGTTTATTTAGGGAATTCAATTCTGCCTCTATCACTTCTTTCCATTTTGGCCAATCATTTCTTTGTTTACATTCCTCAACTGATTTTGGTTCTTAATCCTCATTTTTTTCCATTACTTGTAGCGCTACATTATATGAAAAACTATCATCGACGTCGTTTCGCTTCGGTTCCATACCTTTCTAGACATGATATAATTAATTGAGATCTCTTCGTTTTCAGGTACATGAGGTTCTTCTAGAACCATCATGTCTAGTGTCTCTTCTGGAGACTCCTTTTCTTGCGTTATTATTACCTCGACTTGACCATCTACATTATTTGCTCCCTTTTTCTTTCGAGGATTTTTATCTTTAGAACCGATTGGTCTACCACGTTTTAGGCATTCATTAGACTCATTACCAACATGTGGTTGTCCTTATGGGACACTTATTTTTACTGGAGTATTAACAGCTGGTATATGTGACTTAGTCACTCTCTTTGGGTCAGTAAATGCATCTGGTAATTGATTTGCTAATCCTTGTAAATGAATTATCCTTTGAACTTCTAGTTCACATTGTTTAGTTCGAGGATCAAGATGAGATAATGATAATTCATTCCAAATAATACTATTATCCAGCTGCTTTTTGTCTCCCCCTAATGTTGGGAATGTTGATTCAACAAAATGACAATCACTAAATCGAGCTGTAAATAAATCACCCGTTGTAGGTTCTAAATACTTAATGATCGATGGTGATTCATACCCAACATATATTCCTAACCTCCTTTGAGGCCCCATCTGTGTGCGTTATGGTGGAGCGATTGGAACATACACAACACATCCAAAAATCCTTAGATGGGAAATATTTGGTTCCTGACCAAGAACTATCTTTAATGGGGAGAAAGTATGAAAACTCGTTGGCCTGATGCGAATTAGATTTTATGCATGTAAAATTGCATGTCCCCAAGCAGATGCTGATAGTTTTGATTTCATAATCATTGGTCATGCAACCATTTTAAGTTGCTTGATAAGCGATTCAGCAAGCCCATTTTGTGTATGTACATGAGGTACAAGATGCTCTACATTTATCCCAATAGACATGCAATAATCATTAAATGTTTGGGATGTAAATTCACCAACATTGTCTAATCGAATTTTCTTGATGGGGTAATCGGGAAAATGTGCTCTTAGCCTTATTAATTGAGCAAGTAGTCGTGCAACTGCCATATTACGACGTGATAGTAGGCACACGTGTGACCATCTAGTTGATGCATCAATTAAGACCATAAAGTATCTAAATGGTCCACTAGAAAGATGTATAGGTCCACAAATATCCCCATGTATTATTTCCAAAAAAATCAGGGATTCAGTCCCCACCTTCATTAGTGATGGGTGAGTAATCAACTTCCCCTGTGAACATGCAACACATGTAATATCCTTGTACTGAAGAATCTTCTGGTTCTTCAAAGAATGCCCAACTGAATTTTCTATAATTTTTCGCATCATTGTTGATCCGGGATGGCCTAACCGGTCATGCCATATGATAAAATTTTCTTGGTCTATAAACTTCTTGTTTATGACTGCATGTGATTGAATTGCATTAATTTTAGTATAATACAAACCAGAGGCAAGTGCGGACAACTTTTCTAACACATGCTTTTTACCCGAACTGATATTTGTGATATGAAGGTACTCATTATGTCCTCAGATGTAGTCTCAAGATGATATCCATTGAAACGAACATCTTTAAAACTTATTAGATTTCTTTGAGACATTGGGGAAAATAACGCATTGATTATTTTAAATGGTGTTCCACCTAGCAACACTACATAAGCTTCTCCAAAGCCTTCAATTAATCTTGATTTACCAGATATAGTACCAACATTTGCCTTTTTCATGGTTAAAGTAGAGAAATAATTATTTTTCTTAAGAATTGTATGCGTTGATGCGCTGTCTATTAGACATATATCTTCTCCATTAATAGGAATCTTAGTTAAACACTCCATATGCTTCAAAACAAAACAAAATCATCTAAATAAAATGTCTAACATGCTTCAAACATAACAAATCCCAAAACAAAATGTCTTAAAGAAATGAAGGAAATAACATCACTTAAAAACTAATAATTCATATGTAAGGAAAATTGCAAGCATCTAACTGGGTTGTATCAGCCACGATATCACCAGAATCCAAGTTAGTTGGCTCAATAAGGAAATCATCATAATCCAGCTTAGTTGTATCATTATGGTCTTTATGACCATCAGTGACATCAACATTTGCAACCTCATATGTAAAATTTGTCTCTATTCCTTTCGCTGTCTTTGATGGATTGTTGATAAAGTTCCACCAAGTGTTTGGCCGTACGACAAGTCTTCGACCAATGATTGTTACTTCCACATCGATAACATGCATTCGATGAAGATCCGACCTTCCTTTTATTTTTTCATCACTGGATTTATTTTCATTATTATGCCACTTTTGGTGGGTCCCTTTGTTTTTAAACTGAACATTATGATAATTTCCTCGGCCACGTCCACGACCATGACCACGACCACGACCATGACCATGACCACGATGATAACCTCGACCACGTCCGTAACTTTCACTTTGGCCATTATATGTTGCAACATTAGCTTCAGGGATTGGGGTTGCTCCAACCGAACGAGTCTCATGATTTTTCATTAAAAGCTCATTCTTTTGCTCGGCCACAAGCAAACATGATATTAACTCACTATATTTGGTGAAACCCCTTTCACGATATTGTTGTTGCAGTATTACATTCGAGGGGTGAAAGGTTAAGAATGTTTTTTCTAACATTTCCTTATCAGTAATATTTTCACCACATAGAATCAACTGTGATGTGATTCTAAACATTGCTGAGTTGTACTCGCTTATCGACTTAAAGTCTTGCAAAATTAAATTGATCCACTCGTAACGAGCTCTCGGTAATATTACCGTTTTCTGCTGGTCATACCTTTCTTTCAGGTTGGTCCAAAGGACAAGTGGATCCTTGATAGTGAGGTACCCACTTTTCTAAGCCTCATGAATATGATGGCGTAAAAAGATCATGGCTTTTGCCTTATCTTGGGTATTTGCTTTATTTCCTTCTTTAATTGTTTCATCCAGATTATTGGCATTCAAATGTATTTCAGCATCCAATACCCATGACAAATAATTTTTCCAAGTAATGTCTAGAGCCATGAACTCAAGTTTTGCAAGATTTGTCATGATGAGCTATGTTACATAAAAAAAATATATATATGAGTTCATATATATATATATATATATATATCAAAGTTAAAGGTGCAATTAATATATGTCACTCTAATTTATATATATCAAACTTAAAAGCAATCATTTACTGTAACAATAATTATTTGGAATAATAAGATGTCTCTTTTAACAGTTGAATAATGTTAAAAATAATAACAATATTATTAAACTTCATATTATAATATGTTCATCTAAAAAAATTGCAAATAAATAAAACTATTTAAAAAAAAGAAATCTTTTAGCTTGAAAAATACCCCGAACGTAACTGAATTATACAAATCAAAACATTGTCGGATGTATCACTCTTTGATTAAATAAGATATTTTTTGGTCTTTGTTGATATAAATATCAACTTAGTATCAATTTTCTTTCAATATTTTAATTATAAAATAAACGGATGATGTAGGGTTTCTAGAAGATATGAAGTTGGTTGAGATTTAGATCAGAGTATGTTTGAATGCAATATAAGTGACGAAGGTATTTTATACAATATAATATATTACACTTTGTGTAATAGAATCATACATAAGTTATTATTATGATTCTTTTTGGAAATTCAAAAGAATAGTAACATGAATTTATAACACAACCCATAATTGTATGAATTATAATATGGATTATGTATGAGTATGATGACTAATGATAAAATAATTAGAGAATATGATATACCTTATGATTGTGTGATCCAAAGCAAGCGTGATGATAACGTGTTATGAACAAGCCTAATAGCAAGAAGATGAGAAGAGATATTAGGAGAGAAAGAGATGTTTATTATTAATGGTGCATCTTTTACATTAGAATACATTGAGTGTTTATAAAGGGAAAAAGCTTGGAGAACAAGTTTGACTATATTAGGAATTGATAATCATAATATCATTAATTATTTATAACATAGTGATATTTTTTGTGTTTGTTTTTACATGTATTAATGTATAGAGACTTTTATAGAACAAAATCATATTAAGAGGCTATTTTTTGGAAAATTGAGAAAAGATGTTGATATGTTATTTTTCCAGATACTAACACTTTTCATTTATTTTTTATTATATACATTCATCAACCAAAGTTGGTTTACATTGTTTCGTGAACACTAGTTACGTATTATGGGTGCCTAGCAATTGAAATATTTATTGAAATATTTTTTTGTGTGGAGAGCGAAGATGGATCGTCTCACTACTCTTGTGGCTTTAAGCAGAAGAAACATTCAAGTCGATTGGCAAATGTTCATTATTTATGATTTTGGTCTCGAGCCAACCGATCACATATTTATAACAACCCGACTTTTGTGATCGTTACCTATTGCCGTTGTTTTCTTGTACTTGCTTGTACTCCCGAGATTTTGATTAACGCAAAGGGGTTTAAACTATGTTTTCAACACGCATTTTAAATACTTATTATAACACTTATTCAAAACGCAGTTATCGCATTTAAACGCAGTTTACCACGCTTACTATTCATACGCATTTTATCGCATGATACATCGCTTGTTTAGACTAAACGCTTTCGCAACGCAAACTCAACGCAAACTCGAGACGCGGATTTACTTTTATGCATTTACTTGTGTTATGTGTGATTGTGTCATTATTCGTTTAACGTTATGTGGTTATCTTAACGCAATGCTTATACGCTCACTCGCAACTCGATTAAATGCAACGCAACGCTTAACACACGAAACAAAATTTGGAAAACTAACAAACACAACTCGGCTGATCGAATGGACGACCGATCGAATGGACTTCCGTTCGGATGACCATCCGCTAGGATGGCCATTCGACCGGGCAAGCCATCCGACCGAACGCCACTCTCCACCGACTTAACTCCCTCTCTCACACTATAAATACTACCCGTACACCTCCCTTTCACTGATTTGACACCTCCATCCGATCATACGCACTCAAGTCGCTCTCAGTCACTTTAAACGAGATTCAAGGCTATTTCGTAAGTATTTCTCCTCAAATCTTGTACAACCTTCATCTCTAATCACTTCTGCATCATCTTCTCCATCAAAATCACACACAAACACCAACTTTTCCACTGAAATCGCTGATTTAGACCTCTTGAAGGTGGTCTCCACCCGTTTTGCTCCGGTAAACGGATAAGGAGCACCATTTGATCGAGATCGGTTCTAGATCTAAGAGATTTCACACTTTTAACTCAATCCCAACAAAATTTCAACACTTTTCATCTATTTTCAACTTTTCTTCAACTTTCTTCACTTTTCTACTCAAAACCGATGGAATCCGGAGCTCATTCAGACTCTCTACTCGTTCCTTAGTTTAGAGCCGGCTTGAAAATGAATTTCCACCGGATAGATGACCGATTAACGGGTTGAACATGAAATTCCATCAAGAATAGTGAGTCTGATTGAATGGGCTGAGACCATTCGATCGAATGAGCTGGACTTGGTGTGTTTCCGTTGTTCGACGCGTCGTCACACCATTTCCGTTAAACTCAAAACTTTTACTTAGAAAATTTTACAAATTTTCAAATAACAGTTCACCACCCGAGTGGCCATCCGATCGAATGACCCTCCGATTAGGTGACCTGTCCCTTTATGATTTCCAATGTTAAAACGATTTGACTAAACTTTAACAATTTTACAAGCAAACACCTCTCATTCGAATGGCCATCCGTTCGAATGGTCAACCGCTCGGATGACCATCCGCTTTAATGGAGACTCATCCGTTCGAATCACCATTCAAACACTTAACTCTCTGACACGCTGTTTACGCTCTGTTCAACGACTCACGCTACTATTCTATGCTCAGGCTAACTCCAACGCGCTCCCTTCAATCCAATCAAGTCTGTGTTTACTTGTATAAACACACACTGTGAGTATACTCGAACCTATTTTCTTTTAACGCACTTTGGGTGTTACATACATTCTGTCACACCCCGACCACGTAAAACAACAAATCGTGGCGGAAACGTCGGGGAGTGTCGTAACAGAATCATTGTTTCACAACCATGGATTAAATAATTTCATTTTATTGAATTATTGAACTCATTGTTTTATTATAAATCAGATAAATACAAATATTATCTTTCAAGTTTTAAAGTCGCTAAGGCACGAGTCCATCCTATGTATAGCATGCATCAACAATATCACATAACAACACCTGAAACATGTGTAAAAATAGGTACGCCAGCATAAAAATGCCTGTGAGATACATAGGTTTTATTATAATAGGATTCATGACTTGTAAGTTTTTAAAAAAATATATTTAATCAAAAATAGTCATGAACCTTAAAAATATTTTCTTTTATAAATCAATACTAACATTTATAAGAAATCAGATGATATAACAGAATAATGCATAGGTAAATAAATAACTAAATAAATGAGTTTGTATAAAATATATTGTTTGTAAAACAATATTTTGATAAAAAGGTTTGTAGTATATATATATATATATATATATATATATACTTTGGTTTTGAGAAAATTGAATATTAAAATATATTTCAGTTCCAAATCGTTAAACAAATAGTATATTAAATATACTTTAGTCGTCAAAATAATAATTTTCAGTAGTATATAAAAAGTATACTTTGGTTTTATTAATAACATATTAAACTATGCTTTGGTCTTATAAATAACATATTAAACTATGTTTTAATAATTAACAAAATATATGTTGGTTTTGTACAATATCACACATGAGAGCATATCAAACTATGCTTTTGGGAGTATAACTAAATATACAATAAAAATGTGATTTAAGAATGCATTCAGACCCTGAGTGCATCAAAATACACCTTTGGGATCACTCCGGCGGTTGGGAGGACCGTGCTCTATCCCCCCTCCCCCCGAAATACCACAAAGGCAATCCCTATTTGGATAAAATATCGGTTTCTAACATTCCATGACAACAGGAATAGGGTGTCAAATCCTATAGCGCTATATCATACTACCAATCGGTCTGGTGAATATAAAATAAGTACTATCCAACAATTAATTTTATAATCTTTAAAAAAAATTAGTGTTTAAACCATAATAATCATTCAATTTGTCAAAAGATAAGTACTAACATGTATAATAAATTTATACTTTGAAATCATGAACATAACAAATAGGTACACATGTTTCACCCCAAAACATTGAAAACTGTAAAAGAGGGGGCTATGTACTCACTTGAGAGTGCTTAGAAGTCTTGAACAACTACCAAGCTAGCTAGAGGGATCACGGAATCAAACGGCACCTAATATAGGTAACTAAGTAAATAAACCGGACCTAAATCGGAAGATCGGATAGAATGAGGTTTCGTAAACCAAATGAGTGAGGGAACTCATGATATGGTTTAACAAAGCCTACATACTAAAACGAAACCTAACCTAAGTGCTTACGACCCATTTCGACCCGTTTAGGTAGCTTACGCTACTTTAACGCGTCGTTCGCGTAAAATGCGTTCGGAACGCCTAACTAGTCCTATGACAATTATTATATGCCTAAACATGTTTAATTATGTTGCATAATCAGTTAAATGAAAAAAATTTGGGTTACATATTCTTAAATATCAATTCTGCATAAAATGGGCATTTTGGTCATTTTCCTAAGGCATATAAACTACCTATCATACAACTAACTAAACGAAGTGACCATAAGGTATAACCTCAGAAGGTTATTCCCTATACAACTATGGTTACAAAATATGTTTGGTCGAATCCTACTGATTGACTAAACGGGTCGGGTTCGAAAGTCTAAGCGATTGTTTAGACCGCTTATCTTACGACCCTATATAA
Source organism: Helianthus tuberosus (assembly GCA_030545235.1). Lineage (NCBI taxonomy): Eukaryota > Viridiplantae > Streptophyta > Magnoliopsida > Asterales > Asteraceae > Helianthus > Helianthus tuberosus. Next base: position 124,680,415 of record CM060369.1, on the reverse strand, counting down.
GCACTAATCTAAAAGTGACGAGTTAAACATGTTAAAACATGTTTAACAAAGTTTAAAAACAAGTTTGATATCAAGAAAAAAGGGTCTTGATACCCAAGAATAGTTTGGTTGCAAAATACGCAAGAATACGCATTTTGACCGAAACTATGACTCGTCACTACGCCTAAATAACGTGGTAATCAGTAGGTATAGTCACAAGAGACTATAACCATCATGATTACGCTCACGTTACGAAGTTCAAACGAACTTCGTGTTGACCATAGACTGGTCAAAGCAGAAAGTCAAACACTGTTTGACTTTTACGCTTAAAAACGCATAAAAGAACGAAAGAAGCTTACAAAGGGTCCAAGCTAGGAAGATATGATCTATAAATTCTTAGGTATGAAGCATTTGAGCTTCAACTTAGAGAAAATTAGATCATGTGTGAGGAAATAATGAAAATGAGGTGGGCATATATAGGATTCTGTCCACCGTTAAGATCGTTTATCGAGAACCGTGCGTTAATCATGGCCTTACACTTGGGCCCAAGGTTTTAGAATACCATGGGAACATGTAAAACCATCAAATACCAGCCCATAGGCTGCAAAACCATGGGTTAAAACCATCAAAATCTCAAAAATGGACCAAGTTCAATGTATCTGCCAGAAATTTCAAAAATGGTCCCTGCACTTGTAAAACTTTATGTTTTGCACTTTTAAGCACCGTTAACCACATTTAAAGGCTCTAAAATAAAGTTAAAGTATAGGGAACTTGAAATGTGCTCAAAAATATCTCGGATGTCGGTTCGTTTGGTCGTACGGTTGCGTTGTTCGGTTAATTACGACGGAAATCGTAATGAACGCAAAAACGATCAAAATTACGCGACGAATGGAATTTTTTCATGCCAATCACTAAAATAAAATATTTTAATGATTACATAAATTCTTGGATGTCCGGGTATATTCAGAACGTAAGATATGCGCGAAAATGCAAACTTATGCACTTTTGACGCTTTTAGTCTCTATTGATCAAATAAGTTTATTTTAGCATACCGAACCCCTCAAAGCCTATTTCTAAGCTATGTAAAGGATATTTAGGGTATGTTTAACTTATGATCAAGTTCCGTAATGTTCGTTACAGTATGAATCGGCATACTTTCGCAGTTTGTCGAAATTAGTCCCTTTAAGCGAATAAACTTGATTTCGACACACCAAACCATCCAAAACTTATTTCTAAGTTATGTAAAGGTTATTTAAGGTATGTTAAGCCTATGTCACTATTCCGTAGTGTTTGTTGCATTAAACTGATTATATTTACGCATCAGATCACGTATAATATTCTAGAAAGCGATTTAAAGCTCGAAATCGAACAAGAATTGATATGTGCAAACGATACACATATTTATACAAATCCCAAGTATGAAATACAATATTTCATTGGTTTGGTATTTGTTTGATGATTGAAGTGACACAGGTGACGCACATTCTATATCAAAACACAACACACAACGCAAACACTTTACAACGCTAATTGCTCCCGCATGCTATACGTGATTTATGAATGCTTGTACTATGTCTATACAATGTTATACTGAACAGAGTGTCACACCCCAACCGATGGAGGAAACATCGTGGCGCGATACTGAGCGAAACAGATTGTCCAGAAGTTTCCATAACAACTATATTTACCAATTATTTAGGTAACATATCCCATACCATGTCATAAAAGATAATACCATTATTACAGACAAGATCTAGTCAAATTGTTCTGTTCTGACAACTCAGATTTTCAAATACAGACAATTGTTTATTTGTTTCTAGACCTTTCCTAGCCTCGATTTCAAGCAAGCCAAGCATATAAACATCCTAAGCACATGCCACATACGTTAAAGTAAAATTCAATACATATAAATGTAAAGGTGAGCATACAAGTTTAATAGATATAATAGAGTTCGAAATCGTTACGCATAACCAGCACGTACACAGTGTAAAATGAGGCATGTTAGTTATCAGCATGAAAATATCGATACCAATGACTGCGGGTTGACTGCCCAAGGCAGTTCGTAATACACAGTCACCACTGTGAGCCATGTAACAAATTATCCTTAACAACCCCTGAGTGAACAGGTGCTGAGTCCAAACAAATAGTACTATCGTTGCTAAGGCAGGTAGACAACATTCCATGTGTAAACATAACAAACAAGCATTTATTAAGTCGCGTATAACATGCGGTAATGGTTAGCGTTAAAGTATTTCGTAGTGTATTCGATGTGATTTAGAATAAGTAACGTATGTAACACCCAAAAGTGCTTAAAGCAAAAAGGGATCGAGTATACTCACAGCGATGATGGATTGAAGGGAGCGCTTAGAGCGAGATTAGCCTGATCAGAAGGATAGCATAAAAGATAAGCGTCGCGTAAAACAGTGTAGAGTGTCAAAGGGTCAAACAGTAATCCGATCGGGTGGCCGGTCGAATGGGTGACAATCCGTTCGGATGGTCATCCGATCGGGTGACCATTCGATTGGGTTGTTGCCTCGTTTGGGATGGATGAGTTTGTGTATGATGGCTTGTCTTTTGAAGTTTTCGTTGTAGCATTTTGAAAACAGAGAAGTATCTCTACCTTTCGGGTTGGTCGATCGAACGGCTATTCGATCGGGCAGCAATCCGATTGGCGAGGCATCTCAGGTTGAGAACAAGTTCACAGCAGGATGGTCACTCGATCGGATTGCAATCCGATCGGGTGGCAATCCTTATGTATTGAACATGTTGAAAATTGTTTAAGTGTTGAAGTCAGAACATCACATGGTCGAGTGACAATCCGATCGGGTGGCAACTCGATCGGACAACAATCCGTTCAATGTTCCAAACTTCTAATGTTGAAATAAAAGTTAAGTGTGGAGTGTAGGACTTACAGTGCAAGTCGATCAGGTAGCAGTCCGGTCGGATGGCAATCCGATCGGACGGCAATCCGTCCCAGAAGACTTGGTCGTCTTCTTCCTTGGTTGTTTTGATAGTTTGTCATTTTCTCGAGATGATTTGATGACGTGTTGAACAACAAAAACCTTGTCAATACTCAGTAACCTGATCGGACAGGAATCACCCTAGTTTGACCAGTCAACTGTTCGAGACGGTGTTCCATGTTTAACCTGAAATCGGAGATCTCGTGGATAGAATCCAGATCTTGAACCGACACATCAACAAGAAGGAGTAGAAGATCAGAACAAGCTCCGATTCTATCGGTTTTGACTGCATTGAGTGTAAAAGAGTTGAAAGAAAGTTGGAAAACCCATCTTTCAATCCTTTTCACCATGAATATGTTCAGATCTATGAAAGATCTTTGTTTATTCATGTGGATATCGTTCAAATCTATGTTGTTCTTGGTGGATTGAAGCCAAAACATGAAGTTCATAAGAACACCATGATGACATCATCCTAGAACACCTTGAATCTAGTGATTTCACGGTTAAAAGTTAAGATTCAAAAGATAGAAAGGTGTAGGAGTGCGTGTAGATGAAGAAAGTACAAGATTTAGGTTGAAAACTTACAAGAATCGAGAGAAATCTGAAGAAAAGCAGGCTGGAGCGAGTGAGAGGGAGAGAGAGCGGTCAATATCAAATGATGTTGACATGAGGGGTATTTATAGGATTTCCATAAATGGAAAGGGGAGGAGAGGGTTGGTCGATCGGGTGGCTGCTCGATCGAGTGGCACCTCGATCGGGTGGCAGCTCGATTGGCTGGCAACTCGATTGGAGTGGTTTGCGCGACTAGTTTTGCTGTTTCAATTGAGATTGCGAGCGTTGCGATGCGATAGAGTTTCTTATTCAAATTACTTTTAATCCCAACTACTATATCAACATACAATCATCCTAATTTCACTTGCGTTTAGCGTTTGCGATTCGATTGCGATTGTATTGTGATTGCGTTTCGATTAATCACCACAACATAAACATAAATAAACATGCACAAGTAACACGTAAAAGGTACACACACATAAAACAATATCCAGAACCGGTAATTCGAGTTGCGAATGCGATTGCGATAAGCGATGAAGCGATAAAACATGTGATAAATAGCGATTAAACCCCGATTAGTAATAGATACTCCACATAATACAACTAACGTACAAGCATAAAGAGACTATCTACGAGTCAAAGAAGTCAAAATAGGAATTGAGCAAGGAGTGACAGATCGCAATTAGCAATCTTGTCTCCCTTTGACTTTCGAAACACGGGGTGTTACAGCCTCCCCCACTTAAGGGAATTTCGTCCCAAAATTAGGCTTCAGCCGTAACAAACAACTGCGGGTACTTCGCCTTCATGTTGCTTTCGAGTTCTCAAGTGAACTTTGTGCCTCGTTTACCTTCCCATCGAACCTTCACAATGGGAATGCGCGAGCATCTGAGCTGCTTGGTTTGGCGATCCATGATCTCGACAGGCTTTTCCACAAAGTGTAGTGTTTCGTTTACTTGAAGATCATCGAGAGGCACAAACATATCGTTCTCAGCCAGGCACTTTCTGAGGTTTGACACATGGAAAGTCGGGTGGACGTTGTTAAGTTCCTCCGGTAGTTCGAGTCTGTAGGCTACTTTTCCAATCCTTTCCAGAATCTTAAAGGGTCCAACATATCGAGGCGCGAGCTTTCCTTTCTTGCCGAATCTGACCACACCCTTCCAAGGTGATACCTTTAGGAGTACATGGTCGCCAACATCAAATTCAAGGGGCTTGCGTCATCTATCGGCGTAACTTTTCTGACGACTCCGAGCTTTCAGCAGATTGTCTCGAATTTGGAGGATTTTTTCAGTCGTTTCTTGCAGTAGCTCAGGACCGGTTAATTGCGAGTGTCCGATCTCGTGCCATACAATAGGCGATCGACATTTCCTTCCGTATAAGCCTCAAACGGTGCCATTTGAATGCTGGAATGATAACTGTTATTATACGAGAATTCGACTAACAACAGGTAAGCGTCCCAATTACCAGCGAAATCTATTACACACGAATGGAGCATGTCTTCAAGGGTACGAATCGTTCTTTCAGTCTGACTGTCGGTTTGGGGATGAAAAATGGTATTTAGATTAAGCGTAGTATCGAGAACCGTTTGAAACGTTTCCCATAGACGCGAGGTAAACCGAGCATCATGGTCAGAGATGATGTCGCGAGGCGTCCCATGTCGACAAATGATCTCATCGGTGTAGATTCGGGCTAATCTTTCTACCTTGTAGTATTCTCATATTGGCAGAAAATGAGCAGATTTTCCAAACGGTCAACGACAACCCAGATGCTGTCGTGACTTGATGGCGTACACGGGAGTTTCGTTATGAAGTCCATAGCTATACTCTCCCACTTCCACATAGGGATCGGGGGTTATTCGAGTAAGCCAGAGGGTCTTTGGTGTTCGGCCTTGACTTTCGAGCAAGTCAGGCACTTCCCAACATAGAGAGCGATATCCCTCTTCATGCCCGACCACCAGTACTTGTAGCGAAGGTCCTGGTACATTTTATCGGCACCGGGATGAATAGAATATTGAGATTTGTGGGCTTCGTCCATCAAAATCTGTCGTAAATCGGTCCGCTTAGGGATCCAAATTCGGTCCAGATAATGGAATATCCCATTCGACTTATTCACAAGATGGGCTCCATCGTGGTAGATTATTTCCTTCTTCAAAGGTCGTTCTGTAAAACAAGAATGATGGGCTTCGCGAATGAGGGTTTCGAGATGATGCTGGGCTGGAATATTAGGAATGCTATGCAGATAGCTTCGTCTGCTGAGAGCATCGGCAACGACATTTGCTTTGCCTGGGTGGTAACTAATCTCACAGTCATAGTCGTTGAGAAGTTCTACCCATCGGCGTTGACGCATATTAAGTTCTTTCTGGTTGAATATGTGTTGTAGGCTCCTATGCTCGGTGAAGACCGTGCACTTAGTACCATAAAGGTAGTGTCGCCAAATCTTCAACGCAAAAACAACTGCGCCTAGCTCGAGGTCATGGGTTGTATAGTTCTTCTCATGGATCTTGAGCTGATGAGATGCGTAAGCGATAACCTTGTCTTGCTGCATAAGAACACATCCAAGGACAAGGTTCGAGGCATCGCAATAGACTACGAAGTCGTCGTTTCCGTCTGGTAGAGCAAGGACGGGAGCATTGCAGAGCATGTGCTTGAGGGATTGGAAGGCTGACTCCTGTTTAGTTCCCCAAACAAAGGATCTGTCTTTATGCGTGAGAGTGGTAAGCGGCACAGCGATCTTAGAGAACCCTTCGATAAATCGATGATAATAACCCGCTAGTCCGAGAAAAGAACGGACTTCAGACCAGTTCTTCGGTGTAACCCAACTCTTAACAACTTCAATCTTCGCGGGATCGACATGAATACCTTGACTATTAACAATATGACCGAGGAATTGAACCTCCTCCAGCCAAAATTCACACTTGGAGAACTTGGCATAGAGTCGATTCCCCTGGAGTAGCTTGAGAACCAAACGTAGATGTTGCATGTGTTCGGCTTTCGACTTGGAATAGATCAGGATATCATCGATGAACACGATGATGAAGCGGTCCAGAAACGGTTTACACACGTGATTCATCAGATCCATGAAAACCGCGGGTGCGTTAGTTAAACCAAAAAGCATAACAACGAACTCATAGTGGTCATATCGAGTGCGAAACGCGGTTTTGGGTATATCCTCCTCTTGGCTCTGATACCATAGTGGCTCTGATACCAATCTGTCACACCCCAACCGATGGCGAAAACATCAGGGCGCGGCACTGAGCGAAACAGATTGTCCAGAAGTTTCCATAACAACTATATTTACCAATTATTTAGGCAACATGTCCCATACCATGTCATAAAAGATAATACCATTGTTACAGACAAGATCTAGTCAAATTTTTCTGTTCCGACAACTCAAATTTTCAAATACAGACAATTGTTTATTTGTTTCTAGATCTTTCCTAGCCTTGATTTCACAGCAAGCCAAGCATATAAACATCCTAAGCACCTGCCACATACGTTAAAGTAAAAGTCAATACACATAGTGTAAAGGGGAGCATACAAGTTTAATAGATATAATAGAGTTCGAAATCGTTACGCATAACCAGCACGTACACAGTGTAAAATGAGGCATGTTAGTTATCGACATGAACCTATCGATACCAATGACTACGGGTTGACTGCCCAAGGGAGTTCGTAATACACACTCACCACTGTGAGCCATGTAACAAATTGTCCTTAACAACCCCTGAGTGAACATGTGCTGAGTCCAAACAAATAGTACTATCGTAGCTAAGGCAGGTAGACAGCATTCCATGTGTAAACATAACAAACAAGCATTCATTAAGTCACGTATAACATGCGGTGACGGTTAGCGTTAAAGTATTTCGTAGTGTGTTCGATGTGATTTAGAATAAGTAACGTATGTAACACCCAAAAGTGCTTAAAGCAAAAAGGGATCGAGTATACTCACAGCGATGATGGATTGAAAGGAGCGCTTAGAGCGAGATTAGCCTGATCAGAATGATAACATAAAAGATAAGCGGCGCGTAAAACGGAGTAGAGTGTCAAAGGGTCGAACAGCAATCCGATCGGATGGCAATCCGATCGGGTGGCTGGTCGAACGGGTGACAATCCGTTCGGATGGTCATCCGATCGGGTGACCATTCGATTGGGTTGTTGCCTCGTTTGGGATGGATGTGTTTGTGTATGATGGCTTGTCTTTTGAAGTTTTCGTTGTAGCATTTTGAAAACAGAGAAGTATCTCTACCTTTCGGGTCGGTCGATCGAACAGCTGTTCGATCGGGCAGCAATCTGATTGGTGAGGCTTCTCAGGTTGAGAACAAGTTCACAGCAGGATGGTCACCCGATCGGATTGCAATCCGATCGGGTGGCAATCCTTGTGTATTAAACATGTTGAAAAGTGTTTAAGTGTTGAAGTCAGAACATAACATGGTCGAGTGACAATCCGATCGGGTGGCAACTCGATCGGACGGCAATCCGTTCATTGTTCCAAACTTTTAATGTTGAAATAAAACTTAAGTGTGGAGTGTGGGACTCACAGTGCAAGTTGATCGGGTAGCAGTACGGTCGGACGGCAATCCGATCGGACGGCAATCCGATCGGACGGCAGTCCATCTCAGACGACCTGGTCGACTTCTTCCTTGGTTGTTTTGATAGTTTGTTGTTTTCTCGAGTTGATTTGATAATGTGTTGAACAACAGAAACCTCGTCAATACTCAGTAACCTGATCGGACAGGAATCACCCTAGTCTGACCGGTCAACTGTTCGAGACGGTGTTCCATGTTTAACCCGAAATCGGAGATCTCGTGGATAGAATCCAGATCTTGAACCGACATATCAACAAGAAGGAGTAGAAGACCAGAACAAGCTCCGATTCTATCGGTTTTGAGTGCATCGAGTGTAAAAGAGTTGAAAGAAAGTTGGAAAAACCATCTTTCAATCCTTTTCACCATGAATATGTTCAGATCTATGAAAGATCTTTGTTTATTCATGTGGAAATCGTTCAGATCTAAGTTGTTCTTGGTGGATTGAAGCCAAAACATGAATTTCATAAGAACACCATGATGACATCATCCTAGAACACCTTGAATCTAGTGATTTCACGGTTAAAAGTTAAGATTCAAAAGATAGAAAGGTGTAGGAGTGCGTGTAGATGAAGAAAGTACAAGATTTAGGTTGAAAACTTACAAGAATCGATAGAAATCTGAAGAAAAGTGGGCTGGAGCGAGTGAGAGGTAGAGAGAGCTGTCAACATCAAATGATGTTGACATGAGGGGTATTTATAGGCTTTTCATAAATGGAAAGGGGAGGAGAGGGCTGGTCGATCGGGTGGTAACCCGATCGGGTGGCAGCTCGATCGGCTGGCCACTCGATTGGAGTGGTTTGCGCGACAAGTTTTACTGTTTCAATTGCGATTGCGAGCGTTGCGATGCAATAGAGTTTCTTATTCAAATTACTTTTAATCCCAACTACTATATCAACATACAATCATCCTAATTTCACTTGCGTTTAGCGTTTGCGATTCGATTGCGATTGTATTGCGATTACATTTCGATTAATCACCCCAACATAATCATAAATAAACACGCACAAGTAACACGTAAAAGGTACACACACATAAAACAATATCCAGAACGCGTAATTCGAGTTGCGAATGCGATTGCGATAAGCGATGAAGCGATAAAACATGCGATAAATAACGATTAAACCCCGATTAGTAATAGATACTCCACATAATACAACTAGCGTACAAGCATAAAGAGACTATCTACGAGTCAAAGAAGTCAAAACAGGAATTGAGCAAGGAGTGACAGATCGCAATTAGCAATCTTGATTCCCTTTGACTTCAATCTTGACTTTGACTTTCGAAACACGGGGTGTTACACAGAGGTTGCTAAGGATCACATCTCTTTACTTCACGTGTTCGCTGAACATGTGACGCGCATACTCTACAACGCATTCTCGTGGTTAAGTTGTAATCATTGTTTGGTAGTTACTTGCTTTTGCCCGTTACGTGATACATGCTGGTTATACGTAAACGCTTTCTATACTATATGCTATGCAAACTTGCGTACTCACCTTTACATTTTATGTATTGACTTTATTTTAACCTATGTGACAGGTTGATAGGATGCAATGTTGTGATGAAACAAGCTAGGAAGTCTAGAAACCAGCTAAATAAAATCTGAGTTGTCGGAATAGTATTTGTCTATGAGACTCGCTATCTGTAATGACTATTACTGCTTTATATGTTGGTAGTATGGGATATTAACGTTAAATATATTGTCATTTAATAGTTGTTATGGATTCTCTTGAACAATCTGTTTCGCTCAGTGCCATGCCCCGATGTTTCCGCCATCGGTTGGGGTGTGACAGATTGGTATCAGAGCCATAACTATAGGGAATTAGGTCGAGTCGTGTAGAATTGACCTAGTCTATAGTCTAAGTACCAACAGACCGCTTCGTGCAAACCAAGTAGGGGTTTCGTACGAACCTACTCTTATTACTCTCATTCGGCTCGCGAAAACTACATCTTTGTGCGAACATCGCATACTACAGCTTCGCGCGAAGACAGTCTTTCCTATGGCTGAAACACTACTTGCCTTTCCAAAGGCAGACACAATATACATGTTTTCGAAAACACTCGTATAACACAAATGAGTGATTGTGTCGAGAATAGGTGTGAAGACCAAGAACTCTCGATAATATCACTTATTCTACGCGTATTTTACTCTCAGCACGAGAATTTTCGTTGGGTTAGGAGTGACATCCATATCTCGACGAGAATTCTCCATCTCTATCTCGTGGTTTTGCCACATTTTCAGGAACTAAGCTGTTAAGTTAGGGGTGAAACCCGCATCTTAATGACCACTTCCACTCCCTGCCTTGATTTTTACAAAACTCTCACCGAAGTCTCAATTGTTCTAACGACTTGAGTCACGTAGTAAATGGAAGGATGAGTGTCGTTCACCGCGTTGCGGTGAGAGCACAGTCTACTAGGCCAAGGGTGTACTCGGAGTCGTTGTGAATAGTTGAATCACCTTGGGAAGTCGATGTCTAACACCCAAGACACTCTGTTTCGATTCTGAGTCCGCAGCCGCTGATTTTATGAGTTATCGATTTTATGTGTGTTTATATGTTATATGTTTTGATTTTTGGAGATTTTATCGCTTTTCGCTCCCCGCTTTACTAAGCGCGCACAACTCTTTGTAACTTAAAATTTTAACTAATCGTAGACGAACTAAGAACTCTCGTATGCTACTCGCTATCACATACTACTTTACTCGCTATACTACTCGTAAAACTACTCGTTACGCAACTTGCTATCTCTCGCAGATCTCGAACGTGATACGTGATACGCGACTTTGAAAGATAGGTGAATACCTGCAAAATATAGGTGAATACGTGCCAAATATGTGCTTACGTGGATTATGTGCTCCTACGTGCCTCTGTGCTTATGTGTATACGTGCCTACGTGAATATGTGCCTATGTGTTTATGTGCCGACGTGTTCCTGTGCTTTAACTAGAAATAATAAGGGATGTTTTACGAATGCTAAACTTTTCGAAACCCGATATAATCAAATCTCGCCTAAATCATATGACGATGTCTGCTGCAGACAATGTCGTCATTTGGTTCGCATACGCAACGCGCTGCTCGACGAAACCATGCTGACAAGCGCATCGCTTCGCTGGTAGCCAAGGAAATGGCTAAAGTCATACCTCAGATCATCAGTGAGATCAACGAGGTCAGCATCAAATCCTCTGTTGAATCAAAGAGCGACTCTCCAAAAGCGCATTTCAGCTTTAAGCAATTCAAGGCATGCGGTCCTACAAACTTCACTGGTGAAGATGGACCCAGTGCTATGTTACAGTGGTTTGACTCTATCGAAGTCACCTTCAGGCAAAGTGGATGCCCATAAAATCTGCGTACTGTGAATGCTACTGGAGTTTTTCAGTCCAGGGCTCTGGACTGCTGAGTGCAACAGGTGCGGTAATGATTCAGCTTATGGCCTTTCTTGGGAGAAACTCAGGGAGCTTATCATGAAGGAGTTATGTCCTCCACATGAGGTTCAAAAGTTGGAGAAAGAATTCTGGCATATCAAACAGGATGGAGGTGACAACGCTGGTCTCACCGCTCGCTTCAAGCAGCTCAGTATCATCTGTCCCAGTCAGGTGGCAACACCTGATATGACAATCAAGAAGTATATTCGAGCTCTCCCCGACTGTGTAGCTAACTTTGTTCAAGCGGCTAAACCTGCTACCATTGAGGAAACTTACCAACTCGCAGCTGAGATCAACGATAAGCACGTCTTAGCTGGGTATTTCAAGACCTCAACCAAGAGTCTCAATCAAGTCACCGCTACTCCCGCCACCGACAGTGCAGCATCACAAGTTCAAAGTCTTCACGCCAGAATCGCGAGCACAAGGGTAACAACAACAAGAACTACGCTACTACCGTCGCTCCTCTCAACGCTATCCCTGTACAACCCAACACTCAGAACCGTCAGGTTGCAGCACCTGTCACCAACGCACCGCCTACTAAGTGTGCGTATACTGGTGTTCATCCTCTCTACCCTACTTGCACCTACCATCACCCTGCAGGGGTGAATTGTCGTTTCTGTGCAAACTACAACATTTATGGGCACTTTACTGCTCACTGCCGTTCAGGCCCACGCCAACAAGCTCAAGCTATTCCAGCTCCACCAGCTCTACTTCCCTCTCCTCAGGTCAACCAAGCAGCTCCTGCGCCCGCTGTTCATGCACGAGCTTGCTACTCTTGTGGTGACTCGAATCACTTTGCTAACGTCTGCCCAAATCAAGTTGTGAAACAAGAACCGCAACAGCAACCGCAACAACAGTAGCAGCAACCACAACAAGCAGCACGCAGAAGAACTTTCAACATCAACGTCCGCCAGGCTCAGACTGACAACAATGTTGCCAATGGTACGTTCCTCGTTAATGGTATTTATGCTTCGTGTTTATTTGATACTGGAGCCGATAACTGTTTTGTGTCTTTTGAATTCGAAAAGCTTCTAAACCGTAAACCCGCTAACCTCCCAACGACGTTCGACGTAGAAATTTCCACCGGAAGAACCGTCACCGTAAGTTCCGTTCTCCATGATTGTACTCTCGGACTCAACAATCATGTTTTCCCGATCGATCTCATCCCGATGCAACTTGGTAGTTTCGATATCATAGTAGGCATGGATTTTCTTCGTGAAAATCATGCCCAAGTCATTTGTTTCGAAAAGATGTTTCGTTTCTCTCTTTCAAACGGTGATCAACTCTGTGTTTATGGCGAAGTATCCTCGAAAGAACTGAAACTTATGTCGCGCATTCAAGCAAGCAAGTATCTCCGCAAAGAATACTTGGCTTTCTTAGCTCACATCGTAGTAGCGGAGAAGGAAAAAAAGCCGATGGAAAAGGTACTTGTGGTTCGTGATTTTCCTAATGTCTTTCCTGACGATTTACCCGGTCTACCCCCGACTCGTGATATCGATTTTCGTATTGACCTCATCCCTGGAGCTAATCCTGTCGCTAAAGTCCCTTATCGCCTCGCACCATCAGAAATGCGTGAACTTTCTAGTCAACTCCAGGAATTACTTGATAAAGGCTTCATACGCCCTAGCACATCTCCATGGGGCGCACCTATCCTTTTCGTGAAAAAGAAGGATGGATCGTTCCGAATGTGCATCGACTATAGGGAACTCAACAAGCTTACCATCAAGAACCGCTACCCTTTACCCCGAATCGACGATTTATTTGATCAACTGCAAGGCGCTACGTGTTTCTCTAAGATCGATCTACGCTCTGGTTATCATTAACTGCGAATTCATGAACAAGATATCCCTAAAACCGCTTTCGTACCTGTTATGGCCATTACGAATTCGTGGTCATGCCTTTTGGTCTTACAAACGCACTCGCGGTCTTCATGGATTTGATGAACCGTGTGTGTAAACCCTTTCTTGATCGCTTCATCATCGTGTTTATTGATGATATCCTCATTTATTCGAAATCGAGTGTCACGGCCCCAGCCCCGGTTTGACCCGGTCAGGAGCCGCGGGACAGGAACCCGTGGTATTTATTAATTGATGCGACAGCGGAAGATTTTTCACATGATCTTTTAAAACTTGAACTGCCCGATTATTTTATTTCATAATTCGGGATAAACCCCGTAAGTTACAATAGAGGAATTTCACAAGTAAATTCCCTGATTTATAAAACATGTTTATTCATTTTAACTGAGCCACTTCTTCAAGCTTGTTAGTGCTCCGTAGCACGTTTTCCTTGATTTACAGCAGGTCGCCTGAAACATGTTTTAAAAATATTTTATCAGCGGGGAAATGCTGGCGAGTTATTCAAATGTGATAAAACGACACATGGTTATAAATTACAGCATAAGAGCGATTACAATGGCTTCTATCTTATTTTTATCTGGCGCCGTGTCACCTGGTGACGATGGTCATACTACTATTGGGTCTTTCCCCAAGTAGTGACGTTTATCACTTTTAGGATTTATTAGCCTAACGTGTGAGAAATTAGTAATGTGCACAATACCCCACTAGCCAATGATTCAAAATAACCACGACTTAATCCCTGTAATTATAACTTTTGAAAATGGAGTATTGTAAAATACTTTTGATAAAAGAGAATAACTCACATTGCAGATTTATACGGGCAGAGTTTAGCCTACTGATTAGCCTTGTAACCTAATTTAAATACAATGCACATGAACTAGGTCAGTAACTAATACAGCATTTAGGATAACTCACGAGACTAAAACCTTCACAACGAATGACAAAGTGCTATACTTAAACATCCGTCGAATTCACGACTAATGACAAAGTATGGCCCTAATGTGGGCAGCACTTAAACATCCATTGGATAGTTTTTATCGATCAGACATTGAATTGTAGCAGCGATCGAGTTAATACCCTGTATCGTAGCAGCACCTCGCTATTATAAAAGTAAATTTTGAATTTGAGCAGCCAAACTTCGTTTTTATGGAATGATTTCGACACCAGAGGACTGCTCGTAGCCCAATCTATTTATAGGTGAAATTTGAGTCTCACGCGGCCCGCGTGAGCCTTCGCTCAACCTTTACGCGGCCCGCGTAGCCACCTAGTCTACGTGTAGGGTTGATGTGTCACAAGTAGGTATGCCAGGTGGACAACATGTGGACCGGGAACGCTTATCCGGTCAACCCAAGTTTGACGCGGCCCGCATCATCTTAAGCTTGGCCTTTACGCGGCCCGACTGAAGACCATATTTCTTGATTTTTGATATGGATTTAGGGTTTCAGGGGTCCGGGTTTTCACTAACGGTTAAATTTGGGACATTTTTGAAGGTCCTTACATCCTCCCCACCTTATTTAAAATCTCGTCCTCGAGATTTATTGAAATAAGTAAGGATACTTTCGCTTCATCTCTGATTCTAGCTCCCAAGTATACTCGGGTCCTCTCTTTGAATCCCATTTGATTTTGACCAGCACTAGTCGTTTGTGCTTGAGAAATTTGACTTTTCTGTCTTCGATTTGAAGCGGTTTTTCTACGAATTTCAACTTTTCATTTACCTCTACATCTTGAAGAGGTACTACCAAAGATTCGTCAGATAGACATTTCTTGAGGTTGGATACATGAAACACATCATGTACTCCAGCTAGCTCCTCTGGTAGTTGTAAACGATAAGCAACTGGTCCTATTCGTTGGATCACTGGGAATGGTCCAACGTATCTTGGACTTAGCTTTCCTTTCTTACCAAACCGAACTACTCCTTTCCAAGGAGAAACTTTCAATAGTACTCTGTCTCCAACTTGGAATTCTAACGGCTTGCGCCAATTGTCTGCATAACTCTTCTGGCGATCTCGAGCCGTTTTCAGTCTTTCCTTGATTTGAGTAATCTTGTCGGTAGTTTCTTGTACTATTTCAGGACCTGATAATTGGCTCTCTCCTATTTCTGCCCAACAAACTGGAGTTCGACACTTTCGTCCATAGAGTGCTTCGAATGGGGCAGCTTCTATGCTTGCATGATAACTATTGTTATAGGAGAATTCAATTAAAGGTAGGTGGTCATCCCAATTACCACCAAAAACTATTACACAAGCCCTAAGCATGTCCTCCAGGGTTTGGATCGTCCTTTCACTTTGTCCGTCTGTTTGCGGATGATATGCAGTACTTAAATTTTGTCGGGTTCCCATTGCTTCCTGGAAACTTGTCCAGAAATGGGAAGTGAAACGACTATCCCTATCCGATACAATGGAGAGTGGGACTCCATGTAAGGATACAACTTCATCTACATACAACTTGGCTAACCTTTCCATGGTTTCTTTCATTGGTAGAAAATGAGCTGATTTGGTTAATCGATCTACAATTACCCAAATCGCGTCATTACCTTTTCTGGTTTTGGGTAACTTAGTAACAAAATCCATAGTTATAAGTTCCCATTTTCGTACAGGCATTTCTAATTGTTGAAGTAGCCCTGAAGGTTTCTGGTGTTCCGCCTTAACTTGTGAACAAGTAAGACACTTAGAAACGTATCTAGCTATGTCCTTTTTCATTCCTATCCACCAGAAATTATTTCTTAAATCTTGATACATCTTATTATTTCCTGGGTGCATGGTATATCTAGATTTATGGGCTTCCTCTAAGATCTTATTTCTTAATTCTCCCTGCTTAGGTACCCAAATCCTTTTCTTATGGAATTTCCAGATTCCATCAACTCCTTGCTCCAATTCCTTTATTCTTCCTTTCATTCCTTCAGCATCATCCTTGATTGCTGTTTCCTGAACATTCTTTAATTGTTCCGTTAAGTCTAATTGTAAACTTAATCTAAGAGCACGAACTCGTCGTTGTTTCTCATGGTACTTACGACTTAAGGCATCTGCCACTACATTTGCCTTTCCTTCGTGATATTGAATATCACAATCATAGTCACTTAGGATCTCCATCCATCTTCTTTGCCTCATGTTTAATTCTTTTTGCCCAAATATGTATCTTAAACTCTTCTGGTCTGTATAGACAGTAAATATACTTCCATAAAGATAGTGTTTCCAAATTTTAAGGGCAAAAATTATGGCTCCTAATTCTAAGTCATGAGTCGTATAGTTTTCATCGTGCTTTTTTCAATTGCCTTGAGGCATACGCAATTACCTTCTTGCGTTGCATTAGCACACATCCTAATCCTAGCTTAGAGGCATCACAGTAAACTTCAAAATCCTCTGTTCCTTCTGGCAAAGCTAGAATTGGGGCATTTGTTAACTTTTGTTTTAAAATCCTAAAAGCCTCTTCTTTTCTGGGTCCCCATTCAAACTTAACTGTTTTACATGTTAGCTTAGTTAATGGTACAGCTATTTTGGAAAAATCCTTAATAAACCGTCTATAGTATCCGGCTAACCCTATAAAACTTCTAATTTCCATTGCTGATTGTGGAACATTCCATTTGGTAATTGCTTCTATTTTAGAGGGATCTACGTGAATACCTTCGTGATTCACCATGTGTCCTAAAAATTGCACCTCCTGTAGCCAAAATTCACACTTCGAGAATTTGGCATAAAGTTTCTCTTTTCTTAACAAAGTTAAGAGTGCGTGCAGGTGTTTACAATGCTCGTCTTGACTTTTGGAATAAATAAGTATATCGTCTATGAAGACAATTATAAATTTATCCAAATACGGTTTACAGATCCGATTCATCATGTCCATAAATGATGCAGGTGCATTCGTTAGTCCAAAGGGCATGACTGTAAACTCGTAATGACCATACCTAGTTCTGAAAGCAGTTTTAGGTATGTCTTCTTCTTTTACCTTCAATTGATGATATCCGGAGCGTAAATCTATCTTAGAAAAGTATCTAGCTCCTTGAAGTTGATCGAATAGATCATCAATCCTAGGTAATGGGTATCGATTCTTAATTGTAACTTTATTTAATTCCCTATAATCAATACGCATTCTCATTGAACCATCTTTCTTTTTCACAAACAACACTGGAGCTCCCCACGGGGATGAACTAGGTTGTATGAATCCTTTGCTTAGTAATTCATCTAATTGCTTTTTCAATTCTAGCATTTCAGTGGGTGCTAACCAATAAGGTGCCTTAGCTATCGGTGTAGTTCCAGGTATTAGATGAATTCTAAATTCAACTTCCCTATCAGGTGGTAATCCAGGTAATTCTTCTGGGTATTCTGATACTACAGGAATGTCCTTAAGTTCCTTACCCTTAGTGCTAATGATTACCGAAATCATATACACTATTCCTTGCTTTCATTCATAATTAGAAACTTTCATTACTGATATGAACTTCATGGGTTTTCGCGGCTTATCTCCTGTAACCATGATTACTTCTTCAGTGGGTGTACGAATTTCTATGGAGTTCTTATCACATAGGGTTCGAGCATGATTGGCTACTAACCAATCCATTCCTAATACGACATCGAATCCAGCTAAATTCATAGGTAACAGGGTTGCAGAGAATTTATGACCTGAAAGTTCTATATTTCCTTCTCGCAAAACCTTATCTATTTTAACAAAATTCCCATCTGCCGTTTCTACTGTAAAAATCTGCCTAAGGTTGGTTAAGGGTAGGTTAAGAGCTTGGCAGAATGAAGTATTTATAAAACTTTGGTTTGCACCAGAGTCAAATAATACTTTTGCATAGACGTTGTGAACTAAGAACGTACCAGCTATTACGTCCGGAATTAATTCTGCTTCTTGTGTAGTCAACTGGAAGGCTCTTGCGTTTTTCTTGGTAGCTCCTTCTGCGGGTTTAGCTTTGTTATCAGCTGGTTTGGCCAATTTAGGGCAGTCTGGCCTAAAAATGTCCAGCTTCTCCGCAGTTGTAGCAGATTGTTACTTTCTTCTTCCTGCAATCTTCTTCTTGGTGTCCCGGAATTTTGCAGAAATTGCAATACCCCTTGCATCTTCCAAAATGCTTCCTTTTACAGGCATTTCAAAATGGAACAGTGGAAGGTCGCATGTTTCCCTTTTTCTTGAAGTTGATACTATTACCCACACGAAATCCCTGGGTAAACTTTTGGGCCACTTCCTTTTTCCGGTTTTCTTCTCTTATGCATACCAGTCCGTTAGTTAGGGTATTAGCTAATTCTACAGCATCGTCAATAGTGCATGGTCTCGCAGCCTTGACGATATCTCGAATTTCGCCAATCAATCCCCAAATATAGCGGGAAATAAGCACCGGTTCTGGCGAAGCCAGGGTTGGTACTACTCTCGCATACTCGAAGAATGTTGAAGTATACCCTCGACAGTCTACATCCACCATCCGGTGGTTCAGAAATTTATTTGCCATTTGTTCCTTTTCATACTCGGAACAAAATTTTCTTTCCATCAGCTGTTTAAATTCTTCCCAACTCATGGCATAGGCCATATTTCTTCCTTTGGCTTGAAGTACCGTATTCCACCATTCTAGCGCCCCTTCTTTGAAAAGATGCGACGCTGTAAGGCCCTCACTTGCGTTTAGTAAAAACGACATCCAAAAGATGCAAGAAACACAACTTTCAACATGGACAAATCTTTCGCAATTTAAAAGCTAAAAACGCTAAGTCATTAATTCATGATTTTTAACAAAATTTGGGCATGACCCGTCCATAAGACGAGTATATCCCTGTTTTAACCATCAACAAAACAAACAAGTCTACAACCCGTTCAATTAGACACGACTAAGAACCATACATCAAGTGTCAAAAAGTGTAACCACTAACAACGTTATACAAAAAGAACGAGCATTTGACCCAAAACATTAATACGTAATAGCGGAAGCGCTTGATAACCATAAAGTGTACATACGCTCGCTCCAAATTGCCAAGTCGCCTAAATTGAGGATTTACCTACATTCAACATAATAAATAGATTAGTAATTCGCCACTAACAATTCTAGATAATAAACCCATTCGTTTCATTCTCGGATTATCATCATTTAATCACTTTGCTAACCGTTAAACGGTTCATTACATGCTTACCTCAAATAGAGGCTAAGCATACTTTACTTAACATACCCGTTAGGAACGGATACTAGCATCATTACATCGCTTTCATTCGATTTGTTCATAATGAACAATCATAGTCATTACATTCTTACATCATACCTCGATCCGAGGAAAAACGGATCGAGTAGGCTTTCGTCCATTACATACATAACTTCCCATACCCGGTTCGACTAAAAGTACCGGATATGATGTGTTAACTTTCGTATTTTAATCATTCCTCAACATCCGTTTATGACAGATCTAACTTTACTTTCAACAATCAGATATCTTCAACATTCACGGTTCCAACATAACAATTCAGTACACTAGAGATTATTATTCATATGACAACATAATAAAAACATAAGGTGTACACTAACGTACCTCGATCTTGTGTGCCTTCCGATTTCCTAATACTTGAACCTTCTTCCTTCACGCCTATATTAACACATTCATTCATTCATTTAGTACAACCAATCTCATTCCATTATTTTCCAAATTTCACATTTTTATTCTTTCAAGCATTTCATCAAACACTTGGCGGGTTTCGCATTTTTGGGACATTTACTCAACTAACTAAAACATGTATCTAATCTAGTTCTTTTAATTATTCAACAATAATCAAGCAAACCTCATTCCATATCAATTCATCTAGTGTTTAAGCATCATTAACAGAATTATTCATCAACGATTCACATGCATGACACTACAAATCATCCTAATTCACATCTCAATTTCATATAGTGGGTTTTCACTAGAATCTTTCAAATAACCTAGAATCAAACATGATTCTTTTTCTAGAAGGTAACCCTAACTCAGATTTCTCACATTTAGACACCGAATTCGAGATTGGGTTAAACCCCTCATTCTACAAATCATCAAATTCAGAAAATTAAACTTACCACTTCACTAATTAGGGTTAGATAATCGAAGAACTTGAGACATGCAACATATTAGACTTGAATTCTTTGATCAATTGAGTGAGTTAGCAAGAACAAGGGTTTTCACCTTGCTCCCCCTGTTCGATCGATCCCAGCCACGCACACCAGGAGTGTGTGATTTGGGTTTTTACTTCTTTCAATCCCCTTCTTTTGTTATTTTCACATGTGGCCCCCTCTAGTTTGTATTGTTATTAAATTTTAGGCTTTATCATTCATCTTACTAGTATTTGAAACATTTACATTTACTAGGTTAAACCTTTAATAAATTTAGCTCGGATGTCTAACGGTTATTTTTGGGGTGTTACAAGTCTACCCCCCTTAAAGGAGGTTTCGTACCCGAAACCTTTCCCATTCCAACTAAACCACTTCTATTCCTATTTTTTCATCTATTCATTCACAATGCTTAATACAACATAGATGCATTCAGGATCTTGGCAAGAGTTTCATTCATGCATAAACGTATTTGTACGCATTGACCCTCCGTTCTTAAATCAAGCAAATTACCTTCATAATCACATATAAGTTAGAATCTGATCCAGAGTTTTTATTAGTGTCGTTTTCACTTTATAATGCTAGTTCCTAGCATACATCATCACTAGCGGTTTGTTCATTGAAATTTATTCCAAATGCATACTATTAGTCGTACAAGCTTATGCTTACGGCTTGTTTCTATCTTTCTAAATAAGCGTAACATATTCATACATTTACTAATATAAATAAATCGATTTATTTCATTCCGTACACGAATCATGCACGATATAATTCATTATTGTAGTCATGATCAGCAAACCCCATTATCCCATTACTAACGTTCTTCTAATTACTTTCTTGTTCATATGAGCGCTTAGCATAACATTATACGTATACTATAAACATTTAATGACTTAGTGATACTAATACAAAGCTACCCACTTCCTAATTACTTTTTCATACTTAATATAAATATAAAGCATCATTCTACGGTTACTACCGTCACTTGAACTAATTACAAGTTTGAGTTTAGCCTCAAATTTAATCCTTCGCACACTTTATTATTAGCTCCTTGCATGAACTACTTATGATAACAACTAGGTATGTTGTGTACGAGCACCATATGTGCGTTTAACCAATTCAACTCAACTTTCATTTAAGTCCTTTAAATCTTCCTCTTAATGACATTCATACCTTCTCACGCTGACCATTACAGGTCAATCATTGTATACCATACCATAATTATTCTACCATTCATTTTGTTCACATTTACAAATAAGTCTACGGATTCTTAATCATTAATCAAGAATTAAACAGTTTACTAACCTTGCCTTCAATGCATAAGTCAGTTATCCGGGTGCCGGATCGATCTGCTTATTTATATGTATCTTCCTTACCAGAATTGGTCTCATTCATTCATGAAATATGCTCCCACTCGTGGGCATCCTTCCACTAACTTCATTACTTATCATCTCACTAAGAATTCCATCATATTTTTCTATAAATAATAGTTAGCACATAACCCTTCATATTTGCGTCCTACAGGGTGTTTGTTCGCCGATTGTCTCTTTCACAATTTTCTTAAGTACATGCTAAAACATATCATACATTTCATTTCTTACATACTATCCTTTCATTTTATTGATTATTTCGTCAACTTTCGCAGTTTGACCTTTCACGGTCAGACTAACACCCCCTTACTTATTGTGGCCGCATCGAGGTACACGTTAGTACCTTATACTCGCATAATTGCAAGGACTTCATTTACTTCGTTTGGCTTTTCGGAAATCTAATTGTAAATACATTCTTACATATGGGTATCAGTTATCCTACTCTGATACATCATTCTCTAGTCGAGCCCTAAGCTCCTATAAAATATATAATCTTTTTATACATACCTGGCGCGGGTCAAATCCCTTGACTCGCTATTCATACTTTGCGACGGTTAATACTTTCCAAACTGTGACAATGCGTTCCCATACATTATGCTCACCTATAAGTAATAAACTTGACAACTCGAACATTAAATACCGGGTTCAAATGGCGATCGCCATTTGACCCGTATGACTCATTTGAGTTTCGTTTTTAGTTTTTATTCTTATTTGTTTAATTCAACTTCATTTACGGATTCGAACTTTTAATTTATTACCTTTCATTCTTACTGGTTTGACCCGTGCTTGCTTACGGATCCAACCTTTCGTTCCTTACATGGTTGAATCCATTTCTCAGATTCAAACATTTTCATATGTACCCTTCGTTCTTCTGTCGTATCATTTACCATGTCATTTCTTATGATATGCTTTCGTATTAATCTTCTACATTCAACATCAAGTGTTGGGTCCTAGCACTTAATTCCATGTCCTAATTCATGTAGCGCGTCTCAACGCGACACTCTACATCCTATTTCTAGTGGTGTTCCCACCCTTCTTTCTTAAGTTTGTCTTACATTCAATCGTAGGCTTATACTTTTCATTCTTATCTTTCTTTCTTTCTTATATTGATCCGTTCCTTTAAGAATCGTTAGACCCCTTTTTGCTAGCTTGACCGGACATAAGTGAGATGATTCTCATGTTTTTCTCGAGCTTCGGTCAATACATGACCATCCCTTAATATACCATTTCCATTTATTTGTTCACCGTATTAGGTGTTAATTCACCTACGTTCTCTAACATGTCTTTTACTAATGAGTATTCTACTTTACACGTTGTATTTCTGACGTAATACTTCCAGCATTTGTAAATAATTATTATTCACTGACTTCTACAATATAACCTTTTAAGGTCAACCCCCACCCAGTACCTTTGTATATAAGTATTGTAGTACGGGTTGTTCTTACTTTCAATTCGAACACACTTACAAAACGTCTTTAGCTAACATCTGAACTATTATCCTTTCCATAGCTTTCATTAACATTTCCATGTTCTCATTTATTTATACGTTCCACTTAATTTCAATTCCACACAACTAAACTATCATCAATCATAACACTTAATTCATCTAGTACGTAACACATTAACTCTTTACTTAAACAATTGTGTCTAATGGCCATCCCTGGATATCCCTATACTGTTGACTTTCAGAAAGTCAACTGTCTCGTTTACACACTTCAAACCTTTGAACATGTATTCATCTAAATATGGTAGGTCATAATAATAATAATATCCTACGTATTTCATACTCGTATTGTGCAAGATGTACAATTTACGTGATCCTCTAAACAATACAAATATACATTCACATACACGTACTTTCACATGCTAATGCTCCATGATTTTACAATTAGCAAATTTCATTCGAAGCAACTATATAGCATAATTTCAACATATCCTTTACTAATTAGCTCGTATGATTCACATTTAGCACATATTCGCCTCTTAATCATACTAAAGCAAATCATTAAATACACATAAGCATCACACCATTCATGTACAAGGTACAAGCCTCTAATGCATAATTCTATCAAAGCATACATTCATCCGAATTTTCATACGAATTCCATCTAACTCACATTCTTCAAATTATTTTCACCACTAATCTCATCATTTTTATATTTATTTATTAACAATTCCGGTTCCTTCACATATCCAAGTACTTTAGTCTATATTTACTTCCTTCATTATTCATTATCAGACGTTTCTAACTCCACTTTATACATTCGTCATTCATTTCACGCCATTCCATACGTTACATTCGACTTTTATAAATTTTACTTTATCGCCGACGATCTACATAACTTTACATAACTTATTATATCTTCTAATACCTTGACAGGAACATAAAACGGGCATTTCTGAGAAGTATGGGAACTTAAATCATAATTCACAAGTTTCAATACATCATAATTCATTAGTCCGTAATTACTTCATTCGCATTCTTATATTTTAAACTTTACTTACTTTTTAAACTTTCAGCGTTCATTCGTGTCATTCGACACATTACCTTCGACCTTTACAAATTTCTTTCCTTCGTAACCATCATTTGTGATTACATATGTCTTATTAGGCCTTACGTGAACCCTACATAATCATTAGACAGGCTTTCAGACAACTCGGGAACTCGAAACGCGAAAAATAACACAAATTGAAAAGTTCCGATGGACCGGACTTCCGCTAGCCGTCGGCGACGGTCTAGCCTCCCGTCGGCGACGGGCTCAGGAATGTGGCGTCGGCCACTGTTACCCGTAGACAGGAAATCAAGGTGTCGGCAGCCAGGGGGCGTCGGCGACGGGTACTCGGCCGTCGGCGACAGCCCGCCATTTATTAATCTGTTGTTTCTTCAATTTTCTAAGTGTTTTACTCTTTTTCGGGTCCGTTTCCAGCCGTACGGTCCCTGGAATTCATCGTTTCGCCCTCCAAAATTATTCCTTTACATACTTAACTTAACTTTATACCACAAACACATTACTCATACTTGTATTTATCAAAAACTTAAATTGTTACCTCATTGGCGATCTTGGAGCGAGCATACTTTTGAACGAGCCATCGGTTTGAGTTCAAGCATCACATCTTATGCTCGAATCCCTCAAACCTTGGCTCTGATACCAACTTGTAAGGCCCTCACTTGCGTTTAGTAAAAACGACATCCAAAAGACGCAAGAAACACAACTTTTAACATGGACAAATCTTTCGCAATTTAAAAGGTAAAAACGCTAAGTCGTTAATTCATGATTTTTAACAAAATTTGGGCATGACCCGTCCATAAGACGAGTATATCCCTGTTTTAACCATCAACAAAACAAACAAGTCTACAACCCGTTCAATTAGACACGACTAAGAACCATACATCAAGTGTCAAAAAGTGTAACCACAAAAAACGTTATACAAAAAGAACGAGCATTTGACCCAAAACATTAATACGTAATAGCGGAAGCGCTTGATAACCATAAAGTGTACATACGCTCGCTCCTTCGTTACCTGCAAACTCAGCTGGTTTACAGGCAAGAAACTCCTTGTAAGTGCAACCAGGTGTTGCAGGTTTCATTTTCTTAAGGAGTGGAGCTTGCATCCCATCGTTGTCATTATTAGTATGGTTGCCGCCTCCGTTTACACTATTACTGAAATTATCACCATGTGTACGTTTGCTAGGAATAATTTGTTGAGGTTCGATTGGATTTCGAGCAGCAGCAAGTATTGCTGGAATAGCCTTGGCTATTCCCTGAGCAACGATATTCTCGATATCTTGCCTATTCAGAAATTGATCCTCATTGTTATGCTCAGATTGAGTAACTTCATTATCGGGTTCATTACCAGCATGTGCCATCTGGTAATTAATTTATATAAGTAATTAGTATAAAATAATTAATAACTAAATATAACAAAATAATTGCACATAATTATAAAGCATGTATAGTCAAAATGGTCAATTTCTCAACTTTCATTTTTATATATTATATTATGCATCCTTACACACTTGTTATCTTACAAAAGTTTTATTCTTAGGTTATTTTACATAATTATATTTTTATTATTATATTATTATTATTAAACACATACTTCCACCATCCCGTGCTATCCTGTCAACTGGCATTTTTTTAGTAACGACGTTCCCTCTCGTCGTATTTCCAGGAGATCTGTTCTCCTACTTCCCTGATTCTATTCCCCGCATCCATTAGCTCTTCGCCAAAATGGCGAAGTTCAGCCAAATTCTCATTGCTCATTGGTGGGTTTGGTGCAGGTTCTGGGTCGAACTGAGGGAAAAAGGTATAAGGGTTATTGAGAAGGTTTTGAAATTGTCAGTCGTTGGTCCACCATTCGTCCATTCCTAGAGGTTGGGTGTGGATCAGATGTTCAAGGATGGCTGGTTCCAAGTTTATTGGAAGTTGTATTTCAGCAGGATAAGTAAAAAGGTTTTCATTGACAGACTTAATGGTATCACAGCTTGCTAGTATGAAATCTAGTTCTTCCTGCAATGTCATTTCCTTGGTTTGCTTGGAGCTTTCTCCAATCTCTTGCTTAGAGCTTTCTTCAATTTCTATTCCTTTTCCTTTATCTATGGGATTTTCTGTCTTGGCAACTTTTCGAGTTACTGGTTTCCTCCTGCGCACATGCCTCCAACCCACAATTCTTCTCCTCTTCTTTGGCTTGGGTTTTTCCGGTGGTGGAGCTTGAAATTCCATGGGTTCCTCCACATCGGCCAAGTAACCAGTAAAGTCTCTGGAAACTTCTATTTTCACAGGGTATAGATTGAGATTCTCAAGAGCTTCAGATAATTCATTCATGCTGTTTAGCATTTATGAAGAAACACACAAAATTTTAGGTTAAAAATTTTGAATTTTCACATAATCACAGAAAGGCAATTTGAAAATTTAAGTAATTATACAAACCATTTATTGAAACAACTCATTTTTATTACAACTAAATTTTGAAATATACTAATAGTTATTTAATAGATTAAAGTTTCTGGCTTATGGATAATATGGGTGCTAATACTGGGTCGGGGTGTTGGCAGTTTTAAAGATTAACATTTACTGCTACAGTGGCTAACATGTAGAGATTTGCCCATTGTTCATCTAACTCATCTTCCCATGGTGGGTTATTGCTTGTTCTCTGAGTCTTTTTAATTTGAGACTTCCTTATTTTCTCTTGACTTTTTCTAATAATCAAACTTCTTTTATTAGGGGTAAGTGGTTTCTCATACTGTGCTTTACGAACAAATATTCCCTCCTCAGTATCTACTGAGTATCTTGAGGAATTTGATTGGGATGAGGAACCCTTATCTTTTGGTACACTATCTAATTGACGATAGATGTCCGAAAGTCTTTGCTTACCCATACTGTAACTAACAAATAGTCAGTTAATAAAACACATAATCACAAAATGGTAATCAGTAAGATTAAGTATTTCTTAAATACTTAATAGGCTTAAATCAGTGGCTCTGATACCACCTTTTCCTGTCACGGCCCCAGCCCCGGTTTGACCCGGTCAGGAGCCGCGGGACAGGAACCCGTGGTATTTATTAATTGATGCGACAGTGGAAGATTATCCGGTCAATCCAAGTTTGACGCGGCCCGCGTCATCTTAAGATTGGCCTTTACGCGGCCCACCTGAAGACCATATTTCTTGATTTCTTGATTTTTGATATGGATTTTGGGTTTCAGGGGTCCGGGTTTTCATTAACGGTTAAATTTGGGACATTTTTGAAGGTCCTTACATCGAGAGCCGAACACGCGCAACATCTTCGTTTAGTTCTCGAGCTTCTCCAAGGGAATCGCCTCTACACCAAGTTCTCCAAGTGTGAATTTTGGCTCGAGGAGGTTCAATTCCTCGGTCACATTGTCAACAGTCAAGGTATTCACGTTGATCCCGCGAAAATTGAAGCAGTTAAGAGTTGGATTACACCAAAAACCCTGTCCGAAGTTCGTTCTTGTCTCGAATTGGCGGGTTATTACCGTCGATTTATCGCTGATTTCTCTAAAATCGTCGTCCCTCTCACCTCTCTAACGCATAAAGGCAAGCCTTTCGTTTCGGAAACCGAACACGAGGATGCCTTTCAAACTCTTAAGCGTATGCTTTGCAACGCTCCCGTACTCACGCTACCCGATGGAAATGACGACTTTGTTGTTTATTACGATGCCTCTAACCTAGGTCTTGGTTGTGTTCTTATGCAACGCGACCAGGTTATCGCGTATGCATCTCGTTAACTCAAAGTCCACGAGAAGAACTACATAACCCATGATCTCGAACTCGGTGCAGTTGTTTTCGCATTAAAGATATGGCAACACTACCTATATGGTACCAAATGTAAGGTCTTCACCGACCATAAGAGCCTACAAGACATCTTGAACTAGAAAGAATTGAACATGCACCAACACAGATGGGTTGAACTTCTCAACGACTATGACTGTGAGATACACTACCACCCAGGCAGAGCAAACATCGTAGCCGACGCTCTTAGTCGACGAAGCTATTTACTCAGTGTTCGTAATGTTCAAGCCCAACATAACCTCGAAGGCCTCATTCGTAACGCTCAACACTCTTGTTTTCTCAAGAACACTTTAAAGGAAGAAAGAATCCTTGGAACCGAAAATCAACTAGTGAATAAACTGAATGGTATCTTTCACTATCTCGACCGCATTTGGATTGCTAGTCGCAACAATCTCTGAGAGATTTTGCTGACTGAAGCCCACAAATCCCGATATTCCATTCATCCCGGTGCCAACAAGATGTACCAGGACCTCCGTGCCAGGTATTGGTGGCCAGGAATGAAGAAGGATATCGCCCTCTATGTTTTGAAATGTCTAACTTGCTCGAAAGTTAAGGCCGAACATCAACGACCCTCTGGCTTACTCGAACAACCCGAAATCCCGATGTGGAAATGGGAGAGTATAACTATAGACTTCATTACGAAACTCCATCGAACTCCATTAGGTCACGATAGCATCTGGGTTATCGTCGATCGTCTTACGAAATCCGCTCACTTTTTACCGATACGAGAAGACTATAAGGTTGAACGATTAGCACGGATCTATATCGACGAAGTCATTTATCGACATGGGACACCTCGTGACATCATCTCTGACCGCGATGGTCGATTCACTTCACGCCTCTGGGAGACTTTTCAATCCGCTCTCGGTACTACTCTTAATCTCAGTACCGCTTTCCATCCCCAGACCGACGGTCAGACTGAACGCACGATCCGCACCCATGAAGACATGCTTCGTTTAATAATCACATTCTTGTAAAAATCTAGTCCTTTACAACTTACAAGATGATTTTTCCAAAAACAATTCTTTTGTATTTCTCTTGTTAATAGCATGTTTCTATACTTGATTTATCACTAAAAATATGATTAGTTTCTTCAAAAATCATGATCTTGTAAATCTTGTAAATAACTTTGTTCTCTTGAAAATATTATCTTTGAAATCCTTTATTTTCAAGACTTATAACATGTATCACAAATCATCATACACTAAAACAAGTTTATTTTCAAGTTCATGTTTAACATAAAGGATGATCATTATGATTTTCTCAAGAATCATCCTCATACTTGCTAGATCATGTGTTTAATCACAATCTAGCAAGCTTCTTATGATGATCAACATCATAAACACAAGAAATCAACAATCAAGTATATTACATACACTCAAACATCTTTGATTTTCATGATTTAGAGCTTTATGTTCATGTTTAAGCTTATGTTTCTTCATGATCTTTATGTTTAACAACTTACATAATCTATTAACCATCAAAATGAGAGGTAAGAACAAGTTATAAGAGGCTTACTACTAGCACAAGGGCTAGGGAAGAACTCAAGATGAAGAAAACGGTAAACAAGGTGGTTAAAAGCAAATGGTGAAGGTCCTTCAATCTCCAAGGCCTCCAAGCCTCCTAACTTAGCTTCATACACCTCTAGATCACCTTGGAATGTATGGAAGAAGGCTAGAAAATGAAGAGGATGATGGTGATGTTGGAGCCATGAGGTAGGAGGGGGAGGAAGAAGGATATGGTGAATTATGAGTGTTAGAATGTTTGAAGTTATGAACTTATGGATTTTTATAAAAGACCTCCAACATTAGGATGGCATAAAGTATATTATGCTTAGCATATTCCAAACAAATCTAATAAAATATAGTAAACAAATATTATGTGGGACCCATGTCCCCTAACCGCCATCAGGGGGGGGTAAAGTGTAACATTTAATGGTAAGTTAAGTGTTATAGTTAGATTTCAAGTATACTAGTTAGGGTTATATGTGTTATATGTTTATAGGATGTGTTATGATGTTTGGTGACCATAACTAGCTTTGTGACACTAAAACAATGCTTCTAGTAAGAATTTGATGTTTCGGGTAGTGTCCGGTTGTTCGTTTCGTTACTGTTCGTTAAAGCGTTAAATTGCGCAGTTTAGTGTGCTTTATATAGTCTTTTATGACAGTTTTGATTCCCGACACTTAGGAAAGTATTCTGGACCATTAAACCACCTTTCTGCATTATATTTAGATGTTAAAAGCTGAATTTTTGCTGAATTTATTTATTTTCTGTAGAATTATGCAGTTTTAGTGTGTTTCTGGCACTTTCCGGCACCTATGTCAACACTAGGAAGGCAATTTTGTAATCCCTACTTTCCTACACACTATCCTAGTGTAACACTTGGTTCTGGGGCTCATTTTGTGTCTTAATATCACGTCTGTCTAAGTACTGAACTCCTGTCTGTACTTCTAGTTCGTCTGATAACTGTGCTAACTTTGTTCTGTGCATTAATAGAACTATATTGTGTTGCATGTAGTAATGATAAAAGTCTTGCAACATGAATTGCCATTGTTTGTATATAACAGTAATCAGAAATTCATTCGTCTTGTAAACTAAATCATGCACAGTCATTAAAGCACATATTACTGTTTAATTATTGTACGGTATGCGTGGAAAAGTGCCAGTTGTCACACGCCTATTGTATAGCACGAGATCGGAGACACTCAATTCACCGGTCCTGAGTTACTACAAGAAACGACTGACAAGATCCTCCAAATACGAGACAACCTCTTGAAAGCTCGGAGTCGTCAAAAGAGTTACGCCGATAAATGCCGCAAGCCCCTTGAGTTTGAAGTTGGTGATCACGTACTCCTAAAGGTTTCACCTTGGAAGGGGGTGATCCGATTCGGCAAGAAAGGAAAGCTAGCGCCACGATACGTGGGTCCCTTTAAGATTTTGGAAAGAATTGGCAAAGTGGCCTACCGACTTGAATTACCGGAGGAACTCAGCAACGTACATCCGACTTTCCATGTTTCGAACCTCAAAAAGTGCCTAGCCAAAGAAAATCTTCATGTTCCTCTTGAAGATTTGCAAGTTAACGAAACTCTACACTTTGTGGAAAAGCCAGTAGAAATCATGGATCGAGAGACCAAGAAACTTCGACGCTCTCGCATTCCTATAGTGAAGGTTCGCTGGGAAGGCAAACGCAGCGCCGAGTTCACTTGGGAACTCGAAAGTGATATGAAAGCTAAATATTCACAACTCTTTGTTACACCTGCGCCTTAATTTCGGGACAAAACTCCTTAAAGTAGGGGAGGCTGTAACAACCCAACTTTTCAGATAGTTACCTATTGCCGTTGTTTTCTTGTACTCCCGAGATTTCGATTAACGCAAAGGGGTTTAAACTATGTTTTCAACACACATTTTAAACGCTTATTACAACACTTATTCAAAACACAGTTATCGCATTTAAACGCAGTTTACCACGCTTACTATTTAAATGCATTTTATCGCATGATACATTGCTTGTTTAGAGTAAACGCTATCGCAACGCAAACTCAACGCAATCTCAACGCAAACTCGAAACACAAATTTACTTTTATGCATTTACTTGTGTTATGTGTGATTGTGTGATTATTTGTTTAACGTTATGTGGTTATCTCAACGCAACGCTTATACGCTCATTCGCAACTCGATTAAACGGAACGCAACGCTTAACACATGAAATGAAAGTTGGAAAACTAACAAACATAACTAGGCTGATCGGATGGACGACCGATCGAATGGACTTCCGTCCGGATGACCATCCGCTCGGATGGCCATCCGACCGAGTGGCCATTCGACCGGGCAAGCCATCCGACCGAACGCCACTCTCCACCGACTTAACTCCCTCTCTCACACTATAAATACTACCCGTACACCTCCCTTTCACTGATTTGACACCTCCATCCGATCACACGCACTCAAGTCGCTCTCAATCACTTTAAACAAGATTCAAGGCTATTTCGTAAGTATTTCTCCTCAAATCTTGTACAACCTTCATCTCTAATCACTTCTGCATCAAAATCACACACAAAAACCAAATTTTCCACTGAAATCGCTGATTCAGACCTCTTGAAGGTGGTCTCCACCTGTTTTGCTCCAGCAAACGGATAAGGAGCACCATTTGATCAAGATCGGTTCTAGATCTAAGAGATTTCACACTTTTAACTCAATCCCAACAAGATTTCAACACTTTTCATCTATTTTCAACTTTCTTCACTTTTCTACTCAAAACAGATGGAATCCGGAGCTCATTCAGACTCTCTACTCATTCCTTAGTTGAGAGCCGGCTTGAAAACGGATTTCCACCGGAGAGATGACCGATTAACGGGTTGAACATGAAATTCCATCAAGAACAGTGAGTCTGATTGAATGGGCTGAGACCATTCGATCGAATGAGCTCGACTTGGTGTGTTTCCGTTGTTCGACGCGTCGTCACGCCGTCTCCGTTAAACTCAAAACTTTTACTTAGAAAATTTTACAATTTTTCAAATAACAGTTCGCCACTCGAGTGGCCATCCGATCAGATGACCATCCGATCTGGTGACCTGTCCCTTTATGATTTCCAATGTTTAAACGATTTGACTAAACTTCAAACTTTAATAATTTTACAAGCAAACACCTCTCATTCGAATGGCCATCCGTTCGAATGGTCATCCACTCGGATGACCATCCGTCCGGATGACCATCCGCTCGAATGGAGACTCATCCGTTCGAATCACCATTCGAACACTTAACTCTCTGACACGCTGTTTACGCTCTGTTCAATGACTCACACTACTGTTCTATGCTCATGCTAACTCCAACACGCTCCCTTCAATTCAATCAAGTCTGTGTTTACTTGTATAAACACACACTGTGAGTATACTCGAACCCATTTTCTTTTAACGCACTTTGGGTGTTACATACGTTCTATATCAAAACACAACACACAACGCAAACACTTTACAACGCTAACCGCTCCCGCATGCTATACGTGATTTATGAATGCTTGTACTATGTCTATACAATGTTACGCTATACCGCCTCTAGCAACGATAGTACTATAGTTTCGACTCAGCACCTGTCGTGGACAGGGGTTGCTAGGGATCACATATCTTTACTTCACGTGTTTGCTGAACATGTGTCGTGCATACTCTACAACGCAGTCTCGTAGTTAAGTTGTAATCATTGTTTGGTAGTTACTTGCTTTCGCCCGTTACGTGATACATGCTGGTTATGCGTAAACGCTTTCTCTACTATATGCTATGCAAACTTGTGTACTCACCTTTACATTTTATGTATTGACTTTATTTTAACGTATGTGACAGGTTGATAGGATGCAATGCTGTGATGAAACAAGCTAGGAAGTCTAGAAACCAGCTAAATAAAATCTGAGTTGTCGGAATAGTATTTGTTTATGAGACTCGCTATCTGTAATGACTATTACTGCTTTATATGTTGGTAGTATGGGATATTAACGTCAAATATATTGCCATTTAATAGTTGTTATGGATTCTCTTGAACAATCTGTTTCGCTCAGTGCCACGCCCCGATGTTTCCGCCATCGGTTGGGGTGTGACAATATTAACATCATTAGTACATGATTTTTTGCCCAATCAAATAGAAAATACATCATAAGCCAACAACCAGCTAAAATATAACACAAACTTTAATCTTCTATTCTCAATTGCCATAGTTTTTGCTAGTTCTTCATGTCTTCTACTCTCCATTGCCATATTTTTAGCTACTTCTTCATGTCTGTTAATTGATTTTCCAAAAGGTCTAGTATAACTTGAACAACTCTTTGGCAATGTGGAGGTTAAGTCCAACCTACAAATCCGAAACTCCTTCTGCTATCAATTATCAATTACCATGGTATGTAGAGGTGATATCCGATTCTGGGTATGATCGGGTCTTGAAAAATTTTGAGAGAAACCGGGTAGGGTTCGGGTATGGATATTAAGGAGAAAAAACATACCCTATGTACCCTGGTAGGGTATGATTGGGTTCGAATATAACCAGGTATTGGAACCGGATATGAGTGTGAGTATTAATACACAATTTTTAAGAAATAAGCTCTTTTTATTATTTTACACAAAAATAAATTCATTTAAAATTTAAAGTTGGTTTGTAATTTGTAAAAATAGTTAAAATAAATTAAAATAACATAAATTCACTCAACTACAAATTATTTTCTTTATAATATGCATTTTTTAAAAAAGGACAACTTTACAGTAATCAAATTTCAAAAATGTTTTAATTAGGTTACTCAAACTTTTTTTTTCTCAATTTGGTTACTCAACTTTCATGTTTTATTTAAATTATAGGTATTTTCACTTATTTCATATGTTATCGTGATGATGTAGTTTTTTGTTTCTTTTTTTTCGTTTTATTGTGATGATGACGACGAGTGACAACATGGATTCTATCACGTTTTTTTTTAATATACACATGTTTGTGACCTCAACATCTTCTCCTTCATTTCTTTCTTGACACATAAAAAATCTAGAATGACTTGATTTGAATTTTAAGTGATCTAATTGGGACAAAGTAGTTAAATAGGTATGAGTGATCTAAGTGAAACACTTTCAAAACTTAGTTGCTATTATGTGAAGTTTTTTTTTCTTTAAAAAAAAACTTAATTTGAAGTTTTTTTCCTTTAAAAAAAACTTAAATATAAAAATTGTAAAGTAAACATAAAAATATACTTTAAAAATTTGGGTATTAATAAAAATCGATATCGGGTATACGGTATAACGAGGTTCGGTTATAGGGTATGATCGATTTTGGATATTTTCGGGTATAAATCAAGTACAGTTTCGGATACGGGTATTGATCCCAAAATCTATACCCTATCGACACTCTACGGATAGGGTTGAGTTCGGTTATGGGTATAAAATAATCGGGTACAAATTGTACAATAATAACCGGTTCCAGGTTTTTTTTGGAGTCCGGTTTCAGGCACATGTTTTTTGTGCACCTCTGATTGTATAAACATACCCATCATTATCTTGTTGAATGAAACTAATCTGATTTGCGATTGACACAAGGAGTAGAGCATCCATCTTTTTACTATGTTGAAGAACGTGGTATGGAAAAGAACCAGGAACATATATATGACCATCCACTACCCTAAACTACCTTCTTTGGTGGCACCACTTATAACTTCCTACCCTCTTTGGTGGCACCACTTAGACCTTCCTACCCCTCTTCCACTGCGAAGGGCCGGGAAAACCTAGTTTTCTTAAAACAAAGAGTAAACTTCCGTTTTGCTCCATGTGGTTTGGTCATTTTAACGGATTGCCTCAATCCTTTAAAAATAACCATTTTACTCCA
This sequence comes from Helianthus tuberosus, assembly GCA_030545235.1. Lineage (NCBI taxonomy): Eukaryota > Viridiplantae > Streptophyta > Magnoliopsida > Asterales > Asteraceae > Helianthus > Helianthus tuberosus. The sequence goes on along the minus strand of CM060369.1, from coordinate 124,644,997 downwards.
TGATCTGTAAAGCTTATCTCTATTTCACTTCCCGCCCCTAACGCCTTCCAATTCAACTGTTAAATACTAGTCACATGCCCCTCACATGAGGGGCATTTCAGTCTTTTCAAATCCAACCTTATTATTAATATATGTGTTTATATTTATAAAAATATTAGAAAGAAAAAAAATCACTTTCATCCATCTATCTTTCTAACCTCCTGTAACAACAATCACCCAATCACTTTTATCCCTCTTATCTTTGTAACCTACTGTAACAACAATCACCCCAACTATCAGACACCTCTCCCCACCATTAGACACCACCCCTAATCCACATGTTTCGCTCAAATCCAAATGGTGGTTCAAGCTCCACCGACCTAACCTAGCCACCTGATTGCTCAAGTACAAAATGGCGGCAATTTAGTTTTAGGGATTTTATCAAGAAACCCAACGATGACCACCCCCACACCACCACCACCCACCAACCCCCACTCAGATATGAAAGGAGGCAGCGACGGCTAAGGTTTCAAGCTTGATTTTGGGTTTTGGTTATTGATTTTGCCTTTTGATTGTTGTTTCTATGGTTGCCTGTGAGATTTTGTGTTTTGGCTATCGTTGATTTTGGGTAGTGTTTTGGTTGTCGTTGATTTTGGGTTGTGAGATTTAATGGCGATCTGTCCCGTGTGAAACCTCTGATGCTACTCTACATTCTCAAATCCCAGGTAGTGATTCGTTTGATGCCACTACTACAAGTAGTTCTGATGTTAACCTACCGTTTCAGATCCCCCGCACCTCCGGTTGAAATTCGTTTGACTCTTTTAGTCTTCTCCTGCAAGTGCCGCCGCCAGGTGGTGCAAGATGGTGGCGGTCAAGTGGAGGTGGTGGTCGGGTGGGGCTGTTGTAAGGCGGTTGTCTGGTGGGGCTGGTACAACGTGATGGTAGTTGTGGTCGGTGGAAATGGTGGAGGGTGATGGTGGTAGTTGTCGCGTGGAGATACTGGAAGGGGGTGGTGGTTGTTCAATGGGTTGGGGGTGGTGTCTAATGGTGTGGGTGGGGTTGTTACACTATAGAGAGATGTAGGGGAATGGTGTAGAGAGAGAGAAAGTGTGTGAAAATTAAATAGGGAAGAGTAAACTGCCATTTTGGTCCCTGTGGTTTGGCCAGTTTTGCCATTTTAGTCTAAATCTCTAACTTTTTACATCTGGGTCCCTATGGTTTGCATTTTGTTGCCATTTTAGTCCAAAATTTAAAAACCCTATTTTTTGACTGTTGTAATCTCCTATTTTGTCCTTTAGTGCAGGGGCATTTTGGTCATTTTGCTTTTCATTTAATATTTTCTTAATTCAAAAATTAATATATATATATATATATATACACACATACATCAGATCAACCACCACCACTTTCTCTCCATTTGCATAAACTTTCTCACCGCCGTAACCTAGCGGTGATCTGCTGTTCTCCGGTCGTACTTCGACCAATCTATCCCTATCTACTACCCTACCCTCTCCTCCTTCTATATCCATTTCAAAAAAACAAAACAAATATCAATCATCCACAAAAAAACCCAAAAAAATCCTAGGGTTTCTGCTGTTTCGACTCGAATTTATCTAATTTCCCTTCTATATATCAATAAGAAGGTCTATATATCAATAAGAAGGGGAGAGGGAGGTTACAAAAGCAAAAAAAAAAAAAAAGTGAAAAATTTGGAAAAAAAGGAAAATCTGTTAGGGGTTTGAGATGGCGGTGCAGGTTAGTCAAGCTCAGGCAGTTAACGGTGGTGGTGGTGGTGGTGCTCAGCAGGTTGTGACGGTGTCGTTGTATGTGGGGGATTTGGATCTGAGTGTAACGGATTCGCAGTTGTATGATTTGTTTAACCAGATAGGGCAGGTGGTTTCGGTTAGGGTTTGTAGGGATTTGTCTACGAGGAAGGAGGTGTGGGTGTGACTGTTGGATGGAACGACGCCGGAGTGGCGGTGGTGAGAATGGGGAGGAAGTGGCGGTGGTGGTGGTGGTGGTGCTATAGAGAGAGAGAAGAGAGAGAGGGAGGAGGTGGCGGTGGTGGTGGTGCTATAGAGAGAGAAGAGAGAGAGCTGATTATTTTGATCTGGGTTTTATTTCTCTCTTTCGAGTCCAGGTGGGTGTGGAGTGCACAAAGAGAAGAGGTGGGTGTTTTGGGTGTCGGCCTGCCGGAAAAAGCAACTGCCGGCATCGACGCCGGTGTGTGCTCCGGTCGTCGGGCCAAGAATGTCGAGAGGGAGAGGGGGCGAGATAGGCAGAGGTGCTGGTGAATGAAGAAATCTTGTATTTGGGGAAGATGATAGGTTAAATAAGGGTAAAAAGGAAATAAATATATTTAATTTAGTTTATTAATTATTAACTAGTATTTTTCCCGCCGCGGGTTGCGGCGGCGCACGACGGGTGGAAACGTATAGTAAGACAAAACACGATTCGTAAAACGCAGTGCGTGAAAGACAATTACAAAAAAAATGTGTAAAACACAAAGGTAGACATAAAGTGTAAAACACAATGCCTAAGACATTTCGTAAAACACAATGCATTGGCATTTGGAAAAGTAGGAGTTGTAGTCTAGGGGTTACAATTGCAATTTTTTTTAAAGTTGGGCGGGTGTAAAAATGGAGTAATAGTGCAAGAGGTAAAAAAACAAAGTCTAAAAATGACAGTGTAAAAGTATAGGGATGGTGGCGAAAATGTGTAAAAGATGAGGGGTGTTGGTGGAAATATAAAAAAAGAGGGTTGGTGGCGTAATTGTGTAAGAGCTAAGGGGTAATGGTGGAAAACCAAAGTAGAGGGTTGGTGCTGGCAAAGTTTGAAAGATGAAAAGTAAAGTTAAAAAGTAGATGAAAACTGTAAATTGCAAAAAAAGTTAGTATTTAAGAAACAACACACAAAGCATAAGGGCCGAAAACGTAAATTAAGAAAAAAAAAGAAAAAAAAAAGAAAAATCAAATGTTGGTAGAAAAAGACAAAAAAAAGAGAAAAAAAAATTAAAAAAAGGCTACCACCGACATAGCATTTTAATAGTATGTATAATATGTTATAATAAAATTAAAATGACTAAAATGCCCTTGCACAAAAAGACAAAACAATAAGGTTTCAACAGTCAAAATAAGGGGTTTTTGGACTAAAATGGCAACAAAATGCAAACAACAGGGACCCAGATTTAAAAAGTTTGAGATTTAGACTAAAATGACAAAACTGCCCAAACCACAGGGACCAAAATGGCAGTTTACTCAATAGGGAAATTAATAAGTTTGAGTGAGAAAAGACTGAAATGCCTCTCATGTGAGGGACATGTAAACAGGATTTAACAGTTGAATTGGATGTCATTAGGGGCGGGAAGTAAAATAAAAATAAATTTTATAGATCAGGGAGTAAATTAACTATTTTTAAAGAATTAAAACAAAACTGTTAAAACAATCAAACTACATGGAGCAAAACGAAAGTTTACTCTAAAACAAAACTTTAAATCTCTACACCGCACTAACCTGGAAGGGTTTATCGACGTCGTCATCTGCCGGAGGTGTTAACCGAGTACCGGCGGAGTTAACTGCCGGAGATCTATACCAGCTGATCCATCTTTGTCAAGTAAATCCAGATCTCCCCTTTTTGTTAAATTCGAATTCAGCTTTATAGCAATTTGATGAAAATTTAGGGTTATGTGCTGTTATGTTCATAATCTCTATCCTTGGTTACTGTATGCAAGGGATTCCACTTCTTTGTGAATCATAGCCAGTTCGAAGAGGGTGGGTTTTGGGTGTCTTTGTATTGCACACCAACTGTTCGATGAAATTCCTCTGTGATGCAAACTGTTTTTACATATCATGTTGAGTGCATACCAAGTGTTTGAGAAATTTCCTTTGTGAGGCAAACTGTTTATATATATTATGTTGAGTGCAGACCAAGTGTCCGATGAAATTTCTCTGTGATGCGAACTGTTTTAATTTATCAGTTTGAGTGCACTCTGCAGATTTGGTTGAGGTAATCAAGGGTTCAGAATGAAGGTGAAGGTTGTGTGGAGGAAGGTTCGTGATTATGTTCGATATGATTTGAAAGAAATTGCATTTCCCTCGTCTCTGCCCGATCCCCCTCATTTCAAAAAGAGGAGAAAACTGACATGGAAAGAACGGTATCTGGTGAGTCTTCTTTCTTGGTTGATCAACACTCAATAGTAACACAGATTATTATAAGTTGAAGTGATGTATTTCGGTTTTGGTGGGTTTGATCATTTTGTTATGTATTGAACATTGAGGACTTGAGATCGAAATGTTGCAACTTCTTAAGTAATTTCATGCCTCTTTCTCAAATCGTCTTTATAATTTACATACACATTAGTGGTGGCAATGGTTCTGGTTGACAACTTGACATGTTTAATGCGTGTAACTAAATGAGCTGTGTTTGGATTGGCCTATGTAATCCGTTTGATTAAACACGTCGACCTGGCAATCTGTTTAGGGCGCATTTATACAACCTTCCAACCCGTTTAATATGTTTACCGTTTGATTACAGCCTGTCAATCCGTTGGACTCATTTAGATAAAATGGTTATACGGGTAGTGTTCGGGCTAGATGAATGTAAGTGTGTTCGGGTTAGGGTTGACGTCTTTGACATGGATATTCAATCTACTAACCCTCCAACCTGGTTAACACGCTTACAAATTGATTACAACTTGTCAACCCGTTTGACTCGTTTAGATAAATGGGTTAAACAAGTTGTGTTCGGGATACATGCTTTTAAGTGTGCCGGGTTAGGGTTGACGCCTTTGACACGAATAAATACATGAGTTGTGTTCGGTTTCAACGGTTTAACTTGCTAACCAGCCAACACGACAGGGGCGGATGTAGCATATAGGGATGGGAAAATCCCGATCCCGATACCATACCGTCCCGATACCGACAAATCCCGATCCCGAATTTTGTGAAAACTAGGTACCGATACCGATACCGAAATACGTCGGTTCGGTACGGTATCGGTACGGTGTCGGTATTTTGAGGGTAAAATTCGGTATTATACCGATACCATACCGTACCGATACCGAAAAAACCTAAAAGTGGATACCAAAACCGGTACCGAAACCGCTTCGGTATGGTATTATCGGGATCGGGATGGGATCGGTATTTGATACCACTTGCTCATCCCTAGTAGCATATAGTAAGGGGTGGCGTCCGCTACGGCTTGGCGTTCCGGCGGTAGTGTAAAATTAGTGTAAATTTTGGAAAAATTTGACGTTTTTTCAATTTCGTTACCGCTTATTTATAAAACGTTACGGCTTGGCGCGAATCCTAGATCCGCCACTGCAACACGACACAATTGACACTACACGTATGCGCACATATAGGGTACACTCAATACAAAACCAATCTTAAGTAGAGGATTATGTACACATTTCTAAGTAGTGTTGGTTAAATATACTGAGAGAGAGAAAGAAACGCAGTTATGCTATTACACAACCGCTTTCTGTCTGTCTCATAGTTATCTACTTAAAATTGGTTTATTGTATCTATCACATAATTCACACTTGTCGGCATTATTGTGTTGACATGCTCTTAATGTTTTGAAAGTGTTCTTCAGGTGTTGAAGGAAGCAACTAGACTTTATGCTGCAAGCTGGGTACGGGATATAGGTCCCGAGCTGCGTCCGAATGAATACAAGAACAAATTAAAATCAGAAGATGAACCTGATCGCGTTAAAGGTCCTAATGGAGAAACAGAACCTTCAACATTGGAGGATCTAGGTAAATCTTGTTGAAAACAAAGTTTCAGTTTACAAAAAAAAAAACCCGATAATTTTATTGTAACCGATTGACAATGACAGCTGTCGCTGCTCGAGGTGGAATGGAGACACTCAGGCCCGCTTTGCAACGGGTTTACATGACCCGAGCCTCTGCGTATAGAGACGCGTTGAAGAGCTTTATACAAGGTTATCAAGAAGGCATTCAACAAGTCATGGAGAAAAAAGATGACCCTGAATCTCATCAAGAAAACAATGACCCAAAAAAGTCAACTTGCCCCAACTCTTGGTTGTCAAAGCTGAACAAACTCGTAAGTGTTCATTTCTACGTTGTTGTTAATGCGAAAAATGTTTTGATCTGTATATAAATAATTTTACAACACAATATACCATTTAGATTGCATATTTAAAGTGCTTAACGCGATTTAAAGTTTCATCTAATGACTTTTACGTTTTTCTATTGATATGGCCTAAAACCGAGTTATTTACATCAGTTCTAGAGACACCCGGAAACAGAGTATGCGTACAAGATTCCACCAACACAAATATAAGATTCTCAACGTGATATAGGTGCGGAATCTGTTTTAAGGGCACGCGCCTCAAATGTTATTCTCTTGTCTTCTATTTTATTTTATTTCTTCCATATTAATTTTTGGCGGAGTAAAGATTAGGAAGTTATTGTACATTAAATGTTTCTTAACATCTGTAATTGGAGAGAAAAAAAATCATTTTTATTTGGGAGCATAAAGCATTCTCATTAGAAAATTATTGTATATCAAATGTTTCAAAATTTTGAGGTTGAGCATATGGTAATGAGGGTATAACATTAAATCTATGCAACATGTGAATAACATAAAAGAGCAATAGTCCATTGCCTTTATAGCCTAGTGGCATCTTGGGGTGGGATAAGACTTTAGGACCAATAGACTCTGGGTTCGATTTCCAGAAGAGGGGTTTTTCCCAAATTATTGGGTTTCCTCCTGAATTAGTGTATAGACATTATGCCTAATGGAGATGGATATGATCGGGTGGTTCAGCTGGTGGCATGATGATACTTCAGTGGTCCGTTATTGATACAAATTTACCGTTCAAAAAAAAAAAAAAAACATAAAAGAGCAATAAGGAAAGAGAATGCATTTAAATAAAGGTGATCAAATACGAAGGAAACAAAGTAACATCCTGATCCTAGTCGTTATCCTTTTGAGATTTTTTTTTAACTCTGTTAATGATCTCACAAGTTTAGTATCGTTATAGCTAAATAAGTTATCAATGTTATCCAAATGATAACCAGACCATAATTTGCTAATACAACATCCTACTAAGAACAAAACGCAACCAAAACCATCGACTCATGAGTCATGAAACCCTAAAAAACGACACACCTCACTGAAGTTCCAAGCTAACTTTGTTTCAAACATCATTTCTTCCAAACCATCGAGGCTAAGCCTAGGAACTAGTGAGTTCCATGGTTTTATATGAGTTTACCTAACCGGGCTGTGACAAATATGGATGCATATTCTAAATGGTTAACCATATTGATTATTAGATGTGAAATCATGGATTGAGATGAGAAATAAAAGTTTAAACCCTTTTCAATGCTATACCTTTTTTTAACTGTGACAACCCGAGTTTTCAAGGTCTTTCCTTGACACGCTATTTGCTTCACAATTGTGCTTGCATAACTTGTTTGCCTTGTAATTGTGCACGTTTGTTATATGTTTGAGATGTTTGTTTGAGATGTGTTATTATTTAGTATACGATTAATGTGGTTAAGGTGTTTAGTTATATAAACTTGTGAACTGTTTAAAAGCTAGGAACTATCTCGACGAAACTTAGGTGTTTCACCACAAACCATCTCGACGAAACATTTGGAGTTTCACCACACCTCACTCGACGAAACCTAGGAGTTTCGTCATGCCCATCACGACGAAACATGGAGTTTTGTCGGCCCAGGTTACTTCAAAGTCCAGTAAGGGCCCAACACTTTTACGCACATATATAACAAGGTAGGGTTGCACGATGGCACATAATTGATAGATTTGCAAACCCTAGCTCTCTCTCTCTCTCTCTCTCTATTAACCAACGGCAATCATCATCATCATCTTTGAAACGTTCCAGCCTTTTGTTCTTGTCCCTACACTTCTCGGTTAGTATAATATTATCTTCATTAGCGCGTATTTCTTGTTGATTGATCTTATCTTGGTGTTTATCTGAGGTGCTATGATTGAGTTATGGTAATGATGTATTATATGGGTTGTGTTCATGATTAATTGATGTAAACATCTAGGGCTGATAATGAAACGTTGTTCTAATCACATGTGGTATAGTTTGATCTGAATCCTGAGAACTTGATAGCACTAGGGACGTTCCTGTTGAATGTTGTTAATCAATGAATTGCATATTGTTGGGGGGTAATCATTGTTATGATGGTAACTGTATGATGATTTAGATTGTGTAATGTTAGATCTGACGAATGAAATAACGACTAGTTGATGTTTAAGGATTGGTACTCAATAGCCTGATTGTATGTATTGATCCGATTGAATGATTGATGTTAATCGCTTAACTGTTAGATTGTAATTAGGGTTTCTGTGTGAACGGTTATCTGTGAATGCGACGAAACCTGTGAAGTTTCATCACCTTGCATGCCGATGAAACATGGGGAGTTTCGTCACTTCAATACCGACGAAACACAGGGAGTTTCGTCATTATCAGGTCGACGAAACATGTGGGGTTTCGTCACCTTGGGGTTTCGCCATTAGGACTTAAGTTTGCAAACAGACTGTAGTTCAGAACACATAAGATAATGAATAACTATGATGTTATCTGCTATTGGTGATAGTGAAGACTGGTTATTGCATGAGATTGAATAACGGTTATGTGTTATTTAGTGTTGGTGACTCTAAATGCACACTGTGATTACAATTTATACGTGAACCTTGTAAATGTGAACTGACTGTGCATACATGAATATCATAGGCTTGATTGATTAACCGAGAACAAGTAACTTAACAAACCGAGCAAACCAAGGTGAGTTCACACTTTCTATAAGGCATGGGATTCCCGGTGGTTTGGGAATGGGTTAAGAAACTAAAACGGAACCTGCATATTCTCCTTGGGTAGATATGTACCTCCATCCTCCATGGGAAGGATGACAACATTAAATCTGCGTATTCTCCTTGGGTAGATTACGTACCTCCATCCTCCGTAGGAAGGATGACAACATATAACTTACTATACAAAACTCTATCATGAAGTCCCTCATTTTTATATCGACTTAATCGCCGGGCCAATGGCGAGCGGGTCATTAGTTAAATAGCGCTATTAGGTTTGACAAGCCTCACACCGTGCCGCAGAGGACAGGAGTGGACTAATGGATCTGGGCACTTAGTCAATGATGATAGACATTGACGTAGGGCACAACAAGACTCCAGTCAGTTGTCGATATGGTAACGGGTCTAGTGGTTAACATGGGGTAGCCCCCACTGGTTATGGTTTGGGAAACAAGGAATTGGTTAATACATGGTTTTCGAAAGAACTTATGGTTTTTGGAACAACTTTAAAATGGACAACCAACTGTGAACTCGCTCAACTTTGTTGTTGACTAGTTGTTACATGCCTTGCAGGTCGTTAGATGTTTAGCTGGAGCTTGCAGGGGAGTAGGAGTCGTTGTGGGACATGGACTGTTGAGTTTCATGTTAAACATTTGAACTTTTAAACTTGTACTTTGGTTTTTGGTTTTAAACTTTATGCTTCCGCTGATAACTTGAATTTGATTAACTTGTTTTGAACACCAATTATATTGTGTGGTTGGGCTTTTATTTATTTAATTACATTGTTCAATATGATTGGTGGCTGGATTCTGGTCAGTCACGCCTCCTGCGGTGATACTCCGCTTGTGGATTTTGGGGGTGTGACATTAACGATGAACACAACTTTTTTTTTTTAAATCTACTCATAAAATCCATCTATACTTAAATCCTCTAAAAGATCACCTAGCCACTAAGCTTAACCCAAGTCAAGGTTCTAATTCCCAAGAATTTTAGGTACCTAAACTTCTTATTTTACTATTCACAAGAAAAATAATTTGACTTTCATTGGTTTTGGTCTTTTAATATATAAAAAAATAGTTTACATAAATAAATGAGGAATCCATTCATATTTTTTTTATAAGGGCACTTTTATTACAAATAAAAGGAGTCAGCGAAACACTGGAACATTACACACAAAGAAAAAAAAAACAATAGGAACAACACATAAAGAAAATTAGTTGCAAATAAGTGGGTTTGCCCTACAACTAGAGACCAACACCAATCTGAATGTTTAGATATGTGTTTTATCCAACAAAACATCGTGGAGACTATCTCATCGTGCACCTTATCAGCCGAGTTTTTCGTCGAAATTTTTTATCAATTCTCTCTTTCCACAACAACCAAATTGTTGCGTACATAATAGACATCAAAATCATTATTTAATAAACAATAACATTCTTTTAGTATCTTTGTTACAATGAGAAATTCATTCATATTATCTACAATAACAAAAACCATGCCCAGCAATAGTGCTTTCATGGGATTGGTTGAGTTGGGTGGCACCAATAACAAAAACCATGCCTGGCAATAGTGCTTTCATGTGATTGGTTGAGTTCGGCGGCCACCTACCACCCACAAAAATGTTTTTTTTGGCCAAATTACGATTTTGCCATGTTTATACTTATAGTTTTACTATAGCTTTATTTCTTTCCTCGCAACCAAATTACAATTTTGCACTCAGTTCAAATCTACAGCTTTGCCATCAATTTTTTTTTTCTGTTAAATTACGATTTTACCTCAATGTAATATACTCATGCCGTCATTTAGTTTTTTGTTATGTTTAACTTTTTTTACCCATGCCATCATTTAGTTTTTTGTTTTGTTTTGTTCTTTTTTTTTACAAAACTATGGTAGTGTTTTGTTTTAATTTGTTTACTCGGTGTAATTTTTATTCGTGCCAGGCAGCTGCCTGTCATACGCTCATTTGGTCTGAAAAATTACAATTTTGCCCCCAGTTAAAATTATACTATTTCCATCATTTTAGTTTTTTTTTTTTTTTCAAAAGTATGATAGTGTTTTGTTTTAATTGGTTGAGTCGACGTAATTTTTTTGTGACCGTGTTATGAATAGTATATACAAATAACCGGAACATAGACGTACATTTTAATGTTATGAGACATAATTAATCAGCTTAATGCCCCGCAACGTGGGCGGGGCAAAAACTAGTTAATAAACAATAGGGTAAATTACTTTTTGAGTCCTTGTGTTATAATGGTTTTAAACACTTGAGTCCAAGATAAAAAAGTTTAATGCCCTGAGTCCCTAAATGCTTTTTTCCTAACATTGTGAGTCTCATTTTTTAATTTCGTTTGAATATTCTGTTAGTTTCTAATGAAAAGACTAAAATACCCCTATATAAAAAAAGATGTGATAACCGGTGATTTACGGCTCCTAATTACGCGATTAACAAACATTAGGGCGATAATAAATAGTGTTTAAGACGCAAATTAACTTAATCAGGCCCTTGGAGTGCCCAGGAACGTTTATTCGACTATACAGTGCGTGTATGGTGATTTACGGGAAATCTGCTGAATATTTCGGGACAACGAACTGATACCGTACAAAATACTGACCACGCCGACAAATACGGATTTTCTACGAATATTCTATATTTATGAAATTAATTTTGTGAATTTATTGGGCTTCCGTGCGACACAAATGCAAACGTTAACTAAAAACGCGATGGTAGGAAACGCATCGGCAACGAAACGAAAGCGACGGAGACGCCTGTCACCTTCAGAACTTACATTTTACGCTATATTTAGCTTCGTAATAAAATTTAGTAACTACAGTCGAAACCGGATCGAAAAACGGATTAAAGACGGCAACGATATAATTTTCGCAATTATTACCGTAATCGACGAACGGGCGTGCAAACAACGTCTACCGACACTAGTTCATGAATATTAAACCCAAAATATATATTTTACGACGCATATGAAGATCGGGTTGCGAAAACGGGTCTTGTAGAGAATTTCGAGCCACTTAAACGCGGGAATCGGGCTTGTGGGCCTTGGGCCCAAGCCCAAAGCCCATTTCACATGACCCAGTATATAAGGGGGACTACCCCTTGTTTTTGCTTCATTTGAACAAGCAGATAAAACAAACATACTCACAAATGCTCTCACTCTCTCGTGAACTCTTCACCGGCGAAAGGCACCGGCCGAACTCCGGCGACCGGCGACGGCGGCGCCGCCGCCGCATACGACGGCGGCGGTGTCTTTTCCGGCGGGTTTTTCCTTCAAGCCTATACCCTACCCCCACTAAACCAAACGTTCCCGACACGATGGCGGCGATCGTTTTCTAAGATTCTGAGTCGTTTGGGCTCACGTGCAACTCCGACGAAGTTCCTGTCAATATTCCGGCGAACTCGGTTTGGATATTTAACTTCGAGCACGCGTAGATCGGCCTAGTAGGAGCTTTTCTGCTCATTTTCAAGACTTATATTTTCCGGCGAAATTCCGGTGGTGGCACAAGGCGGCGATACTTAGAAGGAACGATAGAGAGAGATTAGATCGAGAAACGAGGAGGTCAGAACAAGAGAACGACGGCAGAACCGCCGCGTGGGGCGGCGTGGTGGCGGTCGTAGGCCCGGTCCGACGGGTTTCAGCGGTAAACCCCTCCCCTCTGTTTAATCCTTTTATTTTCTTTCTTCTTTCTGAAGATGATGTTTTATTTACCGAGGATGGAGATGACGAGGTTGGCCATCAACGGCAGGACGGTGGAGCCGTCGGGTTACCGGCCGACGGTACAACAGCGGCGGTGGCGTCGTCCCGAGCTTCGGTCCAGTGATGGTGCAGATCCAGATTGGGTTCGAGTTTTGTCAAACTCAGTTCAGCGGGTGTCAGCTTGATTTTGGGTTCAGGTTTAGTTTGGTTCACAACAGGGGCTCGGTCAAGCGAGTCAACTCAGTCAACTCGGCGAGTCAACTCAGTCAACGCAGCGAGTCAACTCAGCGGGTCAAACCTGTTGACTCGGTCAACTCAGTTGACCCGATTAACCCAGTCTACCGTTTCGGCTAGCGACGCGAGAAGTTCTGGTAAAGTTTTAACGGCGAACACATTGGTTTTATATTGTCTTTATATTATTACCGTGAAACGAGCTCGAACCGAATAAATTGACGAATTAGTAGTTAAAATTATTTGGAATTACTAATTAGTTTGTTTATATAAAATTGATTATACGTATTCATGGTTTGCTAAATTGTTGAATTTTGAAAATAACGACAACTAGTGTTGTCGGGGGCGTAAAAAAACAGAGGAAACTCTGCCCGTTTTTCTCAAAATACGAAAACAAAACGTGTTTTATTGAAAAACGACAACTAATGGTATCAAGCGACTTTTATGGAAAACAATACATATATATAATTACTTGCAACGGCGCTTTAAAACTCATAACAACGTCATTAACGTAAACTATTTCATGAAATAAATATAAGGATTTTTATATTTATTTTCAAAAGCTTAAGACACGACAATTCTTTTTAAACGGGAATGTAGTTTACTTCGAACATCAAACAATCCGAGTTCAATTATAAAACTGAATGTAGTATATTTTAAACATCAGACAATTCAGATTCTTTTATAGAAATCAATATAGCTATTATGTTATTTTAAACTTCGAAAATTTGACAACTCTTTTATATTGTTTCAAACACCAAAAACACGATTTCGTGTGTACAAATACATATAACCTGCTTATTTATTTCAAACGTCAAATAATACGACTCCTTTTATAAAAATAGATATAGAGTATATGGTTATTTGAAATATTAAACGACACGAATTCATTTTATAAAAATAAATATGGCTTATATATTTATTTTAAATATCGTACATCACGAGTTCTTTTATAAAATAAATATAGTTTATCTATTTATTTTAGACTTCAAATAACTCGACGATTCTTTTACTAAATAAATATAACTTTTTATATTTATTTTAAACGCCTAAACGGCATCTACATATACTTTGACGAATATATACAAGACGCAATAAATCATGCGGATTTGTCATATGTTATTTTCATATAAACCTTTGTACATACACATACGACTTCTCGAAACGACTAACACTATTCTAACGAGATATTTATATTTTTGTATAAATATTTATATATTTGAAATTTCTCAAAAACTAAGTCTTTTCAAGACTTGTTAATCCTTAACGACGTTAAACGAGCTAACAAGTATAACTTAATCATTTTCGTTAAGTTAACAACTTACCGTTGAATCGTTCAGTTAACGATTTGGTAGAGCTCGATGACACGTAGTTTAGTTACTGCGTTTATTTAGAAACTTATAAGATATTCCGTGTTAGGAATATTGTAGAATGCACGCTAGCGAGTCTCGTCTTGGAAACGACATCACGAAGTCGTATTTAGCTAGCTTTGCATAAGGAAATCCAGGTGAGTTCATAACCCCACCCTTTTATGGTTTTACATTTTTACAAATGTTTTCGGGGTGGAAAGACATGCACGTTTTGTAGAAACATACAAAGTTTTCGATGAACAAAGATTGCATATTTTTAGACAAGCACGTTTTGCAAGAACATACGAGGTGTTTGAAGGAACAAAAACTATATATTTCTAAACCATGTTACAACACGTTTTAACTAACACAAATGATTTGTGATTTTCATTGAGCTCAAATGGTTTACGAATGATTCATACTAAATATGCCGGTTTTACAAAACAAATGCGTATTATCGAAATGTGAATGATTTTCATGACTAGGGATGGGATCGTCCTGGTTATAATAATGGGACCGGGTTGGTCTGCGTACATAAAACGAGACAACTCAGTGAGTTTCGTGACCCCCTTTTCTTTTTACTGTTTTCAGTTTTATAACTTTGGGGGTGAAGTACATGTTACAACTGTTTACAAACGTTATTATTTGGTATGACTAGCTAAGGAAGGGTACTTCTAGATCATGTGAGTGGTGGGTTTGACGCTTAAGGCCATCAATCCTCTTTGTAGGACCAAGAGACATGAGTGATAGATCTATTTAGGTGTAGCGAGCCCCGCCCATGTTGGACCAGGGTTTGACCCATAGGTTGACTATGTCTTACAGCCGGAAGCCCGACGCAAAGTCTGCTAGGTTTGAGCTTTCCTGCATCACGTCACACATATTAATGGCCTTGCAAACCATTAATGATCTGTTTTTCCTTGTTGCTTTCATACCGGGATTTACATACATATATACATACAATGATTTCAAATGTTTACAAGTTTATTTGGAGCTCACAGTGTATATATATCAGGCCAAGAAAAATGATTTTTCTGTATTTACATGACAACTTTAAAACCGGTTATCAAAAAGATTTGTTTTAAGTCTTTTCCAAAACAACTATGAACTCGCTCAACTTTATGTTGACTTTTTCGCATGTTCTTTCTCAGATTACTTTTTCAAACCATGGCACGGGTGGATTAGGAGAACCATGAAGAGTTGAGTACTTAGTGGGCGTTCGTTTTCTAGAAGTCTTAGCTTATTTTGCTTCCGCTGTGCAATGAAGATACCAGTCCAGTCACGCCAGCTCTGATATTTTCGGGGTGTGACAAAAAGAGAAATATAAATAAATAACAAAACTTATCTCACTTTTACAAACACTCAAACCCAATCATCAGTTTCTCTCTCTCCTTCTCTCTATCTCTCTCTCTCTCTTCTCTCTCTAAACACCACTAAGAACCACCCTAACCATCACACACCACCACCGTACAATACCTCTTCCTGGAAGGCACAACCACCTCACCTGCAGGCTGCAACCACACACCACCATCACCACAATAAACCACCTTCGGCCCACTTCCGACAGTACCATCACCACTATAAACCACCACCATATACCACCTCCGACATCACCATCACCACAATAACAGTTTCACGTTCAAGAAAGAAGAACACGGAAAACTCAGACTCTTAAACAAAATTTTTAAAAGACACAAATTTAAAATACCAAGGTCCTAGATCATGTTGGATCGTCGTGTGACTCGAACGAGTCAATTAGAAGAGTTTATGATCCATATCAAATGCGGAATCAGTGATATAGACGTGAAACAACTTGATTCCTCTTAATTATCCTTTTATTAATGATTTCAAAGCAATCCTGATCGTTTGACAAACTAGCAGCACCTCGGCTCTGAAATCTCGAACGTTACAAATGACTTGGCACACCTAGTATGTATAGGCAAGGTGATTTCGCACGGAATAGCACAAACGAAATCACTTTCACACGGAATTACTATTTCGTGCGAAATTAGTAAGTAATTTCGTGTGGAATTACAATTTGTAATTTGGTGCGAAATTACCTCCCAACCTATTTTTGACATATTTCTCGTACTACGTGCCCTGATCTATTAATTCTAATACAAGACTCGATACAAGACGAAGTTAACAGACATTTATGAACCAACAAACTCCCCCTTGGATGTTGACGAAGTCTTCAGAATCAAATCTTCAGTCTTGATCAGTCTTGTCTCTTTTTCCAAATAAATTTGACACTGAAAGTATCCTTCAGTCTCTTTATCTTCTAATTCTCATGATCAGATCTCTTGAAACTTTTGACTTTAACAGCATCAGCAGCTAGCACTTGGTCCTGAGTTTGACAATCTTTAAACTCCCCCTTGAATGTTGATCCAGAATGTAGACTCCCCCTCTCAATAAGCTGGGATAGAATTCTGGTTCAAGCTTTGTTCAAAGTTAGGCACGGGGATCTCGCTTTTCTGCTGTTACCTGCTTCTCAGAAAATTGACATTACAATGTATTCTCCTTTTTTATTACATTTTGAAGTTTTTATCAGTTTCTAGAAATCCACTTAAGTAACTAGGTTCAAGTTAATGACCCTAGGCACTCAATTTGTCTACCAAGTCCAACTTAATGACCTTGGATGATCCAAGACGAAACAAAACTGACTTTTGTTCAACATTTTTCAAAACATTTTTTCTGAAAATTACAAGTTTCAACTTAATGAACTTGTTTTGACTTTTCATTTACAAGTTAAACATATTAAGCTCACAACCCTTCTGTCCAGATCAGAAACTTCCTGCATCTTCTTCAAACTGCGAATCTGAAGATCAACTTTCCACTTTGGTTTGTCGGAAAAAATAAAGCAGAAATGAAAAATCTTTTTGGATTTTGAATAAAGTTTCTATACTAGAATGCTAAACAGAAATGAAATGCAGTAAATGTAAACTATTTACAAACATATTTTTGGTGAGCGTGTTAGAGAATCATATCAGCTGTCGACAAGTCACAAGTACCGTTAAGCTTTGATTTCATACTCAGAATTAAACACTTCGCTTAGATTGTCGATATACTGATCCATTTAAATTCTCACACAAATTTCAATATGTTCAGGATACGAATTAGGTGTATTAAGAACTTAAACTCATTCATGTGTCCCACCTCTTGAATATACTCCCGTATCCAGATCCCAATATTCAGTCTTACAGGTGAGTATACCACAGATGATATCTGTAAGGGGTTAAATGCAAGGGCCGTGAGAGCTCAGGCTATTGCTTCCACAAAATCAAAGAGATGGCGGCTTCGACTTTAAGTGGGTCCCCTTTAGAGGATCTTTTTTACAACAACACATGATTAGCATTTTTCAATGTTTTATCATTTTTTATGCTGAGGGCAGGCTTTTATTTCAAGCAGCAGTAAAGTATTATACGGGGACTAGGCCATTGCTTCCGCAAAATCAGAAGTCCAGGGATAATACCCCAGATATCACTGAGTATAAAGACCTAGTATTTCAGAAAGAGGGGCCCTTCAAACAAGATTTCAGGGGTTACCTATATATCCAAGTAGTGTTCCCCACGAAATAAGCAAGTTTAAATTTAGGTTTATATCCCGAACAAACCTACTAAATGTGTAAAAACCTATCGGCATATCATCAGCGAGACTGTTTAACACTTTTAAACTTTCCATTTCTTTAGCATACTGTAACTGTCAAGCCGATGTACTATCATTTTCCCTTTTTACACAAGCTCTTTCCGGTTTTCTATTGTTTTTGTATTTTGAAAATATCTCATGTTTTTGGAATTTTGAAATTTTTTACTGTTTTTGTATTTTCTGAAAATATTAACCTACCTCCCCCTAAATACCAAAACAAGTAAAAAATCGACAAACCATTGCAGATTGCTTCTCAACATCATCTACAGTGGTACCGTCATCTACGCCAAGAATCTCCTCCAACACCGATAAAAGCTTCATACCGTTCAATTTTAACAAATATTGAAAACGAATTTTATCAAACGCTTTGGTATGTAAATCAACTTTTTGTTCGTCAGTGTGGATTTTCTCAATTCGTATCAACTTCTTCTCGAAACAATCGCGAATGAAGTGATGACAAATTTCAATGTGTTTCGTTTTAGCGTGATGAACAGGATTTTTAGTAATGTTTATAGCTGCCTCATTATCAACAAATATAGGGGTGTTAAGAAATTGCAAACCGTAATCTCGCGTTTGTTGCTGGATCCACAAGATCTGAGAGCAGCAACTGCTAGCAGATACATACTCAGCTTCACAAGTGGACAAAGCTACAGAGGTCTGCTTTTTGCATTGCCAGGTGACCAATCGTGATCCGAAAAACTGGCACCCCGCTGTTGTTGACTTAGCGTTAACTTTGCAGCATCCGAAATCAGAATCAGAATACCCTTCGAGCGTAAAATCGCCTTCTCTTGGATACCACAACCCCAGTGATGGAGTTCCTTTCAGGTAGCGTAATATCCTTTTCACAATCACCATATGCGAAGCTCTAGGGCTTGACTGAAACCTAGCTGCAAGGCAGGTTGGATACATGATATCGGGTCTTGAAGCTGTCAAATACATCAGCGATCCGATCATGGAATGATACATCGTTTCATCTACCTTCTCTCCAGTGAGATCAGGGTTTATCCCATGGTTCGTCGCTAATGGGGTGGAAGCTGTAGTAGTCCCAGACATCCCAAATTTCTCTAAGATATCATGAACATACTTCGTCTGATGTATGAAAATTTCTTTGGGTAGTTGATCAACCTGGAGTCCCAAGAAGAATTTCATCTCACCCATCGATGACATTTCAAATTTCTGCTTCATAACTCTTTCAAAATCTTTGCACAGATTTTCATTTGTTGACCCAAATATAATGTCGTCCACGTATATCTGAACTATCAGAAGATGTCCGTCGACCTCTTTGGTGAAGAGAGTGGCATCTACTTTTCCACGGATGAAGCTGTTGGCAAGCAAATGTTGAGACAATGTCTCGTACCAAGCTCTCGGGGCCTGATGTAAACCATACAGCGCTTTATCCAGTAAATAAACCTTGTCTTTGTGGATTGGATCGGTGAAGCCCGGTAGCTGTCCGACATATACCTCCTCTTTTACCTTCCCATAGAGAAAAGCCGATTTAACATCTAGCTGATAAACTTTAAATCCTTTCTAAAATGCAAATGCTAGGAAGATTCTGATCGCTTCAAGTCTAGCAACCGGAGCATACACTTCAGTGAAATCTATACCCTCCTGCTGACTAAAGCCCTGGACTACGAGTCGAGCTTTGTTACGAATAATAACCCCTTGATCATCCCTCTTGCACTTGAACACCCACTTGGTGTTTATCTTCCTGTGACCATCAGGCAAGTCTACCAATTTCCACACACCCAACTTTTCAAACTGACTCAGCTCCTCTTGCATCGCGTTGACCCAAGAATCTTCAGTTAGTGCTTCCTTATATGTTCTCGGTTCAATCTGCGAAATAAAACAACTAAGTGAAAACTCTGTTTGTAACGGAGCAATTTTAGAATAAAAACAAGTAAGGCCTTGATCAATTTGTCGTCTTGTGCGAACGCCTGATTGTAATTCACCAATAATCAACTCTTCTGGATGGTACGAAAGAGTTCTCTGCATCACCTCGCCTGGAACATCTACCTCGCCTTCCAAAATTTGTGACATTCTGATTTGCACCTTGTTCACTGACTGGAATTGTTTGACTTGAAATCTAGATCTGCTCCCCCTCAGAATCTGAATCACCATGATCAAATACAGGCCTATCATCAGATTCTTGAGTATCATTGACTGCCGTCTGATTGTCAAGAGTTTGCTGAATATCATCATGTTCTCCAGCATTACCAGGACCGGCTTCATCATTATTTGAAGTTTGCCGTCGACTTCTAGTATACTCAGCTGGAAACCTTTCTTGTGATGACTCATACTCTCTTAGAATATCCAACTCATCAAAGAACTCTGGTTCTTCTTCCATGTCAAACGAATCCCACAGAGTATCGTAGTTAAAACGCCATGAGTCGCCTGGGTTCTGCGGTGGCATTGTGTAACCTTGGCATTCAACATTGTGTGCTTCAATAATCCGCTTCAAGCTTGGAACAAAGACTCGCTTTAATGGACTTGAGTAACCCACAAATATTCCTTCAATGCTCTTTGCACCAAACTTTCCAAAAGGCTCTAGAACTGTGCAGGGAGACCCAAACGGTTCTAAATACTTCAGGTTCGGTTTGTGGTTGTTGATCAACTCAAAACACGTCTTGTTAAATTTCTTCACTGTGAGAACCCGGTTGAGTGTATAGCAAGCGGCTGACACTGCTTCTGCCCAAAAGTTGACTGGTAATTTTGAATCAGCAAGCATCGTCCTGGCCGTTTCAATTAGCGTCCTGTTCTTTCTTTCAGCTACTCCATTTTGTTGTGGAGTGTACGGAGCACTAAACTCTTGCAGTATACCTCTCTCATCACAATACTCTTCCATCTTGTTGTTCTTAAACTCAGTACCATTGTCACTCCTGATTCTTCTAATTCGAGTTTGGTACAAGTTTACAATTTTTCTGAACAACGTCATCAAGCTTTCAAATGTCTCATCTTTTGTTTTCAGAAATGATACCCACGAAAATCTCGAGTAGTCATCTGTTACTACTAGATAGTAGAGATCACCAGTTATACTTTTGACATTTACTGGACCAAAAAGATCCATATGAAGTCTCTCTAACGGTCTCGAGATTGAGTTTTCCTTCTTCCCAGGGTGAGATTTCTTTTTTTGTTTGCCTTTGACACAACTAATGCACTCCCCCTCAAGATGAAAACCTTTCACATGAACACCAGTTACTAAATCATTATGCACCAGGTGATTCATTTTTCGCAGGTGTATGTGGCCCATCTTTCGATGCCACAATTGTGATTCTTTTTCCGTTGCTCTTGACATAAAACAGTGAGCCTGACCCGTGGTAGTAGTTGCTACACTCATGTCCAACACGTACAGATCATTGACTCTGGGTGCTCTCATGATAACCCACTCTTCGGGAACAACAAATCCTGGTTTCAAGATCAAACATTCTTTGTCTGTAAAGTGCGTTGTATACATACAATCACAGATCTGAGAGATGCTCAGAAGATTGTTTTCAAGCTCGGCGATGTAGTTTACTCTTTCAAACGTGACAATACCATTTGATAAAGTTCCTTCACCAACTATTCGACCACCTTGATTTCCTGCAAATCCCACATATCCTCCATTAAACCCTCGAACATCGTACATAAGGGTTTTCTTCCCTGTCATGTGCCGAGAAGCTCCACTATCCATAATCCAACGTGAAACGGATCTTGGAAGCTCCTGCACATATCACAAATACTTAGATTTTGATGCCACCCAAGCCTCTTTCGACTTGGGTAACTTGACATTGAGGTGAGTTTTTGCAATGTAAAGTGGCGGAAAATTTTTGTCATTCATCTTTAAGCTCTCTTCAGATCCAATCTCAACCTCTTTGTATAGAAAGAAATCATTTTTAGGAGGTTGACCAGATGATTGGTCTTTCTTTGGTACATACTTCTTTTCAGAAGTAGTAGACTCTTGTTTTTCAAGTTTCTCATAGTAATCCAAAGGAACATTCATCTTTACCAGAGTGGTAGAAGATAATTGTTTTGGAGAACTTGTTTTCTTTTCAACTGATTTTGGCTTCCATGCTTGTTGAGGCGATGCAACCCGTTTGTAAAATTTATCAGTTTTAGTTACCACATTCTTTACGGGTTCAGTTTTGATCTTGGTGTTTTCATTTTTCAAAACTTTCTTCTCAACAACCATTGGAGCTTTGCCTTTTGCATCAGCTTTCCTTTTCTGACTCTCAACAACTTCAGACTTAGGCTTTAAGTTGATGCACTTTTGTGCAATATGTCCAACTTTGTTGCACTTAAAGCATGTACGAGTATCAACTACCCGACTTGTGCCTTCGGTCTGAGGATGTGAGGCCTTTTCTTCAAAAAACTCTTCATTTGTTTTTGAAAAAATCTCAGATTCTTGCTCGGAATGAGAACTCGAGCTTTTTACAAACACCTTTTTCTCAACAAATTTCTTGTTTTGAAAGTTCCTTCTTTGATAATTCTTACCACCCTAATATCCACCCGACCATTTGTTTTGATTGTTTTTAGAAAAACGTGGTGGTACAACAGGTTTTTTGTAGTAAGCTTTATCTTTTTCAAAATTTAATTGCCGTTTGGAACATTTCAAACCTTCGATTTCAGAAACATCAATCTCAACCAAAACTTGAACACATTTCTCAATTTATCAACATTCACATTCTCCAAAGGAAAATCACGATCCAAATACAACTTATCAGATCCCGCCATCTTGTACATCACAAGATTTGGTTCTTCACTTAAGTTGTTTTTGGATTTTGATTTTGGAATATATTTGTCCAAAAAACATTCATCATCCTCAGTAGTGTCACTTTCAGACTTTAAAACGTTTTCAACCATGCTTTTCACAACTTCAGATTGGACACTATCTTCATCGGAAGATGAAGTGAATGTGACATCAATTGTGTCTGGAAGCTTAACTTCACTTTCTTCTTCATCGGTTACCAACCCTGATTTTTTCTTTGAAAAATTGTTTAAAACCGGTGGTGGAACCTGATGAAACCCAACCCCGGTTCCATCAAAGTATACATCTTCGCCTGCTTTGTTCTTTCCAATTGGTTTAGGAACTATATGTTGAAGAACAAAGCTTGCGGAGTTGTAACTGTTCAGTTTCAACTGGATGCGTTCATTTTCAATTTTAGCTTCTTGAAACTGAAGCTTCAACTTAGCAATTTCATCCAGTTGTTGGTTGATTTGTTCTTCTTTTACCCTAAGAACTCCTGACAATTGAACATTTTCTTTGTTTGTCTTACCATTTCTCTCATCAGAATCTTTTACCGTTCGTTTTAGCTTCTCAAAATTTTCTGAAAGTTGACGACTTTCATGAATTAGCTTTTCGTTTTCTTTCCTAATTCTTTCTACGTCACTTTTATCTTTTTCGATTTTCTTAGTTAATTCCTTTAATCGTTCATTTGAAGCTTTTAACATTTTGTCACTGTTTAAGATCTGATCTTCAACATCTCTGACTCTTCCTGTCAGCTCTTCGGTCTTTTTACAGTTAAGGTAAGCAAGTGTACTACTAACCTTGCAGTTTTTCATGCAATTTTTGCAGTCGCTCTCAGTTTTAGCTTTCTTACCTGACTCATTGATTGCATCATTCTGACTGACCTTGCTTTTAGACTCAGTTCCAGAACCAGAAACTACCTCTAGCTCTTTTGCAGCAAGCACTTTGTCAGCCATCTTCTTTAAATTTTCAGCTGTGAATTCTTGTGACGTATCAATAATTCCGTCATCCGCTTTCTTTGTCTGCGGCTCCTTCTCTTTTTCTTTTTCTTCAGCTTCTCATCCTCCCCACCACTCTCTCTGTCTGGCTTCTTCTTCTTCAGCAATTTGTTTGGTGAGGGCTTCAACATCAATAGTATCTGGATCAACATCAATGTTTCCCTTGGGATCTAGGTAACATTCTTTATCAGCATCCCATCTTTTCGCCTTTTTAGCTTCTTTGTATGTACGATAGATTCTACTAATCCTGAATTGGGCTGACATATTTCTGTTGATGTATTTCTCTTCTTCTGTTCTGCTATCTTTGAAGGGAACAATTTTTATCATAAACGCATAGCCAACTGCATCTTCTTCTGGTAGCAGTTCGCTCCAATCGAAACCTTCGTCATCATGAATAACAGCAAGAGCTCTTGATTTTTCTTTGGGGGTATCTTCTAGCTGCTTCATTCTGGGAGGTTCAGATTTGTTCTGATGATAGATTGCTCTTTTGTAGTAATCTTCACGGAATGGATTTGCAGTATCATTAGCAGGTGCGTTTCGACATTCACGTTTAAAATGTCCCTTTTGTTTACATCTGAAGCATGTAACTTTAGATTTATCAAACCCGAGCTTTGTGGAAGGTCCACCAATAGAATGTCTGCCTGTAATCTCCATGAACCTTTGTGCTCTTCTGACCGCACTAGCCATACACCACCTGATATCGATCAACTCCATCTCTTCTGGATCGATCTGGTCATAATCCTCCTTGGTGAGGTTAGTGTTTCCAATCTTGCCTGCAACAAGGCTCTCGTAAGACTCTAACACAGACGCTAAAAACACCATTTGCTGCTTTGCTGATTCTTCACTGAAATTTTGAGCATTCTTTAGATCTACAACAATGTCACATTGAAACAAATTCTTTGGAACTGATTGACTTGAAGTAGTTGTCGATGAACCACTATGAAAACCACTGCTTGAACTTTCTTGATTTGATGTGTTAGAACTTTCAGCTGAGAAAGCTGTCTTGGGGGACACAGTCTTCGGGATCATACTTCCATGGTAATACAGTTCAACATTCCGCTGATATGAAGAGTTGTTCACTTTGTTAGATTTCTTAATGTCCAACTCATGACTCTCCAATCTTTCGATTAACAGATCAACCGTCAGATCTTCTGACTTTATTGTGTTCTTCAGCATCAAGGCAAAGTATTGCCAGTCTTTCTCATCCGGTAGCGAGTCAAACAGTTTGTCAACCAATTCTTCTTGAGTATATATGATTCCGTGTCTTGCCAGCTCCATCTTCAAATTCCCGAATCTTTCGATCATCTTTGACACAGATTCATTTTTTAAACATCCAAACAAATCAAATTCTTTTCTTAACAACTTCTTTTTGTTTTTAACTATCTCGGCACTACCCACACATTTCACTCTCAGTTTCTCCCATAGATCTTTTGAATTTGCGTACTCAATCAACGATATTATGTCGTCTCTCACAGACTGATGAAGCAATGCAATGCACTTTTGTTCTGCAACGAAACTTTCTACATCATCAGTATCTACTATATTTTCATAATCCGATCTTCCCATATTGAAACCATTCTTCATGCTTTTCCAGCTTGGATACGCAAACGCTTTTAGCCACTCTTCAAACCTTTTAGCCCATCTATTGTATTCTTCGATCGCCATCAGTTTGGGAGGTTTGTTGTATGTGCCATATGCACTCTCCACACTCAAAGCATCAGAAAGAGTTTTCTTCGCACTCGGAGCATTTTCATTTGTGTTGTTTGATGTATTATCTCCGGTGTTTCCCGTGAAAGCAAACATGTCACTGAACGGATTCATAAACTCATCCATCTTCACGTATCTGAAACAATCAACAAACACTTAGAAATTTTTTTGGATTTTAACAAAAACAGTTTCAAACGAAATCAGTTCAAACGAAATTAGAACTCAAACGAAATAACAGTCTTTCAAGCGAAAATAGATTTCAAGCAAAAATAGCTTTCACACGAAATACCAACTCAAACGAAATCAGAGTTTTCACACGAAATAGTGTTTTCAAGCGAAATTACCAAGCGAAAGATAATTTCGTTCGAAATCAGCTTAGATTCAAACGAAATTAAGCCAATTTGATGCGAAATACTAATTTCGTATGACATACTCACACGAAATACTAATTTCGTGTGAAATTACCCTCAATTTCAAGCGAAATCAACCACAGAATGTAATTTCGTACGAAATTAAGATGCTATTTCATGCGAAATTATGCTGATGTCATCATGTCGGCCAAACTTTTGTCAAATTGATCAGGTTTTAGCTCGATTTTAGGTCTAATTCTCTCAAGGCTTTGTTAAAACACTGTTTTTCATATAATGTGTGAAATTCAAACCATTTTATCCGTTAAAACTTGTTCAGTTTTGAAAAGAAGGTGTAGAAATCAGAATTTTCCAGCGAAAACAAGCTAAAAGGTAAGAACTCTTCCTCCTGAGCTCTGATACCACTAGTTGGATCGTCGTGTAACCCGAACGAGTCAATCAGAAGAGTTTATGATCCATATCAAAGGCGGAATCAGTGATATAGACATGAAACAGCTTGATTCCTCTTAATTATCCTTTTATTAATGATTTCAAAGCAATCCTGATCGTTTGAAAAACTGGCAGCACCTCGGCTCTGAAATCTCGAACGTTACAAATGACTTGGCACACCTAGTATTTATAGGCAAGGTGATTTCGGACGGAATAGCACAAACAAAATCACTTTCACACGAAATTACTATTTCGTGCGAAATTAGTAAGTAATTTCGTGTGCAATTACAATTTGTAATTTCGTGCGAAATTACCTCCCAACCTATTTTTGACATATTTCTCGTACTACGTGCCCTGATCTATTAATTCTAATACAAGACTCGATACAAGACGAAGTTAACAGACATTTATGCACCAACAGATCATGATCTTACCGTGCTTTTTTATAGAATCAAATCCCAACCGCAACACCCAAGATCACCTATGGAACTAAGAATTTGCATAATCTTGATGATTAACTCAGTCGTTTTGTCTTGGTTGTAATGAGCTTGGTTTGGAGGCTTGTACTCAATGTTTGAGGGGATTGTAATTGTATCTATATCGCCAACATAAAATTTATCCATCATGGCTTTAGCAGCTGAGCTATGACCTACATATTCAAAATCACCAGTTGTGTCTTTCCTTGCGAAAGTTAATATAAGCACACGTTTGCACCAAAAAAGAATCCCCCTAGAATTGAACCAGAAGTTATAAGACAGAGTAATTACCTGATAGAAAGATTGAAGGAGAGCGATGTCATTGAAATTGAAGGAGGGTAAGACATTGAATCATCTTCAATGTGAGGGTAACTGCTCCCGCCATTAAATCAACATTCAATTTCAAGGGAGGGTTTTACAACTGATCTGTGTGATGAAAGGAAGATGAGGGTAGAAAGGGAAGTAAATGGTAAAAGCTAAAGATTCCAACTCGTGGCTTTTGGTATGCCATCTTAAAATGTGTGGGAAATTACCAATCTAGCTATCTAGTTTCCTTAATATAGTACTATAGATATAAATATAGATGTAGATATATATATCATAGATTAATTAATGATGACTTGTTTAGAGGGTTGAATATTTCCATGGGTAGAATTTATTTTGATTAGTTATGTAAGTTATTATTATTTGAATAATGATGAGGATTTAAATAGTTATTTTTGGTGTTAAAACCAAGCGACGGATGACATTTTAGACGCCTTTATTTGTCGGTTGCGACATGCGATTGACGAGCAAAGAAAGACGTGAGATACTCCTAAACAGAGAATTCATTGTGGTCAATGAAGGTCGGTTAAGAAGCTTTATAACTCTTTTCCTATTATAATGTTTGGATACCTACTCGCTAGTCTCATGTTGATGTAGATAGCCTTAAAGTCCAAGAGAAGAGGGTTAAGAAAATGATGATTTAGAGGTTAGTTGTTGTGAGTTGTATAATAATAATGAGATTTTTACATATTTTCCCCTCCTAAGAAGCTTTGTTACATATTTCCCCAACCCATAAATTTAATTACATATTTCCCCTTTCTAAAGAAGCCTTATTACATATTTCTCCAATCTCTAAATTTTTATTACATATTTCCCCAATTTCTAAATTTAATTACATATGTCACCTTCCTAAACCCCATATATTACATATTTACCCATTTCATTAAAAATACTCTTATAGAATTACTATTTTACCCAAAATCAACTTTTCATGCTCTCATTGATTGCTCCAGATTTGGTGTTTAGGTTTATCCTAGTATAGATTTATACTACTCATTGCCTTGGTTTTATAATGCGAGCATAATGCGTGATGCACCCGATGCGCTAATGAGAGCGCATCGCAACAGCTGATGCGATGTGTTTACGTGATGTGATGTGTTTACGTGATGCGAGAATATTGCGCACATTTCGCATAATGCGCTCTGTTGCACGCAACATTGTTTCTTATTTTTTTTTTCAGATTTTATGAACCGTGTTCGTTTTTTTCCATAATTAACATCTTAGTATGCTTAATTTGAACCAAAAAAACACAACTCTTATCTTCTAATTACATCAGTTGTTTTACTTTAAGTATGTTTTTATAAGTTTTTTGCATAAATAATTTTTAACAATCTTTTTGTTAAAGAACGCATCACATACGTGATGCGCTCGCATCGCGTATCACGCATCAGATTTTTGGACTAAACGCATCGGAGTGCATCACGCAATTTAAAACCAAGCTCATTGCTGAAATTCAGTTTACTGGTAGTTCTAGTCTAGTCTAGTTGCTGCTGACTGTGAAAATGTTCATCACTAATGTCATAAGTTGCTGCTATCAACTATACTTTGAAACATATGGCTAGCGTTCGTTTCATGGAATTGGAATTAGAATTAGAATTTGCCTAGGAATTGAAATTTGGGAGATGTTGTTCGTTTGTTTTGTTATTTATGACTTTCAATTTTAAGCATCTATCACATATCATTGCTTTCTAACTTTTTTTAATCAGGCTTTTGCAGCAGAAGTTTCACGCTCCTTCTAGGACACCATCTTCACCTCTTTTGCCGTGCTTTGTGGGTGGATCGCCGCCACGTTGACCAAGCTTCTTCACCGTACCGAAGAGTGTGAACCTATTCCTGATCTTGCTGCAATTAGGGGTAGCATACAACCTCATCTTCTTCCTATTTCTATTTCGCATCCCGCTAGCATAGATCATCTTCCTATTCCTATTCTTTTTCATCATCCTGATCATTTCGTTGAGGATGCCAACTTCCGCATAGCTAGCATGTTAAATGAGCTTGAGGTTGTTGATCGACAGCTTGCTGCTATGCGTGCCGTAATCCACAGGCTTCCTGCCACCCAAAAACCAACTATCCTTACTGCTAGAAAACCTGTTAAAAAGCCCATAAAACTGCAAATTCACTCTACCCAAAAGCCGGTACAACAGCCAACTTCCGTAACCACCAAAAAGGCTATAAAGCTAACAAATCCTGCTACCATCAAAAAGACTTCAAAGTTGTCAATTCTCTCTACCCACAAGTCACTAAAACTGCCAACCCCCGCTCTCACTAGAAACACTATAAAGCCACCTACTCGCGCTACCACCAAAGAGACTAAAAATCCCGCAAAACTGCCAAGTTTCTCCACCAGAAAACCCTTACAGCCACTTCCCTATTCTAGAAAGCCGTTAAACCGGTTGATACCAAGTATAAAAACTGTACCACAACCACTTCCCTCTTTTAGAAAGCCTTTAAACCGGTCAACCATAAAAACTCTACCACACGCGCTCCCCTCTTCTGGAAAGCCTTTAAACCGATCAACCATAAAAACTGTACCACAACCACTCCTCTCTTCTGGAAAACCACTTAACCGGTCGATCCCTTCAACCATAAAAACTGTACCGCAACCACTCTCCTCTTCTAGAAAGCCTTTAAACCGGTCAACCATAAAAACTGTACCACAACCACTCCTCTCTTCTGGAAAGCCTCTTAACCGGTTGATCACTTCAACCATAAAAACTATACCGCAACCACTCACCTCTTCTAGAAAGCCTTTAAACCGGTCAACCATAAAAACTGTACCACAACCAAGAACCACCCTAACCATCACACACCACCACCGTACAACACCTCTTCCTGGCAAGCATAACCACCTCACCTGCAAGCTGCAACCATACACCACCATCACCACAATAAACCACATTCGGCCCCACTTCCGACAGTACCATCACCACTATAAACCACCGCCATACACCACCTCCGACACCACCATCACCACAATAACAGTTTCACGTTCAAGAAAGAAGAACACGAAAAACTCAAGACTCTTAAACAAAAATTTTAAAAGACACAAATTTAAAATACCAAAGTCCTAGATCATGATCTTACCGTGCTTTTTTATAGAATCAAATCCCAACCGCAACACCCAAGATCACCGATGGATCTAAGAATTTGCATAATCTTGATGATTAAGTCAGTCATTTTGTCTTGGTTGTAATGAGCTTGGTTTGGAGACTTGTACTCAATGTTTGAGGGGATTGTAGTTGTATCTATATCGCCAACATAAAATTTATCCATCATGGCTTTAGCAGTTGAGCTATGGCCTACATATTAAAATCACTAGTTGTGTTTTTCCATGCGAAAGTAAACAATAAGCACATGTTTGCACCAAAAAAGAATCCCCCTAGAATTGAACCGGAAGTTATAAGACAAAGTAATTACCTGATAGAAAGATTGAAGGAGAGCGATGTCATTAAAATTGAAGGAGGGTAAGACATTGAATCATCTTCAATGTGAGGGTAACTCCTCCCGCCATTCAATCAACACTCAATTTCAAGGGAGGGTTTCACAACTGATCTGTGTGATGAAAGGAAGATGAGGGTAGAAAGGGAAGAAAATGGTAAAAACGAAAGATTCCAACTCGTGGCTTTTGGTATGCCATCTTAAAATATGTGGGAAATTATCAATAATATAGTATTATAGATATAGATATAGATGTAGATATATATTATAGATTAATTCACGATGACTTGTTTAGAGGGTTGAATATTTCCAAAGGTAGAATTTATTTTGATTAGTTATGTAAGTTATTATTTGAATAATGATGAGGATTTAAATAGTTAGTTTTTGTGTTAAAACCAAGCGACGGATGACATTTTAGACGCCTTTATTTGTCGGTTGCGACATGCAATCAACGAGCAAAGAAAGACATGAGGTACTCCTAAATAGATCTTTAAAAAAAATACTCCTAAATAGAGAATTCATTGTGGTCAATGAAGGTCGGTTAAGAAACTTTATAACTCTTTTCCTAGAGTAAATTATGTTTTTGGCCCCTGTGGTTATATCACTTTTACTATATTAGCCCAAAATAAGAATTTTTAATATATATGCCCCCATGGTTTCTACAACTAACCATTTTGGCCCCTAAGTCTAGAGATTATGAGGGCCAAAATGGTTAGTTATAGAGACCATGGGGGCTAAAATGCTTAGACTTAGGGGCCAAAATGGTTAGTTATAGAGACCATAGGGGCAGATATGTTAAAAATTCTTATTTTGGGCTAATATAGTAAAAGTGATATAAACATAGGGGCCAAAAACGTAATTTACTCCTTTTCCTATTATAATGTTTGGATACCTACTCGCTAGTCTCATGTTGATGTAGATAGCCTTAAAGTCCAAGAGGAGGGTTAAGAAAATGATGATTTAGAGGTTAGTTGTTGTGAGTTGTATAATAATAAAGTAGTTGAACATGAAGAAAGCATGTGGAAGGCATTTGTGCATTCGGGTTGGTCCAATTTCGTCCCTTAGAAATTGTTTCTATGCAAAATTTACCCATATTCATGATCATCGTATGTATAAATTGATATTATCAAGTTGTTCCACACAATTCCTTTATTTCATCTTTTTGGCAGGGTCATTTTATACTTCTAACAAGAGTTTGGATCATCAGAAAATAAAGTTTGGGTTCAAAACTATATTTATGTCAAACTTTATAACATTATTGGACAATTGGACCCTTCCATTGACCTAATGTATTTGAACTTATATATATATTTAGGTAAAACGTAGAAAAGCCCATAATTAACACGTGTAAGGCACAAGTACAACATACCACTGCATAATGTACAACATAACACACCAACCAAACCAACAAACTTGAGGGGTGTAAAAGTATTTTCTAGAGTCAATACATATATTATAAGTGGAGGGTTCAAATGAGAAGAATTTTTTTGTAAGAAGAAAAAAGAAGAACTTTCAACCAATAAGAATGCTTCATTTTACTTCATTTAATATTTGTATTTAATTTTAATATAAGGGTATATTGGTAAACTTACATAAATCATTAATTTGTATTTCTTCCCCTTTAATAACTAGCTAAATTAAATTTGTAACTCCTTTTTAAAATATATACTTTTTCCAAATTAAAAAAAAACAACAACTTAATTCAAAGTGTAGAATAAATTACTAGTTGTGTAGGGTAAATTAGAGTTGTGTAGGTTATATTTCGAGGTGTGTAGGATAAATTTCGACTGTGTAGGATAAAATTATATAATGTGTAGGTTATATGTAGGAAAATTTTGATTTGTGTAGGTTTTATAGATTATATGTAGGATAATTAATGATTAGTTGACTAATTAATTTAAGAGAGAAACATTAATCATATGAGTTAAAAATGAAATATCATTTTACTAATATGCCCTTTCTTCTTTTTCTTCTCAAATTAAATTTCTTCTCAAATGAACATTCCCCTATATTATAAAGCCAAATAAATTTGTACAAAAGGGTCAAATTGGACGAAATTTGCGAAACCAAAAAATTGAAGGAACAAAACCGAAAGGAGAATTCTTTACTGACTTGGGTTTCTAGTATATAGCATAAATGACCGTTTAGTCACTTGGCAAACCATTTTTTTTTTTCATTCTTCCATACATAGAAGCTTTGGTAGAAAAATAAGTGCGACATAACGACGTATTCAAAACTTTGTAAAACATCATATAATAAAACACTAGTTGTACACCCGTGTGAATATACGGGTTTTTTTAATAACGATCGAAATCAAATACTAAAAAACATATCATAATATATTATTTAAATTCTTTGTGTTTAGTTACATATCTTTATAAAACAACGTTAAAGACAGTATGTGTTAGTGTACATGTTTGATATAGAAATAAACTAAGTAGTTTATAATGTGCAAAGTTTTTTTCCTACATCTATATGTAAAATATGATGTGAAATTATTTAATGAATTCACGTTCGCATTATACTTAAGAATACATTAATAACGTTTATATGTAAATCTAACGGAAGTACGAAAAAGCCCCTACGGATTCTGTCATTCCCAACTTGTCGACTGATTAAATGATGCCTGGAGAAGCACGATTTTATTCATTTGTTAATTTTTCTGTTACATTCAAATGCGGCCTAGAGAATCCCATTTTTTCTTCATTTGTTAAATTCTGTTACATAACACAACCCAAATTGACATATTTTTCACATAACAGGATAAAAATTACCCTTTAATTGTCATATACAGTGAAGTGAAGCACAATTTAATATGTGACGTCAGTTCCTTTTACTTATCTTTATCATCAAGTCATTAAAGTGCTTCTATTGTTGCGGTTTCAATTCTCTTTTTTTCGACTCGAGCTTATTAGCTAACTTATCTTTATCATCAATGTGATTTTTTCATGCTGTAGACATAAGTTTCAAGCCGTTACTCGCTTAAATCTTTTCTTTAACCTTTTTGTCTTCTTTAGCAAACTCTTGGGCTTCGTGAATCATATGCTCTCTTTTCTTGGCTTAACCGACCCTTCTGATCGGTGAATGTGATCTTTTCCAAATTTGCCACCCACATTATATTCTGCCTTCATGTTTAATATACTGGTGTTTACTTCGAATGTGACTTAGATTTGTGGCCTTGTGGGGTGCCCTTGGATTAACAAAAGAGGGTTTTAGCCCCTCCATAGCAAAAATGCGATTTCAATATCGTTAAGACGAAAAGACAAACCTTGGAGCTAGAGGGATTACGGAGGGATCAAATGTTCCAAGAAGCCTGCAGTTCTTTGTGAGCCAGGTGCCTGGAGGCGATTAAGTCCCAAAAGTAAAGGTGTAAGGCGCTGCTGTTGTATGTTGTTACTTGAACTAAGATTGTCAATTGCTGCTTATCTTCCAAATACCATGTCTACCCCACAGACATAAGACTCATTTCCCACAGCAGCTAAATAACTTGTTATTTGAACCTTTACCCTAAAAACATAAGTTGCCAACATATTTATCATAGAATCACCCCTTAACTACACATATGCCTATTCATGTTTCTTATTCCTTAACTTAATTTGGCCCAGCAGTAACAGCTCTGTCCCAATTGGCCCAGCAGTAACATAATTTATCGGTTTGTCATTAAAAAAACTGTCAATATAAAAGAATATGTGGTAAGTTTCAAAGTTTGCAAGCAAGTTTTAATCCAAAAAATCTAAAATTGGACATATAAACTATGTAAGTGAAAAGAAACTTTGATGCTTAGCCATTGAAATGTTATAATTATACAAAACATAAAAAGGAAACAAATATGACAGAACATATACAAATGAAAGATGTGTTACACACTATATGTGGATTTATATGAACATTAATGGTAAGTTATAGGTGCATAATTTACCCTCCAAGTTTAATATTATTGATTTTAAGAGTGATAATCACTGCACAATTGTGATTTGCAGCACTTTGAGTTATAGAAATGAAAAGCAAGACAAATATTAATTTTAACTGGACAAATTATAGAAACTAAATAAATAGAATTTACTTGATATTGCTTGTTGCACGCCTTTCCTGTAATCCACAAACATTGTCGGCAAGAAGTGATCTTTTACTAAGTTTTCAAGAAAGGCCAGCAATCCATCATTCCTGAAACATAAGAGTAACAGTGAATAAAAACGAATTATGGTTATTCATATCTCAATAAGCTTACCCTAGTTGAGAATACTTTTGAGGGAGCATTAACGCCGCGATTTTATCTGTAAACTGCAGATGCAAGAATGTAAGTCAAAAATATAGTATATGTTGCACAGATGACAAAAAAAATTAAAAACAGATCTGAAATGGTTCAAAGGCTCAAACCATGTAAAGTTGGGCTAGTTTGGCTCGTACAGTATTTTTTTTTTCAAAAAAGTGAACTTCTTAAAAAAGTTTAGGTTATTTAAATGATAATAATTATATAATTTTTTAAATAAAGTGATTAAGAAATTAAAGTTTCTTTTTGTAATATTACCTAACAGGAACAGCACGGAGACTCTTAACACCAAGAAATAAGCATAGAAATCTATCAGAAACGTATAAAAAATAAGAAAAATATTCTTGAAAAATAAGAAGTTTAAGGTTGACCTGGTTGATTCCTCTACCTATAAGTTCTTGCATGATTAAGTAAATGTAGGATACCATATCTTGCTAGAGATCTGAACTTTGAATATAGAAACCTTATAGCCCTCACAACACTAAAGTCTAAAATTTTTGTAGCCTTCTGAAGCTGAAATTGTATCGTATATGTATTAATTAAAATGAGCAAGAAGTAACGAAACGAAAGGGTATCAATGGTAATGGAACTAAGTTACCTGAATGCTTGCCCCAACCAAGTGGCGGCGATGAAAGGGGAGATGCCTGCAATTTATTATGTTTTTAAGCATTCATTTTTTTTTAATATTTAGGTGAAAAGAAACAGTATTACGTTAAATGAAAGGACATTTGTATTATCATGATGCATCAATATATAAAGTGGAATAAACTGTATTTACATTCACTTGACGACTTATGAGGAAAAGGAAAAGGCAGTTTTTACTAAGGGTGCTAAACGGGTCGTGTTCAAGGGTTTACCCCAACCCAAACCCGAAAATTTTAGACGAACCCGAAAAGCGTGTCATACATATGAACCCAAACACAACCCGAATATTCGCGGGTTGAGCCGAATATAACTCGTTCAACCCGATTTTTTTTCGGAAATTAATATATTAAAATTAAATTTTTACTCTCTTCAAATTCACTTAAACATATGCAGCCAAATGCTATGTTAAGAAGTTCTAGTGCCTTTCCGTCCCCGTCTGTGGGGACCACAAGGCGAGCGGTTTTGGAGGCAATCATTGAGCAGATTCCTCCACAACCGGACCCGAGTTCTAGAACTTTTTTACCAGAAACGAAGGTTTGGTTTGAAGCAAGAACAGAGGCCATTAGTCGAGCCGATTCCCATAGCATTAAACCTGTTGATTTGCATATGTGTTGGAATTCTTTCAAAAGTAGTTTGATTTTGAAGTTCCAGTCTTGTAACTTCAACTCCATAATCTGTTATATTGGAACGTAAATAAAGAATAATCTAACCTTTTTAAAATAATATAACCGTTTAAATAATGATAAATTTCTGACCTCGTCTCTTGATGAAGAAATGCCAAACATATCAAACGCAAATCCTTCGGATATATCAACATCAAATCCATCTTCGGGATCCTTTAAAACTTTAGATAACTCAAGATTATCATTATTTAAACAGAATGCTGCTTGTACCCATCGCCTACATTCTCAAAGCAAGCAGTAAGAACACAAAAACATACTTAAATACATGTACCCGTGGAATCGTGGATAACCTCTTTTAATGTAAGATTACTTACCGATTCATGACAATTTCACGTGAACGATTTTCGACTTGCTTGTAACACACGCCACATTCTTCGGTGCTGAACCCATTTTCTTGAAACAATTTTTTTAAGTATTCCTCGGAGAAGTATAATGCACGCTAAAATATTAAGTGCAACAGAAGAAAAGGTATAAAAAAGAATAAGTTAATTAAAAAATAAAATATCATGTCAAATTCCTAATTGAACTTACAGTTCCGTCACCTCCGACAAAAAAATTCTCAGTGATCTTCTGATCCTTGCAAGTAAGCCTTTCCTTTTGGATGATATATACCAATTCGGCAATGGAATTAGTTATCCAAAATAGTTATTGTTCACATAATTCAAAACCATATATATATATTTATATGATTAAAATATAAACGAACCTGAGCAAGATCTCCAGTAGCATAGTCACGGAATAACACATAAGCATTTGGCTGCATATGATTATGATAACAATATATTAGAAACTTCTATTGTATTGGAGGCAAAGATTTTAATTTCCGAAAAAATAACAATATATTAAAAACATTTCTAGACATGATGTTCAAGTGAATTTGAAGAGAGTATAACAGTTTGATCAGTTTCTTCGTACCTGTCCGAGACTGATATTTGACCATTTATGAATATTTAAAGCCTATGACATAAAGCGTCCCTCTATCCCCGGATCTGGTGGGTCGCCATTACACATTCCCTTTTCTCAGTTTGCTTGACTTACACATCAGATTGATGAAGAATTGATGGATTAAAGTTTGTTAAAATGTCACGACCCCCGACCCCACCCTGGACGGAATCGGGAGCCGCGAGCAGCTCAGTAGTACCGGTAGTTATTTTGAAAAGTTGTGCAGCGGAAATTTCATCAGGACCGTGAGTTAGGAAAAATATCAGAGTTTAGAAAACACCGGATTTTATTTATTAAATAGATGGGATAAATCTATGTTTCACAAATGTAGCTTTAATAAGGGATAACCCAATTACATAAAACAATATTTCTTAATTTGATTTAATTAATAAAATAAGCCACTTCTTGAAGCCTTTCAGTGCCGTATCCAACTTTTATTCCAATCTACTGTCATTACCTGAAACGCGTTTTAAAAAGGTTTTGTCAGCAGGAAATACAGGAAATACTGGTAAGTTCATTCATTTTGAATAAAACATATTTGTTATAATTCACAGCATTAAGAGTTTTTACATTTGCTTCTTTAAGATTGGCAAAGACTTAATCACTGCAAAGTATAACTAGAAAACAGTGTTATAAGTTACAGTATTAAGACCGATTACAATGTTTATATATATCTACCATCTACCCATGGTATTTATCACTCGACCACCTATTGGCTATCTCGTTGTCCAATGGTGTCTGTGATTATAGTCATATCACCCCTTGGCTAACCCGTTGTCCAATGGTGACGGTTATCAAGTAATGTATAGAAAACCACACATACCGGCTGTAATTTGGTGACTACAAAGACTTAATCCCTGTAATTATAACTTTGAAAATAACATGATTTTGTAAAATATGTTGATAAAAAGAGAATGACTCACATTGCAGGTTTAAACGGCCAAAGTTTAGCCTACTGATTAGCCTTGTAACCTAATTCAAATAATAACGTATACGAAAACTAGGTTAGTAACTGAATACAACTTTTACGATAAGCTCACGAGATTAAAACCCTCACGACGAATGACAAAGTGCAATACTTAAACATCTATCGGATTCGCAATGAATGACAGAGTCTACCCCGAGTTTGGGTGGCACTCAAACATCCTGCCGGATTCACGACTAATGACAAAGTATAGCATTTAAACATCCTGTTGGATAGTTTCAATCGATCAGATATTGAATCGTAGCAGCGATCGAGTTATTACCCTGTTATTGCGGCAGCGTTTCGTGATTGTGTGTGTTTTTTAGTAAACAGTCGATAACTCAACGTACGGAATGAATTTTAACATCGAATGAACGCCGAATGTCAAGTCCCACACTCCTCTATTTATATATGGAAAAAGGCGCGCCCGAGTGGCGCGACGGGGTCGGTTTTAGCATAGGGTAGCCACGTCTCTAACTAGCTTAGCTGAGTTGACGGATCGAATAAATTCGCATTCCACGTAAAACTGTGTGGATATTACTAACGAGGGAATACCCCCCCCCCCCCCCCCCCTGAGTTTTAGGGTGCCCTGATCCTGATTCCTACTGATCTGAAAATTTTTAGGGATCATGTAATATTATTTGGGTGTCTCAATTAGGGTTTCCTTTTGGATAAAATAAAATAATAGATAGGACT
Source organism: Helianthus tuberosus (assembly GCA_030545235.1). Taxonomy (NCBI): domain Eukaryota; kingdom Viridiplantae; phylum Streptophyta; class Magnoliopsida; order Asterales; family Asteraceae; genus Helianthus; species Helianthus tuberosus. Next base: position 124,606,622 of record CM060369.1, on the reverse strand, counting down.
TTTGATGAAAGTTGTTACAGAATAAAACGGTGAGAAAAGATAATGGACCCACTTTGTAACTTTAGGGTTCAACTAGAAAGCCTCCTGGTATAAATCTTGGGTATAACTTCTGAGCTATAAAAATATATAATGCACTCGTGTTAAGTATAGTACTCCTAACTCAACCTTGTCCCTATGTCCCGAGACAGAACCCCAACGAACTTAGTCAGGCAGAGCCTTGACATGCGTTATGGGCCCAGATCAATCGGAAAGGGTAGCGGTGATCGGGAGTTAAAACACTTAAAACGGGGCAGGGCATTATTACTATTATTATTTTTAAAAATAAAAATAAAATCGAAATTTAGAGAAAGAGGGGGAGGCGAGACATAGGTGAAGAGAAGGAAACGACTGAGCAATTGTTTCGGAAGCTTGATGGCCCTATTTATAGTTTGGAATTTTAGAATTGGGGGCCATGTCAAACATCCACGTACATCTTTCATTTAATGCAAATACATAAAATTCATACACGTCCAATGTTGAGTGCATTTCTTTTGAGGACACGTACTTATTTGTAATGCATACTACACATATCATATATGTAATGTTAGTTAAGATTTCTTTTAATTATTATATATATATATATATAGGGGACCGCTAAAATGAAAACCACCTCGAGTTGTAAGAACCGTGAGAACTACACCGTACGGGCCGAGGTGGACCAATTTTTTTTTCATAAACGTAGATGCGTGTATTATAAACACATGTGTAAAAAAAATAAAAAAAAAATGTCGTGTGTGTAGTTTTGAGCACCACAAGTTTGCGTTTACGGGTACCGTAAATGTTGTTTAAAATTTACGGTACCCGTAAACGCAAACTTGTGGTGCTCAAAACTACACACACGACATTTTATTTTTTTGATTTTTTTTACACATGTGTTTATAATACACGCATCTATGTTTATGAAAAGAAATTTTGGTCCACCTCGCCCCGGATCAAAAAGTTCTCACGGTTCTTACAACTCGAGGTGGTTTTCATTTTAGCGGTCCCCTATATATATATATATATATATATTCTTTTTGAAAGCCACGTTGACTTATAATAAATTTATATGTTAATATTATTTTATTATTTTATATATTATAATTAATTCAACTGCTTCATTCGTTTGGCGCGTATAGCTTCTAAAATATGACGTTTTATAAAACAATGAATATGTTATTAGAACAAGAATATTTGTGTCTACATTTTGAACCAAGTTTCATTAAAAAACGGAGTAGGTTCACATGTAATATATTTTTATAATTTAATTATTTAAACGGTTCATGGGTCCGTCTAAATACTTCATATTTCTAATCTTTAACTTACCCGTAATCTACCCGTCTAATAATATAAGTTTTTATATACTTTTATTTTATTTAGAAAAGTCACCCATATACAGGCCAATTAATTATAATATTTCAACCAACTATATATTAAATAGTTTTTAAAACTTTTTGGGTCGAATAATTGTATTAAAAATAAAACTAGTTACTAGTGGGTAATGAATTTAAACAACCCTATAATTCTTATATGATAAAAATAGGAATGTTACATCCTCCCCACCTTGTTTTAAATCTCGTCATCGAGATTTGGGCTACGATATTTCTTTTAAACTTATGTCACGTCTTAGTCAATAAAAACAATATTAAGGTAGATGGTACAGAATTTAAAATATCAAATTTTTATGAATACGCGTTTTACAATAAACCGGGCTCAATGGTTCAGCTGAATTATTTGAAAAAAATCAATGTCAAATGAACGAGATGAAATGATATAATTTCCAAGGTGACTAGGTTCAAGCCAAAACAGATATATGATTAAATTAACTGTTTATATGTTGTACATGACTCTTAGAAACAATAGAATATACGGTCAAAAGAAAATTTACTTTGATTGTTAACTGAGGAAGATTCAGAATCAGCAAGCTCAAAATGAAATAGAAGTACGAAAATGATTTGTCAACTATTGAATTATGATATGAGAAAAATCAATGGGTTGACATTTATTGAATATCAAGGATACACCGGGATACAACAGAGTTTAGTGTATCATTGTCTTAGCACATAGTTGTATTAAGACCACTTTCACGGATTAGTCAAGCGAAAGGTGTATATATATATATATATATAGATTAGCTCAAGCTACAAGTTTATAGCGACGCCACAAGGTGTCGTAGTGATCGAAATAATAATAGCGGTGACTGGATGAGTTCACCGTGTTTTAAATTAAATGAAAATTCAACGAAGTAAGTTCGAATGTTTGTTTCAAACAAGTCTAGTAGGATTTTCAATTGAAATTGAAACAATTTAATAATGTTTTTCGATCAACGATGATAAAGCAATAAATATCATGAAAGGCTCGATTGATGTTGTAAGAACTGTTTAAGAGATACACTGAAATATGACATGAATTTGTGCATCATTATCTTAGCACACGATTGTGTTAAGATTGATTTTGTAGGATAAACCAACAAAGCGGATTCAATATAAATGAATGATTAAATATGTATGTGATGTGTACAAACAAGATTAGCGCAAGCTTCAAATTTGAGAAAACGTCACCACAAGGTGATTGTGATCAAAGAAACAATTTAATGAAGTCGAAGACCAAACAAGCCTGTTATGGTTCAAAACAAACGAAGTGCTTGTTGGGATTATTTTGAATATGATAGCTGCAATCCATCATATGGGACCTTGAATTGAATATGTAATGTGAGCAAGTTCAAACAATTGAACTTGGTTTAAACAAAACGAGTTTTTGTATTAATAAGAAAGTTTAGACATGGTCACAACAAAAACCATGTATACCATTTAAAAGAAAATAGAGTTTTTCAAGAAATTCATTGACTTGATATCAAAGAGTTATCGTTTTGCAATAATGCGGTTCACAGTGCCAAAAATCAAGTATAGCAATGTTAGGGGTCATTTTCTTAACATACGTATCCTGACCAATATCCTGCCTTTGTTTGTTTATTTGTGACCAGGATGCTGGAAGAGGATATTGCTAACATCTTGGGCGATATCCTGAGGTTTAATGAATTAACCACGTGCAGGTTAAGGGCTGAGGCTTGCTAACGGTCAAGTGGACTTCTTCTCCTCAAGACTCGGACGTGTTTGTTGAAGGAGAGACGTTGAACCCGAAAGACCAGGTCTGCAACGTTCGATTAAGGAATATTCGGTGGATCCCGGAAGTTTAGGATAGTTTGTTAGCTTATCTTTACTATAAATAGATGGGGGCGGATCGGTTTAAGGCACACAATCTTCACTCACACTCTCGCATACTTTCACTTTCTAGCTCATTGCAAACACCACACTTGTATTCAAATTTCGTTGTAACACTTAGTCGATCCGCACCACATCCTGCATTGTATCCTGATATTTGAAGCAATTGAAGAACAAGGCAGCTGTGATTGTCAGCTCCCGAGGTTTTATTCCGGCGATCTAGATTGATCAAGGGCTTTCCTCGTACATCTCGTGTCATTTACTTTACTTTTGCTCATTGTTTGATCATAGATACAGCTCAATATCCTGAGCCGTATCCTGAATACTGATTTTCTAAACAACTCAACAAGCACATTTTTAATACACTTTCTAGCACACTACCTCACTTAACTAATTTGATCACTAAATTGCTTAGGTAATTTTTGACCAAAACAATTTGGCGCCCACAGTGGGGCAAGTGGTGCTCTCTTTACTAAAAATTTTTGTGAAATCGCTAATCGGCTTTCTATTTTCAAAACTTTTTGCCACATTGTCCATAATGGCCTCAAGATCAAACATGAGTTCCTCTACTGTGTCTGCTGTGACTTCTGCTACTACCGGACCGGTGCTTCCACCACCTCCTCCAAGGATGCCAGCCTCTTCACGACCTCAGGATATTACCCCTACCCGCAGTGTTCAGGAATCTGCTCCCGTTCTAGCTTCTAATGATGAAATTCTTACTTTATTTGGAAGTGTGCAGGAACAAATGAGGCAGCAACAGGAAACAAACCAAATGCTTTTAAGGGAAATACAACTCCTGAAGTCTGGCTCGAGCAGATCTGCTGAGGATAATGTCACTCCATTACACCCCAAAGCGTTGAACTTCAGTTCAGCTGTGTATACTGAGGATAACAGGGGGAATATTGTGCCCAGTCTTCCTCAGAATCATACTCCTGAAATACCCTCCTCGGTCAGGATGTCAACCATGAGGAGCTCAGGATATGCTTTGGGATATGGGCAAAATCCTCCAACGGGTAACGTGTCAAATAATAATAATACTCATGCTACTAACAATAGTGGATCTTTGCAGGATGCAGGTGTAACATCAGCACTTACTAGGGAACTTCAGAAGTTGAAGGACATGATATCTAGTGTACCAGGGGTGGTCCAGCCGATCCCGGAAGTATCCCAGGACAGCCACAAGATATCTCGTTTTGCATATCCTATCTGTGATGCTGAGATCCCAAAGAGATTCCAAACCCCCAATATGAAGCTTTATGATGGGACTACGGATCCCGAAGAGCATATTGCTCAGTATAGGGAAAGAATGGAGATTAACCCTATCCCTCCGGAGCTCAAGGAAGCGTGCTTGTGCAAGGGATTTGGTTCTACCTTAACAGGATCAGCCTTGAAATGGCTGTTAAACGTTCCTCCTCACTCAATTACTTCGTTTGCTCATTTGGTTAATTTATTTAACAGTCAATTTTCTTGTAGTCGGAGTTTTGAGAAACTAACCAGTGATCTTTACAGGATAACTCAAGGGCCTCAGGAATCCTTGAGGGATTATGTGAACAAATTCAGTCGAGAATCCTTGGATATCCCACATCTTGATGTTGCAACAGCTGTGCAAGCTTTTAAGATGGGATTACAAAAGGATTCTCAGTTTTATCAGGATCTTGTAATGAATCCCTGCAGGAATCTCGACGAAGCTCGTAACAGGGCTTTGAGATATATCCGTCTGGAAGATGACAGGAAGATGCAAGAAAGGATGAACTCATCTAACACTTATGAGTCAACTAACAGGAAGTCAGAATCCTCATTTAAGTCATATCGGCCTAAGCCATATGGTAGAAATGAAAACAAGAGAGTGAATGCCGTCGAAGATGAGGATCCCGAAGAGTATCCTGAGTTGTCTGAATATTGCTTTTCTGTTAACATCCCTGAATTGATGTATGCCATGCAGGGTCTAGGAGACAAGGCTAGGTGGCCTCGAAAGAATCAACAAAAGGCTGACTGGAAAGATAAGTCAAAATGGTGTGCTTTCCACGAAGATTTCGGACATGTAACTGAGGATTGCATTGCTCTAAGGAAAGAAATAAGCTATCTTTTAAGCAAGGGATATCTGAAAGATCTCTTGGGGAAAAAGAAGAATAAGGGTCAGGATACTGAGAAGGATCCTGAGCGAGCAGCATCACCTCCCGCGGATGCCAAGATAATCAACTTCATTTCGGGAGGATCCGACATTTGTGGAACTTCGTATTCGGCAGCAAAGAGACATGCAAAGGAAGCTAAGGCCGAGAGGGGAGACAAACCTGTCAGGATGACTACCCTCACAACTGACAAAGTGATCACTTTTGATGCAGATGACAGGGATACTGTCCAGGATCCTCACCATGATGCTCTGGTAATAACGTTATATGTGGCTAACCATTTTGTACGCAGGATACTGGTTGATAATGGCAGCTCCGTCAACATAATCCAACTAGAAACTCTGAAGAGAATGAATGTATCTCCAATGGATATCACTTCGAAGTCTACCGTGCTTGTTGGGTTCAGTGGAGAGGCTAGAAACACAGTGGGAGAGATAAAGTTGCCAGTATACGTTGAAGGAGTCAACTCGATACAACGTTTCTGTGTGATGGATTCTCTATCCTGCTATAACATCATACTGGGAAGACCGTGGATTCACGATATGAAGGCCGTGCCATCAACATATCACCAATGCATCAAGATACCTACCCCTTGGGGAGTTGTCAAAGTTGATAGTGATCAGCAGGAGGCGAAAGAATGCTACTCATCCTCGATGAAATCCTCAACCAAACCTAGTGCAGCATAGCAATTAAAGTCGCGGGCCCAGGATATCGTGGAGGATCCGGAGCAGGATGTGAAGAAAATTATCCTAGACCAGGATAATCCCGATATTTCGGTGCTCGTGGGAACCAATATCCCTCAAGATATTGAAGAATAATTAATTAACTTTTTGAAATGCAGGATGTCAACGTTTGCATGGAAGCATGAGGATATGACAGGCATATCCAAAGATATTATCACTCACAAGCTTGGAATTGATAAATCATTCAAGCCTGTGCAACAAAAAAGAAGGAAGTTTGCTCCTGAGCGGAACACGATTATCCAGGAGGAAGTTGAAAGATTGTTAAAGTCCAGAATGATCAGAGAGGTTAAGTTCCCAAGGTGGCTAGCAAACGTGGTTGTAGTACAGAAGAAGAATGGGAAATGGAGAGTTTGTGTAGACTACACAGACTTGAACAAAGCTTGTCCTAAAGACCCATTTCCTCTTCCCCACATTGATGCAATGGTAGATGCCACTGCCGGGCATGAAATGCTGACCTTCATGGACGCATCCTCAGGATTTCAACAGATCCAAATGGAGCCTTCTGACCAGGAGGATACTGCCTTCATGACACCAACAGGTATTTATTGTTATACAGCTATGCCTTTTGGTTTGAAAAATGCAGGTGCAACATACCAAAGATTGGTAAACATGATGTTCAAAGACAAACTGGGGGACACCATGGAGGTATATATCGATGATATGGTGGTGAAATCTAAAAAGGCTGAGGATCACCTCCAGGATATCAAAGGAGCATTTGATATCCTGGATCAATACAACATGAAGCTGAATCCTGCTAAATGCCATTTCGGAGTGGGGGCAGGAAAGTTTCTTGGATATATGGTACCAAAAAGGGGGATAGAAGCAAGCCCGGAGCAGATCAAAGCTATCCTGGATATAAAATCACCCTCAAATATGAAGGACGTACAAAGATTGACAGGCCGAGTAGCAGCTTTAAACAGGTTTATCTCAAGATCCTCAGAGAAATGCAAAGACTTTTATGATATCCTGAAGAAGAACAAAAGATTCGAATGGGGGGAGAAGCATGAAGCAGCCTTGCAGGATTTGAAACGATATCTCTCAACCGCACCTCTATTGATGAAGCCTGAAAATGGTGAACCACTATCCCTGTACCTTGTTGTATCAGGGAATGTTGTAAGTGCCGTTCTCATAAAGGATCATGAAGGTCAGCAATATCCTGTTTATTATGTTAGTAAAAGTTTGCTAGATGCTGAAACTAGGTATTCTCATTTAGAAAAATTGATACTAGCATTAGTCATGGCATCAACGAAACTTAGGCATTATTTCGAGACACATAGGATACATGTTAAAACAAATTATCCTGTAAAAAATGTGCTTAGGAAACCAGAGATGTCAGGCAGGATGGCCAAGTGGTCAGTAAAATTAAGTGCTTACGATCTAGTATATGAACCTAGAAATGCCATAAAATCTCAGGCTTTAGCTGACTTTGTGGCTGACTTTAGTAGTGACATTCAGGATGAGGTAGACCTAGAAGTTCAACAGTTAGGAGAATCCTCAGGATCCTGGACATTATATACTGACGGTGCATCTAATGTAAGAGGAGTAGGATTAGGAATACTACTAAAATCGCCACAGGGGGACATATTACCCCAGGCTATTAGGTGTGAATTTCCTGCTACTAATAATGAAGCAGAGTATGAGGCTTTAATTGCAGGATTAGAATTGGCTAAAAGCATGAGTATCAAAAATTTGCAAGTATATGTTGACTCTTTGTTAATTACTAACCATTTTAATGGATCCTATGCAGTCAAGGGTGAGAAATTAATCGAATATCTCGATATTCTCAAAAAATTAGCAGGATATTTCGATGTTTTTATACTTGAACAGGTACCAAGGGAGGATAATGCTGAAGCGGATGCCTTAGCAAATTTGGGATCATCGATCAGGATACCTGAAGGGACGCAAATACCAATATTACATGTCTTATATCCTGCAACGAATCCTCAGGATAAAGAAGTAGCTGGTATTCAGGATCCTGGAGCAGAACATCCTGAAGAGGATCCTAAATCCTGGACGGCTCCAATCATGCGATATCTCAAAGAAGGACACATCCCTGGAAATGAAAATCCTAAGGCATTTAGGATGAAGGTATCACGATTCACTATTATAAATAATATTTTATACAAGAAATCTCTTGCAGGACCGTATTTGAGATGCTTGGAGGATCCTGAAGCCAAAGAAGTACTTCAGGATATACATGAAGGGGATTGTGGTAACCATGCTGGGGGCAGGTCGTTATTCTCAAAAGTGTTAAGGACAGAATATTATTGGCCAACAATGAGAAAGGATGCAGCAGAATATGCTCGAAGATGTGACGCATGTCAAAGACATAGTAACATACTGCATCAACCTGCTGAACCATTATATCCTATTGTTTCCCCTTGGCCGTTTATGAAGTGGGGGATGGATATAGTGGGAAAGCTACCAAAAGCTCCGGGGGGAAAAGTCTTTATGCTAGCAATGACGGATTATTTCTCTAAGTGGGTTGAAGCAGAAGCATTTGTTCAAGTTAGAGACCAAGAAGTAGTATCCTTCATCAAGAGAAATATCCTGACCAGATTCGGAGTACCAGCCGAGATAATCTGTGACAATGGTTCTCAGTTCATAAGTAAGAGGACAACTGACTTTTGCAAGAGTTGGGGAATCAAAATGATTACGTCTACTCCGGTACATCCTCAAGCAAATGGACAAGCAGAATCCTCAAACAAGATAATTGTCAATAACTTAAAGAAAAGGCTTGGAGCCAAAAAAGGAAGATGGGCAGAAGAATTACCCTTTGTTTTATGGGCTGATAGGACAACGGTAAAAAATGCAACAGGCCAAACCCCATTTTCCTTGGTGTTTGGAGCAGAAGCAATGATTCCAACGGAAATGACAATACCTACTGCAAGATCTATCTTAAGTGATCCTGAGCAGAATCCTGAAGCCTTGAGTCAGGATTTAGACACTATAGATGAGAAGAGAGATGCGGCAAGGCTAAGGATGGCAGCATATCAACAGAGAATATCCAGGGCATATAACAAGAATATTAGGACCAGAAGATTTAAGATTGGAGATTGGGTGTTAAGAAAGGCTTTTCAGAATACTACTAATCCTGCCGATGGCAAGTTAGCTCCAAAATGGGAAGGACCATACGAAGTTGAATCAGAAGCAGGGAAAGGAGCATACAGACTCAAGAATATGGAGGGGGATATGCTACCGAGATCTTGGAATGCTATACACCTTAAGCTCTATTTCAAATGAGTTTAGAATTTAATTTCTAACTCAGGATGGTATGAATTCTACCTTTTTTAAATATGTTTGGTTTAATTTGTTCTTTGTAACCCAATACTAACTTAAGCATCGGAGGGGTGTTAGCCAAGCTAACACCCACCTTAGTGTACAATTGTTTTGCAAGATATGTTTCAGGATATAGCTCCAGGATATGTACTCAGGATAACTCGAAAGATTAGAGGATTGGCCCCCTCTCTCACGTTTAAGGGATACTGATCCCTTCACAGGTTTAAAGGTATTCACCTTTCTTCCGAATTGGGTTTAAACACCCCGCCTGGAGCGCAAGTTATTCAGGGATAGTTCAAGGTGGCGGGACCAGTCCATGTAAAAGTGGCTGACAATTTCGTTACTATTGGCTATATCCTGAATCCTAAAGGTATATGAGGATTGATCACCCTCTCTCACGAAAGGGTATTTTCATACTCTCTAAGGTTTAAAGGTTTTCACCTTTCTAAGTCTTGGAGTTTATACACTCCCGCCTGTAGCGCACGAAAATTTGGGATTTTCCCCAGGATACAAGGGATTTATCTCCAGTACATCCTTGGGTTTTGCCCTTGGGACGTAAAAAATTGCCTATACAATGGAAACTGACATTCAGAAGATTTCTAAAGTATTTGAAGACATCGTACACAGGGGACATTCCCACCAAGGTGGTGGTGTAAGGCTAAAAGGATGAGGCTTGGAACTAATGCACTAAGTATCTCGCACAGGGGACATCTTCATTGGAAGAGTTGCAAAGGGATTGAAGTTTGGTAATAGGTTTATATCCTATTTCTGGTATGATCTTTCCTTTGTAAACTTCGTCTAAGTTTTTAGTAACATTATGATAAGTATCCTGATATATTCTTAAAGTCCTTTTCAGAATATTTGATTAAGGTGTTTGAAGTTAGTATTAGTTTGGAACTTTAAGTATTATCGAAAACTGGTTTTTGGAAAAATAGATTGTTTTTCAAAAAAATTTCTACAAAGTTGAAGGAATGTTTGGAAGTTCTTTCTAATAAAAAGTTTTTGTAATATATTGCTGAGTATGCTGATCAGGATATTTTATAAGATAACAGTATGAAATTTTTTGCAAAGCTGAGATTTATACTTAGAAATATAAAAAGATGAAATTATTCTTGAAGCAATCAATACTGGTTGATAACCGAAGGTTTCATCCTGAAACCCAGGACCCATCCACCTTCGGCTATCAAATTGTTTAGATACAGAAATAGAAATTGTTCATAAAAACATAAAATTGTTCGAATAATTTAAGGAAATAAGCTCTAGGGGGTAGTGCCTTCTTGGTCCATAGTGGTTTCAGCAACATCCGTCTTGGGATCCGCCTCAGTATCCTTCTCAGCATCGGTTGCTTTTTCGACTGCTTTGGAAGGTTCATCGACAGTTGATTTGGAAGAGGTGCCGCCAAGGTTCTTCAGCTTGGTCTCCCAAGCACCAACATCCCAAGAAGGGCATTCGAAACCTAATGTTTTGGCTTCATGAGCCATCTTCAACCTGGCTTGGAGGAGAGATATGACGACGGAACTTTTGAGGCTTTCCCGGTAGCTGACCATATCCCGTTCGTACTGCACATGGGCGGCTTCCAGATCGGTCTGGGCTTGAAGAGTAGCTTTGTTGAGAGCAACTTGGTGTTCTTGGGTCATAGCTTTGTATTTCTCCTCGTAATGACGAGATTTGGCGGCCGCGATCATACCTTGGTCGGAGATTGTGATTTCTGCTTCCTTTAGCTTAGATTCAAGTGTTTTGTTAAGCTTGCAGGATTCTTGATATAAATGAACCAAACGCTCAAGACCCTACAAAGGTAAGAGGACAGGGATTAATATTGTTAAATCTTTGAAAATAATGTAAATTGCAGGATATGATATGAGGATATTAACCTGGTTAAGAAAAGAAGTCATAAACCCGCTGGCTTCAATGAACCCGTGCTTCTCATAAGGAAAGGTGTCAGAAATGACAGGGGAATCGGGTTCTTTCCGTTTGCGGGAACTGGAACTCCGGGGTTTGGTAGCCGGTGAAGGTTTGGGAATAATGATGGCTTTGGAACTGCTAGGTTTAGATGTGGCTGTGGTCTTGGGGCTAGGTTCTTTCTTGACCTGGATCTGGTCAGAATAGCTGTCCAATTCGTCAAGGTCAAAGACTTCAGGGATCTTAGCTGGTGCTGCATAAAGGGAAAAGTTTTACTCTTTATCTTATCATTATACTGTTTTGACTAATTATTTTGAAAGAAATTCTTACCAGACATCTCGGATGATGAGTATTGACTGGAACTCGGGACGTGTGTGGTGAAAGTCCTGTCTATTGCAGGTAACTGATAAACAGTATTGATTCTCTCTTCTGACTCAGCGGTTGGGGGAGCAACTTCCTTGAAGTTCACTGCATAAAGATCAAAAAGAAGAATATTAATAGAAGATAACAATTAAATGGTCTATGAGGATATTTATGATCCTACCGGTGGTTAACCACTCCACCGGAAGGCTGTCACCCTCAGCAATGGAGTCTCGTTTAACAAAGAAAAATTTGCGTTGCCATCCGTCTTCGTTTTTGGTGACCTTGAGAATCAGGGGTTTGCTGGAGGTCGAGAAGAGCAAGAACCGGCTAGAGCCGTGGGATCGGAGGCGATAAGCAATAGGCAGATCCTCGATGCGAAGGTCGGAACAATGGAGATTTTTGATTTGGTTAAGTACAATTAGTACTCTCCAAACCATGGGCATAGTTTGAGCGAAAGAGATGCCGGTAATTCGAAAGAATTGCATCATGAATTCAGGAAAAGGGTATCGAAGACCTAATGAAAAAGGATATGCTGGAAAACAAACCCATTTGGTGGAAGAAACATCCGATCGGATTGACCGATCGAATGGTCTAAAGACCGTGTTGTCAGGAAAAGCGCCGGAGGCTCTTAAAGCTGCGATGTCTGCGTTGTCAAAAGCGCAGATCTCCTTTTCGGGATTTTTAAGGAGATTCTGCTGGGTGAAGGTCTCGGCATCCATTGCAAGTAAGGTGAAGTAAATTGACAGGAAGAAAATCGGAAATGGAGAATTACCTGAAGGTTCTGTTGAAGATATCTGCTTTTCAAACAAGAAAAGAGAAGATATAGGGGCATCGTGGATCTCCATTGAGTAAAAAACGTGTTGGAAGTTACGATGTGATCTTGACCGTCGCTTCGTTTTAAATGCCTTGAGTTATGGGATAAGATTTTTGAAATATATCCGTTGGATTGGTATACCAACCGATATATTTGGGGACAATTGTTAGGGGTCATTTTCTTAACATACGTATCCTGACCAATATCCTGCCTTTGTTTGTTTATTTGTGACCAGGATGCTGGAAGAGGATATTGCTAACATCTTGGGCGATATCCTGAGGTTTAATGAATTAACCACGTGCAGGTTAAGGGCTGAGGCTTGCTAACGGTCAAGTGGACTTCTTCTCCTCAAGACTCGGACGTGTTTGTTGAAGGAGAGACGTTGAACCCGAAAGACCAGGTCTGCAACGTTCGATTAAGGAATATTCGGTGGATCCCGGAAGTTTAGGATAGTTTGTTAGCTTATCTTTTCTATAAATAGATGGGGGCGGATCGGTTTAAGGCACACAATCTTCACTCACACTCTCGCATACTTTCACTTTCTAGCTCATTGCAAACACCACACTTGTATTCAAATTTCGTTGTAACACTTAGTCGATCCGCACCACATCCTGCACTGTATCCTGATATTTGAAGCAATTGAAGAACAAGGCAGCTGCGATTGTCAGCTCCCGAGGTTTTATGCCGGCGATCTAGATTGATCAAGGGCTTTCCTCGTACATCTCGTGTCATTTACTTTACTTTTGCTCATTGTTTGATCATAGATACAGCTCAATATCCTGAGCCGTATCCTGAATACTGATTTTCTAAACAACTCAACAAGCACATTTTTAATACACTTTCTAGCACACTACCTCACTTAACTAATTTGATCACTAAATTGCTTAGGTAATTTTTGACCAAAACAAGCAAAACGATATTTGAACTTTTGATAACACAACAAATTGGAATGAAGTCCTCCAATGGTCTTCATAATTTAAACTAATCACATGCGCAACAAACAATGCATGTGTAACGTGTGGATTTACCAAGAAATGAAACAACCAAATAAATATTTGAGATTATGAAAGAAATCCTCATGATAACCATTAGGAGAGTAGAAAATGCAAAAGTATATTCACTATATGCAGAGGTCTGAATTTTAACAAAAGGAATTTAAGAATTTTATCTGGAATTTTGTGTGACAAAGTGACATTACCAGAAAATGTCGAATAAAATGAAATAAGGGGATTGTAAAGGTATGTGACTTCTTTTGCAGCGTCAAGAATTGGATTTAGACTACGCACCGATTGTTGTGAAATCTTGTTCTATCGTACCTCAGCAACTTCATGTCGTTCGTGGGATCACGTGGCCCAGTCCTTCTTTTTGGTTAGTAGTTTTTCCACTGACGGGATGCCCAATTATATTTTCCAAAGGTATTGCCTTGAAAGTTGTGTGTGATATACTTCGACGTCTGTGGACGTATAATATAAGTTTCATGTGTTTTCTCGTGCACTAGCACAACTTTACAGGCTTCTTACTTGCGTTAATAGTCTATGGTAACGCATTGAATTTTTTTTTTATACTTTTGATGGCGTTCCAACTTAAAGGGTTTCCATTGTTTATATTGTCGCACGAGTTATGAGGTAGATGATCAAACGGAATAATGTTTGATATCGGAGTTATAGATATATGCAAGAGATTCCTGATAAAGAAATCTAGAATTATTGTTGACACATATGCTTGTGCTTTATTCTTATTTGACTTTTGGAATTCCTTATAGATATACATATCTATATAATCATATATTTCACATGCTGTAATATACATATCCTTTATAAGGTCAATGTATTTAACAGATTCATATTTCCAAAAACAAGTCAGATATCAGGTCATGATACTATTTAGGGAAATCTTGTCACTTGTTTGACATATGATATACCCTGTCTTATCCGGTTCTTGCCGGAGCGGTAACCCCATTATATCCGAACAAGCTGGAGAGTCTGCTATACCATACCCAGTCTTGCCGGAGAAGAAATTTATATTTCCCATAAATAGTATTTTTCTTAAATCATGATTTGGAAAATGCATTATGACTTTCAACAAAGAAGCAGGAAATTAGTATTTATCTGACGGATCATATTCTAGAACAAAGTAGTACCAATATTTATTATACTTGCAACGTTCTAGCTAAAAACCCCTCACACTTTGTTTATACAAGTATTTAGCTCATCTCGAAGCTGATACTAAGGCATCTTTTCTTAAGTTCAAGTCTAAATGCTATCATGTGTGCTACCAGTTAATAGTAATCTCCAAACTCTTTTATATAAGCTTAGGTATTATTATCACAACACCTATAGGCTTAAATCAGTGGCTCTGATACCACCTTCTGTCACGACCCCCGACCCCACCCTGGACGGAATCGGGAGCCGCGAGCAGCTCAGTGGTACCGGTAGTTATTTTGAAAAGTAGTGCAACGGAAATTTCATCAGGACCGTGAGTTAGGAAAAATATCAGAGGTTAGAAAACACCGGATTTTATTTATTAAATAGATGGGATAAATCCATGTTTCACAAAGGTAGCTTTAATAAGGAATAACCCAATTACATAAAACAATATTTCTTAATTTGATTTAATTAATAAAATAAGCCACTTCTTGAAGCCTTTCAGTGCCGTATCCAACTTTTATTCCAATCTACTGTCATTACCTGAAACGCGTTTTTAAAAGGTTTTTTCAGCAGGAAATACTGGTGAGTTCATTCATTTTGAATAAAACATATTTGTTATAATTCACAGCATTAAGAGTTTTTACATTTGCTTATTTAAGATTGGCAAAGACTTAATCACTGCAAAGTATAACTAGAAAACAGTGTTATAAGTTACAGTATTAAGAGCGATTACAATGTTTATATATATCTACCATCTACCCACGGTATTTATCACTCGACCACCTATTGACTATCTCGTTGTCCAATGGTGACGGTTATCAAGTAATGTATACAAAACCCCACATACCGATTGTAATTTGGTGACTACAAAGACTTAATCCCTGTAATTATAACTTTGAAAATAACATGATTTTGTAAAATATGTTGATAAAAAGAGAATGACTCACATTGCAGGTTTAAACGGCCAAAGTTTAGCCTACTGTTTAGCCTTGTAACCTAATTCAAATAATAACGTATACGAAAACTAGGTTAGTAACTGAATACAACTTTTACGATAAGCTCACGAGATTAAAACCCTCACGACGAATGACAAAGTGCAATACTTAAACATCTATCGGATTCGCAACGAATGACAGAGTCTACCCCGAGTTTGGGTGGCACTCAAACATCCTGTCGGATTCACGACTAATGACAAAGTATAACATTTAAACATCCTGTCGGATAGTTTCAATCGATCGGATATTGAATCGTAGCAGCGATCGAGTTATTACCCTGTTATTGCGGCATCGTTTCGTGATTGTGTGTGTTTTTATAGTAAACAGTCGATAACTCAACGTACGGAATGAATTTTAACATCGAACGAACGCCGAATGTCAAGTCCCACACTCCTCTATTTATATTTGGAAAAAGGCGCACCCGCGTGGCGCGAGGCTCTGTCGTTTGGCGCGACGGGGTCGGTTTTAGCATAGGGTAGCCACGTCTCTAACTAGTTTAGCTGAGTTGACGGATCGAAGAAATTCGCATTCCACGTAAAACTGTGTGGATATTACTAACGAGGGAATACCCCCCCTGAGTTTTAGGGGCCCTGATCCTGATTCCTACTGATCTGAAAATTTTTAGGGATCATGTAATATTATTTAGGTGTCTCAATTAGGGTTTCCTTTTGGATAAAATAAAATAATAGATAGGACTTTTGATGAAAGTTGTTACAAAATAAAACGGTGAGAAAAGAGAATGGACCCACTTTGTAACTTTAGGGTTCAACTAGAAAGCCTCCTGGTATAAATCTTGGGTATAACTTCTGAGCTATAAAAATATATAATGCACTCGTGTTAAGTATAGTACTCCTAACTCAACATTGTCCCTATGTCCCGAGACAGAACCCCAACGAACTTAGTCAGGCAGAGCCTTGACATCCGTTATGGGCTCAGATCAATCGGAAAGGGTAGCGGTGATCGGGAGTTAAAACACTTAAAACGGGGCAGGGCATTATTATTATTATTAAAAATAAAAATAAAATCGAAATTTAGAGAAAGAGGGGGAGGCGAGACATAGGTGAAGAGAAGGAAATGACTGAGTAATTGTTTCTGAAGCTTGATGGCCCTATTTATAGTTTGGAATTTTAGAATTGGGGGCCATGTCAAACATCCACGTACATCTTTCATTTAATGCAAATACATAAAATTCATACACGTCCAATATTGAGTGATTTCTTTTGAGGACACGTACTTATTTGTAATGCTTACTACACATATCATATATGTAATGTTAGTTAAGATTTCTTTTAATTATTATATATATATATATATATATTCTTTTTGAAATCCACGTTGACTTATAATAAATTATATGTTAATATTATTTTGTTATTTTATATATTATAATTAATTCAACTGCTTCATTCGTTTGGCGCGTATAGCTTCTAAAATATGACGTTTTATAAAACAATGAATATGTTATTAGAACAAGAATATTTGTGTCTACATTTTGAACCAAGTTTCATTAAAAACGGGGTAGGTTCAAATATAATGTATTTTTATAATTTAATTATTTAAACGGTTCATGGGTCCGTCTAAATACTTCATATTTCTAATCTTTAACTTACCCGTAATCTACCCGTCTAATAATATAAGTTTTTATATACTTTTATTTTATTTAGAAAGGTCACCCATATACAGGCCAATTAATTATAATATTTCAACCAACTATATATTAAATAGTTTTTAAAACTTTTTGGGTCGAATAATTATATTAAAAATAAAACTAGTTACTAGTGGGTAATAAATTTAAACAACCCTATAATTCTTATATGATAAAAATAGGAATGTTACATAAAAACAACTTTAACATAATATAAAAGTGACATTATTAGCTTATAAAGATATATACTAACCCTCTTTTCCTTAGCTATATAAACATGACCAAATTTCCCCCTTCCGAGTGGTTTCCCAATGTCAAAGTCGTTAAGTGTCCATCTCTTCTTTTCGACTGCTGCCTCTGTAGAAGCCTGCATAAAACAGCACAGTCAATGAATCAGATATCACATGACAATCAAATACCCTATTGTTAAGGACTTAAGGTTACACCATACACTGTCTTCGTAAATCAAGTTCACTTCAATTGATAAAAAAGATTGGTGCCTCTTTCAATATTCTCATAAAAGATTAAAATAATCAATAAATATATGGTCTCACAACTATTATATAAATGACAAATAAAAAATTAGCATGAATTGGGTTTCACACTTTCACTAAAGAATACACAATAGATGCAGGGCTTAAATAAAAGCATACCTCCACATTAGGTGATTGGAATTGAGACAACAATTGTTGTGTAAATGATTTCACTTGCATCCTATAGGGGATAACATTAAGGGGATAACATTAAGAGAAGGATCAATTTCAAATTCAAATGAAGCAAAAAAAAATGTGACAAGAACTTTTTAATTAAAATAGCACTATTAACTTGTATCATAAACAAACCTTTACACCGCTGGAAAAAATCGAGTATCTTAATTATTAAAACCAGCAACCCCCATTCATCTATCTACGAACCAATTATCTAGCGAGTGATGCGATGGTTAACTATTGCTACGCCACGACCTTTCTATAGAATCACAATGTAAGTTCGTTAACTACCCGATAAATGCATGGTGGTTGAGATTAGCTTTACTCATTACCGAGTTCTCATCGGTCACGTAATTTTTTTTGAAAGCGAACACTATCTCTTCAACCTGAAAAAGTAAATGCATAAACTATCTAATCAACAACATCCAAATATTAACAAATACACATTCTCAGCACATAACAGTTGTACAAATACATACTACAATCTTCAGTATTCATTGTTTACTGTAAATCCTAAATTCTTATGTTTCTATCAAACAATTCGTTCACATACAAAGCAAGAAACTACATAAAATGACTCACCCTTCGGTGTCAGAGTGGAGAAGATCAAGGTATGTGTCCTATTTGTTTCAAATAACCTTAAAACACAAATTCGGGAACAAAGTTAAGATCATTCAAGAAGATTATGAAACCCTATACGTGTATAGAAAGAAACGATGTTGCATCAGGAGTTACCTTGCCGTAGGTGAAGCATCGAACCAGAATGATCATGTTTGCCGACACCTATTAACAATTCACCTTTCTTCTTCCTCAATTCACACGAAACCCTAGAAAAAAATCAGATCCATCCATCACCCCAACACACCTTCGTTCTCCTTTTGCTTTCAAATCAACAAACAACACCAGCAATTAAAAAAAATATACCTTGAGAAAGAAAATATGCTTAATCGTAGTGTCACAAAGATGAAACCGAATCAAACCTAATCAAACAAAATCGAGCATTGGAATCAGATTGTAGATGAAATGGAAGTAGGAACCGAACTGACGACTACGTCTAATTGATTGTCGTTGTTCGTAACCATACCTGTTTCCGGTGACATACGTGCATCTTCTTCTTCTTCGTGATTTGGAATGGAAAGGGGTTTGAAATTTGATAATCTATCTCACCATCATACCTCATGTGAATCGCCAGATCTGAGAGAGAAAGAGAGAGAGAATGGAATAGAAAGGGGTTTGAAATTTGAAATGAGATTTAGGGATTTGTGAGAGGCAGGGATTCAAATAAAGTTGAAAATTTTGAATTTTGAAAATTTTATTATTTAGATTAATAGATTTTTATATATATAAATAAATCGGAATTATGACATCAGTGGGGACTATGTGGCATAGCTGAGAAGGTGACACGTAGGCAATTCTATGTCATCATCTAAGCTCCCTTAATAGATAGTATAGATACTATAAAAAACTAAAATGTTAAATTTAACATAATAAAAATATGGAATTTAGCATTTTAAAAATCATTTAGTTAAACAATAAAAAACTACTTAAATAATAAAAGAAATAAGAAATAGAAAAAAAAACCCAAAAATCTTAATATTAAAAAATGTATCTTTAATATTAAGAAAAAAACTTTACAACAAAAAAATATTTTCAACTATCGTAAATGCAAACTCATATTAACTAATCATTATTTATCAACTCATATTAATTAACTAAGACTAAAGGGTATGGTTCGGCCCATCCCCACGGGATGAGCCTCCACGTAGGCGCCACGTAGGCGGCTCGTGGGGGATGGGCCTCCTTCACTTTTCAGGGGGATGGAGGATGGGGCTACCCCACGTTAATATTTTATAATTTTCTAAGTTTATTTTTATTAACTTAATAAATTCATTTCATAACATAAAAAAAATTACATTTCCTAAAAAAAAAAATTACATTTCCTAAAAAAAAAATTACATTTCCTAAAAAAAAAAAACATTTCCGAAAAATAAAAATTACATTTCCTAAGTCCATTTTTTCTTCACCTCTTCTTTCATCTTCCGATACACCTCTCGTTCATCCTCCGGAACCGAGTCGAGATCCAACCTCATTATCCTAAAATCCTCGGCTCGAGCGTAGTCGGCCGACACGTTTATCTTGCGATTATATTTTTCGGCCGCAAAGTCTTTAAACGAACGGAATTCGGAAATCAACTCGTCCATTTTCGAAGACGCCTTCGAGCCGCCACCTCCACCCGAGCCGCCCCCTCCACTCGAGCCGCCCACTTTGCGCTTTCCGGCCGCCTCTTTTTTTGCTTTGTCCCTTCCGCCGGGACGTTCGATCTCGTGATATTCCGGTTCGTCGTATTCCGGTTCGTCGTTTATGTCTATTTGACAACGAGCGGTGGAGCCTCCCGCAATATAACTTCCGGACTCGGAAGTTTTAGTCCGTTTGGCGGTTTCGACCTCATTTGGAACCGGCGCCCATTTAGGGTCTTTCTTTAAAACGTTCCATGCTCGGAGGTGCGGGAAAGGCGGATTTTTTGTTTCCCATTTAGCTATCGCAAGGTTAAGAACGTCCTCGTCGTTAGTCCCACTAGGACGATGGATGTAAAGTGGGTTATAAATCCCGATAAAATCATTCACGCACTTGTTCATTTTCCGCCACTTGCCCGATACGGATTCGAGATCACGGTAGGGGCCTTCCCCCATAAGGGTATTAAATCTTTCCGTACATTTCTTCCAAAAACCAGAACCCGTTTGATTGTTCCCTAAAATTAAAAAAAAATGGATTAGTAAAACTAAAAAATAATTCTTTTTAAATTTATATAAAAAAAATTAACTTTGGTTCATACCGACAATCGGGCAAGTTGAGGACTTAATAAACGAGATAGCTAGCGCCTCCTCCTCTACTTTTGTCCACGGTCTCGGCTTTGCTCTCGAACCGCTTTTTTTTTCGGTGACGGGTTCGGTTTCAACCGCCTTCCCCTTCCCCCTGTTTTTTTTGCGCTTGAGTTCTTTAGGTGGCGATTCGGGGACGACTTCATCATCATCGTCAAGGTGAACCGAGGGTTGTGGTTGGGAAGTTGGCGGTTGCGATTGGAATTGATCAAGTTGAAGCGAGCCGCGTTGCATGAATTGTTGGAATACTTGGTATTGTTGCATTTGTTGAAGTTGGGACATTTGATTGAAGGCGTTAGGTGATTGTTGGAAACCCGAGAACGTAAATGGTGGAGACCCCCACGAAGAATCCATAGTCGGAGTGTAAGCGGGACTAGAAAAAAAGTTTGGATTGTTCGGGTTGGGATTGTTCGGGTTGGGGTCGTTTGGGTTGAATGGATTCATGATGGTAAAAAAAATGAGAGTGTTTTTTTAAAAAAATGGATGAGAGAAGGAGAAGATTAGGATAAATGGATGTGAAATGGTATAAAAAGATGGAAGAGGTTGATAAATATTTAAAGTGGAAAAGGAATTTTTTTTTATTAATCTATCCGTTGAACAACGGATATATATTTGAAAGTGGGGCGGCAAGATCGGCTCGGAGGTGCTGGAGACGCCGGGGTGGGATGGAGGGGGGCGGTGTGGGGGACCGGCGCCGGTCCTTGCCGGGCCTAGCCGGCCCCCATACCTTCTAGTCTAATCATTGTTTATCAAAATGGTTTCCCTTATATATAGTTACGATTCATTTTATTTGTGTTTTATTTGGTTGTGCCCAATACTTTTTTGATGGTTAGTTGATGCTACTCGGTTTGATAATACATAACTCAGTTTACAAGGTTTTGTTGTACAAAATAACTTTTACGGTTTACTTTATAATTTTATTATTATTGTTATTATTAACCCATTATAAATTAACAACATTGTGGTGCATAGTTAAGTTGTATTCTATGTTTAAAGAGTTTTTCAAAAAAAAAAAAAATAATTATATAATTACACTTTTAACCCAAAGCTACTTTGGTTTTTTACTTTTAACCCAAAAGCTTTCTATCTTTACCAATTTAACCTCACAACTTTTTTTACTTTCAACTTTGGTACCCTACACTTTTCATAATTTGCAAAATGTTTGTTTTACGTTTTTTTATAAATTTTGTAAGTTAACACAACGCAACGTTTGTGTGTGGTTCAACGTTTTTACGTTTTGTTTTACGATTCATTCTAAATTTTGCGAGTTAATATTACGCAACGTGCGTGTGTGGTTCAACGTTTTTAGGGCTGTCTATTTTTTCACGTTTGATAGGTTCATCGCGACGCGCTGGTCCTAATCGACTTAGTTATTATTTTCTATGTTTTATGTTTCGGTCTAATTTCTTCGCATTAACACGTCGCAACTTCAATGTTGATGGTCGTTGGCGATGCTGTGACATTGGTGCTATTTGTCATGGTTTTACACCCCCACCACAACGCGAAGGGGCTTAATACTAGTTATTATTAAATTCAATCCCATTTCAATAATGTTTTTAACATTTCGACTTAGTCATTTTCTTCTAAGATAATGTTTTAAGTTTTGGTCTAAATTTCTCGAGTTACCACGCTTCAACTCACGTATGTGGTTCAATATTTATATATTTATTTTTTTCGGTTTAATAGTCTCGTCACAACACACGGATCCTAAATACTAGTTTATTTTAACTGGAGAACAAATGTAAATGAAATACAGATAACTAACTCATTATCAAACCTAGGTTCTCATGTATTCTGGAAGCATGCATGCATCATATAATTTCTTAAAAATTAAATTTTCAACCGAAATATAATTTTTGAGTCAACGAGTGTTAGATCCATCTCTAGCGTCTTTAGTGGGCCATCTGTTGGTGCATTTTTTGTATGTCCGTCACTGTGCGAATAGTATAGATATAGCGTGTGTTGAATATTGTATAGAATAGTGTGAAAACGGACAAGGTTTTGTAATGTAAATGTCACATTCGTGCGGATGGCCGATTCGCACAAATGGACATCACAATAGTCCAAGTCACATTCGCACGAATGAGTGCATTCGTGCGAATGGACCTGATCCGTCCCTAATGGTGCATCCGTGATTAAGTTCATTCGCACATGTCAAACCTGCCGGATCCTGGACTATCAAGTGGTATCAGAGTTACGATACCGATTCAATCGATCTAACAGTTGATTGAATCACCTACGCTCATAAATTTTGGATTTTTAGGAGGTTTTGACGTTAAACATCAAATAAACATCAAATTAAAGGTCAATTCACGGATGAAATTTGAAATTGAAGACATCATTAGGTTCGTGATTGATTTTCGTACAATCCTGTGAAGTTTCATCATGAAATTCGTAGAAATAAAGATTTTGGATCGAAAAATGTGATTGGGAATGTTCTTGAGAAGGTCAGACATTTTTGAGCGGAAGTGCAGGTTCGCACGAACCGGCAGTCTTGATTCGCACGGATCGGCACATTCGCACGAATTGACGAGAGGAGATCCCCATTCGTGCAAAATGTCAATTCTTTCCAATTCGTGCGAATGGACCTGATCCGTCCCTAATGGTGCATCCGTGATTAAGTTCATTCGCACATGTCAAACCTGCCGGATCCTGGACTATCAAGTGGTATCAGAGCTACGATACCGATTCAATCGATATAACAGTTGATTGAATCACCTACGCTCATAAATTTTGGATTTTTAGGAGGTTTTGACGTTAAACATCAAATAAACATCAAATTAAAGGTCAATTCACGGATGAAATATGAAATTGAAGACATCATTAGGTTCGTGATTGATTTTCGTACAATCCTGTGAAGTTTCATCATGAAATTCGCAGAAATAAAGATTTTGGATCGAAAAATGTGATTGGGAATGTTCTTGAGAAGGTCAGACATTTTTAAGCGGATGTGCAGGTTCGCACGAACCGGCAGTCTTGATTCGCACGGATCGGCACATTCGCACGAATTGACGAGAGGAGATCCCCATTCGTGCAAAATGTCAATTCTTTCCAAATCAGCCCATTCGCACGAACGGGCAAATGCCAAAAAAGGCATTTTTTGATCGCAATGACGAGATGAGTCTCCAGAAAAAAATTGGTGATTGAAATTTTTTTCGAGTTTTTAACGACCAAGTTGGGTTGTTCGGGGACATCGTCTGGCGCTCAGAGAACAGATATGATGATGCGATCACAAATTGTGGAAATTAGTGAGGTAGTCACGATATTGGTGAAAAATGTTGATCATTTGGGTTATCTGACTATCAATGGGCCTTAAAGTAAAATCCGCAATGATGAAAAACTGACGTTTAGGGGAAAAAACTGTCATATTCTCAGTATAGTCAAGTTTTTCAGAGATAAGAGATGACGGAATTGCTCAATTTGAGGGAGAATTCAGTGATAAGACGTCAGAATTTGAAAAATGAGGGGGAATAAAAATGTCATATTGAAATTCCTTCATTTTTGAAATCTGTGACGCTGCAACAGTATTCGGGTGGTTCCGACTTCAGGATTGTCTAGAGATGCATAGGATCTGGATTTGTGAATTCGTGATCATAGGAAGTTCAGACTCTACAGATCAGGGTCAGATTGACGTCTTAGGATTTGAGTCCCGGGTCTTCATCAAGCCGGTCAGTAGGATTAGCATCAGGAGATGCATCTGTATTGTGGATACTTATAAGATGTCGCAGACGTGTGATAGTCTAAAGTGTCTGAATGGTTAATCTTTCGAGCAGATGAATTGTTTTTCGGACTAACCGTCGGGGAATGATGATGTTTGTTGATTAAGTTGCTGCCGGAACTAGCGAAAAAGACTATACATATGTTATCGTGACTGTAGAGGAGAATGTGAATCTGATCGTGGATGAATGTTTCTGAGATCTGGGTGTGTTACCAGATGATTTGTTATCTGATGAAGATTTGCTGATTGTGGAGAATACCGTTTATATTGATCAATCATTCAGGAGTGTGCTTAAAGGTGATCACGGAAAACGGGATTTCTGATTTTCGTGGGTATTCATAAACTTGAAGGTTATTGGTGTAGTGTTCGAAGTTTCTATCAAATGCCGGTTGGGCTTTTGAACATTAGAAGATCAACCAGGCGGAATGCGCGATCGATGGGGCTGAAATGGTAAATAAAAAACCAAACGCAGATGTGGCTAAAGCCGAAACAGAGAAGCTTCATTGATTAATTTCAAGTTGATGATTATTCGTGAAGATTGCTGTTGAGCAAATCAGAGGAGGGGTCGTGAGCTATGCAAACAAAGACCTGAAGATTCATTTCAGGGGGAATTTGTGCATAATGAAGATAATGCAAGCCCGAATCATCAATCAAGGGGGAATCAATTGAAGATTTCAAGATGTCTGATTGAAGTTGCAGAATATTCAAAACACGGCTCTAAGTTTTCAAAGACACGATTCGACAGTGACGACCAAGGGGAAATCATTTAGGAAGTTGGATGCTTTAAATTCAAACATAATTTTGAGCTGTGTAAGATGGAAGTTATTTGATAGGGGGAGTAGAGTCGGGTAATCCTGGAAATTTAACTGTCAAATATCTGTGCTCAGAGCTAGGTTATCAATCCTGGAAATCTCAAATAATTGTCAAATCATGTTTAGAGAGAGCCAGGTTTCTAAATCTGAAATTAAGAGAAATTCTTACAAGTGTTTTGAATTGTTAGATTTTCAAAAAACCAGGTTGAGATCCTGAAAGCCCAAAGCAAGGGGGAGCCTGGAGAAAGAGTTTGATGAAAGGGGGAGCTGAGGAATCAGGATGTAAAGGGGAGTCTGTGGTTCTAAAGTGTCAAAGATTCTTAAAGACTCAGAGTTGATAAAGACTAGCTACGAGATTGACTAAAGCAATATCCAAGGGGGAGTCTGTAAGTGCATATGTCTATCGCTTTCGTCAATCACGTATCGTAGCTATCAGATGAAACAACACTAGGGTTTGATATGTATACTTATAAGTCCATCCGTATGTAAAGGGCACACAATTAGGGTTACTTTAGGTCCGCACGAATCAGCGCATAGCTGATCCGTGCGTATGAACATGTTGGTCCGCTGATATAGTTGATTTGTGCATATGGTCCATCCGTACTAGGAGTTCATCCGTGGTTAGGGTTTCATGTGGATCTAGGAGTCCTATATATAATGGGCGTGTCTTGTTCATTTGTAGAACTTTGTGGACTTAAGTAGCGAAGCTCTGTCCAAGTGATTTCGTGGTTTTGTATTGTTAATCAATCAATAGAAATCATCTTAAATTTACTTGTTCTTGTTCAATCCACTCTCGTACTTGGATTCCGCATAAGATATGAGATCTACGCAATCAACAGAACATCGGAATCGATCCAAACACGTTCTCTCACCATCGATTCAAACTCTTGTTGAGCCTGGAATAGGTTAAGCATGTATAAATGAACAAAAGCAAACATTCAACCCGGGAAATCGAAATTAGGGGCGGTTCCGACCCAGTTTTGTGGTCTAACATCCTGACGAGGTATGACCCGGATTGACTAAACCGACCTGGTCATTACCTATTATTTTATTATAAATAATTACTTATAAACATTTATTCTAGAATGTTCTATTCTGCATGGATAAATCACGTAACTAAATCCCCATTCTTTTGGGAAGATCATGCAAATCCCTAACTTATCGGAACCCATCTTAAGTTAGGAAAAACCCTAATGGTAAACTATAAATAGAGCTAAACACCTAAGGTAATCTTCATCTTGCTCTCGTTTATTCTCTCTTCCCTATTCACATATAACTTTCTCCCCAAACCGAGACTTATTCTCACGCCGGAGGGTGGTTACAGGAATAACCCCATTCCTGTAACGAGTCCTAACGGTGTTCTGTTTTGCAGCTAGCAGTTCGGGTCGCCAAGAGTTGAAGTCTTAGTCGGATACTACTGTGAAGGTTAGTGTTTCTTCATTGGCGCCATCCGTAGGACCTTTTCGGTAACAATTAGATTGAACCCCATGGCAAGTGATCAGAACGTAGCAGTAACACTAAGCCAAGCGATGGTAGATAATAATCCATTGCTAGAAACGGGCCCTATTACCACCATGCCGGCCTCACCGGCTGTAACCAGGTCCCCCACCGGGCTTTGCAGGAATCACCGCCGTTTCTTCTAGGACGACGGCGGCAGACCTGTTTTCTTACACCTCCCTGCAGTTCCAATCAGTCAAACCAATCGCAACGGGCGTTAACGTTTTCACCCCAGCAACGACCACAGTGCACAGACTATACGTCGTAGCACTATGCCAGTTATTGCATCGGCAAGCCCAAGCACTGTTATACCACAGTTGACCATGCCTCAATACTATCAACCTTCGGTCACCTACGCCATGCCACCCATGTGTTCTGCAGCATTAACGGTGACGTTATCCACACCGCCCCATCAACCAGTGGTTATGCCAACAGGAATCATGAACACCCCAGTTACACCAGGAAATCAAGCTTACTTCCCTGGGTACTACTACGCATCCCCGTATAACGCTTCAATGTACACTCCCCAAGGAGCAACACAAGGCCAGACTCAGCAACCGCCATACGCAGCTTACATGCCACACTGGTGGGCTTTGCCAACATCACAACCAGTTTACGGTCAGACCCCTCCAACAATGGAACCTGTTTATGATAGAGGAAACGCGTCTAGGCCTCGATTTTCTCCAGGTGGAGGCCCCAGCCTCACACCAAACATCACTACCGCTCAACCTCCTGTCATCCAGGGTACCAGCCAGGGTGAGATCACTCCTCCAATACAACCCATAAATGTAGTGGAGGACGAACTTACCATACCGTATAAACCAGTGGACGCAACTTTCAAATCCAAGTTCACCAGAAGAATAGCGAAAGCTCCTATCAAGGAAAAGCCCAAGATGCCTCAAACTGTAGGCAAATACGATGGTCTGGGTGACCCCGATGATCATCTTAATTTATTCAAAAGTGCAGGGGAAGTAGCCTGTTGGCCCATGCCCCTCTGGTGCAAGATGTTTGTCCAAACGCTGGTAGGCGTGGCTCGGGTCTGGTGGGATAGTCTGCCCACTGGGGAAATTGACAACTTTGAAGACCTAGAGGCTAAGTTCATCTTGCAATTCAGCCAACAGCGCAGGCACACTAAAGATCGAAATGAACTCCTTCATATCCGTCGACGAGACAAGGAAACGGTGGAAAATTTCATCGTTAGATTCAATAAAGAAAGCCTGGCAATCCCGGGCGTCACAAACGATCTAGCGTGTGGAGCCTTCCTACAAGGAGTAAATGATGATGAGCTATTAAGAACACTTCACGGAAGAGATGGTGTACCTCCCACCATCGATGAAATTTTGAGGATAGCTAAGGTGTACGTTATACAAGAAAAGGCTGTAGCCGCTAGTCACGTGGCCAATAGAAAAAAAGAGGCTCAGAAAAACCAAGAGGATAGAGAATAGCGGGGTTCTAAAAATAAAGGTAGAAGAGACCGATACCAAAGAGGTGATAGGACGGATTCGCGGTATGATAGGTCTAGAAATACCTACTCAAGGAATGAATCCTCTAAGCCGCGATCCGATTACCCTAACCTGAGCAAGACACCAGCGGAAATCCTAGCCTCTGAGAACCTCAAGTTCAACCCTCCGAAGCCGCTAAAGGACAACCCCAACAAAGATACAAGTAAGTATTGTGAATACCACAAAGGGAGAGGCCACAATACTAATGACTGTTTTCAGCTGAAGAAGCAGATTGAATACTTCGTGAAAGCGGGTAAATTGGCACACCTGGTGCGAGACATCAAACAGGGCCCGCCGCCCGTCAAAGAAGAAAACGATAAGGCGGCGGGTAAAAGGCCGCGAAAGCTAAACATGGTACACGCGGATAAGGGAAAAGGGGCCAAGCGGAGTTTCTCCACGCTCGAACCCTGGATGCTGGCCACCATGACAATTGAGCCTCGCGTGGAAGATCTGCACCTCACTACGGATGCCTTAATCATATCTGCTGCGGTAGGTGATTATCACATGAGGAGGATCCTGGTAGATACCGGGAGTTCAAAGGATATCATCTACGAGCATTGCTTCAATAGAATGCAACCAGAAGATATAAGGCTGCTTGAGTCAGTGCACGCCCCTATTAAAGGCTTCACGGGGGAAAAGGTTGACCCCATTGGCCAAATTACCTTCCCAGTCACCTTTGGACAAGCCCCCCCAGGAAAGAACCATACTCCTTACATTCCTTGTGGTACGCGCTGAGTTGTACCACAATGTAATCATCGGAAGGTTCACCCTGGAAAAATTGGATGCTATCGTATCTACGGCGCGAGGATTGATGAAGTTTCCCACCCCGCGGGGTATTGCTATAGTATTTCGAGATAAGGTGGGAGAGGTATTGGACACCAAAAGATGCCGACAGGGGCCTACCGACGCCATCGGTCTGGAAAGGTGGGTATTAAGCACACGCCATCCTGATCAGACAGTAACAATAGGGGATAGTCTCTCCCCGGAAGTCAAAAACAACCTAAAACAACTGATGAGAAGAAACGCCGACATCTTCGCTTTTGTGCATTTTGACATGACCGGGATACCCCGGGAGAGGGCAGAGCACAGGCTAGCGACACTCCCGGGCATTAAACCCATTGCACAGGGCAAGCGAAGTATGGCTCCAGATCGAAAAGCAGCAGTAGTCAAAGAAGTACGAAAGCTGGTTGAAGCTGGAATACTCAGAGAAACAAAGTACCACACATGGGTATCAAACCCCGTGATGGTCAAGAAACCAGACGGCACGTGGCGGATGTGCAAAGACTTCAAAGATCTGAATAAAGCATGCCCCAAAGATGCTTACCCACTACCGGAGATGGATTTCAAAGTTGACTCCCTGGTCCCTTATAGGTACAAGTGCTTTTTAGACGCCTATAAGGGTTACCACCAAATCAAAATGTCCAAAGACGATGAAGAGAAAACGGTGTTTCATACTGATGTGGGTATCTTTTGTTATACCAAGATGCCTTTTGGCCTACGAAACGCCAGAGCTACTTATCAGCGGCTCATGGATAAAGCTTTCGAAAAACAAATCAGCAGAAACTTAGAAGTATATGTCGACGATTTAGTAATCAAGAGCAGGGAAGAAAAACAAATGCTTATAGACATTGAAGAAACCTTCCAAACGCTCAGAGAGTATAATATCAAGCTCAACCCTAAAAAGTGTTCATTTGGGGTGGATGAAGGCAAGTTCTTGGGGGTAGTAGTCACTCGGGATGGCTTTAAAGCTAACCCGAAAAAGGTAGCCGCCATAACGCGGATGCCCTCCCCCAGAACTCTAAAAGAAGCGCAAGCATTAAACGGGCGTCTAGTGGCCATAAATAGATTCCTGGAAAGGCACGCCGAGAGGTCTTTGCCATTTATAAAAACACTGAAGGACTGCCTTAATAAGAAAAACTTCAAATGGACCAACGAAGCGGAAGAAGTCCTGAAAGACATGAAGCGTTTCATCGAGAAACTACCCATGTTAACTGCGCCATATCCGGAAGTGTAGGATCGTTGTCGGACCCAAAATGAGTCGATCAGAGGCGTTCTACTCAAAATGAAAGGCGGAAACAGACATGATGAGTTGAATTCAGCAAGATATTCACTTTAACTATATTGTATATTGATTCTGATACGATTACAGTTCTGAAAACACTTCGACAGAGCTTCGCCGTCGGAAAAACCCAATCTAATTCCGCTTCAAATGAACAGACCTAACACATATATATAGACACACTGATTCCGCTTGAAACAACTCCAAGCGAAACCTGATTTTGCTTGAAACATCTCAAGCGAAATCAACATGATACTTCGAGCGGAATTAACTACCTGATTCCGTTTGAAATGACCTAGTGTCATTTCAAGCGAAATCACCTCTAATCACACTTTCTTGATTTTCGTGCCCTGATCTATCTAGTTTAGTACAAGACTCGATACAAGATGAAGTCGACAGACGTATGCACCAACAGACTCCCCCTCGGATGTTGACGAGTCTTAAGTGTCGAGTCTTCAGTCTTTATCAGTCTTTGGGCTTCTTCAAAATATCTGACAATGTAAACATCCTCAAAACTTTATGTCTTTCTCCTCTTCAGCATCAACAGACTCCCCTCGAACAATCTTTCCTCGGATGTTGATTGCAATTTGACTTTCACAGAATCAGGATCATGACCTGGCTCTATACTCAGACTTCAGAATCCAGGCTATCCTGCACATCCTCTACCTAACAGTAAATTTTTCACAAATTTAACATTTTACAAAATTTATACAAGCAAACTCTCCCTCAAATTTATCCAGGATGATTTAACAATGTTAATAACTGATTAACCACATGTAGACAAATATTCAAAATCTTTTCTTATTTATACACACACTCCCCCTCACCACATGCTCATCATGTTTAGCACTTTGAACTTTGAAAATCAGCTCTCCAACATCAGTTGTCGAAAATCTTTTTGGATTTTTTTTGAATGAAATGAAATGCAGTAAAGAAATATATACAGACAATATTTTTGTGAGTTTGTGTAAGAGGATCATATCAGTTTTTGACAAGTCACAAGTACCATTGAACTTAGTTACACAATAAGGATTAAACAATTCACTTAGATTGCCGATATACTGATCCACTTAAATTCTCACACATATTTCAACTGATTCAGGATATGAATTAGGTGAATTAAGAACTTAAACTCATTCATGTGTCCCACCTCTTGAATATACTCCCGTATCCAGATCCCAATATTCAGTATTACAGGTGAGTATACCACAGATGATATCTGTAAGGGGTTAATTGCGAAACCGTGAGAGCTCAAGTCAGAACTTCCGTTCAGCAGAGAGATGACGGCTTGACTTTTGGTGTGTCCCCTTTAGAGGATCCTTTTTTTACAACAGCAATGATTATCAATTTTTTTGTTTCATCATTTTTGCTGAGGGCAGGCTTTTATTTCAAGCAAGCGTAAAGTATTCTCCGGGGACTAGGCCATTGCTTCCGCAAAATCAGAAGTCCTGGGATAATACCCCAGATATCACTGAGCATAAAGACCTAGTATCTCAGAAAGAGGGACCTTTCAAACGAGATTTCAGGGGTTACCTATATATCCAAGTAGTGTTCCCCACAAAATAAGCAAGTTTGAATTTAAGTTTATATCCCTAAAAAGCTTACTAAATGTGTAAAAACCTATCGGTCATATCATCAGTGAGACCGTTTAACGCTATTTAAACATTACATTTCTTTAGCATACTGTAACTGTCCACTGATGTACTATCATTTCCTCTTTTCGACACCAAAACTCATTTTGTATTTATCATGTTTTTGACTTTTTCAAATTTTCTAATGTTTTTGGATTTTCTGAAAATACTTACTCCCCCTAAAATGCAAACACATTTAAAGAAAATTTGAAAACAAACTGTACAAGTAAATTGACAACTAATATCGAATCACTTCACTTCGCCATCCACTTGGCATAAACAATCAGAACTCCCCCTTACACAAAACTATTTTCTCATTATGATTTCAAAACACTTAAGTTTGTTTTAACCAAAATGATTTTTCCAGAAAATAAGTTTTGTTGATTTTACCACTTGTAGGTTAGGGGTTCATCACATCGTTTCTCAATCAATATGTAGGAAAAACAAGTACAACTTAATGTCCTTGATTTACCACTTGTAAGTGAAAACCTTCTTCAACCACTTGTAGGTTCACTCATCAACTATAACCTCATGTAAATCAAAATATAAAAATATAAAGATATCACCTGTATATTTACCAACCAAGCATATCAAGAATGATGCCGATTCCTGCTCCACTCTTACCAACCTAGGAGCTCCGGCAAGTCAGGTTTTTCAAACAAATAGAATGGACACCCAAGCCTGACCTTCCTTGGGTGTGACTTTCTCAACTTCACTAGGGGTTGGGCTGTAAGTTGCCTTCTTTGATTCGTAAAATTCTTTAACCCCTTTGGCCTTTCCCTCGACCATTTTTCCAAAAATGTTTTTAACATTTCTATTAAATGCTTTCTCGACATCAAATTCTTTCTTATCAGAATAGAATTGATTCGAGATCTCAACCTTTCCAACCTTTGATTTAAAATTTTCAGCTCTCAATGGTGGAAAATTCTCATTATCCATTGGAGGAACTGAGTTTTCTTCTTTTACCTCAACCTGTGGCTCCTCTGACTTTGTGGAATCAGATTCATCGCCAGATTTTACATCTGATTTCTTAACAATCCAAGTTTGGTTGTCAAGATTTCCCCTTTTCTTGTAAAATCTTTTTGAACACTCACGAACTTCATATGTTGAATTTTTAAACACTTTAAACTTTTCAGTTGGTGGTTCAGTTTTATCAACAACTACTTCTTTGAGTTTTTCTGAGACTCCCTGTTTTGTGCTGGTTGCCTTAGGACAGTTCCAGGCGATGTGACCAACTTCTTGACATCTGTAACAGGTTCTAGTCTCTTTTCTCTGATGAGCCTCAGTTTTCTTCTTTTCAGCAAGAAATTTCTGATCTGACTGTCTCCAGAACGAGCTCTTCCTTTCGTTCTCAGCAGAAGTACCTGACACAAATTTTGTATTTTTAGAAATTTTTTCATTTTTATAATTTTCCGAAGGAATAAAACCAAGTCCTTTCCTTTTGAAATTACCGTTATGGTTTGGTTTCTTTCGATAACCTGAACCAGAACTATAACCCTTTTTCTTGTTTAAGCGTTGTTGAACTCTTGAGGTGTAAGGTTTAGGTTTTTCAGAAAGATTTACATCTTTTATTTCAGAAATATTAATTTCTGTTAGTTTGAAAACCTTGTTTATCATTTCAGTTTTCACACCTTTTATTGGAAATTCTTTATCAAAATATAATTTGTCAGAATCATTCAAAGTGTATGCCACTTCAAATGTTTCGTCATTCAAATTAGATTTTGACAACAAAAATTCTTTACTATACACCCGTTTTCCCGACGACTTTGAACTCTTGACAGACGAACTCGAACTCCTGGACTCAGACTGTGATTCGGACTCCTCATCCTTATCTAACACCTGATCGACCATCCTTTTTATTAACTCAGACTCATGATCTATGTCGGACGCTGTGAATGTGATGTCAATATTGTCTGGTAATACATCGGTTATCTCGGACTCCAACTTTATATTGACTGCCTTTTTTACTTGTTCCTCATTCGGTTTTCTAGACGAATACCCTTCCCAAATTAGAGGCGGACACTTATTATAACAGACACTCTGTTTCTTACCAGTATCCTTTTTCATCGACTTCTTATCTTCAAACACTTCAAAACCTGCAACAGTTGGATAAATTCTGTCAATTAAGTAATCAGAACTCGAATAACTTCTTAGTAATCGTCTGATTCTTTCATTTTCAGCTTTCTCAGTTTTCAACTCTTGCTTCCATTTCGCACATTCTTCAATGTAAAAATTTATCTCTTTCTGCTTCTGTGACATCCCACATCGGTTGTGAAGGGGAACAAAGGCTTCCTTATAAGGGGTTGGATACCTTCACCATCATGACGCGTTTTGAAAACCGTGAGGGCGGACGCCGAGGGCGTGCTGGCCGCCAAAGCGGACAATATCATGGTGCGGTTACGCTGGGCTGTTACAGATGGTATCAGAGCCAGGGCCGGACCGGTGGTGCCAGGTCCTGCGAGGACGCTGGACCCCTTAAGGGGGGTGGATTGTGACATCCCACATCGGTTGTGAAGGGGAACAAAGACTTCCTTATAAGGGGCTGGATACCTTCACCATCATGACGCGTTTTGAAAACCGTGAGGGGCGGACGCCAGGGGCGTGCTGGCCGCCAAAGCGGACAATATCATGGTGCGGTTACGCTGGGCTGTTACAAATGGTATCAGAGCCAGGGCCGGACCGGTGGTGCCAGGTCCTGCGAGGACGCTGGACCCCTTAAGGGGGGTGGATTATGACATCCCACATCGGTTGTGAAGGGGAACAAAGGCTTCCTTGTAAGGGGCTGGATACCTTCACCATCATGACGCGTTTTGAAAACCGTGAGGGGCGGACGCCGGGGGCGTGCTGGCTGCCAAAGCGGACAATATCATGATGCGGTTACACTGGGCTGTTACAGCTTCGATATCATTGTTGCATTCATCATTGTCAAAGCATCTTCTCTTTCAGAATTTGTCTTCTGTAAACTATTCACAGTTTTGTTTAATACATCGTACGACTCTTTCACATTCTTGACATCAAACAACAACTTCTCTTTCAACTTTTCAAGCTCACTAAACCTTTCATCTTTATCTTCACATTGTTTGCAAGGTTCCAAACTTGAAAGACAAGGTTTTGTGACTTCAACAATCTTTTCAATCTCCACAATCTTTTTGACTTCAACTACCTTTTCTACTTTAACAATCTTTTCGACTTCAACTACCTTTTCTACTTCAACAAGCTTCTCAGCCTTAACTTCTTTCGTTTCTTTTGCAGCTTTTCTCTCTTCAAGTTTCTTCAATTTTTCTGCAAAATAGAATTCAAAACTATCAGAAGATAAATGAGTTTTTCCAATGTTTATCTGTTCAACTTCTTCATCATCATCACTATTATCTGTTGAACTGTTTTTCAGAAGAAACAGATTCTTCATCTTCACTTTTCTCTTCATCAGATAACACTGCTATCCATTCTTTCATCAATTCTGGCTTTTGAACAATTTGAGCAATGAAAGCTTTAAATTCCCCATTCTTATCCACAAACTTATCCCAGCTAAATCCTGGAGCCATTTTCTCATCGTCTTGATCAATGATACCATAATAAGCTTTCTTGTTTGCATCTTCGATCATTTTCCCATGAGCAGTTTGTGAATCCTTTTGTTGATGTGGTTGATGAGAAAATTGTTGATATATGGCTTTTCGATAGTAATCATGACCACCAAACGGATTCTTTGCTCCATTTGCTTCTTGATTTTTGCATTCTTTTTTGAAATGACCTTTCTCCCTGCATCGAAAACAAGTAACTTTAGATTTATCAAAACCCAAAGCTGAAACATGAGCATCCAAAAAGTCATTTCTTCCTGTAATCATTTTGAACTTTTCAGCTCTTCTCAAGACACTAGCTAGACACCATTTGATGTCCATGAGCTCCAATTCTTCTGCATCTATCTGATCATAGTCTTCCTTCGTTAACATCGGATTACCAATTCTTCCAGCAATCAATCCTTCGTAAGATTCCAAAGCAGTAACCAGTAATCCCATATAACTTTTAACAACTTCATTAGAAAAATTCTGACCATTTTGAAGATGCAAAGCAACATTGCACTGAATCATATGTTCATTACCAACATTTGAACTTTGAACACTTGGAGGATTGACATTTGAGAATCCACTGGTGTTGATTGAACTTTGACTGACTGATCCAGATGAATTTCCTACACTAAAAGCAGTTTGGATTTTTGGACTTGCTTCAACAGTTTGAACATTTCCTTTATAGTACAATTTTATATCTTGTTGATCACTCGAGCTGTTCATTCTGGCAATCTTTTGCTGTTCAAGATCCTGTGCCTCAAGCTTTTCAATAAACTGTCCGATTGACAATCTACTAAACTCTCCAGAATTCTTTAAGATCATGAGATAAGTACCCCATTCTTTTTGTGGTAATGTGTCAGCTAATTTTTCAACCCATTCTGCCGGAGTTTTAGTGATTTTCAACTGAGACATGGTGCGCACGAGATGACAATATCTCTCAATGAGAGTCTTTGTAGATTCACCGGGCATACTCGTAAACAACTCAAACTCCTTCTTCATCAGAGATGCTTTACTCTTGAGCATTTCTGTACTTCCTTCAAACTTCTTCTCAAGTGCCTCCCAAATCGAAAATGCACTACCATCATGCTGAAGCAAAATAAAGATATCTTCTTTGACAGCTTGTTGTAGAAGACTAATCATCATTTTTTCTCCTTTATAACTGTCTCTCTCATTGTCAGTGAATTCTGAAATGATTTTATCAACTTTCAAAGTAGTATGTGGTCTAACATATTTTGTTTCAATGCTTTCCCAAGCTCTTAGATGGTTTGCCTGAACCCAATTCTCAAAACGATTTTCCAACCATGGTATTCCTCAATTCCCATAAGTTTCGGGGGTTTTTGCAAAGTTCCAGTTTCATTTTCCAAGTTCATGTTATGAGCAATGGTAGCCGGAGTAGTCGGAGATGTAGCAAACGCGTTGTAAAATTCTTCGTCAGACATTTTCAAACGGAATAACAACTCAAGCGAAATTAACCTGCAAACAAACACTTCAAGCGAAATTAAGAATCAAACAGTTTCAAGCGAAATATCAACTTCAAGCGAAATATACTTTCAAGTGGAATATCTAAATTCGCTTGAAAAGACTAATTTCAAGCAGAATCAGCAACTTGAAGCGAAATAACTGATTTCTCTTGAAACTTCAAGCGGAATAACCACTTTGGAGCGGAATCACCAAATAGAAACAGGATTTCAAGCGGAATCACTGATTCCGTTTCAACTTTTCAAGCGGAATTAGGTACTCGTTCAAGCGGAATTACTTGTTTGGCTCATTTTTGTCAATTTTACTTTGAATTTTAATCAGATATTCTCAAGGGTTTGTTAAAACACTGTTTCGCTTATGTTGTGAAAAATTCAGGCCATTTTATCCGTTAAAACTTGTTTAATTGAGAAAAGAAGATGTAGAGATAAGAAAATGAGATGAAATCAAGCTGAAATCTGCAGAACTCCTCCTCTTGTGCTCTGATACCAGTTGTAGGATCGTTGTCGGACCCAGAATGAGTCGATCAGAGGCGTTCTACTCAAAATGAAAGGCGGAAACAGACATGATGAGTTGAATTCAGCAAGATATTCACTTTAACTATATTGTATATTGATTCTGATACGATTACAGTTCTGAAAACACTTCGACAGAGCTTCGCCGTCGGAAACACCCAATCTAATTCCGCTTCAAATGAACAGACCTAACACATATATATAGACACACTGATTCCGCTTGAAACAACTCCAAGCGAAACCTGATTTCGCTTGAAACATCTCAAGTGAAATCAACATGATACTTTGAGCGGAATTAACTACCTGATTCCGTTTGAAATGACCTAGTGTCATTTCAAGCGAAATCAACTCTAATCACACTTTCTTGATTTTCGTGCCCTGATCTATCTAGTTTAGTACAAGATTCGATACAAGACGAAGTCGACAGACGTATGCACCAACAGGAAGAACTACTCAAAATGTACTTGGCAGCGGCTCACAACGCGGTAAGCGCGGTACTAATGGTAAAGAGAGATGGGAAACAAACACCCATTTACTACATCAGCCGAGTTTTGGCGGGACCCGAAACGCGGTATCCAACTCTTGAAAAGTTGGTACTTGCCCTGGTTCATGCTACCCGGCGGCTACGATGATACTTTCAAGGACACCGCGTACAAGTTTTAACAAACTACCCGTTACAGCAAATTTTGCACAAGCCAGAGATTTCCGGAAGGTTGGCTAAATGGGCAATTGAGTTGGGAGCTTTGGATATCGAGTACCGAAAACGAACAGCAGTTAAGGGGCAAGTAATCGCCGACTTCTTGGCCAAAATTCCTGATGGAGAAACTATACAGGATCCCACTATCCAGGATATCCCGGAATCCAGTACAGCTAGGCTAACCTGGAAACTCTACATCGACGGATCATCCAGCAGGAAAGGCTCTGGAGCAGGTCTAATGTTGATAAGCCTGGACGAAATAAGACTGATGTACGCCTTACGCTTTGATTTTGAATGCTCCAATAATGAAGCAGAATATGAGGCGCTACTTGCGGGTTTAAGGATGGCCCAATCCATGGGAGCTACACGAGTGGATGCGTATGTTGATTCTTTATTGGTTAATAACCAGGTAAACGAAACGTACGAGGCCAAGGACGAGTCAATGGCGAAATATCAGGCTAAAACGAAAGAGATTATAGCTTCCTTTGACAACGTCACACTCAATCACGTTCACAGAGGAAAAAACCAAATAGCAGACGCTTTAAGCAAACTCGCCACTTCGGGCATGGAAAGAGAAGTAAAGGTAGAAACATTGCAAATGCCTTCCCTTGAACCTCGGGATGTCTCTGCTGTTACAGCGGAAGAACCCTATTGGTACACTCCCATACTAAAATTCCTCACAAAGGGGGAATTACCTTCCGCCAGGGGCGAAGCTCAAAAGATACAAACTAAGGCATTGCAGTATGAAGTAAATAGTGGCGTCCTATACCGGAAGTCATATTTGGGACCACTGCTGCGGTGTGTATCCCCAGCGGAAGCTAAGTACTTAATTCAAGAAATACACGCGGGTATATGTGGCATTCACGCTGGACCCCGGGCAGTGGTCACAAAAATTCATAACGCCGGGTACTATTGGCCCGGTATGCACGAAGATGTGGTAGAAGAACTTAGAAGGTGCCACAGTTGCCAAAAGTTTGCTCCCCAAACACTCCGTCCAAAGAACAACTTAATCCCAGTCACAGCTGCTTGGCCTTTTCAGAAATGGGCGGTCGACATCGTGGGGCCATTCCCGCTGGCCCCCGGGAAGCTGAAATACCTGATCGTGGCAATTGATTACTTTACTAAGTGGGTCGAAGCCAAGCCTTTGGCTAAAATCACCGTAGAGAATGCTAAAAAGTTCATTTGGGAACACATAGTATGTCGATTTGGATTGCCGCTATACTTGGTAAGTGATAATGGAACGCAGTTCACCGATAGGGTCTTGCAAGAATGGTGTGCAGAACTTCAGATTCAACAAATCTTCACATCGGTGGCGCATCCCCAAGGAAATGGCCAGGTGGAGTGGGCAAATAAGAGTTTGCTGGACGACATAAAAAGAAGGCTAGGTTATGAGGGGAGCTCCTGGGTGGAAGAACTGCCAAATGTCCTCTGGGCACATTGAACAATGCCTAAGACAAGTAATAATGAAACCCCTTTCAGCCTAACCTATGGCGCGGAAGCAATGATACCCACGGAA
The DNA here is from genome assembly GCA_030545235.1 of Helianthus tuberosus. Lineage (NCBI taxonomy): Eukaryota > Viridiplantae > Streptophyta > Magnoliopsida > Asterales > Asteraceae > Helianthus > Helianthus tuberosus. Next base: position 124,566,797 of record CM060369.1, on the reverse strand, counting down.
GTTGGATTGCCCTTGCTACGTGTTGGGATTGAACCCTACCAGAGGAACAGATAATGTAAAGCCAAAACCAGGTTACAACAGAGGATTCACAATAAGCAGCAGTTTACACTTTGCTCTCCCCTTGAAAGTGATTTATAACAACTGATGGTCTCTATCTGCTGCTCATATTCAACTGCTGTTGTCCTTTCAACTGCTGATGAAAACCCTGAAGTATCCAACACTGCTGGTCCTATCTACTGATGATAAAGCACTGCCCAGTCAAGGACTGATCAACCTTGAGGAAAGCACTGACATAAAGAGAAAGCAGCTGTTTAGTGAAATATTTGTTTTATGTATAGTCAGTGGTTAGGTTAGCAGTGTTTGTGTAAGGACAGTAGATACAGGTTGTTAGGCTGTTAGACGTCGCTTTCATGGTGACGTCAGCTGAGATACCTCAGTGGTTTGGATTGCCTATAAATGTAACAGTACCCTGTACTGTTACATTTGATTGACTGAGCGAGTTCTTCTTCTCATGTCTAATCCTTTCATCTTGTGTGCAACCAACCTTGGGGCATCAGGCTGAGGGGGAGTTTAGTTTGTAAGCATATCTGTAATCTTTTGCTTTGATTTGTAAATCTTTTGACTCTATGAGAAGCAATTGTTTATCAAACTATTTTCTCCATTAGATTGTGTTTACAAAGTTTGTTTTCATTTCCGCTGCACTTTACATGTTTTCATATTTACAAATCGTTCCAAACATACAAACAAACACAATCATGAGAGCCTCCGATCCTAACAATTGGTATCAGAGCCTGGATAGTCAAATTCGATCTAACAATCAATTTGACATAACAGTTCGGCTCAAAATTCATTGATACTAAGGTTGGTTGTATTTAGTTGAAAAACAGAGTACTGTGTAAATCATGTTCAAAATGGTTATTCAAAAACTCTGAAAATCAACCAAGATGTCATATGACACACAAATTTCACACAACAAGTGATATCATGCAAAAGTCACCCATAGTTGTCAGATCTGTAAACATATCTGTTAAATTATGGGATTGTTTTATATTTTTCAATATTGGTTTCAACTGTTGTTTTGATATTTGTGATGTTTTCATTAAATACTAAAGTATGAACCTCAGATTAACAAAACCTATGATTCATAAGACATTGATGTCTTGTTAACTCAAAAAGAGGGAATTAAAACTTTAGTCATTCAGATCTTATGTGTTAAAAACAGGTTGAGTCCCTCAAAAGGACAAAATCAACTTTGTTAAAATACATTGAGGAAATTCACAAAAACTCAGAAGTGTGTTTATCTCAAAACTTTTGAAGTCAAAAGAAAAGAGTATAAACATAAAACACTTATGAGTCAAAGTTTAGGGTAATAATGGTCATTAAGCAACTATATGCATTTATCTGTTCAGAAAAAGGTTTTGATTCCAGTAAATGAACTCCAAAGAGGACTAGACAAATGTTCAAAAAAAAAAAAAAAATTTCTCCATGTGTCCTCAGGTGTGCAATCAACTGACAAAGAAAATGGTTCCAAACAGTGGTCAAAATGTATCCAAAAGTTTCCTACCACTGTTGTCAAACCACTGACCATTTTCAAAAACTTGTGAATGATATGATTATATACTCTATTGAAATTATACCAGATCCTTTTTGATACTATTCTCAGAAAATCCTTTAACTATTTTTTTGTTGTTCAAAGGATTTTCTCAAATAACCAGGATATATTATTCATTTTTTTTTGAATAATATTTTTGGAACTTATGCTTGTTTTTGTTGGCAATAGTTTCAGCTCCTGTCAGGATGTAATACCTTATTTTTTTGATGGTATTAGTGTCCTCATAAATGGGTCAAAAGGAAATGGTACATATGTCATGATCATGTCATACTCAGGTTTGCTCCTAAATTTTTATCAAAGGTTGATTGCAAACTGTGCTTAAATTACTAGGGTACTCATGTGTTAATTGAATATTAAATGAAAATGAGTTGCCTTAGCAAAAAGTTTTCATCATCTGGGGTACTAAACCACTGTCTATCAAAATTGACATGTGGCAAAACCTTGAATGAAAGTCCTCAAAACTGTTGCTGAAACACCTGTCCTTCAGATTTGTACCATTTACCCTAACCACTGTTTTGTTCCAACGTCTGATCTCTAAACACTGTCCACTGCTGAAAGTTAACCACTGATCCCTCATTTTCTTGAAAACCACTGATGCTCAAAATCAGTGTCTTATCTGTGACAACCGGTAATTTACGGCTCATAATTTCGCGATTAACAGGCGATTAACGCGATAATAAATAGTGTTTACAGCATAAATAAACTTAATTAGGCCTTTGGAGTGCCTAGGAACGCTTATCCGACTCTACAGTGCGCGTATGAAGATTCGCGTGGAATCCGCGGAACAGCAAATGACACCGGACTGATACCGTACAAAATACGGACGACACCATCGAACATGGATGTTACACGGATATTTTATGCTCATGGAGTTTGGGTCACGATATTGGGTCTCGTAGAAATTACGGGCCACTTACACATGAGACGGGCTGGTAGACCCTGGACCCAAGCCCAAGTCTAAACCTACACATAATATACTAGGTCTCTAAGGACCTAAAAATCTGCACAAAATCTCCATAAATCTTTTGCCTAGATTGTGCAAGATTTACAAAATCTACAATAGATTTACAGAATCCTAAGAAATCTCTACAAAAGATTTTTGTAAATCTTATCAAATCCCTTTAATCTCTTCAAGAGATCTTAATTCAAAAAATAAAACTTGTGACCTGAAGGTACTTAATACAAAAAAAGACACAAAAGACAATAACCATCTTTCTCACTCTATTTATACACTTTAATACCCACACAAACATAACCCTCAAACAAAACACAGAGAAACATTCTTGTTCTCTCTCCCACTAAACCACACCCACTGATTATTCAACATCCTCCCTCCCTCATAAAAATCAAATCCAATCTATCGCATATCTACTACACACAAGAGGGAAGACACCACACCACCCCCTCCCTGCAACTTGATGAACGGCCACCACCACCACCGTCTGGTGGCGGTGGCGACGGTACGGATAGGCGGAGAGAGATAGAGAGAGACCGAGAAGAGAGAGAAAGAAGAGACGGCGAGAAGAGAGAGGAGACCGGAGGTGGTGGTGGTGAGCGGCGGTAGGTGTCACGGACCAGCAGTCGGTGTCTCGAACCGGCGGTCCAAGTCTTGATCCGGTGGTGGTCGGTGGAGAAGATAGAGACGAGAGAGAAAGACCGTCCAAGCGAGAGAGAACCAGCGGTAGCGGAGGTCTTTGGTTCGGTCCGACAAAAGTTCCGGTAACCATCTCCCCATTTTCTTTCTGTGAAGATCGATGATGATGATGATGTTGCTGTTGTTGTTAATATTGATGATTTGGTTCAGAAGGGTTCGTCTCTGGATCGTTTCCGTTCGGGTTTCGTGTTCGGGTTAGCTTGTGGAGCGGTCCGGGTCGACTCGGTCAAACCGAGTCAACTCGGTCAAACCCGAGTCAACTCGGGTCAACACCAGTCAACAGGCGGTCAACAGAAGCCAACGCCAGTTCGGTAAAGCCTAATCGACGCGGAACTTCTAATTATATTTAATTATTAATTATACGCGAAATCGAGCTCGAACCGATCTACTTAAATATACTTTGCATCGTTATACATTTGACGAAATCATATATATTGAGTATATTGATATTGACTATTGTTGAAATTTGAAAAATATAGCGACACTGAGATGTCGGGATCGTCCAAAAACAGAGGAGGCTCTGCCCGTTTTTCGAGAAAAACCGTAAAATAAAACGAGTTTTGTTATAAATCAAAACGTGCCTTTGAGTGACTTTTATAAAAACAAGATACAAATGTAAAGTTTCTTTCGACGACACTTTACAACTTACGAAAACAACGATTCGGAAAATATTTACAACGACAAACATAGTTGTTTTGAACTTCGGAAATTTGACAAATTCGTTTTTATAAAAATAAATATAGTTTTATATTTATTTCAAATTTCAAACAACTCGATTCCTTTTATAAATAAATATAGTTATATATTTATTTTCCAATACAAGTCGACGATTCTTTTACAAAATAAATATAACTGTTATATTTATTTTATACGCCTAGACGGCCCATACGTATATTTTTGGCAAATATACACAAAACGCAATATATATAATACGAGTTTATTATATATTACTTTCATACGAATATTCCTTTATATCAACATACGACTTCTTAAAACGAGCTAACAAGTATAACTTCTTCGCTTCTTTTAAGTTAACAATTTACCGTCAAATCGCTTCGTCAACGATTCGGTAGAGCTCGAAGACACGTAGTTTAGTTACTGCGTTTATTTAGAAACTTATAAGATATTCCGTGTTAGGAATATTGTAGAATGCACGCTAGCAAGTCAAGTCTTGGAAACGACATCACGAAGTCGTATATAGCTAGCTTTGCACAGGAATATTCAGGTGAGTTCATAACCCCACATTTTTACACTTTTATAAATGTTTTCGGGGTGGAAAGACATGCACTTTTTGCAAAGCATACAAGAATTATATATTTCTAAACCATGTTACAAAGAACACAAATGGTTTACGAAAAGCTTATGATTTATACCGGTTTTCCAAACAAGCGTATTTTTCTGAAAATACAAATACAAGAGTTTAAAAATACATGAGTTATGGTATGATATAAATACAAGAAGTACACTTGGTGAGAACGAGAACCAAGTGTGACGAAATATAAGAATATGAGAAGCGCACTTGGTGAGAACGAGAACCAAGTATGAGGCGCTATGAGAAATGATAACAAGAAACGCGCTTGGTGAGGACGAGAACCAAGTAGGATGCGTTATGAGAAATAGTGTCACGAATAGGGTACAGAAGCACCATTAATCAACGTATACATTCAGACCGCAGAACAAAAGGTTAGATCTAACGGGTGCCTGGCAGCCACACTCTCGGTCGGGGCGAGAACCGAGGAGTGCTTTTGTGTCTCAGAATATACCAATTAAATGCCTTAGGTTTGGTGACTTCCTATGACGTGCCACATGTTAATGGCCTTGCAACCCATTAACAATCCTGATCTTACAGGAATACTGTATTTACATAAAATTCATACCATACTAAAACTTGATAAATACTTGAAGTACGTGGGGTACTCAAGAAAACGGGAATTATACTTGAAGTACGTGGGGTACTCAAGAAGATTAGAATTATACATAAGAACTTGAAGTACGTGGGGTACTCAAGAAAATTAGAATTATACATAAAGTACTTGGTGTACACATGAATACTTGAATTATACATGAAAACTTGATTTATACGTGACACAAACTATGTTTTCATTCAGAGTTTCAAGTAACTCGACAAGAAAATGATTTTAAATACATTTTCTCAACAAAACATCAAAAACCGGTTATTCAAAAAGATTTATTTCAAATCTTTTACAAACAAACTATGAACTCGCTCAACTTTATGTTGACTTTTTCGCGTGTTTCTTTCTCAGGTTGCATTTCTAAGACAAGGCACGGTTGGAATAGGAGAACCATGAAGAGTCGAGTACTTAGTGGGCGTTCAATTTCTAAAAGACTTAGCTTATTTGCTTCCGCTATGCAATGAAGATACCAGTCCAGTCACGCCAATACTCTGATATTTCGGGGTGTGACAGATTGGTATCAGAGCTATTGGTTACAGCGAATAGGGTTCTCTGTAGAGATACCTAGGCTCTAACCTCATATTTCTCTGGGGACTTAGAATATTAAAACCTGAATACATACAGAACGCAAAGTACTCGAATATGGTCTCCAACCGTTGCCGAAAAACAAACAGTCAAAATTTTGTTTTCAAACATACGCTAAAGTGGTGTTTTACACACGATACACAAGACAGTCGCATACAGTACATAAAACCCTGAGAGTTTAGGAAACATGCACATAAGACCTTCGGAAACTCAGGATGAAGTTCATTAAAGGTCATCACGTAGGAACTGCAAATATTAATTCGGGCACACACAATTATACATATTGTCTATGATGTTTTAACTTCCCGAGCAGGCAGCCTACGCATAACGAAACGCAAGCGCACGAGAATACATAGAACTCAAATTTTATGGCAACAGATGTCGGAGTACATCACATTCTACGCGAAACGAAACGCTAACGCACAGGCATACGTGAGACTTAAGCTATACATCAACGGAGGTTGAAGTACGTCACATGCGACTATCGATCAGGAAGCGGCAGTTGGCACGCGGTCCTGCAAACGACACGAGTCATGCTAAGGAAAAGACGCAAGTCACCGTATTCCCCCTATTTCAGCTAACGACGAGTACGCTATATTCGACATTCTATGGTAATGTCACCTAACAACTGGTCGTCACATGCAACCCCAGGTAAAGTCCTTAAATTTCTTTTATTGAAATTTCGACTTTCACATTTACTGAGTAGATTTTCGTATCTCTACTCCTCTTAATGGACATTGTGTCGCGATCATTTCTTTCAGTATAGCGAATATTCCTTTGCTTCATTTCTTGAAATTCATATGTTACACATGCATTGTTTGATACGCATGTGGTTTTGTTTCGAATAAAGCGTTTCATCAAAGTTCAAATATTATTTCGCTTGTGATTCGAATGACTCGCATTATTGAAATTGTTGGCTTATTTGCTATCAAGTCAACGCATTTTCTTGAAAATTTCTTTCTTTTTCAAGTTACATACATGGTATTTCGTTGTGACCATGCCGAAAGTTTTCTTGTCAATCCGGCTTGCGCCGAAATCAAATTCAATTGTTTGAACTTGTTCATTACACATATTCAATTCAAGACACCATATGATGTATTGAAAGCATCATATTCGAATTCGTTTTAACAAGCGTTTCGTTGTTCCGAGTCGTGGTAGATTTGTTTGGTCTACGACTCCATTAAGTCGTTTGTCGATTTCGACACCTTGTGGTGTCAGTACAAACTTGTAGCTTGGGCTAATCATGATTGAGCGTTTTATGCAAAACACAGGTGATACTTGTTCGATCACCGCTATATTTGAATTGTTTCATTCACTACGACACCTTGTGGCATCGGTAGAACTTGCAGCTTGGGCTGATCATGATCGAGCATTTCATGCAAACTAGTACATTTGAGCTTGTTGAAATCTGAATTCATTTACTTGATGCAATCATTTCTAGAATTCATTTGCATATTGTGATACATCCTTGAATTCACATCATTCGAATAAGTCTTGATTCGACTTCATGATCGTTTACTTTGGTACTGTTCATATTTTCTACACATAACATAACTCTGAGAAGTTAACGTAGTCTAAATTTCGAGGACGAAATTTTATTAACAGGGGGAGAATGTGACAACCGGTAATTTACGGCTCATAATTTCGCGATTAACAGGCGATTAACGCGATAATAAATAGTGTTTACAGCATAAATAAACTTAATTAGGCCTTTGGAGGGCCTAGGAACGCTTATCCGACTCTACAGTGCGCGTATGAAGATTCGCGTGGAATCCGCGGAACAGCAAATGACACCGGACTGATACCGTACAAAATACGGACGACACCATCGAACATGGATGTTACACGGATATTTTATGCTCATGGAGTTTGGGTCACGATATTGGGTCTCGTAGAAATTACGGGCCACTTACACATGAGACGGGCTGGTAGACCCTGGACCCAAGCCCAAGTCTAAACCTACACATAATATACTAGGTCTCTAAGGACCTAAAAATCTGCACAAAATCTCCATAAATCTTTTGCCTAGATTGTGCAAGATTTACAAAATCTACAATAGATTTACAGAATCCTAAGAAATCTCTACAAAAGATTTTTGTAAATCTTATCAAATCCCTTTAATCTCTTCAAGAGATCTTAATTCAAAAAATAAAACTTGTGACCTGAAGGTACTTAATACAAAAAAAGACACAAAAGACAATAACCATCTTTCTCACTCTATTTATACACTTTAATACCCACACAAACATAACCCTCAAACAAAACACAGAGAAACATTCTTGTTCTCTCTCCCACTAAACCACACCCACTGATTATTCAACATCCTCCCTCCCTCATAAAAATCAAATCCAATCTATCGCATATCTACTACACACAAGAGGGAAGACACCACACCACCCCCTCCCTGCAACTTGATGAACGGCCACCACCACCACCGTCTGGTGGCGGTGGCGACGGTACGGATAGGCGGAGAGAGATAGAGAGAGACCGAGAAGAGAGAGAAAGAAGAGACGGCGAGAAGAGAGAGGAGACCGGAGGTGGTGGTGGTGAGCGGCGGTAGGTGTCACGGACCAGCAGTCGGTGTCTCGAACCGGCGGTCCAAGTCTTGATCCGGTGGTGGTCGGTGGAGAAGATAGAGACGAGAGAGAAAGACCGTCCAAGCGAGAGAGAACCAGCGGTAGCGGAGGTCTTTGGTTCGGTCCGACAAAAGTTCCGGTAACCATCTCCCCATTTTCTTTCTGTGAAGATCGATGATGATGATGATGTTGCTGTTGTTAATATTGATGATTTGGTTCAGAAGGGTTCGTCTCTGGATCGTTTCCGTTCGGGTTTCGTGTTCGGGTTAGCTTGTGGAGCGGTCCGGGTCGACTCGGTCAAACCGAGTCAACTCGGTCAAACCCGAGTCAACTCGGGTCAACACCAGTCAACAGGCGGTCAACAGAAGCCAACGCCAGTTCGGTAAAGCCTAATCGACGCGGAACTTCTAATTATATTTAATTATTAATTATACGCGAAATCGAGCTCGAACCGATCTACTTAAATATACTTTGCATCGTTATACATTTGACGAAATCATATATATTGAGTATATTGATATTGACTATTGTTGAAATTTGAAAAATATAGCGACACTGAGATGTCGGGATCGTCCAAAAACAGAGGAGGCTCTGCCCGTTTTTCGAGAAAAACCGTAAAATAAAACGAGTTTTGTTATAAATCAAAACGTGCCTTTGAGTGACTTTTATAAAAACAAGATACAAATGTAAAGTTTCTTTCGACGACACTTTACAACTTACGAAAACAACGATTCGGAAAATATTTACAACGACAAACATAGTTGTTTTGAACTTCGGAAATTTGACAAATTCGTTTTTATAAAAATAAATATAGTTTTATATTTATTTCAAATTTCAAACAACTCGATTCCTTTTATAAATAAATATAGTTATATATTTATTTTCCAATACAAGTCGACGATTCTTTTACAAAATAAATATAACTGTTATATTTATTTTATACGCCTAGACGGCCCATACGTATATTTTTGGCAAATATACACAAAACGCAATATATATAATACGAGTTTATTATATATTACTTTCATACGAATATTCCTTTATATCAACATACGACTTCTTAAAACGAGCTAACAAGTATAACTTCTTCGCTTCTTTTAAGTTAACAATTTACCGTCAAATCGCTTCGTCAACGATTCGGTAGAGCTCGAAGACACGTAGTTTAGTTACTGCGTTTATTTAGAAACTTATAAGATATTCCGTGTTAGGAATATTGTAGAATGCACGCTAGCAAGTCAAGTCTTGGAAACGACATCACGAAGTCGTATATAGCTAGCTTTGCACAGGAATATTCAGGTGAGTTCATAACCCCACATTTTTACACTTTTATAAATGTTTTCGGGGTGGAAAGACATGCACTTTTTGCAAAGCATACAAGAATTATATATTTCTAAACCATGTTACAAAGAACACAAATGGTTTACGAAAAGCTTATGATTTATACCGGTTTTCCAAACAAGCGTATTTTTCTGAAAATACAAATACAAGAGTTTAAAAATACATGAGTTATGGTATGATATAAATACAAGAAGTACACTTGGTGAGAACGAGAACCAAGTGTGACGAAATATAAGAATATGAGAAGCGCACTTGGTGAGAACGAGAACCAAGTATGAGGCGCTATGAGAAATGATAACAAGAAACGCGCTTGGTGAGGACGAGAACCAAGTAGGATGCGTTATGAGAAATAGTGTCACGAATAGGGTACAGAAGCACCATTAATCAACGTATACATTCAGACCGCAGAACAAAAGGTTAGATCTAACGGGTGCCTGGCAGCCACACTCTCGGTCGGGGCGAGAACCGAGGAGTGCTTTTGTGTCTCAGAATATACCAATTAAATGCCTTAGGTTTGGTGACTTCCTATGACGTGCCACATGTTAATGGCCTTGCAACCCATTAACAATCCTGATCTTACAGGAATACTGTATTTACATAAAATTCATACCATACTAAAACTTGATAAATACTTGAAGTACGTGGGGTACTCAAGAAAACGGGAATTATACTTGAAGTACGTGGGGTACTCAAGAAGATTAGAATTATACATAAGAACTTGAAGTACGTGGGGTACTCAAGAAAATTAGAATTATACATAAAGTACTTGGTGTACACATGAATACTTGAATTATACATGAAAACTTGATTTATACGTGACACAAACTATGTTTTCATTCAGAGTTTCAAGTAACTCGACAAGAAAATGATTTTAAATACATTTTCTCAACAAAACATCAAAAACCGGTTATTCAAAAAGATTTATTTCAAATCTTTTACAAACAAACTATGAACTCGCTCAACTTTATGTTGACTTTTTCGCGTGTTTCTTTCTCAGGTTGCATTTCTAAGACAAGGCACGGTTGGAATAGGAGAACCATGAAGAGTCGAGTACTTAGTGGGCGTTCAATTTCTAAAAGACTTGGCTTATTTGCTTCCGCTATGCAATGAAGATACCAGTCCAGTCACGCCAATACTCTGATATTTCGGGGTGTGACATTATCCACTGATATGCTATCCACTGATAGTGAAAATCATCCACTGCCCATAATTTTTACCGTTGTAACCACTGATGCTTGATACGTCAGTGGCTCTTAAAACAACTGTTCTCCATACTTCATCCGTCTCATCAGTGTTTGACACGTGGTCAGTTTTTAGCCCTCAGATCGTAATAACCGCTGCCACATCAGCGATCATTTTTTAAATAAAACCCTGCCCTAAACCCCCAAACAGGGTTTTACACTGTCGAATTGAATTCCAAAATTCTCTTCACAAAAGCAGTTTCCAACCCTTCTTCTCAAAATCTTCAAAAACGTTCTTCGTTCTTCTCCGCAAAAATGACAAAATCAAAGTCAAAATCAAAATCAAAATCAAAACCTGAATCACCATCACCTTCACAAGAGATCGCTCAAACGGCCGAAGAATCCATCGATATACCATTCAAACAATCTCACAATTATTTGGGTTTACTCACAAAACCCAAAGACAACCACACTTTCGACTCCATCATTGATACATTGTCTGCATCAAAGTACAAAACTTTGTTGACGGCAGATGCTCCCATTTACTTGCAAACCCAGAGAGAGTTTTGGAAAAAGGCGTCGCTTGCAAAACAAGACGGAAAAGTCATAGTCATTAACTCCTCAATACAGGGTAAAGCAGTTCAAATAACCCCACAGTCGATCTCCGAAGTCTTTAATCTCAACGATCAGGAAGGTAAACTCTCTTTTGAGAAAGCCGAGATGAAAACTGATTTCGTAAAAAGGGGATATGCAGAACAATCAAAGGTTGATACCTTACAAAAAGGTTACTTTCCGTCTGCTCCAAGATTTTTATTTCACACACTTTTGATGTGTGTTTCAAATAAAACAACATCATTTAATGAAATACCATTGAAGATTCAATGCCTGGGGTATGCCATTTTGAATAACAAAGATTACAACTATTCCCAGGAAATCTTCAATGACTTAGTGAAAAATGTTGACAACAAAGCATTTTTACTCTTTCCAAGATTTTTGAGTTATTACTTTAAACAAAAATTTGTAAAGGAAAATGAAAATTTGCCAAAACAAGGTGTTCATTGTCAAATAAAAAGCTTAACAAAAGAAACATTTTCAAGGATGATGGCACCAATAAAAACAAAAGCAGGGGTACCTGAGCAGATTTTAGCGGTTACAACTGCTCCTCAGGTATCAGCTGCTGAGCCCACTGCTCCAGGTGATCATAGCAGCACAACCACTGCTTTGAAACCCACACCTGACATCACCAAAAAGACCAAAAGAAAAACATCCAGAAAACCCACCATACCCGAAACAAAGGCAACTCTGGAAGATGAGATCCCAGAGGAAATGCCTGTGACAACACAAAAGTCACCACAAACCACTGCTGCTACTTCCTCACAGCAGTTGGAAGAAAGATCTCAACCCAAGCCTAAAACTCCTCCTGCATCCTCACAAAAGGATCAGGTTGTAAGCACAGGGACACCACAATATGAAGCTCTGAATCCACTTGGATCCATCTTCCTCAGTCCTGATCCCAAGGACATGTCTCTTTCAACTCCCATCCCCTCACCAATAATAATGCCACAATCCATGCTACCTTTGTTGCATGCAGCTGCTGTAGCTCAGACACATACCAGTTCCTCTCTATCACCTGTCACTGAGAGTATACCCCCACAGGTGACTGGGTCTGATGCTACTACTCCTGCTATCCCAGCAACAATTGAGGAGGTTACACCCCCTGAGTTACAAGTAACTCTCGGTGGTAGTTCAAGTGGAGCAGCAACTACAACTGGTGGATCAACAGGTCTCCAGTTGGCCAGTTGTTTCATAAATCAGACTCCCTTGAAGGTAATTTCTTCAATAGCACCAATGTTAACCACTAGTGAGCCTATTTTGACCACTAGTAACATCAAAGGTTTATCAAGTGCTGAAGAAAGATGTCCCCAGTACCAAGAACAAGGGGCATCAATGGGTGATTTTTGGGACTCTGTTCCTAAGACACACATTGATATAACCACTGCTAGTGGGGATTCAGATGATCCTACTAAAGTAGGTGATGATTCAAGATATCAGGAATTGACGGGCAGAGTGGAAAAACTTGAAGAATCAGTTTCTGAAATAAAGGAGATGGTGCAAGAGATTTTAAAAGCTCAGAAAGCACATGCCACTGCTGTTCCAGCTCAAGCACCTGCACATCATGCATTTGCTGAAAATGAGCTTTGGAATACTTTTCAACCCATGCTTGAAGCACAGCAACTTATGGCTGACAAAAAGCATGTTATTCAAGTACAAATGCTGACCAACATGGTTGAATCAAGATTTAAAGACACTCAAGCAGATATCAAGGCTATAAAGGCTAGCATTCAAAGTGCCTCTGGCAAAGTTCCTTCTTCCATACCATTTCTTGTAAACCCCCCTTCAGATAATGCCAAAAAGGGGGAGAATAACAAGCTGTTGGGAAAAATGAATAGGATGGGAATAGAACATGGCCTTCATGTTGAGCCAAACAGCTGATACAGCAGTAGTTACAAAAACTGCTGTCAGTAGCCAAACAGCTGCCATGTCATCAACACACACCACTCTACCACACACCACTACAACTACTGCTCCACCATCATCATCTACAATCATACCATCACCACTGCCTCCTGTCATAAAACAGAAGACAACAGATGTTACAACATCTGTTGTAATGACAACAGTGATTGAAACACCAGTTGTTTCAACCACTGTCAGTCAATCACTGTCACAAACCACTGCTATCCAATCTACCACCACTGATCCACCCAAAACATCATCTGCTCCTTCTTCATTAAAAAGGAGAAGGAATCTCATATCAGATGATGATTCACCACCACCATCACCACCATCAAAAACTACTTCACCACTTCCATCCCCTGCTCAGAAGCAGAAGACAACTGCTGACATATCAGCAGTTGTAATGCCAGCAGATGTTGAGACACCAGTTGTCTCAACAGCTGTTAGTCAGTCATCCACCACTGCTCTCACCTCTCCTACTTCACAGCCAAAACTCTTCAACAGAAAAAGAAAGCCAATACCTGCCGATGAGAGTCACTACAAGAAAAATGACCATTTGGGACTAAATTATGAGGGACTGCTCTATCAGTCTCGGATACATAGTATCGGGGACTAATTTATTAGTTACTAATTGTATTAGAGACTGATTTTTTTGTGACTGATGTCCGTGACTAATAATCAGTCCTTAATACTTGGACAACTTATCTGAGACTGAATTTTAGTCACAAATATGTTTGTCTAAAAATAAATTTTGGGGGGAAACTTATTGGTTACTGAAATTCAGTCCTAAATAACTGACCCCGTTAATAAAAATGGCGCCATTTTATTGGTCACTAATATTCAGTCACTAATATATTGACACCGAGGGACTAAACTATGAGGGACTAATCTATCAGTCTCGGATACGTAGTATCTGGGACTAATTTATTAGTTACTAATTGTATTAGAGGTTGATTTTTTTGTGACTGATGTCCGTGACTGAATTTTAGTCACAAATATGTTTGTCTAAAAATAAATTTTGGGGGGAAACTTATTGGTTACTGAAATTCAGTCCTAAATAACTGACCCCATTAATAAAAATGGCGCCATTTTATTGGTCACTAATATTCAGTCACTAATATATTGACACCGAGGGACTAAACTATGAGGGACTAATCTATTAGTCTCGGATACGTAGTATCTGAGACTAATTTATTAGTTACTAATTGTATTAGAGGTTGATTTTTTTGTGACTGATGTCCGTGACTGAATTTTAGTCACAAATATGTTTGTCTAAAAATAAATTTTGGGGGGAAACTTATTGGTTACTGAAATTCAGTCCTAAATAACTGACCCCATTAATAAAAATGGCGCCATTTTATTGGTCACTAATATTCAGTCACTAATATATTGACACCGAGGGACTAAACTATGAGGGACTAATCTATCAGTCTCGGATACGTAGTATCTGGGACTAATTTATTAGTTACTAATTGTATTAGAGGTTGATTTTTTATGACTGATGTCCGTGACTGATTTAACTAAATAAGACTAACCCAGTTAAAAATTATAAAAGGATTTCTATTAAAAAGACTAACCTAGTTAGTCTTTTCAGTTAACTACTTCAGGGGCTGATTTGGTTATTTTTAAAAGTATTTTAACCTTATATTCTAACCGAGTTAATGGATTTGTAAAGGTTCCTTATTAAACAACTAACTTAGTTAATATACCCAGTTAACTATTACAGGGACTATTTAGGTAAATGTGGAACCACAGGGGCCAAAGTGTAAATTTTTTTTAAAATGAATAAAAAGGTTCGAATCGGTCACCAACAAGACTCGAACCCGCACCCCTCGAACACACACACACATGCATAACCGGCTGGACTACCACCATCGTTGTTCATATCTCAGATTTATGTTATATATATATACACTTTAGAAATATAAAATATATATATTTAAACCTGCATATCCGCGCTGTTGACCGGACTTCGACAAACCCCGATGTTAATGGGTTATCTGATCAATGTCGTTGCACGCCTATTCTCTGCACCTCAAAAGCAACTTCCCACGCGCATTTAATTGATTCGAACGTGCCTGACTTCGATGAAACCGAAGTAGTTTTTATAAAATTAAAAGTGGAATCTACCACTAATTTCTGTCGATGTAATGTCCAAATTGAGGCGTTTTATAAAAAAAAAAATTAAACCAAGCGTAGAAAAAAGTTGTAGCAACATCCGTAGCAAATCTGAGGAAAAAAATATAAAAAAATAACGTAGCAAAATCGGTAGCAAAAAGAAATGTTTGAAAATTAAATAAAGAAGTTAAATAAACCTGGTAGCAAAATTTGTAGAAAGTTGGATGTAAATAAAACTTAAACCCCAAAATAGGGTTTTCTTATATGCAACCAGTTACTCCATCACCGTTCACGACCATCGCCGCCCACCGGAATCACGACCTTCAAATTGAGTTTCGGGCCGAGACGAGGTTCGTACACACTACAAAAGAACTACACAAACATGGATATTCTTGTTGACCAATCATATTCTTTCTTTATGACGATGTCTCAAACTGGAAGCAATGATTAGTAAGCAGCCATCTTGCATAACCCATCTAAACTGCATTTGCATAAAATTAAAATAACTAACATGACATTAAAATATAAAAATAAATAAAAAAACCTAATTTAACTATTCATCGTCGGAATCCACTAAAAGGTGGGGTATTCCGTAACAACGTACGAGTACAAATAACAGTTCAAGTTAAAATACCAACTAACTTATATATCAATTATGTAATCGGTTTCAATTAATGGTCAATAACACAAATTTGTTACTCCTCAAGTCTATTTTCTTTACATATGAAATATTTATACTTAGGGGCTGTTTGGCAAGCCTCTTAATGAATCATTAAGAGGTTGGACCTCTTATTCGGACAGAGGTTAGCTGTTTGGTTGGTAAAATACTAACCTCTTAATGGTACCATCCAATCTGTACCATCCAGGGATAAGAACATGCTGAAAGAAAAAAAAAGACTCTTGCACCCTTTTCCTTCTCTTATCTGTAACAAAAGCTAGGGTTCACCATTTCCCCCTTTCTCCTCTCATCAACACCACCTCCGCCCCCATCCCTCTCCTGACCACCTCCTGCCGCCCTCCTCCTCCCTCTCCTCACCACCGAGCGCCGACCTCCTCCTCCCTCTCCTCGCCACCGATGATGCGTCCGCCTCCATCCCTCTCCTGACCACCTGCCGCTCGCCGCCTCCTCCTCCTCACAACCTCCCGCCGGTCGCCGCCTCCTCCTCCTCCTCACAACCTCCGGTTTTTTATTTTTGGAGAAGATGGTTCTGATTTATACTCTTTTCCTATTTTTTTTTTTTTGGAGAAGATGGTTCTGTTGTGGTGACGTGCTCAGGTTCGTGTTGGGTGATTTCCGGTGGATGTAACCTGGGTAGTTTGAAGGTAGTGGTGTACAAGATGATGATGGATGGTGTTCAAGACAGTGATGGTGGTGTTGGCTCGGCGGAGGTTGTTGACGGTGGTCTACGGTGGTTGATTAGTAGTTGATGTCGGAGAAGGTGGTGGTTGAAGGCGACGATGATTGGTCAGGGAGAGAAAGGGGAAGAGGGGGGGGGGGGTGATGTCTGAATACTGATGAATGATGATGATGATATTGGGTTTTGTGGGGAGGGGTAAAAATGTCATTTTACACTGTCATTCAGATATGGAACCAAACAGCACTTTACTGGTTCAGCACTTACCCATTCAGACCCTCTTACCCATTCAGACCTCTTATTCATTCAGCACTTATTGGTTCAGATGTTGCCAAACAGCCCCTTAATCAATTTTATTACCCAAACCCTTTCTTAGCAAAAATCATAAATCTCTCAAAAAGAAAAAAAAAAGGATTTGTTTTTTGTTAAAATAAAACAAAATGGGTGAATTAAAAAAAAGCAATATTCTAGCACTAACTGATTGGTCTATTCAAACTCACACGGATCGCCATGCTATCACCATCATCCGTTGATCAAAACCAATCCAACGGCCACAAAACCCTACAACACTTAAAGCAGACAACACCCCCTGTCTCCTCACCTCTCTCTCGCTCATCTCCCCCCTCTACCTTCTCTGCATTTTCATCTTGAAGAAACCCTAACTTCCTTTCACCTTCACCCTCTCATCTCTTTAAACTCCGATCACCGGAGTGAATTCCGGCGGCCGCACCCCATCGCCGATGATCGGCTGGACACACTCACTCACCCACCGTCCTCCTTCTCCATAACACCCCAACTCCCACCTATCACCCACACTTACCCACCGTACACGGACCCTTCAGAAATCAGGAGAGCCGCCATGTGCGGTGGCGAAATCAGAAAACGAGAGAGGAGAGAGAGAACATAGCGGAGGAGAGAGAGGGGAATCAGAAAGAGAGAGCAGTGAGAGGAACGGGACACGGGCGCGACAACCGGCGATGGTAGAGCCGTCACGACGGCAGCGGTGGCACTTTTGATTCCGACGTTTTCACGGTAACCCCCCCCCCCATCTGTTTACTTCTATTTTTTTATTAAAGTTCGATGATGATGTTGGTGATGTTATGTTGAAGATGATGATAATGCCGCTGTTGTTGTTATCGATGCTGGTGGCCGACACCACTGCCGGCGATGAAGACAGAGGCGATGATGATGGCTTGAGTTCGTTCGGGTATGAGTTCTTTCTTCGATTCAAGTCCAGTTTATGTTACGGGTTATGGTGTCAAGACACTGGTTCGAGCCAGCGGGTCAAACCCGGTCGACTCGGGTCAAACTGAGTCGACTCGGTCAACGCACAGAAAGCGAAGAGGTGATATTTCCTACTACTCCCTTTATATAAGTAGGTTTTCAAACATCAATATCTCTTATTTAATGTTCAATCTGGATACTTGAATTGAGATTGACATATTGAAGTGCCATATACCTTCTGATTGGGAGAAATTTCAAGTTTATTGTAATTTGCTCTGTTTGTGACCACTGAGAAGCCGGTATGTTTACATACAACTTGCTTGAGTTTTTTTACATACAACTTGTTGATGAATGCTACATAAAGAACCATACTTTAGACACTAACAAACCCTACTGTTAGATTGGTTGCTGACAAGCATATGATGAAAAAAGATTTTGCCTTTTAAAGGTTTAAAGCCTGTGAAAAGTCGTTTGGGGTGGTGAAGTGGCTCGTCATCTTCTATTATTCGAGCGCTTTTGGGCAGTTCTCTGCGGGCAATGATCAGGAAAAAGGTCACTACATCCAGGGTTTGGAGCTCATTGATTCATTTATAGATGCATCCAAGGTACATTTTCATTTACTTAGTTGAATGTTGTTGAGTTATTTTTGAATGAAATTGGTCACTTGTAATGGTTTGTTTTTGCTTCATGATTTGAAGGATGGGTGAATCTTAAGTTGTGCTTCATGAAATCATCATCAATTTACGGTAATCTCATATTTAATTATTCAAGTTTCAACTCGTTTACTTTTGCGTTTGGCCTTCTTGGTATACACATTTCATGAAATCATCATCAATTAGGAACTTCACATGTCTAACTTTTGCCTTTGGCCTTCTTGGTATACACATTTTGTTCATTCATCTCACTCGTGTTGCTAACATTCTGCATATTTAGTATATATAGGCAGTTTTGTTTCATTTATGGTATTTGTTTCACTATTGTAAGCATCTGATATAAACTTTGTAATGTAACTTTTGTGGTACTTAAACTTGAGTTAAATTGTTAAGGTAATTTTCCCTGAACTTTGAGCTACATCGCATAAGACATTACTATGAAATCTATTATTGGTTGCACTTATTATCTATAAATCTAGTAAGACATTATCATATTTGTATATGCTGATGGAGTTATTTTGTGATTAGGTGGGTGGTAAAGTCATGGCTTTAGGCCCCTAAACCAAACCTATAGGGACCCTAATATTTATTTACAAGCTTGTGTTTAACTGTTGGCTCATTTTGTTTTTATAATTCGTAACTAGCTTGCTAGGTTGTGGTGACAGATTTTGGTTTGTCCCTACCATATGGATCAGCTTCAATGCTCCATTTTTGAACTTTGATATCCCACCATGTATCTAGAGGAAGTCTAGTTTTTCCTCGTGGATTATGTGAGGGTATAAATGCGGTTTCATGAGGATTGATGAGAGCTTATTGTTTATCAAATATAATGTGAATGATCCATTTTTTATATTATTCAGAAAAGTCACATTATTTGTTTGAAATTTGAGTAATTTGTTTATTCGTTTACTAATTATTGATGATATTGTTTGAAATTGGTGATATTGTTACACTCTTTTTGTTAGGCAAATATTATTCAACATAAAAGGAGGCAATGGCAAAGTTAATTTTTAATGGGACAACGATAACTACTACCATGGATCACGAGCTCGAACAGGAGGCAATTGAAAGTGTATGTGCCAAGAAAAAAACAACAAAATCTGCATGGAAGGTAGGCGTTGGACCGGTTTTAAGAAAAAAAAAGATTTTTGGATAACATCGGAAGCTGGATCGTCTCAACCATCTTCAAGCGAGAAGGAAGCACTTCGAAATCAGGTGGCTTTACTAGAAGAGAAATTGAAACAAAGCAATGAGAACTCGGAAAAAATGTTGATGTTTATGAGCTCAAAGTTTCCGGATTTTAAGAGCTCAATATCCGCACATGTGAGTGGTGGAGCAAATGATTTGGATACTGCTGAAGCCATATCAAAATGGTCAAAACAGCAGACTGATGAAGCCTACGAAAGGCTGAAGAAAAGAAAGATAATTGTTTCAGGCACTTCTAAGAAGCAAGAACAAATGATGAAGCTTGAACAGAAGATAGGAAACCTTGACACACTGTTCCGGTCTACTTTTGTAACAAATCAAGAAGAGGGAGAACAGCTGACTGAAGAAGAGGTAATAGAAAAGGAAGCAGAGTACTTCAAAGATACCATCACGAAAATGGGTCTAAAAGAAGAAACTTCAACAAAGCTTCAAAGCCTTTTTAAGGCATTAAACAAACCTGCGTCTCCAAACACTGCTAAAGACAAGACAGAAGCTGAAAGACAAGAACTTATTGAACAAGAAACTGCAGAAGATATAGCTGCAGCAGACAAAGTCACTGAAGAAGCTTTCAAAAGAATGTCTAAAAGTCTGCAGGTGTTTTCAAGGCCATCATCCCTCAACTCATCATCAAATAAGTCTCTCCCAAGAAACCCACTTGGCTTAAAAATACTAAAGTGGATGTCTGATCAAAAGACTCACGTATTGACCCTGGTCAGAGTCAATGGCGAAGTGAAGTACATATCAAGGAAAGAAGCACTAGGCCTTAGTGTTCAAGATTTGCAGGATCTCCTTGAACTTACACTGTGTAGGGATGAGGATGACCAGAGTGCACAGGAATTTGAAGCTGAATTCAAAGATCAAGCTAAGGTACTCTTGATGAGTAATAAAGGTCCTGAATAATGAAGGGTTTTGGCATTATCTGTTCCAGGGGGAGATTGTTGGGATTGAACCCTACCAGAGGAACAGATAATGTAAAGCCAAAACCAGGTCACAGCAGAGGATTCACAATAAGCAGCAGTTTACACTTTGCTCTCCCCTTAAAAGTGATTTATAACAACTGATGGTCTCTATCTGCTGCTCATATTCAACTGCTGCTGTCCTTTCAACTGCTGATGAAAACCCTGAAGTATCCAACACTGCTGGTCCTATCTACTGATGATAAAGCACTGCCCAGTCAAGGACTGATCAACCTTGAGGAAAGCACTGACATAAAGAGAAAGCAGCTGTTTAGTGAAATATTTGTTTTATGTATAGTCAGTGGTTAGGTTAGCAGTGTTTGTGTAAGGACAGTAGATACAGGTTGTTAGGCTGTTAGACGTCGCTTTCATGGTGACGTCAGCTGAGATACCTCAGTGGTTTGGATTGCCTATAAATGTAACAGTACCCTGTACTGTTACATTTGATTGACTGAGCGAGTTCTTCTCCTCATGTCTAATCCTTTCATCTTGTGTGCAACCAACCTTGGGGCATCAGGCTGAGGGGGAGTTTAGTTTGTAAGCATATCTGTAATCTTTTGCTTTGATTTGTAAATCTTTTGACTCTATGAGAAGCAATTGTTTATCAAACTATTTTCTCCATTAGATTGTGTTTACAAAGTTTATTTTCATTTCCGCTGCACTTTACATGTTTTCATATTTACAAATCGTTCCAAACATACAAACAAACACAATCATGAGAGCCTCCGATCCTAACACTACACCGTCTCACTACCAACGATGATAATGATAGGCTCCTAAGGGAAGGCCTGGATCTACTCGAAGAAAGGCGTGAAGCCACCGCTATCAGCGAGGCAAAATATAAGAAGACCCTAGAAAAATACTACAACCAACGCGTGGCCCAACATACTTTCAAGGAAGGCGAGTACGTCATGCGTGACAATAAAGCTAGTAGAGCGGAACCCTCAGGCAAACTTGGACCCAACTGGGCAGGCCCCTACGTCATCCAAGAAGATCTAGGCAAAGGGGCCTATCGCCTGTCCAGGCTAGATGGTACCGCGGTCCCGCGTAGCTGGAACGCGGCTCAGTTAAAAAAATGTTATATGTAATGCCTTGCTTCTAACGGCGGGTGTGATTACTTTTCCTTTTTGCAAACAAGTGTAATTCATCTATAGCGATGTCTCTTTCTTTGTCCAAGTTTTGAGTTAATAAAATTTATTCCTTTTTGTTTTTCCTCATTACTTAAATATACATTATAATATACCATCGCATTTTATACTGCACTATACGGTACAAACAATTACCATCGCATCTTAACTGCACATAACGGTAAAAAAGTATCCTTGACACGAAATATTTTTCATATATAAGTCAAAGGGTCAAAATATACAGCGCTAAGAGCGGGTATCTTGGTAATAGATACGTTAACCGCTACAAAAAGATAGGTATTTTGGTAATAAATACATGCAACTATCTTACAAAAACCAAGTACTTATCCCTGTTGTTAAAAACCAACATATGGGAACCAAAAACGAACATGTTCTAATATCTACTTCTTGGAAAGAGTTGCCGTCACCTCTGCAGGGGTATGCAACACTTTACCATAATACTCCGATGGATGAGGATCAACGACCAAATTCACCAGAGTAGCCATCACCTCCTGTTCCTCAACCGGTTTCTTGCCGGAATGGCCACCATGACGTCTTTCATACACTAATCCACAGCGTTGAATACGGTCGGATGGAACGGTTTTCATCAAAGTATCAGCAGACAAAGCAGCAGCACTTGCCTCAGTATGGGAAGGCTCCTCATATATGATGCTCTTACAGGACCGGCTAACCCAGGGTAAGACATCATCAGGAGGCACCCCCTCTCCTCCGATCATATCTTCCGTCACCAAAGTTTGTAGACGAACTAAACCATCGGCGGCATCTAAGCACCGGAAAATATCGGAAAGCCTCTGTTTATAACTTCTCCGACTAATCTTTTCGAATGACCAAATTTGGAAAAAAAGTTCAATTTATAGAGGGATAAGAAGTTTTGACAGTGATGACGACAGTACTACTAATGAAAAACAATCATCACACGTCAAATCGCCACATTTCAGAGGAACAATGACGTTATCAATCATGACATTAGCATTAAATGTCTGACAAACCAATCAGGTATTTGCGCAAAAACCAAGTAAAACAGTGTTTACACAAAACGTTTTGAGAAAATAGCATACATGATAAACAAAATAAAAGTACTTATTCCTCTTCTGACTCCTCCGCGGGGTCCAGCATCAGGCGTAAGGAATCTATGCCATCCTCGTTCACCTTGTCCATCAAATCTGCATACGCGGGTAATGGTTCGTTGTATGCTGCTTCAAGCGCATCCGCCATGTCACATTGGAACTTGCCCCTCGTCGTATGAAAATCGGGGGTAATCTTCTCCGATTGCTGGCACTCAAAGTAGTCCTTCTAGACACCATCATGATGACCAGACTGATACGCGGCGTCAGAGAGGCGATCTATCAACGCTGTAAAAGGATCTGATTGACGAAGATACTCAAACGCCCCAACCAAGCCGTTAGTTATCAGCCAATTCCAATCACCCCGCAAGGCAGCCAGTTGGCTAGTTAAGCTGTCCACCTCAGCGTTTGATTGCTCCAGGGCACTTTCCACTTCTTTCCGGCGCACAACGGAAGATTGAGCAAGCATATTCTTTTCAGAGATGAGGGAATTGCAATGGTTCTGGAGTTTCCTAAGATGCTCTTCCCGCTCCTCCAACTCCGCTTGTTTAGCCCGGGCTTTAGCATTAGATGCTTCTACTTCAACAGTTAAAGCCTGGTATCGCTCCTGCACATGAGACATAAAGTCAGTGTCAATTCGGAATTTTTCCACCTGAGCAGGCATTTCAGATCTCACCTTTTGGGCTTCAGTAATAGCTTTGTGCTCTAACTCCTCCTGCACACTCTTAGCATAAGCAAGGACCCGGTCCTTCTCCACTATGTCACGAGCCCATATAATCCGCTCCTCAGCAAGGTGGGCGGTCACTCTTTTCAAGTCATCCTCAGCCTTGTTTTTCTCTGACAAAAACCTGCTCTCCCTCAACCCAGCAGCTTGGAGCTGACTCTCTAAGCGATACTTTTCATCCTTCAGCTCCTGGACAGCAGCCCGCGCTTGGTGGAGCTCATTATTATCATGCATCCACCTACGCCGGATCTCTGCAAGCCTCCGGGATTGACTAACGGAGTCCACCATAGTGGAATTCATCAGATTCTCATTGTTCAATCCTTCAACATATGCCGACTCAGCCGGGGGGTAAGCCCGCTCAACCCAGTGCTGAATCACGGGGGGGGGGGGGGAATCAGTCTTGATGACTCAGCAATTTTCCACCGGGGCTGGTAGCATTTATCTTGCATATTGGGATCCCAGTTAATGGTAGGTAAATAGAGATCATCACCCAAGCGGGTCCCATCATCAGCAATTCCACTGCTGGATCCTCCAGCATCGCTAGCAGCGGTACCTCCAGCACTAGTCGCCTCATGAGCAGCGGACATGGTAGGCATTTCTTTCTCGGTGACAGAGAATATGCTGAAAGGAGAGTAGAACAGGGAGGAGGGGGAAACACTTGAAGGTAGCGGCAAGGATACTGGACTAGTTGTCACAGTCAGTGCAGATGTAGGCAAGGGCAACAGAATAGTACAGCTTACAGCGGCGGTAACACTTGCCTGAAATATTAGCTCGGAAAGGCTGGTCTCTCCAGGAGCGGAAGGCATAGATCCCACAGATGTCAATGGGGCAGGGGTCACATTCTCAACCTGCACCTCAGCGGTAGTACCTGCATTAAATCAAACATTCAGCAATGTGGTCCACAGTAACATCTACAGACAAAATTACTTACCAATTGGCAGGGCATAAGCGGCTTGCATAGCCTCGAAAGCAGTCAGAGCCGGAACATTTACAGTTTTGCGTTTTTTTGACACATGAATTGGACTCGTCAGCTCAGCAACACTCCCAGTGGGTGTGGTCACACTCACCGAGGAAGCACCCGCCCCCGCAGCCATGTATTTCCTCCCGGTAATTTTCTACTTGATCGGTTTCTTCTCTATGGTAACGACATTACCTCCTCCGCTGGGGGGAGGTACTGTAACATAAGCAGCTGGGTCCGCCGGCACAGCTGGCAGCAAAAACTGCTCCAAATGGATCTTTAGGACATTTGGCTCCTGTTCACCGAGCACGCGGTCTACAGCCTTTAAGGCAGCATGCCGTGGAGGATCAACAAAATCAAACAAACTCCATTCCCCTGCAACATGTACGCATGTTATTTTAGAAATAATCAATAAATGTGTACGCAGGGGCAACGAACTATGTACCTTCATCATCCCTCCGGAACGAAGGGTACAACTTGATATCACGCCATAACAGGCTCATCCCCGCCATCACCAAGGCTCCATCAGGGATCATCGTGCAAACAAATGGGCGTCCGCATAACCTTGTGTACAGAGTGTTGGCTACATACGCGTCTTTCGGGGGGGCTTCATCTTGAACCTCGTCCTTTGGTCCCATCTCCCTCCACTGTATCTCTTCGGGAATGGCAGCAACATCGATATAGAAGAACTTTTTCTTCCAGTCCTTATCCTTGGAACTGGTCGGAATGTCTCTCAGGCAAGATACATCAGTGTCTCGTCTGTCGAAGGTAAAAAAGGGGGATTTCCATACAAGGACGAAAAAAGCCCTAAAAACCAGGAGTTCAGGAATGTGCCCTAAGGCAATACAAGCAAACTCAAATTGCCAGAGTTTCACCAACCCTAACGGATGCAATTGAGAAATGTGGATAGGATAATGATCCAAAACCAACTTGCAGAACTTGGTGATAGGCAATCGAAAGTTACAAAACTTGAAAAAATCACTAAACATAGTGATTTTACCTTTCTTCAATGGAAACGCCGTATCTGTTCTCGACGGCAGTACCGGATTAAATTCGGCCCTAATACCATAATCATGGATGAGATTATTGTACGACACAAGCCCCCACTTGCAATACAGGGCATCGACACTGGTTGGGGCAGAAGAAGATGATTCGCCGGTCTTGGATGCCATTTTTCGTTTCAAGAAAGTGAGGAAAGTGTTTCGTACACAAAGAAGAAAATGAGAGATGAAACCCTCAACAGTAGTTCTATTTATACGGAAATGGCAACTTTTCAAATTCGAAAAGACAAACGGACAGGAACACGCGTCAGAGCAGGGTGGTAACAGTTGTCATCTTAATGATGATATAACTGTCACATCTCTTCCCATTGCCGCCATTTTTTCAAATAACATAACGGTACCCCATTTGAGAAACTTTGACTTTTCCTTTTTTAGTCCGATTTCATGAATTTCATTTCATAACTTCGGACTAGGGGGACATGACGAGGTATGACCCGGATTGACTAAACCGACCCGGTCATTACCTATTATTTTATTATAAATAATTACTAATAAACATTTATTCTAGAATGTTCTATTCTGCATGGATAAA
This sequence comes from Helianthus tuberosus, assembly GCA_030545235.1. Classification (NCBI taxonomy): domain Eukaryota; kingdom Viridiplantae; phylum Streptophyta; class Magnoliopsida; order Asterales; family Asteraceae; genus Helianthus; species Helianthus tuberosus. The sequence continues at coordinate 124,540,422 of CM060369.1, read as the reverse complement.
TCACGTAACTAAATCCCCATTCTTTTGGGAAGATCATGCAAATCCCTAACTTATCGGAGCCCATCCTAAGTTAGGAAAAACCCTAATGGTAAACTATAAATAGAGGTAAACACCTAAGGTAATCTTCATCTTGCTCTCGTTTATTCTCTCTTCCCTATTCACATATAACTTTCTCCCCAAACCGAGACTTATTCTCACGCTGGAGGGTGGTTACTGGAATAACCCTATTCCTGTAACGAGTCCTAACGGTGTTCTGTTTTGTAGCTAGCAGTTTGGGTCGCCAAGAGTTGAAGTCTTAGTCAGATACTACCGTGAAGGTTAGTGTTTCTTCACATCCCAAACACGGATTTCGTAATTTAATTAAATTAGTTGGGACGATCGAGTAAAACACCGTTAGTGGTAAAAGTCAACCCGGTAAACATTAGGATTTGATTAAATAAAAATGAATAAATGTTTCATAAGATAAAAGTTAACCCTAATATTAAAAAAATGAATTAATGTTTCATAAGATAAAAGTATATAAAAGACTCGGGTTATCGGGGCTTAAATTAAGTCGGGTTGTAGCATCTCCGAACTTAGTGAATATAATTATCATGTTCATTTAATAATTGGCATGAAGTATATAACTAGGAATATTTAACCTAGTAGTTACATGTAATATGTGGATAAAAGAGTGAATTGTGTCTTAATCATAATAAAACCAAACTATAGTGGCTAAAATGGGTTATGAGCAAAGGTGTGGATATTTAAAAATGAAAACAGAAAACACACACATAAGTGTGTGTGTGTGTGTGTCGTGTATATAGTGAGAGCAGAAGAAGTCTCCTTCCAAAATCTCACGAAAATGTCAAAATTAAAGAAGGATTCAATATTATTGTTAGTTTGATGAAATTGATGATGTATGGATGATTATAATCATTATACTTGCTAGAATACGTGAAAAACTTAAACAATTTAGAGATTTAAGTGTATACTCATACATGTCATAAAGTGGGTTTCTGTGATATATGATAAAATTGATGTTGTTTTGATGTTCATGATCATCATACTTGCTTGTATGTGTGAGTTACTTGAACACATTAAGAGTTTGATTTAAGTGTTCATACATGCCATGAAATGATTTTTTGACATGAAGATGAACTTATGATTAATTGCTAAATAGGATGGATTAGAGTATAATTGTTGAAAGTTCATGTTAATAAGTGTATAAACTTGTTGAATTGAAAGAAACATGGTGATTTGTATGGCAGAGTTAGCTAATATGATGTCTACCAAGTATATGATAAAATGCCTAAATGAGTTTTATTGAGCTTGTTAGTGCATATATATGTCAATTGGCATTTTGACATAATAGGATTGAAAGAGAAACATGATATAAAAGTCCATAAGGTGTGATAGTCATGATGTAGGATGACTAATCTAACCATCTTGTGGATGTTAATTGATAGTTTGACTCTTAACAAGCTAGGTGGGAGCTTGAAAAGGAACGGGTCAAGCGGGTCAAAGACGCAAGCATGCATGATCGGAAGCAAGGTAAGTAAAACTTACACCTCTTATAATAGGGTCACTATATAAGAAATGCGAAGTAGTTGAAAATAAACAATGACTTGTTAAAGTCGAGACCCATGGTGTAGACCAAATAGGTCAAAATGGGTAAGATTATGTTAGATCACGTTTTGGTGATCAAATAAAGAATTATAGAATTTGGACCCTAAGATGTAAACCAAAACGGGTCAAAAGAGTAAAAAAAAAATTTTGGTGTAAATATATGCTGATGCGAACCAGAATGGGCCGAGCAAGTAAAAATGAATTGTTTGGTGTAAACACTTGCTGACGCGAACCAGAATGGGTCGAGCAAGTAAAAAATGAATTTTTGGTATAAAAACTTGCTGACGCAAACCTAAACGGGTCAAAAGAGAAAAAAATGAGACTCACTTGCTAATGCGAACTAGAATGGGTCGAGCAAGTAAAAATAATTTTTTTGGTGTAAACACTTGCTGACGCGAACTAGAATGGGTCGAGCAAGTAAAAATGAATTTTTTTTGGTGTAAACAATTGCTGATGCGAACCAGAATGGGTCGAGTAGGTAAAAAATTAGTTTTTTGTGGTAAACCAACAAATTATACAAAAGAGACCCTATGGCGTAAACTATAACGGGTCAAATAAGTAAAATGGCAAGTAAATCAAATGTTAGTGAGTAGGCAAAGAAATATGAAAAGGAGACCCAATGGCGTAAGCCATAACGGGTCAAGTGGGTTAAACTTGTGTTAAATCACATTATGGTGATAAACAATATAAAGATTAGTTTGACATGCAAAAAGAGTAATCCATGAACAAGTCAAATTGTCACACCCCAACCGATGGCGGAAACATCGGGGCGCGACACTGAGCGAAACAGTTTGTCCAGGAGTTTTCCATAACAACTACGATTACCAATTATTTAAGCATCACGTCCCATACCATGACATAATAAGTAGCATAGTTCTTACAGACAATTCAAAGACAAATAGTTCTGTTCCGACAACTCAAATATAAATTGTTTTTGTTTGTTTCTAGACTCCATCCTAGCTCAATTCCATCAAATAGCAAGCAAGCATCCTAAGCACCTGTCACATACGTTGAAATAAAGTCAATACACATAGTGTAAAGGTGAGCATACAAGTTTAATAGTATAATAGATTTCGAAATCGTTTACACATAACCAGCATGTAACATGTAGCAAAGTGAAGGCTAGTAGGTTATCGACAATGAAATATGCAAGACGTGATTGCGACTTGTAGAATGCGCAACACATATCCCCACTGGGATACGTGAAGTAAAGCCCTTAACAACCCCTATCCACGACAGGTGTCGTTGCTAAGGTGTCAGGCAACAATCACTGTGTTAACATAACATACAAGCATTCATTGAATAACACGTAACATGCAGTAACGGTCAGCGTATAAATAGTGTTTGCGTTGTGTGTCGATTGTGATTTGAATAAGTAACGTATGTAACACCCAAAAGTACGTAAAGCAAAAAGGGTTCGAGTATACTCACAGACTGTGTTTAAGTAAATAAACACTCTCTTGGATTGAAGGGAGCGCTGAGAGATTAGCCTGAACAGTTAACGATAGCATAAGCTAAGAACGGCGCGTTAAACGGTGAAAAGTGAACAAGTGTCAAATGGTAATTCGATCGGATGGCAATCTGATCGGATGGTCATTCGATCGGATGTCAATCCGTTCAGATGGTCATCCGATCGGATGGCCATTCGGTCGGATTGACATTCGTTTGGGATGGATGTGTTTGTGTATGATGGCTTTGAAGTTTTCGTTGTAGCATTTTGAAAACAGAGAAGTATCTCTACCCTTCAGGTCGATCGATTGAACGGTCGTTCGATCAGATTGCAATCCGATGGGCGAGACATTTCAGTTGAGAACAAGTTCATAGCAGGAAGGTCATTCGATCAGATGGTCTTCCGATCGGATGGCAGTCCGTTAGAACTGACGATCTTGAAAGTTATGAAAATGTTTAAGTGTTGAGGTTCCAAATGTCACCCGATCAGATTATCGTTAGATCGAATGTAAATCCGATCGGACGGCAATCCGTTCGACATTCAGTTTGTTTGAAAATTTGAAAATGTTCAAGTGTGGAAGCTCAAGTGCAATCCGATTAGATGGCAATCCGATCGGACGGCAATCCATCCTAACGAATCTGATCGTCTTGAAACTTGATTATTTTTTAAAGTTTTGCGGTTTGCTCGAGACGGTATGACAACGTACTAAACAACGGAACCTCGTCAAGTCCTGAGTCATCCGATCGAACAGGAATCACCCTAATCCGACCAGTTAACTGTTCTTGATGATTGTTCAAGTCCAATCCGAAATCGGTTGTCTCTTTGATAGAAATCAGATCTTAGACCGACACTTCACTAAGAAATGAGTAGAAGACCTGAATGAGCTCCGATTCTATCGGTTTTGAGTGCATTGAGTGTAAAAGAGTTGAAAGAAAGTTGAAAAAGTATTTTTCAATCCTTTTAACTTTGAAAATGTTTAGATTTAGGCGAAATCATTGTTAAATCATGTGGAAATCCTTCAGATCTGAATTGTTCTTGGTGGAATGAGGCCAAAACTTGAAGTTCATAAGAACTCCATGATGACATCACCCTAGAACACCTAAAATCAACTGATTTCACAGTTAAAAGCTAAGATTCAAAGGTGAAAATGATGAAGAAGTGCGTGTAGATGATAGAAGTACAAGATTTGAGTTGAAAACTTACAAGAATCGCGAGAAATCAAGAGAAAGATGGTCTGGAACGCAGGTCGAACCAGAGAGACCTGTCACATCACTGTTGGTGATGTGACAGGGGTATTTATAGGTTACCAAAAAAGGAAAGAGGAGTGCAAGTGTCGGATGGCTCACCGATCGGATGGCACTTCGATCGGATGGCAATCCGATCGGACGACCATTCGATCGAAGGGTCATTCGATCGAAGTGGTCCGACGGGTTGAGTTTCGGTGTTTCGTTTCACGTGTTGAGCGTTGCGATGAGTTTAAGCGAGTATCGATTATGCGATGTGATAAATTAATAATAACCACACAAATACTATATTTAACATACAATCATCCTAAATAACTTGTGTTTAGCATTTGCGATAGAGTTGCGATTGCATTTAGATTAATCACCGCAAACATAAAGTAAACATGCACAAGTAACACATAAATAGCACACACACGTAAAACAATATTCAGAATCTATCAATCTAGGTTGCGAATGCGATTGTGATGCGATTAGCGATAAAGCGATAAAACATGCGATAAACATCTATTAAACCTCGATTATTAATAGATACTCAACATAATACAACTAAAGCAAATAAAATACAGATTAGATTACAAGTCAAAGAAGTCAAATCGATAGTTAAGCAAGGAGTGACAGATCGCAATTAGCAATCTTTTCTTCCTTTGACTTTGACTTGGACTTTGACTTTGACTTTCGTAACACGGGTTGTTACAGCCTCCCCTACTTTAGGCAATTTCGTCCTGAAATTAGGCCTTAGGCGAAACGAACAACTGCGGGTACTTCGCCTTCATGTCACTTTCGAGTTCCCAAGTGAACTCGGCGCCTCGTTTGCGTTCCCATCGGACTTTCACAATGGGAATGAGAGTCTGAGCTTCTTGGTTTCTCGGTCCATGATCTCAACAGGCTTCTCCACGAAGTGTAATGTTTCATCCACTTGTAGATCTTCAAGTGGAACTTGTAAATCCTGCTCGGCTAGACACTTTCTAAGGTTTGATACATGGAAAGTCGGGTGGACGTTGCTAAGTTCCTCCGGTAGTTCGAGTCTGTAGGCCACTTTCCCGATCCTTTCCAGAATCTTAAAGGGTCCAACATATCGAGACGTGATCTTTCCTTTCTTGCCGAATCTGATCACACCCTTCCAAGGTGATACCTTTAGGAGTACGTGATCGCCAACGTCAAATTTAAGGGGCTTGCAGCGTCTATCGGCGTAAATTTTCTGACGACTCCGAGCTTTCAGCAGATTATCTCGACTTTGGAGGATCTTGTCAGTCGTTTCTTGCAGCAGCTCAGGACCGGTTATTTGCGCGTCTCCGATCTCATGCCACACAATCGGCGATCGACATTTTCTTCCGTATAATGCCATAAATGGTGCCATTTGTATGCTAGAATGATAACTGTTATTGTACGAGAATTCGACCAAAGGTAAGTGTGCGTCCCAATTACAACCGAAATCTATGACACATCAGCGAAGCATGTCTTCAAGAGTACGAATCGTTCTTTCAGTATGACCGTCGGTTTGGGGATGGAAAAGGTACTTAGATTCAGCGTAGTACCGAGAGCAGATTGAAACGTTTGCCAAAGACGCGAGGTAAACTGACCATCGCGGTCAGAGATGATGTCACAAGGCGTCCCATGTCGACAGATGATCTCGTCGGTGTAGATTCGGGCTAATTTTTCTACCTTAAAGTCTTCTCGTATCGGCAGAAAGTGAGCAGATTTATTCAAACGGTCAACGATAACCCAAATGCTATCATGACCTGAGGTTGTACGCTGGAGTTTCGTGATAAAGTCCATGGCTATGATTTCCCATTTCCACATCGGGATCTCGGGTTGTACAAGCAAGCCAGAGGGTCTTTGTTGCTCGGCCTTGACTTTCGAGCAAGTCAGGCACTTCAAAACATAGATTGCGATATCCTTCTTCATTCCTGACCACCAATACCGTTGACGAAGGTCATGGTACATTTTTTCGGAGCCAGGATGAATGGAATATCGAGACTTGTGGGCTTCGTCCAACAGAATTTGTCGCAAGTTAGTGCGTTTGGGAATCCAAATTCTGTCCAGATAATGGAATATCCCATTCGATTTATTCACTAACTGTTCGCCGTTATAGTGAATCCTTTCCTTCTTCAAGGTGCGTTCGGTAAAGCAAGCATGCTGAGCGTCACGGATAAGAGTTTCGAGATGGTGCTGGGCGTGAACATTACGAACGCTATGCAAATAGCTTCGTCTACTGAGGGCATCGACAATGAAATTTGCCTTGCCAGGATGATAACAGATCTAACAGTCGTAATCGTTGAGAAGTTCTACCCATCGGCGTTGGCGTATATTCAGTTCTTTTTGGCTGAGGATATGTTGTAGGCACTTATGATCTGTGAAGATCGTACACTTGGTACCACAAAGGTAGTGTCGCCAAATTTTCAACGCAAAAACAACTGCACCTAGCTCAAGGTCATGGGTTGTATAGTTCTTCTCATGGATCTTGAGCTGACGAGACGCGTAGGCGATAACCTTGTCGCGTTGCGTGAGAACACAACCAAGACCAAGGTTAGAGGCATCACAATAGACAATGAAGCCATCGTTTCCGTCGGGTAAGCGGGAACGGGAGCATAGCAGAGCGTATGCTTGAGAGTTTGAAAGGTAGTCTCCTGTTTGGTTCCCCAAACAAAAGGCTTGTCTTTATGCGTCAAGGAAGTAAGCGGAACAACGATTTTCGAGAAGTCAGCGATGAATCGACGGTAATAGCCCGCCAATCCGAGGAATGAACGAACATCGAATGGTGATTTTGGAGTAACCCAACTCTTAACAGCTTTGATCTTTGCGGGGTCGACGTGTATACCTTGACTATTGACAATGTGACCGAGGAATTGAACCCCCTCCAGCCAGAATTCACACTTGGAGAACTTGGCATAGAGTCGATTCCCTTGGAGTAGCTCGAGAACCAAACGTAGATGCTGCGAGTGTTCGGTTTTCGACTTTGAATAGATAAGGATTTCGTCGATGAATACGATGACGAAGCGGTCAAGAAACGGTTTGCACACACGGTTCATCAAATCCATGAAAACCGCAGGTGCATTGGTTAAACCAAAGGGAATTACGATGAATTCATAATGGCCATATCGGGTTTGGAAAGCGGTTTTCGGTATATCTTCCTCCTGAATGCGTAACTGGTGATAGCCTGAGCGTAAATCGATCTTCGAAAAACACGTAGCACCTTGCAATTGATCAAAAAAATCATCGATTCGAGGCAGGGGATAACGATTCTTGATAGTCAGCTTACTCAACTCCTATAGTCGATGCACATTCGGAACGACCCATCCTTATTTTTGACAAAAAGGACTGGTGCGCCCCAAGGGGAGGTGCTAGGGTGAATGAAGCCTTTGTCAAGTTATTCCTGGAGTTGACTCGAGAGTTCGCGCATTTCAGACAGAGCGAGTCGATAAGGAGATTTAGCAACAGGGTTGGCTCCAGGAATGAGGTCGATACGAAAATCAATGTCACGACTCGGGGGTAAACCAGGTAGATCATCAGGAAAGACATTTGGAAAATCATGAACAACAAGAACATTATCTATTTCCTTCTCTATCTTTTCCTTCTCCGCTACTACAATGTGTGCCAAGAAAGCTCTGTATTCCTTGCGGAGATACTTGCTTGCTTGGATACATGACATGAGTTTGAGACCTTTCGAAGGAGTTTCACCATACACACTGTTAGTGCATATGTCTGTTGACTTCGTCTTGTATCGAGTCATGTAATAGGTTAGATAACCAAGACACGTAGTACGAGAGAAACGGGAAACAGGTCTGAACCAGCAGGTTCACACGAAGTGACCAGTTCGTGCGAACTGGGCAGTTCGTGCGACCTGGCCTTCCTATATATAGGTGGTCTTGGGATTTCATTTGTAACATTCTGATTCCGGTAGCGAAGCTCTGCCGAAGTGTCGCCAGCTCGTGTAACGCTATTATATCAATACAAATGACAGTTAAAGTGATTCTAAGTGCATGTCTAGCTGATATAACATCAATACGTCTGATTTCGCCTTTCGTATTGATCGAGAGCTCTTCTGATCGACTCGTTTGATCAAATCCCTGATCCTACAAGTGGTATCAGAGCTAAGGAGGAAGAGTTCTTACCATTTCATCTTGTTTTCACGGATAAATCTGATTTCTACTCATTCTTCTACACATTTTCTTCAAAATCAGAACGTTTTCACGGCTTAAATGATTTGAATTTCACATATAACACGTAAAATTGAGTTTTAAACAATCCTTGAACAAATCAGGACCTAATTCAACCTAAATCTTGATAAAATTGACCAAATCGCGTGAAAAACCGTTCAGATCGTTCGAGAAACCTTCAGATCTTTTGAAATCTTGCCAGGTCGTATGGATTCTGCTCAGGTCGTTTGAAAACTAGGTCCAGGTCGTTTGGAATTGGACTCCAGGTCGCACGAAGTGACCCAGGTCGTGTGAAAAGTGTCTAGGTCATGTGAAAGGTAGTCCAGGTCATGTGAACTGAATTCCAGGTTGTTTGAAGGTGTCATCAGGTCGTACGAGGTGTCAGGTAGTGTGGAACAATCAGATCGCTTGGAAACAATTATCAGATCGTATAAGTTTAATCAGTTCGTTTGAAGTTCATCAGATCGCACGAAACTCAACTCGTGTGAAGTACCAGATCGTTTGACTTCAGCTCGTTTGAACTTTGTGTTTGTGAAATCTTTCGCACCAAAACATGGAAAACGAATTTTACAATGCTTTTGCTACTGCCCCGGCTACTCCAGTTACCGTTGCTGAAACTGTTGGTATCGAGAATGAAACGGGAACTTTCCAAAAGCCTCCAAAGCTTATGTACATTGAGGACTTTAAAGGATGGCAAGATCATTTTGAAAACTGGGTGCAAGCTAAAAAGTTTGATGCATGGGTTTCGTTAGAGAAAGATTATACGTTACCGAAAGATGATCTTGGAAATGAAAAACCATTAAGTCAATTTACACCGGATGAAAAATTAAGATACACCAGTGAAAAGATGATGATTAGCATTCTCCAACAAGTGGTAAAAGAAGATATTTTCGTTTTGCTTCAACATAAGGGAACTGCTAGATCAATCTGGAAAGCGTTGATTAAAAAGTTTAAGGGTAGTGCTGATATGATAAAAAATAAACGTGCATTACTAAAAAAATCGTTTGATATGTTTACAGCTTTTGAAGGTGAAACAACAAGAACGATTATTGAGAGATATTATCATCTTGTCATGGAAATAAAAGATTGGACATCAAGAAAGAAGATGATGAATGGGTTGACAAGCTAGCCGATGCGTTACCACAGAATGAATGGGGAACATATCTGTTGATTTTAAAGCATAATCGACAATTAGAAGAACATGAACTAGCAATTCGAAAAACTGCTACGATGAGAAGTCCAAGTGCTCAACAAGATGTTAGTCTATACTATAGAGGAAGCAAAGTTGAAACCACTCCAAGTCCAAAGATTCAGACTGCGTTCAGTGCTGATGGTACTTCCAGAACAAATTCAAACAATACAAATCAGAGCAGTGGATATTCTTCGTCTTATACAAGTTTTGAACCAAATTTCTCAACACTGAGTTCTCGACAACAAAGTTCAACAAATGTTACCGGTCAAGTATTGCAATGCAATGCAATGTTACATTAAATATTCAAAATGGTCAAAATTTTTCTCCAGATATTGCGAAGCAACATATGGCATCTCTTGTCACTGTGTTAGAATCGTATGAAAGCTTAGTTGCTGGACGAATCGGTAATCCGATGCTTACTAAAGAGGATTATGACCAGATTGATTCTAAGGAACTTGAATTGATGGACATCAAGTGGTGTTTAGCTAGCATTTTGAGAAGAGCAGAAAAGTTCAAACAAATCACCGGAAGAGATGATCTTCGTGAAGATGCAACATCCCAGCTAGGTTTTGATAAATCGAAGGTTACTTGTTTTTGTTGCTGAGAAAAAGGGCATTTTAAATGATAGTGTACAAACAAAGAAGCAACCGGAAGACAAGATCCTTTCGGAAACAACGATTATCATAGAAAAGCAATTTTATCATCAGGTTGCTCAACAACCATATCAACAACAATCTTCACAATCACGTACTATTGATCAATCAAAGGGTAGAGCTTGTTTTGGTCTGTTAGATCAAGAAGATGAAAGGATTCCGAAAGATTTCAATTGGGATGATTATGATCCTTCTAGACCTTCAGTTTCTAAAGCATTTGTTGCTCGGATCTTTGGAGATTCAACCTCAGAAGAAGAATCAGTCAAATCTAAGAACAGTCCGAGAAGACAACCGATTTTTAAGTCATTAGGAAGTGATGCAGACACTGATGATGAGGAAGAGTATATTAATAAAGCTAGAAAACAATTGGATACTTATAGTTTTAATTTGTTTTTGCAGATAAAATCAAGATTTTGAAAGAGAAAAGGGCTGCTAGACTGAAGAGAGAAATGGAAGCAAGAAGGGTTGCTGAAGAAATGACTGAAGTTAAGAAAGAAGCTGATAAGGCAAAAATTGAAGAAAAACCGACAGAGAAGGTCGAGGTTGAAGAGAATGAAGTGAAGATAGAATTTGATAAAGAACCGATTGTGATTGAAAAATTGGTGGAGAAAATAGTTGAAGTTGAAAAAACTGTTGAAGTGGAAAAGATTGTAGAGGTTGAAAAACCTTGTACTAAGTATTTAAAACCTTGCAACGATTATGCTGAAAAAGATATAAAGCTTGCTAAATTGGAGAAGCTCAAAGAGAATTTATTGCATAATGTGAGAAGCATAAAGGAATCATATGATCTCCTAAGCAGCAAAGTAAATTTGTACAAAGGAGCTTGTGATGAGGATATTCAGATGAAGAATCATCTGAAAGCAACAGTTCTTCAAAAGCAAACTGCAATCAACAAATACATTGAGATTAATGCAGGGCTGAAACAAGAATTGGCAGCAATGACGATCGAAACAGAAAGAGTGAACAATTTACTTCGAAGTTATCAAAGTTCAGATTATGTTATTGATCGCATCTATCCTACCATGGCAGCTCATAAGTTTGCAGATGATGAAGAAAATTCTGGTAAGAAAACTGGTTTGAAGTATAATAGAGTACCAAATCCAATGTGGGATGGCTATACCCCCCCCCCCCCCCCGAGACTTTGAAAAGGTGGGTAAAGCACTCAATCTGAATCTGAAATCCGAGTCTATTGATGGATTACCAGATGATATTGATGTCACCTTCACAGCGTCTGACACTGATCATGAGTCCGAGCTAATTAAGAAAGTGGTCGATCAGGTGTTGGATAAAGATGAAGAGTCAAAGTCAGAGTCTAAATCTGAAAATTCAAGTTCATCAGACAAAAGCTCGAGTACACCGGTCAAAAGGGTTTACAATAAAGATTTTCTGATATCACAAAATAATTTGAATGACGAAACATTCAAAGTAGCATATACTTTGAATGATTCCGACAAATTATATTCTGATGAAGAATTTCCAATAAGAAGTGTTAAAACTGAAATGATTAACAAGGTTTTCAAATTAACAGAAATTAATATTTCTGAAATAAAAGATGTAAATCTTACTGAAAAACCTAAAAAATACACTTCAAGAGTTCAACAAAGATTGAACAAGAAAAAGGGTTACAGTTCTGGTTCGGGTTATCAAAAGAAACCAAAACATAACAGTAATTTCAAAAAGAAAGGATGAGGTTTTATTCCACCCGAAAATCATAAAAATGAGAAAATTTATAAACCAAAAACTATATTGTTTCAGGAGCAAGTTCAGAAGAAGAGAAGGAGAAACCATTCTGGAAACAGTCAAATAAGGAGTTTCTCGCCGAAAAGCAAAAGAATATGTTGAAAGAATCTGAACTGAGAGTTGAAAGAAGAACATGTTTCAAATGTCAAGAGGTTGGACAATTTGCTTGGAATTGCTCAAAATCCACCAACACAAAACAGGGAGTTTCTTCTAACTCTAAATTGAAAGAAAAATGTGTTGATAAAAAGGAACAACCAATAGAAAAATTTAAAGAGTTCAAAAATTTGACTTTCGAAGTTGGTGAAAGTTCGAAACATTTTTACAAAAGAAGAGCAAATCTTAACAAACAAAAATGGGTGGTTAAGAAATCAGAAGTTAGTTCTGGCAATGAATCTGATTCGTCAAAGTCAGAAAAGCCATCTGTTGTGCTAAATGATGAGAATTCCATTCCAACAATGGATGATGAAATTTTCCACCATTGTCAAACGAAAACTTGAAATCAAAAATTGGTAAGATTGAGATTTCAGATCAATTCTTCTCTAATAAGAAAGAATTTGATGCTGAAAAAGCATTTAATTGTAAAGTGATACATATGTTTGGTAAAGATGGCTGATGGGAAGGTGAAGGGAGTGAAAGAATTTTATGAATCGAAAGTTGTTAAACCAAATGAGGATGGTTCACCCATGATTGATCAGGCATGGGTGAGATTCTTTAAAAAGTAAAATCCTGACTTGCCGGAGCTCCTAAGTTGGTAATCGTGGAGCATGAATCGGCATCATTCTTGAAAAATGTTTTGAAAAATGTCAAATAATAGTTTTTACAAGTGGTTAAAAGAACAAAATGATGAATTAAACCCCATGATGTGTGAAATCAACAAAACTAATTTTCCGGAAAAAGCATTTTGATTAAAACAAACTTAAGTGTTTTGAAATCATAATGGGAAAATAGTTTGTTGACAGGGGGAGTTCTGATTGTTTAAGCCAAGTGAATGGAGAATTGAAGCAATTCACATCAGTTTGTCATTTTATTTGTACAGTTTATTGATTTTACTTTCAAATTTTCCCCGAAAATCAAAAATTGAAACATATTTTTGATTTTAGGGGGAGTAAAAAATTTTAGAAATTTTGAAAATTTGAAAAATCCAAAAACATGATAAAATCTAAAAACCAAAAACATCGAAAAATTCAAAATGAGTTTTGTTGTGAAAAAGAGGAAATGATAGTACATCAGTAGACAATCACAGCATGCTAAAGAATTGGAAAGTTAAAATGTGATAAACGGTCTCACTGATGATATGCCAGTAGGTTTTTACACGCTTAGTAGATTGTTTTCGAGATATAAACCTAAATATCAAATACTTACTTATCACGTGGGGAACATCTCTCGGATATATAGGTAACCCTTGAAATCTTGTTTGAAGGGCTTTCTATTTCTGACATACTAGGTCTTTGTTCGTGATGATATCTGGGGTATATACCAGGACTTCTGATTTTGCGGGAGCAATAGCCTAGTCCTCGTATAATACTCTGCACTGCTTTATTCTTAAAGCTCATCCTCAGCATAAAAAATGATGAAACATTGAAAAATGCTAATCATGTGCTGTTGAAGAAAAGATTCTCTAAAGAGAACACACCTAAAGTCGAGCCATCATCTCTCTGATTTTGCGGAAGCAATAGCCTGAGCTCTCATGGCCTCGCATTTACCCCTTACAGATATCATTAGTGTACATTCACCTGTAAGACTGAATATAGGAGTCTGGATACGGGAGTATATTCTGAGGTGGGACACGCGAATAAGTTAAGAGCATTAAAACACTAATCTCGTATCTCGAATCAATTGAACTTTGTGTGAAAATTTAAGTGGATCAGTATACTGACAATCTAAGTGAATCGTTTAGAACTTAAAGTCTAAAAAGGTCAACGGTACTAGTGATTTGTTAAAAACTAATATGATCCTCTTACACAAACTCACAAAAATATTGTCTGTAAATATTTCGTTACTGCTTTTCATTAGTATGTTTTAGCATAAAATTTTGAAAAATAAAAAAGATTGTATTTCATCTTATTTTCGACAACCGATGTTGAAAAACTGATTTTCAAAATTCCGAGTGCTAAACATGATGAACAACAGTGGGTTGGGAGAGTGTGTTTGAAATGAAAAATGAAGTTAAAGCTTGAGATAATTTGAGAAACTAACAGTAAAATCAGTGTTAGTTAATCAAGGTCATTAATTTGAACTTGATATAACTATTGTTGATGATGAATGATATCTACAAATGGTTTCTAAATTTGTTAAATTTTAAAAATTGTGAATTTTATTTTTGGGTAGAGATTTGTGCAAATCCCCGTGTCTAAGCCCGAGCAGAGTTTAAGCCAGGATACAATCTTAGAACGAGTGCTATGTCAGATTGCGATCCCGGAACAACTTAAGGGGGAGTCTGTTAACAAAGGGGAGTTTCAAGTTTAAAAGAGCCAGACTCAGATCTTGGAATAGCGTTCGAGATAGATGATGCTGATGCTGATAAACTTAATGAATCAAGAGACCTGATAAAGAGAATTTGAAGAGTCAAGATGAGATTCTGATAGAAGAAGATAGAGATTGATGAGGATGCTTACAGAGAAAGATACTTTGGAGAGAGCGAGAAGACCGATCAAGACTGAAGACTCGTCAACATCCAAGGGGGAGTTTGTTAGTGCATATGTCTGTTGACTTTGTCTTGTATCGAGTCATGTAATAGGTTAGATAGACTAAGACACGTAGTACGAGAGAAACGGGAAATAGGTCTGAACTAGCAGGTTCACACGAAGTGACCAGTTCGTGCGAACTGGGCAGTTCGTGCGACCTGGACATGCTGGTTCGTGCGACCTGGCCTTCCTATATATAGGTGGTCTTGGGATTTCATTTGTAACATTCTGATTCCGGTAGCGAAGCTCTGCCGAAGTGTCGCCAGCTCGTCTAACGCTATTATATCAATATAAACGACAGTTAAAGTGATTCTAAGAGCATATCTAGCTGATATAACATCAATATATCTGATTCCACCTTTCGTATTGATCGAGAGCTCTTCTGATCGACTCGTTTGATCGAATCCCCGATCCTACACACACAAAGTTGATCACCATTAGCGAGCGAGAAACGAATCATCTTATCGAAGCAAACGACTTCAGCATGATTTTCGCGAAGAAAATCCATGCCTACTATGACATCGAAACTACCAAGCTGCATCGAAATGAGATCGATAGGAAAGATGTGATTGTTGAGTTCGAGAGTACAATCACGAAGAACAAAATTAACGGCGACGGTTTTTCCAGTGGCAACTTCAACATCGAATGTCGATGGGAGATTGGCGCGCTTACGATTAAGGAGCTTTTCAAATTCAAACGATACAAAACAGTTATCGGCTCTAGTTTCAAATAAACATGAAGCATATATACCATTTACGAGGAACGTACCATTAACCACATTGTTATCTGCTTGGGCCTGGCAAACGTTGATGTTGAAAGTACGTCTGCGGGCTGCTGGCTGCTGGCTGCTGCTGTTGTGGCTCTTGCTTCACCACTCGATTGGGGCACATGTTTGTGAAGTGGTTGGGATCACCACACGCAAAGCAAGCTCTAGCGTGGATCACGGGTATAGGAGCCGCTTGTTGGCCTTGAGGAGCAGGAAGTAGAGCTTGTTGAGCAGGAGCTTGACCTTGACCTTGAGCTGGAGCTGAAGCTTGACGTGGACCAGTACGGCAGTTGGCAGTGAAGTGGCCGTACATATTTTAGTGCACACAGTATCTGCAAGCAATCCCCACGGGATGATGATAAGTACAAGTAGGGCAAGCCAGGTGAGGACCAGTGTATACACGCTTATCCAGCGGTGCATGGGTGACCAGTGCCGCTACTTGGCGGTGTTGGGGCTGCGGTTGAGCTGGGATAGCTTGAAGCAGTGCGGCAGCGGTGACAACACAATTTTTGCTACTGTTGTTGTTGTTCTTTCTCTTGCGGCGGAAGGACTTCGAAGATTGCGGAGCGGCGGCGGTTTCAGCGGTAACTTTGTGCAGATTCTTGGAGGTCTTATCAAAGTAACCAGCCTTGACTCGCTTGTCGTTGATCTCAGCAGCGAGTAAGAAGGTTTCCTCAATAGTTGTCGTCTTCGCAGCTTGAACGAAATCAGCCACGCAATCCGGTAGAGCACGGATATACTTCTTGATGGTGATTTCGGGGGTAGTAACTTGGCCCAGACATATTATGCTCAGCTGCTTAAAGCGGGCAGTTAAACCAGCGTTGTCGCCATTCTTTTGTTTGATGTGCCAGAACTCGTCCTCCAACTTTTGAAGCTCGTGGGGAGGGCATAACTCTTTCATCATGATGTCCTTCAACTCGTCCCATGAAAGCCCGTAAGCTGCATCATTTCCACGCTTGTTTCTTCCGGCAGTCCACCAGTCCAGAGCCCTGAACTGGAAAACGTCGGTAGCGTTAACAGTGCGGAGATTATCAGGACAGTTGCTCTGACGCAAGGTGACTTCGATAGAATCAAACCATTGAAACATTGCAGTAGGTCCATCTTCTCCGGTGAATTCTTTGGGACCGCAGGCTTTGAACTGCTTGAAGCTAAAAGTAGCTTTAGGCGAATCAGTCCTGGACTCTTCAGAGGACTTGCTACCATGTTCGTTCAGCTTACTAACGATTTGCGGGTTTCGCAATTTGCTTGGCGACCAGTGAAGCGATACGCTTGTCCTCATGATTACGACGAGCAGAGCGGGAGTGAAATGATCCAAATAACGACATTGTCTGCAACAGACATCACCATAGGATTCAGACACTATATAATCGAATCTCACCTCACGACACACTTAATACTACTAAATCTCAGTAACACGTCTAATCACATAGTCATGCAGGCACATAAACCACAGAAGCACATAAACACGTAAAGCACAGAAGCACGTAAGCCACGAAAATACACTATACTTTGCACGTATTCACCTACATATTCTGCACGTATTCACTTATCATTCAAAGTCCGCGAGTTCGAGAATAGCGATTGCGATTAGCGAGTACACAGTGAGTAGTATAGCAAGTAACATAGTATGCGATTTGTTAGCGTTGTGAAGTGAATTGTGTGTGAGCGGAGCAAGAAGCGTTAGATCAAAACCACCAGTATCTCAATACGCTAACAAATAAACATATAAAGCCACATAAAACACATAAATGTTCACATAAAAGCGACAAATATCAGAGTCTGTAGTTGCGGGTTCAGAATCGAAAACACATAAAATCAGCGATTGTGTAGGATCGTTTTCGGACCCGAACGAGTCGTTCAGAAGATTTTATGCTCAGTACGAAAGGCAGAAACAGTTGGACCGAGGTCAATTCAGCAAGATATACACTTTAAACTGTCGTAATATTGATTTGATGATGATTTACAACGAGACGACACTTCGGCAGCAGTTCGGCACTGAAACCGGAATTGTTCCAACTGATTTCGCTTGAAGGGGTATTTATAGGGTTTTAATTCCGTTTGAAAGTGTTCCAAATGAGATTAGATTCCGCGCAGAATCTAATTCCGCGCGGAATTACACGCACATACTTTCAAGGGAAATTATCCGGTTCAAGCGGAATTACATATATCTCGAACTACGTGCCCTGATCTAACATTCTTAATACAAGACTAGATACAAGACGAAGTCGACAGACGCATGCACCAGCAGACTCCCCCTCGAATGTTGACGAGTCTTAAGTGTCGAGTCTTCAACATCTTCAGTCTTTATCAGTCTTTGGGCTTCTCTTCAAAGTATCTTACAATGTAAAGCATCCTCAAATCTCTCTCTTTTCTTTATCACAACACCAACAGAAATCTCTTGATTCCTTAAGTTCATCAGCATCAGCAATCTCAGGATCAGAACCTGGCTCTTTGTCATTCAGACTCCCCCTTTCGATAAGCTGGGATCGCAGTCAGGCTTCCACAGGTTCAAGATCATGTCCTGGCTCACATCCTGCTCTGGATCGAAACCTAGTCAATTGTCCATTTATCCCAAGATCTGTTCCTAGCTCTACTTTTTCCTGCACAAATCTCTACCCAAAAATAAATTTCACAAATTTAAAATTTGACAAATTTATACTCTGCTTACCACTTGTAAAATTAAAATGATTTAACATTTATAATATCTGATGAACCACTTGTGGATAAGATTTTAAATCAATGAATGATTTTACAATGTTAATCCCTGATGAACCTCTTGAAGAAATATCACTTTTCTTTCCAAAATACTCTCCCAAACCATTTGTCATCATGTTTAGCACTTGGGATTTTGAAAATCAGCTTTCCAACATCAGTTGTCGAAAATCTTTTTGTATTTTTCAAAATTTATGCTAAAACACACTGAAAATCTTTTTGGATTTATGAATTTAAATGAAATGCAATTCAGAAAAGAAATATATACAAACAATATTTTTGTGAGTTTGTGTAAGAGGATCATATCAGTTTATGAGACAAATCACCAACATCGTTAAGCTTCAAACATTTTAAGTTCTAAATGATTCACTTAGATTGTTAGTATACTGATCCACTTAAATTTTCACACAAATTTCAACTGCTCCGAGATACGAGATTAATGTCTTAAGCATTTAAACTTATTTGAGTGTCCCACCTCAGAATATACTCCCGTATCCAGATCCCAATATTCAGTCTTACAGGTGAGTATACCTAGATGATATCTGTAAGGGGTTAATCGTTTACAGACCCGAACAAGTCATTCAGAAGAGTTTATGCTCAGTACAAAAGGCGGAAACAGTCGGACTGGGGTCAATTCATCAAGATATACACTTTAAATTGTCATAATATTGATTTGATGACGATTTACAATGAGACGACACTTCGGCAGCAGTTCGGCACTGAAACCGGAATTGTTCCAACTGATTTCGCTTGAAGGGGTATTTATAGGGTTTTAATTAGGGGTGTCAAATCGTGTATACCCGTACACGATAAGACACGACACGATAAGACACGATACACGATAAGCCATACACGAACACGACACGATAGGATTTCGTGTCCATTTTTTCAAACACGAACACGAACACGGACACGACACGAAAACACGAAAATTACCTGTTAGTACCTGTTAACGAACACTAGAATAATCATGTATTAACGGGCATCTAACAGGTAAACAGGTATTAACATGTATTAACGGGTATCTAACTATCTAACAGGTATTAACATGTATTAACGGGTATCTAACAGGTATTAACATGTATTAACGGGTATCTTAACGGGTATCTAACATGTATTAACGGGTATCTAACAGGTAAACAGGTATCTTAACGGGTATTTAACAGGTAAACATGTATCTTACCTACTCGATGTTAAGTGTTAACATATATTAACGCTATACACGAACAGACACGATAAGACACGAAAACACGAAACGCTATACACGAACACGACACGAAAATTAACAGGTTTTTTCGTGTCTACCTGTTTAGTACACGATACCTGTTAAGGTCATACACGATACCTGTTAAGGTCGTGTAGGTTCGTGTCGTGTATTCGTGTATCGTGTAAAAATTGCCAGCCCTAGTTTTAATTCCGTTTGAAAGTGTTCCAAACAAGATTAGATTCCAAGCGGAATCTAATTCCGCGCGGAATTACACGCACATACCTTCAAGCGGAATTATCCTGTTCAAGCGGAATTACATATATCTCTAACTACGTGCCCTGATCTAACATTCTTAATACAAGACTCGATACAAGACGAAGTCGACAGACGCATGCACCAACAGATTGCGAAATTGAAATCGAAAATAGATTGTCTCGGCTTGAAAGACGTTGACTACCCAAAGTGATTCGACTATTCTCAAGTGCCTCGAGTGCATGCTTTGGCCTAGTGGACTGTGCTCTATCACCGACATGCAGTGAATGGCACACATCCTTTTGGTTATTCATGCAACTCGAGTCGTTGGAATCCATCGAGACTTTGGTGAGAGTTTTGTAAAGTCAAAATTGAGGATGGAACGAGTCATCAGGATTCGGGTTTCACCCCTAACTTAGCGACTACATTCCTGTTTGTGTGATAGAATCACGAGATTTGAGAGAGAGGTTTGCGTCGAAGTACGGATTTCACTCCTGATTCAACGCAAACTCTCTTATTTATAGTAAAAAAAATACGGGTCGAACAAGCGATTCAATCGAGAGTTTGCGGTTTTCACATCTAGTCTCGATCTAACCACTCGTTCATTGTTGAGAAATAGTGCAGTGCGACTGCCTTAGGAAAGGCAGTGTGATAGTATAGCATAATTACAAATTGATCAAGTAATAGCAAGAGGCTCGTGCGGAACCCCTAACTGGTTAGCACAAGGCGGTCTGTTGGTACTTAGACTATAGACTAGGTCGTTTCTAAGACATCAACCCGGACTTGGTCGAGTCTTGCCTAATTCCCTATAGTTATGGCTCTGATACCAATCTGTCACACCCTAATCGATGGCGGAAACATCGGGGCGCGGCACTGAGTGAAACATATTGTCCAGGAGTTTCCATAACAACTACGATTACCAATTATTTAAGCATTACGTCCCATACCAGGACATAATAAGTAGCATAGTTATTACAGACAATTCAAAGACAAATAGTTTTATTCCGACAACTCAAATATAAATTGTTTTTGTTTGTTTCTAGACTCCATCCTAGCTCAATTCCATCAAATAGCAAGCAAGCATCCTAAACACCTGTCACATACGTTGAAATAAAGTCAATACACATAGTGTAAAGGTGAGCATACAAGTTTAATAGTATAATAGATTTCGAAATCGTTTACGCATAACCAGCATGTAACACATAGCAAAGTGAAGGCTAGTAGGTTATCGACAATGAAATATGCAAGACGTGACTGCGAGTTGTAGAATGCACAACACATATCCCCACTGGGACACGTGAAGTAAAGCTCTTAACAACCCCTGTCCACGACAGGTGCTGAGTCCAAACTATAGTACTATCGTTGCTAAGGTGCCAGGCAACAATCACTGTGTTAACATAACATACAAGCATTCATCGAATAACACGTAACATGCAATAATGGTCAGCGTATAAATAGTGTTTGCGTTGTGTGTCGATTGTGAATAGAATAAGTAACGTATGTAACACCCAAAAGTGCGTAAAGCAAAAAGGGTTCGAGTATACTCACAGATTGTGTTTAAGTAAATAAACACTCTCTTGGATTGAAGGGAGCATTAAGAGATTAGCCTGAACAGTTAACGATAGCATAAGCGAAGAACGACACGTTAAATAGTGAAAAGTGAACAAGTGTCGGATGGTCATCCGATCGGATGGCCATCCGATCGGATGGCCATTCGGTCGGATTGACATTCGTTTGGGATGGATGTGTTTGTGTATGATGGCTTTGAAGTTTTCGTTGTAGCATTTTGAAAACAGAGAAGTATCTCTACCCTTCAGGTCGATCGATCGAACGGTCGTTCGATCGGATTGCAATCCGATGGGTGAGACATTTCAGTTGAGAACAAGTTCACAGCAGGACGGTCATTCGATCGGATGGTCTTTCGATCGGATGGCAGTCCGTTAGAACTGATGATCTTGAAAGTTATGAAAATGTTTAAGTGTTGAGGTTCCACATATTACCCGATCGGATTGTAGTTCGATCGGTTGGCAATCTGATCGGACGACAATCCGTTCGACATTCAGTTTGTTTGAAAATTTGAAAATGTTCAAGTGTGGAAGCTCAAGTGCAATCCGATCGGATTGTTGTTCGATTAGATGGTAATCCGATCGGATGGCAATCCGATCGGATGGCAATCCATTCAACGAATCTGATCACCTTGAAACTTGATTATTTTTGAAAGTTTTGCGGTTTGCTCGAGACGGTATGACAACGTACTAAACAACGGAACCTCGTCAAGTCCCGAGTCGTCCGATCGAACAGGAATCACCCTAATCCGATCAGTTAACTGTTCTTGACGATTGTTCATGTCCAATCCGAAATCGGTTGTCTCTTTGATAGAAATCAGATCTCAGACCGACACTTCACTAAGAAATGAGTAGAAGGCCTGAATGAGCTCCGATTCTATCGGTTTTGAGTGCATTGAGTGTAAAAGAGTTGAAAGAAAGTTGAAAAGTATATTTCAATCATTTTAACTTTGAAAATGTTTATATCTAGGCGAAATCATTGTTAAATCATGTGGAAATCCTTCAGATCTGAGTTGTTCTTGGTGGAATGAGGCCAAAACTTGAAGTTCATAAGAACTCCATGATGACATCACCCTAGAACACCTCAAATCCACTGATTTCATAGTTAAAAGCTAAGATTCAAAGGTAAAAATGATGAAGAAGTGCGTGTAGATGATAGAAGTACAAGATTTGAGTTGAAAACTTACATGAATCGCGAGAAATCGAGAGAAATATGGTATGGAACGCTGGTCGAACAAGAGAGAGCTGTCACATCACTATTGGTGATGTGACAGGGGTATTTATAGGTTGCCAAAAGAGGAAAGAGGAGTGCAAGTGTCGGATGGCTCACCGATCGGATGACCCTTCGATCGGATGGCAATCCGATCGGACGGCCATTCGATCGAACGGTCATTCGATCGAAGTGGTCCGACGGGTTGAGTTTCGGCGTTTCATTTTGCGTGTTGAGCGTTGCGATGCGTTTAAGCGAGTATCGATTAAGCGATGTGATAAATTAATAATAACCACACAAATACTATATCTAACATACAATCATCCTAAATAACTTGCGTTTAGCGTTTACGATTGAGTTGCGATTGCGTTTCGATTAATCACCACAAACATAAAGTAAACATGCACAAGTAACACATAAATAGCACACACAAGTAAAACAATATTCAGAATCTATCAAACTAGGTTGCGAATGAGATTGTGATGCGATTAGCGATAAAGCGATAAAACATGCGATAAACATCGATTAAACCTCGATTATTAATAGATACTCCACATAATACAACTAAAGCAAATAAAATACAGATTAGATTGCAAGTCAAAGAAGTCAAATCGATAGTTAAGCAAGGAGTGACAGATCGCAATTAGCAATCTTTTCTTCCTTTGACTTTGACTTTCGTAACACGGGTTGTTACACAAATGGGTCAAATGATGAAGTTATCACCATTCGAATGCTATATTTAATGTTTGTTTGTTAAGTTTCATACTTACAGGTAAGCATGATGTATGGGCATGAAATGTCATGGATGGTAATTAAAATCGCTAGGTATTGATTTTTGACTCGCGCTAGGTATGTATAAAAGGTCATGCTTTTGGCAGGGGCTCAGGGACGAGTCAAATTTGGGTAATAGATTAATCCAAGTGACGTGCATTTAGCATTTTGGGTAAAATGACCGTTCGAGCCAAGGGTGTTACCATTATGCGAAAATATGACTAAATTGACTAAAATGCCCCGGGTGTTAAATCAAGAAAACTACTCCTAAGGTTAGATTAAAAAATGAGTCCCATAAATTGGGATGGTCTTTTGGTAACATGTGAGGTGTAGGCATTTTGGTTTAACGTCTCTTAAAGGGTCATTTTTGATAAAACATCATACCGGAGGGTAAAATTGAAATATAATGGTTTCCCTAGAATAAACCACCACAATTGAAGTTGTGAAGGAAGATATAATGAAATTCTTAATGTGAAAATAAGATTTATGAATTAGATTGCATAACACCCCTTCAACGGGTCAAACGAACATAAGCTTAAATCGGTTGATAAAAGTGTAACCCTCAAAACTATAGAACGTGTAATGGGTTATCCAATTCAAACGAGTAAGTTATTTGTTTTTCTAAATATGGGACCTAATTATACGCATTTCTCTAAAATATTATAAATAATGGGCAAGAGTGTTACATGTGGGTTCCCAGAAACCCACTCAGTTTGAAAAAAATGAAAAAAATTAGTGAGAACCTTCTATAAAAGTTTTGGATCCGTCACTGATCAAAACCAGGTGTCTTTTGTAAGCAAGGGTATCCCAAGTATCGGACCACCTTCACGGATTTAGCTTTGTTCAAACACCCGATTTTATTATATACTAGTTTAAGTTCCCGTATGTTACACGAGTTGTATAAAGAAAATACTTCTTATATTTGGAATTACATTCCATGATCTTGAAGGACGACAACCATGAGCCATGCAATATCACATGTCCACATAAGAGATGTGCCTGCCGAGTTAGTTTTTGATCAAAACGTCCTTACGGAGCTGCGTGATAAAGACATACATTTCCGGCTTGGTATGATCTTGTGGAAGATCTACCCTACCTTATGAAGTCAAGACTTGAAATAGTTTATTTATGTTTTTATTATTTTTTGTATATTACAAACCACATATATTAACTTGTTAAGTAAACAAACCAATAATATACTTACATAAAACAAAATAATATAGTTATGTCAAATTATTATTTTTTAAACCAAGAAAGAACTTTTTTAGTTACAATTAATCATATACTTAATTTACCTTAGATAGCAAAACTATCTACAAAATATGCATTTACTATATTAACAAAATTCACTCGCAATTTTAGAAAATAATAAATATAGCCAAAATTAATGGGATTTGAAATTTGAATGTTAACAATTTTTTTGAATGTTAACAAACGTTGACCACAATTATTCGAATGTTAACAAACATGTAATTGGATTTAAGATTTAAAAGAAAAAAGATTGAAAGGAAACGAATTAGTAATTTAGGAAACTCGAATTTTATTAAGAGAATAGATGATACATGATTGAATAGCAGGGGAGAATAGATGATACAAGATTGAATAGCAGGGAAGAGAAAAAGTCTTGAACGCCCTTGATTTCTTTACCGCTCAAATTCAGTCACTGCCTTACAATACATTGCCACGTGGCAATTAGATATTTAAGAGAAAGCCATGTGGCCTAAGATGGTTTTGATTTATTAAAATTTACTAGCGGTAAGACCCGTGTGCAAACACGGGTCGTTTCTTAGAAAAACTAACATTTCTTTTCAACGGAAAGAAAACTACTCCTCTTAATATCTAATTCCAAATAATATATATTTTGTTATTCAAAAGAAAACTTCATATAACAAAATAGTTGAGACTACATTGATGAAGTACATAAAGCTTTAACAATTCCTAACATTTATTTACAACAGGAAGAAAATTAATGCTCTTAATATCTACCTCCAATTAAGTAAACACACATGAAAGCATATAAGCAACAATAAGCCTTCAAGTTCGTAAGAACCTTCAAACGAATTGAGGAGTTGTTCATCCCTTCATGGTTCCGGCAACCGAGATGACACTAACACCGTAGGAGACTTCGGCGACCTTACAAATTCCAGGTCACTGTTGTAATTCTACCTTTTATAGATCTTGGTGTTCTTATACAAATTTTGCTGCAAATATAAGTCTCCTATTCCTAATTTATGAAAACAATTCTACTTAACTTTGCCTGGTACCTTATTTTCACATTAATGCAGCTACCTTTGTTATTCAAAAGAAAACTTCATTCAACAAAACAATCGACACTATATAGACGAAGTACATAATTAAAGTTTCAATGATAGACAAATAAGTACAAAAATAACTGTCATTACTCATATTAGAGAATTAATCATTTATATCATTGTACAAAAAGCTTATCAGTTTGTACATACTAATGAATTTATATCATTGTACAAAAAGCTTATCAGCATGTACATACTAATCAGCTTCACAGAAACAATCACATATGATGCTTGATATAACTGTGGCATACAAATCCAATATAAGGCCTTGAAATAATGACATGATCATCTCAATATATCCAGCTAACAATAGCAGCCATATTTGTTCGAGAGGAGTCTTCAGCGCATGTATCCATTGCCCATTATAGCACTTAAGCACCAGCTTGCCAATATCCAAGTTCAAGCACTTAAAATCCTGTAAAAACACCCCATGATGCTTGATACAAATACCAGCAGCGTGCATATGCGACAGAAAACCAGCTTCCCGGACTTTACAATTGTAAGCGAACACATACCAGTTACTCAACTGGTGAATGGCATTATGGTCTTTATAGCTACCCTGCTTCCATAGAAGATGAACCCAGCTATTGGCAGACACCTTAATACACTGGAGTATATTTTCATAACCAGAATCCGACCAATCCCACACAGGGCAGTACTGCATAACCATTGAGATCCGATCCCGTAATGAGCATACAGCAGCCAAAGTACAAGTATCCACAACATCAAATCCAAAACAGTAAAATAATTAACACCAAGCACCAAGCACACGATCTTTTTGTATAAGATTCCGAGTTGTTCCCATTTCCTTTGAGATGCTACCCTATTAAACAAAAAGAAAAATTATACCAATCCACTGTTTTGGGTTAAAACAATGTTTTGAAACCACTGTTGGATTAAAACAATGTTTGAAACCAATGTTGGGTTAAACATTGTTGTTAAAACAGTGTTTTGAAACCACTTTTGGGTTAAAACAGTGGTTTCAAACACTGTTTTAACCCAACAGCGGTTTCAAACACTATTTTAACCCAACAACGGTTTCAAACAGTGTTTTAACCCAAAAGTGGTTTCAAACACTGTTTTAACCCACTGTTTTGGGTTAAAACAGTGTTTGAAACCACTTTTGGATTAAAACAATGTTTGAAATCACTGTTGGGTTAAAACAGTGTTTTGAAACCACTTTTGGGTTAAAACAGTGGTTTCAAACACTGTTTTAACCCAAAACAGTGGTTTCACTTTTACAAAAATGGCATTTTACTAAAAATTTAATTTGGAATTGACACAATATTACTTAAGAGCATATTGTCATAACACATTCCTCACCATATTTGGTTGTATTTGATATCTCTTCATCTCTGCAAATAACGAAAATGCCAAGTTCAACTCCCTTTGTTTTACACAAACCTGTAGATAAAATCATTTGTAACCATAGTCAGAATGATTATATGCAAGAATCTTTTGATCGGATCAAGTCGCTGACCTTGCGGATCAACACCTTCTTTTATTGAAGTGGATCAAGATATTGAATCTTCATCATCTTCTTCTTTCAAGTTCCAGAGCATATAAACCAACCTTCATTAAACACAAAATGATTATAACAGTGGTTAGGATAAACATAGGTTATGAGAACAGAGGATACATTTCAGCAGTGGATGAATTTTTACCCGAGCAAAGGTTTTAAAAACAGTGGTTTAAAAATAGAGGTTTTCTAACATAAATGAGGTTGCTAAATCAATCCAAAATGACTAATATTCTAAGAATGCTAAGTTGATAGAAGGGTAATTTGTTGAATATAGTTTCTAATCGTGTTGAATCGTTCGACTATTATATAAAAAAGAGAAAAAAAATATCTGCAGGTCAACCCAACCTGAGATATTGTGACTCGTGAAAGAAAGATAGAAATTCGGCCCATCTACTTTGAAACGGGTTTAAATCAGATTATACTTTACCTGACAATTCTGCCAAATTTTAAAGATAAATTATCTTTTCAAAACATTTTAAAAAGAACAAAACTAAATCCGAATTCCTTAATATTTGAAACTTCCTATTCTATAGATTCCTTAATATTTGAAAAACTTAACAGTAGTAAGTAGATACCTTCTCAAATGCAATGATAAAATTGTCTCTTGCAGTAATACCAGGGGTGTCAATTGCTAAACTTAAAAATAACGGTAAACAGCCAACAGCTCATCTCCAGAATAAGAAGCGAGAATAGCAAGCTGAAAAAACAAACTATTAGTAGCGCCCGCTATTACATCGCTATAGCTACGTAGTGTATAGGTAGCTTGTCATTATCATCCGCTATTCGCTATTAATAACTATGGAAGCGCATACCTTTACATAGATCATTAGTACCATAACAGCTGCTTGTGATGTGAGATCATTTTTCCTCTGGCATACCTGAATTTAATTATATGTAACAGCAAGATGTACAAATACGGAAACATTTGATACTGATAAGATACCAGGTTCCGGCTGTAATTGTATACGGAATTATTAAAAGAATCTTTTAGTATTACTATAGGAAGAAAGAAGTAACCTGCTTAATAAATTGGGTAAATCCGGAGCTCTGCCTGGGATATCATTATTGGAAACGACATATTCAATACCTCTGCAATAAATATAGTTAAAAAATAAAAAAAAACGGTTAGTAATTAACTGAATCAAATCCAAATGATGAAAAATCAGATCTAGTAGAAATAACCAACATAATTACCTGAAAATTCAAGCGAAACGGTTCTTCAATTTCCCCTACCATTAACTATAATCACTTCAAAACATGATATTAGTGAATAGATCAAAAAATGCATTTATGCACAAAAAAATGAAAAGGGGATTTAGGAATCACCTGTAGGCTTCCATTAGTGCGTTATAAGAGTAAACATCGAACTCGATCCAACTTCCTGTAGCTGTTTGAATATCTCCTCTGCTTTCTCACAGAGGCCTTCTCGAGCAAATGCGTTTATCAAAGCAGTGTAAGTACAGATATTTGGTTTCCACTTTTGACTCTTCATTTCTTGGAAAACCTTCAAAGCCACGTATGAACGGTTTGCCTTCAAAGTAAATCATAACTTCATTTAGTTTGAATTTACCGGCAGTGTTATTAACTGTATTCAACAGAACTACAACTGTTATTACTTATCAAATTTACTTCTTCAATCACAAAAAGTTGAAATGTTATAAGATAGAAAAGGTCAATGCAAATCAAATATTCTATTTTCAGTTACTATTATTTAATGATCAAAACTCTAATGCACAAACAGTGTACTTACAAGAATTACAAGCAAGATATAATGTTGCATCAGACGTTATCCGGCCAAAAATCCCTAAAGAATGCACGCTCAAATTCTTTCTCCTGTAACTTCTTCTCGACTTCTTGAGCTTTCCTTATCTTCTTCGACATTTTCGCTTTACTTTTCTTGGATGATTATAATGAAACATTTGGGTAAAATTTAGTACACACAAAATCTGAATGTGTACTCTATGTAAATGACTATTTCATTCAGATAAACAGTTTGGAATAAGCGTTTATTCAAAACAACTTATTTCACTCGCAAACGATTAGATAAACACCTCCAAATGTGTACTCTATGATAACCGTCTCCGTATGAATAGAACTTATACGGTACAACATACGGTAGCAGGTTTACGGCAGAAGTAAATACATCAATGCAGTACCCTTCATACATATCAGTTCCCTTAACTTGGTCCACAAACTCCTTAAAATTAACATGTTTTGGAACACCAATTTTCAACTGATTTCCATTATGTGGAAAGACCCATTCACAGGGCTTTTTAAGTGTTTCACTAGGCCAAATTACGTTACAAGTCGTGGTCACGCTTTCCTAGTCTTTCCTTTACGAGACTATAACTAATGGATGTATGTCAAACAAACTGAAGTTGGTATGTGAACAGAACACAATTTAACCTGATGCGTAGTGGATGAAGCTGGCATGTGAACAGAACACACTGATTCCTTTCGCTTCTCTGAATCAGTGTTTCATCTTACTTAAGTGTTTCATCTAATCAATGTTTCATCCCAACAATATAAAGTTGCATCAAATAATGATGTATTGAATATATAAATAAAACATAAAGGTATAAAAAGTTTTCAAACTCTGTATACCTTTTAAATTGGAGAGGAAAGTGCACTTTCGCCTCGAGCCCTATTTCGTTGATTTGTTCTTTGACATTGAGCAAGTTCATGTGACAAAGAAGAAGAAGCAACTGCAGCAGCTGCTGCTTTATCCTTATCCATCAGCCTGTATATCATACATTAAAAGACTCTAGAAAATCAAAATCCATTAACTGTAGATCAAAAATCTCAACTGGAGTATATACAACCACATTCTAAACTGCATTAAGGCTTAAAATCAACTGATTTCTTATACATCACCATTAACTCATGTATTTAGGTATTTTCAAATCACAATTTGATCATGGAAAGGCATTTTCATAGGCTCTTTGATTCAGAAAAAAACTAGCAAAATTATAACTGATAGGACATACTTAACAATTTCAAATTAATCAGAAATCATAATCGCAAAATTATAACTGATAGGACCTGTTTAACAGCGGATGAACCTGTTCAGCAGTGGATGAACCTGTTCAATAGCGGATGAACAGATTTGCACAGACTGAACTTAATTAACAGTGAATGAACTTAATTCACAGCGAATGGACTTCTCAAATGTTTCAAACAATCACAGATTTACAATGCAGCGGATGGCCCCTACCTTGAGTATCATTGCTTGAACAATGTCAAACAAAGAGACACCGACTCACCGAGTCACTGACAACCCTGGAGTGACCATGGTACGGTTTTAAGAAGTTTATGATTATACAATGCATCAATTAAATTGAAAAGCAGATCTACTTCTTATTCAGGTTCCTTTACTGTGAACGTCTTCACCTTTTCAGTTCTACGTATAGCTCTGGATTCATTTTGGACCAGTAATCTCCTTTGAGCTGTTTATAAAATACTTAATTAGGCAACACACCAATATAGTTTTACCTTTAGTATCAATACCAGACCAACAAACCCGGAAATCAGATTTTGGTCCAGTAATCTCCTTTGCTGTTTGTTGTTTTGGTATTATTATTATTATTATTATTATTATTATTATTATTATTATTATTATTATTATTGATTTTTGCTTTCGGTTTAATGATTTTGTTTCTCCATTATTAGCGGTTGCCGATAACAGAAGCAGTGCCTAAATATGAGCAGCTTTTGGCTACGTTTCCTACTACTGTGAGTTCATAATTATTGTCAGATATTTTATGTTAGGGTTTGATTAGAAGTATCAGTTAGGGCTGTTAACGAACCGAACCGAACGGTGCCTTGTTTATGTTCGTACGTTTAACATTGAACTTGTTCACGAGCACAAATTGAACGGAAGTTCATGTTAGTGTTTGTTTGTTAAGGAATTGAACTTGTTAAACGAACATATATAAAATATAAAAACGACACTCTTAATCCCGAACATTGGACATGATCAGCTTGTTAAGCACTTGATGTAATAGTTATAGGCATAATTATCCCAAAATATAATGTTTGAAAGATCTAAGTGTCTAATGGCTGAACATAAACTAAACAAAGCGAACGACCATGAACGAAGGTAAACGAAGAACGCGACCTTTGTTTGTGTTTGTTCATTTAATTAGTTGAATGAAATTCCTTGTTCAAGTTTGTTCACTTATTAAACGAACTTCCCACCCAACGCTCTGAATGTTCGGTTTATAACATAAAAATATAGCTTTGGAAGATGTATCAACTAACTATAAAAAGTTGATTCATAACATCCAATGACTATAGCATACAAAAAGTCTTTTTAATTGGAGAAAAATGATCTGAATTTAGTTTTGGAAGCGGAACGTTACCTGAGCACGACTAACTGAATTTTCAAAATTCTCATAGTCTCTCCAGTGTTGCTCAATATGATGAGTTGGTGTCACAATAGCTTTTTGGTAAACTTTCCGTACAACAATCATTCTCTGTGACTCTTCTTGTGGGTTTTGAGCCTGCACCATCACACCCTTCAGATAATATTGAATACAAAAGTTATAATTTGTTTATATGTAAAAACAAAATAGCTTACAAACCAGTAAAGATTTTAAAAAGTTGATATAATCGGTCCACACAGGTCCAGAACCAATGTCAGATCCTGCTCATGAATGGATGATAAACATCAGCAGAAAAAGCGTTCAAGAGTAAATTAATATTAAACCAGTTAACAGAACAGAACCAAAATTCAATGAAAAAGGAAACCAACCAACATAACCAAGCATAAACTCAAACGCTTTCCTGGTTTCCTCCTGACCCTCTAACCCCTTCTTTTCATTGGCTTTCCTGATAAAATTAATATAGCACCTCCTACAAAATACATAATAAATTAAATTAATCCCATATTAGCACCAAAGAATCACAAAACTTACTTAAATAATCCAACATACATCCATCAAAAGTTTGCTCATTTATCTCACAACATGAAACATACATTCTTTACTCAAGCGCTAATCTTGAAACCAACCAACAGAAATCAATAAATCATAGATCTTTTGATCAGATCATTCACAGTGAAGTATAACAAAACTCACCAGATAGGGTTCGAGAGTGTCAAATCCAAGAACAACATCGCCCAATTTACCTTAAAAAACAGATCAAATAATTTCATAAAATCAGCAACAAATACGGGACGTGAGGGAAAGAAAGTATAGTAGAATGATATCGTGTTTATCAGGGATGAATAAGGAGGTGATAATGCAGCCATAGTTGGAGACGATGATCTTCATTGTGCCATTATTGAACTCGAAGAGCTGTGAGTTCTGTTCTGCCATTGCTAAAATAACTATCCCAGTGATGATGATTGTTTATATAGATAAATCAAAAGTGGTTAGGGTTTCTAAGCGTCTTTTAGATTACCTTAGTAATAAACTAATAATCAACACATATTACTTCTTAGCTTCTTTCAGATTACCTTCAGCTTCGATGAACAACTTCTGAACCTCTGCCTTTTGATCTTCCAGAAGTTAGGGTTTATACGTGTCTGCTCGTGTTGAAGAAACATACTGGAGAGAGAGAAAGTGAGTTTTAGAGAGAGATAGTTGAGAGAGAAATTGATTAGAGAGAGTAATTGATTGAAGAAGATGATATGTTATATATCTGGAGCCATAATTTTGAATTTGGAGCCACAATATTGAATCGTCAGAGGTTTTGAAGTTTGAATTTTGAATCATCAGTGGTTTGATTTTTGGAGTTAGGCAGTGGTTTGAATTTTGGAGATAGTCAGTGCTTTGGAGATAGGCAGTGGTTTGAATGTAGGTCACCTTTGAATTTTAAAGTCTTTATATATTAGGCTTTATGATGTAATAATGACATAAGAAAAACCTTGTTGGACAACCTCTCCTGCTGACACATCATCTTTTCTTATGTCATTGGGATTTCTCCTTTTATAGAAAGTATAGATAGATAAACATTTATTTTTTTAAATTTAGCCCCCCTGAGAGAGTGGGTCTTGTGCGGTCGCGCACCATGCACATGGCCTGGGACGACCTTGCCTTTGACGGATTTTTGGCCTTTTTACTAGTTTCGGCATTCAAAAGTGTTCTGTAAGTCAGTTTCACTTAAATATCGAATAGGTATATAATACATAAAAAAGAGTACCAAATACTATGTATACGATTTTTTTACTAGACGGCCTAATGCTCCCTATGTACATCCGCCAACAAAATCTTAGATGTAGAACCTAACTACTTGTCTTTACTGTTACTTTAAAATTGCCCATGTTTAAGAGAGAATCGCATTACTCCCTTTTTTCTATGGGGTTAGAATGTACTCCGTTTTAGACAATCTTGCTACATTTTTGATGTAACATAATTCCAACTAAAATACTCTCTTATGTTGGAAGGGTATCCTAGATTGGGTCTGAATTGGCTGAGCCTCGAAACCAACAAACAATTTGTAACTAACATCAAAAAAGGTAAACCGTTTCGACACTCAAATTCATATGGTATTAAACAGAAGCTCATTCAAAGATGGACAAAAACACCGGTTTGGTAACCAAACAAGTTTAAACCCGACCAAAATCGGCAATTTGTTTATGAGTTCCCCTTCTTGTCATTGAAACCAATTTATATAGGGTTCGAATATTTTTCACCCTTCTTGTCATCAAAACCAACAAACAATTTGTCACTATCAAAAAGGTAAACCGTTTCGACACTCAAATTCATATGGTATTAAACAGAAACTCATTCAGTGATGGACAAAAACACCGGTTTGGTAACCAAACCAGTTTAAACCCGACCAAAATCGGCAATTTGTTTACGAGTTCCCCTTCTTGTCATCAAAACCAATTTATATAGGGTTCGAATATTTTTCACCCAAACCGGTTTATGACCCAAACCAATTTCTCCTCAAACCGGCTTCAACCAAAGTTTACCAAACCAATTCAAAATTGAACCGATTAAAAAAAACACGATTTGTACATCTCTACCTTTACCCGGGCCCATTTGGAAATGGCTAACACTTAACCCATAGATATTTGAGCCAATGGCCGAATGCTTTAGTCCAAAACTCAAAAGCCCATTATTGCCACTACTCAAATTTCAACTAACTAATTCTAACCGTCAGTGGCAATATCGTAAATATATACACCCATGCCATCGCCGGCAGACTTATCTCCACTCTCTCCATATCAAATTTTCAAAACTTGCCACTGAGATTCCATCTCTATGAGTAACCAATCTTTCTTCCCGCCAAATCTCTACATTCCCGTCACTAACCTTTTCCGACGAAGACATCTCGTCCGAGCAATATTTGCCGGAATCTTTTTCTTCCTTGCAAGACAAGTCTACCTCTCCACCACCACCACCGTCACCACCACCGCCACCGAAACCCGAAACTCCTTCGAACCCGAACTCGACACCCAACTCGTCAAATGCTACTCCACCGTCTTCCAGAACCTTATACACGACGGATTCCTCACCCTCCACTCCAAAACCCTCACAGTCGGTATCCCGATTCTTGAATTCTCAGCTGCATTGCGAGAATCAGGCATCACCGATGCGAAATACACGAAAAAGAACGTCTGGTTACCGTTTAGAAACCACACATTTGATGTCGAATTTTCGTCCCACACGGGTCTTGATTGTTCCCAATTTCCAGGCCAATTCGCGTCCGAATTGTCGAGAACTTTGAAGCCGGATGGGTATCTTGTGATCCACACGGAATCTAAAGACTTGTATAGTTTAAATTCTTTGTTGGATTTGTTTGATTCGTTTAAATTGATCCGATCGCGTGAGATTCCGGTTCCACATTGGTCGATTCAACACGTTCGCGAAATCGTGTTGAAAAAACAGGGGATTCTCCGGCGACGGAGAAGTGTCGCCGGAGAATGCTCTGTTCCCGCGTATAAAAAGAAATTAGTTCAAAATTCGGAACCGTTGATACCTGAAGAGCCGATGAAGCCGTGGGTTTCGGGTAAAAGAAACCTCAAGAACATGAAGTATTTACCATCAATGGCGGATATTCGGTTTAAAACCGGGTATGTTTACATTGACGTGGGCGCGAGAGGCTACGGGTCGAGTATAGGAAGTTGGTTCAAGAAGGTTTACCCGAAACAGGATAAACCGTTTAAGATTTTCGCGGTTGAAGCCGATAAACGGTTTCATGATGAGTACAAGTCCAAGAAAAGGATAACCCTTTTGCCATATGCGGCTTGGGTGCGAAACGAGTCGTTGTTTTTTGAGATTAATCGCGCGCCTAACCATTATAATGAGGAGAAAGGGAAGGGGATGGGGCGGGCTCAATCGGCCCAAACGTCGACGAATTTCATGGGGGATTTGAACAAGGTTCAAGGGTTTGATTTCGCGGATTGGGTGAAGAAGAGTTTTAGGGAGACGGATTTTGTTGTTGTGAAGATGGATGTGGATGGGACCGAATTTGATTTGATGGCGAAAATGGTTGAAACCGGGGCGATTTGTTTGATAGATGAAATGTTTCTTGAATGCCATTATGATCCCAAGGAAAAATGTTGTGATATTGAAATGGATTCAAAGTATGACAATGGGTATAAAGATTGTTTGGAGTTGTATAGTTCATTAAGGGAGAAAGGTGTTCTAGTTCATCAACGGTGGTAATATTAACACACATTTGTTTCTGATTTTTTATTGTTACATAGTTAGTGTAGTATAAGTGTTTGGTCTTTTGTGATTTGAAAAATCTTGAAAATCAAGTATTAGATTTTAATTTTACGATATTTACATTGAAAATCAAATAAACATAACAATGCAAAAATCTTGTAGGTATGAATGGCCTAACATTTGGTCACATAGTTAGTGTACCATAATTGTTGGCTCATCTTGCATTTTAAAAAAACCTTGAAAATCATGTATTAGATTTTGCAATTTATTTATATCTAAAACCAAATAACATAATCGTGAAAGTTGGACCGATCAAGTCGCGATTTTGCCAACCTATGCGCGCCAAGGAGACTGTTTTAGATCCCCTTTTGCTTAAAACTCAAAACGTAACGTTGATATATTTTGCTGTGATTTGCTTATTTTGCTGGACAAATAAATCAAAGCAAACAAAAAAAAGAACTTTTTGTTCCTTGCTTATTTACTACGGCAAGAGCTTAGCGCAAGTCGACGGTTTGCAAGACACAAGACAAACACACACAAGTATAAATAAATATGTAGACACTAGAGTTTTTACGTGGTTTGATTGCGGTATAAATCTACATCCACAGGCAACGAATATGGTTTCCTTCTTTTATTTAGGTGCTCAAGAATTGCAAGGTACAATACGTGTTTAAATAGGAAGCTAACTAAGTAACTAGTGTTTATTTCTTTCTCAACAACAACTTACCAAAAAAAAAAAAAAAAAAAAGAAGAAGAAAACGGGCGTTAAAATTGAGTAGGTGGACGGCCCACTCAATCCTTCAAGTCTTCAAACCACCCAAGCCCAAGACAGGCTCGGGTACACCCATAGAACCCAACAAAGGTATGAGTTATTACTGGTAGTAGGCCTTGTTGAATAAACGTGTTTTACTTATGGTTTTTTTTTTTCATTATTTTTAATTCAGTATCTCTCCTAAGTCCTAATGTTGATTATATGTCTATTTGGGCGAGGTCATGATGATATATCAAGTTATGAGCCGTTCCTGACTTCTTGGTTTATAGGGCTTGTTTAATAAAAAAAGGTTCGGTGGGTTTTTTCCCTCTCTAAACTGTTAACTCTATGAATAATTTTTTGATTGCTTTCTATTTGGGTTGGTCATATCCGGTATGTTAAGTTAGTTTTTCTTGTTTTATATGGCTTATATAAAGCTGTTTTTTTTCTTTTCAAATCGTGAAAAATTTTATTCAGAAATACTAGCAAGATATTAAGAGAATATGTTATACCCACTAAATCTCACAAATATCAGAACCATTGATAGGGTCTGGGAATGTGAGATGTAAGCAAACATTGCCTCTATCCTAAGAATAGAGAGACTGCTTCATGAGAGACCCCAGCTCCATAAAAACCAACAGCCAGATAGATGAAATATGGATAAGTAAATAGTGTAGCAGTTGTCAGATAAATCATAAGCAAGCAACATATAGATATAGATACAAGAAAATCATCATATATGTAATGTCTACCTAAAGTGTAAAAGAAAGCTAACCCCCCTCCCCCCTTTCCCAAGACAAAGCTAGGACACGTCTATACCCTCCCCTACAAGTACTTAACTTTAATCCTACGTCCACAAACTCTTATCCTAAACCAGGTCCTCAGAGAAGGGCACATCTACCAAATCTTGCCTAAGAGATGACATTTTGCCCGATTCTTTATCCATAGATGAGAGTTTATATTGATTTTCTCTAACACTGTGTCTATAGAATATGTCTTGTTAAAAACTTTCCCATTTTTTTACTCTCCATAACGACCAACATGTTGCAAGATATATCGCCAATATTGTTTTTTTGTTTAATTCTTGGGATTGTTGTTGCATCTTGGGGTTTCCTAAAGTTTCCTTCACCGAGCCGAAGTTATCCAACCGGAGTTTACACCAAGTTTTAGTTTGCATCCATACTTCTTTTGCAAAAGGGCATGCGATTAGCAAATGATCCTCTCTCATGCTCCAAGTTGCATTTTACACATAACATCGAATTCCGGCTTACCTCCCTTTAGCTAAGTGTCACATTCGTTGGTATTCCATCTACCGCTCTCCAAGCAATAACATACAGGGGCGCAACTTCTAGTGCGCGAGAAGGGGTGTATAGAAATTTTTGGGGATACCCGATTTTATAGAAATTTTTGGGTATATACGTTTTCGACCCCCGGTCGGAAATCTCAAGCTTCGCCCTTGATAATATAAAATAAAAATAAAAAAAAGTTTAGTGGTATCCAATTTAAACACCCTTGTTTGTAATCCGTCTAGGGAAAAGTTGTTTCGACTCATGGTTTTTTTTTTGTTCTATGTAAATGTCTTTGTGAATCGTATGTTAATTTGGTGCTTGCTTGGGTTAGGCCCTATTTGTTTGTTAGTGTAGTTTCATTTAAACTAGGGGTTTTGGCTGTCGCGCATTTGCGCGACGACTTAGTTGTTGTGTTTAAAGTGGATTAGTCATGTTTGTAATAGGTAATTACGGTTCAATATGCATTCAACATAGTGGAAGTAGACGTAGTAAAATGAGACATTCCTGATCGAAACCACAAACAATCTAATAATAACATCTATGTAAATCTTGCTGTATCTTTTTGGGTCTCACTCCAAATTTTGAAATTTCCCATAGGATGCCCATGTCTTTATAATGGAAGAATATGACCTTACAAAAGGGAATTGGTAGAGATGCAAATGGGCAGAATTTGGTAAATGCCTACTAAGTTGCAGTTGATAAAAAGAAAAACATTACTAACTTCCAGTTTGGAAAGAATGCCTACTAATTTGCAATTCATAAAAAAAATAAACAATACCAACTTCCACTTTGTAAAGAACACGAAGTACCTGCAGTTTTTGTGTTACAAAAATCAGCCTTCTCACAATTTACATTACTAACCTGTGCCCGTTACATTATGGCTGCTGGTAATATTATATGGGATCTGGTGAAGAAATATGTTACCAGCGTCAAATATGGGAACAAACAACACACCAACCACTTAACCAAGAGCCAAATCGTGTTAGACTATAAAATGAAATTTTATATATGCAGTATAAAAACCGGATGAGCTGAAACTATTCATTACTATTCACAAGGTTGCTTTATTAATATATAGGATAATTGTTGTCAGTCGTATAATTAAAAAGTCAAAATGGTTGTTATAACTGAAAATACCCAACTATGATTTAAATAATCTATGATTTAAGGGAGGGGTTACAAGGTCGGCTTATTAAAAAACCACAGAAACTTTTTGGTGCCTATAGTTCGTTGACCCAAAGGGTATACAAAATTCTAAAGGTCAAAGTTTTAGTAAAAGCCGATTATTAGTTGGATGGTGATTGGTATAAATAAAATACTATATAAATTATATTAAATAAGATATAAATTAATCCAGGTTATGTACTAATTTGGGAAAAAGTGCGTTTATTTGTATACTTTTGATTTTCAGGACTAAATGAGTTTAAATGCACAAAAGAAACAAATTAACGGCAAAAATTAACATAAATACAAGAAACAAGAGTTGACACACCATACCTACCCTCAAAGCTATACCCCGAGACCAAAACAACAAACCAGAAGACAAGCACGGAGCCGTGCCACCAAGGCATGGGGCTGCGCCCCATTCCAGGGTCCATGTAGAACAAGACAAACAGAGCAGACAAGAGACACAGGGCCGTGTCCTATGGAAACGGGGCCGTGGTCAACTCCCAAATATGTAGAATCTCTCAAAGTACAACACAGTACTGACCACGGGGCCGTGCGCTCTGATACACGGGACCGTGTGTGTATACGGATTAACACCGGTCAATTAGTGAAGACAGAGAAGAAAGGACACGGGGCCATGTGAAGGGTCTGTTTGCAGCTATATATAGAGGTGCTTGGTTCATTATCAACTCATCCATTGGCAGCCCTCTCTCCCACTCACCACCATTTCACCACCACTCCAACACCACCATCCACCACATCCGTTTACGTTTAGAGTGTGTGTAATAGTCTCGGGATCCAAGATTGATCGTAAGAGTTCTTCTCAAACAAAGGCCATGTTTGGCTAAATCTCTTACACCACTTGGTGAAGACAAATCTTTTATGTATTACTTTTGATTTCCAAGCTTTGGCTACTTTTTATTTTATTTGGGTATGTATTAATGACTTTAAAAAATAGTTTTTTTTTTATATTGAAAGTGAACTTCACTCTATCATCTCTTCAGGTTTTGTTGACTCGCTCATTCGTGTCTTTATGGTCTATATAAAACACGTTAACTGCCTGGAAGGAGGTTAGAAGGGTTGTTTGGGTAAAGTTCTTGTCTCGTTCAGTGTATAGATCCTGTGAGGGCTTGATTCAAGCTTATTAGGACTTCTCTTGAGACGGATAGCAACAAATCAAGGAAGTAAGAACGACTTGAATCCCTTATAAGTAAACTACTATTAAAACTTTAAACCGGCCTTGCGGGACTGTATCCTGCTGATTCAGACCAATATGGCTGAGGGTAACGTTGCCTCCAAAAGAGGCACATGCCACATTTTGCATTAATAACTTACTTAATTATCAATGTTTTCATAACTGGACCGGAGGTTGACCCGATCGCCTTACCGGGTCAAAGGTCGGACCGATCCGACCGGTTTGACCGGAGTTAAGAACCGGATTTATTTTATATACGCATGTATATATATGTTGCATATCAGTATATATTTATCGAATGAAATAAAATAAAAAGATAGATAAAGAGATCACATATCCACCATAACATAAAAATGATTATTATAAATCATGTAGTTTCATTTTCTCCTTGATTGTCTGTGTGCACAAATACGGCTGTAAATGAACCGAACACGAACAAGGCCTTGTTCGTGTTCGTTCGTTAAAGAAATAAATGTGTTCACGAACGGTTCATGAACACTTACCGAAAAGGATTTTATGTTCGTGTTCGTTAATTAAGGAAATGAGTGTGTTCGCGAACGGTCCACAAAACACAAACGAACATAAATAAATTTGACGAACGCGATGAAGGATAAAGATATATGGCCAAGAGAGTAGCACTCGAACTTGAATCCCTTATTGTGGAACGGAGGTCGAGCGTATTCGCCGATGTAAATAATGAGAAATAAAAGGGAAATGATGCATAAACAAGGTGAAAGTGGGTTTCCTAGTTTAATTATTAGGGTAATAAAATAAATAAAAGTTTAATAATATAAAAAGTACAAATAAAATATAAGAAAGCAGAAATATCTTCAATTAAAACATAAATATACGAACATAAACGAACACAAATCAACGAATGTTCACGAACACCTTACCGAACGTTCACGAACATAATCGAACGAACGAGACATCTGTTCATGTTCGTTCATTTAACTAATCGAACGAAATTTCTTGTTCATGTTTGTAAACGAACGAACATAAACGAACTTCCCGCTGAACAGTTCACGAACTGTTCGCTAACGTTCGGTTCGTTTACAACAATATGCACAGATATTAAATGCAGTTCTCATGCTATTTTTTTACATTGTTATATTTTGAAAAATGATACCAATTTTCTGACACATGCAATCTTGAAAGACTCATTTACTTTCTCTCATCTCCATTCAAACTTTATTTCTTTTCAACTTTCACTCTCTCGGAAACAACATATATGGAGGTTTAAAACAAGAACAAGCTGGAGTCGGTCTTTTCATCTCCATTTTCAATTTTCATACAACTCCCGTTTATACCGTGTTCAACTTCTCGCCGGAAAAAGACCGGTCATGTTTTCGAGATGACGCGATAAGGCTTCATGTTCAACTGTTCAAGAAGTCAAGATCAATCAATGATGCTTGATGACGATGATCCAGATGATGCTTGAAGAAAAAACGACCTGACCTCTCATAACGAACCGCCGGTCGAACCACCGGCCGGATGCAGAAACGAGCTGACATAGCGAACCGGCAAAGCTTCCGAACCCCGGCCCGACCGGTCCGGTCCGAGTCTGAAAACATTGTTAATTATCTTTCAATAGTCCGACCTTGCGGGACTCTATCCCTGCTGACTCAGATCAATATGGCTGAGGGTAGCGTTGCCTCTAAAAGAGGGGCATGCCACAAAACTAAGATAATCTCTTAAAAAGCCCAAAGTACAGAAATCATCAAAGGATACGTAAAAGAGGAGACGGATCCAACTGATTCTATCTTATTTATTGTTTCTTTTAAAATTTTATTTTCTTTTCCTTTTTATCTACTAACATCTTTCCTCAAAATTTTGGTTAGATTAGACGTTGACGATATTCCGGTATTAAAAGCCCTTGTGTCCTTGGACGACCTCGATATCTTACCATCACTCTATTACGCCACGATGGGTGCCCTTGCCCTAACGCGTTGTAGAGAGTGATTGTGTTATATCGTGTTTTATAAATTTAAAGCTTCATAAACGGGTAAAAGTGCTAAAAATATACTAAAAATTATACCACTCTCCACTCATGTCAAGTTTTTGGCGCCGCTGCCGGGGATACAAGAATTTTAAGCAAGTTTAAAATCAACGGCCTAATTGTAACTGGTGTGTGTAAGGTGTAATATGTTTTTATTGATATTTTAAGCCCATTTTACACATTAGTCAAGTTTTAAATTTATAAAACACGATATTCTACTAACACTAAACACACACATGGGCAAGTGCACCCATCGTGAGCGTAGTATAGCGTTGGTAAGATACCGAGGTCGTCCAAGGACACAAGAGCTTTTAGTACCGGTTTATCCTCAACGTCTAATCAATCTAAAAATTTTGAGAAAAGATTTTTAAAACATGAAAATAAAAACTAAAAATGCAGAAATAAAAATAAAATAAAAGCAGATAGACAAGATGAATCACTTGGATCCGACTCGCCTTTAATGTATCCTTTGATGATTTCCGCACTTTTTCACTTTTTAAGAGATTATCTTAGTTATAGTAGTAGGCCTCTCTTTTGAAGGTGATGTTACCCTCAACCAAGTGGTTTGAGTCAGCAATGATACAATCCCAAAGGGTCGGAATATTGAAAGATAATTAATTAAGTTATTAATGCGAAAAGTGGTAGGTCCCTCTTTTGAAGGTGACGTTACCCTCGGCTAAGTGGTTTGAGTCAGCAGGGATACAATCCCAAATAGCCGGTTTAATGTATTAATAGTAGTTTACATATGAGAGGATCAAACCATTCGCACCCCCGCCATCCAATACCTGTGGGTATTGAAAGAGGTCCTAGTAAGCTTGACCCAGGTCCTTGCAGGATCTATACACTGAACTAGGCAAGAACCTTACTAAACCATTCCCTTAACCCCCGACCAAGTAATGCCAAGACACCACAGACAAATGATAAAGAAGTTTCACCTTCAACATAAGAAACTAGTTATTAAAGTCATTAATACAAAACCAAATAAAAAGTGCGAAAATATTAAAAATCA
Source organism: Helianthus tuberosus (assembly GCA_030545235.1). Taxonomy (NCBI): domain Eukaryota; kingdom Viridiplantae; phylum Streptophyta; class Magnoliopsida; order Asterales; family Asteraceae; genus Helianthus; species Helianthus tuberosus. The sequence goes on along the minus strand of CM060369.1, from coordinate 124,497,346 downwards.
AAAGTAATACATTAAAGACTTGTCTTCACCAAGTGATGTAAGAGACTTAGCCAAAAATGCCCTTTGATTGACAAGAACTCTTACTATCAATCTTGGATCCCGAGACTACTACACACACTCTAAGGTGGATAATGGATGATGGTGGTGGATGTGGGTGTTGTAGTGGTGGTGGAGTGGTGGCAGAGTGGGAGAGTGGTGGTTTGCCAAGGGATGCCTTTGAAGTGAGCCAAGCACCTCTATTTATAGCCTAAACAGAAGCCCGGCCACGGCCCCGTGTCCAGCGGACACGCCCCCGTGGCGATCCCTTTCTTTTCCTTCATCAATTGCATTTGTCAGCATAGGGCTCAACACGGCCCGTGTCCAGTGGGCACGACCCCGTGTGTAGAAGCGTATTTGTACTACCAAGATTTTACAAGATTCTGCGTATCTTATCGTTGACCACACCCCGTGCTGAGATGGGCACGCCCCCGAGAGGTCGTGGAAACTTCCACAGCTTTGTCTTTTCTGCAGGTAGCTAACCACGCCCCCGTGTCCAGTGGGTACGGCCCGTGGTCAGTCTTCTGTTTCTTGTTTTTTGCCTTTGGGGATGCTGCCAAGGGGTCGGGCATGTCACGTTTATTCCTTTTCTTTGTATTTATGTTGGTTTTTGCTGTATATTTATTCCTTTTGCTCGTTTAAGCTCATTTGGTCCTGTAAATTCAAAAGGAAGACAAAAACACACTTTTTCAACATTAGTACTAAAAGAAGGTTAGTTTATTGCCTTATTTGATGTAATTTATATGTTACATTTTGCACACATCAGTATCACCCTAAAACGTTTTAACCGAAAGGACGCAGCGGAAAAACATACCGTAAAATTTCTTTCATAATTAATATCCTATCATACTTGAAAGCCATTTAGAAACAATTCCTTTAAAAGAATTACATTATTGATCCTTCATTTATGTATTAAAAGTAACGTACAAATACAAATTTGTTTGACCACGATCTTCAATCGCTTGTTCTTCATGATGACGATCCATGATTTCATACAACCTGCACTCACCACATACATTCGCCATATTAGTACGCATTATATATTTCTATGTATGTATATATATATATATGTATGTATGTATGTATGTATGTATGTATGTATGTATAAACGTGTCTCAGAGTTATAATTATAGGGTCTCATCTTATTCCATTCCCGTATACATTCCATTCGCCTATCTTTCTAAATTTCCAGCATTCCATCTCGATATCTAATCTTTAGTGTGTCAACAATAATATACCTGCAGTCTCCTTTCATTCTTACAATACATGGTTAGTAACATTAACCCTCAAACTTATTAAAGCTTTGCATACATATGTACAAGCCCTATTCCTCTATGTACATTCAATCCCATTTAATACATACGCACATTCATTCATATTTATACTCATACATCTAAATGCATACACCCGAATACATACATGCATACATACATACATACATACATACATACATACATACATACATACATACATACATACATACATACATACATACATACATACATACATACATACATGCATACATACATACATACATACACGCACACACAAACACACACACACACACATATATATATATAATACATCTAAATGCATACACCCGAATACATATAGCATACATAATTATGTCTATATATACATGCTTACATACATAGATATATATAATACTCATACATCTAAATGCATACACCCAAATACATACAAGCATACATAATTACGTCTATACATACATGCTTACATACATACATATATATACAATTCTTGATTAACCTACTCGCATTTGATCATCATACTCACATATTAATTATATGGTGCTTAGACTTGGATTTATAACCCAAAAACGTTAGTTATGGGGAGTTTATAATGTACCTATTTATGCCCGAAGACGAAAAATAACAAAACAATCAACATTTTGCAAAACTGCCCGCCGTAAGCTACGGCTCAGCCGTAGCTTATGATTCAGTTGTTCTGGTCCCAATAGCAGCTACATTCCGTAGCTTACAGCTGAGCTGTAGTTTATGATTTGGCTGTTCTGATCCAAACAGCAGCTACGTTCCGTAGCTTATGGCTGAGCCGTAACTTACGATTTGGCTGCTCTATAGCTTTTCCAACTTTGTCCTTTTTACGAAAACGGCCGTAACTTTCAAACCGTTCACCTGTTTAACCTCCCGTTTCTTCCTACGTGATCGTAATTTGGTCCTCTATCATTTGGACTTGAAATTTAACATCCGAGTTAACAATATTCTAAACTAACAAGCTCTCGGATTTGTATATATTTACAAATTTTTGACCCGTTTACCCATATGACGAAGTTTCACCGGTTTAACATTATGCCAACCATTTCAATAAGACTTACCTTGACATTTCTTATTTATTTATACATTTCACTTGATTTCGAATATTCAAATACATATACGTCTTCATGTAAATAAATTTGAAGTGATTGCGGGATCACTTACCTTATAGACCTCATGCTTCTTACTTGATATGTTGCTTCCCTTGTCTTGCTAGCTCCGAAGGTACAAGTCCGCCTTTCCGAGGACCTATCCTTCATTATCATTTACATACACACACACACGTTAACCTATAATCTAATACTAGCTAATCACATCCACAATCGACTTCCATGTCACGATAACTTCCCAGCTTTCAATATCAACACGCACACTTGTGACCTTATCCATCTAACATATTACACATTCATCATACCACGCAACATGTCTATGAGAGTCATGTTACATTCATAGTTTTGCATAGATTCTAGGGTCATTAGTTTAACCATAGCATTACCTATATCAAGCCAAGTTTACTTCTTACTTGTTGGCTTTCTTAGAAGTCAAACCACCAAACCTTTCCACATCTAGACTAATCATTGTAACATGGCCCTAGCATCAATGTTTTCAATTAAGATTCTACATGCATCCCTTACAACACATTACTTCCATGTTTACCAAACCAATGGATCACATAGTATGTATCATTTACAACAACAAGGTTCATGGACCTCTAAGGTGCCATCTTTCACCAATTGCATAATGATCAGAGTGTCGCGCTCCGGTCAAAGATAAGATTTATATACCCAAATTTCCCTTAACAAATAGCTAGTGGTAGTAAGGGGTCGAACCACGAAGAGTATGTGGTTTGCGAATGGACTTGATTGAGTTTTAACGGTTGTCACAATTTATGAAGCTTGCTAGATTATTTTTGTGGTTTTTATTTGTTTGAAAATATGTTGAATGAATTTAATAAAGTTGACTTGATTGATTAACTAATAGAAATTAAACAATTGCAAGAAATCTTGATTATAAAATAGGATGGATAACAAGGTTCACACCCGGTTCGGTAATTGAGGTCTTAGGGTTTCTACACGTTTTAGATTCAATTCAGTTGCAAAAGTGATTAACGAATTTAGTGTTACAAGGCTTAGGTGCCAAGAGCTATCAACGTCGCGAATGATGAACCACAATGCACTTCGTCACCAAGAACATGTAAACTCTAACCTAGACAAGGCATAATTACACATAAACATTTCGCAAAGTCAAATTTAATCTTCACTCGACAATTCATGAATATAATACAAATGCAAGACAATTGTCATAAGTTTCAAAATCAAATCACAACTTGTCACAAATAGAATCTCAAACAAAATGTTCAAACCCTAAGAACTTACAAAAACCTACACCGGGGTGAAACCCACGAGAAGTAGCCGCTCATGGTGAACGGAACTTGATCAATGGTTGAGGAGAGCTTGAACATCATAATCTTGAAGCCTTGAAGTGGTGGAAATGGTGATTAGGGTTTGGAATGATTGATGGTGATGAATGGATGGAAATGTGAATGTTGATTAGGGTTGTGGAAGTGATGATGATGATCGAATCAAATGGATGGATTTGAGGATGAATTGGTGATGTATCTTGGCTCCAAGAGGTGTTTCTTACTTCAAAATAGAGTGTAACCCCTGAAAATAGGTCAACCAAGCTTTTAAAACTCGTCAAACAACAAGAAAAAGCAAGAATTCGCGACGGCCACCAGGGGGCGGCGTCGCCGACGCCCCTGGCGGCGTCACCGACGCTGACTAGAACCTCCAAAAGCTGGCGACGGCCTATGTTCCTGTCTACGGCCATGTTTGCGCGACGGGGTGATCCACGGGGCGTCGTCGATGACCCCTTTGGGCGTCGGCGACGGTGCTTACTTTCTCTCATCTTCCTTTTTCGCATTTTGTGCTCCCGATTGACTCGTTTTGTGTCCCGGTGGCTCGTAAAGCTCCCGAAAAGCTCCTTAAACTCCGCTAAACCTGCAAAAAACATATCTAATCAAAAGTAGGCTTTTCAAGATTAAAAGTTAAGTAAAAACTTAAACTTAAACATAAACGGACACCGGTTTTCGACCACATATCACATCTCCACACTTGTCTTTTGCTTGTCCTCAAGCAAATCTATAATTCACTTTACGTGGGTCAAACAAGAAACACACTCCCCATTCCTAAGACGAAGGTTAAGGTCTAATGTCATGCCCGGTTCAAGCTTTTTACAATTTTCGACATATTTAGCAATAAATGATTAGTCATGTAAAAGTGGTTATCCAAGATTAACCCGCCCTTGAAACTAATAAATCATGCACATCCCTCACAATGTTCTCTCCACTCGGTTTAAAATTGGCTAATAATTGATGCATTAGCGTTTTTGAAATAATCACTCAAACCGATTAGAACACGTACCCGCATAGGCTTGCAACTCAATCATTCTCCTCCACCGAACACAAATACTAAGCACAAATCAAAAGGGCTTCGAAGGGTTGTAAAGGGGCTAAATTAAGGGTAGGAAATAGGATATTTTTAAAGTGGCTAAGGTGATGAAAACTTGATTCTTATTACAAAATCACTATGCCAAACACAACTATCTACAAACACCGAGCTAGAAGGCAACACTTTTCGCCTTTTATTCAACAAACTAAAGCACATATTTTTGTATTTTTCTCAACGACTTTTCTCTTTTTTTCACAAATAAATAAATAAATCACAATTATACGGACATATACTCCTACAATCGACTTTTCATCACATGGGCTTAAAAAGAAAAGGTTTACAGTTATGGGCTAATTGGGTTGGTCAAACGAAAGGTTTAGGCTCAAAGTGGGCGACTAGGGGATTTATTTGGGTAATGATAGATAAATGGTTTTAAAGGAAAAGGTTCACCTAATTCCTTAATCATTCTCGTGCTTGTATTCGGTGTATGGTCTCAAACGTATCAAAAGATGCAAGTTCTACAATACATGACTAATGGTCCACTCAAACAAAGAAACATAAATATGTAATTCTATGATGTAAAAGTGGCTCAAAACTTCACATATATAAAGGGTATGGTATGTGACATGCATGATGTGCTAGTTTCTTAGGCGGATTATTCCCAAATAACCGCCCGCTAAATACCCGTCATGCTTATTACTTCGAACTTGACCATGACAAAAGACCAAATGGATTGTGTCATCCCTCGTTGACTTAGTTACTTGTGCTTTTAAGATCGCTTCAAACAAAGACATTTTGATAAAAAAAAAATTGAAAATTTTCCCCCATCCCCACACTTGAGGTAAACATTGTCCTCAATGTATAGTGTTTAAATGAACAGGTCAAAAATTGAAAAACTTTTACTCCCCCATCCCCACACTTAAGGTAAACATTGTCCTCAATGTGTAAGAACTAGAGTTTTTAAAACGCACAAGTGATGTGACACGGCTAACTTCCCCAAAATTTCACCCCGAGATTAAAATAAAAAATACACTCCACTTATGTGCTAACTAAAATCAAAGGTAAAAAGAAACGTATGCACCTGATTTTCTCGCTAATGGCTCATGTACTCTTCATCTTTTCAAGAAAGCGGTCGTCCCTTGAACATAACGTACCTGCAAATTTTAACCCTTGCGTAGAAGCATGCTTCTCACAACCACTAAAATTTGTTAGTTACCTAGTTCTACTACTTTTATGAAATTGTTACCAAACCATACGTTAATTCACCTTGATTTATGTGGAAAAATAATTTAAAACAACAACAAACCTAACTCACTTTCGTAGGAATCACGGTTGCATTTAGCGTATGAAACAAGCCCTTTTAAACCTCCCGATAGCTTGGGAGGACGAGTAGGTCTCGTGAGGGTTATATAGGGAACACACTGTCACACCCCGACCACGTAAAGCAACTAGACGTGGCGGAAACGTCGGGGAGTGTTGTAACAGAATCATCGTTTCACAACCATGGAATAAATAATTTTTGTTTTATTGAATAAATGAACTTATTGTTTTAATACAATCAAATAAGTACAACTATGATCTTCCAAGTTTTAAAGTTGCTAAGGCACAAGTCCATCCTAAATGTAGCATGTATCAACAATCATTGCAAAGCAGTACCTGAAACATGTGTAAAAATAGGTACGTCAACATAAAAATGCCTGTGAGATACATAGGTTTTATGAATGTAGGGTTCATGACTTATAAGTTTAAAGAAAAAGAATGTTTTAAGAAAAGTAGTCATGATCCTTGTAAATTGTTTTGTTGTGTAAATCATTTGAAAAACAATAAGTTCAGATGATATGTATAAATAAGAGAATAATGTATGATTAAATGAATAACCATGTAAAAATGAGTTTGTATTGAATGTATTGTTTGAAAAACAATATTTTGATAAAAAAGGTTTATAGTATATGTGAAAATATACTTTGGATTTTAAGAGAATCGAATGAGTAATATATTAAAATATATTTCAGGTCCAATATCGTTAACCCAAGTGTACTAAATAACGCCACGGTATGTAATGCAATGAAAACACTTATATATAAGAAGTACCAGCGGCGTATCTACCATGTTTTCATCACATTACACCCGTCCCGTTATCTAAACACTAACCAAAACCCAATTGTTAGATAGATAGTACATTAAATATACTTTAGTTGTTTAAAATAATAGTTTTAAGTAGTATATTACAAGTATACTTCGGATTTATAAATAACATATTAAACTATGTTTTGGTTTTGTAAATAACATATCAAAATATGCTTTGGATGTGATAAATAACATATTAAACTATGTTTTGGTTTTGTAAATAACATATCAAAATATGTTTTGGATGATTAACAAAATATATGTTGGTTTTGTACAATATCACACATGGGAGCATATCAAACTATACTTTTGGGAGTATAACTAAATATAAAAAAATAATGTGATTTAAGAATTCATTCAGACCTAGTGCATCAAAATACACCTTTGAGACTATAGGGATACCACAAAGGCAATCCCTATTTGGATGGAGAAACAAATTGGTTTCAGATATTCCATGACAACAGGAATGGGGTGTCAAATCCTAAAGCGCTATATCATACTACCAACCGGTCTGGTGAACAAAATAAGTACAATTCAACAATTAATGTTATAGTCTTTGAAAAATCAGTGTTTAAACCATAGATAGTCATTCAGTTTGTCAACAGATAAGTACTAACATGTATAATCAATTATACTTTTGGAAAACATGAAAATAACAGATAGGTACACATGCTTCACCCCAAAACAGTTTGAAAACAGTAAAAGAGGGGGTTCCATGTACTCACTTGAGATTGCTTAGAAGTCCTAGGATAACCACCAAGCAATGCTAGAGATCCCGGAAATCAAACGGCACCTAATATAGGTAACTATGTTAATATACCGGACCTAAATCGGAGGATTTAGATAGAATGAGGGTACGTAAACCAAACGAGTATGGAGACTCGTGTCATATGGTTTAACAAAGCCTACATACTAAATGAAACCTAACCTAAGTGCTTACGACCCGTTTAGGTAGCTTATGCTACTTTAACGCGTCGTTCGCGTGAAACGCGTTCGGACCGCTTAACTAGTCCTATGACCAGTAGAATATGCCTTAACATGTTTAATATTGTTGATAAATCAGTTTAGAGGTCACAGGTTATGTTACATATATTTAAAATGAATTTTGGCATCAAAGGGTATTTTGGTAATTTACCTAAGGCATATAAACTACCTATCATACAACTACTTAAACGTCGTGACCATAAGGTATAACCTCGGAAGGTTATTCCCTATACACTATTGTCACCTAAGGTATTTGGTCGGATCCTAATGATCGACCAAATGGGTCGGGTTCGAAGGTATAAGCGATTTATTAGATCGCTTACCCTTACGACCCTAGACAACGTGGTAATCAGTAGGCATAGTCACAAGGGACTATAACCATCGTGATTACAATCACGTTGCGAAGTTCAAACGAACTTCGCATTGACCATAAACTGGTCAACGCAGAAAGTCAAACAAAGTTTGGCTTTCGGACTCGAAAAGCAATAAAAGAACGAAGGAACACTTACAAAGGGTCCCCGAAAGATAATCTTGATCCAAGTAGCTCAGGTATGAAACAGTGGTTTCAACTTAGAGCTTCTCAAATCAGATTCTTGTGGGTTTTTGGAAGGAATGGGGTTGGGTATTTATAGTAAATGGACCACCGTTAGGATCGTTTCTTGAATATCGTGCCTTGATCTCACCCGTACACTTGTCGGAAGGTTATGGAACCCAAATTGGCCCCTCACCATAAGAGATCAACATGTGGCATTGGCCTTTGGGGGTTGAAAGGCTGTTAACAGCTGTTTAAACAAGTTTCTGCTGTCTGACCCCTACTTGCGCACCGTAACACTCAGAGTGTTGAGGTGCGCAAGGACCTGCAGACCAGAAAGTTTGAAAAATGGCAGAACAGGCCCCTGAAGCTCCAAACTTGCTATTTGATGCACTTTTGACACGTTTAAGCCCCGTTAACCCCATTTCAAAGCTCTAAAATGAAGTTAAAGTATAGGGAACTTAAAATGTGCTCAAAAATATCTCGGATGTCGGTTCGTTTGGCCGTACAATCGCGATGTTCGCTTAATTACGACGGAATGCGCATAAGCGCGAAAAACGATCCAAATGACGCGACTAATGGATTTTTCTTATGTCAAACACTAAAATAAAATATTTTAGTGCTTACATAAATTTTTGGATGTCCGGATGTATTCAGAACGTAAGTTATGCGCGAAAGTGCAAACTTGTGCACTTTTTGACACTTTTAGTCCCTGAATGACCCAAAAGTTTATTTTAGCACACCGAACCCCTCAAAGCCTATTTCTAAGCTATATAAAGGATATTTAAGGTGTTTTTAACTTATGGTCATGTTTCGGAATGTTAGTTACAGTTCAAATTGGCATACTTTCGCAGTTTGTCAAGTTTAGTCCCTGTAAGCGATTTAACTTGATTTTGCCATACCAAAGCCTTCAAAACTTATTTCTAAGTTATGTAAAGGTTATTTAAGGTATGATAAGCCTATTTCACTATTCCGGAGTGTTCGTTGCATTAAACTGGTTATATTTACGCATCAGAGCGCGTATAACCCTCCAGAAAGCGATTTAAAGCTTAAAATCGAACAAGAGTTGATATGTGCAAACGATACACATATTTTTACAAATCCCAAGTATGAAATACAATATTTCATTGGTTTGGCATTTGTTTGATGGTTGAAGTGACACAGGTGTCACAGTCTCCCATACTTTAGGAAATTTCGTCCCGAAATTTAATTCTAGAGGAAACTTGTGAAGACAGTTGTGACGGTTTCGCCTTCTAATAGATCCATTGAACCCTTAAGTGAAACTCTGGGCCATGTTAGGACTCTTAGCGAATTTGTTAACCCTCAAAGTGAATTCCTTGTAGTAGTAAAACATGGAATTTTGAACTACGGACAGAAGAACGTTTCTTATGAAGACTTATCATAGGAAAATTGTGTGTGCTTGAAATCAGAATTGGGGAGTATAAGATAAAATGAGATCGGTCAAGGTCCAAGACTTCTCCCGTATCATTATTCTTATCACTATAGGTCTTAACACATGACAAAGCTTCCTGTGGTTTCTGTGCACTGAATTCCATAATTATGTAGGCCTCCATAATTACGTAATCCCTTGCACAGTCCGCACAGTTCATTTCATAATGCGTAGAGGAAAAATCAATTGAATAAACATGAAGCGACTCGACTAGACCACCAAAGGGTCCTTTTAATTAGATCATCGAACGAGCCTTTTAACTAGATCAACACATGATCTTCTTAACTAGATCGTCGTACGATATCCTTAAATAGACCACTTAAGGGATCTTTTTAATTATATCATCACATAATATTTCTAATAAGATTTTCAAAATCAATCTGTTTAACCAGACCATTCAAGAGGTCCAATTATAGAATAGTACTTTATAACCCAAGGGACTTAACTACAATGTTGAAGTCCATTAAGGATTTAAGATAGTATCTTTGGATATCCTACTATGAATCCCTCATATAAGGTATGGAAGATTCTACGAGGATTTGGATGGATCACATACAACCACAAAACATGTAAGAAAACACATAAGCACAAAATTAGCTAACTTGATTCTTTAATTTGTTATCTTTAGGCATGGGCATTTAAAGCACACTAGGAATCCAATCCATGGATTTCATTTGGCACTTTAATCATTTTCAAGGATCCATCTATAAAGATAGAAGGATTTTCAATAAAAGTTTGGCTTTGTTTCATAAAAGAAACGAGTGTTTAAGGTTCTTGGGGAGATCACAAGTGATCATAAAATGACAGAACCACACGAGTAGTTTGTCTTTGGGTTGACATCATAAGGTTGCATCAAGCATTCACACAAACGCATAAATTTTGCAGAAATAAAAACAACAAATCTTTATTTATGTAACAACCGAATTGTCTTGAAGTGTCAAAAGATAACAACCAAGGAAATACAAAACACTAATTGTTCACTGCTGCATCATTGTTCATGTTTGCCTCATTGATGTTAAACACTCGTCCACGCGCTGGAGGTATGTTAACAAGTCTTGGGCAATTGTTCCTGTAGTGGGTAAGGTCACCACAGTTATAACATGACCCCGGAGGGAACCGTGCTTGAACAGCAGCAGGGTTTGCAGCAGCTTGATTTGCATAACGGCAAACATTGATCAAATGTCCCAACCGCCCACAGTGGGTACATTTGTGACACTGCTCTTGCTCTAGATGATGACGGTTGCACTTGTTGCACAAAGGTGCGGTACCAATATAGTTTTGCCTTTTGCGAGGTTGTGTTGGCTGGTTTGGTGCAACCTGTTTGTCTTGAGCAGTTACAGCGTAGTTTTGAGAGGCTTTGCGCTTCTTCTTCTTGGACACCTCAGCATTTTCTTCCTTTGGTTTCACTTGAGCAGTCTTGTCAGATGGTCTTGAGTCGCCCTTCTGAAACAGCTTGCGCTTCCTGATATGGGATTCAGTCAGAGTGGCAGACAATTCAATGGCTTGTCTGACAGTAGTAGGGTTACTGCCAGTAACAATATCCTGAATTACGTCAGGAAGACCATCAATGTATTTCTCAATCGGCTTATCCAGAGGCATAACCATAGTAGGGCATAACAAGCTCAATTCCTCATAGCGGTCAGTATAGGCTCGATGTTCCCCACTGTCTTGCTTCAAATCATCAAATTCCCTTTCTAGAGCCCTTAGCTCATGACGAGGACAAAATTCCTTCATCATAAGAGCCCTAAGCTCGGCCCAAGTCTGTGCTAATGCAACCTCAGCACCACGGTCTCTCATAACCCCGTTCCACCACGTAAGAGCCCTCTTCTGAAACACACTCGAAGAAAACTCGACCTTGCGATTTTCAGGACACTGAACGTGACGGAAAGTATTCTCAATGCTCTCGAACCATTGAAGAAGCCCAGTTGCTCCCTCAGAACCACTAAACTTGAGTGGTTTAGCTGAGTTAAAATTCTTGAAATTGCATGGAGCATTGTTGTTGTTGATGGCTTGAATCATTTGAGCATAAAGATTTGGGAAGGCAGCAGCCATTTGCTGCGCGATGATTTCCGCCAGTTCGGCATTCGCCATCTGATTGTCACGTCGAGGAGGCATTCTAAAAGAGGAAACATGAAAGGAAACGAGCGAGAGAATTAGACGAAAAGAATGAGATGAAACAAATCTGATGAAAGCAAGGATAGTGGTCATTTGTTTGTTACTACAAAGCAACAAACGACCCCGGTGATTAATCAAAGTAAATAGGTCAAAAATAATGTATCGCGAAGACATGCTCGCCTATAAGTGGACACTCACCCCAAGAGTTCCCAGGTAAGAGTGACTGGTCCGATTATGTGGATTTGTACGAACACTCTAGCCTTAGACAGAAAACTCAGGGTACAAGCACCCACCCTTCCAGTTTGCACGTGTTCACATTATTTAGACCAACTTTGACGGGATTTTGAAAACTTAAAGGGTTCAAAACCATATAATAAATCATCCTAGAACAGATGATTAGTTTTCAAAGCGGGATAGAAATTTGTGTTCTTATTGTGGTTGTCACCTAAGAATAAGTGAAGGTATTGTTTTAAAACTAAACACAAGAAAACTTGTGTTAGGGTCTTAGGAAGGTTATAGTCTAGGTCAAAGCATTACTAATAACCTAATTCCCTATAACCATTGGCTCTGATACCAATTTTTCTGTCACACTCCGACCACGTAAAGCAACTAGACATGGCGAAAACGTCGGGGAGTGTTGTAACAGAATCATCGTTTCACAACCATGGAATAAATAATTTTTGTTTTATTGAATAAATGAACTTATTGTTTTAATACAATCAAATAAGTACAACTATGATCTTCCAAGTTTTAAAGTTGCTAAGGCACGAGTCCATCCTAAATGTAGCATGTATCAACAATCATTGCAAAGCAGTACCTGAAACATGTGTAAAAATAGGTACGTCAGCATAAAAATGCCTGTGAGATACATAGGTTTTATGAATGTAGGGTTCATGACTTATAAGTTTAAAGAAAAAGAATGTTTTAAGAAAAGTAGTCATGATCCTTGTAAATTGTTTTGTTGTGTAAATCATTTGAAAAACAATAAGTTTAGATGATATGTATAAATAAGAGAATAATGTATGGTTAAATGAATAACCATGTAAAAATGAGTTTGTATTGAATGTATTGTTTGAAAAACAATATTTTGATAAAAAGGTTTATAGTATATGTGAAAATATACTTTGGATTTTAAGAGAATCGAATGAGTAATATATTAAAATATATTTCAGGTCCAATATCGTTAACCCAAGTGTACTAAATAACGCCAAAGTATGTAATGCAATGAAAACACTTATATATAAGAAGTACCAGCGGCGTATCTACCATGTTTTCATCACATTACACCCGTCCCGTTATCTAAACACTAACCAAAACCCAATTGTTAGATAGATAGTACATTAAATATACTTTAGTTGTTTAAAATAATAGTTTTAAGTAGTATATTACAAGTATACTTCGGATTTATAAATAACATATTAAACTATGTTTTGGTTTTGTAAATAACATATCAAAATATGCTTTGGATGTGATAAATAACATATTAAACTATGTTTTGGTTTTGTAAATAACATATCAAAATATGTTTTGGATGATTAACAAAATATATGTTGGTTTTGTACAATATCACACATGGGAGCATATCAAACTATACTTTTGGGAGTATAACTAAATATACAAAAATAATGTGATTTAAGAATTCATTCAGACCTAGTGCATCAAAATACACCTTTGAGACTATAGGGATACCACAAAGGCAATCCCTATTTGGATGGAGAAACAAATTGGTTTCAGACATTCCATGACAACAGGAATGGGGTGTCAAATCCTATAGCGCTATATCATACTACCAACCGGTCTGGTGAACAAAATAAGTACAATTCAACAATTAATGTTATAGTCTTTGAAAAATCAGTGTTTAAACCATAGATAGTCATTCAGTTTGTCAACAGATAAGTACTAACATGTATAATCAATTATACTTTTGGAAAACATGAAAATAACAGATAGGTACACATGCTTCACCCCAAAACAGTTTGAAAACAGTAAAAGAGGGGGTTCTATGTACTCACTTGAGATTGCTTAGAAGTCCTAGGATAACCACCAAGCAAGGTTAGAGATCCCGGAAATCAAACGGCACCTAATATAGGTAACTATGTTAATATACCGGACCTAAATCGGAGGATTTAGATAGAATGAGGGTTGGTAAACCAAACGAGTATGGAGACTCGTGTCATATGGTTTAACAAAGCCTACATACTAAATGAAACCTAACCTAAGTGCTTACGACCCATTACGACCCGTTTAGGTAGCTTATGCTACTTTAACGCGTCGTTCGCATGAAACGCGTTCGGACCGCCTAACTAGTCCTATGACCAGTAGAATATGCCTTAACATGTTTAATATTGTTGATAAATCAGTTTAGAGGTCACAGGTTATGTTACATATGTTTAAAATGAATTTTGGCATCAAAGGGGTATTTTGGTAATTTACCTAAGGCATATAAACTACCTATCATACAACTACTTAAACGTCGTGACCATAAGGTATAACCTTGGAAGGTTATTCCCTATACACTATGGTCACCTAAGGTATTTGGTCGGATCCTAATGATCGACCAAATGGGTCGGGTTCGAAGGTATAAGCGATTTATTAGATCGCTTACCCTTACGACCCTAGACAACGTGGTAATCAGTAGGCATAGTCACAAGGGACTATAACCATCGTGATTACATTCACGTTGCGAAGTTCAAATGAACTTCGCATTGACCATAAACTGGTCAATGCAGAAAGTCAAACAAAGTTTGACTTTCGGACTCGAAAAGCAATAAAAGAACGAAGGAACACTTACAAAGGGTCCCCGAAAGCTAATCTTGATCCAAGTAGCTCAGGTATGAAACAATGGTTTCAACTTAGAGCTTCTCAAATCAGATTCTTATGGGTTTTTGGAAGGAATGGGGTTGGGTATTTATAGTAAATGGACCACCGTTAGGATCGTTTCTTGAATATCGTGCCTTGATCTCACCCGTACACTTGTCGGAAGGTTATGGAACCCAAATTGGCCCCTCACCATAAGAGATCAACATGTGGCATTGGCCTTTGGGGGTTGAAAGGCTGTTAACAGCTGTTTAAACAAGTTTCTGCTGTCTGACCCCTGCTTGCGCACCGTAACACTCAGAGTGTTGAGGTGCGCAAGGACCTGCAGACCAGAAAGTTTGAAAAATGGCAGAATAGGCCCCTGAAGCTCCAAACTTGCTATTTGATGCACTTTTGACACGTTTAAGCCCTTTTAACCCCATTTCAAAGCTCTAAAATGAAGTTAAAGTATAGGGAACTTAAAATGTGCTCAAAAATATCTCGGATGTCGGTTCGTTTGGCCGTACAATCGCGATGTTCGCTTAATTACGACGGAATGCGCATAAGCGCGAAAAACGATCCAAATGACGCGACTAATGGATTTTTCTTATGTCAAACACTAAAATAAAATATTTTAGTGCTTACATAAATTTTTGGATGTCCGGATGTATTCAGAACGTAAGTTATGCGCGAAAGTGCAAACTTGTGCACTTTTTGACACTTTTAGTCCCTGAATGACCCAAAAGTTTATTTTAGCACACCGAACCCCTCAAAGCCTATTTATAAGCTATATAAAGGATATTTAAGGTGTGTTTAACTTATGGTCATGTTCCAGAATGTTCGTTACAGTTCAAATTGGCATACTTTCGCAGTTTGTCAAGTTTAGTCCCTGTAAGCGATTTAACTTGATTTTGCCATACCAAAGCCTTCAAAACTTATTTCTAAGTTATGTAAAGGTTATTTAAGGTATGTTAAGCCTATTTCACTATTCCGGAGTGTTCGTTGCATTAAATTGGTTATATTTACGCATCAGAGCGCGTATAACCCTCCAGAAAGCGATTTAAAGCTTAAAATCGAACACGAGTTGATATGTGCAAACGATACACATATTTTTACAAATCCCAAGTATGAAATACAATATTTCATTGGTTTGGCATTTGTTTGATGGTTGAAGTGACACAGGTGTCACACACACCCACAAAGTTCATTTTGCCTAAAACGAAATAACAAATTATAAAAAAAACAACAACTAGACCACGGAGAAAAACTAAAACGAATTGTGAAAGAAAATATACAACAAAAATTAACTTACCACCTCATGGTGGTCGAATGGCATGCTTATCGCCAACGGGCTCCTCGAAATCACCCACCAGTGATTCATACCATTTGTTTCCAAATGTCCAAACTTCCTCATCTCCTCTTCCTTCTTCATTTCTTGAGGTAACGTCTTCGCCTTATTCTTCTTGACCGTATTCTTCTTTGTTTCTCCAAACCTACCAACCATAGCACATACCTTTTTGTTTGGATTTATGTCCTTTTCAGGACACTTATCCTCACCGAGTGGGTTAGTAAAATTTGAAAAAAACATTTAAATTTAATTCCCGGTTCCCAAACTTCATGCTTACCGTTCCCGTTGCACAATTTATTATGGCATTAGCAGTTGCCAGGAACGGTCTACCTAGTATAACAATCGGTTGGGTGTCCTTAACACACCCAACATAGTCTACTACCAAAAAGTAAACTGGGTAGTAGCAATCATCCACCTTAATAATCACATCCTCCACCATCCCCTGTGGATGCATGGGAGTCACACCCCAACCGATGGCGGAAACATCGGGGCGCGACACTAAGAGTTCAGATTGCTATGGAGTTTCCATAACATTAATAGTTTCAATAGTAATTAATCAAGTTTCATAGCATTGTCTAAACATCAACCAAAATTTCACAACCACAAAAGCATCAATTACATAACATCCCAAATATTGTTCAAAAGTTTCTAAATTAACTAAGATGTGTTTCTAAGCAGCATCCTAGCATGTTTCTTGATTTCCTCAGCTACTATCAACCTGCAATATGTGTCAAAATACTATCAACAATAATGTTAGCGAGTATACAAGTTTGAGTACACAGTAGCATAATAGTTTAAAAAGACTCATATCCGTCATGTAAACACATAAAAGTTTCACCACGCTAGTTTACGTAGTCCAAGTGATACACCAAGTTTCCAATGCTTTAAATGCCTTTCCTAAAGACTAATGGGAGGTTCTCCTCCAAACAATACCCCAATGACTAATGGGGAGGTGCATTACTCCTATAGCGCTACCATTGTTAAGGCGGAACTACACACAAGGATTAAACGTTCACATAACAAAAAAGTCTCAAGAATCACAAGTTTCAAGTTTCCTATTCACATTGGATAGAGTATGTTTCAAATAGTTTCAAGTGTCAAATGTCAAGTTTATAGAATACATGTTGCATCCCAAAAGTGTTTAAAACAAAAAGGGATCGAGTATGCTCACAGTGGGTGCTAAGTATCAACACCGACTATTTGGATCGAAGGGAGCGCTGGAGTTAGCCTGATTATAGTATAACAGTGTAAGCATTGAACAGAATGTCAAATCATGCGAACATCGAACAAAAGTGTCTGACTGGTCTCCTGATCGGATGGTCATCCGGTCGGATGACCATTCGGTCGGACGGTTGTCCGGACAGATGATCAGTAGTGCGTTGCAACAATATTTCAAACTTTTGAAGTTTTCGTTGTAGTATAAGATCAAGTCATTCGATCGGATGGTCATCCGGTCTGATGACCATTCGATCGGATGATTGTTCGAGTGTAAGTTTAATAGTTCAAAGTTCCGATTCAAACAGTTTAAGTATTGAAGGCTACGGGGAACAGGTCGTTCGGTCGGATGACCGTCCGATCGTCCTATCGAACGCTCGGATGATAGTCCGATCGGATGGTCATTCGACTGTTGTGATCTTGTTCCTTTGCAACTTTCGTAAAATTTCTAAGTTTGAGTTTAACGGAGACGACGTGGTAACGTATCAAGACAACGGAAACCCACCAAGGTTCAGCTTGTCTGATCGGATGGGAATCACCCCGTTCGATCAGGGTAACTATTCTTGACGGAGTTTCATGTCTGACCTGTAATTCGGCCATCTCTCCCGTGATAATCCGATTTCAAGCCAACTCCAGACTAAAGAACAGTCTACAGCCTGTTTGGAAACAGATTTCACCGATTTGAGTAAAAAGTTAAGAAAGCTTGAAGAAAAATAAGTTATCAACTATAAATGTCTAGATTTTGTAAAGATTCGTGGTAAAACATGTAGAAATCTCTTAGATCTGGACTAAATCGTGACAGGATGACATCACTTAACCCATTGTACAAACAGCCATGATGACGTCATCTTCAAGTAGCCCAAATCTTAGTGATTTCATGGTGAAAAGTATGATTCTGATGAAGAATCTAGTGAGAAAGTGTGTAAATATGAAAGTTGCGCAAGAATTATGGAGAAAACTTACAAGAATCGCATGAAAGTGGAAGAAAAATGCCTTAGAACGAGAGAGAGTGTGTCTGGTTGGAGGAGGCTGTCACATCAGTGAATAGTGATGTGACAGCGAGTATTTATAGTTGGAGAGGAGTTAAGGCGGTGGGATGGCATGGATCGGATGACTGTTCGATCGAATGGCCATTCGATTGGATGGTCATCCGGTCGGATGGTCATCTGATTGGATGTCCATCCGGACAGCCAATCCTTGTTTGCTAGTTTTCTAATTTCGGTTCGTTTTGCGAGCTAGATTAAGCGTTGCGTTGCGTATTATTGTGCGATATCATCACATGATAAAATTGTATAACTAACACAAAAATTTCCATTTTTCAAGTCTACATAAGCTGGCTAGAAGTGTCAAGTTTCAAGTTTCTTGTTTAACAACGTCTCAAAGTTTCTTGTTCTATAAGTATCAAGAGTCTCGTTCCATAAGTATCAAGAGTCAAGTACCAAGTATCAAGTTTCAAGTTTCACCGAGAATCAAGTTTCATAGTGTTTGATAAGTATCAAGCATCAAGAGTCTAGATTCAAGTATCACAAGATTCACAAAGGTTTCAACATAGTTAAGTCTCAAATAGTATAGGGGCTAATCTTGCCAAAAGATAAAAGTCTGGGGACGCAGGGCGTTACAGTCTCCCCTCCTTTAGGGGATTTCGTCCCCGAAATCTAAGAGGAAGACTGCTCAAAGAGATGTGGATACTTGGCCTTCATCTCAGTCTCGAGTTCCCAAGTGAATTCGGCGCCACGCTTTCCTTCCCATCGAACCTTAACTATGGAAATCTTGCTGCGCCTCAATCGCTTGATACCTCGGTCCATGATTTCAATCGGTTTCTCTACAAAATGTAAAGTTTTGTTTACTTTCAAGTCTTTGAGGGGAACCTGAAGTTCCTCGTCGGCTAGGAATCTCTGAAGATTCGATACGTGGAATGTTGGGTGTACGTTGTTAAGTTCCTGTGGCAGGTCGAGTCGGTACGCCACCTTGCCAATCCTTTCAAGTATCGCGAAAGGTCCCACATAGCGAGGGGCGAGCTTTCGCTTCTTACCAAAGTGAACTACTCGCTTCCAAGGATACGTTGAGAAGAACTCGGTCTCCAATATTAAATTCTAGAGGCTTGCGGCTTTTGTCAGCATAGCTCTTTTGTCTGCTCCTAGCCTTGATCAAGTTATCAAGGATCTGAAGAATCTTATCCATCGTCTCTTGAATGATTTCAGGGCCAGTAAGTTGCTTGTCACCAATCTCATGCCAACTGAGAGGAGATCGGCACTTGCGACCTTATAAAGCTTCGAAATGAGCCATCTGAATACTTGAATGACAGCTGTTGTTGTACGAGAACTCGATCAATGGTAAATGTACATCCCAATTACCACCAAAGTTGATGACACAAGAACGAAGCATATCCTCTAGGGTTTGTATAGTGCATTCAGTCTGTCCATCCGTTTGTGGATGAAAAGCTATACTAAGATTCAAAATGGAACCCATAGCGGACTGGAAAGTTTGCCAAAGACGTGAAGTGAATCAACCATCACGGTTGGAGATAATGTCAATGGGTATGCCATGACGACATATGATTTCATCCGTGTAGATTCGAGCAAGTTTCTCCACTTTGAAATCTTCACGAATCGGAAGAAAGTGGGCTGTTTTGGTTAAATGGTCAATGATTACCCATAAACTATCGTGACCGGCAGGTGTATGAGGTAGCTTAGTTATAAAGTCCATAGCGATACTATCCCATTTCCAAACAGGGATTTCGGGTTGTTCATGAAGTCCTGAAGGACGTTGATGTTCTGCCTTAACTTTCGAGCAAGTAAGACACTTCGAAACGTACGCAGCGATATCCTTTTTCATGCCAGGCCACCAATAAGTCAAAGACAGATCATGGTAAATCTTATCAGCACCCGGATGTATAGAGTATCATGATTTGTGTGCCTCATTCATAATGAGCTCATGTAGGTTATCGCGATCCGACACCCAGATGCGAATGAGGTAGTATTGAAGTCCATCAAACTTCGTTTCAAGTTGATCAATCATAGCGCCCCGACTTTCCACTTCTAGGCTTCCTTCGTTTGCTAACGAATATTGAGCTTCACGGATACAAGCATGAAGACTACTAGTGATATGAGAACAGAGAATGCTACTAAGATGAGCCTTACGACTAAGAGCGTCGGCCACGACATTCGCTTTGCCAGGATGGTAGCGAATCTCGCAGTTATAGTCGTTAAGCAATTCCACCCATCGTCGCTGATGCATATTCATTTCCTTTTGGTTAAAGATGTACTGCAGGCTCTTATGGTCAGTGAAAACACACACTTAGTACCATATAGGTAGTGTCGCCAGATCTTTAACGAAAAAACAACTGCGCCAAGCTCAAGGTCATGGGTAGTATAGTTTTTCTCATGTATTTTGAGTTGTCGGGAGGCATAAGCGATGACCTTGTCCCGTTGCATTAGCACACAGCCTAGGTCACAGTTCGAGGCATCACAATTGATGCGTGTGAAGTGTTATATAGTTTTTAATGTATATTTTAAGCCCTTTCACACTTTTTAGCCAAGTTTTAAATTTATAAAACACGATATTTACTAACACTAAACACACATATGGGCAAGTGCACCCATCGTGAGCGTAGTATAGTGTTGGTAAGTTACCGAGGTTGTCCAAGGACACACGAGCTTTTAATACCCGTTTATCCTCAACGTCTAATCAAATCAAAAGTTTAGAAAAAGGTTTTAAACTAATAAAAATAAAACTAACTAAAATGCTAAAAAATAAAATAAAAATAAAAACAGATAGACAAGATGAATCACTTGGATCCGACTCGTGTTTAGTGTAACCTTTGATTATTTCCGCACTTTTGCACTTTTTAAGAGATTATCTTAGTTATTGTAGTAGGCCCCTCTTCTGAAGGTGACGTTACCCTCAACCTAGTAGTTTGAGTCAGCAAGGATACAATCCTAAAGGGTTGGATTATTGAAAGATAATAAATTAAGTTATTAATGTATATTGTGGTAGGCCCATCTTCTGGAGGTGACGTTACCCTCGGCTAAGTAGTCTGAGTCAGCAGGGATACAGTCCTAAATAGCCGGGTTAAAGTATTAATAGTAGTTTACATATGAGGGGATCAAGGAGTTCGGACCCCCGCCATCCAATACCAGTGGGTATTGAAGGAGGTCCTACTAAAGTTGACCCAGGTCCTTGCAGGATCTATACACTGAACAAGGCAAGACTCTTACCGAACCGTTCCCTTAACCCCCGACCAGGTAGCCAACATACCTCCATATTGACCGTGGAGATATGAATGGTGAAAATCTTTTATTTTATATAGACAATAAAATAATTCCAAGACACCACGGACAAACGATAAGGAAGACTCACCTTCAACATAAGAAACTAGTTATTAAAGTCATTAATACAGAACCAAATAAAAAGTGCGAAAAGATTAAAAATAAAAAGTATAACACACTAAACACTTGTCTTCACCAAGTGATGTAAGAGACTTAGGCAAACATGGCCTTTGATTGTCAAGAACTCTTACGATCAATCTTGGATCCCGAGACTACTCACACACTCTATGATGGATGATGGATGATGGTGGTGGATGATGGTGTGTGGTGGTGGTGGAGTGTGGGTGAAGTGTGAGAGAGGTGGTTTGCCAAGGGATGGTTTGCAAATGAGCCAAGCACCCCTATTTATAGCCTGCACAGAAGCCCGGACACGGCCCCGTGTCCACCCATCTTCTCTTTCTTCATTAAATACAGTTTGTCTGCATTAGTTGACCACGCCCCCGTGTCCGCTGGGCACGACCCCGTGTGCAGAAGCGTATCTGTACTATCAAGATTTCCTCAGATTATGCGAATCTTAGAGTTGACCACGACCCCGTGTCCGCTGGGCACGCCCCCGTGGTGGGTGATAGAAGCTTCTACAACTTTGTCTTTTCTGCAGACACTTGTGCACGCCCCCATGCTCACTGAGCACGGGGCGTGTTCAACCTTTTGTTCTCTTGTTTTGCTTGGGAAGATGCTATTGAGGGGTCGGTGTCACACCCCGACCACGTAAAACAACAAACCGTGGCGGAATCGTCGGGGAGTGTTGTAACAGAATCATCGTTTCACAACCATGGTAATTAAAAGTTTTGTTTTATTGATTCATTTAATAAATTACATTGTCTTAATACCAAACAAACAAATTAAACATCGTCTATTATCGTTATTAAGTCACTAAGGCCTCATCCAGATCCTATGTGACTCATGCATCCTAGCAAGCGATATCACGCAAGACCACCTGAAACATATGTAAAAACAAAGTCAGCAAAGAAATACTGGTGAGCACATAGGTTTTGTGAGAGTTTCAGATTCATGGCTCGTTTGTATGTTGTTGTACCTTATTAGACTACAAGAGTCAAAAGTACAAACCTCGTTTTGAAAAGTGTATTGCAACATAATTAACCAACTCAAATCAAGATGGTTATAGTTTATAAAATCTCGTAGCCATGATTCTTAACCCCAAAACATTTGTTTTAGTAAACCAATCTCGTAAAACATCTCGTAAAAACTTGTTAATAAAACTTGTATGGTTTATATCATTTCGAAAACCTCGTTGTGTGACATCGTTTCAAAATCGTTTCTCAAGTGAACTAAATAATGACACGGAATATAGTATGATAAAAGCACTTATATATAAGATGTACCAACGGCGTATCTACCATGCTTTTATCATGACACGGAATATAGTATGATAAAAGCACCAATCGTTTAATCAAGTCATTTATCTCGTTTAAGTCGTTTCAAATCGTTTAACTCGTTTCCAAATCGTATTCGTTTTAATTGTGAAAATACTTTTGGTCGTCTCGCTAATAACATTCAAACCTTCGTGACTCGACTATCTCGTTTCTCGTATTAACAAACCACCAAAGGGTAAGTTAACAATCATCAGATTCGGTCGTTACCTACATAACCCCCACACATAACCATGGGTGTAGTCTGATAACGGGATTTGTCAGATCCTATGGTACCATAACCTAGTACTGGTCGGCTTGATCAATTCTAATGAATGTCATTCGTTATGTAAATACATCCAACAAGTTTGTTCACATTATCGAAATCGTTGTTAGTTTAATATAAACCATGTTAATCGTTTTTGAAAACATTGTTAAAATATCGAGATCGTTTTAATACATATGAATCACCCCAAAACAATTGAAAACAGTAAAATAGGGGAACTATGTACTCACGTTGAATAGAAGGGTATCCTTGATCTAAAGAACTTAGCGAAGCTCAGGCAAACCAAGGAAATTCAAGTAGTACCTAGTAATCAGATCACTAGTAAATAAATCGTCACCTAAATCAGAGGATAGGATAGAATGAGGTCTTGTAAACCAAATGAGTGTTGGAACTCATGTGATATGGTTTAACAAAGTCTACATTCTAAATCGGAACCTAACCTAAGTGCTTTCGACCCGTTACGACCCATTTAGGTAACTTATGCTACTTTAACGCGTCGTGCGCGCAAAAGCGCGTTCGAGACGTCTAACTAGTCCTATGACAAGTATTATATGCCTAAACATGTTTAATTATGTTGCATAATCAGTTAAGTGACAAACATTTAGGTTACATATGCTTAAAATCCAATTATGCATGAAAAGGGCATTTTGGTCATTTACCTAAGGCATATAAACTACTTATCATATAACTACTTAAACTATGTGACCATAAGGTATAACCTCGGAAGGTTATTCCCTATGCAACTATGGTCACTATTCATGCTTGGTCAGATCCTAATGATCGACCAAACGGGTCGAGTTTGAAAGTCTAAGCGGTGGTTTAGACCGCTTGACTTACGACTCTAAACAAGCACTAAACTAAAAGTGACGAGCTAAGCATGTTAAAACATGCTTAACTAAGTTATAAAACAAGTTTTGATATCAAAACAAAGTGTTTTGATACCTAAGAGTAGTTTGGTTGCAAAATACGCTTAAATGCGCATTTTGACCGAAACTACGACTCGTCACTACGCCTAGTCAACGTGGTAATCAGTAGGTATAGTCACTAAGGACTATAACCATCGTGATTACGCTCACGTTGCGAAGTTCAAACGAACTTCTCGTTGACCAACTCGTGGTCAAAGCTGAAAGTCAAACACTGTTTGAATTTCAAGCTAGGAAAGCAATAAAAGAATGAAGGAAGCTTACAAAGGGTCCTTGCTAGAACTTGATCTTATTATTCTCAGGTATGAAGTTATGAAACCTCAACTTAGAGAATTTAGATCAGGTGTGAGTTGCAACAAATGAAGAGCATTGCTATTTATACTTGTTGGAGGTTCATAAGATCAATCCATGTGTTTATATGGTTACCAAGCATTAAATCCTAGCCATACAAGTGTTAGAGGCCAACTAATTTTCTTGGGGAGGTGCTAACTTGGCTACCACACAAAGAAATTACAAGAATGACCCCTGAACTTCAATCTGCTGCACAAAAAATGGGATTTCTGTCCAGATCAGGCCATGGCGTCACGCCACGGCAGAGCCCTGTGGTGGTGGTGCAGCGCCACCATGTGCCAGTTCCTAAAAAGTTTGCCAAAATGGCAGAAATGGTCCCTGCACATGTTTAAGGCCTGTTTTGATGCGTTTAAACCCTGTTAACCCATTTTCAAGGCTCAACAAGGTCGTCAAAGTGTAGGGGACCTGAAATATGCTCCGAAATATCACGGATGTTGGTTTTTTTGGTCGTACGGTCACGTTGTTCGGTTACTTACGACGAAACTCGAACGGACGTGAAAACGATCCAAATTAAGCGAAGAATGATATTTTTGTATGCCGATCACTAAAATAAAAATATTTTAGTGTCTACTAAAATTTTGGGTGTCCAGATGTGGTCAGAACGTAAGATATGCGCGAAAATGCAAACTTACGCCGTTTTTGACACTTTTAGTCCCTGTAAGATCAAATAAGCATGTTTTCGCACACCGAACCCCTCAAAGCTTATTTCTAAGCTATGTTTAGGTTATTTATGGTATGTTTAGCTTATGATAAAGTTCCGGACTGTTCGATACCATACGAATCAGTATAGTTTCGCAGTTTGACACAAATAGACCCTGCGATCGAATAGACTTATTTTCAACACACCAAACCCATCAAAACTTATTTCTAAGTTATGTAAAGGTTATTTAAGGTATGTTAAGCCTATGTCACTATTACGGAGTGTTTGTCGCATTAAACTGACTGCGTTTACGCACCAGTTTGCGTATAACCTTCCAGAAAGCGATTTAAAGCTTGAAATCGGAATCGAATCAAATCGTAAAATCATCAAACACAAATACACACATAATAACACCAAAACAAATTGATTTATTAATAATTAACATTGTTTTACATTGTACATCGATTACAGAGCACAGTTGTCACAGTCTCCCCTACTTTAGGAAATTTCTTCCAGAAATTTTAACTAGAGGAAACTTGTGACAACAATTGCGGATATTTCACCTTCATTTGGTCCTCACGTTCCCAAGTAAACTCTGGGCCACGTTTGGATTCCTAGCGAATCTTGACCAATCGAAACCGTTTGTTCTTTAACTGTTTGACTGCACGGTCTACTATTTCCACAGGTTTCTCGACAAAGTGCATCGTTTCATCGATTTGGATTTCGTCGAGTGGAATGTTAAGATCAGCGTCAGCTAAACACTTTCGCAAGTTGGACACGTGAAAATTCGGATGAATATTTCCAAGCTCTGGAGGTAGCTCTAGTCGATAGGCAACCTTTCCAACCCTATCAACAATCTTAAATGGTCCAACATATCGTGGTGCAAGTTTTCCTTTCTTTCCAAATCTCACCACTCCCTTCCAAGGTGACACCTTGAGTAGGACATGGTCTCCGACTTGAAATTCCAAAGGCTTGCGTCGCATATCCGCGTAACTCTTTTGACGACTTCTAGCTGTCACAAGATTATCGCGAATTTTCTTGATTTTGTCTGTTGTTTCCAGAATGAGCTCAGTTCCAGTAAGCTGAGCTTCACCGATCTCATTCCAACAGATAGGTGAACGACATTTTCGACCGTATAGAGCTTCGAATGGTGCCATATTAATGCTAGCATGATAACTGTTGTTGTAAGGGAACTCGATCAATGGAAGATGAGAGTCCCAATTTCCACCAAAGTCTATCACGCATGCTCTAAGCATATCCTCCAAAGTTTGAATCGTCCTCTCGGATTGTCCATCTGTTTAGGGATGATAAGCTATGCTTAGATTTAGTTGGGTTTCCATAGAAGATTGCATGGTCTTCCAAAAATGAGATGAAAATCGAGCATCACGATCAGAAATGATGTCCAAAGGAACACCATGTCGTGATACAATCTCATCAACATAAATCTTGGCAAGTTTATCAGCAGATAGATCCTCGTGAATCGGAATAAAATGAGCTGACTTCGTTAATCGATCGATAACAACCCAAATAGCATCGTGACCTTTAGATGTACGTGGTAACTTAGTGATGAGATCCATTGCAATGTTCTCCCACTTCCATACCGGTATCTCTGGTTGTACAAGCAAGCCAGAAGGTCGTTGATGTTCAGCCTTGACTTTGAGACAAGTTAGGCATTTCGACACATACAAGGCAACATCCTTCTTCATACCAGACCACTAGTACTGAGTACGAAGATCCTTGTACATTTTATCAGCACAAGGATGGATAGAATATCGAGACTTATGAGATTCGTCCATCACTAAAGTGCGGAGATCGTCTTGTTTCAGGATCCACAAACGATCCTTGAAATAGAGTAACCCATCGTCTTTCGCTTCGAGCTTAAGCTCAAGCTGATGTGGTAATTCCTTACCCATCAGATTTTGTGAAACACAAAATTGCTGAGCTTGAGAGACAAGAGTTTGAAGATCAGATTGAGTTCAAACAAAATGAAGCTTGACTCGCTCCTTTCGACTAAGCGCATCGGCTACGAAATTCGCCTTACCAGGTTGGTAGCGAATCTCGCAATCGTAATCGTTTATGACTTCAACCCATCGTCGTTGCCTCATGTTCAACTCCTTCTGATTCAGAATATGCTGGAGACTTTTGTGGTCTGTGAAAACCACACACTTCGTGCCATAGAGGTAGTGTCTCCAGATTTTTAGGGCAAAAACCATAGCACCTAACTCAAGATCATGAGTGGTGTAGTTCTTCTCGTGAACTTTCAATTGTCTAGACGCATATGCTATAACTTTACCTCGTTGCATAAGAACACAACCAAGGCCCAAATTAGATGCGTCACAGTAGACAACAAAATCTTCGTTTCCCTCGGCCAGAGATAGAACAGGAGCATCACATAGCTTTTGTTTCAGGGTTTGAAACGCTTCTTCTTGTTTGGGTCCCCACTCAAAAGGCTTATTCTTTTGAGTCAAAGTAGTGAGTGGAACTGCAATCTTCGAGAAGTTTGAAATAAAACGACGATAATATCCAGCAAGACCAAGAAAAGATCGAATCTCGGTAGGTGTCGTCGGTGTATTCCAATCCTTAATAGCAGCTATTTTGGATGGATCCACATGAATACCCTGCTCATTGACTATATGTCCCAAAAATTGAACTTCTTTAAGCTAAAATTCACACTTGGAGAATTTAGCAAAAAGTTGTTCCTTCTTCAGGAGTTCCAAAGTCAAACGAAGGTGTTTCTCGTGATCGGCTCGAGACTTCAAATAAATGAGAATATCGTCGATGAAGACAATGATGAACTTGTCTAAATAAGGTTTACAGACCCTATTCATTAAGTCCATGAAGATAGTTGGGGCATTCGTCAAACCAAAAGGCATGACAGTGAACTCGTAGTGCCCATATCTCGTGCGGAAAGCAGTTTTGGGAATATCTTCTTCGAGTACAAGAAGCTGATGATACCCAGAACGCAGATCGATCTTGGAAAAATAGGTAGCACCTTGCAGCTGATCAAAGAGATCATCGATTCGAGGTAGGGGATATTGATTCTTGATAGTAAGCTTATTAAGCTCATGATAATTGATACACATTCGAAAAGATCCATCTTTCTTTTTCACAAAGAGGACAGGAGCGCCCCAAGGTGAATAACTCGGTCAGATGAATCCTTTATCAGATAACTCTTGAAGTTGTTTCAATAATTCTCGCATCTCAGACGATGCAAGACGATAAGGTGCTTTCGCAATCGGGTTGGCATTGGGTACAAGGTCAATATGAAACTCGACTTGATGAACTGGAGGCAAACCAGGCAGTTCATCAGGAAACACCTCTGGATAATCCCGAACAATCGGAATATCCTGAATACTCTTGCTCTTGCCTTTCTCCTCGGTGACATATGCCAGGAAGGCAACATATCCTTTTCATAAGTAACTCTGGGCTTTCGTACACGACATGAGTTTCAATCCACCAGATGGTTTCTCGCCACGAACTTCCAGAAAATCGCCAGACGAAAGAGGAATACGAATGATCTTATCGAAACAAATCACCTCAGCATGATGTCTGGTTAACCAATCCATCCCCACGATAATATCGAAGCTCCCAAGTTGCATTGGCGTGAGGTCAATAGGAAAATGATGGTTATCGAGGTTCAATTGACAATCGCGAATAATAGAATCGAGTACAAGGGGTTTACCAGTAGAAACTTCGACAGATAATGGTTTCCTCAGTTTAGTTCTAGGTATCGCAAGTAAAGGCTCAAAAGATAACGAAACAAAACTCCTATCGGCAGCAAAATCGAAAAGAATAGATGCAAGTTGATTGTTAACAAGGAACGTACCGTTAACAACCTCGTTATCAGCTCGAGCCTCGTTTGCATTCAGATTGAATGCTCGTCCACGAGCGGGATTCACATTCGCGATTGCGTTCGGATTCGGATTTGCATTTACCAACCTCGGGCAGTTGTTGCGGAAATGGACCATTTCTCCGCAATTAAAACACGAACCAGGTGGGAATCTCGCAGCATTCCCTTGAACTTATGCTGGAACCTGAGCAGCCTGATTTTGGCCCAGACGACAAATGTTGGCCAAATGCCCAAGTCTACCACACGTAGTGCACTGTTTACAGGCCTGCTGGGCAACATGGTGACCAATGCATCGAGCACAGTGTGGTGCAGTACCAGCATATTGCTTCTTTGCAGGAGTTAAGGCTGGTGGGTTCTAAGGGTTCTGGTTGGTGAAAGCAAAGTTCTGGGAAGCCTTGCGCTTCCGTGACCTTTTTGAAGACTCACCATGCTTCTTACCCTTATCCTTACCCTTACCCTTGTCTTGTGCAGAATCAGCTGACTTCTTCTTATCACCCTTACGGGTCAATTTACCCTTTCTGACCTGAGACTCGGTCAGAGTAGCAGACAACTCGATCGCTTGGCAAACAGTAGTAGGATTACTACCCGTCACAATGTCCTGCACAGAAACGGGTAAACCATCGATATACCTCTCAATTGCCTTCTCTAACGGGGTAACCATCGTAGGACACAACAAACTGAGCTCCTCAAATCGATCCGTATAAGCACGGTGTTCTCCCCCGTCTTGTTTCAAATCATCGAATTCTCCTTCTAAAGCTCGAATCTCGTGACGGGGACAGAACTATCTCATCATGAGAGCTCGGAGCACTTCCCATGTTTGTGCCATCGCCACATCGGCACCCCTATCACGCATCACTCCGTTCCACCATGTAAGAGCACGCTTCTCGAACACACTAGATGCAAACTCAACCTTACGCTCATTCGGACATTGCACATGTGTGAATGTGCTTTCCAAACTTTCGAACCACTGAAGGAGCGCAGTTGCTCCTTGCGACCCAGAAAACTTCAACGGCTTAGCAGAATTAAAATTCTTGAAACTACATTGTGCATTATTGTTGTTATTATTGTTGTTGTATAACTCGTGGATCTGGGTTACTACGCCAGGAAGCGCTGCAGCCATTTGTTGAGCAACAAGGGCTGCGACTTCTTCAGCAGTAAAAGGTTGAGTATCACGTTGGGGAGGCATTGTTTAACAAGGAAACATGAGAAACGAGTGAGGTTGACAATTGGGAAAAAAAAACAAAAGAGGTATTGAAAACATCGACAAAACACAAGGAAGGTGATCATTCGTTTGTTACCTCGTATAAACAAATGACACGCAGTGACTAATCAAAGTAAATGGGTCAATATAATGTATCACTGAAGACATGCTCGCCTATAAGTGAATACTCACCCCAAGAGTTCCCAGGTAAGAGTGACTGGTCCGATACTGCGGATTTGTACGAACACTCTAGCCTTAGACATAAAACTCAGGGTACAGGCATTCACTCTTCCAGTTTGCACGTGTTCACATTATTTAGACCCAAACTTTGACGAGATTTTGAAAACTCAGAGGGTTCAAAACCTTATAACAGAGGGTTCAAAACCTAGTAATCAATCATCCTAGAACAGATGATTAATTTTCAAAGCGGATTTGTTATTGTGTTCTCGTTGTGGTTATGGGAATTATGGGGCTCGTTTTCAGACTGAGGCCCAAAGGAGTTTTTGAAAGAAGGGGAGGAGCTTAGCGAAACTGAGCGCCTTGCGGGTTCAATATAGGTCCTCCAGTTATCTTGAGGACTCCGGCTAAGGGAATCTGACGGTGTTCGCTGGTGCGAAGGCCCGGCCTCATGATCATTCGGGGCGATGAGTGGCCCCTTGCCTCTTCCTCTCCCTCTCATTCTTGGTGGCATCTTGTTCAACCTGTCAAAACAAACAAAGGATATAACAAGAAAATATAAAAGACAAAGTTAGAAATAAAACAAATTGGGATTAATCCTACGTTCTTTGTCTAGACTCGGAAGTCGAGGAATGTGCAAACTGTGTCATTGAGATTAAACACAAAAGGCTAGTGTTTAATTCACTCAATGTTGGCTCTGATACCAACCTGTCACACCCCGATATTTCCACGTATTACCGGTGGGTCCGGTGGGGAGTATCGTGACGTAGTTGATATCATCATATTCAAACAACACAATTTTAAATGCATAGCGGAAGCAAAAGATAGATTTATTTCAACCGAATAAATTGTAATATCAAAGTATCACAAAATAGTTGAAAAAGATCCACAGGCGGATCAAATAAAAAGGAAACATAGTTCATCATATTTAAAATACATCCAAGCTTGCGAGACTCTTATTGATGCTAAGGAGAGGCCAGCCTATTTCGAGTAGTACCTGCACTTAACCTTTTTGGGAAAATACGTCAGTTTACACTGGTAAATACAATTAACTGACTCATTTTGAAAAGGTTTAGAAAAATTGATTTGAATGCACAAGGCACAAAACATTTTATAACTTGGGATTATTATTTATATATAAACTTGTAAAAGAATTACATGTTTCTTATACGTTCAGTAGCCCGGATTGACACCGGGTCAAAGATTAATAGACACACCACATGATATAGTCCCACGGCGAGTTATTCCCGAAACCGGCGGTTATACCTTATTATTTATATATGCACTGTCGGGTGTACGCCTACACCCCGTGCTTAGGTCGTGGCCATTTCTTAAAATGATGCCAAGGATATCCGGGACATGGTCATTAACCCCCCAAAGGCTTTAAGCAAACAAAACAATTTAAACGGGTCATATCAATAAATTAACCTTCATACGATCAAAAATTCAATGCCCGACCAAGCGGTATTTTATATACCGTACCCCAAGCCCGTATAGGGAAAATAAGTTAAAAGTATTTACCTGAGCAAATAAAATTCACAAAAGGCAAGTGCAAGTAGCTTTTACCGGGTCTCCTAATCTGGAACAAAGGTTTTTAATAACCTATTAGATTCCTAACGGGTCTTTAATTAAGCCTAGACTTAGACCGGTTAGTTTTAAAAGAAGATACGGTTTAAACGCACGATTAAGCGAAGACCGGAATAGAATGTGATTTAGACCCGACAAGTTTAGAGACTTATGTAATATGGGTAAACTAAACACATTCTGGATTTTGAGACAAAAATGATAAAGTTTGACCCGTTTCGGCTAATTTATGCAAACTAGTTACATAAACTGCACCGAACGCGAATAATGCGTAACGGGTAACAAAATGATTCATGAATAGGTTTCCTAGGTTAATATGCCTTACATATGATGTGACATCAGAAAGATATCTTCTATTATGCCCAAAATGGATTTAAACACAAACTATGCCCCGTAGGGGTATTTTGGTCATTTAAAAGGTGATAAAAGAGATTTAACATGATTCTGAGTTTCAGGTCTGATATAAATAGTATATACACTTAAATTAATAGGTAATATCAGTAGGGTATTACATATATGTGAAATTTACCATTTATAACTAAACTATGCACCGTAGGGGCATTTTAGTAATTTCACATAAGCATAAAAGGTCAAATCAGGAAATCTGAGTTTAAAACTTTTGCTAACTGTTAAAATATAAAAATCTACTGAAAATATCAGTAGGCATCAAACCTGATATGTCTAAAATAGTTTTAATACATACTATGCGTTAAAAACGCTTAAAAAGACGATTTTAAGCGATTTCCGGGTTTTTTTTAAAGAAAAGCTGATATTTTTATTTTTCCAGAAGGCTTAAAATATTATACTTATCATATTAGATCAGTAGAAAAAGGTTTGGTATCAAAAGGATTTGTAAAACTCATTTTATAGCCCAAAAGGGCAAAACCGACAATAACCGAATCAAGCTTAGAACTATATGTTATGCTTAGCCTAAAATTGAATAAAAATCTTCAAAAATCCCAAAATATTATTTTATATCAGTAGGTAAAAGTTTGGTATCAAAAATTGGGTTTAGATAGGCTTTATGCTAATTACGCCGTTTAATTAATAAAAAGCTTTCTAATTACGCTATTGAGCATAACTCTTAATCTAGACCTCCAATTGGTGTCAAATTTTAGGGACAAGTTTATAAATCAGTAACTAAGGTTTCTATTCTTTTACATTTTCAAAAATCACATTTTAAGGTCATATGGGCATAATAGTCAACATTTAAGCATTTAACGGAAACATGCATATGAATCGGATAACTAATGAACCAAGTTGTATAATCACAGAGGGTTATACTAACATGTAACCTGGTCCAAATAAAGCTCTAAGGCATTTCTAAAACATGCTACATTGGGTCAGAACTGAAAGTCAAAACAAAAGTCAAATTATGCGACTTTCGGTTCCGAACCGAGCCTAAACTGAAAATTGTCGGGTTGAACATGTTTAGACATGTTCTTACATTAATTACCAAGTTATATTAATGATAAAATAGGTTGCATGGATTCTAAATTGTTAATTATGCATTAATTTGAAAATAAGCTTTCTGTTGACTTTTTGTAATTAGCTTTGACCCGACAATTGACCTAGTTAGAGTTGGAATCAGAGGGTGCCCTTTTAAGGGTTTATTGCCCACATAATTACCAACTCATAGGTACTTTCAATTTGAAATTTGACTGGACAAATTATGATTAAATACGAAGTCAAATCTTAATTACGACGGTTTGACTTTAAGCTAATTAAGTAAGCAAAATTGAATTAAGGAATGTTAAGGACACTTACAAAGGTCCTATGCTTGATTAGAAAGCCCTAGAAAACGTGGTTGCTGACCAGAGAGCTCCAGAAATAAGCTTGTGAAAGTTTGCAAGTGAATGTGTGAAGTGTTGCAACAAGGAGGTTGCTTATATATTGAATTTGATCTCATAGGATGATGCCAAACAACTCTATGCATGGATTCAGATCATCACAACTGTCCCTAGTGCATGAAAAACCGTTGGGGCAGCCCCTGGTATGCAAAACAAGAGTTTTAAGTCGGTTAACAGGCTTTAACAGGCAGCTGCAGGTGAATTCTGTCGCTGGCATGCTCACGTGGCCCGCGTAAGGGTCCCTAAGGGGCTTACGCGGCCGCTATGGCCCCCCAGAATCAGCCAAACAAGTTTCAAGTTTTGCATTTTAGGTCCCTGGTCCTTCCAAACGTGGTTTTAACTTTGTTTCTTGCATTTACAACCCTCTAGCTTGACTTTTAAGGGCTCCAAGACATAACCAAACACCGTTAAGTCCTCGGTTAACTTTGTGATCACCCGTAAAGCCTTAAATTTCAACGTGGACGCTTTTAACCCCTCGTATACGAATATTGTCATAACTTTCTCATACTTTATCGAAACCTCGTGAAATTTTTATCACTTATTCTAGTGAGCATAATTAATCATTACAAAGCTTCGGGTTTGCTAAAAGGTCACTCAGAGGTATACTTTAAACATGTTGACACATTTAACCCCTGTAGTTTGTTATTTCTCACTTTCTCTCACAATTAGCTTCGTATGATCCATGACTCATTCGTTTAAGGGTATAAACATCATGTAGGGTTATTTAAAGGTACATTTATCCATTGTTGACATTTTGAACCCTTTTATTCACATAGTTTCTTTGTTTGTCAACTTTAGTCCCTCTAAATCACTTCTTTACACGTTTAAAGTCCATGACACGTGTTGATATATTATTGATCATAAATTTACGAGGTGTTACATCCTCACCCCCTTAAAAGAAATCTCGACCTCGAGATTTACTGAAATAAATGAGGGTACTTTTCTTTCATTGTGGACTCTACCTCCCACATGTACTCGGGACCTCTACGGGCATTCCATTTGACCTTCACAATTGGCACTTGTTTCCTACGAAGCTTCTTAACCTGCCGATCCTCGATTAACAAGGGTTTTTCAACAAACTTTAAGCTCTCATCTATGTGCACATCCTTATGTGACATGACTAGTGATTCATCAGCTAGACATTTCTTCAGATTGCAGATGTGGAATACATTATGAATACTACTGAGCTCTTCAGGCAAGTTTAACTTATAAGCCACTGATCCGAAACATTCGATGATCTCGAATGGTCCTATGTACCTTGGGCTTAATTTGCCTTTCTTACCAAAACGCATTACCCCTTTCCAGGGTGATACCTTTAGTAGCACTTTGTCACCAACCTCGAACTTGAGAGGTTTACGCCTTAAATATGCGTAGCTTTTCTGCCTATCCCTGGCAGCTTTGAGACGATCTCGTATCAAAACAATCTTGTATGTCGTCTCCAGGACTATATCAGGTCCTGTTAGTTGGACATCTCCAACTTCTGCCCAGCAAACGGGCGTTCTGCACTTTCTTCCATATAAAGCTTCAAATGGTGCAGCTTGAATACTGGAATGATAACTATTATTATATGAAAATTCGATCAATGGAAGATGTTCGTCCCAACTTCCACCTAGGTCAATAACACAAGCCCTTAACATATCTTCCAGCGTTTGAATTGTACACTCACTCTGACCATCTGTTTGAGGATGATATGTTATGATGAAGTTCAATCGAGTGCCTAGTGATTGTTGAAAACTTTTCCAGAAGTGCGATGTATACCTTGTATCCCTATCAGAAATGATAGACACTGGCACTCCATGGAGAGATACAATCTCATCTACGTATAGCTGAGCTAACTTATCTGAGCTATGTGTTTCCTTAATAGGTAGGAAGTGAGCTGACTTAGTCAGTCTATCCACTATCACCCAAATAGTATCATTCCCTTTCTTCGTCTTTGGCAACTTGGTGATAAAATCCATAGTCACCATTTCCCACTTCCAGGTGGGAAGTTCAGGTTGTTGTAGCAAACCTGACGGCTTTTGGTGTTCGGATTTAACTTGCGCGCACGTCAAACATTTGGCTACATAGGTAGCTATAGACTTCTTTAAACCTATCCACAAAAAATTTGCCTTCAGATCCTGGTACATCTTATCAGCTCCAGGATGAACGGAGTACTTAGAACTGTGGGCTTCCTGGAGGATCACATCCCTAAGTCCTCCATAAATGGGAACCCATATTCGTCCATTTAATCTCAGGATTCCATCTTTGCCATAGGATAACTGTTCAGCAGTTACTCCTAGCTTCTCATCAGTATAGTTAGCTTCTAGTACAACTTCTTTCTGTGTAGCTAACAACCTTTCATTCAAACTATTCTTTAATTCAATGCTCTTGGCATTGATTCTTATGGGCTTCACCCTTTCTTTTCTACTTAAGGCATCGGCAACCACATTTGCCTTGCCTGGATGGTATCGTATTTCACAGTCATAATCATTCAAAGTTTCCATCCATCGTCGTTGCCTCATGTTCAAATCCTTCTGATTGAACAAATGTTGAAGGCTTTTGTGATCAGAATAGATCACGCACTTGGTACCATACAAGTAATGCCTCCACAGTTTTAGTGCAAATACAACGGCACCCAACTCCAAGTCATGGGTGTTGTAGTTCTTCTCGTGCACCTTTAACTGTCGAGAAGCGTAGGCAATAAATTTGCCTTTCTGCATAAGCACACATCCCATACCTGTGTGCGATGCATCACAATAAACCACAAACTCTTCGATTCCTTCAGGCAATGTCAACACTGGTGCATTGCTCAACTTCTGCTTAAGAATGTCAAAAGACTCTTGCTGATTAGGACCCCAATCAAACTTGATATTCTTGCGGGTTAGTGAAGTTAGGGGTGCAGCAATCCTTGAGAAGTTTTCGATAAATCGCCTATAGTATCTTGCCAAACCCAAAAAGCTACGAATTTCTGTGGGCGTCTTTGGCTCTTGCCAATTCATAACAGCTTCAACTTTAGCGGGATCCACTTGGATACCACGCTCACTAACTATATGTCCAAGAAACTGGACTTCGCGAAGCCAAAATTCACACTTTGAAAACTTGGCATAAAGCTTCTCCTGTTGAAGTAGTTCTAGAATACATCGAAGATGCTTCTCATGGTCGGCCTGATTCTTTGAATAAATCAGAATGTCATCAATGAAGACGATAACAAATTTGTCTAGGTATGGCTTGCAGACACGGTTCATGAGATCTATGAACGCTGCTGGTGCATTAGTGAGCCCAAAAGGCATCACTAAGAACTCATAGTGACCATAACGAGTCCTAAATGCAGTCTTGTGTACATCTTCATTTTTAACCTTCAGTTGATGATAGCCTGATCTTAAATCGATCTTGGAGAAATAACTCGCCCCTTGAAGTTGATCGAACAAATCGTCGATCCTGGGAAATGGATATCTATTCTTGATAGTGACTTTGTTAAGCTCGCGATAATCGATGCATAGTCGCATCGATCCATCCTTCTTCTTCACAAACAGGATTGGTGCTCCCCAAGGAGATGAACTAGGACGAATGAAACCTTTTGCCAACAAATCATCTAACTGAGTCCTTAACTCTTTCATCTCTGTTGGTGCCAACCTGTAAGGTGCCCTTGCAACAGGTGCTGCTCCTGGAATAATGTCAATTCTGAATTCTACTTGCCTATCTGGTGGCAAACCAGGTAGTTCTTCAGGGAATAATTCGGGATATGAAGAAATGACGGGGATATCTTCAATCTTAGGCTTTGGCTCATCAATAGTCACCTGAGCCATGTAAATGACACAACCGTTCTTCATACACCTTGATGCCTTAAGCATAGACACTTGCTTAGGCAATCCATACTGGGTATCTCCCTGAATGGTAAGTGGCTCACCAGACGGAGTCTTGATCACCACTTGTTTCTTGTTGCAAACAATCTGGGCCTTGATCAAAGGAAGTAAGGACAATGGAAAAGAGTGGTTCCTAATGGATATGAAACATCCATCTAACACGGTTGATGCGGTTTCTATGGTGCCATCGGCTAATTCAACCTCATATTTTATGCTTAGGGTTCTAACAGGTAGGTTTAACAACTTACAAAACTTATCATCAACAAATGACTTATCTGCTCCAGAATCAAATAACACTCTTGCATAAACATCATTAATAAGGAAGGTACCTGTTATCACATTATCATTCTGGATCGCCTCTTGTGCATTCATCTGGAAGACCCTAGCATTGGTCTTCTTCCCATCCTCAGCCTTCTTAGCAAACTTTGGGCAGTTGGACTTGATATGCCCTTTTTCATTGCAGTTATAGCACGTCACATCCTTGATTTTCTTACATTCCAATGTCTTGTGCTCAGAAGATTTACAAATCCCATAAGGCCTTGGCTGCGATTAGGATTTTGAATCGTATCTGCACCTCCCGAAATGGTGCTTCTTATAGATTTTACACTTGGGCTTATCGTCCGACTGATGACCATCCTTTTTAGTTCCAGAACTCTTTTTGTGGTCATTGTTTCCTTTATGCTTCTTGTCTGACCGTCGTGACTTGTCATACTCACGCTTTCTCTTCTCAGCATCGGTGTTTCTAAGTGATCTTTGCCTGACCGCGTCCAAAGTAAGAGACAATGATATATCAGCTGCAGACCTAAAAGTAGCCGGTCTGGAGGCCTTCACACTGGCCTTGATTTATGGGGCTAAACCCCCAATGAAACGAGCTCTCCTTTTGGGTTTCGGTGTCACGAGATACGGAACCAGTCTTGACATAGTGTTGAAGCTCGTAAGGCAGGCTTGACGATCCAGATTTTTCATAACCAAAGACAAGAAATCAGATTCAATCTTTTCAACCTCATGCTGAGGGCAGTAGTTTTCCTTAATCAACGTCACGGACTGATTCCAAGACAGATTGTACAATGGGATCTTCCCAGTGGCCTGAATCAAAGACCTCCACCACGCTAGTGCCTCGCCTTTGAATGACTGAGATACAAACTTTACCACATCCTTATCAGCGCAACCACTAATATCTACCACAGTGACCATCTCGTCTAACCATGACATGCAATCAACTGCCCCTTTCTCCCCAGTGAAATCCCTGGGTTTGCAGGAGACGAAGTATTTATAAGTGCAACACGTGGTTCTTGATTTAACACAACTCTCTTAGATGGAACACTCCTCTGATTTGATGAGTGATGAGAATCACTTTTGTGAGCGGTATGAGTTCTAGAGGGTGGTTTAGAGTGTGGTACTGACTGAGTCCTGACCTGGGTACCACTGGATTCTCTGAACTGTCTACCCAGCGCTCGCGTAATAGCATTATCTATCAATGCCTGTAATTCTGCTCCTGCTATGTTAACTCTGGAAGTGTCATGATTATCTCTGGGGTGGCTGTTGGCTTCATCAGACCCGGCCATATAGCTTGATAGCTACATAAGATAAATGATTTTAATTTACTCAGAGGTCTATAACAGTTTTATCATTCTAGATGACTTATTAATCATGGTATTTAAGAAACCATTTCGATTAATTTGTTAGGCATATATATATTCAGGATTTTTCATTATAAAAATCCTTAGTTATAATTAAAATATTTTAATGGCAAAAAGGCCTAGTCATATGGACGGTTTTAAATTTTTAATCGTGATCTTATAGGATCAAGGTATTGAGGTTCTAATTGTAATTCATTACCTCTTCTTAACAAGGGGTCGAAGACCACGACTTTCTTTTGTCTAATATGACAATGAATATAGCCCGTAGGCATTACATACCTATTGGATGTTTAATATAATAAAAGAAAATGGAAGAATCCAATGTAAGGATGACTTATGTGATTTTATCGAATCACATTTTGCCAGGAATGTTAACATGTTTTACAGATGTTAACGAGGATTTGAATCTTTTAAATAGGTTTTACCATTTTTCGCATATTTAGAATGACATGTAGCTAGGTTTTACCTTTAAGATTCTTATTATTTTATTAAAATGGTAGGTCTTATAAAAGGAATGTTATTTTTCATTTATTTTACATATTTTATGTTTATGCATATAACTTAGCACAAATGAAAATTTAAATTAAACCATTCCACTACCAAAATTAAACAAGTACAGGTTTGCCCTAAACGGGACTTCTACAGAAACAACATGCCCGCGCAGGGGCTTAAACCAAAATAACATACCCACGTAGGGGTTAACAGAAAGACATGCCCACGCAGGGGCAGAATATAGAAACAAATGTCCACGCAGGGACATGATTACAACATTAAAAACAAACAAACAAATAAAGGATTTAATGATCCTTCTTGCTCTTTCCCTTGATTAAGCTCGCCAGACCCATGAAAATTCATCGGTTTTGCCTATGCCCTTCCCGAACCTCCTGCTGCACCTGACTCAACCTTTGAAGAACCTCCTAATGCTGTGGTGGCGATATTACTGGCAGCTGCGGGGGTTGCTGATACTGCGGAGGTTGAGGAGGTGGAGGTTGTTGATACCTATATGGTGGGTACCCATAGGGTGAATATCCAGCTTGGTATGGGACTCCAAAGGGCCCCTCGGGATGGAGAGCATTGTAATCCCACGCTGCCTGGTACGGGTCAACATTAGCGTAGTTGTAGTTGGTGTGGGCCGGCTGCTCAAAGGGATTATACGCCGCCGCACCGGTATATCTAGGTATAGTGTAACAACTCTCATCAAAAGTCTTAATTATTATTTTATTTAGTCCAATAGGAAACCCTAATTAAGACACCCAAGTGATTCTGCACAAACCCTAAAATTTTCAGAACAATCAGAATCAGGATCAGGGCCCCTTAAACTCAGGGGGGATATTTCCTATTTACGATTATCCATA
The DNA here is from genome assembly GCA_030545235.1 of Helianthus tuberosus. Classification (NCBI taxonomy): domain Eukaryota; kingdom Viridiplantae; phylum Streptophyta; class Magnoliopsida; order Asterales; family Asteraceae; genus Helianthus; species Helianthus tuberosus. The sequence continues at coordinate 124,456,602 of CM060369.1, read as the reverse complement.
TAAAATGCTGTCAAATTCGAATTTTAAAGTTTCGTCAACTCAGCTAAGCTAGTTAGGGACGTGGCTACCCTATGGTAGGTGGTGATCCGTCGCGCCACGCGACGCCCAAGGTGGTACCCCTCGCGTCACTCGAGGGGGTCAAAATTTCAGTATAAATAGATGGGTTTGGGACTTGAATTTTGGCACTTGAACGACGTAAAAATTCGTTATATACACCGAGTTATAGTCTGTTTACTATAAAACACACACGAATCACGAAGTGCTGCCACAATACAGGGTAATAACTCGATCGATGCTACGATTCAATGTCCGATCGATTAAACTATCCAATGGATGTTTAAGTGCTGCCCACATTAGGGTTTATGCTTTGTCATTAGTCGTTAATTCGATGGATGTTTAAGTATCGCACTTTGTCATTCGTTGTGAAGGTTTAATCTCGTGAGTTATCGTAAATGCTGTATTAGTTACTAACCTAGTTGTGTGCATTGTTATTTAAACTAGGTTATCAAGGCTAATCAGTAGGCTAAGCTCTGTTCATATTCAATCTGCAATGTGAGTCATTCTCTTTTTATCAAATTTGATTTCAAAAGCATGTTTACTTTCAAAGTTATAATTACAGGGATTAAGTCTTTGTGGTCACCAAATTACATCCTGTATATGGGGTTTTGTATACATTACTTGCTTCCCGTCACCATTGGACAACGAGTTAGCCAATGGGTGATCTGACCATAGTCACAGAAACGAGTCGAGTGACAAATACTGTGGGTAGTTGGTTGATATATGGAAACATTGTAATCGCTCTTAATACTGTAAATTATAACAAACGTGTCGTTTTATTAAAAAGAATGATTCACCAGTATTTCCCGCTGACAAAACCTTTTTTAAACATGTTTCAGGTGATCTGTTGTGATCCAGGAAAAAGTGCCGTGAAGCACTACAAGCTTAAGGAAGTGGCTCAATATAAAATAAAGAAACATGTTTTGTAAAATAAAGATTTCTCAGTGAAATCCTATGATTGTAAATTACCGGGGTTTTATCCCGAGTTGTGAAATAAAATAATCGGGAAATTACAGTTTTAAAAAGATCCTGAAGAAAACTTCCGCTGTTAATTCAATTAAATAAATACCACGGGATTTTCTGTCCCGCGGCTCCTGAAACGGGTCAAACCGGGTCGGGGGCCGTGACAGAAAAAGGTGGTATCAGAGCCACTGATTTAAGCCAATTAAGTATTTAGAAAATACTTAATTTTACTAATTGCTATTCTTGTGATTATGTGTTTTATTATTTGAATATTTGTGTACAATATGGGTAAGCAAAAGCTTTCAAACATCTATCTTAAATTAGATAGGTCATCAAACGAGAAGGGAAGTTCATCCCAAACCAAATCCTCAAATCACTCTGCAATTCCTGAAGAAGGAATATTTGTCCGTAAGGCATAATATGAGGAACCACTTTCTCCTAATAAAAGAAGTTTGATTATTAGGAAAGGTCAAGAGAAATTAAAGAAATTACAAACAAAAGAAAAGAGAGTTAATCGGAAAACCCAAGAACTAGGCAGTAACCCACCATGGGAAGACAAGTTAGATGAAAAATGGGCAGATCTTTATATGCTAGCCACCGTAGCAGTAAATGCAAATCTTTAATTAACTTGTTTCAGTTCTAGCACCCTTATCATTTACAAGCCAGAAACCTGATCCAGTAAATAAATAAATTTACAGTAAACCCTAATGTGTTTTAATTTCAGTTGTTCTTTATATTAAATTAGTCACACGGTATGCAATAATATTTTGTTATAAAATTTTAACTTAAGTAATTTGTGTATTTTGCATATGTGCTAAACAGCATGAATGACTTATCTGAAGCCCTTCAAAATCTAAATCTCTATCCGGTAAAAATAGAGGTTTCCATAGATTTCAATAGGTATATACCCGACATAGAAGAACCTATGGAATTCAATGCTCCACCTCCGGAGAAACCCAAGCCTAAGAAAAGGAGGAGATTTGTGGGATAGAGGCGTGTGCGCAGGAGGAAACCCGCAACCAGGAAAATTCCTAAAATAGAAAATCCCTTAGACAAAGGAAAGGGGATTGAAGTCAGGGAAGATTCTAGGCCACTGGAAATAGAATTTGGAGAAGGATCTAGGCAGGTGGAAATGGAGATTGGAGAAGGTTCTAGGCAAACCCAGAGGGGAATTGGGGAAAGCTCTAGACAGATTGAGGAGTTACCCTTTCAGGAGGAATTAGATCGTGCATTGGTGAGCTGTGATGTCGTCAGGCCTATTAATAATAATCTCTACCCTTATCCTGCTGAAACACAACTACCAATGAACTTGGAACCAGCAATCCCAGAACCTATAATCCACACCCAACCTCTAGGAATGGATGAATGGTGGACCAATGATTGGCAGTTCCAAAACCTTCTCAACAGTCCTTATTCATTTCTTCCTCAGTTCGACCCAGAACCTATACCAAACCCACCAATGAGCACTGAAAACTTAGCTGAACTCCGCCATTTTGGCGAGGAACTGGTGGATGCAGGAAATAGGATCAGGGAGGTAGGAGAACAGATCTCCTGGAAATACGACGAGAGGGAACGTCGTTACTGAAATACCAACTGACAAGGGGTAGAAGGGTTATGAAAATGTGGTTGTATAATAATAAAAGTAAACTATAATTTTAATAACCTAAAATAAGACTTTGTAAGATAAAGGTGTGTAATAATGCATAATATATATAAAAATGGAATCGAGAAATCGATAAGTTTTGGCTATATGTGTGTTGTGAACTTTGTATGATTGTTTTGTGTATAATTGTTATTTATTCGATACTAATAAATTAATTATCAGATGGAAAATGCTAATAATGAACCAATAAACGAGGTTAATCAATCTGAGCAACACCCGGAGGATCAATTTATGACTAGGCAAGATATAGAAAATATAGTTGCTCAAGGGATAGCCAATGCTATTCCAGCAATACTTGCTGCTGCTCAGAAACCTGCTGAACCTCAACAAATCATTCCTAGCAAACGCATTTCTGAAGATAACTTCAGTAATAGCATAAACGGAGGCGGTAATCATACTAATCAAGATAATGAACCCCGGCAGGCTCCGCTCCCTAAGAAAATGAAAGCTGCAACGCCTGGTTGCACTTACAAAGAATTTCTTGCTTGTAAACCCGCTGAATTTGCAGGCAATGAAGGAGCGACTGCGGCACTGCGTTGGTTAGAGAAAACCGAGGCAGTGATTACAATAAGTAAATGTGACAAAGATGACAAGGTCATGTACGCGTCAAATCTTTTCAAAGAAGGGGCGCTAGAATGGTGGAACACGGTGTTACAAGCAAAAGGAAGGATGATGGCATATGCCATGAACTGGGAAGAATTTAAGAGTCTTGTAGAAAGAAAATTCTGTCCCGAATATGAAAAAGATCAAATGGCGAATAAATTTCTAAATCATAGAATGATGGGTGTAGATTGTCGCGGTTATACTTCGACATTCTTTGAATATGCTAGAGTGGTACCAACACTGGCTTCGCCAGAACCGGTACTCATTTCTCGCTATATTTGGGGACTGATTGGCAAAATCCGTAACATCGTTAAAGCTGCGAGACCTCGTACTATTGACGATGCGGTAGAATTAGCTAACACCCTAACTGACGAACTAGTACGCACGAGAGATGAAAACAGGAAAAAGGAACTGGCTCAGAAAATTACCCAAGGATTTCGTACGGGTAATAACAGCAGTTTCAGGAAAAGAGGAACAGGGCAATCTTCAACTTCGCCGTTCTGCAAGAATTGCAAAAAGAAACATTATGGAAGATGTAATGTAATCTGCAACTTTTGCAAAGCCATAGGACATCGCGAAGAAGATTGCAGAAAGAAAACAAGAGTCTGCTATAACTGTGGAGAAACATGACATTTTAAGCCAGAATGCCCTAAATTGGTTAAACCAGCAGACAACAAAGCTAAACCAGCCAACGGAGCTACTAAGAAGAATGTTCGTGCATTCCAATTAACTACTCAGGAGGCAGAACTAATTCCAGATGTGATAGCTGGTACGTTCTTAGTTCATAACGTGTATGCAAAAGTATTATTTGACTCTGGTGCAAACCAAAGTTTTATAAATACTTCATTCTGCCAAGCTCTTAACTTACCTTTAACCCAACTTAGACAAATCTTTACAGTCGAAACGGCAGACGAAAATTCTGTCAAAATAGATAAGGTTTTGCAAAAGGAAAATATAGAACTTTTAGGTCATAAATTTCATGCAAACCTATTGCCAATGAATTTAACTGGATTCGATGTCATATTAGGAATGGATTGGTTAGTAGCCAACCATGCTCGAATCCTTTGTGATAAAAATTCTGTAGAGATTCAGGCACCTACTAGAGAAATAATCATGATTACAGGAGATAAACCATGTAAACCCATGAAATTCATATCAGTAATGAAAGTTGCTAGTTATGAACGAAAACAAGGAATAGTATATATGATTTCAGTAATCATTAGTACTAAGGGTAAAGAACTTAAGGAGATTCCTGTAGTCTCACAATACCCAGATGTATTCCCAGAAGAATTACCAGGATTACCACCCGATAGAGAAGTAGAATTTAGAATTCATCTAATTCCAGGAACTACACCGATAGCCAAGGCACCCTATCGGTTAGCACCCACAGAAATGTTAGAACTGAAAAAGCAATTAGATGAATTACTAAGTAAAGGTTTCATACAACCTAGTTCATCCCCGTGGGGAGCACCAGTGTTGTTTGTGAAAAAGAAGGATGGTTCAATGAGAATGTGTATCGATTATAGAGAATTGAATAAGATTACAATTAAGAATCGATACCCATTACCTAGGATTGATGATCTTTTCGATCAACTTCAAGGAGCTAGATATTTTTCCAAGATCGACTTACGCTCTGGATATCATCAATTGAAGGTACAAGAAGAAGACATACCTAAAACTGCTTTCAGAACTAGGTATGGTCATTACGAGTTTACAGTTATGCCCTTCGGATTAACGAATGCACCTGCCGCATTCATGGACATGATGAATAGAATTTGTAAACCGTATTTGGATAAATTTGTAATTGTCTTTATCGACGATATACTTATTTATTCCAAAAGTCAGGACGAGCATTGTGAGCACTTGCATGCACTCTTAACTTTGTTAAGAAAAGAAAAGCTTTACGCCAAATTCTCGAAGTGTGAATTTTGGTTGCAAGAAGTGCAATTTTTAGGACACATGGTGAATCACGAAGGTATTCACGTAGATCCTGCTAAGATAGAAGCAATTACCAAATGGAAGGTTCCGCAATCCGCAATGGAAATTAGAAGTTTTATAGGTTTAGCTGGATACTATAGACGGTTTATTAAGGATTTTTCCAAGATAGCTGTACCATTAACTAAGCTAACCTGTAAAGCAGTTAAGTTTGAATGGGGACCTAAACAAGAAGAAGCTTTTAGGATTCTAAAACAAAAGTTAACAAATGCCCCAATCCTAGCCTTACCAGAAGGGACTGAAGATTTTGAAGTTTACTGTGATGCTTCAAAACTAGGATTAGGATGTGTGTTAATGCAACGCAAGAAGGTAATTGCGTATGCTTCAAGACAATTGAAAAAGCACGATGAAAACTATACAACTCATGATTTAGAGTTAGGCGCCATAATTTTTGCTCTTAAAATTTGGACACATTATCTGTACGGAAGTAAATTTACTGTCTATACAGATCATAAAAGTTTAAGATATATATTTGGGCAAAAAGAGTTAAACATGAGGCAAAGGAGATGGATGGAAATTTTAAGTGACTACGACTGTGATATTCAGTATCACGAAGGAAAGACAAATGTAGTTGCTGATGCCTTAAGTCGTAAGTACCATGAGAAACAACGACGAGTTCGTGCTTTTAGATTAAATTTATAGTTAGATTTAATGGAACAACTAAAGTATTTCCAAGAAACAGCAATCAAGGATGATGCTGAAGGAATGAAGGGACGAATAAAAGAATTAGAACAAGGAGCTGATAGAATTTGGAGATTCCACAAAAGAAGAATTTGGGTACCTAAGCAGGGAGAATTAAGAAATAAGATTTTAGAAGAAGCCCATAAATCTAGGTATACCATGCACCCTGGAAACAAGGATATAGCTCGATATGTTTCCAAGTGTCTTACTTGTTCATAAGTTAAGGCAGAACATCAGAAACCTTCAGGTCTACTACAACAACTAGAAATGCCTGTATGGAAATGGGAACTCATAACAATGGATTTTGTTACTAAGTTACCTAAAACCAGAAAAGGTAATGATGCGATTTGGGTAATTGTGGATCGATTAACCAAATCAGCTCACTTTCTACCTATGAAAGAAACCTTTAGAATGGAAAGGTTGGCAAAGTTGTATGTAGATGAAGTCGTATCTTTACATGGAGTTCCACTCTCCATTATTTCCGATAGGGATAGTCGTTTTACTTCCCATTTTTGGACAAGTTTCCAAGAAGCAATGGGAACTCGACTAAATTTAACTACGGCATATCATCCTCAGACAGACGGACAAAGTGAAAGGACAATCCAAACTCTAGAAGACATGCTCAGAGCATGTGTGACAGATTTTGGTGGAAATTGGGACAACCATTTACCTTTAATTGAATTCTCCTATAACAATAGTTATCATTCAAGTATTGAAACTGCCCCATTCGAGGCACTGTATGGAAGAAAGTGCAGAACTCCAGTTTGTTGGGCAGAAATAGGAGAAAGTCAATTGTCAGGTCCTGAAATAGTGCAAGAGACGACCGACAAGATTACATAAATCAAGGAAAGACTAAAGACAGCTCGAGATCGTCAAAAGAGTTATGCAGACAATAGACGGAAGCCGTTGGAATTCCAAGTAGGAGACAAAGTACTATTGAAAGTTTCTCCTTGGAAAGGAGTAGTCCGATTCGGTAAGAAAGGAAAGCTAAGTCCAAGATACGTAGGACCATTTTTAGTAATCCAACGTATAGGACCAGTTGCCTATCGTTTACAACTACCAGAAGAGTTAGCTGGAGTACATGACATATTTCATGTATCCAACCTCAAGAAATGCCTATCAGATGAATCTTTTGTAATACCTCTCCAAGACATAGAGGTAAATGAAAAGCTAAAATTTGTTGAGAAGCCACTACAAATAGAAGACCGAAAGATCAAGTTTCTCAAACACAAACGACTAGTGCTAGTTAAAATCAAGTGGGATTCGAAACGAGGACCCGAATACACTTGGGACGAGATTTTTATTAAGGTGGGGAGGATGTAACAACTCTCATCAAAAGTCTTAATTATTATTTTATTTAGTCCAATAGGAAACCCTAATTAAGACACCCAAGTGATTCTGCACAAACCCTAAAATTTTCAGAACAATCAGAATCAGGATCAGGGCCCCTTAAACTCAGGGGGGATATTTCCTATTTACGATTATCCATATAAAATGCTGTCAAATTCAAATTTTAAAGTTTTGTCAACTCAGCTAAGCTAGTTAGGGACGTGGCTACCCTATGGTAGGTGGTGACCCGTCACGCCACGCGACACCCAAGGTGGTACCCCTCGCGTCACGCGAGGGGGTCAAAATTTCAGTATAAATAGATGGGTTTGGGACTTGAATTTTGGCACTTGAACGACGTAAAAATTCGTTATATACACCGAGTTATAGTCTGTTTACTATAAAACACACACGAATCACGAAGTGCTGCCGCAATACAGGGTAATAACTCGATCGCTGCTACGATTCAATGTCCGATCGATTAAACTATCCAATGGATGTTTAAGTGCTGCCCACATTAGGGTTTATGCTTTGTCATTCGTCGTTAATTCAATGGATGTTTAAGTATCGCACTTTGTCATTCGTTGTGAAGGTTTAATCTCGTGAGTTATTGTAAATGCTGTATTAGTTACTAACCTAGTTGTGTGCATTGTTATTTAAACTAGGTTATCAAGGCTAAGCTCTGTTCATATTAAATCTGCAATGTGAGTCATTCTCTTTTTATCAAATTTGATTTCAAAGGCATGGTTACTTTAAAGTTATAATTACAAGGATTAAGTCTTTGTAGTCACCAAATTACAGCCAGTATGTGGGGTTTTGTATACATTACTTGCTTCCCGTCACCATTGGACAACGAGTTAGCCAATGGGTGATCTGACCATAGTCACAGAAACGATTCGAGTGACAAATACTGTGGGTAGTTGGTTGATATATGGAAACATTGTAATCGCTCTTAATACTGTAAATTATAACAAACGTGTCGTTTTATTAAAAAGAATGATTCACCAGTATTTCCCGCTGACAAAACCTTTTCAAACATGTTTCAGGTGATCTGTTGTGATCCAGGAAAAAGTGCCGTGAAGCACTACAAGCTTAAGGAAGTGGCTTAATATAAAATAAAACATGTTTTGTAAAATAAAGATTTCTCAGTGAAATCCTATGATTGTAAATTACCGCGGTTTTATCCCGAGTTGTGAAATAAAATAATCGGGAAATTGCAGTTTTAAAAAGATCCTGAAGAAAACTTCCGCTGTTAATTCAATTAAATAAATACCACGGGATTTTCTGTCCCGCGGCTCCTGAAACGGGTCAAACCGGGTCGGGGGCCGTGACATATAGGGTCGTCAAAGCCCAACGGCGGTGGCGCGACATGCGCATAGTTTACTTCCGAGACGGGGTTTGAAGGCCCACCCATCTGCGGGTCTTCATGGAGTGGCGGGTAGCGACTGCCACTTGAAGGTTGAGGGGTGCTGATACACACTCCTCCCCGCACGGACATCCGTACGTTTGATCTTCTTCGCCTCGGTGGCTCCGGCGGCTGTTGCTGGACTGGTGGTGGTGGCGGAGTGACCGCGACAAAATGAGAATCCTCGGAGGGATCCTGCGGCTGCTGCTGCAGTGAGTTGTGGTAACTGGGAGTAAACACCCAGTCGATCTGTCTGAACCTCTCCTCATAGCAATCGGGACCATTATAAGGTGATCCCACAAAAGGTGACCCATCCGAAATTTCGATGGGGTGGTTAGGGGTCCCGGTTGGAGGCTCAGCGGGATCCGTGTCTTCGTCCATGTCCATCGCATGGTCGCCCGAGAAGTGGTCTTCATGTCCTAATGGGTTAAAACCCACTGGTTCTTCAATGTAGATTTCCGGGTTGAACCAGCTCTGGAAATATGGCGTTGGGTCATCGAAAGGTGAGTTGTGGCCCTGGAGAGGTATATAAGAATGGTGGGAATTATGGGGCTCATTTTCAGACTGAGGCCCAAAGGAGTTTTGGAAAGAAGGGGAGGAGCTCAGCGAAACTGAGCGCCTTGCGGGTTCAATATAGGTCCTCCAGTTATCTTGAGGACTCCGGCTAAGGGAATCTGACGGTGTTCGCCGGTGCGAAGGCCCGGCCTCATGATCATTTGGGGCGACGAGTGGCCCCTTGCCTCTTCCTCTCCCTCTCATTCTTGGTGGCATCTTGTTCAACCTGTCAAAATAAAAAAAGGATACAACAAGAAAATATTAAAGACAAAGTTAGAAATAAAACAAATTGGGATTAATCCTAAGTTCTTTGTCTAGACTCGGAAGTCGAGGAATGTGCAAACTGTGTCATTGAGATTAAACACAAAAGGCTAGTGTTTAATTCACTCAATGTTGGCTCTGATACCAACCTGTCACACCCCGATATTTCCACGTATTACCAGTGGGGAGTATCGTGACGTAGTTGATATCATCATAGTCAAACAACACAATTTTAAATGCACAACGGAAGCAAAAGATAGATTTATTTCAACCGAATAAATTGTAATATCAAAGTATCACAAAATAGTTGAAAAAGATCCACAGGCAGATCAAATAAAAAGGAAACATAGTTCATCAGATTTAAAATGCATCCAAGCTTGCGAGACTCTTATTGATGCTAAGGAGAGGCCAGCCTATTTCGAGTAGTACCTGCACTTAACCTTTTTGGGAAAATACGTCAGTTTACACTGGTAAATACAATTAACTGACTAATTTTGAAAAGGTTTAGAAAAATTGATTTGAATGCACAAGGCACAAAACATTATATAACTTGGGGTAAATTTCTTTTTGAGTCCCTGTGTTTTATGTATTTTAACTAGTTGAGTCCAAAATCAAAAAGTTTAACGACCTGAGTCCCTATAAGCATTTTCTTTAACCATTTGAGTCCAAATTTCTAACATTGTTAGAATTTTTTGCTTAAGTATTGTTAAATGACCAAAATACCCTTGGACTCAAATGGTTAGAAATTTGGCTAAGTATTCTTTCTCTCTCTTGACCACAATCAACACCACCACCGTCACCACCACAGCCACAGCCACAACCACCTCCGTCTCCAATCACCACCTCAACCACCACCTCCGCATAGCCACCATCCCCAGTTCCCTACCATTCAAAACAGTAACCAAAAAATTTCTTAAACCTGCACATTTCTTAAACTCTACTCTTCTTTTTCGTCTCTTACTTGTCAAGTTTCCAATCAGTTGTCAATGAACAATAACAGCAAACTAATAATATCAATCATCTTTCCTCAAATTCAAAAACTTCAATGTCGATAAACACAAGTATTCGTTTCAACTCAAACCTGTTTCTCGTTCCAGATTCAATCACAAACAAAAACAATAAAACTCAGATTCCTTCTTCGTTACAACAACAACAATAACACCTGTAAATTCGATAAATCTAATCAACACAGAACAGTCCTACAACTTCAAATTTAGATCAAAGTTAACTTTTGAAGAACATTATCAAGTTTCAGCCTTTCTTATCTGTGAGTTTTGATCAAGTTTCAGTAGTTAGAACAAACTGAAATCAATGAAAACTGTTCGAAATTCATCAAAACTTTATCCGAAAATCATCAAATTTGTCTGAAACTTATGTAAAATGACATGAATTTTTAGAAAATTTAACCAAATCAGTCACGGATTTGATGTAAACAGTTCAGATGGCATAAACGACACACCGAAAAGATCCAAAACTCTTGAACAAGAGAGAATTTGATTCTCAAGATCTTGAAGAACTGAAGAACTTGCACAACTGAACTCCTTGAACGACAGGATGCATAGGTGGGGAGGATTGTTCATATCATCATCATCATCAGTGGGGGCTTTACAAACCCTAAGCCTGCTGATTTGTAGTTAACAATTTGGGGAAAATAAAAAATTAGGGTTTATTTGAAATTTTGTTGGATAGGTGGAGTGGGAGAGGCGACAGAGACATGGTGGTCTTGTATGCAGGCGGTGGTTGACAGTGGTGGTGGTCTCGTATGCAGGCGGTGGTTGACAGTGATGGTTGACGGTCTGAGTTTGTGCGATGGTGGGGATGGTCGCGAGATGGTGAGGATGATGGTGGTGGTGGTGGTGTGGTGGTGCTGATAATGGTGAGGTAAAGATGATGGTGGTGCAGTGGTGGTTCGGTGGTGGGGGTGGTGCGGCGATGGTGGTAGAGAGAGATTAGAGTGTGTGTGAGAGTGGTTGCAGAGTTTCTACATATATATAATTTATTTTTATATAGATATATTATATATTAAAAATTTATGCATTAAAGACTTGTTCCTTATACTTTTGTGCATATAAGACTTGTACTTTGGGTGTAAATGACCAAATTGCCCTTGTAGTTAACAGACTTGATGGACGGAGTTAGAAATTTGGACTCAAATAGTTAAAGAAAATGCTTATAGGGACTCAGGTCGTTAAACTTTTTGATTTTGGACTCAACTAGTTAAAATCAATAAAACACAGGGACTCAAAAAGTAATTTACCCGACACACCACATGATATAGTCCCGCGGCGAGTTATTCCCGAAACCAGCGGTTATACCTTATTATTTATATATGCACTGTCGGATGTACGCCTACACCCCGTGCTTAGGTCGTGGCCATTTCTTAAAATGATGCCAAGGATATCCGGGACATGGTCATTAACCCCCCAAAGGCTTTAACCAAACAAAACAATTTAAACGGGTCATATCAATAAATTAACCTTCATACGATCAAAAAATCAATGCCCGATCAAGCGGTATTTTATATACCGTACCCCAAACCCGTATAGGGAAAATAAGTTAAAAGTATTTACCTGAGCAAATAAAATTCACAAACGGCAAGTGCAAGTAGCTTTTACCGGGTCTCCTAATCTGGAACAAAGGTTTTTAATGACCTATTAGATTCCTAACGGGTCTTTAATTAAGCCTAGACTTAGACCGGTTAGTTTTAAAAGAAGATACGGTTCAAACGCACGATTAAGCGAAGACCGGAATAGAATGTGATTTAGACCCGACAAGTTTGGAGACTTGTGTAATATGGGTAAACTAAACACATTCTGGATTTTGAGACAAAAATGATAAAGTTTGACCTGTTTCGGCTAATTTATGCAAACTAGTTACATAAACTGCACCGAACGCGAATAATGCGTAACGGGTAACCAAATGATTCATGAACAGGTTTCCTAGGTTAATATGCCTTACATATGATGTGACATCAGAAAGATATCTTCTATTATGCCCAAAATGGATTTAAACACAAACTATGCCCCGTAGGGGTATTTTGGTCATTTAAAAGGTGATAAAAGAGATTTAACATGATTCTGAGTTTCAGGTCTGATATAAATAGTATATACACTTAAATTAATAGGTAATATCAGTAGGGTATTACATATATGTGAAATTTACCATTTATAACTAAACTATGCACCGTAGGGGCATTTTAGTAATTTCACATAAGCATAAAAGGTCAAATCAGGAAATCTGAGTTTAAAACTTTTGCTAACTGTTAAAATATAAAAATCTACTGAAAATATCAGTAGGCATCAAACCTGATATGTTTAAAATAGTTTTAATACATACTATGCGTTAAAAACGCTTAAAAAGACGATTTTAAGCGATTTCCGGGTTTTTTTTTAAGAAAAGCTGATATTTTTATTTTTCCAGAAGGCTTAAAATATTATACTTATCATATTAGATCAGTAGAAAAAGGTTTGGTATCAAAAGGATTTGTAAAACTCATTTTATAGCCCAAAAGGGCAAAACCGACAATAACCGAATCAAGCTTAGAACTATATGTTATGCTTAGCCTAAAATTGAATAAAAATCTTCAAAAATCCCAAAATATTATTTTATATCAGTAGGTAAAAGTTTGGTATCAAAAATTGGGTTTAGATAGGCTTTATGCTAATTACGCCGTTTAATTAATAAAAAGCTTTCTAATTACGCTATTGAGCATAACTCTTAATCTAGACCTCCAATTGGTGTCAAATTTTAGGGACAAGTTTATAAATCAGTAACTAAGGTTTCTATTCTTTTACATTTCAAAAATCACATTTTAAGGTCATATGGGCATAATAGTCAACATTTAAGCATTTAGCGGAAACATGCATATGAATCGGATAACTAATGAACCAAGTGGTATAATCACAGGGTTATACTAACATGTAACCTGGTCCAAATAAAGCTCTAAGGCATTTCTAAAACATGCTACATTGGGTCAGAACTGAAAGTCAAAGCAAAAGTCAAATTATGCGACTTTCGGTTCCGAACCGAGCCTAAACTGAAAATTGTCGGGTTGAACATGTTTAGACATGTTCTTACATTAATTACCAAGTTATATTAATGATAAAATTGGTTTCATGGCTTCTACATTGTTAATTATGCATTAATTTGAAAATAAGCTTTCTGTTGACTTTTTGTAATTAGCTTTGACCCGACAATTGACCTAGTTAGAGTGGGAATCAGAGGGTGCCCTTTTAAGGGTTTATTGCCCACATAATTACCAACTCATAGGTACTTTCAATTTGAAATTTGACTGGATAAATTATGATTAATTACGAAGTCAAATCTTAATTACGACGTTTTGACTTTAAGCTAATTAACTAAGCAAAATTGAATTAAGGAATGTTAAGGACACTTACAAAGGTCCTATGCTTGATTAGAAAGCCTTAGAAAACTTGGTTGCTGACCAGAGAGCTCCAGAAATAAGCTTGTGAAAGTTTGCAAGTGAATGTGTGAAGTGTTGCAACAAGGAGGTTGCTTATATATTGAATTTGATCTCATAGGATGATGCCAAACAACTCTATGCATGGATTCAGATCATCACAACTATCCCTATTGCATGAAAAACTGTTGGGGCAGCCCCTGGTATGCAAAACAAGAGTTTTAAGTCGGTTAACAGGCTTTAACAGGCAGCTGCAGGTGAATTATGTCGCTGGCATGCTCACGCGGCCCGCATAAGGGTCCCTAAGGGGCTTACACGGCCGGTATGGTCCCCCAGAATCAGCCTAACAAGTTTCAAGTTTTGCATTTTAGGTCCCTGGTCCTTCCAAACGTGGTTTTAACTTTGTTTCTTGCATTTACAACCCTCTAACTTGAGTTTTAAGGGCTCCAAAACATAACCAAACACCGTTAATTCCTCGGTTAACTTTGTGATCACCCGTAAAGCCTTAAATTTCAACGTGGACGCTTTTAACCCCTCGTATACGAATATTGTCATAACTTTCTCATACTTTATCGAAACCTCGTGAAATTTTTATCACTTATTCTAGTGAGGAAAATTAATCATTACAAAGCTCCGGGTTTGCTAAAAGGTCACTCAAATGTATACTTTAAACATGTTGACACATTTAACCCCTGCAGTTTGTTATTTCTCACTTTCTCTCACAATTAGCTTCGTATGATCCACGACTCATTCGTTTAAGGGTATAAACATCATGTAGGGTTATTTAAAGGTACATTTATCTATTGTTGACATTTTGAACCCTTTTATTCACATAGTTTCTTTGTTTGTCAACTTTAGTCCCATTAAATCACTTCTTTACACGTTTAAAGTCCATGACACGTGTTGATATATTATTGGTCATAAATTTATGAGGTGTTACAGAAATGCTGGTGAGCACATAGGTTTTGTGAGAGTTTCAGATTTGTGGCTCGTTTGAATGTTGCAGTACCTTATTAGACTACAAGAGTCAAAAGTACAAACCTCGTTTTGAAAAGTGTATTGCAACATAATTAACCAACTCATATCAAGATGGTTATAGTTTATAAAATCTCGTAGCCATGATTCTTAACCCTAAAACATTTGTTTTAGTAAACCAATCTCGTAAAACATCTCGTAAAAACTCGTTAATAAAACTTGTATGGTTTATATCATTTCGAAAACCTCGTTGTGTGACATCGTTTCAAAATCGTTTCCCAAGTGAACTAAATAATGACACGGAATATAGTATGATAAAAGCACTTATATATAAGATGTACCAACGGCATATCTACCATGCTTTTATCATGCTACACCCATCCCATTTTCTAATCACAACCCAAAACCAATCGTTTAATCAAGTCGTTTATCTCGTTTAAGTCGTTTCAAATCGTTTAACTCGTTTCCAAATCGTATTCATTTTAATTGTGAAACTACTTTTGGTCGTCTCGCTAATAACATTCAAACCTTCGTGACTCGACTATCTCATTTCTCGTATTAACAAACCACCAAAGGGTAAGTTAACAATCATCAGATTCGGTCGTTACCTACATAACCCCCACACATAACCATGGGTGTAGTCTGATAACGGGATTTGTCAGATCCTATGGTACCATAACCTAGTACAGGTCGGCTTGATCAATGCTAATGAATGTCATTCGTTATGTAAATACATCCAACAAGTTTGTTTACATTATCAAAATCGTTATTAGTTTAATATAAACCATGTTAATCGTTTTTGAAAACATCGTTAAAATATCGAGATCGTTTTAATACATATGAATCACCCCAAAACAATTGAAAATAGTAAAATAGGGGAACTATGTACTCACGTTGAATAGAAGGGTATCCTTGATCTAAAGAACTTAGCGAAGCTCAGGCAAACCAAGGAAATTCAAGTAGTACCTAGTAATCAGATCACTAGTAAATAAATCGACACCTAAATCGGAGGATCGGATAGAATGAGGTCTTGTAAACCAAATGAGTGTTGGAACTCATGTGATATGGTTTAACAAAGTCTACATTCTAAATTGGAACCTAACCTAAGTGCTTTCGACCCGTTACGACCCGTTTAGGTAGCTTATGCTACTTTAACGCGTCGTGCGCGCAAAAGCGCGTTCGAGACGTCTAACTAATCCTATGACAAGTATTATATGTTGCATAATCAGTTAAGTGACAAATGTTTAGGTTACATATGCTTAAAATCCAATTATGCATGAAAAGGGTATTTTGGTCATTTACCTAAGGCATGTAAACTACTTATCATATAACTACTTAAACTATGTGACCATAAGGTATAACCTCGGAAGGTTATTCCCCATGCAACTATGGTCACTAATCATGCTTGGTCGGATCCTAATGATCGACCTAACGGGTCGAGTTCAAAAGTCTAAGCTGTGGTTTAGACCGCTTGACTTACGACTCTAAACAAGCACTAAACTAAAAGTGACGAGCTAAGCATGTTAAAATATGCTTAACTAAGTTAGAAAACAGGTTTTGATATCAAAACAAAGTGTTTTGATACCTAAGAGTAGTTTGGTTGAAAAATACGCTTAAATGCGCATTTTGACCGAAACTACGACTTGTCACTACGCCTAGTCAACGTGGTAATCAGTAGGTATAGTCACTAAGGACTATAACCATCGTGATTACGCTCACGTTGCGAAGTTCAAAGGAACTTCTCATTGACCAACTCGTGGTCAAAGCTGAAAGTCAAATACTGTTTGACTTTCAAGCTAGGAAAGCAATAAAAGAATGAAGGAAGCTTACAAAGGGTCCTTGCTAGAACTTGATCTTATAATTCTCAGGTATGAAGTTATGAAACCTAAACTTGGAGAATTTAGATCAAGTGTGAGGTGCAACAAATGAAGAGCATGGCTATTTATACTTGTTGGAGGTTCATAGGATCAATCCATGTGTTTATGTGGTTACCAAGCATTAAATCCTAGCCATACAAGTGTTAGAGGCTAGCTAATTTACTTGGGGAGGTGCTAACTTGGCTACCACACAGAAATTGCAAGAATGGCCCCTGAACATCAATCTGCTGCACAAAAATGGGATTTCTGTCCAGATCAGGCCGTGGCGTCGCACCACGGCAGAGCGCTGTGGTGGTGGCGCAGCGTCACCATGTGCCAGTTCCCAAAAAGTTTGCCAAAATGGCAGAAATGGTCCCTGCACATGTTTAAGGCCTGTTTTGATGCGTTTAAACCCCGTTAACCCATTTTCAAGGCTCAACAAGGTCGTCAAAGTGTAGGGGACATGAAATATGCTTGAAAATATCACGGATGTCAGTTCTTTTGGTCGTACGGTCACGTTGTTCGGTTACTTACGACGAAACTCGAACGGACGCGAAAACGATCCAAATTAAGCGACGAATGATATTTTTGTATGCCGATCACTAAAATAAAAATATTTTAGTGTCTACAAAAATTTTGGCTGTCCAGATGTGGTCAGAACGTAGGATATGCGCGAAAATACAAACTTACGCCGTTTTTTGACACTTTTAGTCCCTGTAAGATCAAATAAGCATGTTTTCGCACACCGAACCCCTCAAAGCTTATTTCTAAACTATGTTTAGGTTATTTATGGTATTTTTAGCTTATGATCAAGTTACAGACTATTCGATACCATACGAATCGGTATAGTTTCTCAGTTTGACACAAATAGACCCTGCGATCGAATAGACTTATTTTCAACACACCAAACCCCTCAAAACTTATTTCTAAGTTATGTAAAGGTTATTTAAGGTATGTTAAGCCTATGTCACTATTCCGGAGTGTTTGTCGCGTTAAACTGACTGCGTTTACGCACCAGTTTGCGTATAACCTTCCAGAAAGCGATTTAAAGCTTGAAATCAGAATCGAATCAAATCGTAAAATCATCAAACACAAATACACACATAATAACACCAAAACACATTGTTTTATTAATAATTAAAATTGTTTTACATTGTACATCGATTATAGAGCACAGTTGTCACAGTCTCCCCTACATTAGGAAATTTCGTCCCGAAATTTTAACTAGAGGAAACTTGTGAGAACAATTGCGGATATTTCGCCTTCATTTGGTCCTCACGTTCCCAAGTAAACTCTGGGCCACGTTTGGATTCCCAGCGAATCTTGACCAATCGAATCCGTTTGTTCTTCAACTGTTTGACTACACGGTCTACTATCTCCACAGGTTTCTCGACAAAGTGCATCGTTTCATCGATTTGGATTTCGTCGAGTGGAATGTGAAGATCAGCGTTAGCTAAACACTTTCGCAAATTGGACACATGAAAAGTCGGATGAATATTTCCAATTTTCATGTGGCCCACCACACCCCTCGCAAGCCATAATCGAAGCCGTTTTTGCCATTTCTAACTTTTTGATTTTTGAAGAAAGGGCTTCGATTTGGGCTTGCAAGGAAGTGCTCTCATCAACCTTATGGGCGCCCGGGGCAATGGATTTGTTGCCTCGGGGAGCGTGCCACTGAAAATTGGTTTGAACAATTTCCTCAATTTGATTATAAATTTCATTCGGGCGACGATTACCTAAAAGTCCCCCGGAGCTAGAGTCAAGTGTTTGTCTGGTGTGTGGCAACAATCCGTTGTAAAAAGTGGAAACTTGTTGCCATACTGCAAGACTATGATGAGGACACTTTCTCAGTAGCTCCTTGAACCTTTCCCAAGTTTCATATAAGGATTCCCCGTCCTCTTGTGAGTATGTATTAATTTCAGTCATTAATTTAGCCGTTTTAGCGGGAGGGAAATACTTATATAGAAACTTTTGGGCCAGTTCATCCCAGGAGTTTACCGAGCCAACTGGGAGGGTATTAAGCCAAGCCTTAGCTCGGTCTTTTAGCGAAAATTGAAACATTCGAAGGCGGATGGCGTCATTTGATGCTCCATTGATCTGAAAGGTATCACATATTTCTAAGAAATTAGTAATATGTAGATGGGGATCCTCGTCCGCAAGCCCATGGAAGGTTGCGGAGTTTTGAAGCATTTGTATCAAATGCGGCCGAAGTTCAAAGTTGTTGGCTTCGACATTCAGTGCATTGATAGCGGCACCGAGATTTCCTACAGTGGGTCGTAGGTAATCCATGAGGGTACGTTGGTCCACCATTGGAAGTGGGTCCCCCGAAACTTTCTCTTGGTTTTTATCTTTAAGTCTTTTTCTGAGAAAGCGTTCGGGTTCTTCTAGAGGTTCTTTTATGTCTCTACTAGAATTGGAGCTCATACACTACGTAGAAAGTTCAAATGTGGTGCCTGGGTTCCAAGTCCTGCAATAAAAACAGAAAAGAACGATGGTCAGAAGGTTCACCACGGCCCCGTGCTTAGGTGAACACGGCCCGTGGTCGGAGATACAGTAATTGTTTTTCGGATCCCTGTTACTGGGGAGCTCGACATGGCCCCGTGCTGCACCGACATAGCCCCGTGTTTAACTCCCTGTAACTCGGAAAATAAAAACTGCCAGTAACAATGCTGAGCACGGCCCCGTGTCCGACCAGGCACGGCCCGTGCTGAGCTCTGCAGAAACTGAAAAATTAAGAAAAAAATCCTAAAAAAAAGAAAAATAAAAAAAAACGATTAGGCCGTTGATTCCTAACTTTCTTAAAATCCTTGTGTCCCTGGCAACGACGCCAAAAACTTGATGCGTGTGAAGTGTTATATAGTTTTTAATGTATATTTTAAGCCCTTTAACACTTTTTAGCCAAGTTTTAAATTTATAAAACACGATATTTACTAACACTAAACACACATATGGGCAAGTGCACCCATCGTGAGTGTAGTATAGTGTTGGTAAGATACCGAGGTCGTCCAATGACACAAGAGCTTTTAATACCAGTTTATCCTCAACGTCTAATCAAATCAAAAGTTTAGAAAAAGGTTTTAAACTAATAAAAATAAAACTAACTAAAATGCTGAAAATAATATAAAAATAAAAACAGATAGACAAGATGAATCACTTGGATCCGACTCATGTTTAGTTTAACCTTTGATTATTTCCGCACTTTTGCACTTTTTAAGTGATTATCTTAGTTATTGTAGTAGGCCCCTCTTTTGAAGGTAACGTTACCCTCAACCCAGTAGTTTGAGTTAGCAAGGATACAATCCTAAAGGGTTGGATTATTGAAAGATAATTAATTAAGTTATTAATGCATATTGTGGTAGGCCCCTCTTCTGGAGGTGACGTTACCCTCGGCTAAGTAGTCTGAGTCAGCAGGGATACAGTTCTAAATAGCCGGGTTAAAGTATTAATAGTAGTTTACATATGAGGGGATCAAGGAGTTCGGACCCCACCATCCAATACCAGTGGGTATTGAAGGAGGTCCTACTAAAGTTGACCCAGGTCCTTGCAGGATCTATACACTGAACAAGGCAAGACTCTTACCAAACCGTTCCCTTAACCCCCGACCAGGTAGCCAACATACCTCCATATAGACCGTGGAGAGATGAATGGTGAAAATCTTTTATTTTATATAGACAGTAAAATAATGCCAAGACACCACGGACAAACGATAAGGAAGACTCACCTTAAACATAAGAAACTAGTTATTAAAGTCATTAATACAGAACCAAATAAAAAGTGCGAAAAGATTAAAAATAAAAAGTATTACACTAAACACTTGTCTTCACCAAGTGATGTAAGAGACTTAGGCAAACATGGCCTTTGATTGTCAAGAACTCTTACGATCAATCTTGGATCCCGAGACTACTTACACACTCTATGATGGATGATGGATGATGGTGGTGGATGATGGTGTGTGGTGGTGGTGGAGTGTGGGTGAAGTGTGAGAGAGGTGATTTGCCAAGGGATGGTTTGCAAATGAGCCAAGCACCCCTATTTATAGCCTGCACAGAAGCCCGGACACGGCCCCATGTCCATTGGGCATGGCCCCGTGTCCACCCATCTTCTCTTTCTTCATTAAATGCAGTTTGTCTACATTAGTTGACCATGCCCCCGTGTCCGCTGGGCACGACCCCGTGTGCAGAAGTGTATCTGTACTATCAAGATTTCCTCAGATTCTGCGAATCTTAGAGTTGACCACGGCCCCGTGTCCGCTGGGCACGCCACCATGGTGGGTGTTAGAAGCTTCTACAACTTTGTCTTTTCTACAGACACTTGGGCACGCCCCCGTGCTCACTGAGCACGGGGCGTGTTCAGCCTTCTGTTATCTTGTTTTGCTTAGGAAGATGCTGTCGAGGGGTCGGGCATGCCACGTTTATTCCTTTTCTTGTATTTATGCTGGATTTGGCTGCATTTTTGCATCTTTTGTTCATTTAAGCTCTTTTAACCCTGAAAATACAAAAGGAAGACAAAAGCACACTTTTTCCAACATTAGTACTAAAAAGGGGTTAGTTTTATGCCTCATTTGATTTAATTTATAAGTTGCATTTTGCACACATCAACAATACACCACGAAATCATCATTCCCATCAGGAAGGCAAGTACGGGAGCGTCACAAAGAAGATTCTTAAGAATCTGAAAAGATTCCTCTTGTTCGGGACCCCAAGAAAAAGGTTTCTCTTTCTGAGTCAACGAAGTGAGAGGAACCGTGATATTTGAAAAGTCTGAGATGAATCGACGGTAATAACCCACCAATCTCAAGAAGGAACGAATTTCAGAAACAGATTTAGGCGTACTCCAGTTCTTTACAACTTCGATTTTAGAAGGGTCAACATGAATTCCTTGTTTACTAACAACGTGCCCTAGAAATTGTACTTCATCGATCCAAAACTCACAATCAGAAAACTTTGCGTATAAGCGTTCACCACGTAACAGTTCTAACATGAGGCGTAAATTTCGTTCATGATCTGCTCGGGTTTTCGAATAAATAAGTACATCATCAATAAAGACTATCACAAAATGATCCAAATAAGGTTTACAGACATGATTCATAAGATCCATGAACACAACGGGTGCGTTGGTCAAGCCAAAAGGCATAACCACAAACTCGTAGTGCTCATAACGAGTGCGAAACGCGGTCTTGGGGATATCTTCTTCGAGAACACGGAGCTGATGATAACCAGATCGAAGGTCGATTTTAGAGAAACAGGACACGCCGTGTAGTTAGTCAAATAGATCATCGATGCGGGGGAGAGGATAAAGATTCTTAATGGTCAGTTTATTAAGTTCACGGTTGTCGATACACATACGAAACGAACCATCTTTCTTCTTGACGAATAACACAGGAGCACCCCACAGAGAGGTACTTGGACATATAAAGACTTTGTCGAGTAGTTCATGAAGTTGACTAGATAGTTCCTGCATCTCGGAAGTGTCACACCCTGGCTTTTGCGGAAGCGTGGGTTTATTCGGTATCACTTCTTAATACCATAGCAACAATCATAACAATGCTATATGATAAAACAAAAGATATTCATCCATTAATTAAGTCTTAGAAAATACCATACATACTTGTCTTGAAAACGTTGTTACCAAAATAAATTACAACCCATGAAAATGTTTAACCGAGTTCCTGAGACTCCACAAAGACTTAAAATAAAACGAGGTTTGAAGACGTGTGACCCGTCCAGGAAAGGGTTACACCTCCCAAACCCTACAACCCTGGATGACATCTTTATTTAGTACGCAGCTTGACACATATGCAGACACTTGCCAGATCCGATCAATTCCCTGAAATACATGTAGTTTGAAAAGTCAACAAAAAGTTGAGCGAGTTCATGTGTATGTGAGTATGTAGAAACCTTTGAAATATGTCTGTATGTATTAAAGTCCCTGGTATGTAGAAATAAGGAAAAAGAGATCACCAATGGGTTGCAAAGCCACTGGTATGTGTGAAGTGGTACGGGAAAACTAAAACCTAGCGGAGTTGCACCGGGCTTTCGGCTGTAAGACACAGTCCCCACTATGGGCCGCCCCGGCCTCATGGGTGTGGGCTCGCTACACCCAAATAGATCTATCACTCATGTCCCTCAGTCCTACGACGAGGATTAATGGCCTTAAGTGTCGCGCCCACCACTTACATGATCTAAGTAGTATGCCCTCCTTACGCTAACCATACCATGTATAAAAATATCTGTATAATTGTAACATGTATTTCACTCCCGAAGTTATAAAACTGAAAACAGTTAAGAGAAAAGGGGGACATGAACTCACTGTAGTGCGTCTCCTGTGCTCGTACTCTAACCTTGTCAGCTACACGATAACCTACACCGTACTAATGTCTATTAGACGAAAGGGCAGTGCCTTGCTTTTGTATTTATGGTTTGAGTTACGTTACTTTGATATTATTCCAAGTTATAACTTATTGTTAAAATAATAATTATTTTAACTTACATTATACTTTTAGGTCTTGAAATAATAGTTAGACAACTATTTCGTATTTATACTTCTCAAGTATTTTATGTGCGTATTTCCTTCCCAAGGATGGGGGTATTTTATACATGTATTTTGTGATTTAAAGTCTTGATATTATGTGCTCTTAAGTCCCACTTTAGAAAAGTATATGATAACTTAGTTGTCAAAAATAATGTGTTTCCAAGAAAATAAACATCGTCCCAAAATTTAACTATTCTCCGAATATACTAAGAAAATATATTATAACTTCTCAAAATAATATATTTTCTACTTGTTCAAAAATATGTTATACTTCGTGACAAAATCATATTTTTCGTTATCCATCAAGAATATACTAGCAACGGTATTTTGTTAAGTTATATTATTTTTCTCTAAGTAATATAACTAGTTCCCAAATCATGCAAATATTCACACAACCGTTTTAGTATAAAATATATTCCAAATATATATTTATTCGCTTTTATTTATGAAAACTAACCTCCGACACTTTGTATTTTTGTATCAAATCTTATGGCAAAGTTTATTTTGAAAAACAAAGTTTAAAAGTATGCTTGTAACACTTGTTTGGAAAATATTTTCTAAGTGTTGGAATTTTAGAAAATTTCGCCAGAGTTTCCTTTGTAAACGGAGGCGTCCATGCTAATAATGTCACACCCCGAATTCCACGTGTCACCGGTGGGCCCGGTGGGGAGTATCGTGACGTGGTTGATAACATCATAGTCAAACAACACAATATATAAATGCACAGCGGAAGCAAAAGATAATATTATTACAATCCGGATATAAAGTAATAACAAAGTATTACAACGGAAAGTAAAGGATCCACAGGCGGATCTTTAAATCATAAACTTTGTTCAACAGACTTTAGACGCCTAGAACTTGCAAGATTCCTTATTAACGTCCTGAGCAGCTTCCAGCCTATTACGTACTTGTACCTGTCACTTAGACTTTTGAAAATACGTCAGTTTTCACTGGTAAATACACTCAACCGACTCATTTGAAAAGAGTTTATGAAAATTGGTTTAGGCGCACAAGGCACAAAACTATTTTGACACTTGATTAAGATGCACAAGGCAAGATTAATCTTTTATACTTGGGACAAACTATATCTCATGTTATCAGTTTTACATAACTTGCTCTACATAGGGGCCCGGTTCTATGCCGGTTCAAGATTAACCGACACACCACTATTCCCCTATTGGGAATCCCTTATTGGGTATAATTAATTAATAAGCATATAGCATCTGTCAGGTGTATGCCTACACCCCGTGCTTAAGTCGTGGCCATTGCAATTTAATGAGTCAAGGATATCCAGGACACGGTCGCATTAATCCCCAATGTTTCAGTCAAGCAATACAAATTAAAAACAGGTTATTTGGATTTCCCGACTCATTGGTCTTTGAATCCCATACCTGACCATGCGGTATTTATATTACCGTATCCCAAGCCCGTAATAGGGAAAATAAGTTAAGAGTATTTACCTGAGCTAGCTCCTGTCTTAAATAGTAAGAATTATAATAACTCAGCCGTATTCACTTAAGTAAGCGTAGGTACAATTTACCGGAAGGCTCTAGTCTGGAAAGATGGTATAAATAACCAATTAGAATGCTAACGGGTCTTTAATTAAGTCTAAGCTTAGACCGGTTAGTCTTAAGGAAATATACGGTTCAAACGCATGATTAAGCGAAGACCGGAATAGAATGTGTTTTAGACCCGACAAGTTTGGAGACTTGTATAATATGGGTATTTCGTACACATTCTGGATTTTTGAAATAAAATGATAAGGTTAAACCCGTTTCGGTTATTTGATAAAACTAGCCTCGTAGGCTTAACCGTACGCTTATAAGCGAAGCCGGGTAACCGGATGAGTTATACACAAGTTTCATATGCCGATATGTTTAAAATATGTTAAGATATCAGTAAGATATCAACATGTATGCCCGTTATAGTTTTAAAACCGGATTAAGCCTCAAAAGGGCAATTTGGTCATTTTACGATGCATAAAGAGAGCTAGTGGATAAACTGATGTCATGGTCATTATGTTTTTGTAAAAATACTTTATTTATGATGTTATATCAGTAGGGTGTCGAAAATATGTGTGGTTTATAGTTTAAAACCAAACTATGCCCCGAAAGGGCATTTTGGTAATTTCACACATAGTTTGGTGACTTATTTGGAAATCTGAGTTTGGGTCAGGTACCTACTGAATTTACATTTAAAATATGTTTGATAATCAGTAGGTATCGAGTTTTATTTCATAGATATGGTATTAAACCATACTATGCGCCGAAAAGGCGTAAAAGTCGGTAAATGACGATCTAGATGAGGTTTAAGGTTACGTATATGTTATGAACAGATTTGTAAGGTTAAAATAAGTTGTTTATTAGTTCATAACAGTAGGTAAAAGATTTAGTTATGAAAATGTACTAAAATTTATTTTAAGCCTCATAAGGGTATTTTCGTCATTTATTGAATACACGCAACGCATGTATGCAAACTCAGTTCGAATCTGATTTAATAAAATTTTTTTATAAAAATCATATAACATCAGTGAATAAGGAGTTTTGCCATAAAAATCATGTTTATACCATTCTATATGCCGAAAGGGCATTTCGGTCATTTTAAAAATACAAAAATGGTTCTTTACGCAAAACTCAATTCACGACCAGATCTTGACATCAAAATGAATTTGAAGTATTGTTAGATCAGTTTATAAACCACATGCATGCTCATATTTAATAAAATTCTCATTTTAACATAAAAGGGCATTTTAGGCATTTTAGCGAAACTTGTGTTAAATCTCAGATTTTGAACATGATCTTGTAGTATGACCACAGAGGGTTATACTACATAATATAAGGATCATAATATGGCTTTGATTCAGCCCTCAAAGTTATTAAATCGGTTCAGATTTGAAAGTCAAAGGTTTGGTCAAACTGTTAGACTTTTTGAGTCAAACAAGCGATTACACCAAAGTGATTAGTTTGACATGTTCTTGTAACAATTACCAAGTTATTTAGGTGACAAAACATGATCTATAACCTCTGTTATATCAGATTTGATTAAAATAAGAATCTACCCAGTTTGACTTTCCTTGTTACTAACTTTGACTTAACAAATGGACATGCAATTGTAGAAATCAATAAGCATGCTTTTGATGGATCATTACTAGCATCAATACCATCAATTAACAAGATTCAATTGGACTTAGAACTGATCAATTCGTGATCAATTCTGGAAGTCAAACAAAAGTCAAGATATAGTGTTCTTGGCTAAATTAAATTATGAACAAGAATCAAAACATGAAGGAGCACTTACAATCACTGATTGAATGATCAAAGAACACCAAAAAGATCCAAGATGGTTGTGCAATTCGGATTGGGACCTGTTTGAGTATTGAAGTTGCAAGAAGTTCTAAGAATGAAGAACATAAGATGTTCTATAAGATCTTTGGATTGAATCTGATCAAAAATAGGTGTTAAGAGGTTTGAGAAGTCTGTGGGCAAGTCCCTAGTTTTGATTAAAAACCATTTGCAAGGGTTTGGAAGTGTGCAACAGCTGTAACAAGCTGTTTTCAACAGTTTTGCACACCTGGGGGTCTGATGCGGCCCGCTTCAGGATTACCTGAAGCTAATGCGGGCCGCTTGAGGCTTCTGATCCACAAATAACTTTGCAAAATGGCAGAAATGGTCCCTGTTGGCCCTAAATGTCATTTCAAGCACGTTTAAGGCCCGTTAACCTCATATAAAGGCTCTAACATGAAGTTTAAACATAGGAGACATGAAACATGTTCAAAAACATGTCGGATGTCGGTCCGTTTGGCCGTACGGTCACGTTACGTGCCGAACTACGACGGAACACGGACGGACGCGAAAAACGACCCAAAACACGTGACGGATGGAATTTTATCAAGGCGATCACTAAAGTAAAATATTTTAGTGCTTACATAAATTTTTGGGTGTCCGGGGATGTTCAGATTGTGAGATATGCACGAAAATGCAAACTTGTGCACTTTTTGACACTTTTAGTCCCTGAATGACATAAAAGTTTATTCTTGCGCACCGAACACCTCTAACCTTATATCTAAGCTATAGAAAGAATAAATAGGTTATAAATAACTTATGGACATATTCCGGAATGTCCGCTACCGTACGAATCGGCATACTTTTGTCGTTTGACGCAATTAGCCCTTAATTGCGCAAAGTAGCGTAAAATGTTGTTTAATGATATATAAGCCTTCCATGGCCCATAATAATCATTATCAAGAATATATTTAAATATTACTACGCTCTCGTTCGCCTAGATGGTCACCGAAGGGCGTAGATTCAAAAGTTGACGCTTTAGGCCCCTCTATTGCGCAAACTTACGCATCTTGTCATTTATTAGCATTGAAGCCTCATCTAATCCGTATTAGGCATTCTTGGAAGTATTATTAAACATCACAATGCTTCGGGTTCGCTAAAAGGTCATTCAGAGGTTTAAATAAACATATTGACACTTTTAGTCCCTCTAACTTGCAAAGTTGCGCTTAACTTTACTTATAGGCATAAAAACTTTAGATGGCCATTATTTGGCATTCCCGAGAGTATAATTAAATATTATTGAGCTCCCGGTTTGTTAGAAGGTCACTCAGAGGTAAGAATTAACATGTTGACGCTTTTAACCCTTTATTGCGCAAACTTTCAATTAATCACGCAAACGGCTATACTTGATTAACAAGTGGCTCATTTGTGAATATAAAACCATAAAAGGTTATTTAGAAACTTATTTTAGTTATGATAATACTTCCAGTCCTTTCATAATCAAAGTTTTTGATTTTTCGAAAAAAATTAATCCCTTAAATTCCACGTTGGACTTTATTAGGGTTTATTACACGTGTCAATACATCATTGGACGTGATTTTACGAGGTGTTACAAATAAGCATATCATTTTCTTTTCAAAATAATCACAATAATCATCAACAATTATCCTTTAAACAACTTTACATCACCGAGAGCAAAAACTATATGCGTTACATATTAATCATGAACTTGATATATCCCGAAAACGCGTAGTAACTTGGTAAAGCGTTTAGTGGACTTAGTTACGTTCCAAAGTGTATTCATTTCTTTAAAAATCATTTTCTTAAATGAGTTAAGTGTTTACAACTTGTAACAATTTTTACAAAAATTAATCCTTTGAACTCTTCTTGTAAATAAAAGGTTTCTACACTTATTTCACTTCCAAAAATGGTGTAAGTGTATGTAAAAGTCATGATTTTCCAAAAATCGATTCTTGAACTTGGTTTATTTAGAAAAGTCTTTTGTAAAACACGGATCTACATGATCACCAACTTACTTTGTTTACTTATATTTCAAGAAAAATCATTTTTATCAAGTTCATATTTAACTAAAAGGTGATTGTTTCATGTATCACATAATCACCTTCCTAGTCTTGTTAATTCATGTTGCTAAACATCATTTAACAAGCTCCATATGGTGATTAACATCACATAACCAAGAATCAACATGCAATCAACAACATATTCATAACAACATCCTACTAATAACATTTCATTATGTTTCATCTTTATGTAAATCTATATGTTCATGTTCTTATCTAAACCCTTTTTGTGTTCTTGTAGATTTCAACATACCATAACTTTTAACTACTCAAAATGGAAGTAAACTAAGGTAGATCAAAGACTTACAACTAGCTCAAAGGCTAGGGAAGAATCTCTAGTGAAAATGGTGGTGAAAATGGATGATGAAAGTAATGTATGAAAGCTCCTTGATGATCTACAACTTCAAGCTCCTTTAATCCTCCTTCTAGCACTTGAATGAAACTTAAAAATGGAAGAATGTGGTGGTGATATGGTGATGGTGGTGGCGGTTATATTGAGCGAGAGGGAGAGAGAAGAGAGTGATGGAGTGGTGTGATCTAGTGAAAGATGTGGAATGATATGAAGGATCTCTCATAATCTCCAACCATACTTATAATCTCCTACTACATATATTGTTTACTTCAATAAGCAACAATCCAATAAAATACAAGATAAAATCTAGGAAGTATGGTGTGGTGAATTTTGTGGGTCCTCTTGTGACCGAAATCGGGCATGGGGGGATGGGGGTTAGATGTAACATTTTGATGATAGTGGGTAAATACTAGTTAATTTCCAAGTATATACTTACATAGTTTACTAGAGGATTTAGTGGGTGTTAGGGTGTTCGGGGATCATGACTAGCCAAGAAATAATAGAACAATGTGTTTGGCAAAAATTTGGTGTCCCGGGTAATGTCCGGTTATTCGGTTAGATACCGTTTCGTTAAAGTGTTTAATTATTCCGTAAAGTGTCTTATATATATCTTTTTGTGTCACATTTAATTCCCGACACTTAGGGAAGCATACGGGACCGTTCTGCCAAAATTTTGGCACATTACTAGCATATTAAATGCTGAATTTCTGATAAATAATGCAGAATTCTGCATTATTAGTGGGTTTTAGGCACTTCCCGGCACTTTAACTATCACCTAGTGACGCAGTTTTATGGTCCTCACTTCCCTACACTCCATACTAGTGTAGTACCCTGTCTCTGGCTCATACTGGCCTCAAAAACATTGTCTGTCTATGTGCTGGCATTGTCAGCATGATTCTGAATTATCCGTTCAGTGTGCTAATTGTGCTTTGTGCATCATGTATGTCACTAAAGTTTGTGTGTAATAAATGGAGTGACTGTATGAAATATGATGCATATGTAAGTATGATACAAAAATCATAAAGCAGTTTAAATTGTCAGTTGTAATCAAGCACAGTCATTAAGCACATAATTAAGATTAATTAATTGTACGGTACCTGTAATTGTGAGGGCTGTCACATTCTCCCCCCGTTAAGAAAATTTCATCCCGAAATTTTAGGTTCTGCTTCTAGTTGCAGGGGTCTTGGGGAACAAATGTGGGTATTTGGCCTTCATACGATCCTCACGTTCGCATGTGAATTTTGGGCAATGTCGTGCATTCCATCGAATCTTGACGAGCTTGACACTACTCCTGCATGTTTTGTTAACCTTCCAATCCGTAACCTCAACTTGTTCTTCAATAAAGTGGAGTGTGTCGTCAATATGAATTTTGTCGGTAGGAATGACCACGGTTTCTTGTGTTGGACTCTTTTTCAAGTTGGATATATGAAATGTATCATGAACGCCATTCAGCTCTGCAGGTAAATCCAACTTGTATGCTACGAGACCAATCCGTTCAAGGATTCTAAATGGACCAATGTATCTGGGGTTCAACTTCCCACGCTTCCCAAAGCGTGCCACACCCTTCCAGGGTGAAACCTTCAACAATACCATATCTCCCACCTCGAATTCCAGAGGTTTTCTTCTGCGGTCCGCATAACACTTTTGTCGGTCACGAGCCGCTTTAATGCGTTCTCGGATTTGGAAAATCTTGTCTGTTGTTTCCTGGACCAATTCCGGGCCAACAAGCTGTCTATCTCCCGCGTCTGCCCAGCATAGCGGTGATCGACACTTACACCCATAGAGAGCTTCGAACGGTGCGGCTTGAATGCTTGCATGATAACTATTATTGTATACAAATTCAACCAATGGTAGGTGAACGTCCCAACTTCCACCTAAATCCATTACGCAAGCTCGTAACATGTCTTCTAATGTTTGAATCGTTCGCTCACTCTGTCCGTCTGTCTGGGGGTGAAAAGCAGTACTCAGATTCAACTGAGAACCAAAGGCTTCTTGAAAGGATTGCCAAATCCTTGACACGAATCTTCCATCTCTATCAGAGATGATTGAGAGAGGCACTCCATGTCGTGCAACAATCTCTCTCAGATATATCTCAGCAAGTTTGCTCGTGTTATCTTTTTCCTTGATTGGCAAAAAGTGTGCTGATTTGGTCAGACAGTCCATGATTACCCAAATTGTGTCGTGACCTCTGGGTGTCCTTGGCAATTTCGTTATAAAATCCATGGAAATCTGTTCCCATTCCCACTGAGGTATTTCTGGTTGTTGTAGAAGACCGAAAGGCTTCTGGTATTCGGCCTTCACCTTGGCGCAAGTCAAACATTTGCCAACATATATCGCAATGTCGCCTTTCATTCTTGGCCACCAATAAAAATCCTTTAGATCTTGGTACATTTTATCCGATCCTGGATGGATCGAGTACCGTGACTTGTGCGCTTCATCGAAAATAACTTCTCTCAAACCACCAAAGAGGGGAACCCAAATTCTTCCCAAGAAACACAATGTTCCGTCCTCCTTTGGTACCAATTGATTCTCCATTCCCCGGAGATACTTGTTCTCAAGATTTTCCCTTTTAAGAGCTTCCCTCTGCGCAGCACGAATGCGCAAAGTGAGATCTGTTTGAACAATCATTTCCAAAGCCCTAACCCTTATGGGCTTAATCCTTTCCTTCCGACTTAAGGCATCGGCGACTACATTCGCCTTCCCTGGGTGATACTTGATTTCACAATCATAGTCGTTCAATAGTTCAACACAGCGTCTTTGTCTCATGTTAAGCTCTTTTTGATCAAAAATTTGCTGCAGGCTCTTGTGACCAGTGAAGATTGTGCATCGCGTGCCATATAAGTAGTGTCGCCAAATTTTCAAAGCAAACACCACCGCGCCTAATTTCAAATCATGCGTGGTATAATTTTTCTCGTGGACCTTCAACTGGCGTGAAGCATAGGCTATAACTTTTTATCGCTTCATCAGCACGCAGCCTAAACCTTGACGCGAGGCGTCACAATATACCACGAAGTCGTTCGTGCCTTCGGGTAAAGATAAGATCGGTGCGTCACAAAGTTTGTTCTTCAACAACTGAAATGCTTCTGCTTGTTTGTCTCCCCAATCAAACTTCTTATCCTTTTGTGTGAGAGCAGTCAGAAGTTGAGCGATTTTCGAGAAATCCTCAATAAATCTGCGATAATAGCCCGCCAAACCTAGGAACTGTCGAATCTCGGTCAGCGTCTTTGGAGTCTCCCAGTTCTTGATTGCCTCGATCTTTGTGGTATCCACATGAATTCCATTTCCATTAACTACATGACCAAGAAACTGAACTTCGCGTAACCAGAACTCGCACTTCGAGAACTTTGCGTATAACTTCTCCTTCTTAAGCAGCTCTAAGATGGCTCTTAGATGATGCTCATGTTCTTCTTTTGTTTTTTAGTAGATCAGGATGTCGTCAATGAACACGATCACAAAATTATCAAGGTAGGGCTTGCAGACTCTGTTCATTAAATCCATGAATACCGCTGGTGCGTTTGTCAACCCGAACGACATAACCAGGAACTCGTAATGCCCGTAGCGAGTCCTAAAGGCCGTCTTTGGGATACTTTCTTCTTGAATCCTCAACTGGTGATAACCTGATCGTAGATCGATCTTTGAGTAAAAACTTGAACCTTGTAACTGATCGAACAGGTCGTCAATCCTTGGCAAAGGATATCTGTTCTTAATTGTCAGCTTGTTCAGCTCCTGGTAGTCAATACACATGCGGAAACTACCATCCTTCTTCTTGACAAACAAAACTGGAGCTCCCCAAGGCGAGAAGCTTGGTCTGATAAATCCTTTGTCTAACAGCTCCTGGAGTTGCGTTGACAGCTCTTGCATTTCCGAAGGTGCAAGTCTATAAGGTGCCTTAGCCACAGGCGCGACGCCTGGAATTAAGTCAATATGGATCTCGACTTATCTTTGTAGCGGCAATCCTGGCAAGTCTTCTGGAAAGACTTCAGGATACTCCTTCACCACTGGAATATCTTCTATCTTTGGCTCTGCGGCTTCTTTATCCACGATGTGTGCCAAGAAGGCAACACATCCCTTCTTCAAACACCTTCTAGCTTTTAAACAGCTAATGATCCTTAAGGGTGTATCGTGTTTCTCTCCGTGTACCACAATCGTTTCTCCATTCGCCATTGGGATGCGAATGGTCTTCTTATGACATACAATTTCGGCTCTGTTGCTTGACAACCAATCCATCCCTACTACCATGTCGAAGCTTCCCAACTCGACTGGCAGTAGATCCAGTGTAAATTCGTGTCCTCCCAGCTCTACCACGCATCCTTTGATGACTTCATTTGTTTCTACTAGCTTTCCGTTAGCCAGTTCAATTGAATACGGAATGTCTAACTTATTAGCAGTTAACCCAAGCATTTTCTTAAATTCTAGCTATACAAAACTATAGTCGGCACCAGTGTCAAATAGTATAGATGCAAAGCGTTGATTTATAGGGAACCTACCAGTGACAACATTCGGGTCCTGGCGTGCTTCCCTCGCTCCAATGTTGAATACCCTTCCACGAGCTTGATTGAGTTTTGGGCATTCACGCTTGAAGTGCCCGATGTCTCCGCAGTTAAAACATCCTGGTCCTCGACTGTTACCATCTCCATTACCGCCTTGATTGTTGTTTTGATTGCGGTTACCATTTCCTGCTTGATTCCTGAAGTTATCGCGATTACCATTCCCGTTACTTCCACGGTTGTTGTTACCAAATCCCCTTTGGCCACCACGGCCAGTACCAACCCAACAAGTGTCTTTTAAGTGACCAATCTTCCCACAGGATTCACATTTTCTAACGCTGCACCGGCCAGCATGATGATACTGGAAAAATTCACATTTGGGCAGAGCGCCCATGTATCATTTCCCTTTAACTTCAGCACCATACTTAGATTCAGCTGGTGGGTTTGTATCTCTCCTCTTGCTGGCACTGCCGGTACTTTTCTTAAAGTTGGAGAATTTCCTCTTGTTCTCCCCTGATGATTCAACATGAGTTTCTTTCTTTTTCGGTTCAGAAATTGAAAACTTGTTCAATCTGATGGCTTCTTCTGTAAGTGCCGCGCTGAGATCAATGGCTTCGGTAATCGTTGGAGGCTTGGACGTCATTACCATGCTCATGATCTGGGGTGCCAATCCCCAGATGAAACGCTCAATGCGTTTAAATTCAGGATCAACCATGTATGGCACAACTCGTGACAAGTCGTGGAACCTTTGGACATATTCAACAATTTTTGGGCCATCCATTTTTAAGTTCCAGAATTCCGTCTCCAGCTTCTGTATCTCTGCCCGTGAACAATATTTCTTTCTCGTGAGCTCCTTCAGCTCAGCCCATGTCAGTGCATACGCCGCCGCCTCTCCCAAGGTTTGAACTTGCAGGTTCCACCAGGATAAAGCACCATCAAGAAAGAGTCCTGAGACGTAAGTAACTTGGTTTTCAGGAGCACACTTGCTCATCCTTATTACCGTATCCGTCTTTTCCGTCCACCTTACGAAAGCAACAGCACCTCCAGTGCCATCGTAGTTCAAGGGCTTACAATCCAGGAATTGTTTGTAAGTACAGCCTGTACAGGCAATATCATTTACAGAAAGCATTAGTGGATGCGTAAGAAATATCCAAATGTAACGCAATGCGTCTCAAGCGACTTGGACATTACCATTTGGTGGGTTGTTGTTCCTTGAGGAACCTCCGCTAGTCTCGGCGCGGGAGGCCTCATAATCTGCTATTGCCTTTGAAATATGTTCCTGTAATTCTGCCTCAGTAGTAGGCAAACGTGTGTCTCGTCATGGAGGCATCTTCTAAAAGAAGATCATATTGGTCAGGTCATAGTAAGTATGGTAAGTAAGTAATATGCGTATGTAATAGCATCCATCAACCTCATAATACATAACATCCCATGTTATAATATAAAACAAATAATTAAACAATGCATGTAGTGAGAACGTTGCCATTGAGCTTTCATTTAATCATGACCACAATATAGTTTTACATGTTTCATAGTACATCATACATCAAAATAAGATCATAGGGTTACATCACCCCAAAATACAAGTCAGTCTACATAAATCATATAAAAAACGTGGTCTTCCAAAAGTCTTCATATGTTGGCCCAATTGCGACTCTCTCACCAAAACAATCTACCTGCACCAAACCAAAAATATAGCTACGCTGATGGCGGAGGAGGAGGAGAGAAAAGTAAACGGCGCATGAGCACCCAATCCTCCTCAAGTGCATGGACAATGCACAGCAGGTAAGCAATCTGTTGTTCCGGAGTAAGGAAGCGGACATCAGAATCCGGTTGTAGTTGAAGAGGAGCTGGTGGTGTAGCAAAAGGAGACTGACAATGACAAGGGGGAGGATGCGGAATCCTCTCCAGCTCCTGGACTCGTCGGCTCAACGCATCCTGCTGCAATTGCAGGGATATAAGTATGTCATCCGTGGTATATCCAACATGGAATGGGTGGTACGGGTCTGACAAAGGCATGACATTGGGCGAAGACCACATAAGTGGCTCGCCTGAGGGTGCAAAAGGTGATGTAGTGTGAGGAAACTGAGACATGAATGGTACAGCTGACGATACAGGCGGGACAAAAGCAGGCTGCTGTCTCGAAGAACCCTCCCCAGGACGAGGTGGAGGAATGTCCTGGAGAAAAGTGATAGGAAGGTCGGTGCGATGGATATCTGACACATGGGGAAAATGAGGGGCAACATCAATCGGTGCAGAGATGGGTGCATGAGAGGGAGTGACTGGTCTAACATATGGGGGATAATCGTCATCATCGACCCACCCATTGTGGGTGTCAGCATATCTAGGATCGATGTAGGTGGCAAACGGAGCATGGTCATCAAACATAAGGACTGGATCAGGTAGTATCGGTGCAATATCAGGTATCTCAGCAAAGATAGGGTCATGATCTGGCAATGGGACAGGGTCAGCTAGGGCTAGATCTAGATCAGCGGGTACAACAGGGGGCTGATCGATAGGAGCAACAGGAGCCTCTAGGGGCTGATCCTGGTGCACAAGCCCAATCTCGTGATCTGGGTCGAGATCGTGAGGAAAAACAGGTGCCTCGAATGGCTGCTCATCAGGAGCATAGTCCATCTCATGCTCGGCGTCATCAGCAAGGTCAAACTCATGATCGGGGTCATCAGCAAGGTCAAAATCAGGGGTCTGATCGGATGCGGCTGACATGGCCATATCAGAATCTGAGTCGGTGGGGTATCGTTGTAACCCCAGCGCATGGACAGTAGAAGATGCTACTGACTCAAAAGAGTCTGGACCAGAAGAATCAGAAGGATCCTCCATAACCGGAACCTCAACGACAGGAATAACGACATCATCAACAAGTGGCAGATCCTCCACAGGAACTGCAGCAAGGGGAACAGGAGCAGGGATCTCAGCAAGAGGTAGATCCCCGACTAGAATACCATCAGCGAGCTGAACATCGTCTCCGACATCCGGCAAAGCAAAAGGCTGGAAATCGTCATCATCACTGCTGTCAGTATCAGATGTATAAATCTCGGGATCTGTGGGCATCGGATCATCTGAATCTACTGCTATGGGGTCTAGTGCGCCAGAAACTCCACTCGAAGAAGACATGACGTCTGTAACAAAACAATCACGACAATTGCACATATATCCACATATAATCAAATAAGCATGTGAGTCACAATAATGTAAGCAAGTAATCATCCTAGTCTTCCCCAGACTATCCCACCCAGCCTCTCAGACTAAACTCCCTGGTCTCTAAGACCAACTCCCTGGTCTCTAAGACCAACTCCCTGGTCTCTAAGACCAACTTTCCCAGTCTCTAAGACTAAATCCCTGGTCTCTAAGACCAACCTCCCAGTCTCTAAGACTAAATTTTCCCCCAGTCTCTAAGACTAAATCTCCCTCAGTCTCTAAGACTGATCCTCACTCAGTCTCTAAGACTGAACCTCCCCAGCCTCTAAGGCTGAACTCCCTCAGTCTCTAAGACTGAAATATAAATTTTGAATTATGTATTTGTGCCTTTTGTTTGTAAAATGTTTGTACCCTGGATCTGGACATTTTGTGTAAAAATGTTTTCGTGAGAGCCCTGATGATCATAGTCTAGACTCGAGAAAGAATCCTAGTTCGCTATGATCGAGGCTCTGATACCAAGCTGTCAAACCCTGGCTTTTGCGGAAGCGTGGGTTTATTCGGTGTGACTTCTTAATACCATAGCAACAATCATAACAATGCTATATGATAAAATATAAGATATTCATCCATTAATTAAGTCTTAGAAAATACCATACATACTTGTCTTGAAAACGTTGTTACCAAAATAAATTACAACCCATGAAAATGTTTAACCGAGTTCCTGAGACTCCACAAAGACTTAAAATAAAACGAGGTTTGAAGACGTGTGACCCGTCCAGGAAAGGTTTACACCTCCCAAACCCTACAACCCTGGATGACATCTTTATTTAGTACGTAGCTTGACACATATGCAGACACTTGCCAGATCCGATCAATTCCCTGAAATACATGTAGTTTGAAAAGTCAACAAAAAGTTGAGTGAGTTCATGTGTATGTAAGTATGTAGAAACCTTTGAAATATGTCTGTATGTATGAAAGTCCCTGGTATGTAGCAATAAGGAAAAAGAGATCACCAATGGGTTGCAAAGCCACTGGTATGTGTGAAGTGGTACGGGAAAACTCAAACCTAGGGGAGTTGCACCGGGCTTCCGGCTATAAGACACAGTCACCACTATGGGCCGCCCCGGCCTCATGGGTGTGGGCTCGCTACACCCAAATAGATCTATCACTCATGTCCCTCGGTCCTACGACGAGGATTAATGGCCTTAAGTGTCGCGCCCACCACTCACATGATCTAAGTAGTATGCCCTCCTTACGCTAACCATACCATGTATAAAAATGTCTGTATAATTGTAACATGTATTTCACCCCCGAAGTTATAAAACTGAAAACAGTTAAGAGAAAAGGGGGACATGAACTCACTGTAGTGCGTCTCCTGTGCTCGTACTCAAACCTTGTTAGCTACACGATAACCTGCACCGTACTAATGTCTATTAGACGAAAGGGCCGTGCCTTGCTTTTGTATTTACGGTTTGAGTTACGTTACTTTGATATTATTCCAAGTTATAACTTATTGTTAAAATAATAATTATTTTAACTTACAATATACTTTTAGGTCTTGAAATAATAGTTAGACAACTATTTCGTATTTATACTTCTCAAGTATTTTATGTACGTATTTCCTTCCCAAGGATGGGGGTATTTTATACATGTATTTTGTGATTTAAAGTCTTGATATTATGTGCTCTTATGTCCCACTTTAGAAAAGTATATGATAACTTAGTTGTCAAAAATAATGTGTTTCCAAGAAAATAAACACCGTCCCAAAATTTATCTATTCTCCGAATATACTAAGAAAATATATTATAACTTCTCAAAATAATATATTTTCTACTTGTTCAAAAATATGTTATACTTCGTGACAAAATCATATTTTTCGTTATCCCTCAAGAATATACTAGCAACGGTATTTTGTTAAGTTATATTATTTTTCTCTAAGTAATATAACTAGTTCCCAAATCATGCAAATATTCACACAACCGTTTTAGTATAAAATATATTCTAAATATATATTTATCCGCTTTTATTTATGAAAACTAACCTCCGACACTTTGTATTTTTGTAACAAATCCTATGGCGAAGTTTATTTTGAAAAACAAAGTTTAAAATTATGCTTGTAACACTTGTTTGGAAAATATTTTCTAAGTGTTGGAATTTTAGGAAATTTCGCCAGAGTTTCCTTTGTAAACGGAGGCGTCCATGCTAATAAGCATATCATTTTCTTTTCAAAATAATCACAATAATCATCAACAATTATCCTTTAAACAACTTTACATCACCGAGAGCAAAAACTATATGCGTTACATATTAATCATGAACTTCATATATCCCGAAAACGCGTAGTAACCTGGTAAAGCGTTTAGTGGACTTAGTTACCTTCCAAAGTGTATTCATTTCTTTAAAATTCATTTTCTTAAACGAGTTAAGTGTTTACAACTTGTAAACAATTTTTACAAAAATTAATCCTTTGAACTCTTCTTGTAAATAAAAGGTTTCTACACTTATTTCATTTCCAAAAATGGTGTAAGTGTATGTAAAAGTCATTATTTTTCAAAAATCGATTCTTGAACTTTGTTTATTTAGAAAAGTCTTTTGTAAAACCCGGATCTACATGATCACCAACTTACTTTGTTTACTTATATTTCAAGAAAAATCATTTTTATCAAGTTCATATTTAACTAGAAGGTGATTGTTTCATGTATCACATAATCACCTTCCTAGTCTTGTTAAATCATGTTGCTAAACATCATTTAACAAGCTCCATATGGTGATTAACATCCCATAACCAAGAATCAACATGCAATCAACAACATATTCATAACAACATCCTACTAATAACATTTCATTATGTTTCATCTTTATGTAAATATTTATGTTCATGTTCTTGTGTAAACCCTTTTAGTGTTCTTGTAGATTTCAACATACCATAACTTTTAACTACTCAAAATGGAAGTAAACTAAGGTAGATCAAAGACTTACAACTAGCTCAAAGGCTAGGGAAGAATCTCTAGTGAAAATGGTGGTGAAAATGGATGATGAATGTAATGTATGAAAGCTCCTTGATGATCTACAACTTCAAGCTCCTTTAATCCTCCTTCTAGCACTTGAATGAAACTTAAAAATGGAAGAATGTGGTGGTGATATGGTGATGGTGGTGGCAGTTATATTGAGCCGAGAGGGAGAGAGAGGAGAGTGAGGGAGTGGTGTGATCTAGTAAAAGATGTGGAATGATATGAAGGATCTCTCATAATCTCCAACCATACTTATAATCTCCTACTACATATCTTGTTCACTTCAATAAGCAACAATCCAATAAAATATAAGATAAAATCTAGGAAGTATGGTGTGGTGAATTTTGTGGGTCCTCTTGTGACCGAAATCGGGCATGGGGGGGGGGTTAGATGTAACATTTTGATGATAGTGGGTAAATACTAGTTAATTTCCAAGTATATACTTACATAGTTAGTTTACTAGAGGATTTAGTGGGTGTTAGGGTGTTCGGGGATCATGACTAGCCAAAAAATAATAAAATAATGTGTTTGGCAAAAATTTGGTGTCCCGGGTAATGTCCAGTTATTCAGTTAGATACCGTTTCGTTAAAGTGTTTAATTATTCTGTAAAGTGTCTTTTATATATCTTTTTGTGTCACATTTAATTCCCGACACTTAGGGAAGCATACGGGACCGTTCTGCCAAAATTTTTGGCATATTACTAGCATATTAAATGCTGAATTTCTGATAAATAATGCAGAATTCTGCATTATTAGTGGGTTTTAGGCACTTCCCGGTACTTTAACTATCACCTAGTGACGCAGTTTTATGGTCCTCACTTCCCTACA
Source organism: Helianthus tuberosus (assembly GCA_030545235.1). Taxonomy (NCBI): domain Eukaryota; kingdom Viridiplantae; phylum Streptophyta; class Magnoliopsida; order Asterales; family Asteraceae; genus Helianthus; species Helianthus tuberosus. The sequence goes on along the minus strand of CM060369.1, from coordinate 124,416,113 downwards.
CTCCATACTAGTGTAGTACCCTGTCTCTGGCTCATACTGGCCTCAAAAACATTGTCTGTCTATGTGTTGGCATTGTCAGCATGTTTCTGAATTATCCGTTCAGTGTGCTAACTGTGCTTTGTGCATCATGTATGTCACTAAAGTTTGTGTGTAATAAATGGAGTGAGTGTATGAAATATGATGCATATGTAAGTATGATACAAAAATCATAAAGCAGTTTAAATTGTCAGTTGTAATCAAGCACTGTCATTAAGCACATAATTAAGATTAATTAATTGTACGATACCTGTAATTGTGAGGGTTGTCACAGGAAGGTGCACAGCGGTAAGGAGCCTTGGCGACAGGAGTTGAACCAGGTATGAGATCAATACGAAAATCAACAGATCGAGGATTAGGAAGACCAGGAAGATCTTTAGGAAAGACGTCAGGGAAATCACATACTACTGGAACATCGCTTGTGTTCTTTCCCTTGCCCTTTTGTTCCACTATGTGGGCCAAGAAGGCAAAGTACGATTTACATAAGCATCTATTCGCCTGAGTGCATGACATCAGCTTCAGTCCTCTAGAAGGTCGGTCTCCATAAACGTGTAAAGTTTCACCAGACGAGAGAGGTAAGCGAATATACTTCTCGTGACAAGCGATTTCGGCGTCGTTCTTACGCAACCAATCCATGCCGATTATGACGTCAAAGCTACCCAATTGTGTGGGTATGAGATCAATAGTAAAGACGTGGTCGTTAAGAGTCAAGGAACAACCACTGAGAATGGAATCAACTAGAATAGACTTACCATCGGCAACCTCAATGGAGAACGACTTAGGTAGTTTAGAGCGTGCACAGTTTAACAAAGATTCAAATTCTATGGACACAAAGCTTCTATCGCACCAGTATCAAATAGTATCGAAGCGTAAAGATTATTGATGAGAAATGAACCATTCACTATGTCATTGTCGTTACGAGCCTTGCTTGCATTGATGTTGAACGCTCATCCTCGAGCTGCTGGTTGTTGCTCCTGGTTCAGCTGGGTACATTGGTTACGGAGATAGGTAGTGTCTCCGCACTTGTAGCATGCACGAACATTTGCTGGCCTTTGGTTCTGCGGAGGAGCCGGTAAGGCTAGTTGAGCAGGCTGGACTGGCGGTGCTTGCTGGGCCTGATTGACTTGATGGCAGTAGGGAGTTGTGTGACCATAGCGATTACAGTTGGTACACAGACGACAAGCGGAGGTTGTAGGATGGTGATTGTTGCAAGTCGCACACTTGGGATGCACCCCAGTGTATGGCTTCTTGTTGTTCTCCGGAGCAGGATGATTAGCAACAGCAGGCACAAGGGCATTACCCGTAGGGTTTGCATTCACAGCAGGGACAATTGCATTGCAACCAGAACCTTGAGACTTTCGTTTCCTGTTCTTGTTGCCACTTGGCTGCTGAGTGATTTGATGAGCAGGTTTCGATGGAGCGGAGTTTCCAAACTGTTTATCACGAACAGGTTGTTATTCAAACTTGCTGCCAGACGATAAACTTCTTCAATAGTCTCGAGCCGAGCTGCTTCAATCGAGTCTCGCATGGCAGGAGGTAACCTATTAATGTACTTGGTTATCATGCGCTTCAGAGTAGAAACCAAGTGAGGCACGATTAAGATGAGTTGTTTATAACGGGTAGTGTAAGCCAAGTTGTCATCTCCAACCTGCTTGAGGTGCCATAACTCTTCCTCAAGCTTTAGTTGTTCATGGGGAGGGCAGAATTCGAGCATCATTAATTCCCGCACCTCAGGCCATGGAAGAGCATAGGCTTCCTTGTTGGAGCGGATGTTTCTCTCGTTGGACCACCACTCTAGAGCTCTGCCTTGAAACATGCCAGTTGCACTCCTAGACTTTAAGTGTTCTGGGCACTCGCTGTTGATGAAGGTAACCTCGATGCTGTCAAACCACTCCAGCATAGCAGTCACCCCATCGCTGCCCGTGAAAGGCTTAGGGTTGCAAGAGACAAAGTGTTTGTAGTTAAAGCTCACAGGCTTTGGTTTCTCTGTTTTAGAATCCATAGAGGAGGGAGGAGTGTTTGATTCCTGGATCTCAGAGACGATCTTATGCACGATGCGAGCAATCTGATCGGCCATGAAAGACATCATATTCTTCTGAGAGTTGGCCTGGATCTCTTGAGAGAGTCGGATAGTTTACCGGAAGACATCTAAAGATCCAAGAAAATGATCACATAAGTCTAGATCATAAAGTCTCGTAGTAGATAGTTTCACACACGGTCGCATAAAGACTCAAGTTTCACACATCACAATTTGTTCAACAAGTTTCTCATGGCACAAAGGTTCAACATTCTCACCACAAGTCCGCAAAACAACGACTTTCACATGGCACGTGGTACGAAAGTTCAGTAGCATGCTGGAAACACTTATATATAGGAAGTACCAGCGGCGTATCCACCATGTTTCCACCATGTCACGTCCGTCTCGTCGTTTGGTGTCATGTTACGTGCTTTGTTTTTCCAGCCATAATAGTACATTCCATCATTTTCATGTGCTTCAACTGGTTATGTACACATAGATCAAGCAAGTAATTTCAACATTCTCACCACGAGTCTACAAAACAATGACCTTCACATAGCACATGGTACGGAAGTCTGGTAACATGTCGAAACACTTATATATAGGAAGTACCAGCGGCGTATCCACCATGTTTTGATCATGTTACGTTCGTCTCGTCATTCGGTGCTATGTTATGTATCGTATTTTGCCACTCACAACAACACATTCCATGACTCTCGTATGCATTAGGGTACACATAGATTAAGCAAGTAGTTTCTCATAGCATATCGTTCAATCATGTTTCCCATAGTTTAATCAAGACTCCCATGTAGTATAACACATGAATAAAGCTTCATAAATTTAGTTCGATCCTAGGAGATTATGATTATTGTTTTAGATTGCGGAGTTATGTGCGATTTGTGTAAAAGCCTCGAAATGAACAAATAATCAAGTTTAAAACCACATATAAAATCGAGATACATAAAAGATAGGCTTATAAAACATAGGATTGTTCCGGGTAGAGGAACGTCGACTAACCAAAGTGAATTGAACCCCTTCTCAAATTAAGGCAACGTGTCTTAGCTTACTTAGACAAATACGTCATCGATGTTAGGCCTACGATATTTGTCCTTTTGATCATTACGCGTACCTAATTGATTGAGTGTTTCGAGAATTTGGCGAGACAGAAAAATCAAGGAGTGGTACTAGTTATCAAGATGTGAGAATCACCTCTAACTTGACAACTTCGTACCCTAATAGTGTTGGTACTTATCAAAAGATAAGACCTACTAGAATATAACCTGGAAACTCCCTTCAAGGTTCAGATGTCACTCCTGACTTGAAGGTAAATCTCGTGCAAAATACAAACACTACTCAGCAGTGTTTTCAAAGCGTCCAAGTGTAAATTGTGTTAGCCTTAGGAAAGGCATGTAATGTTTAACAGGAATATGTTGCTAGGAAGCAAGTACGGCAGAATGCATAAGTCTTAAACAACAGATAAGAGTCAAGATTCCTAGAACTATAGACTAGGGCAAGTATTCCTACTTTTCCTAATTCCCTATAGTTATGGCTCTGATACCAATCTGTCACACCCCAACCGATGGCAGAAACATCAGGGCGCGGCACTAAGCTTTCAGATTGCTCAGGAGTTTCCATAACACTAATAGTTTCAATAGTATATAATCAAGTTTCATAGCATTGTCTAAATATCAACCAAAATTTCACAACCACAAAAGCATCAATTACATAACATCCAAAATATTGTTCAAAAGTTTCTAAATTAACTAAGGTGTGTTTCTAAGCAGCATCCAAGCATGTTTCTTGATTTCCTCAGCTACTATCAACCAGCAACATGTATCAAAATACTATCAATAGTAATGTTGGCGAGTATACAAGTTTGAGTACATAGTAGCATAATAGTTTAAAAAGACTCATATCTGACATGTAAACACATAAAAGTTTCACCATGCTAGATTACGTAGTCCAAGTGATAGCCCAAGTTTCCAATGCGTTAAATGCCTTTCCCAAAGACTAACGGGAGGTTAAATGTCTCCTCCTAACAATACCCCAAAGACTAACGGGGAGGTGCATTACTCCTATAGCGCTACCACTGTTAAGGCAGAACTACACACAAGGATTAAACGTTCACATAGCATAAAAGTCTCAAGAATCAAAAGTTTCAAGTTTCCTGTTCACATCGGATAGAGTATGTTTCAAATAGTTTCAAGTGTCAAGTTTATAGAATACACGTTGCATCCCAAAAGTGTTTAAAATAAAAAGGGATCGAGTATACTCACAGTGGGTGCTAAGTATCAACACCGACTACTTGGATCGAAGGGAGTGCTGGAGTTAGCCTGATTATAGTATAATAGTGTAAGCATTGAACAGAATGTTGAATCGTGCGAACATCGAACAAAAGTGTCTGACTGGTATCCTGATCGGATGGTCATCCGGTCAGATGACCATTTGGTCGGACGGTCGTCTGGACAGATGATCAGTGGTGCGTTGCAACAATGTTTCAAACTTTTGAAGTTTTCGTTGTAGTATAAGATCAAGTCATTCGATCGGATGATTGTTCGAGTGTAAGTTGTTCAAAGTTTTGATTCAAACAGTTTAAGTATTGAAGGCTACGGGGAACAGGTCGTTCGGTCGGATGACCGTTTGATCGGATGATCGTCCGATCGGATGGTCATTTGACTGTTGTGATCTTGTTCCTTTGCAACTTTTGTAAAATTTCTAAGTTTGAGTTTAATAGAGACGACGTGGTAACGTATCAAGACAACAGAAACCCACCAAGGTTCAGCCTGTCTGATCGGATGGGAATCACCCAGTTCGATCAGGGTAATGGTTCTTGACGGAGTTTCATGTCTGACCCGTAATTCATCTCTCCGGTGATAATCCATTTTCAAGCCGATTCCAGACTAAAGAACAGTCTACAGCCTGTTTGGATACAGATTTCACCGATTTGAGTAAAAAGTTAAGAAAGCTTGAAGAAAAACATGTAATCAACTGTAAATGTCTAGATTTTGTAAAGATTCATGGTAAAACAAGTAGAAATCTCTTAGATCTGGACTAAATCTTGACGAGATGACATCACTTAGCCGATTGTACAAACAGCCATGATGACGTCATCTTCAAGTAGCCCAAATCTTAGTGATTTGACGGTGAAAAGTATGATTCTGATGAAGAATCTAGTGAGAAAGTGTGTAAAGATGAAAGTTGCGCAATAATTACGGAGAAAACTTACAAGAATCGCGTGAAATTGGAAGAAAAGTGCCTTAGAACGCGAGAGAGTGCGTCTGGTCGGAGGAGGCTGTCACATCAGTGAATAGTGATGTGACAGTGAGTATTTATAGTGGGGAGGAGTTAAGGCGGTGGGATGGCATGTATCGGATGACTGTTCGATCCAATGGCCATCCGATCGGATGGCCATCCGATCGGATGGCCATCCGGTCGGATGTCCATCTGGACAACCAATCCTTGTTTGCTAGTTTTCTGATTTCGGTTCATTTTGCGAGCTAGATTAAGCGTTGCGTTGTGTATTATTGTGCGATATCATCACATGATAAAATTGTATAACTAACACAAAATTTTCCATGTTTCAAGTCTACATAAGCTAGCTAGTAAGTGTCAAGTTTCAAGTTTCTTGTTTAACAAAGTCTCAAAGTTTCTTGTTCCATAAGTATCAAGAGTCTCGTTCCATAAGTATCAAGAGTCAAGTACCAAGTATCAATTTTCAAGTTTCACCAAGAATCAAGTTTCATAGTGTTTAATAAGTAATAAGCATCAAGAGTCTAGATTCAAGTATCATAAGATTCACAAAGGTTTCAACATAGTTAAGTCTCAAATAGTATAGGGGCTAATCTTGCCAAAAGATAAAAGTCTGGAGACGCAGGGCGTTACAAAAATCGTATTGGTCATACAAACTCCCGGGCAAAATGCTCACACAAGCTCCAAGATCGAGGAGCTCCCTCTCAATTTTAAATGTTCCAATTTGAATTGGAATAAGAGGATCTCCAGGATCTTGAGCTTTTTGGGGGAGCGCACTTGATAAGACGGCACTAACATGTGATACCAAATCAATTGGGTAAGGTAATTTATTGTGCCGTTTTTCAACGCTCAACTCCTTCATGCATTCCACATGAGCCGGGACCTTTTTAATGTCATCGAGTAACGGTAAATTATTTTTTGCTTGTTTAAAATTTTCCCACCTCTCATCCTTTGGTGGGCACCGTTCTTCAAATTTTGACGCATTAATCGGGTTAAGTTGATTTTAACAATTTTCACAAAAAGAATTTTTAGTTACGTTTTCAATTTTACTTTGTGAAATCGTTTCTTGTTCATTTTCACCTTTCGGCTCATCACTTTTATCTTCCACTACACCATCAACGAATTATGGTGGTGGAGATCTTTGAACACTACAAATTTCATCATTCGGAAGAAGACTGTCCGCGCTAATGTGTACATTCCTCACATTGCCCGTGCTTGAGCTTTGATGCTTCGGGTTCATTGCGGTGTCACTTGGAAGTCTTCCTCCACTTCCACGAATTTGGGCCATTTCTTTCGCAAGTTGACCCACTTGCTTTTCCAATGCCTTGTGCGACTTGTCTCGGATTTGATCTCTTGATTTGAAGTGGTGATGGCATTCATGGTTGTATCAAGCTTGGAACTTAGCTTGTCGTCACCGCTCATTTGAGAGATTTGAATTGCCACTCCCATTACCACCTTGATTGTAGTTCCTTTGGTAACCCCCTTGGTTAACTCCTTGACGAGTTTGGTTCTAATACCCACCTTGATTTCCCAATTGGAAATTCGGGTTCATTTGGTTGGAGGCATTACCATACCTAAAGTTAGGATGGTTCCTCAATTCGGGGTGGTAAGTGTTAGTGTTCATATCGTATTCCCTCTGGTCTCCATACACTTGATTCACATCTATGGTGGCTTGACAATTCTTGGTTCGGTGACCGATGTCTCCGCATTCTTCACATACGACGTATTGCACCGCACCCACTTCCTTTTTCTTCATGCGGGCAAACTACTGCTCCAAAGTTTCAATCCGATCCTTAGAACTCGCATCACGATCGATCGGGCCAAGACTTTGCGGTTGAATGCTTTTTGGCTTGATCGGCTGATTCTTTCTCCTTTGACCTCTTGCTCATCCTCTCGAGGAACTCCTAATCATCGTCCTCATGATTACTCAACAAAGTTCCATTACTCGTCGACTCAAGGTGGTTCCATGTCTCATCATCCAAACCCCTCACAAAGCATTTAACCAATTCCCACTTTTCAATTTGGTGATGAGGACAGTTTCGGATTAATTCCTTGTATCGAATGAAGGCTTCGTGTAATGGTTCACTCGAGAGTTGGCGAAAAGACCTAATTTCATCTCTAGCATCATCAATCTTCGCCATTGAATAATACTCGTCAAGAAAAACCTGTTGCATTTCAGCCCATGTACGAATACTACCCGCCGAAAGTGTGAGAAACCACTTTTTTTCCTTATCCTTCAACGAAAACTGAAACAACCGAAGTTTCACCTCTTCCAATGCAAAACCGTGTCCTCCAATCGTACTACATATGGCAGAAACTCCGCCAAATGGGTATATGGATCATCATTAGTCCTCCCATTGAAGTGGGGGAGGATGTTGATGTAATGAGGCTTACAATAAAAAATTATTTTCTCGCAAACAATCGGTGAATCATTGTCGGTGACTACCGGTCTAAAACGGTCATTAACACCCCATGGAGGTTGTTGACGATGACGTGGACCGTCAACTTCTTGATCCATTGGTCTTCGGTTATCTCTTCGATTACCCCCTCGATTCCTACCTTGGTTACCACCTTGATTACCCCCTCCGACAAAATGAGGAATCCGGTTATGATTCACATTGTTGTTGTTATTATAGTACCCATTAATCCAGTTCCATTGGTTATTGTTTCGTGGGTTTTGGTTGTTTCCATAACCATCATTTCTAACAATCCCATAACCATAGTTGTCATTCCCCACAAAGTTTGCGTATTGATAGCCAAACTCATCATCGTCAAACCCCCTTGCATTGTAAACATTGCCCCGGTTCACATAGCCCCAACCATCATCATCTACCCGTTCGTCATAATTACCCCCGTCATCCGAGTATTCCGAGTGAATACTCATGTGTTCCGGAGATTGGTAACCGGGAACACTATACGGCTCATCATCGGGGATGGCATTTCTCAAATCGTCGATGTTAAAGAACGGATCTTCATTCGCGGGATTGCCGCGGTCTCGATTGCCTCTACGGTTGGAATTAACATTCCAATCATCAAGGTTAGTGGGTAAGGAGTTGTGTCGGTGAAGGTTTTTTTATTGGGGTGTTCTTTGGTTATTATTGGGATCTCGGTTTTGAAAAGGGGGTGTGGATGGTCTTGATTTGTTACCACCACCCGGTTGATCTTGAGGTATATGTTGGACATTTTGGGCGGGATGGAAGGTTCCTCGGGATTGAAATGGTTTTGATAGAGGTTTGGGTGATTGGAATTTTGGTTTTCCATTGAATCAGATTCAATGGATGGCATGGATTGTGGATTTTGGGTGACTTGGTTAGAAACAATGGTTGCCTCTAACCGGCTTGCTAAGTTCCTTCTTGCAACTCGCTCAATTTCCAGTTCGTAGACTAACGGTGAAGTCCGCCCGGAGTTCCGTGTACACATGCACTACCTTTAATCTGCACAAGTAACACAACCCGCGTAACAAGGAAAAAGACAAAGTACAAAAAGAACTAAGCAATTTAAATAGTTAATCACAAAATACAAGCAAGTATCCAAACACAAAGCGCACTAACTCCCCGGCAACAGCGCCAAAATTTGATTGGCGTGTCGCGCTCCAGTCAAAGATAAGATTTATATACCCAAATTACCCTTAACAAATAGCTAGTGGTAGTAAGGGGTCGAACCACGAAGAGTATGTGGTTTGTGAATGGACTTGATTGAGTTTTAACGGTTGTCACAATTTATGAAGCTTGCTAGATTATTTTTGTGGTTTTTATTTGTTTGAAAAGATGTTGAATGAAATTAATAAATTTGATTGAATTGATTAACTAATAGAAATTAAATAATTGCAAGAAAACTTGATTATAAAATAGGATGGAATAACAAGGTTCACACCCGGTTCGGTAATTGAGGTCTTAGGGTTTCTACACGTTTTAGATTCAATTCAGTTGCAAAAGTGATTAACGAATTTAGTGTTACAAGGCTTAGGTGCCAAGAGCTATCAACATCACGAATGACGGACCGCAATGCACTTCGTCACCAAGAACATGTAAACTCTAACCTAGACAAGGCATAATTGCACATAAACATTTCGCAAAGTCAAATTTAATCTTTACTCGACAATTCACGAATATAATACAAATGCCAGACAATTGTCATAAGTTTCAAAATCAAATCACAACTTGTCACAAATCGAATCTCAAACACAATGTTCAAACCATAAGAACTTACAAAAACCTACACCGGGGTGAAACCCATGAGAACTAGCCGCTCATGGTGAACGAAACTTGATCAATGGTTGAGGAGAGCTTGAACATCATCATCTTGAAGCCTTAAAGTGGTGGAAATGGTGATTAGGGTTTGGAATGATTGATGGCGATGAATGGATGGAAAGGTGAATGTTGATTAGGGTTGTGGAAGTGATGATGATGATGATAGAATCGAATGATTGTCAATCGAATGGATGGATTCGAGGATGAATTGGTGATGTATCTTGGCTCCAAGAGGTGTTTCTAACTTCAAAGTAGAGTGTAACCCCCCAAAATAGGTCAACCTAGCTTTTAAAACTCGTCAAACAACAAGAAAAAGCAAGAATTTGCGATGGCCACCAGGGAGTGGCGTCGCCGATGCTGACCAGAACCTCCAAAAGCTGGCGACGGCCTATGTTCCTGTCAAAGGCCATGTTTGCGCGATGGGGTGATCCACAGGGCATCACCGACGGCCCCTTTGGGCGTCGGCGACGGTGCTTACTTTCTCTCATCTCTGTTTTTCGCATTTCGTGCTTCCGGTTGACCCGTTTTGTGTCCCGGTGGTCCGTTTTTCGTCTCGGTGGCCCGTAAAGCTCCCGAAAAGCTCCTTAAACTCCGCTAAACCTGGAAAACACATATCTAATCAAAAGTAGGCTTTTCAATATTAAAAGTTAAGTAAAAACTTAAACTTAAACATAAACGGACACCGGTCTTCGACCACGTATCACATAACTATTATACTTGCAACATGAAATTCATTCAAGACACCTTCATTTTGGATATTTACTAGCAACTAACACAACCAACTCACTACACTAGTAATTCCCAATTTCAAGGACACCATATCATCTATTATCACTAGTTACGCATTTTATCAAACACTTGGTGTGCATACAACTTACTAAGCATAGTTTACAACTAGTTTAAGCATAGTCATCTCCTTCCAAGTTCCAATCACCAAGAGAGTGCTCAATATCACATTCCATTCATATAATTATCCCTAGACTAACATCACACAACCCATTTCAAGCTAGGAACAAGTAAATCAAACAAGGATTGAACATGGGTATAACACCCATGTCGGCACTTTCATTCACAATGGTGGGTTTCATCTCAAATCATCAAATTGATATAAATTAGCCATGAATAAGGTCCTATTTCATGATACCAACACTTATTCATACTCAATTTCTCACAATTTCAACAATTCAATATTTACCCATGACTAACAATTTCTCTAAGTTGAAAACTATCACTTACATGGTGATTATTGTAACTAGATGGTGATGAATTGGCATCCATGCATGATATTTAGGCTAGAATTCCTCTTCAATTGGAGTTTGATCAAGAAGTTCGAGAACTCTCCTCCTGCTTCTCTCAAAATGGCGATGGGTGCACACAGACTAAATGTCTGGTATTTTCCCACCCTCACATTCTTATAAAACTTCATCCCTATTGCCCACCTTTAGCCCCTCATGTTCTTTTCTTATTTATTTGACCCCCCATTGTTTTCCACTCTTATTTAATAGCCAACTTTATCTAACCAAGTTAAATAACTTGGTTATTAGTCAAATATCCCACTTAGTCAATAAATCCTATTTACTTATTCCGCCCTAATCAAATGTCCAAATAAAATATTTGGACCCGAGTTTTGGGGCGTTACACTAATCATCTTTTTCAGTTTTTCTCTCCAAACTCTTCTTTTTCATTAAATTTCCAGTTAGAGAAGAGTCACACGGGGCCATGCCTCATCTGACACGGGGCCATGTGTCGCAACCCCTGACCCCTACCCCGGGAGCGGGTGTCGCGAGATCCAGATCACTGGTATCGGTGTTTATTTATTTGGCAGCGGAATACATCAGGACCGTAGTTAGGAAATATTTTTATCAGAGTAACACCAAACTTTTATAATAATAAAACATTGGGATAAAAACCCAAGTTCATTTGATAATACATTTGTAGTGATAAACCCTAATTATTGAAAACAAAAACTCCTTTTTACTTAGGTAACTTTTATAGCCACTTTTCCAAGCCTTCAGTGCTCTGCAGCTGGCTTCTATTGGCTTTCACATTTTGTTACCTGAAACGCGTTTTAAAAACATTTTATCAGCAAGAAATACTGGCGAGTGCATCCCAGTTTAATCAAAATAGTTTAAATAACTTTCACAGTATTGAGGGTGATTACAATATTTATATCTACACAATTACTCATTCAGTACTATCCACACCAGACTTGTGGGTCATATTACTCATTGGCGTTATTGTCCAATGGTAACGTCTTTCACATTTTGTATAAAAAACCCCAACATACCGGCAGTAATTGTAGAATACAAAGACTCAATCACTGTTTAAGTATTATAAAAACATTTGAGGTTTTCATAAAAAGATTTACAAAAAGAGAATGACTCACAAACTGTGAGAAAAGTGAATGGACACACATTGTTGACTTAGGTGATACTACTATAGCTTCCTGGTGTATCTACTGGTTATTATCTATTAAAATTAAACAATGCACACGTGTTAGTAAAATAACCCAAATCACATTAGCCGTACAACTCGAGACAGAATCCCAATGACTGAGTCAGGCAGGGCCTTGATATGCATTACGGAATCCTAGATCAATCGGGTGTAACACGAGACAGAACTCCAATGACTGAGTCAGGTAGAGCCTTAACATACGTTACGGAGCCCTAAATCGATCGTGTAGGATAACAACAGGGTTATAATACTTACAACAAGGCAGAGCTTCGCTTTTAGAGGGGTATTATGCCCGGGTATAATTTCTACTATTAGAGAATTAGAGAGAGAAATTGATTTCTGAACGACTGAACAAATGAGCCGATCACCTTAATTTATAGGCCTGATCTATGGCGGTTCGCGGCCCACGTAAACTTAAGTTAACTCTCTCGCGGCCTGCGAGAGAGCACGTGTCACTTATAGCTTGGTTGAGTCAACTTATAGGTCTGCCGAGTCACCTGCCACATGGCACCATGCAGTGTCGAGCAAGTAAAGGTGCTCGCGCCCCGCGAAGGCTACAAGGGTCTGGGTCGCGGCCCGCGAGACCCTTGTATACTTATTTTTATTTGATTTTTTCAAATTATAAGGGTATTTTGGGCTCGTTTCTCGTATACGGGGTATATAAGGAACGTTTTTAGGGTTATGTTAAGGTTTCTGGGAGAGTTGTTATACCGTGCCTAACTTATAGTATTTGAGAACCAACAAAATTTTCAACACAGAAGGTTCACACGGAGCCGTGCCTAGCTTAACACGGGGCCGTGCTTAAACGCCCAGTATCAGAAAATTCACAGACCCAAACACAGGGCCGTGCTTAATCTGCCACGGGGCCGTTCCCACCTTCTATTTTTAGAAAAAAAACTTTTTTTCGAGAGCCGTAATCTTCCAGGATTTGCCCAACCAATGGATTATTACATGGTAGATTATAACTACTAACATTACGATGATTGTGAGGAACCATATTGTACCACATGCTGTGAATCCCATACGGTACAAAATTGTAACCTATTTCAACCATCAACCTTTTACACCACATATGAGGAACCAAGGTTTGAGCTCCCAAAAACAAGCTTTGTTTGGGATACTCCGACGTTTGAAACGTACGATACACCACCCACAATCATCCCCGAAGCCGAAAGCCTCAAAAAAAGTCACAAGAACCTACACCTCTTAATCAAGAAATCTCGTGCAACTATTTGCACCAAGGAGGTAATCATAGAATCGGTAAAACCTCAAGAGCCAGAAAAGAGGAACCAGTCAAAGAAAACCTGACGCATGAAGATGTAAAACCAGAACCAAGCGATAAGGAAGGTAAGTCTTGAAGAGGAACAACAAAACCTCCAAGAAATACAAATTCTACAACCTTCTTTTCAAAATCATAGTTTGGTACCATCTCATGCTAAGTTTTTAAAAGAGTTAAACACTAATCATAAAACCAAAGAATTAGCAAGTATTACTTTAACTAAAGATCAAACTTCACTAGTACAAGATATACAAATTGGATTAAACATAAAACGGTACCATGTTTTATTCAAAACATCTATATTAGTAATATTTCAATAGACAAAGATCTTTGTGTTAATATAATGCCTAGTTATGTATATGGAAGATTAGGTAATGGTGATTTCCTTCCAATCAAAATGCATATCCTCTTGGATAATCCAAAAACTAAACACGCTATGGGAGTGGTTGAGGACGTTCTCATTCGAACGCACCTGATGCGTGTGAAGTGTCGTATATAAGTTTAAGTATATTTTAACCCCTTTTTACACGTTAGCCAAGTTTTAAATTTATAAAACACGATATTTTACTAACACCAAACACACATATGGGCAAGTGCACCTATCGTGAGCGTAGTATAGTGTTGGCAAGATACCGAGGTCGTCCATGGACATAAGAACTTTTAGTACCGGTTTATCCTCAACGTCTAATCAAATCAAAAGTTAGAAAAAGGTTTTTTAAATAAGAAAAATAAAACTAACTAAAATGCTGAAAAATAAAAAAAAATAAAAACAGATAGATAGATAAGATGAATCACTTGGCTCCGACTTGTGTTTAGTGTAACCTTTGATTATTTCCGTGCTTTTGCACTTTTTAAGAGATTATCTTAGTTATTGTAGTAGGCCCCTCTTTTGAAGGTGACGTTACCCTCAACCCAGTAGTTTGAGTCAGCAAGGATACAATCCTAAAGGGTCGGATTATTGAAAGATAATTAATTAAGTTATTAATGCATATTGTGGTATGCCCCTCTTTTGAAGGTGACGTTACCCTTGGCTAAGTAGTCTGAGTCAGCAGGGATACAGTCCTAAATAGCCGGGTTAAAGTATTAATAGTAGCTTACATATGAGGGGATCAAAGAGTTTGGACCCCCGCCATCCAATACCGGTGGGTATTGAAGGAGGTCCCACTAAATTTGACCCAGGTCCTTGCAGGATCTATACACTGAACAAGGCAAGACTCTTACCAAACTGTTCCCTTAACCCCCGACCAGGTAGCCAACATATCTCCATATAGACCGTTGAGATATGAATGGTGAAAATCTTATGTTTTATATAGACAGTAAAATAATGCCAAGACACCACGGACAAACTATAAGGAAGGATCACCTTCAACATAAGAAACTAGTTATTAAAGTTATTAATACATAACCAAGTAAAAAGTGCGAAAAGATTAAAAATAAAAAGTATTACACTAGACACTTGTCTTCACCAAGTGATGTAAGAGACTTAGGCAAATATGGCCTATGATTGTCAAGAACTCTTATGATCAATCTTGGATCCCGAGACGACTCACACACTCTATGATGGATGATGGTGGTGGATGATGGTGTTGTGATGGTGGTGGGTGAAGTGTGAGAGAGGTGGTGTGCCAAGGGATGGTTTGTAAATGAGCCAAGCACCCCTATTTATAGCCTGAACAGAGGCTCTGGCACGGCCCCGTGTCCACCTTCTTCTCTGTCTTCATTAATTGCAGTTTGTCTGCATTAGTTGACCACGCCCCCGTGTCCGCTGGGCACGCCCCCGTGTGCAGAAGCGTATCTGTACTATCAAGATTTCCCCAGATTCTGCGAATCTTAGAGTTGACCACGGCCTCGTGTCCGCTGAGCACGACCCCGTGGTTGTTGATAGAAGCTCTATAGCTTTGTCTTTTCTGCTGACCTTGGGCACGCCCCCGTGCTCATTGAGCACGGGGCGTGTTTAGCCTTCTGTTCTCTTGTTTTGCTTGGGAAGATGTTGTCGGGGAGGTCGGGCATGCCACGTTTGTTCCTTTTCTTGTATTTATGTTAGATTTAGCTGCCTTTTTGCTTCTTTTGTTTATTTGAGCTCATTTAACCCTGAAAATACAAAAGGAAGACAAAAACACACTTTTTCCAACATTAGTACTAAAAAAGGGTTAGTTTTATGCCACAATTGATGTAATTTATATGTTGCATTTTGTGCACATCAAATACCCCCACACTTGAATCTTTTCTTGTCCTCAAGCAAACCTCTTTATAATGTGGCTTTACACTCCCAAATGGAATGGGTAGAAGAGAAGGTTTTTGGGCTTGTCGTAGAGTGTCGGGATTTCCAAGATTCTTTATTAAGTTTTATTTTTATTTATTTACAATCCTATTCGTCATGATTTATTTAAAACATTTCATAAGATAAATTACTTATTAGGGCATAACATGCCTTTTTTAAAATTCCACTTATATACAAGTTCACATACCTCACGAGGGATCACTCAACACTCGGCCGAAGATGTATTTTAGTGGATCACTCGAGAGCGGCATGGAACTTACTCCTACCATAAGCTTGCCAAGCAATCAATCCTCCTCCTTTTTAACTATACACCTTTGTAAATATCAAGAGGACTTTTGGCGTGAAGGGTTAGGCTTGGGTTAAAGGTAGGTGGTTGGGTTAGTGGTTAGTAAAAGGGCGAAAGGCGTAAGAAGCATCGGTTTTCGTAAGACTTTTTATTTTTGAAGTTTTTATTTTGATGAAGCCATTATTCAAACAAAGTTATTTTTGATAAACTTGTTTGTTTATTTCTCTTTTGCTTCATCATCATCATTTTTTTTTTTTTGAAAGTCATAAGAAAAACCGAGCTTGTTACTAAAACAAAGGGTTTTAAAAATAAAAAGGTTTTGGTGGTGAAAGGGTGTTTGCTTTGGGTTATGAAATGAAAAGGTTTAGGCTCAAAGGGGTTAACTAGGGGGATTTTGGGTAGGTGGTAAAAAAAAGAAAAATAATGGTGTAGAAATAAAAAGGGTTAGTCCTAATGTCTCCGACATTTACTTACTCGGTTTTAAGTTGGTAAGGACCGGGAATGTATCGTCGTGGCAAGTTCTAGAGTCGTAAGAACCAAGCGGCTATTCACACAAGAAACGAAAAATGAGTATTTAGTTTAAAGATATATATTTGTATGCTCAATAAAGGCTCAAAACTCACTTTTTGTGGGAATGGGTTTTTATCTGACCAAGTATATATAATCAAATTTTAATTAAGCTTGTCATGTCATTTCATAATTTTCTTATGTTGGTTCTTTTTATCACCACGCTATCGGTTGTAAATTTGTAAAAATATAACCTTTTTAGAACTTGAAATTCCCAAATTAAACCTAGACAAGTAAAAAAAATGAAAAATTTTTGAAAAAATTTGGGGTGATTAGCGGTTCCAATAGAGTTTTGTGTAAGGCTTGTTATTAGGACTTGCAAGATTCAAGGTTTTAGCATCCCCCCCCCCCCACACTTAAATTACACATTGTCCTCAATATGTCCCAAAAATATGTTTTTAGGTTGATTGAATGTGTAAAAATGTGTGAAAAAGCAAAATTTTATGTTACTGGGCGTCTGGACACGGCCCCGTGTTCAGATCGCCAGTAACAGAAGTTTGTAAAAAGAAACAGAAGCCTGGGCACCGGGGCGTGTTCATTGAGCACGCCTCGTGTCCAGTTACCTGAACTGGGCATTTCCTGCAGATTGTGCAGCACGGGGCCGTGTTGGGCGGGCACGGCCCGTGCTGAACTTGCTGTAATGAAGAAAAATTTGTCGAGTGTCCCTGTTTTCGTGCATGGGGTGCTGGTTCAAGTTTCCCTTGTTATCCTTCACCATCCCGAGTGTGTTTTATCTATTACAACATCATCCAATCACCGAATTAGCTAAAAACATCATTCATTAAAACATAGAGAGAATTACATAATAGTCCTAATAAGTTAAAATTTTAGGTAAATAGGTCAAAAGAAACACAAGAAATCTAAACCAAGAAGTTCTAGCCTAATACTTATTCTATTAGCCAAATTTCCGAAAAGATAATTCTCTCGGTTGGATGCGGCTTGAAAAACTTCTTTCTCCGGGCATGGGTCCCTCACACGTCAGCGAGCCACTCCTCTATCTCCCTTGGGAGAAGAAAGACGGGCTCATTGGCGTTGGTTTGAGGGGGTGCAACCTCCTCCGGGACTTCTTGTAGATTTTCAAGAGGAGGTTCCGCTGGAATGTCATCCCATCCGGTCAGGTTGTTGATTCCAAGTGCTAAGTTCCAATCCTCTTGAGGGAGGATTGGTTCCATGGGAGGTGTCACAAGAATGTTTAACCTTTGGTGCAAGAGGTTGATTTCTTGAAAAATGTTTTCCAACCCCACCGTAAGATAATTTATACGGTCTATTAGGACCTCCTCTACTGACGTCATCTCATCAAGAGCCTCACGTAATGCCATTACGTAGCGTACGAGAGTTGCTTCAATTGATGACCTTCTTTCCCTTTGACTGTTTCTAGAGTGCGCAAAAGAGGTTCCACTGTTTTGACTAGACATTCTACGCAAACACACCAAAAATAGTTCATCTTAATGGAACAGTAACTCCGGACACGGCCCCGTGCTCAATGAGCACGGCCACGTGTTTACCTTTCTGCAGATTTTTAGAACAAGGAATCTTGGAGTTTCAAATTATTTTTCCAACTTATGAAGCATTTTTGAGTGGAAATAACTTAAAACAATGTTGTACAACTTATTTTTAACAAGATTCCTTGGACAAAAATCTAACAATCATCATAATAAAGCTTGGGATCATGGTGATCTCAAGCTTCAATGAAGGTGTTGAGGCAAGAAAGATGAAGAAGAAGGCAATGGATAAAAGAGGAAAGGACAAGATGGTTGTTAGAACTTTCTTTTAGAAAATACCTAGGATGGTAGGTGAGAATATCCTCTCAAATCTCTGTCCCTAGATGGTCCAAATGTGCAGGATTCTTGGCTGCATTTATAGAAAATGACAGCACACTGCACACGGCCCCGTTCGGCTGGACACGGCCCCGTGTGCAGGCAAGATCCTGACACATTTTGTCCGTATTCTGACAAAAAGTCAGAAAGGAATCTTTTGGTGGACACGGGGGCGTGTTGACCTGGGCAAGGCCCCGTGTCGAAAGGCTGTTTATGAAGTTTGTCTATTTCTAAGGAACTTATACGGATCGGGCAGTTCCTTACTGGATGGAACAACCCCAAAGTGCCTAAGATATCTTAATTGACCTAGATTAAGACGAGAACGCAAGAGGTTGTCGGTGAGGGTCATTCCTATGCTAAATGTAGGTGGACAAGTCCAACCCTTTCCCGGGCTCTCGTTAAAGAAGGTGTATCCCGAATCGCTCAGGTCTATGTATGCACCGAACGAAGTCGATGGGGAGTCCTTCACGGCACAATCGACACAGGGACGGCTATCGCTCAAGTCCTTGCTAGAGTTAGTGGTATCATCGGGAACAACGGAGTTGTTTTTATTTGAATGCGATCCCAACAATTCTTCTTAGTTATCGTCTTGAGATAAATTATTGAAATCCATCCTAAGTTCTTTTAACCAATTAAGAATTAGATCTTCCATTTGAAATAGTTCATCAAGAAGCATTTCTCCTAGAAGCTCCGGTTGAGAGCATTCGAGGGAGAGATAGGGATTACTTTTACTTTCGCCCCTCTTAAGGCTACAGGAAAACAATGGGTCTATATAGTGGGGCTTATAATTTAGAAAATAACATTCTAATTCTTTATGAGAGCCACCACATATTTGACACCACGTACCATAAGAGTGCCGAAAGTGAAAAATATCAGTATCACTCATGTTTGTGTCAGAAATTACCAACCATCGGGATCTTACGGTTCTGTTTTCAGTAACTGAATCTTGGGCACGGGGCGTGTTGAGTGGGCACGGCCCGTGTTCAGCTTACTGTCTGACTTAAAACAGGATTGCTAGTTCCAATGATTGGGCACGGGGCGTGTTCAGCAGGCACTGCCCGTGCTGAGTTCTGCAGAAGCTGAAAAATTAAGAAAATCCTAAAAAAAACAGAAAAATTAGAAAAAACGATTAGGCCGTTGATTCCTAACTTTCTTAAAATCCTTGTGTCCCCGGCAACGGCGCCAAAAACTTGATGCGTGTGAAGTGTCGTATATAAAGTTTAAGTATATTTTAACCCCTTTTTACACGTTAGCCAAGTTTTAAATTTATAAAACACGATATTTTACTAACACCAAACACACATATGGGCAAGTGCACCCATCGTGAGCGTAGTATAGTGTTGGTAAGATACCGAGGTCGTCCAAGGACACAAGAGCTTTTAGTACCGGTTTATCCTCAACGTCTAATCAAATCAAAAGTTAGAAAATTTTTTTAAATAAGAAAAATAAAACTAACTAAAATGCTGAAAAATAAAATAAAATAAAAACAGATAGACAAGATGAATCACTTGGCTCCGACTTGTGTTTAGTGTAACCTTTGATTATTTCCGCACTTTTGCACTTTTTAAGAGATTATCTTAGTTATTGTAGTAGGCCCCTCTTTTGAAGGTGACGTTACCCTCAACCCAGTAGTTTGAGTCAGCAAGGATACAATCCTAAAGGGTCGGATTATTCAAAGATAATTAATTAAGTTATTAATGCATATTATGGTAGGCCCCTCTTTTGAAGGTGATGTTACCCTCGGCTAAGTAGTCTGAGTCAGCAGGGATACAGTCCTAAATAGCTGTGTTAAAGTATTAATAGTAGCTTACATATGAGGGGATCAAAGAGTTTGGACCCCCGCCATCCAATACCGGTGGGTATTGAAGGAGGTCCTACTAAATTTGACCCAGGTCCTTGCAGGATCTATACACTGAACAAGGCAAGACTCTTACCAAACCGTTCCCTTAACCCCCGACCAGGTAGCCAACATATCTCCATATAGACCGTGGAGATATGAATGGTGAAATTTTTTTATTTTATATAGACAGTAAAATAATGCCAAGACACCACGGACAAACGGTAAGGAAGAATCACCTTCAACAAAAGAAACTAGTTATTAAAGTCATTAATACATAACCAAGTAAAAAGTGCGAAAAGATTAAAAATAAAAAGTATTACACTAGACACTTGTCTTCACCAAGTGATGTAAGAGACTTAGGCAAACATGGCCTTTGATTGTCAAGAACAATTACGATCAATCTTGGATCCCGAGATGACTCACACACTCTACGATGGATGATGGATGATGGTGGTGGATGATGGTGTTGTGATGGTGGTGGGTGGTGGGTGAAGTGTGAGAGAGGTGGTGTGCCAAGGGATGGTTTGCAAATGAGCCAAGCACCCCTATTTATAGCCTGAACAGAGGCTCGGGCACGGCCACGTGTCCACCTTCTTCTCTGTCTTCATTAATTGCAGTTTGTCTGCATTAGTTGACCACGCCCCCGTGTCCGCTGGGCACGCCCCCGTGTGCAAAAGCGTATCTGTACTATCAAGATTTCCCCAGATTCTGCGAATCTTAGAGTTGACCTTGTCCCCGTGTCCGCTGAGCACGACCCCGTGGTGGTTGATAGAAGCTTTTATAGCTTTGTCTTTTCTGCTGACTCTTGGGCACGCCCCCGTGCTCATTGAGCACGGGGCATGTTCAGCCTTCTGTTCTCTTGTTTTGCTTGGGAAGATGCTGTCGAGGAGGTCGGGCATGCCACGTTTGTTCCTTTTCTTGTATTTATGTTAGATTTAGCTGCCTTTTTGCTTCTTTTGTTTATTTGAGCTCATTTAACCCTGAAAATACAAAAGGAAGACAAAAACACACTTTTTCCAACATTAGTACTAAAAAAAGGGTTAGTTTTATGCCACAATTGATGTAATTTATATGTTGCATTTTGTGCACATCAGCACCAAACGGTTCTACCAACCGACTTCATCATCTTAGATGATGCTCTACTCGTGTTGGGACAACCATTCACCAAAACCCATCAAGCTTTGTTCAAACAAAAACACCATAATCTTTCGACTAAACTTGGGGCCGACAAATGAAACTTTAATCTAAATAAATTAATGAAATACCCGATAGGCAATGACGAGCCCTTGTTGGAAGATGAGGTAGAACCGCCCGATACGGAGGTAAAAGATGACTCAATGATCGAATAGGAAGCCACTGCCGAACAAACCTTCTCGACCCGCGATGACAAACCAAAAACCAAGCCGTCTGTTGAAGATCCTCCATCCCTCGAACTCAAAGAACTTCCTAAAGGCTTGGAGTACACATTCCTAGATAACAAAGTTAAGCTTCCCATCATCATTTCCTCGTACCTCTCCCCTCTTGAAAAAGAAAAATTGCTCAATCTACTCAAACGACACAAAACAACAATCGCATAGAAACTAATGGATATCAAAGGCATTAGTCCTTCCATGTGCACACACAAAATCTTGGTGGAAGACGACTATAAAGTGGTAATCCAACGACAAAGACGGGTGAATCCTAACGTGCAAGAAGTGGTGAAAAAGAAGTAATCAAACTTCTAGACACCAGAATTATCTACCCCATCTCCGATAGTCCATGGGTAAGTGTCACGGCCCCCATCCCGGTTTTACCTGGTCCAGGAGCCGCGGGACAGAAACCCGTGGTATTTGTTAATTGAGTTTGATAGCGGAAGATTTACAGGATCTTTTAAACTTTAAAATGCCCGATTATTTTATTCCATAGTTTGGGATAACCCCGTAATTTACAATAGAGGAATTTTACTAGGAAATTCCCTGTTTTACAAAACATGTTTATTTATTTATTTGAGCCACTACTTCAAGCTTGTTAGTGCTCCGTAGCACTTTTCCTTGATTCACACTAGGTCACCTGAAACATGTTTGAAAAAAATATTTTATCAGCGGGGAAATACTGGCGAGTCATTCAGGTTAAATAAAACGACACATTAGTTATAAATCACAGCATAAGAGCGATTACAATGGCTACTATCTTATTTTTATATGGCGCCATGTCACCTCCTGGTGACGATGGTCATACCACTATTGGGTCCTTTCACCCAAGTAGTGATGATTATCACTGTTAGGATTTATTAGCCTAACCGTGAGAAATTAGTAATGTGCACAATACCCCACTAGCCAGTGATTCAAGATAACCACGACTTAATCCATGTAATTATAACTTTTGAAAAATGATTGGAGTATTGTAATACTTTTTATTTTTAATCTTTTGAAATTAGTAATGTGCACAATACCCCACTAGGATTTATTAGCCTAACCGTGAGAAATTAGTAATGCTGCCATCTGGTACCTCTTCAAGAAACAAGACACTAAACCGCGTCTCATCAGGTGGATTCTTCTTCTTCAAGAATTCGACATTTGAATAAAAGACAAAATAGGAGCTGAAAACACCGCTGTTGATTACCTATCTCGTCTTAAAGACCCTGATTTGGAAAAGACTCAGGAAGAGGTCATTAATGAAAAATTCCCCACGGAATCCTTAGAAATGGTGGAATATAGAGAAGAACCTTAGTACGCAGATTATGCCAACTATTTAGCTAGTGGCACTCTCCTTAAAGGATGGTCATATCATCAACGCAAAAAATTCTTCACAAATGTTAAACACTACTTTTTGGAAGATCCATATCTTTTTAAAATATGTGCAGACCAACTCCTTCGACGATGCGTCCATGGTCGAGGACCAATACAAATTCTCTGTCATTTTCACGAAGGACCATGTGGAGGACATCACAGAGCAATCAACACCACATGAAAGGTGTATGATTCAAGATTCTACCGGCCTACGATACACAAAGATGCCTACAGCTTAGTCAGAGCATTATATGCATGTCAACGGGCATGCAACATCTCAGCAAGAAACGAAATGCCACAAAATAATATCCTCATTTGGGAAATCTTTGATGTTTGGGGTTTGGATTTTATGGGACCATTCCTACCATCAAGAGGAAATAAATACACCCTTGTGGCTATATATTACGTTTAAATGGGCCGAGGCCGAAGCTCTTCCTACTAATGATGGAATCATAGTAGTTAAATTCCCGAAAAGACTATTCTCCTGTTTCAGCACTCCAAAAGCCCTCATTAGTGATAGAGGAACCCACGTTTGTAATTTGCAAATGGAAAAGGCTTTAACACGATATGGGGTATCTCACCGACTCTCAACTTCTTATCATCCTCAAACCAATAGTCAAGTCGAAGTAACCAATCGAGACTTAAAAAGAATCATAGAGAATACTGTGGGTCAAAACTGGAAGGAATGGGCAGATAAACTAGACGATGCTTTACGGGCATTTCGATCAGCCTATAAAACACCAATAGGCACCACCCCATATAAGCTCGTTTATGGAAAAAACTGCCACCTTCCGGTAGAAATTGAACATAGGGCATACTGGGCACCAAAGAATGTCAACTTGGCACCAAACGGATAGAGAAACAACCTATATAAAAAAATATAAAACACGGGGCAGTGTCTGATGGACACAGGCCCGTGTCTGACGGATACATGGTCATGCCTAACTACAGACGGTTAAAACCCTTGTCTTCTTTCTTTTCCTTATCATAACTCCCACGGCTGTTTCTCTGCACCCATCGGTTCCCTCTTGATAACGAATGTGATGTAACACATAAGGTTATGAGAAGATTAACCAGAAAAATTTGGTTAATCTCCAAATTCTTAATTCTCCCTGCTTAATTCTCCCTGCTTAGGTACCCAAATTCTTCTTTTGTGGAATCTCCAAATTCCATCACTTCCTTGCTCTAATTCCTTTATTCGTCCTTTCATTCCTTCAGCATCATCCTCGATTGCTGTTTCTTGAATGTTCTTCAGTTGTTCCATTAAGTCTAATTGTAGACTTAATCTAAGAGCACGAACTTGTCATTGTTTCTCATGATACTTACGACTTAAAGCATCAGCGACTACGTTTGCTTTTCCTTCGTGATATTGAATATCACAGTCGTAGTCACTTAGGATTTCCATCCATCTTCTTTGCCTCATGTTCAATTCTTTTTGCCCAAATATGTATTTTAAGCTCTTATGATCTGTATAGACAGTAAACTTACTTCCGTACAGATAGTGTCTCCAAATCTTAAGGGCAAAAATTATGGCTCCTAACTCCAAGTCATGAGTTGTATAGTTTTCTTCGTGCTTTTTTCATTTGTCTTGAGGCATACGCAATTACCTTTTTGCGTTGCATTAGCACACATCCTAATCCTAGTTTAGAAGCATCACAGTAAACTTCAAAATCTTCCGTTCCTTCTGGTAAGGCAAGAATTTGGGGTGTTGGTTAACCTTTGTTTTAAAATCCTAAAGGCCTCTTCTTTCCTAGGTCCCCATTCAAACTTAACTGCTTTACAGGTTAGCTTAGTTAATGGCACAGCTATCTTGGAAAAATCCTTAATAAATCGTCTATAATATCCAGCTAACCCTAGAAAACTTCTAATTTCCATAGCTGATTGCGGGACCTTCCATTTAGTGATCGCTTCTATTTTGGAGGGATCTACGTGAATACCTTCGTGATTCACCATGTGTCCTAAAAATTGTACCTCTTGTAGCCAAAATTCACATTTCAAGAATTTGGCATAAAGCTTCTCTTTTCTTAACAATGTTAAGAGTGCATTTAAATGCTCATAATGCTCGTCCTGACTTTTGGAATAAATGAGTATATCGTCTATGAAGACAATTACAAATTTATCCAGATACGGTTTACAAATCCTATTCATCATGTCCATAAATGCTGCAGGAGCATTTGTTAACCCAAAGGGCATGTCTGTAAACTCGTAATGACCATACCTAGTTCTGAAGGCAGTTTTAGGTATGTATTCTTCTTATACCTTCAACTGATGGTATCCGGAGCGTAAATCTATCTTGGAAAAATATCTAGCTCCTTGAAGTTGATCGAATGAATCATCAATCCTAGGTAATGGGTATCGATTCTTAATTGTAACCTTATTTAATTCCCTATAATCGATACACATTCGCATTGAACTATCTTTCTTTTTCACAAACAATACAGGTGCTCCCCATGGGGATGAACTAGGTTGTATGAATCCTTTACTTAATAATTCATCTAACTGCTTTTTCAGATCTAACATTTCGGTGGGTGCTAACTGATAAGGTGCCTTGGCTGTCGGTGTAGTTCCAGGAATTAGATGAATTCTAAATTCTACTTCCCTATCGGGTGGTAATCCAGGTAGTTCTTCTGGGAATACATCCGGGTATTCTGATACTACTGGAATATCTTTAAGTTCCTTACCCTTAGTGTTAATGATTACCGAAATCATATACACTATTTCTTGTTTCCTTGAATAACTGGCCACTTTCATTATTGAAATGAATTTTTGTGACTTACGTGGCTTATCTCCTGTAATCACCACTAATTCTCCTGTGGGTGTATGAATTTCTATGGAATTTTTATCACAAAGAATTCGAGCATGGTTGGCTACTAACCAATCCATTCCTAACACAACATCAAATCCAGCTAAATTTATAGGTAACAGGTTTGCAGAAAATTTATGACCTAAGAGTTCTATCTTTCCTTCTCGCAAAACCTTATCTATGTTAACCGAACTCCCATCTGCCGTTTCTACCGTAAAAATTTGTCTAAGTTTGGTTAAGGGTAGGTTAAGAGCTTGGCAGAATGAAGTATTTAAAAAACTTTGGTTTGCACCAGAGTCAAATAATACTTTTGCATAAACGTTGTGAACTAGGAACATACCAGCTATCACGTCAGGAATTAGTTCTGCTTCCTGAGTAGTCAACTGGAAGGCTCTTGCGTTCTTCTTGGTAGCTCCTTCTGCAGGTTTGGTTTTGTTGTCAGCTAGTTTGACCAATTTGGGACAATCTGGCCTAAAATGTCCAGCTTCTCCACAGTTGTAGCAGATTGTTGATTTCTTCCTCCTGCAATCTTCTTCTTGATACCCCGGAATTTTACAGAAGTTGCAATACCCTTTGCATCTTCCAAAATGCTTTCTTTTGCAGGTATTGCAAAATGGAACAGTGGAAGATTGCCCAGTTCCCTTTTTCTTGAAATTACTTCTGTTACCCATACGGAATCCTTGGGTAATTTTCTGGGCCACTTCCTTTTTCCGGTTTTCTTCTCTTGTGCGTACCAACCCGTCAGTTAGAGTGTTAGCTAATTCCACCGCATTGTCAATAGTGCGTGGTCTCGCAACTTTAAAAATATCACGGATTTCACCAATCAATCCCCAAATGTAGCGGGAAATAAGCACCGGTTCTGGCGAAGCCAGGGTTGGTACCACTCTCGCATACTCGAAGAATGTCGAAGTATACCCTCGACAGTCTACATCCACCATCCGGTGGTTCAAGAATTTATTCGCCATTTTCTCCTTTTCATATTCAGGGCAGAATTTTCTTTCCACCAGCCGCTTAAATTTTTCCCAACTCATGGCATAGGCCATATCACTTCCCTTGGATTGAAGTACCGTATTCCACCATTCTAGCGCCCCTTCTTTAAAAAGATGTGACGCGTACATGACCTTGTCGTCTTCTGCACATTTACTTATTTTAATTACTGCCTCAGTTTTCTCTAACCAACGCAGTGCAGAAGTTGCCCCTTTGTTTCCTGCAAATTCAGCTGGTTTACAGGCAAGAAATTCCTTGTAAGTGCAACCAGGCATTGCAGCTTTCATTCTTTTGAGAGTTGGGGCTTGCAATACATCAATATTATTATTATTATTATTATTATTATTATTATTATTATTATTATTATTATTATTATTATTAACGATATTCCCTGAGCTATTACTGAAGTTATCCTCATGAGTACGTTTGCTAGGAATAATTTGTTGAGGTTCAACTGGCTTTCGAGCAGCATCAAGGATTTCTAGAATAGCATTGGCTATTCCCTGAGCAACGATATTCTCGATATCTTGCCTATTCAGAAATTGATCTTCATGGTTTTGTTCAGATTGGTTAACTTCATTAACGGGTTCATTACCAGCGTGTTCCATCTGGTAATTAATTTATATAAGTGATTAGCATAAAATAAATAATAACCAAACATAACAAAATAATCGCACATAATCATGTCAACACGTATAGCCAAAATTGTCGATTTTTCGACGTTCGATATTTTATATATAATAGGCATCCGTACACACAAGTTATCTTACAAAAGTTTTATTTTTAAGTTATTTCACATAATTATATTATTATTATTATTATTTTGTTATTATACAACCACAACCACACCATCTCTGTCAGCTGGCATCTCAGAAAAGACGCTCCCTCTCGTCGTATTTCCAAGATATCCTCTCTCCTACTTCCCGGATTCTATTTCCCGCGTCCACTAGTTCCTCGCCATAGTGGCGGAGTTCTGCCAAGTTTTCAGAGCTCATAGGTGGGTGTAGTGGAGGTTCCGGGTCAAACTGGGGGAAAAAGGTATTAGGGTTATTTAGGAGATTCTGAAACTGCCAGTCGGTGGTCCACAATTCTTCTACCTCTGATGGTAGAGGTTGGGAGTGGATAATAGGATCTGGGATATCAGGCTCTAGATCAACTGGAAGTTGTGCTTCCGCTGGGTAATTAAAGAGGTTTTCATCGGCAGGTCCGATGAGGTCACTAAGTGCTAGTTTATGATCTAGCTCCTCCCAAGATGACATTTCCTGGTCTTGCCTGGAACTTTCTCCGATCTCTATTCCCTTTCCTTTATCTTTGGGATCCTCCGTCTTTATAACTTTCCGTGTCGCTGGTTTCTTCCTACGCACACGCCTCCATCCTACAAGTCTTCTTCTTTTCTTTGGTTTGGGTTTCTCCAAAGGCTGGGCTTGAAATTCCATAGGTTTATCAACTTCGGCACAATAACCGGTAAAGCCTTTGGAAACTTCCACATTAACAGGATATAGATTGAGATTCTGAAGAGCTTCAGATAACTCATTTATGCTGTTTAGCAGATATGAAGAAACACACAAAAATCTAGGTTAAAATTTTGTAAATTGAATTTTCACAGACTCACATAATGGAAATCAGAAAAATTAGTTACAAATATCTTATTTATATAAACCATTTTATTGAAACCAAATATTGTGATATATATATCTATTATAAATTACAACTAAAATTCGAAATATACTAGTGGTTATCTAATGGATGAAGTTCTTTTAAAGTTTCTGGCTCGTAGGTGGCATAGGTGCTGGTACTGGTTTGGCGATTAAAGTACAAGTTAACATTTACTGCTGTAGTGGCTAACATATAGAGATTTGCCCATTGTTCATCTAATTCATCTTCCCATGGTGGGTTATTGCCTATTTCCTGAGTTTCCTTATTAATCATCACTCCTTTTGGTTGTGACTTCTTTATTTTCTCTTGACTTTTTCTAATAATCCAACTTCTTTTCTTAATGGTAAGTGGTTTCTCAAACTGTGCCTTACGAACAAATATTCCTTCCTTAGTATCTACTGAGCATCCTGAGGAATTTGATTGAAAGGAAGTTCCCTTATCTTTTGGTGAACTATCTAATTGACGATAGATGTCCGAAATTCTTTGCTTACCCATACTGTAATTAACAAATAGTCAAATAACAAAAACACATAATCACAGGATGGTAATCAGGAAAATTAAGTATTTTTAAATATTTAATTGGCTTAAATCAGTGGCTCTGATACCACACTTTTCTGTCACGGCCCCCGTCCCGGTTTTACCCGGTCCAGGAGCCGTGGGACAGAAACCCGTGGTATTTATTAATTGAGTTTGACAGCGGAAGATTTACAGGATCTTTTAAACTTTAAAATTCCCGATTATTTTATTCCATAATTTGGGATAACCCCGTAATTTACAATAGAGGAATTTTACTAGGAAATTCCCTGTTTTACAAAACATGTTTATTTATTTATTTGAGCCACTACTTCAAGCTTGTTAGTGCTCCGTAGCACTTTTCCTTGATTCACAGTAGGTCACCTGAAACATGTTTGAAAAAAATATTTTATCAGCGGGGAAATACTGGCGAGTCATTCAGGTTAAATAAAACGACACATTAGTTATAAATCACAGCATAAGAGCGATTACAATGGCAACTATCTTATTTTTATCTGGCGCCGTGTCACCTCCTGGTGACGATGGTCATACCACTATTGGGTCCTTTCACCCAAGTAGTGATGATTATCACTGTTAGGATTTATTAGCCTAACCGTGAGAAATTAATAATGTGCACAATACCCCACTAGCCAGCGATTCAAGATAACCACGACTTAATCCCTGTAATTATAACTTTTGAAAATTGATTGGAGTATTGTAAAACATTATTAATAAAAGAGAATGACTCACATTGCAGATTTAACGGGCAGAGTTTAGCCTACTGATTAGCCTTGTAACCTAATTTAAATAACAATGCACACGAACTAGGTCAGTAACTAATACAGCATTTACGATAACTCACGAGACTAAAATCTTCACAACGAATGAAAAAGTGCAATACTTAAACATCCATCGAATTCACGACGAATGACAAAGTATAGCCCTAATGTGGGCAGCACTTAAACATCCATTGGATTGATTTCAATCGATCGGACATTGAATCGTAGCAGCGATCGAGTTAATACCCTGTATCGTAGCAGTGTCTTAATACCCTAAATTTCGAATTTGAGCAGTGAATCTTCGTTTTTGATCAAAACTTTCGACACAGAATGAAAGCTCGATGCTCAGCCAATTTATAGCAAAAATTTGAGGTTTACGCGGCCCGCGTAAGCCTCCTCTTGATCTTACGCGGCCCGCGAGGGCCAGCTAATCGTAGACTAGGGCTAGCGTGTCATCGGTAGACCTGCCACATGGCTGCCACGTGGCCCTGATGTGACAACCCTCACTAAACCAGGTATCCGTACAATTAATTAACCTTAATTACGTGCTTAATGATTGTGCTTAATTACGACTGATGACATAAACTGCCTTCTGATTTCTATAACATACATACATATGCATCACATTTCATATTGTCACTCCATTCACTACATACAAACTTTAGTGACAAACTCGATGCACAAAGCACAGTTAGCACAGTTAGAGGGTAACTCAGAAATAGACTGACAGTGCCAGTACACAGACAGACAGTGTTTTGAGACCCAGTATGGGCCAGGGACAAGGTACTACACTAGTATGGTGTGTAGGGAAGTGAGGACCATAAGACTGTGTCACTAGGTGATAGTTTGAGTGCCGGAAAGTGCCTAAAACTCATTTTAAGTGCAGAATTCTGCATTTTCAGCAAAATTCAGCTTTTAACACACTCGTATTATGCAGAGAATTGACTAAATGGTCCTGAATGATTTCCTAAGTGTTGGAAATTAATTGTGTTACAAAAAGATACATAAAAGACACTATACGGTACAATTTAACACTTTAACGGAACGGTACCTAACCGAACAACCGGACATTACCCGGGATACCAAAATTTTGTCTGAAACATTGTTTTATTATTTTTAAGTAATTATGGTCTCTAAATACCCCAACACACTATAAAAAATGTCATGCACATAATACCCTAGATAATATGCTTAACCTCCTAAATAATTACCTACTTAAGATCAAAACTTTACAATTAACCCCCCCCCCCTCTCAATATTTACGGCCCCGTAGGGGACCCACCACCATCATCACAAATATATTCCCTAGATTTCTTTTTTATATTACTTGATTTAGTTGCCAAAATATAAGATCATGATCACAAGGATGGCCAATGGAGTTCAAGGAAATCATTACATCTTCACACTCCCCAACCCTCACACTCTCTCTCCCTCTCTCGGCCTACACATAACCGCCACCCCTCCCCCATTTCAACATTCATCCACTCCATTTCCAAGTTCAAATCAAGTGCTAGAAGAAGTCTTGTGGAGCTTGAAGCTTGGAGGTTTTGAAGGAACTTCACACATTGCTTTCTCACACCATCTTCATCACCTTTGTTCATAAGTTCATCCCTAGCCTTTGTGCTAGTTGTAAGTCTTTGATTACACTCTTGGTTACTTGTATGTTGATTATTCGAAAGATTGTAGTTTGATGTTTAACTCAAGAACACAAAAAGATAATGAACAAGGAACATGAACATAAGTTTACATAAAGATGAAATCTTGTTGGATTAGGGTTGGTTAAAACATGCATGGTATTTGATCGTTGATTTCTTGATAAACCCGTTGTTAGGAGATTTGTTGATACGATTTAGTAACGTTTAAACTATAAAGAAACATGCTGATTAACATTTTCAGCCAACTTCAACTGGCTGTAAACGGTTCATAATTAATCGAAAAACTGATTTTCTGAAGCCAAAATTATGTATTTTCGAAAAAAGGAACAAATGGCACTTGAATTGTAATTTTTAGAGGTCGTTTACTATTTTTAAAGGTCTGTTTTTGGACAGCAGCTCAAGCTGCGTTTTTACTGCAGAAAATGTGTGTCATGTTTTTCGTCATAACTTGAAACCTGAGTAGAACTAGCTCATGAAATTTATACTGTAGATGATCACTGATGTCGTGGTCATCCACCAACTGGAATTTCGTCAATCGGACTTACGATGAATTTTAAGTGAATTATTCCGTAGATTGCAGTCAGAAAGTGATAAATCTGATTGCATTCCGTTAAATGATTTTCTATAAAATATTAGTAATGAACTGGACCCCGATATTTTTACACAATAATACTTGGATCGTATAAAAATTTCTGCAAAAATTTGGGAATTTTTGGAATAAGTTAACTATTTTATTAAAATGCCCGAAAACAGCCCAGTTTTGTATATTAAAACTGAAATGACATAAGTAGTATTTTGCATGTCTAAATGTCGGGTTGGTTATTTGAGAACGATCTAACGTGATATATGTTAAAGAAAATGATATGCTATTTAGCATGGACACCTCCATTTACAAAGGTGACTATGGCGAAATTTTCTGAAAATCCTAACACTTAGTAAATATTTTCTAGAAAAGTGTTTACTAGAATATTTTAGACTATGTTTTTCAAACATAAAACTCGCCATATTTTTTGTAACAAAATACAAAGTATCGGAGGTTGGTTTTATACATGAAAATGGTTAAATATATATTCTCTAAAAGGGGCTTAAAAATATAATTCCAATACGAGCATACATGTGTAAAATATCCCATCCTTGGGAAGGGAACGCGTATATAAAATACTTTAGAAGTATTAATACAAGAATATTGAATGAACAAATATTCCAACACGACATATGATTAAGTTGAAATATTAATTATTTTGACAAATAATTATCGCTCGGAATAATATAAGAAACGTAACTCAAAACCTTAAACTCTAAGCTAAGGCACGGCCCGTTCGTCTAATAGACATTAGTACGTTGTAGGTTGTCGTGTAGCTGACAGAGTTTGAGATACGGTACAAGACGCACTACTGTGAGTTCATGTCCCCCTTTTCTCTTAACTATTTTTAGTTTTATACTTCGGGGGTGGAATACATGTTACAATTTGTTACAGACATTTTTATACATGGTATGGTTAGCTTAAGGAGGGTTTTTACTGCGCGATCAAGTGAGTGGTCGGCATGACACTTAAGGCCATTAATCCTCGTTGTAGGACCACGGGGCATGAGTGATAGATCTATTTGGGTGTAGCGAGCCCACACCCATGAGGCCGGGGTAGCCCATAGTGGTGACTATGTCTTCATACCGGAGACAAATTTGCTAGGTTTGAGTCTTCCTGCACCAGTTTCACACATACCATTGGCTTTGTAACCCAATGGTGATCAGTTTTTCCTTATTGCTAGATACCAGGGACTTTTATACATACAAGACATATTTTAAAGACTTATACGCACAAACTTACACATGAACTCGCTCAAATTTTTGTTGATATTTTTAAACTACATGTATTTCAGGGAATTAATCGGATCTGGCAAGTGATGCATGTTAGCTGCGTACTAAATAAAGATGTCATCCAGGGTCGTAGGGTTTGGGAAGTGTAACTCCTTCCTGGACGGGTTTACATGTCTCTAATCCTCGTTTTGTTAGTAGTCTTTCGTTGAGTCTTATGAACTCATTTTAAACAAGTCATGGTTTGTAATATGTTTTGGGATTGATGTTTTAAGACAATATGTTGTGCATTTTTCTAAACTATTTTAATGGATGATCATCACGTATTTTTTTTATCATATAGCATTGTTGTGATTGTTGCTATGGTATTAAGAAGTCACACTAAATAATCCACGCTTCCGCAAAAGCCAGGGTGTGACACCTGAACGCTTATCCGGTCAACCACAGTTTGACGCGGCCCGCGTAAGCTTCTCTTATGGCTTACGCGGCCCGCCTAAAACCCAAAAACCTTGATTTCTTAGTTTTTTATGCACGTTAGGGTTTCAGGGGTCCGGGTTTTCACTTACGGGTCGTTTTGGGACATTTTTGAAGGTCCTTACAGTAAGCCCAGTCCAAGTAGTGCCAATGAAAGGAGGAATAACGGTTGTGACCAACGAAAAGAACGAACTCATATAAAAAAGAACCGTCACTGGATGGAGAGTTTGCAGCGAATATAGGAGACCCAATGAAGCCACAAGAAAAGACCACTTTCCATTACCCTTCATTGACCAAATGTTGGAGCGATTATCTGGTCGCAAATTATACTGCTTTCTGGATAGATTCTCTGGGTACTTCCAAATTCCCATCGCACAGGAAGACCAAGAGAAGGCCGCCTTCACATGTCCCTATGGAACTTTTGCATATCGACGCATGCCATTTGGTCTATCCAATGCCCCTGCAACATTCCAACGATGCATGGTGGCCATTTTTCACGATATGATAGAGAAAACCATGGAAGTTTTCATGGACGACTTCTCTATCTTCGATGATTCATTTGACCAATTCATCAATAATCTCGAATGAATGCTATCTAGATGTGAGGAGACTAACCTCACCCTTAACTGGGAGAAGTGATTTTTCATGGTCACAGAGGGAATAGTGCTCAGTCATCAAATTTCAGGCGTAGGCATGGAAGTTGATCGTGCAAAAATCGAAACTATTTCCAGACTACCTCCTCCGTCATCTGTTCGAGCCATACAAAGCTTCCTAGGACACACCGGATTCTATAGGCGGTTTAATAAAGATTTCTCAAAAATCTCTCTACCTTTAACCAAGCTGCTTGAAAAAAATGCCCCATTCATCTTTGAGAAGGATTGCACGACAACATTTCTTGCCTTAAAAGAAATGTTAATCAAGGCACCAATCATGATAGCACCCTATTGGAAACTACCTTTTGAAATCATGTGTGATGCCAGCGATTTTGTAGTTGGAGTAGTCTTGGGACAAAAAAGGAGAAGCATTTTCATCCATATATACTACGCTAGCAAGACTTTTAACATGCGCAAGAAAACTATACAACCACCAAAAAAAAGTTGCTAGCTATAGTATTCACATTTGATAAATTTTGTTCCTATCTTGTGCTTTCCAAAACCATAGTCTACACAGACCATGCTGCCATCTGGTACCTCTTCAAGAAACAAGACACTAAACCGCGTCTCATCAGGTGGATTCTTCTTCTCCAAGAATTCGACATTTGAATAAAAGACAAAATAGGAGCTGAAAACACCGCTGCTGATTACCTATCTCGTCTCAAAGACCCTGATTTAGAAAAGACTCAGGAAGAGGTCATTAATGAAAAATTCCCCACGGAATCCTTAGAAATGGTGGAATATGGAGAAGAACCTTAGTACGCAGATTATGCCAACTATTTAGCTAGTGGCACTCTCCTTAAAGGATGGTCATATCATCAACGCAAAAAATTCTTCACTAATGTTAAACACTACTTTTTGGAAGATCCATATCTTTTTAAAATATGTGCAGACCAACTCCTTCGACGATGCGTCCATGGTCGAGGACCAATACAAATTCTCTGTCATTTTCACGAAGGACCATGTGGAGGACATCACAGAGCAATCAACACCACATGAAAGGTGTATGATTCAGGATTCTACCGGCCTACGATACACAAAGATGCCTACAGCTTAGTCAGAGCATTATATGCATGTCAACGGGCATGCAACATCTCAGCAAGAAACGAATTGCCACAAAATAATATCCTCATTTGGGAAATCTTTGATGTTTGGGGTTTGGATTTTATGGGACCATTCCTACCATCAAGAGGAAATAAATACACCCTTGTGGCTATATATTACGTTTAAATGGGCCGAGGCCGAAGCTCTTCCTACTAATGATGGAATCATAGTAGTTAAATTCCCGAAAAGACTATTCTCCTGTTTCAGCACTCCAAAAGCCCTCATTAGTGATAGAGGAACCCACGTTTGTAATTTGCAAATGGAAAAGGCTTTAACACGATATGGGGTATCTCACCGACTCTCAACTTCTTATCATCCTCAAACCAATAGTCAAGTCGAAGTAACCAATCGAGACTTAAAAAGAATCATAGAGAATACTGTTGGTCAAAACTAGAAGGAATGGGCAGATAAACTAGATGATGCTTTACGGGCATTTCGATCAGCCTATAAAACACCAATAGGCACCACCCCATATAAGCTCGTTTATGGAAAAAACTGCCACCTTCCGGTAAAAATTGAACATAGGGCATACTGGGCACTAAAGAATGTCAACTTGGACCAAAAGACTTCAGGAAAAGATCATTTGCACCAGTTAAATGAGTTAGATGAACTACGAAACCAAGCATACTCCAACTCAGAAATCTACAAGGAATGCATAAAAAGATTACATGATAAACATATAAGCAGACCTAAGGAATTTAGAGAAGGGGATCAAGTACTTCTCTTTAACTCAAGGCTATGACTTTTTCCTAGAAAACTCAAGTCTCGGTGGCCCGGACCTTTTTCCATCACCAAGGTCTTTCCACACAGTGCCATAGAAATTAAGCCTCCGAATGGGGAACCTTTCAAAGTTAATGGGCAAAGGCTTAAATTCTACGAAGGATTCCTCGAGGATGAAGAAGTAGAGATAACGTTACAAGAAATAGATAAGTGATCGGGTAACAAAACTACATATTTTTATTTTGTTATAATAATCTATCTTGTAGGTATATTTCGGAGGACCACGCCAAAAGGGCTACAAACAAGGTAAAACGAGCCAAGGCACCAAACGGATAGAGAAACAACCTATATAAAAAAATATAAAACTCGGGGCAGTGTCTGATGGACAGAGGGCAGTGTCTGATGGACACAGGGCCGTGTCTGACGGATACATGGTCGTGCCTAACTACAGACGGTTAAAACCCTTGTCTTCTTTCTTTTCCTTATCATAACTCCCACGGCTGTTTCTCTGCACCCATCGGTTCCCTCTTGATAACGAATGTGATGTAACACATAAGGTTATGAGAAGATTAACCAGAAAATTTGGTTAATCTCCAAATTCTTAATTCTCCCTGCTTAGGTACCCAAATTCTTCTTTTGTGGAATCTCCAAATTCCATCACTTCCTTGCTCTAATTCCTTTATTCTTCCTTTCATTCCTTCAGCATCATCCTCGATTGCTGTTTCTTGAATGTTCTTCAGTTGTTCCATTAAGTCTAATTGTAGACTTAATCTAAGAGCACGAACTCGTCGTTGTTTCTCATGATACTTACGACTTAAAGCATCAGCGACTACGTTTGCTTTTCCTTCGTGATATTGAATATCACAGTCGTAGTCACTTAGGATTTCCATCCATCTTCTTTGCCTCATGTTCAATTCTTTTTGCCCAAATATGTATTTTAAGCTCTTATGATCTGTATAGACAGTAAACTTACTTCCGTACAGATAGTGTCTCCAAATCTTAAGGGCAAAAATTATGGCTCCTAACTCCAAGTCATGAGTTGTATAGTTTTCTTCGTGCTTTTTCATTTGTCTTGAGGCATACGCAATTACCTTTTTGCGTTGCATTAGCACACATCCTAATCCTAGTTTAGAAGCATCACAGTAAACTTCAAAATCTTCCGTTCCTTCTGGTAAGGCAAGAATTTGGGGTGTTGGTTAACCTTTGTTTTAAAATCCTAAAGGCCTCTTCTTTCCTAGGTCCCCATTCAAACTTAACTGCTTTACAGGTTAGCTTAGTTAATGGCACAGCTATCTTGGAAAAATCCTTAATAAATCGTCTATAATATCCAGCTAACCCTAGAAAACTTCTAATTTCCATAGCTGATTGCGGGACCTTCCATTTAGTGATCGCTTCTATTTTGGAGGGATCTACGTGAATACCTTCGTGATTCACCATGTGTCCTAAAAATTGTACCTCTTGTAGCCAAAATTCACATTTCAAGAATTTGGCATAAAGCTTCTCTTTTCTTAACAATGTTAAGAGTGCATTTAAATGCTCATAATGCTCGTCCTGACTTTTGGAATAAATGAGTATATCGTCTATGAAGACAATTACAAATTTATCCAGATACGGTTTACAAATCCTATTCATCATGTCCATAAATGCTGCAGGAGCATTTGTTAACCCAAAGGGCATGTCTGTAAACTCGTAATGACCATACCTAGTTCTGAAGGCAGTTTTAGGTATGTATTCTTCTTATACCTTCAACTGATGGTATCCGGAGCGTAAATCTATCTTGGAAAAATATCTAGCTCCTTGAAGTTGATCGAATGAATCATCAATCCTAGGTAATGGGTATCGATTCTTAATTGTAACCTTATTTAATTCCCTATAATCGATACACATTCGCATTGAACTATCTTTCTTTTTCACAAACAATACAGGTGCTCCCCATGGGGATGAACTAGGTTGTATGAATC
This sequence comes from Helianthus tuberosus, assembly GCA_030545235.1. Lineage (NCBI taxonomy): Eukaryota > Viridiplantae > Streptophyta > Magnoliopsida > Asterales > Asteraceae > Helianthus > Helianthus tuberosus. Next base: position 124,378,152 of record CM060369.1, on the reverse strand, counting down.
CTTTACTTAATAATTCATCTAACTGCTTTTTCAGATCTAACATTTCGGTGGGTGCTAACTGATAAGGTGCCTTGGCTGTCGGTGTAGTTCTAGGAATTAGATGAATTCTAAATTCTACTTCCCTATCGGGTGGTAATCCAGGTAGTTCTTCTGGGAATACATCCGGGTATTCTGATACTACTGGAATATCTTTAAGTTCCTTACCCTTAGTGTTAATGATTACCGAAATCATATACACTATTTCTTGTTTTCTTGAATAACTGGCCACTTTCATTATTGAAATGAATTTTTGTGACTTACGTGGCTTATCTCCTGTAATCACCACTAATTCTCCTGTGGGTGTATGAATTTCTATGGAATTTTTATCACAAAGAATTCGAGCATGGTTGGCTACTAACCAATCCATTCCTAACACAACATCAAATCCAGCTAAATTCATAGGTAACAGGTTTGCAGAAAATTTATGACCTAAGAGTTCTATCTTTCCTTCTCGCAAAACCTTATCTATGTTAACAGAACTCCCATCTGCCGTTTCTACCGTAAAAATTTGTCTAAGTTTGGTTAAGGGTAGGTTAAGAGTTTGGCAGAATGAAGTATTTATAAAACTTTGGTTTGCACCAGAGTCAAATAATACTTTTGCATAAACGTTGTGAACTAGGAACGTACCAGCTATCACGTCAGGAATTAGTTCTGCTTCCTGAGTAATCAACTGGAAGGCTCTTGCGTTTTTCTTGGTAGCTCCTTCTGCAGGTTTGGTTTTGTTGTCAGCTAGTTTGACCAATTTGGGACAATCTAGCCTAAAATGTCCAGCTTCTCCACAGTTGTAGCAGATTGTTGATTTCTTCCTCCTGCAATCTTCTTCTTGATGCCCCGGAATTTTACAGAAGTTGCAATACCCTTTGCATCTTCCAAAATGCTTTCTTTTGCAGGTATTGCAAAATGGAACAGTGGAAGATTGCCCAGTTCCCTTTTTCTTGAAATTACTTCTGTTACCCATACGGAATCCTTGGGTAATTTTCTGGGCCACTTCCTTTTTCCGGTTTTCTTCTCTTGTGCGTACCAACCCGTCAGTTAGAGTGTTAGCTAATTCCACCGCATTGTCAATAGTGCGTGGTCTCGCAACTTTAACAATATCACGGATTTCACCAATCAATCCCCAAATGTAGCGGGAAATAAGCACCGGTTCTGGCGAAGCCAGGGTTGGTACCACTCTCGCATACTCGAAGAATGTCGAAGTATACCCTCGACAGTCTACATCCACCATCCGGTGGTTAAAGAATTTATTCGCCATTTTCTCCTTTTCATATTCAGGGCAGAATTTTCTTTCCACCAGCCGCTTAAATTCTTCCCAACTCATGGCATAGGCCATATCACTTCCCTTGGATTGAAGTACCGTATTCCACCATTCTAGCGCCCCTTCTTTAAAAAGATGCGACGCGTACATGACCTTGTCGTCTTCTGCACATTTACTTATTTTAATTACTGCCTCGGTTTTCTCTAACCAACGCAGTGCAGAAGTTGCCCCTTTGTTTCCTGCAAATTCAGCTGGTTTACAGGCAAGAAATTCCTTGTAAGTGCAACCAGGCATTGCAGCTTTCATTCTTTTGAGAGTTGGGGCTTGCAATACATCAATATTATTATTATTATTATTATTATTATTATTATTATTATTATTAATGTTACCTCCTCCATTTATGCTATTACTGAAGTTATCCTCATGAGTACGTTTGCTAGGAATAATTTGTTGAGGTTCAACTGGCTTTCGAGCAGCATCAAGGATTTCTGGAATAGCATTGGCTATTCCCTGAGCAACGATATTCTCGATATCTTGCCTATTCAGAAATTGATCTTCATGGTTTTGTTCAGATTGGTTAACTTCATTAACGGGTTCATTACCAGCGTGTTCCATCTGGTAATTAATTTATATAAGTGATTAGCATAAAATAAATAATAACCAAACATAACAAAATAATCGCACATAATCATGTCAACACGTATAGCCAAAATTATCGATTTTTCGACGTTCGATATTTTATATATAATAGGCATCCGTACACACAAGTTATCTTACAAAAGTTTTATTTTTAAGTTATTTCACATAATTATATTATTATTATTATTATTATTATTATTATTATTTTGTTATTATACAACCACAACCACACCATCTCTGTCAGCTGGCATCTCAGAAACGACGCTCCCTCTCGTCGTATTTCCAAGATATCCTCTCTCCTACTTCCCGGATTCTATTTCCCGCGTCCACTTGTTCCTCGCCATAGTGGCGGAGTTCTGCCAAGTTTTCAGAGCTCATAGGTGGGTGTAGTGGAGGTTCCAGGTCAAACTGGGGGAAAAGGTATTAGGGTTATTTAGGAGATTCTGAAACTGCCAGTCGGTGGTCCACCATTCTTCTAGCTCTGATGGTAGAGGTTGGGAGTGGATAATAGGATCTGGGATATCAGGCTCTAGATCAACTGGAAGTTATGCTTCCGCTGGGTAATTAAAGAGGTTTTCATTGGCAGGTCCGATGAGGTCACTAAGTGCTAGTTTATGATCCAGCTCCTCCCAAGATGACATTTCCTGGTCTTGCCTGGAACTTTCTCCGATCTCTATTCCCTTGCCTTTATCTTTGGGATCCTCCGTCTTTATAACTTTCCGTGTCGCTGGTTTCTTCCTACGCACACGCCTCCATCCTACAAGTCTTCTTCTTTTCTTTGGTTTGGGTTTCTCCGAAGGCTGGGCTTGAAATTCCATAGGTTTATCAACTTCGGCACAATAACCGGTAAAGCCTTTGGAAACTTCCACATTAACAGGATATAGATTGAGATTCTGAAGAGCTTCAGATAACTCATTCATGTTGTTTAGCAGATATGAAGAAACACACAAAAATCTAGGTTAAAATTTTGTAAATTGAATTTTCACAGACTCACATAATGGAAATCAGAAAAATTAGTTACAAATATCTTATTTATATAAACCATTTTATTGAAACCAAATATTGTGATATATATATCTATTATAAATTACAACTGAAATTCGAAATATACTAGTGGTTATCTAATGGATGAAGTTCTTTTAAAGTTTCTGGCTCGTAGGTGACTTGTAACACCCTAGTTTCTAATTAACAATTTATTTATAAATTGCCAACAATTAGATGCGTAGTTAAGACTACACATATTGTAAAAATGCGGGTTTATTAAAACTTTTACAATTCATAAGTTATTCTAGGTAACATGTTCAAATTCGTTGTTTTAATTTTACAACGTGGCAAAGTGCGGAAGCGTGTGTCTTTATCGTGTTCGGTTCTTCGCTGAGCTTGATCGTCTTCCGGCATCCAGAAAGTACCTACATTTCATAAACATGAAATGCTTTAGTCATACGGTAATTAAAACGCATCTAAACGAGTCCGGAAAACAAAACTGATTAAAATGCATTTTTGGACAAGGTCCACCGTAAATTACGGTGGGTACCGTAATTTACGGTAGCCCATGTTTTTCTATGTTGCCACCGTAAACCAGAAATAAACTGGCGTAACACTTTCAGGCTCCACCGTAAATTACGGTGGCACCGTAATTTACGGTGGTACCTGCATTCAGCTTTTCCAATTTTGCCGTTTTTGTTACGAAAACATTCGTAACTTTCAATCCGCTTATCCGTTTGACCTACCGTTTCTTCCTACATGTTTGTAATTTGATTCTCCATCATATGGAGTTAAAATCCGACATTCGGCTTAACAAAATTTAAGACCTTTAAGTCTTCGGCTTATTACTCTTTTACCAAAATTTGACCCGTTTACGCATTTTATCAAACAAACGTATTTGTTTGATTCCTATATCACATACAACTCTTTAATTTAATATTACCTACAATTTTAGGTTCTAATCATAGGTTTATTACACAATTTTAACCCGTTTTCACTCGTATGCTTATTTTGACCCGTTAAGGGTTCTTAAGCACTTTTGAGCCTAAAATCGCTTTCAATTGCTTCTATAATTATTCTAAGTATTCATTTAATCATAAAACTCATTTCCAAACAACTTTTAAAAGGTTGTTTGGTCAATTTAGCCACCAAGGGCGTTTTGGTCCATTTTAGTCCTTTATTAACAATGGAGGACTTTTGAAAGTATATTGGACCCATAATCCCTCTTTTAACCTATGATTATGTTTGAAAAGTCATTAAGCTTTCCAAACGCCATGTTCATTACATAAAACATTTGGTTTATCTATCAAGTAACCAAATGTCCGTTTTGACCTCTTTTAACACTCTTGAACCATATGTTCTAAATGAGTGTTACCCTATTTCACATACCTGGCGCAGATCAATATATTGACCCGTTTTTAATACCTTGCTTTTATAACCGCTAATTCATAGCGTTGCTAACACCAATTTGACATTTACACCTGAAATAATATAGCTTGACAATAATCATTAGTCGCTATTGTCAAAGGGTGATATCTTCACCTTTTGACCCATTTGGTCTAAGTGACCGATTATGTTGGCGAGATGATATTTATTACCATCTCATCTATACGACTCGCTTCGGTTTACACCGTGTGACCATTTCACTTATTAATTGATTTTCTTAACGCTTTTTAGTCTGTTATGGCTTACGCCTTACAGTGTCTTTCAAAACCAATAGTTATGGTCAACGCATGACCAATTTACCTTTTTACCCTTATTGTTTGTTTTGGTTTACCCTATAAGGTAACCATTCAAAGATTCATTTTCCATTTGTCATAAAATGATCGAATTACCGATTTAATTCCTTTTTTAAACCATCAACATGGTTTCTTGTCGTGCTTGACTAACTTGTTCCGTACGTTTACACGTCGGAACATCATACCTCAATTATGTATTTGTCTTTTTCGTAACTAATACGATAAGGGAGTATTCTAACATATAAGACTAGTGTAAGCTATACTTACTTTGCATCCGAATTATACTTTTCCGCCATTCTTGCTTCGTTTGACCCGCTTCCTTTCCAAGCCTCCACCTAGCTTGTCAAGCGTCAAACTATCATCATAATTCGTAAGACGGTTATATTAGTCATCATTAATTATGACTATTCCATCTTACATATTTTCTATCACAATTACCATTCGATCTTATTAATGGTCGGTTTGACTATTTAAAAGTCAAATCACTAATTAACACATATGATTGCACTATCAAGTTCACAAGACTCAATTAGGCACATTATCAACACTTAGTTCTCATTTAGGCATTTTAACAAACACCTAATATGCATACATTTTACTTATTTACTAACTAGTTCATAACTAGTTATTTTCACCAAGATTAACATCAAAATTCAAACTTTCATGTCTAGTGTTCATGAACTACACTTAGTACTAGTATCATAACATCAATATTCATCAATTTAACACTCTAATTCAAGTGTTCATCTTCTTGTCATAAAACCCACTTAGCACACATATGGGTCATCATCAAATTTCTATCTTTCAACACTAGTTTATCAAATTATTAACTAGGGTTGTTCCTAAACATGAATTTCATCACAATAAGACTCATAGATTCAACATTCATTCCAGAATTTCGATTATGATTGTTCATCATAGTTTCAAAGTATCACTAAATCATAAGATTCAACATACCTTGTGATCCCCACGACTTGGTGATCATTAATATGTGTTCATGCATCCGATTTGGACCAGATTCGACCTTCAATTTGATGGATTTGTTGGAGTTAGGGTTTGAGCTCCCTAAAGCTCTTCCTGGTCGATCCTCACACACGCACACACACTCTTGTGTGTGTGTTTGTGTTTTATTTTAAGTTTATAATACCATTTTCAAGTTACCCGGCTTTGGTCCCTCGTGTTTGGTTAGTTATTAATTAGGTTACAACCTAATTACTTTCAACAATATTCCCACTTATTAACTAGGTTTTATATTTCTAGTTAACTTAGCGGGTTCGGGAATATTTATGACTAAGTTTATTTTAGGTCCCGTTAACTCGGGTCTTCTAAGCTTTTATTTCATAAAAGCTTTTATTTACTTTTTATTTATTATTAGGATTAATTATTTAAATCCTAATATTTACCGGGTAAATTTTTACCACTAACGGTATTTTACCCGTCTTTACTATTAACGTGGTTTGATTACCAAAGCCGTTTTCGGGGTGTTACAAGTCTACCCCCCTTAAAGAGGTTTCGTCCTCGAAACCTTTTCTTACTTAATTTATCGAGTTCAATTCCATGTATTTGTTCTCGATAATCAATTAAGCATTTCTCATATCTTAACTGATTGTTAGTATTACCAGAAAAGTATGGTAATATTCTTTTGGTTATTAATCATCTACGTATGTTACATGATATAATGCGACTGGAAATAACGTAATCTCGTTATTCCCACTAGTTTATTTAACTTAGCGATATTCCGCGCTTTCATATACTATCGAATTCTTTATGAATCCATTACTTTGACCCGTTTAAAGGTCTCTAGTGAAATCTTTCACTTCTAGCAACATTTTCTTTTATTTTCAAATTTATTTATTCGGTTTAGTTATACCGAATTTCCCGTTTACAAGCGAACCAAATTTCTTAACTTGAATTGCTGACTTTGGTCGGTTTCACTAACTAGACTTATTTGTCCAGTTCCTTTTTACCGCTTGCTTTGTTATAATGTGATTCTACTTCACATTACATTTCTTGACCGTGATTGTGTTACGTCATGTTTAATTTATATCAACCTTTCATTTTCGAAAATATCTCACTTTTCGAATATATTGTCTTGCGCCTAACAGTGTCAAGACTTGTATCTTTCATACTTATCATTTAAATTCCTATCAGAATTTATGTTTGTAAAAACATTATTTCTTACTAAAACCGAAGTTTTAGTTTTAAGATCTTCTCTTTAACTTCTGTCAATTATCCATTCCAGGATATTGACAGTCCAAAATTTATTCTTTTACAGCCTTTGTTTTATGCGGAGATTCTCAATTTATCCGTCGCTTTGTCTAATTAACCCCGTAAGTTTTATCGTTTTGCTCTATAGGCTATTTTATTAGACCTTCACCTCTTTAAGGCTAGGTCCTTATAATCTATTTCCTTCTAGTCGTGACCCGTAGGTCATATTAGTCTCGTAGACTTTTCCATTGTTTATAACCCCAAGGGTTATATTGATCCCGTAGATCATTCTTTACGCATGTCTATATTGAAATATATATATGGTGTCAAAGCACTCTTTTTTTTTTTTTTTTTTTTATGTTTGAAAATCATTTGTTTTCACCCTTGAACTTCATTTGACCTTGACCATAGTCTAAGGCTTCATTTGTTTACTTCCGGGCTAATCCTCCGACTTTATGACTTCTGACGTTATTTACGCGTCAGTTTGTCTCAAGCTTACCGTTATCCGGCTTGCGCTTACTTATGCCATTAAGCATTTATACTTTATTCAACCCGTTCAACCTCAAAATGGTTGAATATAATTATCAAAATTTCTGTTTACGAAATTTTATGGTCTTTTAGTCATAACTCATAATCCGAGTCTTTTGACTTTAAATTCATGTTCTCGTCTCTCGGTTTACGCATGTGTTTAAATCCTTACCCATCAACCGGGTGTTTTACCGAAGTCGTTATTGTTGCAACCCTCCCGGTATGCATTAAGACCTCGCTTCATTTTTATATTCCGACTTTGTCTTTAAGTTGGACGTTTTACAAATACGACCCGTTAAGGGACTCATTTGCAATTTCCGGGTTCGAGCGTAAGTACACTCCCTCCCAATACTTGTCTAATCATGCTTGCGTTTTCTGGGTTCGAGTGTAAGTACACTCCCTCCCAATACTTGTCTAACATGCTTGCGTTTTCTGGGTTCGAGTGTAACTACACTCCTTCCCAATACTTGTTTAATCATGCTTGCGTTTTCTGGGTTCGAGTGTAAGTACACTCCCTCCCAATACTTGTCTAACATGCTTGCGTTTTCTGGGTTCGAGTGTAACTACACTCCTTCCCAATACTTGTTTAATCATGCTTCTTTGTCCATTCACTCGGGCTCATTATTCTAATGTAATACGCTTCCGTCACTCGGTTGCGCGTTTACATTATTATCAAATATTTTGCTTGTCTGATTCATTTGGGTACTTTTTACTTAGTCCCATTCACCCCGCCATTACCACATCGGACATAACTGCGCTTATTATAAGAAGCTCATGCTATCATGTGTTCACTACTTACTTGGCCAGAGTAAGCGATCAACACGTGGTACGCGTGACCTTATTATAATTACCACATCACGTCCCATGTAAGTAACTCCTCAAATTGTCTCCATGTTTATGGGTTCATTTGGTAAAACTTTATTTAATTGTTAGTTAACAATTATTAGTTTTAATCGTTTATCCTTGAACATGTACAATGTCCCTTTTTATAAACATTTATTCACATTCATTGATGTGATCATTACTTTTCTCAATAGGATTTGTATTGAGAATACTTACTTGGATGATCACTCTCGTCCAAGTTTCTATATAAGCAGGTCTTGTTATTCATTTGTTATTCATCATTGTGAATAACACATTTCCTATTAAATTTCTCTTGGAAATCAAGTTTTCCAAGTTCTATCATATGTGTATGCAACCGTTATTACTTACGTGTTTGTTGCATATAACGTCTCGTGCGATTAAATTTAAAAGTGTGCACCTGGTGATGCTTGCCCTAACGGGCTTCTCTTGTCATTAGTCTTGTTCGCGACCGTTACGCGATTTTGGTCCTTAATGAGTATGCTCTTCCTGTCATACCTCGGACCGTTCCATCATCATATCCATAGTTTGTTTGACTCTCATCGTCTTCAAACGCGAGTGTCCTTCATTTAAAACATTCACAAAAGTTAGTAAAGTCAACTTCAATAATCGCCCGTATTATAATACAAGGCATTTTCTACTATACACGTCAACGCGCGTATTTCATCAACTATGTCAATCGTTTTAATTGGGGTAACGTGTATCACACGATAGCCCTATGTGTTGTTTACAACACTTTAGCATGCTAAGCTGTTAACATACTTGTACTTACCGGATTTGCGATCAAGCCTCGAACCGAACACTATTCTTTGTCAAGAGCATAAGGTTTAAGTCCAAGCATGGTTCCTCCCAACCATACTCGAATCTCTTAAACCAAGGCTCTGATACCAACTTGTAACACCCTAGTTTCTAATTAACAATTTATTTATAAATTGCCAACAATTAGATGCGTAGTTAAGACTACACATATTGTAAAAATGCGGGTTTATTAAAACTTTTACAATTCATAAGTTATTCTAGGTAACATGTTCAAATTCGTTGTTTTAATTTTACAACGTGGCAAAGTGCGGAAGCGTGTGTCTTTATCGTGTTCGGTTCTTCGCTGAGCTTGATCGTCTTCCGGCATCCAGAAAGTACCTACATTTCATAAACATGAAATGCTTTAGTCATACGGTAATTAAAACGCATCTAAACGAGTCCGGAAAACAAAACTGATTAAAATGCATTTTTGGACAAGGTCCACCGTAAATTACGGTGGGTACCGTAATTTACGGTAGCCCATGTTTTTCTATGTTGCCACCGTAAACCAGAAATAAACTGGCGTAACACTTTCAGGATCCACCGTAAATTACGGTGGCACCGTAATTTACGATGGTACCTGCATTCAGCTTTTCCAATTTTGCCGTTTTTGTTACGAAAACATTCGTAACTTTCAATCCGCTTATCCGTTTGACCTACCGTTTCTTCCTACATGTTTGTAATTTGATTCTCCATCATATGGAGTTAAAATCCGACATTCGGCTTAACAAAATTTAAGACCTTTAAGTCTTCGGCTTATTACTCTTTTACCAAAATTTGACCCGTTTACGCATTTTATCAAACAAACGTATTTGTTTGATTCCTATATCACATACAACTCTTTAATTTAATATTACCTACAATTTTAGGTTCTAATCATAGGTTTATTACACAATTTTAACCCGTTTTCACTCGTATGCTTATTTTGACCCGTTAAGGGTTCTTAAGCACTTTTGAGCCTAAAATCGCTTTCAATTGCTTCTATAATTATTCTAAGTATTCATTTAATCATAAAACTCATTTCCAAACAACTTTTAAAAGGTTGTTTGGTCAATTTAGCCACCAAGGGCGTTTTGGTCCACTTTAGTCCTTTATTAACAATGGAGGACTTTTGAAAGTATATTGGACCCATAATCCCTCTTTTAACCTATGATTATGTTTGAAAAGTCATTAAGCTTTCCAAACGCCATGTTCATTACATAAAACATTTGGTTTATCTATCAAGTAACCAAATGTCCGTTTTGACCTCTTTTAACACTCTTGAACCATATGTTCTAAATGAGTGTTACCCTATTTCACATACCTGACGCAGATCAATATATTGACCCGTTTTTAATACCTTGCTTTTATAACCGCTAATTCATAGCGTTGCTAACACCAATTTGACATTTACACCTGAAATAATATAGCTTGACAATAATCATTAGTCGCTATTGTCAAAGGGTGATATCTTCACCTTTTGACCCATTTGGTCTAAGTGACCGATTATGTTGGCGAGATGATATTTATTACCATCTCATCTATACGACTCGCTTCGGTTTACACCGTGTGACCATTTCACTTATTAATTGATTTTCTTAACGCTTTTTAGTCTGTTATGGCTTACGCCTTACAGTGTCTTTCAAAACCAATAGTTATGGTCAACGCATGACCAATTTACCTTTTTACCCTTATTGTTTGTTTTGGTTTACCCTATAAGGTAACCATTCAAAGATTCATTTTCCATTTGTCATAAAATGATCGAATTACCGATTTAATTCCTTTTTTAAACCATCAACATGGTTTCTTGTCGTGCTTGACTAACTTGTTCCGTACGTTTACACGTCGGAACATCATACCTCAATTATGTATTTGTCTTTTTCGTAACTAATACGATAAGGGAGTATTCTAACATATAAGACTAGTGTAAGCTATACTTACTTTGCATCCGAATTATACTTTTCCGCCATTCTTGCTTCGTTTGACCCGCTTCCTTTCCAAGCCTCCACCTAGCTTGTCAAGCGTCAAACTATCATCATAATTCGTAAGACGGTTATATTAGTCATCATTAATTATGACTATTCCATCTTACATATTTTCTATCACAATTACCATTCGATCTTATTAATGGTCGGTTTGACTATTTAAAAGTCAAATCACTAATTAACACATATGATTGCACTATCAAGTTCACAAGACTCAATTAGGCACATTATCAACACTTAGTTCTCATTTAGGCATTTTAACAAACACCTAATATGCATACATTTTACTTATTTACTAACTAGTTCATAACTAGTTATTTTCACCAAGATTAACATCAAAATTCAAACTTTCATGTCTAGTGTTCATGAACTACACTTAGTACTAGTATCATAACATCAATATTCATCAATTTAACACTCTAATTCAAGTGTTCATCTTCTTGTCATAAAACCCACTTAGCACACATATGGGTCATCATCAAATTTCTATCTTTCAACACTAGTTTATCAAATTATTAACTAGGGTTGTTCCTAAACATGAATTTCATCACAATAAGACTCATAGATTCAACATTCATTCCAGAATTTCGATTATGATTGTTCATCATAGTTTCAAAGTATCACTAAATCATAAGATTCAACATACCTTGTGATCCCCACGACTTGGTGATCATTAATATGTGTTCATGCATCCGATTTGGGCCAGATTCGACCTTCAATTTGATGGATTTGTTGGAGTTAGGGTTTGAGCTCCCTAAAGCTCTTCCTGGTCGATCCTCACACACGCACACACACTCTTGTGTGTGTGTTTGTGTTTTATTTTAAGTTTATAATACCATTTTCAAGTTACCCGGCTTTGGTCCCTCGTGTTTGGTTAGTTATTAATTAGGTTACAACCTAATTACTTTCAACAATATTCCCACTTATTAACTAGGTTTTATATTTCTAGTTAACTTAGCGGGTTCGGGAATATTTATGACTAAGTTTATTTTAGGTCCCGTTAACTCGGGTCTTCTAAGCTTTTATTTCATAAAAGCTTTTATTTACTTTTTATTTATTATTAGGATTAATTATTTAAATCCTAATATTTACCGGGTAAATTTTTACCACTAACGGTATTTTACCCGTCTTTACTATTAACGTGGTTTGATTACCAAAGCCGTTTTCAGGGTGTTACAGTGGCATAGGTGCTGGTACTGGTTTGGCGATTAAACTACAAGTTAACATTTACTGCTGTAGTGGCTAACATATAGAGATTTGCCCATTGTTCATCTAATTCATCTTCCCATGGTGGGTTATTGCATATTTCCTGAGTTTCCTTATTAATCATCACTCCTTTTGGTTGTGACTTCTTTATTTTCTCTTGACTTTTTCTAATAATCCAACTTCTTTTCTTAATGGTAAGTGGTTTCTCAAACTGTGCCTTACGAACAAATATTCCTTCCTTAGTATCTACTGAGCATCCTGAGGAATTTGATTGAAAGGAAGTTCCCTTATCTTTTGGTGAACTATCTAATTGACGATAGATGTCCGAAATTCTTTGCTTACCCATACCGTAGTTAACAAATAGTCAAATAACAAAAACACATAATCACAGGATGGTAATCAGGAAAATTAAGTATTTTTAAATATTTAATTGGCTTAAATCAGTGGCTCTGATACCACACTTTTCTGTCACGGCCCCCGTCCCGGTTTTACCCGGTCCAGGAGCCGCGGGACAGAAACCCGTGGTATTTATTAATTGAGTTTAACAGCGGAAGATTTACAGGATCTTTTAAACTTTAAAATGCCGATTATTTTATTCCATAATTTGGGATAACCCCGTAATTTACAATAGAGGAATTTTACTAGGAAATTCCCTGTTTTACAAAACATGTTTATTTATTTATTTGAGCCACTACTTCAAGCTTGTTAGTGCTCCGTCGCACTTTACCTTGATTCACAGTAGGTCACCTGAAACATGTTTGAAAAAAATATTTTATCAGCAGGGAAATACTGGCGAGTCATTCAGGTTAAATAAAACGACACATTAGTTATAAATCACAGCATAAGAGCGATTACAATGGCTACTATCTTATTTTTATCTGGCGCCGTGTCACCTCCTGGTGACGATGGTCATACCACTATTGGATCCTTTCACCCAAGTAGTGATGATTATCACTGTTAGGATTTATTAGCCTAACCGTGAGAAATTAATAATGTGCACAATACCCCACTAGCCAGCGATTCAAGATAACCACGACTTAATCCTTGTAATCATAACTTTTGAAAATTGATTGGAGTATTGTAAAACATTATTAATAAAAGAGAATGACTCACATTGCAGATTTAAACGGGCAGAGTTTAGCCTACTGATTAGCCATGTAACCTAATTTAAATAACAATGCACACGAACTAGGTCAGTAACTAATACAGCATTTACGATAACTCACGAGACTAAAATCTTCACAACGAATGAAAAAGTGCAATACTTAAACATCCATCGAATTCACGACGAATGACAAAGTATAGCCCTAATGTGGGCAGCACTTAAACATCCATTGGATTGATTTCAATCGATCGGACATTGAATCGTAGCAGCGATCGAGTTAATACCCTGTATCGTAGCAGCGTCTTAATACCCTAAATTTCGAATTTGAGCAGTGAATCTTCGTTTTTGATCAAAACTTTCGACACAGAATGAAAGCTCGATGCTCAGCCAATTTATAGCAAAAATTTGAGGTTTACGCGGCCCGCGTAAGCCTCCTCTTGATCTTACGCGGCCCGCGAGGGCCAGCTAATCGTAGACTAGGGCTAGCGTGTCATCGGTAGACCTGCCACATGGCTGCCACGTGGCCCGGATGTGACAACCCTCACTAAACCAGGTATCCGTACAATTACTTAACCTTAATTACGTGCTTAATGATTGTGCTTAATTACGACTGATGACGTAAACTGCTTTCTGATTTCTATAACATACATACATATGCATCACATTTCATATTGTCACTCCATTCACTACATACAAACTTTAGTGACAAACTCGATGCACAAAGCACAGTTAGCACAGTTAGAGGGTAACTCAGAAATAGACTGACAGTGCCAGTACACAGACAGACAGCGTTTTGAGACCCAGTATGGGCCAGGGACAAGGTACTACACTAGTATGGTGTGTAGGGAAGTGATGACCATAAGACTGTGTCACTAGGTGATAGTTTGAGTGCCGGAAAGTGCCTAAAACTCATTTTAAGTGCAGAATTCTGCATTTTCAGCAAAATTCAGCTTTTAACACACTCGTATTATGCAGAGAATTGACTAAATGGGCCTGAATGATTTCCTAAGTGTTGGAAATTAATTGTGTTACAAAAAGATACATAAAAGACACTATACGGTACAATTTAACACTTTAACGGAACGGTACCTAACCGAACAACCGGACATTACCCGGGATACCAAAATTTTGTCTGAAACATTGTTTTATTATTTTTAAGTAATTATGGTCTCTAAATACCCCAACACACTATAAAAAATGTCATGCACATAATACCCTAGATAATACACTTAACCTCCTAAATAATTACCTACTTAAGATCAAAACTTTACAATTACCCCCCCCCCCTCTCAATATTTACGGCCCCGTAGGGGACCCACCACCATCAACACAAATATATTCCCTAGATTTCTTTTTTATATTACTTGATTTAGTTGCCAAAATATAAGATCATGATCACAAGGATGGCCAATGGAGTTCAAGGAAATCATTACATCTTCACACTCCCCAACCCTCACACTCTCTCTCCCTCTCTCGGCCTACACATAACCGCCACCCCTCCCCCATTTCAACATTCATCCACTCCATTTCCAAGTTCAAATCAAGTGCTAGAAGAAGTCTTGTGGAGCTTGAAGCTTGGAGGTTTTGAAGGAACTTCACACATTGCTTTCTCACACCATCTTCATCGCCTTTGTTCATAAGTTCATCCCTAGCCTTTGTGCTAGTTGTAAGTCTTTGATTACACTCTTGGTTACTTGTATGTTGATTATTCGAAAGATTGTAGTTTGATGTTTAACTCAAGAACACAAAAAGATAATGAACAAGGAACATGAACATAAGTTTACATAAATATGAAATCTTGTTGGATTAGGGTTGGTTAAAACATGCATGGTATTTGATCGTTGATTTCTTGATAAACTCGTTGTTAGGACATTTGTTGATACGATTTAGTAACGTTTAAACTATAAAGAAACATGTTGATTAACATTTTCAGCCAACTTCAACTGGCTGTAAACGGATCATAATTAATCGAAAAACTGATTTTCTGAAGCCAAAATTATGTATTTTCGAAAAAAGGATCAAATGGCACTTGAATTGTAATTTTTCGAGGTCGTTTACTATTTTTAAAGGTCTGTTTTTGGACAGCAGCTCAAGCTGCGTTTTTACTGCAGAAAATGTGTGTCATGTTCTTCATCATAACTTGAAACCTAAGTAGAACTAGCTCATGAAATTTATACTGTAGATGATCACTGATGTCGTGGTCATCCACCAACTGGAATTTCGTCAATCGGACTTACGATGAATTTTAAGTGAATTATTCCGTAGACTGCAGTCAGAAAGTGAAAAATCTGATTGCAGTCCGTTAAATGATTTTCTATAAAATATTAATAATGAACTGGACCCCGATATTTTTACACAATAATACTTGGATCGTATAAAAATTTCTGTAAAAATTTGGGAATTTTTGGAATAAGTTAACTATTTTATTAAAATGCCCGAAAACAGCCCAGTTTTGTATATTAAAACTGAAATGACATAAGTAGTATTTTGCATGTCTAAATGTCGGGTTGGTTATTTGAGAACGATCTAACGTGATATATGTTAAAGAAAAAGATATGCTATTTAGCATGGACACCTCCATTTACAAAGGTGACTATGGCGAAATTTTCTGAAAATCCTAACACTTAGTAAATATTTTCTAGACAAGTGTTTACTAGAATATTTTAGATTATGTTTTTCAAACATAAAACTCGCCATAATTTTTGTAACAAAATACAAAGTATCGGAGGTTGGTTTTATACATGAAAATGGTTAAATATATATTCTCTAAAAGGGGCTTAAAAATATAATTCCAATACGAGCATACATGTGTAAAATATCCCATCCTTGAGAAGGGAACGCGTATATAAAATACTTTAGAAGTATTAATACAAGAATATTGAATGAACAAATATTCCAACACGACATATGATTAAGTTGAAATATTAATTATTTTGACAAATAATTATCGCTCGGAATAATATAAGAAACGTAACTCAAAACCTTAAACTCTAAGCTAAGGCACGGCCCGTTCGTCTAATAGACATTAGTACGTTGTAGGTTGTCGTGTAGCTGAACTCGGTCTCGCTCAACTTTTATACATACAAGACATATTTTAAAGACTTATACGCACAAACTTACACATGAACTCGCTCAACTTTTTGTTGATATTTTTAAACTACATGTATTTCAGGGAATTAATCGGATCTGGCAACTGATGCATGTTAGCTGCGTACTAAATAAAGATGTCATCCAGGGTCGTAGGGTTTGGGAAGTGTAACTCCTTCCTGGACGGGTTTTCATGTCTCTAATCCTCGTTTTGTTAGTAGTCTTTCGTTGAGTCTTATGAACTCATTTTAAACAAGTCATGGTTTGTAATATGTTTTGGGATTGATGTTTTAAGACAATATGTTGTGCATTTTTCTAAACTATTTTAATGGATGATCATCACGTATTTTTTTATCATATAGCATTGTTGTGATTGTTGCTATGGTATTAAGAAGTCACACCAAATAATCCACGCTTCCGCAAAAGCCAGGGTGTGACACCTGAACGCTTATCCGGTCAACCACAGTTTGACGCGGCCCGCGTAAGCTTCTCTTATGGCTTACGCGGCCCGCCTTAAACCCAAAAACCTTAATTTCTTAGTTTTTCATGAACGTTAGGGTTTCAGGGGTCCGGGTTTTCACTTACGGGTCGTTTTGGGACATTTTTGAAGGTCCTTACAGTAAGCCCAGTCCTAGTAGTGCCAATGAAAGGAGGAATAACGGTTGTGACCAACGAAAAGAACGAACTCATATAAAAAAGAACCGTCACTGGATGGAGAGTTTGCAGCGAATATAGGAGACCCAATGAAGCCACAAGAAAAGACCACTTTCCATTACCCTTCATTGACCAAATGTTGGAGCGATTATCTGGTCGCAAATTATACTGCTTTCTGGATAGATTCTCTGGGTACTTCCAAATTCCCATCGCACAGGAAGACCAAGAGAAGGTCGCCTTCACATGTCCCTATGGAACTTTTGCATATCGACGCATGCCATTTGGTCTATCCAATGCCCCTGCAACATTCCAACGATGCATGGTGGCCATTTTTCACGATATGATAGAGAAAACCATGGAAGTTTTCATGGACGACTTCTCTATCTTCGATGATTCATTTGACCAATGCATCAATAATCTCGAATGAATGCTATCTAGATGTAAGGAGACTAACCTCACCCTTAACTGGGAGAAGTGATTTTTCATGGTCACAGAGGGAATAGTGCTCAGTCATCAAATTTCAGGCGTAGGCATGGAAGTTGATCCTGCAAAAATCGAAACTATTTCCAGACTACCTCCTCCGTCATCTGTTCGAGCCATACAAAGCTTCCTAGGACACACCGGATTCTATAGGCGGTTTAATAAAGATTTCTCAAAAATCTCTCTACCTTTAACCAAGCTGCTTGAAAAAAATGCCCCATTCATCTTTGAGAAGGATTGCACGACAACATTTCTTGCCTTAAAAGAAATGTTAATCAAGGCACCAATCATGATAGCACCCTATTGGAAACTACCTTTTGAAATCATGTGTGATGCCAGCGATTTTGTAGTTGGAGTAGTCTTGGGACAAAAAAGGAGAAGCATTTTCATCCATATATACTACGCTAGCAAGACTTTTAACATGCGCAAGAAAACTATACAACCACCAAAAAAAAAGTTGCTAGCTATAGTATTCACATTTGATAAATTTTGTTCCTATCTTGTGCTTTCCAAAACCATAGTCTACACAGACCATGCTGCCATCTGGTACCTCTTCAAGAAACAAGACACTAAACCGCGTCTCATCAGGTCGATTCTTCTTCTCCAAGAATTCGACATTTGAATAAAAGACAAAATAGGAGCTGAAAACACCGCTGCTGATTACCGATCTCGTCTCAAAGACCCTGATTTGGAAAAGACTCAGGAAGAGGTCATTAATGAAAAATTCCCCACGGAATCCATAGAAATGGTGGAATATAGAGAAGAACCTTAGTACGCAGATTATGCCAACTATTTAGCTAGTGGCACTCTCCTTAAAGGATGGTCATATCATCAACGCAAAAAATTCTTCACTAATGTTAAACACTACTTTTTGGAAGATCCATATCTTTTTAAAATATGTGCAGACCAACTCCTTCGACGATGCGTCCATGGTCGAGGACCAATACAAATTCTCTGTCATTTTCACGAAGGACCATGTGGAGGACATCACAGAGCAATCAACACCACATGAAAGGTGTATGATTCAGGATTCTACCGGCCTACGATACACAAAGATGCCTACAGCTTCGTCAGAGCATTATATGCATGTCAGCGGGCATGCAACATCTCAGCAAGAAACGAAATGCCACAAAATAATATCCTCATTTGGGAAATCTTTGATGTTTGGGGTTTGGATTTTATGGGACCATTCCTACCATCAAGAGGAAATAAATACACCCTTGTGGCTATATATTACGTTTAAATGGGCCGAGGCCGAAGCTCTTCCTACTAATGATGGAATCATAGTAGTTAAATTCCCGAAAAGACTATTCTCCTGTTTCAGCACTCCAAAAGCCCTCATTAGTGATAGAGGAACCCACGTTTGTAATTTGCAAATGGAAAAGGCTCTAACACAATATGGGGTATCTCACCGACTCTCAACTTCTTATCATCCTCAAACCAATAGTCAAGTCGAAGTAACCAAACGAGACTTAAAAAGAATCATAGAGAATACTGTGGGTCAAAACTGGAAGGAATGGGCAGATAAACTAGACGATGCTTTACGGGCATTTCGATCAGCCTATAAAACACCAATAGGCACCACCCCATATAAGCTCGTTTATGGAAAAAACTGCCACCTTCTGGTAGAAATTGAACATAGGGCATACTGGGCACTAAAGAATGTCAACTTGGACCAAAAGACTTCAGGAAAAGATCATTTGCACCAGTTAAATGAGTTAGATGAACTACGAAACCAAGCATACTCCAACTCAGAAATCTACAAGGAATGCATAAAAAGATTACATGATAAACATATAAGCAGACCTAAGGAATTTAGAGAAGGGGATCAAGTACTTCTCTTTAACTCAAGGCTATGACTTTTTCCTAGAAAACTCAAGTCTCGATGGCCCGGACCTTTTTCCATCACCAAGGTCTTTCCACACAGTGCCATAGAAATTAAGCCTCCGAATGGGGAACCGTTCAAAGTTAATGGGCAAAGGCTTAAATTCTACGAAGGATTCCTCGAGGATGAAGAAGTAGAGATAACGTTACAAGAAATAGATAAGTGATCGGGTAACAAAACTACATATTTTTATTTTGTTATAATAATCTATCTTGTAGGTATATTTCGGAGGACCACGCCAAAAGGGCTACAAACAAGGTAAAACGAGCCAAGGCACCAAACGGATAGAGAAACAACCTATATAAAAAAAATATAAAACACGGGGCAGTGTCTGATGGACACAGGCCCGTGTCTGACGGATACATGGTCGTGCCTAACTACAGACGGTTAAAACCCTTGTCTTCTTTCTTTTCCTTATCATAACTCCCACGGCTGTTTCTCTGCACCCATCGGTTCCCTCTTGATAACGAATGTGATGTAACACATAAGGTTATGAGAAGATTAACCAGAAAATTTGGACCAAGCAAAGCAAATGCAAAAAATTGACCCAGTCATCACATCATGGCGTTTTGATGAAGATACAGACATGGTCACCGTTATATGTGACAACGGAGCACAAAAAAACTACATGCTTAAAGATAACATGACCAAGCAGGGGGTTGGTTTCTTGGAGGAGTTGCACAACGCCACATGTTTGAACACAAACATGAACAAAAAAATGGCGTTGATGCAGGACATGTTCAAATGGAGGATTCAAAATCTTCAAGAACAAGAAGCCAATGAAAGTGAGAGTGATGACTTTGATGAGAGACTGGAAGAAGACTCCAAAGAAGAAGACGAATGGAGTGATGGATACTTCTCAGACAAAGTCTCTTCAGACGAGGAGTTTTAATTTTTTTTATTTTCTTTTGTGTAATTTTTTTTCAAATAATAACATACTTTATTTGTCTCATTAGTTACAAAACGCCAAAAATGCCACAAAAGCCATTAAATAAAACCCCAAATACTAAAAACTATTTTTCTTGTGTAATTTTTTCTGTGTTAGTATATTTTATCATCTTGGTCTACAAAACATCATTAAATGTAAAAACGCCAAACTTGGAAGATGAGACGTATTACAGCCTTAACAGATAAAGCTAAAAAATATTAATACAAACAGTAACTGAAAAGACGGATAATTTATTACTAGCATTTATTATAATAACATCCCGCCTAAACAACGCGCTAAAACCATCCTATAAAGAGAAACGTCTTAGCACAACCCATTGATCACACCCAAAAACAACGCCATGTTTTCTAAAAACCACTCACTTTAAAACGCCAAAAAATAGTTAAAAAAACCACATATGGCAAACCTCGTTTCTTGGATATTCATTGTTCTGCAGGAAGTTTCACTGAATGGATTCTTACCTGAGGTGGGTAACTCTATAAGATTTTCTGAATGAGATGGACAAATATTCAAGAAAAAGAGCCTGCTGAAAGTGATATATCATTTTTTGTGCTTTGTTCTTGATGAATACTTGAATGATATGAAGGGATCGATCAAAGTGTAAATGCTATTTTGGACTCCATGATGATAATCGCATCCACACAGGCTTTGATCTACAACAAACAACAATAGATCACAACAAAATACAGGATGCCACTGAGCAGCTTTGTCTAAAGAACAGGCGTTATGTAGGAAAATCGGCATTTAGCTAAGGTATTCAAAGGTTCAAGGCACAAAAACTTCAAGAAGAAGAGACTGACGACAGTGAAGATTTGGATGAGAAATTGAATTAACATTTTTAATTTTTTTCATTTTCTATTTTTTTTATTTTTTGGGGGGTCATTTTTGTTGTTTGTTATCTAATTCTCCACTGATAAAATACATTATTTCTGTAAAAAAAATGTTTATAAAACGCCAAGATGCTACAAATCCCAAACACCTAAAAGTATGAAAACTGTAAGAATGGATCCTGGCCAAACACTTTGTAGATATATAAAACGCCAAAAATGGCAAAACTTATAATAAAATTACTTTAACCAATTATTATAAAAAACTCCAAAAATTATCTAAACGCCATTAAAACAATGTGCCATCTTTATCTAAACGCCATTAAATACAAGACGCCAACCCTAGAAAGATGGGACGTGTTACAACCTTAACAGATGAAGCTAAACAAAAACAGTAACTACAAACAGTATCTGAAACGAAGGAAACTTTATTGCTAACATTTATTATATTAAAAGCCATGCCATCGTAATTGAATTTATTTATCTTTTCAAAATGCCATAATTACCTGTCACATTATAGGCATGCATCCCTACATGGCACGACAAATGATAAACAAAATACACATCAAAAAATTACTAATGTTTTTTAGCGCCAAAAACATATATCTACTGTAACACCCCGTGTTCTCAGGAAAGTCAAAGTCAAAGTCAAGGTCAAAGTCAACGACCGATCGCGCTACTTGACTTATAGTGAATTCGTTTTATGTGTTTATTTTAGTTGTATTATGTGGAGTAATTATCAAAATCGCAGTAATCGATGTGTATTATTCGCTATTTAATCGACTTACGACTGTGAAATTATAGGAAGTAACAATGCGATAAAGTTAGCTAAACGATAATCAACCTAATACCAATCAAATCGACATCGAATGGTAATACGAATCGCAACTCGAAATATGCGTTCTGGTTATTGTTTATGTGTGTGTGCCCTCTATGTGTTACTTGTGCATGTTTATTTATGTTTATGTGGTGATCAATCGAAATGCAATCGAAACTCAATCGCAAATCGAATTGCAAACGCTAAACGAAGGAAAAGTAGGATGATTGTATGTTAGATATAGTAGTTGGGATTAAAAGTAATTTGGTAAGCAACTCTATCGCATCGCTTGCTCAAGTCGCATCGCAACGTGCTACACGCGAATCAAAACAGTAAAACTCGTCGCACCGAGCGCTCGAACCAGGTGTCGTCCGATCGAACTACCACCCGACCGGGCAGCCACCCGACCGAGGCGCCACTCGGCCGAACTGCCACCCGGGCGAGTTGCCACCCGAGCGACCAGCCTATTCCTCCATTTCCACTTTGGGAAACCCTATAAATACCCATCATTTTCCACTTTGGGAAAGTTTCAGCTGACACGCTCTCTCCACTCGAACCAGCCTCTATTTTTTCAGATTTCTCATGATTCTTGTAAGTTTTCTCTTAGATTCTTGTACTTTCTTGATCTACACGCACTCCTACACCTTTCTATCTTTTGAATCTTAACTTTTAACCCTGAAATCACTAGATTTGAGGTGTTCTAGGATGATGTCATCATGTGTTCTTAGGAACTTCATGATTTGGCTTCAATCCACCAAGAACAACTTGAACCTGAACGATTTCCACAAGATTAACCAATGTTTTCATACAAACTTAAGTGTTTTCAAGTATAAAAGAGTTGAAAGGAATATCTATATTAACATGTCACATCTTTTACACTCAATGCACTCAAACCCAATGGACCTGGAGCTAATACTGATCGTCTACTCATTCTTAGTGATGTATCAGTGCTAGATCCAAGTTCCATTTGAAAGATAGTGATTCCGGGTTTGGACACGAACAAAAGTCTCAAACCGAGCACTGACGGACTAGGGTGATTCTTGTTCGGTCAGGTCATTAGGGACGAGATGGGGTTCCCATTGTTTAAACCAGTCATCACAACGTCTCGCCCAAGTTACAACACTTCAAGCAAGATCAAGTAATAGCACGATCAAGTGGTTGGGACGAGTTGTCATTTGACCGGACTGCTGTCTGACCGGGTTGCCTTCCGCTCGACCCACCGTCCGATCGAGTTGCATCTTGATTCATTTAAAACTTAAACAATTTTCAACATGTTCAGAAACAGGGTTGCCACCCGGTCGGATGGACATCCGACCGAGTGACCGCCCTACTGTGGATTTGTTCTCACTGAGAAACCTCGCCATTCGAGTCGTCGTCCGATCGAACGACTGTTCGACTGACCGACCTGAAGGGTAGAGATACTTCTCTGTTTTTTAAATACTACAACGAAAACTTCAAAAGTCAAGCCATCATACACAAACACATCCTTCTCAAAGGAGGAAACAATCCACTCGAAAGGTCAACCGATCGGATGACCATCCAAGCGGACTGTCACTCGAACGAACGGCTGTCCAATCGGACTACCATCCGATCGAACTGCTGTCCTACCCACTTGCACTCGGTATCATTTTACGCGTCGCTAACCCTACTCTCTAGCGCTCCCTTCAATCCATCAACCGCTGTGAGTATACTCGAACCCATTTTGTTTAATGCACTTTTGGGTGTTACATACGTTACGAATATTCAAATCACATCGAACACACTACTCAATATTATTTAAACGCTAACCGTTACTGCATGTTATACGTGGCTTAGTGAATGCTATTTGTTATGTTTACACATGGATTGCTGTCTACCTGCCTTAGCAACGATAGTACTATAGTTTGGACTCAGCACCTGTTCGTAGGGGTTGTTAAGGACAATTACTTGCGTGGATTACGGTGGTAATCATGTATTGCAAACTACCTCGGGCAGTCAACCCACAGTCATTGGTATCGATAGATCTATGTCGATAACTAACGTGCTTCATTTCACTATGCGTACATGCTGGTTATGCGTAAACGAATTTCGAACTTTATTATACCTACCAAACTTGTATGCTCACCTTTACACTATGTGTATTAACTGTTACTTTAACGTATGTGACTGGTGCTTAAGTTGTTTATATGCTTAGCTGGCTGTGAACTTGAGGCCAGGAAAGGTCTAGGACGCTCCTTGTGCTGTGATGAAATCGAAGCTAGGAAAAGGGGTCCTAGAAACCTATAAATAAACTAACTATGTGTAAATCTGAGTTGTCGGAACAGAACTACTTGACTAGATTTCGTCTGTAATAATTATATTATCTTATATGACAAGGTATGGGACATGTTGCTTTAAATATTTGGTAATGATAGTTGTTATGGAAACTTCTGGACAATCTGTTTCGCTCAGTGCCACGCCCCGATGTTTCCGCCATCGGTTGGGGTGTGACAGATTGGTATCAGAGCCATAACTATAGGGAATTAGGCAAGACTCGACCTAGTCCGGGTCGACATCTTAGAGACCTAGTCTATAGTGAGGAACCAACTGACCAACTTGTGCATATCCGGTAGGGATTATGCACAAGGTCATTATTACATCTCGCCTACGCTACTCTATCACTGCACTCGAATTTTCAAATTATGAATGAGCTATTAAGTCGAGATTAGGTGTGAAAACCGCAAACTCTCGACTAAATCGCTTGTTCGACCCGCATTTTCATCTATAAACACAAGAAATTGCGTTGAAATAGGAGTGAAATCCATACTTTGACGCATAAATCTCTTGTATTTTATCCAAAAACAGGAACAAGGTTGTTAAGTTAGGGGTGAAACCCGAACCTTGACGACTTATTCCGCCTTATTTTGTTTTACAAAACTCTCACCAAGGTCTCGACGGACTCCAACGACCAGACGACACGCCGAAACTGGAAGGATACGTGTCGTACGCCCAAGAGTCGAGGCGAAAGCACTGTCCCGAAGGTCAAAGTGTGCGCAGGAGGTCCTTGTGAATAGTTGAATCACCTTGGTTAGTCAACGTCTACCTAGCTGCAGACGATCTATTTCTCGATTTTTATAAGTTTCGATTCTGAGCCCGCAACTGCTGACTCTGATGATTCGTCGATTTTATGGGTTTATATGTGTGTTTATCTGTTTATGTGTTTAATTTTGGAGACTTATTCGATTCTTTCTTTCACTTCGATCGACACGCACGACTCGCACTGCATTTCTATCTCAAAGTGCTGACAAATCGCTAAATTATGGACAACCTTATGCTATGTTATACGCTTATACTATACTACTCGACAAGTTATTCGCGATCGCTATTCTCGAACGCGCATAGGCCTTAGATGATAGATGCAGTCAGAATACTCTACGTATCCCTATATGCATATTGTGATTACATGTGTATGTGCTTCTGTGCTTCCGTGCTTTTGTGCCCGACGTGCTTATGTGTTTATGTGCCTCTATGTGAATCTGTGCCTATGTGTTTACGTGATTGTACGTGTTCTCGAGCTTTTGTAATATTAGGATTGTGAGGTGAGATTCGATTACGTTATGTTGAGTCCCGTGACGATGTCTGTTGCAGATAATGTCGTCATCTAGATCTCGCGCTACCCGTAATGCTCGCCGAAAGCAAGCAGACAAACGCCTCGCTGCCATGATCACTAAGCAAATGGCAAAGGTTATACCCCAAGTTGTCAGCGAACTGTACGAGAACATGAGCAAATCATCTGAGGAATCCAGGACCGAGACTCCCAAAGCTACTTTCAGCTTCAAACAGTTCAAGGCATGTGGACCGAAAGAGTTCACCGGAGAAGAAGGTCCTACGGCTTTGTTTCAATGGTTTGACTCCATCGAGGTCACACTACGACAGAGCGGTTTCCCCGATAATCTATGCACTCTCAACGCGACTGGCGTCTTCCAGCCCCACGCTTTAGACTGGTGGACGGCTGAGAGGAACAAACGTGGAAATGATGCATCCTACGGTCTGTCATGGGACGAGGTCAAGGAAGTCATGCTGGAAGAATTCTGCCCTCCTCATGAGTGCCAAAAGTTAGAAGATGAATTCTGGCACATAAAGCAGAAGGATGGTGAAAACACTGCTCTCACTGCTCGCTTCAAGCAGCTCAGTATTATCTGTCCTGATCAAGTCAAGACTCCAGAGATCGCAATCAAGAAGTATATCCGAGCCCTGCCTGACTGTGTTGCAGATTTTGTGCAAGCGGCCAAGACAACAACGATCGAAGAGACTTACCTACTGGCCGCTGAAATCAACGACAAGCAGGTCAAGGCTGGTGTCTGGGATAAAACTTCAAAGAACCTGCATCAAGCTACCACCACCGCACCAACTTCTGAAACCGCCACCGCATCGAGCAACAAGAGGAAGAACAAGAGAAAGAGCAACTCCAGCAACAAGAACTGTAAGATCACTGTTGCACCAATTCAAGCTGTACCAGCTCAACAGCAACAGCGTCAAGTAGCGGTGCCTGTGGCAAATGCACCGCTTGCTAAGCGTGCATATACTGGGCCGCACCCGCTTTGCCCTATTTGCACCTACCACCACCCGACTAGCATCGCTTGCCGATTCTAGTCTCATTGCAATATGTACGGCCATTTCACTACCAACTGTCGTGCTCGACAAGCTCCTGCTCATCAAGCTCTTCTCACCGCCCCTCAGGGTCAACAACCTCCTCCGGCACCCGCGGTCAACGCCAGAGCCTGCTTCGCATGTGGCGATCCTAACCATTTCGCTAACATGTGCCCGAACAGGGTTGTGAAACAAGAGCCCCAACAACAGCAACAGCAACAGCAATAGCAACAAGCAGCACGTGCTCGAACTTTCAACATCAACGTGCGCCAGGCCCAGGCTGACAACAATGTGGTCAATGGTACGTTCCTCGTGAATGGTATTTATGCTTCATGTCTGTTTGATACTGGTGCCGATAACTGTTCTGTATCGTTTGAGTTCGAAAAGCTCCTTAACCGTAAGCGTGCCCATCTCCCCTCGACGTTCGATGTCGAAGTTGCCACTGGAAGAACCGTCGCTGTAAATTATGTCCTTCGTGATTGTACCCTCGAGCTCAACAATCATGTCTTTCCAATCGATCTTATTTCGATGCAACTCGGAAGTTTCGATGTCATTGTAGGCATGGACTTTCTTTGCGAAAACCATGCTGAAGTTGTATGCTTTGACAAGATGATCTGATTCTCGCTCACTAATGGAGACTAGTTATATGTTTATGTTGAAGTCGCTTCGAACAAATTGCAGCTCATGTCATGCATCCAAGCTAGCAGGTATCTCCGCAAGGAATACCAATCTTTCTTGGCCAATATTGTAGTAGCGGAGAAAAAGGAAGTTAAGGAGGTAAATCTGGTACCCGTTGTTTGTGAATTTCCTAACGTTTTCCCTAATAACCTCCCCGGACTCCCTCCGAGTCGTGATATCGACTTTCGCATCGACCTCATTCCTGGAGCCAATACTATTGCTAGAGCTCCTTACCGACTCGCACCGTCAGAAATGCGTGAACTCTCGAGTCAACTCCAGGAATTGCTTGATAAACGCTTTATTCGCCCTAGTACCTCTCCTTGGGGCGCACCAGTCCTCTTCGTCAAAAAGAAGGATGGGTTGTTCCAGATGTGTATCGACTATAGGGAGTTGAACAAGCTGACAATCAAGAATCGCTATCCTCTACCCCGCATTGACGATTTATTCGACCAGCTACAAGGTGCCACGTGTTTTTCCAAGATCGATCTACGTTCAGGCTACCACCAACTACGCATTCAATAGGAGGATATACCCAAAACCACTTTTCGCACTCGCTACGGCCACTATGAGTTCGTTGTTATGCCTTTCGGTTTAACTAACGCACCTGCGGTTTTTATGGATCTTATGAATCGCGTGTGTAAACATTTCTCGATCGTTTCATCATCGTGTTCATCGACGATATCCTGATCTATTCCAAGTCGAAAACCAAACACGTGCAACATCTACGTTTGGTTCTCGAGCTATTCCAAGGGAATCGACTCTATGCCAAGTTCTCCAAGTGCGAATTTTGGATAGAGGAGGTTCAATTCCTCAGACACATTGTCAATAGTCAAGGTATTCACGTCGACCCCGCGAAGATCGAAGCTGTCAAGAGTTGGGTTACACCCAAGAACCCGACTGAAGTCCGTTCTTTTCTCGGACTAGCCAGTCTGTTGGGAAGAAATTGGAGAAAAGCAACTATCTGGACCAGAGATAGTACAAGAAACAACAGACAAGATCATTCAAGTCAAGAAAAGACTGAAAGCAGCACGTGATAGACAAATGAGTTATGCTGATACAGACGAAAGCCATTGGAATTTCAAGTAGGAGATAAAGTGTTGTTGAAAGTCTCTCCCTGGAAAGGAGTGGTAAGATTCATCAAAAGGGGAAAGCTAAGCCCCAGGTATATTGGACCTTTTGAGATTATTAGAAGAATAGGACCGGTAGCCTATCAGCTACAACTTCCAGAGGAAATGGCAGGAATACATGATGTATTTCATGTATCTAATCTCAAAAAGTGTTTAGCTGATGAATCACTCGTAGTACCTCGTAAGGATATAGAGGTAAATGAACAGTTAAAGTTTGTAGAGAAGCCTCTACAGATTGAAGACAGGAAAGTTAAGAACTTCAAGCACAAGAGACTAGTTCTAGTCAAAGTAAGGTGACTCCAAAAGAGAACCAGAATACACATGGGAGCTTGAATCAGAAATGCAAAGGAAATATCCACACCTGTTCCAGTAGACCTCGAGGACGAGCTCTAAAACAAGGTGGGGAGGATATAACAACCCTCCTGAATTTTTCTGACACCCTAAAATATATTAAAATACCCCTATATGTCTTAAAATACACCCCGTATGTAAAAACTGAGCCCAAAATACGATCTAGCATTTAAAAATAAAATAAAAATCAATTTTTAATTTCACTCGCAGCCCGCGACGGATATAGCACAAGGCTACGCAGGGCGCGACGACTTGTATACGAGGACGCACCGGAGCACGCCACGTGTCCGACGCGTGTGGGGTCTAGGACTGACTCGGCAAGCCTATAGCCGGACACGAAGTCCCTGGCGGGCTGCGTAGGCCTTAGCCTAATGCTACGCGGGGCGTGACGGAACCAAAGATCAGCCCTATAAATTGAGGGCATCGGGCCTTCAGTCAAATCGCTCAAATTCTTTCTCTCTCAACGAAATTCTAAAGAGTACGCATAATTTTCAAGTATAATACCCCCCTAATTAACGAAGTTCTACCCCGATGTAAGTATTATAACTCCAGTTACGTATTAGATACGTTGCCCGATTGATCCAGGGTTCCGTAAAGGCTGTCGAGGTTCTACCCGACGTAGTCGTTGGAATGCCGTCTCGGGGAGGGTATTACTAATGTAAATAATGGGTTATTTTACTAACATATGTACATTTTTGTAAATTATAGATAATCACCAGGAAACCCTTATAGAAAACTTAAGACAGCAATGTGAGTAATCTCCTTTTTGTAAATTGTTTTACAAAACATTAAATGTTTTACATGTGATTAAGCAGTGATTGAGTCTTTGTAGTTCTTCAATTACTACCGGTATGTTGGGATTTTGTATACAAAATGTGGAACACGTTACCATTGGACAAAGAGTTAGCCAATGTGTAATATGACCCACCAGTCAGGATTGACAATACTGAATGAGTAATTGTGTAGAAATAAACAATGTGATAGCTCTCAATACTGTGTTAAAGGATAAAACTCTTCTTGATTAAACTGGGATTCACTCACCAGTATTTCCCACTGACAAATGTTTTTAAAACGCGTTTCAGGTAACAAAATGTAAAAGCCAAATTAGAAGAAAGCCAGCTGGAGAGCACTGACGGCTTGGAAAAAATGTGGCTATAAAAGTTACCTAAAAGACGATGTTTTAAATTCAATAAAATAGGGTTTATCCCAATAAACATGTTGTAATAATAAACTTGGGTTTTACCCATGTGATTATTAATATAAAATATGGTGGTTTTCCTCTGATAAACATTTCCTAACTACGGTCCTGATGAAATTTCCGCTGCCAAAATAATAAACAAAATGATACCACCACAATTGGTCTCGCGGCCGCCCGTTCCCGGGACAGATAGGGGGCGGGGGTTGCGACATGACATATTTTTCAAAAGACTAAGTGGCAGGTACTACGCGTAATGGACTGGAAGCTCCTGAGCACTAATTAAGGAACCTTGCAAGTTCTTAGTTGTCACACCCCGACCACGTAGAACATACAAAACGTGGCGGAAACATCGGGGAGTGTTGTAACAGAATTAATCGTTTCAAATCCATGGCAATTGAAGTTTCGTTTTATTGATTAAAAGTGTTACAATGTCTTAACAAACAAGGAAATACAACATAATTAACTAGTCTTGCATCTTTTATTGTCACTAAAGCCCAAGTCTGCCTATATGTATCTTGATCATCTTATGCAACAGCTCCTGAAAAACACATGTGAAAATAGGTACGTCAGCATAAAAATGCCTGTGAGATACATAGGTTTTGTGAAAATAGGTTTCATGACTTATGTTTGAGAAAATGTTTAGTCATGAACCTTGTAATTTGCTTTGTCTTTGTAAATCATTTGAAAAACAATAAGTTCAGATGATATGTATAAATAAATGTAAGATTAAATGAATAACCATGTAAAATGAGTTTGTATAAGATAAGTTGTTTGTAAAACAATGTCTTGTGAAAAGTATGTTATTTGTATAAAATGTTATATGTATCAAACTGAAATGATTCAAATAACGCTACGATATGTAATACCATACAAACACTTATATATAGGAAGTACCAGCGGCGTATCCACCATGATTGTATCATATTACACACGCCTCGTTACTTAATCACTTACTCAAACCAAACCAACAATATAAGATGTCTATGTTTAAACCAATTGCCAAATGTATTGAATAATATGTCAAAATGTTTATGTCAAGATGTAAACCATGTAATGTGTAACCAAAATGATATGTATGGCTAGTGAAATGTATCAACTAAACCATATGCACAAGAACATAGTATTGAAGTAAAACTTGGTTTAAATCAAAGTTATGTTTTGTGTAGTAAATGCATGATCAATGTAAATCATGTAATATGCATCCAAAATGTAAGCATGTGATGAATAACAAATGTACTAAGTATGAAGAACAATGCAACGATTGAACATACATAACATGTGAACTGTACTAAGTATGCAACAATAGACATACATAGCATGTGACCTGTACTACGTATACAACAATAGACATACGTAGCATGTGACCTGTACTACGTATACAACAATAGATATACGTAGCATATAATGTAATGTAAAACGATGTACTAAGTAATGCACACAATGGTCACACCTAGCATGAAATGTAATGAAATCATGTACTATAATGTACTAACGAACATAGCATGTATATGATGTGAAAACAGGAAAGCTTGAAAGTAACAAGTAAGCACATGTGTTTCACCCCAAAACAGTTTGGAAAACAGTAAAAGAGGGGTCTATGTACTCACTTGAGATTGCTCAGTAGTCCTTGAGTAACAACCAAACAAAGCTAGAGATCACGGATATCAAACGGCACCTAATATAGGTAGCTATGTTAATAAACCGGACCTAAATCGGAAGACTGGGTAGCATTAGGGTTTGTAAACCAAATGAGTGTAGGAACTCATGTGATATGGTTTAACAAAGCCTGCATACTAAATGAAACTTAACCTAAGTCTTATCGACCCATTACGACCCGTTTAGGTAGCTTATGCTACTTTAACGCGTCGTTCGCGTGAAACGCGTTCGGACCATCTAACTAGCCCTATGACAAGTGTTATATGCCTAAACATGTTACATAATCAGTTATGTGACAAACGTTTAGGTTACATATGCTCAATTACCAATTATACAATGAAAAGGGTATTCTGGTAATTTACCTAAGGCATATAAACTACCTATCATACAACTACTTAAACGAAGCGACCATAAGGTATAACCTCGGAAGGTTATTCCCTACCTACTATGGTCACCTAATGTGTTTGGTCGGATCCTAATGATCGACCAAATGGGTCGGGTTCGAAAGCATAAGCGACTGATCAAGTCGCTTACCCTTACGACCCTAGACAACGTGGTAATCAGTAGGCATAGTCCCAAGGGACTATAGCCAACGTGATTACACTCACGTTGCATTGACCATAAACTGGTCAATGCAGAAAGTCAAACAAAGTTTGACTTTCAGACTCGAAAAGCAATAAAAGAACGAAAGAATACTTACGAAGGGTCCCCGAATGCTAATCTCGATCCAAGAACTCAGGTATGAAACAATGGTTTCAACTTAGAGCTCTCAAATCAAGATTCTAGTGAGAAATGCAATGGGGGTGGATGGGTATATATAGGATTCGGGTAACCGTTGAGATCGTTTCATGGAAACCGTGCTCGAATCCTATCCGTACATGTGTTGCAAAGTTGTGGTGTCTAAAAATGGTCCTTATCAGCTGAATAGGCAAGTTGTGAGCTTGTGGTTGTGGTTAAAACAGCTGGAACCTGCTGTTAATGCAGTTAATCTGGTCCAGAAGGCGGACGTGGCCCGCATCAGGATGTTCATAAACTCAGGCGGGCCGCCTGGGAGTGGCAGATCAGAAACATGTTTGCAGAATTACAGTTTTGGTCCCTGCACGTGTTTTAAGGCATTTCCGACACTTCTAAGGCCCGTAAAGCCAACTTTAAGGCCCTAAAATGTTGCCTAAACATTGTGGACATGAAACATGCTCATAAATATGTCGGATGATGGTTCGTTTGGTCGTACGAACGCGATGTTCGCTTAATTACGACGGAATGCGCACAAGCGCGAAAAACGATCCAAATGACGCGACGAATAGATTTTTCTTAAGGCGAACACTAAAATATAATATAGTCATGCTTGCATAAATTTTTGGATGTCCGGATGTATTCAGAACGTAAGTTATGCGCGAAAATGCAAACTTGTGCACTTTTTGACACTTTTAGTCCCTGAATGACCCCAAAAGTTTATTTTAGCACACCGAACCCCTCAAAGCCTATTTCTAAGCTATGTAAAGGATATTTAAGGTGTGTTTAACTTATGGTCATGTTCCGGAATGTCTGTTCCAGTACGAATTGGCATACTTTCGCAGTTTGTCAAGTTTAGTCCCTGTAAGCGAATTAACTTGTTTTCGCCATACCAAAGCCTTCAAAACTTATTTCTAAGTTATGTAAAGGTTATTTAAGGTATGTTAAGTATATTTCACTATTCCGGAGTGTTCGTTGAATTAAACTGGTTATATTTACGCATCAGTGCGCGTATAACCTTTCCAGAAAGCGATTTAAAGTTTGGAATCGAACAAGAGTTAATATGTGCAAAAGATACACATATTTATACAAGTCCAAAGTATGAAATACAATATTTCATTGGTTTGGCATTTGTTTGATGGTCGCAGTGACACAGGTGTCACAGTCTCCCCTACTTTAGGAAATTTCGTCCCGAAATTAATTTCTAGAGGAAACTTGTGAAGACAGCTGTGACAGTTTCGCCTTCTAATAGATCCATTAAACCCTTAAGTAAAACTATTGGCTATGTTCGGATTCTTAGCGAAATTATCGACTATCAATGTAAAGTCCTTGTAGTAACAAAACATGGAGTTTCGAACTACGGACAGAAGAATGTTTCTTATGAAGACTCATCATAGGAAACTTGAATTCATGATTGGGAAGTGTAAGATAAAATGACATCGGTCAAAGTCCAAGACTTTTCCCATATCATTACTCTTGCCACTATTGGTCTTTACACATGACAAAACTTCCTGTGGTTTCTGTGCACTGAATTCCATAATTATGTAGGCCTCCATAATTACGTATTTCCTTGCACAGTCCGCACAGTTCATTTCATAATGCGTATGGGAAAAGTCAAACGAATAATCCTGTGGTGATTTAACTTGACTGTAATAGAGTCTCATTAACTAGGTCACCAAAGGATTAGATAAACGAACAATCTCTTCAGCTAAACTACCCAAGAGAAATATTTAACTACACCGACGTAGGATGTATTTAACTTTAGATCGACGTAGGATCTCTTTAACTCAACTACCTAAGAGAAACATTTAATTACACCGACGTAGGATGTATTTAACTTTAGATCGACGTAGGATCTCTTTAACTCAACTACCTAAGAGAAACATTTAATTACACCGACGTAGGATGTATTTAACTTTAGATCGACGTAGGATCTCTTTAACTCAACTACCTAAGAGAAACATTTAACTACACCGACGTAGGATGTATTTAACTTTAGATCGACGTAGGATCTCTTTAACTCAACTACCTAAGAGAAACATTTAACTACACCGACGTAGGATCTCTTTAACTCAACTACCTAAGAGAAACATTTAACTACACCGACGTAGGATGTATTTAACTTTAGATCGACGTAGGATCTCTTTAACTCAACTACCTAAGAGAAACATTTAACTACACCGACGTAGGATGTATTTAACTTTTTGAATAGTACTTTATAATCCAAGGGACTTAACTACAACGTAGAAGTCCATTAAGGATTTAAGATAGTACCTTTTTCGAATATCCTACTACGAATCCTTCATAGGAAGAAAAGATTCTATGAGGATTCTGAATGATAAGAATATCCAGGGTATACACAAACACAAAATGCATAAATGGAAAGACAGATGCATAAACACATAGTCACATAACCACAAAATTGTTTATCTAGATCTTAAATTTGTAAGTTTTGTTTTGTTAATTATGTACATGCATTTAAAGCACACTAGGAATTCCATTTCATGGATTTCATTCGGTACTTTAAACATTAGCGAGAATCTAACTATGAAGATAGAAAGATCTTCCAAAAATTCGATTTCGTTTTCAAGAAAACGCAATATTCGAATTAAGGTGTAATAATTTTTGAATATACGAAAATACCCTTAGGTACCCTATTAAGAATTTATAATGGTACTTTGGGTATTCGTACAGAGTTGTAACTTGCGCCTTGTACTTCGTTTCCTTGGAAGAAACGGGTATTTTGGATTTCCGTGGAAAACGCAAGAGATAATAAAATGGAAGAAATTACGGGGTAGTCTGTTCTTCAAGGAATACGGTTCCTTGATTGTCGGTATTCTAGAGGATACGTTGTTTATACCAGCCATCACATTTGTACATTGCAATGTAAATAAAAAGATTTATTTATTAACAATGATAACAACTGTTTCATGGACCTTGACAACAAAAGAAAATAATACATAAGGCTTGATTATTTCTAAACAACATTGTCTTCTAGTTGGTCTGATGCTCATCCCTGAGCCGGATTCGCATTTGCAAGCCTTGGGCAATTTCTTCGGAAATGGCTCATCTCGACACAGTTGAAGCAAGGACCTGGTGGAAGACGAGCTTGAGCAGGATTTACTTGAGGTTGGTTTGGACCACCTTGGTTCAGGGTAAATCGACAAGCATTTGCCAGGTGACCGAGTCGCCCACATGATGCACATAAACGACACTGTAGGTGAGCTAAGTGATGTGCATTACATTTGTCGCATATTGGTGCAGTACCGGCATAAGGTTTCCTTGCAGGAGGTTGAGTTGGTTGGTTACGGGTGTTTTGGTTGGGTTGAGCAGCAATCGCAAAATTCTGCGAAGCCTTACGCTTCTTGGACTTCTCAGGGGATCCAGTCTGTTCATCCATGGTCTTTGATTCCTCGATTGGCTTCTTGTCACCCTTTCGAAAAAGTTTATGCTTTCTGATCTGTGATTCAGTCAAGGTTGCAGATAGCTCAATGGCCTGCCTAACCGTAGTGGGGTTACTACCAGTAACAATGTCCTGGACTGAGTCAGGGAGACCATCAATGTATTTCTCGATCGCCTTATCCAAAGGCGTACCCATGGTAGGGCACAACAGGCTCAGCTCCTCATATCGATCAGTGTATGCTCGATGTTCACCGCTGTCTTGCTTAAGATCGTCGAATTCCCTTTCCAATGCCCTGATCTCGTGATGAGGACAGAATTCCTTCATCATCAGTGCTCGAAGTTCTTCCCAAGTTTGGGCCAGTGCCACTTCGGCACCCCTATCTCTCACCACACCGTTCCACCACGTCAAAGCTCGTTTCTCAAAGACACTAGATGCGAAATCTACCTTTCGCTCGTTTGGACATTGTACATGCCTGAAGGTGCTCTCTAAACTCTCGAACCATTGTAGAAGTGCAGTCGCTCCTTGAGACCCGGAAAACTTTGATGGCTTAGCCGAGTTGAACGTCTTGAAGTTGCAGAGGGCATTATTGTTGTTGATAGCTTGGTAACATTGAGCAACGACGTTCGGGATTGCAGCAGTCATTTGCTGTGTAATGACAGCTGCCCGATCGTCAATAGATATCGGATTTTCGCGTCGTGGAGGCATTCTAAAAGAGGAAACATGAATGGAAACGAGTGAGAGAATTAGACGAAAAGAATGAGATGAAACAAATCTGATGAAAGCCAGGATAGTGGTCATTTGTTTGTTACTACAAAGCAACAAACGACACACAGTGACTGAATTAAAGTAAATGGATCAAAAATAATGTATCGAGAATACATGCTCGCCTATAAGTGAACACTCATCCCAAGAATTCCCAGGTAAGCACAACTGGTCTCGCGTCTGATGAGATATATACGAAGTGCTTGCCTAGACAGAAAACCCAGAATACAGGCATTCACCCTTCCAGTTTGCACGTGTTCACATTATTTAAAACCCAAAACTTTGACGAGATTTTGAAAACTCAAAGGGGTTCAAAACCTTATAACAGAGGATTCAAAACCTTACAATAGAGGGTTCAAAACCTAGTAATTAATCATCCTAGAACAGATGATTAGTTTTCAAAGCGGTTTTGAAATTTATGTTCTTGTTGCGGTCGTCGCCTAAGGATAGGTGACGGTATTGTTTTATGACTAAACGCAAGTAAACTCGCGTTAGGGTCCTAAGAAGGTTATAGACTAGGTCAAAGCATTACTAATAACCTAATTCCCTATAACCATTGGCTCTGATACCATCTTTTCTGTCACACCCCGACCACGTAGAACATACAAAACGTGGCGGAAACATCGGGGAGTGTTGTAACAGAATTAATCGTTTCAAATCCATGGCAATTGAAGTTTCGTTTTATTGATTAAAAGTGTTACAATGTCTTAACAAACAAGGAAATACAACATAATTAACTAGTCTTGCATCTTTTATTGTCACTAAAGCCCAAGTCTGCCTATATGTATCTTGATCATCTTATGCAACAGCTCCTGAAAAACACATGTGAAAATAGGTACGTCAGCATAAAAATGCCTGTGAGATACATAGGTTTTGTGAAAATAGGTTTCATGACTTATGTTTGAGAAAATGTTTAGTCATGAACCTTGTAATTTGCTTTGTCTTTGTAAATCATTTGAAAAACAATAAGTTCAGATGATATGTATAAATAAATGTAAGATTAAATGAATAACCATGTAAAATGAGTTTGTATAAGATAAGTTGTTTGTAAAACAATGTCTTGTGAAAAGTATGTTATTTGTATAAAATGTTATATGTATCAAACTGAAATGATTCAAATAACGCTACGATATGTAATACCATACAAACACTTATATATAGGAAGTACCAGCGGCGTATCCACCATGATTGTATCATATTACACACGCCTCGTTACTTAATCACTTACTCAAACCAAACCAACAATATAAGATGTCTATGTTTAAACCAATTGCCAAATGTATTGAATAATATGTCAAAATGTTTATGTCAAGATGTAAACCATGTAATGTGTAACCAAAATGATATGTATGGCTAGTGAAATGTATCAACTAAACCATATGCACAAGAACATAGTATTGAAGTAAAACTTGGTTTAAATCAAAGTTATGTTTTGTGTAGTAAATGCATGATCAATGTAAATCATGTAATATGCATCCAAAATGTAAGCATGTGATGAATAACAAATGTACTAAGTATGAAGAACAATGCAACGATTGAACATACATAACATGT
This sequence comes from Helianthus tuberosus, assembly GCA_030545235.1. NCBI lineage: Eukaryota > Viridiplantae > Streptophyta > Magnoliopsida > Asterales > Asteraceae > Helianthus > Helianthus tuberosus. The sequence goes on along the minus strand of CM060369.1, from coordinate 124,340,058 downwards.
GAACTGTACTAAGTATGCAACAATAGACATACATAGCATGTGACCTGTACTACGTATACAACAATAGACATACGTAGCATGTGACCTGTACTACGTATACAACAATAGACATACGTAGCATATAATGTAATGTAAAACGATGTACTAAGTAATGCACACAATGGTCACACCTAGCATGAAATGTAATGAAATCATGTACTATAATGTACTAACGAACATAGCATGTATATGATGTGAAAACAGGAAAGCTTGAAAGTAACAAGTAAGCACATGTGTTTCACCCCAAAACAGTTTGGAAAACAGTAAAAGAGGGGTCTATGTACTCACTTGAGATTGCTCAGTAGTCCTTGAGTAACAACCAAACAAAGCTAGAGATCACGGATATCAAACGGCACCTAATATAGGTAGCTATGTTAATAAACCGGACCTAAATCGGAAGACTGGGTAGCATTAGGGTTTGTAAACCAAATGAGTGTAGGAACTCATGTGATATGGTTTAACAAAGCCTGCATACTAAATGAAACTTAACCTAAGTCTTATCGACCCATTACGACCCGTTTAGGTAGCTTATGCTACTTTAACGCGTCGTTCGCGTGAAACGCGTTCGGACCATCTAACTAGCCCTATGACAAGTGTTATATGCCTAAACATGTTACATAATCAGTTATGTGACAAACGTTTAGGTTACATATGCTCAATTACCAATTATACAATGAAAAGGGTATTCTGGTAATTTACCTAAGGCATATAAACTACCTATCATACAACTACTTAAACGAAGCGACCATAAGGTATAACCTCGGAAGGTTATTCCCTACCTACTATGGTCACCTAATGTGTTTGGTCGGATCCTAATGATCGACCAAATGGGTCGGGTTCGAAAGCATAAGCGACTGATCAAGTCGCTTACCCTTACGACCCTAGACAACGTGGTAATCAGTAGGCATAGTCCCAAGGGACTATAGCCAACGTGATTACACTCACGTTGCATTGACCATAAACTGGTCAATGCAGAAAGTCAAACAAAGTTTGACTTTCAGACTCGAAAAGCAATAAAAGAACGAAAGAATACTTACGAAGGGTCCCCGAATGCTAATCTCGATCCAAGAACTCAGGTATGAAACAATGGTTTCAACTTAGAGCTCTCAAATCAAGATTCTAGTGAGAAATGCAATGGGGGTGGATGGGTATATATAGGATTCGGGTAACCGTTGAGATCGTTTCATGGAAACCGTGCTCGAATCCTATCCGTACATGTGTTGCAAAGTTGTGGTGTCTAAAAATGGTCCTTATCAGCTGAATAGGCAAGTTGTGAGCTTGTGGTTGTGGTTAAAACAGCTGGAACCTGCTGTTAATGCAGTTAATCTGTTCCAGAAGGCGGACGCGGCCTGCATCAGGATGTTCATAAATTCAGGCGGGCCGCCTGGGAGTGGCAGATCAGAAACATGTTTGCAGAATTACAGTTTTGGTCCCTGCACGTGTTTTAAGGCATTTCCGACACTTCTAAGGCCCGTAAAGCCAACTTTAAGGCCCTAAAATGTTTCCTAAACATTGTGGACATGAAACATGCTCATAAATATGTCGGATGATGGTTCGTTTGGTCGTACGAACGCGATGTTCGCTTAATTACGACGGAATGCGCACAAGCGCGAAAAACGATCCAAATGACGCGACGAATAGATTTTTCTTAAGGCGAACACTAAAATATAATATAGTCATGCTTTCATAAATTTTTGGATGTCCGGATGTATTCAGAACGTAAGTTATGCGCGAAAATGCAAACTTGTGCACTTTTTGACACTTTTAGTCCCTGAATGACCCCAAAAGTTTATTTTAGCACACCGAACGCCTCAAAGCCTATTTCTAAGCTATGTAAAGGATATTTAAGGTGTGTTTAACTTATGGTCATGTTCTGAAATGTCTTTTCCAGTACAAATTGGCATACTTTCGCAGTTTGTCAAGTTTAGTCCCTGTAAGCGAATTAACTTGTTTTCGCCATACCAAAGCCTTCAAAACTTATTTCTAAGTTATGTAAAGGTTATTTAAGCTATGTTAAGTATATTTCACTATTCCGGAGTGTTCGTTGAATTAAACTGGTTATATTTACGCATCAGTGCGCGTATAACCTTTCTAGAAAGCGATTTAAAGTTTGGAATCGAACAAGAGTTGATATGTGCAAAAGATACACATATTTATACAAGTCCAAAGTATGAAATACAATATTTCATTGGTTTGGCATTTGTTTGATGGTCGCAGTGACACAGGTGTCACATTAGTGCTTAAAGTCTGTTGAACAATAAATTTGTTATCTGATTTAGGTCCGCCTGTGGATCTATTATCGACCGTTGTATAATATTTTATTATACTTTTCAAATTCGGTTTGTATTATTATTTTAGACTTCCGATGTGCATTAAACTGTGATTATTTTACTATGATGATATCAACTACGTCACGATACTCCCCACCGGGCCCACCGGTAATACGCGGAAATATCGGGGTGTGACAGGTTGGTATCAGAGCCAATGTTTGAGTGAATTAAACACTAGCCTTTAGTGTTTAATCTCAAATGACACAGTAGCATATTCCTTAAACCTTCTGAGTCTAGACTTCACATAGGAATGCTCTCATCCCTATTAAGTAAACATTGCTTTCGATTTTATGTATTTTGAATATGTCTCCAAGCACAGAAGCTGTCGATGGAAATTCTCCACATCCGAAGACTAGAAATGCCAAACTTCGTACCGCGGCTAGGATAAGCGTGCAACCGATGGAGGAAAGGCCTTTATGGACATATTACCAAAACCAAACATATTTAAACCCTTAACCAGACTACGGAGTCCATACTAGAAGGTCCCTAAGGCTCCCACATTGAAGATGATACATGTGGATGTTATTAATCCCTATTTCTTACCTCCGAATTTTGGAATTTCAGACTTAGACTATACCAGTCAAAACCTAATCCGTGATCCATGTCTTTTCTTTAATCATTAAATCCTTGGATTCTACTTCTGCAATGGATCCTGATTTGAAATATTTACTTTATTCACTAAAATCTTCAGAGTCGCTACTGCGCACGATAAATTAAGAAGAAGAAACAATTAGAATAAAGAAAGGAAGACATTAGAAGACCCTTCTTCCATCATATTTCTTTTCCTTAAAGTCCTTGTATGGGCATTTGTTTATTATAGTCCGTTGTGGACATATTATTTCATTATAGTCCTTATAGACTTACCTCTTCTAAATGAAACTCCATGTATGTACGCTTGTCGATTGTAGTCCCTTCGAGGAAATTATATTTCAAAATAGTCCCCTCGTGGACATTACATTACAACATAGTCCCTATATGGACTTATATTTTCCTTCCAGTTCCCACGTGAACTAGTATCGCTTCAAGGTCCTTAATAGGACCTATCTTTTCTATATAGTCCCTGTACGGACGTTGATTTATTATAATTCCCTAATGAATATATTTTTAATTTAAGTCCCTCTGAGGGCATCTGTTCAACAAAGTCCTTTGTACGCATGTTGTACCAATATATTCCTTTTTTATGGACACGTTATTTCATTAAAATCCTTTGGGGGTATGTTAATTCTAAATAGTCCTTCCATGGACACGAGATTTCATTATAGTCCCTTAGTGGACATGATATTTCATTGCAACCTCTTTGTAGACATGACATTTCATTATAGTCCCTTCATGGGTAAGCTGTTTCAATATAGTCCCTCTGTGGACTTATAATATTTTATAGTCCTTATACAGACTTATATTTTCCTTTTAGCCTCTGTGAATAAATGGGATACAAAAAGTCCTGGTAAAGGCACTATTGTAGATTTCTTAATAATTTGCGGAAAGTTTTGAAAATTTTATATAGGTATTCAATTCGTCCTTTATAAAACAATAGTATCAATTTTATTCGCACTTTATCGATCTGCTAAATAATTTCAAAAGATCTTCTTAATGGTATAACCTATCCAATATGTCAATACAGACATGCTATGATGGTAAAACCCTCTTAAGACAATTAATCCTTGTTAACATCTGAGAACATGTTAACACTCCTGGCAGTGTGACTTGAGAGACCACACCAGCCGTCAAGGTATTTGGACTATGTCCAAGCCTTAGAGCCTATATGATCGAATTAGATCATGGCAAGTATCATCAAGGTGATGATCAAAATATATAAACATCCGTTAGTAATGAAGTGCCTACGGGCTAAACTTGTTGTCCAATAAGACAATGACATGTTGTGGTCTATGACCCCCTATCTAAAGATATTGGATCATGTCCAAACGTAATAGTCTATATGATCAATGCGATCATGACTAATATCATCTGAAACGATGATCATATTATTAAACATCTTTAATGATGCTTTGCCTACGGGCCATAACATATTGTCCATTTGTGACAATGACATTGTGATCTTTATGATCCCCTGTCCAAGGTAGTGAGCTATGCTCAAGCCTAATAGTCTATATATGATCAATATGATCATGACTAATATCATCTGAAACGATGATCACAATATTTAACATCCTTTAGTGATGTTTCGCCTACGGGCCAAATACTATATTGTCCATTAGTGACATTGACAAGTGTGACCGTTATGGTTATTGTCCAAGGTGATGGGCAATGCCCAAGCCTCATACTATATAAGTTCGATAAGATCTTGACAGATATCTTAAATTACAATAATTATATATATATATATATATATATATAAACACCCATTAGTGATATCCATTGTTTGGCCTATGTGGCAAAATAAATCGTCTTTCAAATAATGACAAATGTAGTTTATGACTCTCTGCCCAAAGGTGAAGAACTATGTTCAAACCTTATAGTCTCTGATCAAATAAGATCGCGACTTATATATTAAAATGTCCTCTGTGACAGGCCTTTTGTGCCATATCTTATATGTCCTTTGCGACAAGGCCTTCGTGTCTTACGACTATTAATGTCCTTGGTGACAAGCCTATGTGCTACATTTATATATACTTCATAACGGACTTATGTCCCATATTTTAAAAGTCTTTAAGGCTAGCCTTTGAGCTACTCATAATCGTTTATACGGCAAAGACAATTGTGACATTGTGATTCCCTGTCTAAAAAGTAATGGACTCGGTCCAAACCCTAAATGCCATTGATGGTCCTTTTGTGACTTAGACTAAATATAATTGATATACATTAAAATAACATTCATTAGGAATGTTCATACCCTATTAGGCTGTATGGTTTAATGATACCATGGTTAGTGTATGTTAGGTCATCAAGATGATGACTAGCTGTTGTAGTGCAACTAAGTAATTATTTGTTTGGTGTTAGGGACCCTGTCTCGAGTATGGAAAACTCAGATAAGACAACCAACACTCGCGTCATTGATGATGTGACACATACTAATGATGCTACAATTGTGAACCTCAAAATTAACAGAGATGATCTCCAAGCTATGATTGACGCAGCTGTTGGAAAAGCTATGAGAAAGGTCATGAAAAAGTTCAAAGAGCCCGATGCTACTTGCTCCAAATCCCATTTAAAACCACACTTCTTTACTCGTGAGAAGGATTTTGTTCATGCCTCGAATGCAAAGAATGAACCAAAAAGGAAAAAAGAGAAGGATAATTCCCAGGTTTCTAAGAAAAAGGGGAAGATTGAGCTCAATAAAAACCAACAAAAGTCCAATAAGAAACCTGTATGCAAGACCTGCCATAAAAGGCACTGGGGACAGTGTCGAATAAAACAAAGGCCAAAGTAGTGTGGCGTCTGTAAAAGAACTGGTAATTAGTCCCACGAATGTAGGGACATAAAGAACGCAGTCTGTTTTGGCTGTGGCGAGTAAGGCCACATCAGGACTAACTGCCCTAAAACTGTCAAAAAGGGTATAGCTAAGCTTGGAAGGGCTAAGGAAGGAAACGCCTGAATTACCGAATGAATGCCAAAGACGGTACATATCAATAATATCATCAGGTACATTCCTTATCATTAGCAACGCAAATTTCTGCTAAGTGTCTTGATTTAATTCAGGGAATAATAAGTCTTTCATAGATCATAAGCTTAGCGAACTTTCAAAATTCCCCATAAGAACTCCAGATATTAAGTGTAAGGTAAAACCTACCGACGAAAATCGTAGGAACCATTTCTTCTATTCTTATCGGAAATCTTCATTCATAAGATCTAGAGTACTCCATCTTCAGATGGAGTACGACAATATATGTTATTTTATTTTTGATATCTCATTGATTTCTATCAACTGCAAATGCCAGATTATGCCTGATAAAAGCGCCATATGAGGATTGGCGTATCCTAGTGTGTCCCATAGATTGCTTCCATGCCTGATCAGTATGGAGGTTTAATGCACGGAACCACTGAGATATTCCAATGGTCATATTGTACTAAAGTCAGCTAATGGTATTCAAAGAAGATATCCAGTATTGAAATGTCCAAATAGGTGTCACTATTTAAGGCATCCGTGCATTCATAAAGAGAAATGTGTCATTTATCTAACACGAGTATCGATAGATGAACTGAAGCCTGAGACTTAGAATACCTCTGTAATTTCGGTGTGTCTTGATTTTCTTCTCCAAGGAACCACTCTGTTTATCTCCTGAGAGGCTAGTAGAGTTAGGATTTATATCCCACTTAAAGTTGCATCTATTAAAAAGCTCCATATCGGTTAGTACCAACGGAAATGGAATAACTAAGAGTCAATCAGAAAAGCTTTTAGAGAAGATTTCATAAAGCCTAATTCAAAATTCTGAAAGCTCCGGTATTATTAATTAAGAAAGACGGTTCATTATGCTTATGCATTAATCACCGCAACCCTACTTAGGTAACATTTGAGAATCGCCATCAGCTGCCCAGGAATCGTCGATTTGTTCAACTAACCGTGAGGTTAGCTATTCTTTAAAAGATTGGATTAAGCAGTAGTTGGAATGACTATCTCACCTTGAATAAGCTTTCCTATAATTAATAGTTGGTATATAAGCATCAAGGATGCTCCTTTCGAGACCTTGTAAAGATGGAATGTCAAACATCTGTTTGTTGGATAATAGCTTGGAAATTCCAATTTTTAAAGACCTGGAATTACCCTGTAATTTACGGATAAAATCATACGAACCTGTGATTATCCGAAAGCTGCCAATAACTGGCAGAAAATCAATATTAATGAGGGTCGCAAACCTCTTAAGCTCTCAATCAGGAACAAGATATAGCAGAAAATATCACCCTAGAAAGGTGTACTGCATCTTGATGAAGCGGACAAATTAAAACTTTTAATATATAGGATCATTCGAGAGAATCGAATATATCAAGATCAGTAGCCTATAAGGTAAAACTTACCTAAGGAGCTTGATGGTAATTACAATGTGTTCCACACTAGTGATTTAAGGATATGTTTCGCTGATAAGTCAATAGCATCATCACATAATGATATGCAGATTAATGAAAATTTATGGTTTGATGAGAAACAAGTATCTAATAAGGATCGGCAGGATTAGAAGCTCTGAGAGAAAACATGTACCTATTATAAAGGTCAATTGGGGTGCCCTTAGAGGCCCAAATACGTTGTGGAGATTAAGTCCATTATACGACATAAAGTACTTCCATTATTTTAGCAAATCTCGAGGTCGAGCTTTCTTTTAAGGGGGTAAGGATTTAACACCTTGTAAAATCACGTCCAATGATGTGTTGACACGTGTACTAAACCTTAACAAGGTCAAATGTTGACTATGAGGGACTAATTTTGCGAAAAATCAAAAACTTTGAATGGGAAAGGACTAAAAGTGTCAACATGCTTAAACTAAGCCTCTGAATGACGTTACACGGTATACATATTCACAAATGAGCCACTTGTTGATCGAGAGTAGCCGTTTGCATAATTATTTGAAAGCTTGCGCGACGAAGGGTTAAAAACGTCAACCTGTTAATTCTTACCTCTGAGTGACCTTTCAACAAACCGAGAACTTCATGATGTGTGTTTATACTCTCGTGAATATCCAATATTGACCATCTAAGGCTTTTATGCCTATAAGTGACGTTACGCGCAACTTTGCAAGTTAAAGGGATTAAAAGCGTCAATATATTTAATTATACCTCTGAATGACCTTTTAACGAACCCGAAGAATCGTGATGTTTAATAATACTCTCGAGAATGCCTAATATGGATTAGATAGGGCTTTGATGCTATTAAACAATGATACGCGCAAGTTTGCGCGTTAGAGGGACCATTTAAGCGAATGGAAGCGTCGTAATATTTAAGCATATGCTCGGGAATTCTCAATATGGACCACGAAAAGCTTAGATATCGTTAAACGATATTACGCGCTACTTTGTGCGATTAAGGGACTAAAAGCGACGACTAGCGAAACTACGCCTTTGAGAGGCCTTTTAAACAAACCAGGAACTCCGTCGTGCTCCTGAGTGTGCCTAGGGTTGACCGTTAGAGGTTTTGAACCTTGTATTAACATGTAATGAGAATTTATAAATTATGTGCCAAATACTAACTTTGGAAAAGTTGTTTGAGCATAAAAACTTATAAGGACCTTTCATGCCATAACCTCAAACTGTTTTCTGGACCCAATGTGAGTCATGAACCAAAAGCCCGTAGGGCTGCACCTTATCGGGCCATATAAAACAGCATCATCAGCTGTTAAAGTGGCTATTATATGCGAAATATAAGACAGGGACCATTTCTGCACATGCTGCCAAACTTATTACTGGGCCAGACCTTGCTGGCGGGCCGTGACCGCCAGACCCAAGGCCTACGCGGGCCGCGAGCTACCCAAACAGCAGCCCAGCTCATTGTTTTCTTATAATTTGATGGTTTTCCATTCTAGTTTCTTCATAAAAACCATTTGAGCAATACCTTGGGCATGTTAGCTGAATTATAAAGCTGGTTTTACACCTGTAATCATCTCATAACCCATTCCAACACTTGGCAAGATCTTGAAGGATCACAAAAACTATATAAGGGCCAAGAATTCTCATTTCTCACTTAAAGTTTTCCCCGTTTCAAACACACACAAACAAAACAACCAACCCCCTCCCTCTCTCTATTTCCCTCTCTCTCTTTCTCTCTCAGCTAGTGATAGCGCTACCTTAATGGACGCAATAGCTGACATATTAACGCATCCCATGCTTGAAACGCCATTCCAAAGACGCATAAGGGTGACATCTTAGTAAATCATGTTGGTCAAACAACATTTTACTAATTTCCCCTTAACTACCTGATATTTGGTGAGAATAGATAGCCCACTGTTTTACCTTAAACAACTTTTTCGAAGTCGTGGTATTTATAAAGATGCCATTTCTTGCTATTAAATTTCTTTGACACTTTGCACTGCCAATGCCCATTCCCATAGAGTGGCCCACCTCCTTTCAGTCCATAGGACCATTTGTAAGTGTCCTTTCGTGACTAGTTTGTTTTATTTGGCGATTAAAGCCAAAAAGTCAAGCGTTTACGATAAACTCTTTGACTTTTAGCTAGACCATAAATGGTTGAGCCATTGTTCGCAACGAACATGGCTACGTAATCGTAATTAGGTAGGTGTTAAACCCTCAAAAGGGCACCTCCTAATTATCACGTTTACTTAGTTAATTGTCGGGTCAAAGTAATTAAAATAAAAGTCAAACGGGTCAATTTTTAAATAAAATTCATAACTGATGATGTGGAAGCTATAAAATCAATTTTGTCACTTTAATAACTTGGTAAATATTAATTGAACATATCTAGGCATGTTCAACCCGACAATTCTGAGTTTAGGCTTGGTTCGCAACCGAAAGTCGCAAAAGTAGACTTTTGCTTTGACTTTCAGTTCTGACTGTAACACCCCGAAAACGGGTTTTGTAATTAAACCCCGTTAATATTAAACAGCGGGTAGAATACCGTTAGCAGAAAAGATTAACCCGGAAATTATTAGGATTCAAATAAATAAGCCTAATAATAAATAAAAATAGAGCAAATGACTTGAGAAGACAAAAGTTCATAAGGAGCCCGAGTTAACGGGATTTAAAATAAAACGGGTTTTTAACTTACCGAACCTACTAAGTTGACTAGAAATAATTCTAACCTAGTTAGATAGTGGCTTATGAGTGGGTTAAAACACTTAAATTATGAACTAAGGAAAATGGAGGGGCCAAACTTGTTAAACTTGAAACTTGATTTAATTAAAACAAATAAAAAGCCACCAAACACACACAAGAGTGTGTGTGTCTGGTCGATTGAAGCAGAGGGCGACCAAAGGGAAACCCCCAACCCTAGTTCATGCTAAATCTCTCAAATTGAAGGTCCAAATCAAGTCTAAATCGAAATCCAAGTACGAATTAGTGATCTCCACTGAGAAAGGAGTCACCAGGTATGTAAATTTCTTGAGAAATCTCTAGTTAAATTTCTGAGCAAACTTAGAGAATTCGAATTAGATGGTTGCATGTTCGTTATATGATGAAATAGGAACATTGTAGTGTCTAGGAGTAAACCCTAGACAAGCATATGATGAAATTAGGTCTAATTCTTGTGAATTCATGATCACCATTGAAGGTGATAAGTGGGTTTTGACTAAATTCGTGTATGTGATGTTTTTAGGGTTTTTGATTGTTAAAAATAGTGTTATAATGTCATAAACATGTTTTAATTGAAAGCTGAATTCAAACAGCTTCTGATCAGAATTTACAGCTGATTTATATTGGCTGTAACATGGACAAAACATGACAAAATCATGTGTTTCTAGAGTCTAAAATGTAATTCCAGGAAATATCTTTAAAACCCCATTGGAATTACATTTTTTGACGAAAATTGAATGTTTTATGAATTTTTCGGTATCGAAGGTTCAGGCTGCGTTTTCTGGTAGAAATTGCAGCCCATTACGAATGTCATAACCGAATTTAAGAACTGATTTATGATCTCAAATTTTTATTGTAGGTAGCTTCAGGTAATTCCAAAAAGCTCCAATTGGAATTTCGTCAATCGGATAAACGAGGAATTTTAAATTAATTTTTTCGTAAGCTGCAGTCAGAAGTGACGAATCTGATTGCAGCTTAGTAAATGAACTTTTACGAATTTTTGGTAAAGAGTTAGATCTTGAAATTTTAACACAAGGCCTAACCCTCCGAGAGGTACGTTACATAAAAAAATCATAATTTTTGAAGACTTGTAAACAGGTTAAACAGGTCACCAAAACAGCCTATTTTTTGGTGATATGAACTTGCCTAATTGATGTTAATCTTGGCTAAATGACAAGTTATAAACTAGTTGCTGAATATATGGCATGCTTTGATTGATAAGAGTTTTAAATATCAAGTCGATTTTGACTTAATGTTGTAAACCATGTGATTGGAAGTAGTTAACTTTGATAAGCTAAGTTAACTAATCATGAAGTCGAATAGTAGTTTCGACATAGAAAATAAGTGAGGTGGAATAGTTGTGATTGTTAATGACTAATTTAACCGCCTTGTAAATGATTGACAATAGTTTGACGCTTAACGAGCTAGATGGAGGCTTGGGAAAGAAGCGGTCAAATGAATCAAGTATGAGAAGAGAAGCGTAAACGGGATGAGAGGTAAGTAAAGCTTACACCCCCTTTGTAATTACAATACATTTATTGGTATGCATTAGACATGAAACATGTTAGGTATTGGAATTATGAAGTTCCGGCATGATGGAACGCAAGTTGGAATAAATGAAGATGGTAAGAAACCATTAATTAGGGTAATAAGGGTAAAACTGTGGACTAGTCGAGTGAAGACTAATCAATAAGGAATTTTGAACATCGCGCTTTGGGGAGAACCGTGATGGGTAAAAATGGTTAATTGACAATCTATAAATGAGTTAGTGGATAGATAAAGATTTAGAAAGGTAATCTTTTGGTGTAAGTCTTAACGGGTCGAATAATTAAAGGAATGTCCTTTAAGTAATTGGAAGTCATGGTGTAAACCGGAATAGGTTTAAGGGGCGAGATGGTATTAAAATACCATCATACGTAGACAAAAGTTCATTTCAACTAAACGGGTCAAATGGTGTGTTAATACCATTTGGCAATAATAATTGATGACAGTTTGTTAAGTCTGTGATCGCAGGAAATATCATATGGTTGTAATGCTTTTAACTGGAAGATTTAAAAGCAAAAAGGTACTTAAACAAGTCAATGCTATGACCCGATTCCAGGTATGTATAAGTATGATTATGGCAAAAGTGAAATCTTGGCCAAACAGGTTGACAAAAGCCCTTCATCATAAAAGAAGGGGCTGAAAATTATCAAAATGCCCATGAACGTTAAATCAGGCAAACGGCCCTTTTGAATCGTTAGAAAATTGGTTTTATATTAAAGTTTAGCTTTCTTATGTGCAAAAGAGTAGGTATGAATTCCTTGTTTGGGCAAAATACCTCAAAATGGTATTCGTCGTAAATTGTTAAGCCGAAAGGGGTAAATTCGGAATAGACAACTTACATCTTTTAATCCCCCGCAAGGATAGTTGCGGTGGAAGTTATGCAAATACCTTAATGCGGTAAAATGACGTGTGAAAGGAGAGGGCGTGATCTAAGCTTAATTGTTTAAAATTATCTCAAACGGGTCAAAAATGTTATATTTGAGTTTCAAGTCGAGGGCTTGAAATCCAGGATCTTGTGCCCTCAAATGTCGGATTATTACTCCATGAGATGGAGAATAAAGTTTCTAACACGTAGGAAAAAGACTCGGTTAAAACGGAAGTATAAATTGCAAGATATGCAAGTTCGAAGTTGTCAAAAAGGAATTATAAGTGCTGGGCAAATATGCAGCACCCAGCAACAATCCTTCTGTCAAAAAGGTGGCATCGCGCCACACCACGGCATAACATCCTAATCGTCGCGCGACACGAAGGCGGTGGCGGGCTGTCACACCCCCAAAATCCACCAGCGGAGTATGACCGCAGGAGGCGTGACTGACCAGGATCAAGCCACCAATCATATTGAACAACATAGTAAAGTAAATAAAAGTCCAACCACACAATATAATTGGTGTTCAAAAACAGTTTAATAAGTCTAAGTAATTCAGCGAAAGCAAATATTTCAAAACCCAAATCCATAAGTTAAAAGTGTTTAAGTTCATCATGAACACTCAATGTCCATGCTCCACAACGACACCTCCCATGCAAGCTCCTGCTAAGTACCTATCAACCTGCAAGGCATGTAACAACGAGTCAACAACAAAGTTGAGTGAGTTCACAGTTGGTTAACCAGTTTATAGTTGTTTCAAAAACCATGAGTTATCCCATTCACTGTTTCCCAAACCATAACTAGTGGGGGGCTACCCCATGTAACCACTAGACCATTACCATATCGACAACTGACTAAGAAAGTTGTGCCCTACGTCAATGTCTATCATCATTGACTAAGTGCCCAGATCCATTAGTACACGCCCATCCTCCCGGCACGGTGTGAGGCTTGTCAACCCTAATAGCGGTATTAACTAATGACCCGCTCCCCATTGGCCCGGCGATTAAGTCGATATAAAAATGAGGGACTTAATGATAGAGTTTTGTCTAGTAAGTTATAGGTTGTCGTCCTTCCAAATGAGGACGGAGGTACGTAATCTATCCAAGGAGAATACGTAGGATAATGTTGTCATCCTTCTCAACGAGGATGGAGGTACATATTCTGTTAAAGGTGAATATGTAGGTTTCGTTTTAGTTTCTTAACCCATTCCCAAACCACCGGGAATCCCATGCCTTATAGAAAGTGTGAACTCACCTTAGGTTAGCTCGGCAGATACACGTAAAGGTCACTTGAGCTATATGGGTTCAACCACGTCCTAACATGGTTACCACACAAGTCAGGTCTAGGTTCAAGTAGTGCACGTATGTTTACACACAAACTAGCAAGTTACGAGCACATAACGATCATGGCATACACATAGATCATGTTAAACAAATCAGTTAAACACATAAAACCCAAATTTATGTGATCATAATGTATTGGGCTGAAGTAGCAGTGTAAGCCTAATAACATCTTGTGCGATTGGGTAGTTGAAACCCAAACAACTACCCGGCCCAACATGTTGTGCGGTCAACACAACCTTGTGCGACCCACGTCATGTTGTGCGATCCAATGTTCACCCGACCCTGTTTATAATTAAGCCCGACAACTTGTGCAGCCCAAATAATTAGACAGTTTAATAATCTTTTGCGATCCAATAAAGCTTGTGCGACTGAGTTGGGCCGCATGGCCCAAATCATGGTAATTATGCGTGGCCCAAGGCTTGTGCGATCGGTACTGTCTTGTGCGATCCACAAGTCTTGTGCGATCATGCAATCCTAGGGTGTACAATGTGCTTTATGTGGTTGCACCCTGCTTGTGCGATGCACCTTGTGCGATCAGATCAGGTCTTGTGTGACCTGATCTTGTGCGACCGAGAGGGCTTATGCGATTAGTTTAAAATTCCATAAATCATGGAATTCAGTTACCTTATTTCCAATTAATTCCCACCGTTTCCATTTATGCCTATATTCGATCAACAAAACTAACAGTTTCAAATCATGCATATCTCGATCAAATCAAGCAATCATCATTTAATTCATATAAACCCTAATTAACATCCAACCATGACAACAACCTATCATAACATACAATCGGATTAAACACTAGGATTAACATATACAACCTATCCATACAATTCATCCGGGTTCAAACACATCACAACCGATTTACATACATTCGGTTCTAGATCATCTTAACACCATACAATTATCAACCCTACAATGATCTAATCCTTCTACGCATATGAGCCGATTACAAGAACACCAAACTTCATCAATTTATATCATTCGGGAATTATCATATATGAACATATAAATCACAATATCATCCAACCAAAGCAATAATCATAAAACACTAACCGGTTTGAGAGTAGAAAAAGGATGATTCGAATCAAGGAAGCTTCGAGGAAGAGGGATGGAATGCCGTCGAGTTTGAGAGGGAGGGAAGAGAACTTAGGGTTTTGTGTGTGTGTTTACTTGTGTTAGCAAATAATGAGAAACAAAACTCCCCAAGGGATAAGTGCAAACTTATAGGAGGAGTGGGCCGAACCCATGCTTGGGCTGCCCTTGATCTCGAGCTCAAGATGTGCAAGATTGGGCCGAGAGAATGTGTGTGACAAAGGACGAGTTGTGCGGCCCAAAGGGCTTGTGCGATTTCATTATATACACATACATTACACACACAATCATATAACATAACAAAAGTTCTATTAAAACCACATATCACGTAATCGCATATTGTCCAAACAAGTTACATCAAGGCATAACGAAAAGTTCTAAAATACGAGTTGTCACACGGGCCGCGAAGGCTAAGGCAACCTCCGTCGCGGGGCGCGACAGCCTCAGTTGCTGGATTTTGTTTGTTATTTTTTTAATATTTAAACAATGGAATTTGTATAATTGTGTTTTAAAGAGGTCAAAACTAACTTTAATGTGGTTTTTGACCATAGGTGATTGCCAAGAGTGCCCGGATGAAGATCAAGCTCGAAGAGGGACCGAACACTTTCAATATACAAGCTTCTGCACGATGTTATTTCGTCGCTTTTAATTGACGAACTTATTTCTATTACAATGTACAGAAAACCTTCGTAAAATTTTTAGTAAACCCGCATTTTTATATGAATGTGTAAATATAAATATACATTTAATTGTTGTTTGTTGTGAGAAAATCATTAAATAATGATAAGGGTCTTACAAGTTGGTAATCAGAGCTTAAGGTTAAAAGAATAAAGTGTTCAGTTCGAGGCTTGATCGCAAATCTGGTAAGTACATGTATGTTAATAGTTTAGCATGCTAAAGTGTTGTAAACAACACATAGGGCTATCGTGTGATACACGTTACCTCAATTAAATGATAAATATAGTTGACGAAATTGCGCGCATTGACGCGTATAGTAGAAAAGCCTTGTATTATAAGACGGGTGATTATTGAAGTAGATGTTACTAATTCTTGTAAATGTTTTAATTGAAGGACACTCGCATCTGAAGATAGCGAGAGTTTAACAAATTGCGGATATGACGGTGGAACGGTCCGAGGTATGACAAGGAGAGCATACTCATTAAGGACCTAAATCGCGTGACGATCGCGAACAAGGTTAACGACATAGAAAGCCTGTTAGGGCAAGCATTTACAGGTGCGCATTTTAAATTATTACATGAATAGTAATATGCAACAAATACGTAGGGATTGAAAGTTGCATATGTAGATTAAAAACTTGGAAAACCGAATAGAAAACCTATCCGGGATATTGTTTCCAAGAGAAACAAATAGAGGCATTACTTACATGGGGTGTAATGTGAAAATTATAAAAAGGTCATGTATACCAGGTATTGATCGCTTACTCTGGCCAAGTAAGTGGTGAGCACGTGGTACCATGAATTTTTATGATGGACATACTTACATCCGATGTAGTAAGGACAGGGTAAATGGGATAAATTAAAAGTACCCAAATGAATCAAATAAGCAAAATACTTGAGAATAATGTAAACGCAAGCCGGGTGACGGAAGCGTATTACATTAGAATAATGAGCCCGAGAGAAGGGACGAAAGAGCCATGGTTGATAAAATGGGCAAGTAAAACCAAAGTATAGATGATCCGCCGGATCATAAAAGCGAAGGTATTGCCCACACGAAAAAGATAATCAAAGTTGTTAACTTTGGTCGTAGTAAAGAAAGGATGACGATGATAATCGTCATTCATAATCTATAAGGCCGTCAAGGATGGTCACATAAAGAATAAAAGACATGGTCGAATGAAAGCGATGGATTTCGCTAAGACGACCAAATAAATTGAAGCGAAGTCTTAATGCATACTGGAAGGGTTGCAATAATAACGACTTCGGTAAAACACCCGGTTGATGGGTAAGGATTTAAACACATGCGTAGACCGAGAAGAGGGAACTCGGAAGGAAAGTCAAAAGACTCGGGTTTTGAGTCATGACTAAAAGATGATAAGATGTTGTAGATAGAAATTTTGAAAAATTACGTTCAACTATTTTAAAGTTGAACGGGTCGAACGAAGAATGAGGCTTGACACTTATAAGTGACGAAGTTCACACGAATAAGTCAAACGAGTTAAACAAAGGATGACGCTTGCTAATGCAAGTAAGCGCAAACTGAATAAATAAGAGCGCGAAATATTAATAAACCTATGTAAAGGGTCATTGGCGTTAAAAACATTAAGATAAAAGAACCCCAAGTAATGGGCTGTAAAGAAGTATAAGTATGAACCGGGAAATGGTAAACGTAGAGCAAACCGACGTGTATATGACGTGAGGAGTCATAAAGTCGGAAGATTAGTCCGAAATGGGTTATGAATGAAGCCTTAGACTACGGTCAAGGTCAACTAAATTTCAAAAGTAAAAACAAATGATTCCAAACAAACAAGGGATGTCTTAGGTACATTTGCATAAAGACACAAATAAAAGATGATCTACGAGATCATCATAAACTACGGGATTATAAGTAGTGTTAAAGTCTACGGACCAAAATGACTCACGAGTCATAAATAGAAGGAAACGAACTGTTGGGTCTCACCTTAAAAAGGGGGGAAATCTAAAGAATTAGCCTATGAGACTAAGTGAAAGAACCTACGGGTCAATAGCGTAAAACGAGGGAACTGGTTATGATTCCCCGTCTAAAACGAGAACGGAAAAAGAATAAATTGTGGGTTGTCAATTTCCTTGACATGAGTAATTGACATAGTGATGTGTGTAAAATGCAACATATAAATTACATCAAATAAGGCATAAAACTAACCCTTTTTAAGTACTAATATTGGAAAAAGAGTGTTTTTGTCTTCCTTTTGTATTTTCAGGATTAAATGAGCTAAAAAACGCAAAAGAAGCAAAAAGACAGCTAAATCCAACATAAATACAAGAAAAGGAACATTAGTGGACTGCCCGACCCCTCAACGGCACCTTCCAAAGCAAAAAGGAGAAGACAGAAGCCTGAACACGCCCCGTGCTCAGCCAGCACGGGGCCGTGCCCAAGAAGCAGCAGAAAAGACAAATCCATAGAAGCTTCTATTGCCCACCACGGGCCGTGCTCAGCGGACACGGGGCCATGTCGAAAGTACAGCAGGCGCATTTATTGTAATTGCGAATTACAATTAATGAGGAGAGAGGATGTCAGACAGGCACGGGGCCGTGCCCAGCGGACACGGGCCGTGCCCAGCTCTCTGTTCAGCCTATAAATAGGGGTGCTTGGATTCATTTCATCTCATTCCTTGGCACTCCACCTCTCTCACACTTCATCCACCACCCACCACCATCACAACACCATCATCCACCACCATCATCCATTGTCCATCGTAGAGTGTGTGTGAGTCGTCTCGGGATCCAAGATTGATCGTAAGAGTTCTTGACAATCAAGGCCATGTTTGCCTAAGTCTCTTACATCACTTGGTGAAGACAAAGTGTCTAGTATAATACTTTTTATTTCTAATCTTTTGCACTTTTTATTTGGTTTTGTATTAATGACTTTAATAACTAGTTACTTATGTTGAAGGTGATATTTCCTTATCGTTTGTCCGTGGTGTCTTGGCATTATTTTACTGTCTATATAAAATAAAGGATTTTCACCATTCATATCTCCACGGTCTATATGGAGGTATGTTGGCTACCTGGTAGGGGGTTAAGGGAACGGTTTGGTAAAGGTCTTGCCATTGTTCAGCGTTTAGAGGTCCTGCAATGGACCTGGGTCAAATTTAGTAGGACCTCCTTCAATACTTCACGGTATTGGATGGCGGGGGTCCAAACTCTTTGACCCCCTCATAAGTTAACTACTATTAATACTATAACCCGGCTATTTAGGACTGTATCCCTGCTGACTCAGACTACTTAGCCGAGGGTAACGTCACCACCAAAAGCGGGGCCTACCACAATACTGCATTAATAACTTAATTCATTATCTTCCAATAATCCACCCCTTTAGGATTGTATCCCTGCTGACTCAAACTACTGGGGTGAGGGTAACGTCACCTTCAAAAGAGGGGCCTACTACAATAACTAAGATAATCTCTTAACTATGTGCAAAAGTGCGGAAATAATCAAAGGTTATACTAGATACGAGTCGGAACCAAGTGATTCATCTTGTCTATCTGTTTTTATTTTATTTTTATTTTCAGCATTTTAGTTAGTTTTTATTTTTCTTAGTTTAAAACATTTTTCTAAAACTTTTATTTTGGTTAGACGTTGAGGATAAACCGGTATTAAAAGCTCTTGTGTCCTTGGACGACCTCGGTATCTTACCAACGCTATACTACACTCAACGATGGGTGCACTTGCCCATATGTGTGTTTAGTGTTAGTGAAATATCGTGTTTTATAAATTTAAAACTTGGCTAAAATAAGTGTTAAAAAGGGCTTAAAATATACACCTAATATATATAACACTTCGCACGCATCAAGTTTTTGGCACCGCTGCCGGGGACACAAGGATTTTAAGAAAGTTAGGAATCAACGGCCTAATCATTATTTATTTTTTCTTTTTTCTTTTTTAGGATTTTCTTAGTTTTTCAGCTCCTGCAGAGCTCAGCACGGGACGTGCCCGGTCAGACACGGGCCGTGCCCAGCATTCATCACTGGCAGTTTTTATTTTCTGAGTTACAGAGAGCTGAACACGGGGCCGTGTCGGTGCAACACGGGGTCGTGTCCAACTCCCAGTAACTGGGAATCCAGAAAACAATTACTGTATCTCTGACCACGGGCCGTGTTCACTGAGCACGGGGCCGTGGCGAACTTTCTGACCAAAGTTCTTTTCTGTTTTTATTGCAGGGCTTGGAACCCAGGTGCCACATTTGACCCTCCTACGTAGTGCATGAGCTCCAGTTCTAATAGAGACATAAAAGAACCCTTAGAAGAACCCGAACGCTTTCTCAGAAAAAGACTTAAAGCTAAAAATCGAGAGAAAGCTTCGGGGGACCAAATTCCAATGGCGGACCAACGTACCCTCATGGATTACCTACGGCCTACCGTAGGCAATCTCGGCGCCGCTATCAATGCACCAAATGTCGAGGCCAACAACTTCGAACTTCGGCCGCATCTGATACAAATGCTCCAAAACTCCGCAACCTTCCACGGGCTTGCGGACGAGGATCCCCATCTACATATTACTAACTTCTTAGAAATATGTGATACTTTTCGGATCAATGGAGCATCAAATGACGCCATCCGCCTTCGAATGTTTCCGTTTTCACTAAAAGACCGAGCTAAGGCTTGGCTTAACACCCTCCCAGTTGGATCGGTAAACACTTGGGATGAACTTGCCCAAAAGTTTCTATATAAGTATTTCCCTCCTGCTAAAACGGCTAAATTAATGACTGAAATTAATACATACTCACAAGAGGATGGGGAATCCTTATATGAAACTTGGGAAAGGTTCAAGGAGCTTCTAAGAAAGTGTCCTCATCACGGTCTAGCGGTGTGGCAACAAGTATCCACTTTCTACAATGGGTTGTTGCCACACACAAGACAAACACTTGATTCAAGCTCCGGGGGACTCTTAGGTAATCGTCGCCCAAATGAAATATATAACCAAATTGAGGAAATTGCTCAAACCAATTTTCAATGGCACACTCCCCGAGGTAATAAATCTATTGCCCCGGGCGCCCATAAGGTTGATGAAAGCACTTCTTTACAAGCCCAAATCGAGGCCCTCTCTTCAAAAATCAAAAGGCTAGAAATGACAAAAACGGCCTCGGTTATGGCTTGTGAAGGGTGTGGTGGGTCACATGAAAATTGGAGTTGTATGAAAGAATTAGATGAACAAACTGAAACGGTAAACTACATGGATAATAGACCTAGGCCGTCGGGTCCTCCAACGGGTACCTACAACCAAGGATGGCGTAACCACCCAAATCTTGGTTGGAGAGATCCCGGCAATAGTAGTAACCAACAAAACCAACGAACTAATTTTCAACAACCACAAAATTTCTCTCAACAACAAGGTGGAAGAGAAAGGCTTGAAGATACTGTATCTCGCCTCATCTCTGACACTGAAAAGAAAAACTCGGATCGATTTCAACAATTGGAATCGAATTTTAGAAATCAACAAGCTAGCATTCAAAACGTTGAAAAACAATTAAATCAACTAGCTCAAAATTTCTCCGAGAGACCACAAGGCGCGTTACCTAGTAATACCGAAACCAACCCAAAGGCACAAGTACATCTCATCACATTAAGAAATCGAACCGTGGGTACCGAGGATGCTCCATTGCCACCAAATGAAAGAAGCCATTCTAGCCAGCCTGTGACTCTTTCTGCGCCAGAAAAAGCTTCTCTACCAACTCAAGAGCCCACCAAGACTCCTCCAATTCCGTACCCCGGTAGGTTAAATCGACAAAAGACCGACGAGCAATTCGCTAAATTTGAAAATTTACTAAAACAATTGCATGTTAATATTCCTTTTATTGATGTCCTAACCCAAATGCCTAAATACACAAAATTTATGAGGGACTTCCTCACAAACAAAAGGAAAATTGAATCATTGCAATTAGTTAACTTAGGCGAAGAATGCTCAGCTCTAGTACTCAACAAACTTCCACAAAAGAAAATAGACCACGGGAGCTTCACAATCCCTTGTTCGATTGGGAAGTCCCCCATCCGAAATGCTTTAGCCGATCTTGGGGCTAGCATCAACCTCATGCCCACCTCAATGTTCAAGCGACTCGGCCTAGGAACAACAAGCCCTACAAAGATGAGCATACAACTCGCTGACAGATCCGTCAAATTTCCACAAGGTGTTGCTGAGAATTTGTTGGTAAAAGTTGACAACTTCGTGTTCCCAACCGATTTTGTCATCCTAGACATGGAAGAAGACACCGATGTCCCTCTCATCCTCGGGAGGCCATTTCTAGCCACCGCCCAAGCGGTGGTAGACATGAATAACGGAACTCTAACATTGAAGTTTGGGGATGAGGAAGTGAAATTTGAATGTGGAAAGCGAGTAGAGGAAGAAGATCCGGTCAACTACATGAAGGTCATAGACTCAAGCTTGGATGACGCTCTCCGACGGTGTAACATGGGATGCAACACATCCCACTTGGGTAACATATGACCAGGCTTTGGGTCTAGCCAAGGACCCTTATAAACGTGGCGCACCATGGAGGCATTCCACGGAACTATCCTTAGTTTAATTTAGATTAGTTTTTATGTTTTCTAGTTAGTTTTAATTTTCAGGAATAAAACACACTCATGGTGGTAAAGGATGAAAAGGGGAACGAGAAAAATGAACCCAGGCACAAAGAACGAGGCAACCCGACAATTTTCTCCATTCCAGAAGGTTCAACACGGGCCGTGTCCACCCAACACGGCCCCGTGCTGAACCACCTGCAGAAAAACGCCCAGTACAGGTACCTGGGCACGGGCCGTGTTCAACCAACACGCCCCCGTGTCCAGCCTTCTGTTTCTCATATTTCAATTTTGTTACTGGCACTTGAACACGGGGCCGTGCCCGGATAACACGGGGCCGTGTTCAGTGCCCAGTAACACAGATTTTTGCTTTTTAAACACTATTTTACACATCTAATCAACCTAAAAATTTATTTTTGGGACACATTGAGGACAATGTGTAATTTAAGTGTGGGGGGGATGCTAAAACCTTGAATTTTGCAAGTCCTAAATACAAGCCTTACACAAAACTCTATTGGAACCGCTAATCACCCCAAATTTTTTCAAAAATTTCATATTTTTTTTACTTGTCTAAGTTTAACTCGGGAAATTCAAGTTCTCAAAAAGGTTATATTTTTACAAATTTACAACCGATAGCGTAGTGATAAAAAGAACCAACATAAGAAAATTATGAAAAGGCATAACAAACTTATTTAAAATTTGATTATATATACTTGATCACATAAAAACCCATTCCCACAAAGGTGAGTTTTGAGCCTTTATTGAGCACACAATTACATATCATTTGACTAAATGCTCATTTTTCGTTTCTTGTGTGAATAGCCGCTTGGTTCTTACAACTCTAGAACTTGCCATGACAATGCATTCCCAGTCCTTATCAACTTAAACCCGAGTAAGTAAATGATGGAGGCATTAGGACTAACCCTTTTTTTTATTTCTACACCATTATTTTTCTTTTTCTTTTACCACCTACCCAAAAATCCCCCTAGTTAGCCCCTTTGAGCCTAAACCTTTTCGTTTCATCACCCAAACAAAAACCCTTTTTACCCACCAAAACCTTTTTCTTTTTAACCCTTTATTTTAGTAACAAGTTCGGTTCTTCAAAAAAAAAAAAAAAAAGTATGATAATGATGAAGCAAAAAGAAAATAAACAAACAAGTTAATCGAAAATTACTTAGTTTGAATAAAAGCTTCATCAAAATAAAAAAATAAAAAAAATACGAAAACCGACACTTGTTACGCTTTTAGCCCTTTTTTCTACTAACCACTAACCCAACCACCTACCTTTAACCCTAGCCTAACCCTTAACCCACAAAGTCCTCTTGATATTTACAAAGGTATAAAAGTTAAAAAGGAGGAGAATTGATTTCTTGGCAAGCCTATAGTAGGAATAAGTTCCATGCCGCTCTCGAGTGATTCACTAAAAATACACCTTCGGCCGAGTGTGAGTGATTTCCCCGTGAGGTATGTGAACTTGTATATAAATAGAATTTTAAAAAGGCATGTTATGCCCAAATAAGTAATTCCTTTTATGAAAAGTTCTAAATAAATCATTACGAATAGGAGTGTAAATAAATAAAAATAAAACCCCAAAAAGATCTTGGAAATCCCGACACTCTATGACAAGCCCAAAACCTTCTCTTCTACCTATTCCATTTGGGAGTGTAAGCCACATATTAAAGAGTTTTGCTTGAGGACAAGCAAAAGTTCAAGTGTGGGGGTATTTGATGTGTGTAAAATGCAACATATAAATTACATCAAATAAGGCATAAAACTAACCCTTTTTAAGTACTAATATTGGAAAAAGAGTGTTTTTGTCTTCCTTTTGTATTTTCAGGATTAAATGAGCTAAAAAACGCAAAAGAAGCAAAAATACAGCTAAATCCAACATAAATACAAGAAAAGGAACATTAGTGGACTGCCCGACCCCTCAACGGCACCTTCCAAAGCAAAAAGGAGAAGACAGAAGCCTGAACACGCCCCGTGCTCAGCCAGCACGGGGCCGTGCCCAAGAAGCAGCAGAAAAGACAAATCCATAGAAGCTTCTATTGCCCACCACGGGCCGTGCTCAGCGGACACGGGGCCGTGTCGAAAGTACAGCAGGCGCATTTATTGTAATTGCGAATTACAATTAATGAGGAGAGAGGATGTCAGACAGGCACGGGGCCGTGCCCAGCGGACACGGGCCGTGCCCAGCTCTCTGTTCAGCCTATAAATAGGGGTGCTTGGATTCATTTCATCTCATTCCTTGGCACTCCACCTCTCTCACACTTCATCCACCACCCACCACCATCACAACACCATCATCCACCACCATCATCCATTGTCCATCGTAGAGTGTGTGTGAGTCGTCTCGGGATACAAGATTGATCGTAAGAATTCTTGACAATCAAGGCCATGTTTGCCTAAGTCTCTTACATCACTTGGTGAAGACAAAGTGTCTAGTATAATACTTTTTATTTCTAATCTTTTGCACTTTTTATTTGGTTTTGTATTAATGACTTTAATAACTAGTTACTTATGTTGAAGGTGATATTTCCTTATCGTTTGTCCGTGGTGTCTTGGCATTATTTTACTGTCTATATAAAATAAAGGATTTTCACCATTCATATCTCCACGGTCTATATGGAGGTATGTTGGCTACCTGGTAGGGGGTTAAGGGAACGGTTTGGTAAAGGTCTTGCCATTGTTCAGCGTTTAGAGGTCCTGCAATGGACCTGGGTCAAATTTAGTAGGACCTCCTTCAATACTTCACGGTATTGGATGGCGGGGGTCCAAACTCTTTGACCCCCTCATAAGTTAACTACTATTAATACTATAACCCGGCTATTTAGGACTGTATCCCTGCTGACTCAGACTACTTAGCCGAGGGTAACGTCACCGCCAAAAGCGGGGCCTACCACAATACTGCATTAATAACTTAATTCATTATCTTCCAATAATCCACCCCTTTAGGATTGTATCCCTGCTGACTCAAACTACTGGGGTGAGGGTAACGTCACCTTCAAAAGAGGGGCCTACTACAATAACTAAGATAATCTCTTAACTATGTGCAAAAGTGCGGAAATAATCAAAGGTTATACTAGATACGAGTCGGAACCAAGTGATTCATCTTGTCTATCTGTTTTTATTTTATTTTTATTTTCAGCATTTTAGTTAGTTTTTATTTTTCTTAGTTTAAAACATTTTTCTAAAACTTTTATTTTGGTTAGACGTTGAGGATAAACCGGTATTAAAAGCTCTTGTGTCCTTGGACGACCTCGGTATCTTACCAACGCTATACTACACTCAACGATGGGTGCACTTGCCCATATGTGTGTTTAGTGTTAGTGAAATATCGTGTTTTATAAATTTAAAACTTGGCTAAAATAAGTGTTAAAAAGGGCTTAAAATATACACCTAATATATATAACACTTCGCACGCATCACATAGTCAAAGAGAAAAGCGTTAAACTAAAATTTAGTATTAGTAAGAAACAATGCTTTAACAAATATGAATATTATGAGATGAATTCGGAAAGTGATTAGTATCAAAGAATAGAGATCTTGAAACTGACAGGTGCAAGGCGATGCATTCGAGAGAAAGATTTACGGTAATGGAAAGTCGAGATAAACTTAAACGTGTCATGACACGTTCACGCTCAAGAAAAAGTAATATAGAATGTGATCACGTTGTAACGTGAGTCACAGGATAAGAGATCATAAACTTAGATAAGCCTCGGGAAGGCAAGGTGAATGTACCCGAGCGATGGGGTATAAGGTAATCGGTGACTAACAAGTCTAACCGCCAAAATAAACAATTGATAAAGACAAAAGATACCAGTTGAAAGTAATGGCCCACGAGGCCTTATACCCGAAATGCGCATATGCTTAAAGGTCAAAAACACATTACCACACTTTTTGGTAAGATTATTATAGGCGAGCAATGCTCAAGAGATCACCAAAGCTAAGGTTTAGATAATCTGAACCAATAAAGTACGTGAGAAAGGTTTCGGGGACGAAACCTCTTTAAGAGGGGTATACTTGTAACACCCCGAAAACGGGTTTGGTAATTAAACCCCGTTAATACTAAAGAGCGGGTAGAATACCGTTAGCAGAAAAGATTAACCCGGAAATTATTAGGATTCAAATAAATAAGCCTAATAATAAATAAAAAGAGAGCAAACGACTTGAGAAGACAAAAGTTCATAAGGAGCCCGAGTTAACGAGATTTAAAATAAAACGGGTTTTTAACTTACCGAACCTACTAAGTTGACTAGAAATAATTCTAACCTAGTTAGATAGTGACTTATGAGTGGGTTAAAACACTTAAATTATGAACGAAGGAAAATGAAGGGGCCAAACTTGTTAAACTTGAAACTTGATTTAATTAAAACAAATAAAAACCCACCAAACACACACAAGAGTGTGTGTGTCTGGTCGATTGAAGCAGAGGGCGACCAAAGGGAAACCCCCAACCCTATTTCATGCTAAATCTCTCAAATTGAAGGTCCAAATCAAGTCTAAATCGAAATCCAAGTACGAATTAGTGATCTCCATTGAGAAAGGAGTCACCAAGTATGTAAATTTCTTGAGAAATCTCTAGTTAAATTTCTGAGCAAACTTAGAGAATTCGAATTAGATGGTTGCATGTTCGTTATATGATGAAATAGGAACATTGTAGTGTCTAGGAGTAAACCCTAGACAAGCATATGATGAAATTAGGTCTAATTCTTGTGAATTCATGATCACCATTGAAGGTGATAAGTGGGTTTTGACTAAATTCGTGTATGTGATGTTTTTAGGGTTTTTGATTGCTAAAAATAGTGTTATAATGTCATAAACATGTTTTAATTGAAAGCTGAATTCAAACAGCTTCTGATCAGAATTTACAGCCGACTTATATTGGCTGTAACGTGGACAAAACGTGACAAAAACATGTGTTTCTAGAGTCTAAAATGTAATTCCAGGAAATATCTTTAAAAATTAGAATTGCATTTTTTCGAAGAAAATTGAATGTTTTATGAATTTTTCAGTATCGAAGGCTCAGGCTGCGTTTTCTGGCAGAAATTGCAGCCCATTACGAATGTCATAACGGAATTTAAGAACTAATTTATGATCTCAAATTTTTACTGTTGGTAGCTTCAGGTAATTCCAAAAAGCTCCAATTGGAATTTCGTCAATCGGATAAACGAGGAATTTTAAATTAATTTTTTCGTAAGCTGCAGTCAGAAGTGACGAATCTGATTGCAGCTTAGTAAGTGAATTTTTACGAATTTTTGGTAAAGAGTTAGATCTTGAAATTTTAACACAAGGCCTAACCCTCCGAGAGGTACGTCACATAAAAAAATCATAATATTTGAAGACTTGTAAACAGGTTAAACAGGTCACAAAAAATAGCCTATTTTTCGGTGATATGAACTTGCCTAATTGATGTTAATCTTGGCTAAATGACAAGTTATAAACTAGTTGCTGAATATATGGAATGCTTTGATTGATAAGAGTTTTAAATATCAAGTCGATTTAGACTTAATGTTGTAAACCATGTGATTGAAAGTAGTTAACTTTGATAAGCTAAGTTAACTAATCATGAAGTCGAATAGTAGTTTCGACATAGAAAATAAGTGAGGTGGATTAGTCGTGATTGTTAATGACTAATTTAACTGCCTTGTAAATGATTGACAATAGTTTGACGCTTAACGAGCTAGGTGGAGGCTTCGGAAAGAAGCGATCAAATGAATCAAGTACGAGAAGAGAAGCGTAAACCGGATGAGAGGTAAGTGAAGCTTACACCCCCTTTGTAATTACAATACATTTATTTGTATGCATTAGTCATGAAACATGTTAGGTATTGGAATTATGACGTTCCGACATGATGGAACGCAAGTTGGAATAAATGAAGATGGTAAGAAACCATTAATTAGGGTAATAAGGGTAAAACGGTGGACTAGTCGAGTGAAGACTAATCAATAAGGAATTTTGAACATCACGCTTTGGGGAGAACCGTGAGGGGTAAAAATGGTTAATTGACAATCCGTAAATGAGTTAGCAAATAGATAAAGATTTAGAAAGGTAATCTTTTGGTGTAAGTCTTAACGGGTCGAATAATTAAAGGAATGTCCTTTAAGTAATTGGAAGTCATGGTGTAAACCGGAATAGGTTTAAGGGGCGAGATGGTATTAAAATACCATCATACGTAGACAAAAGTTCATTTCAACTAAACGGGTCAAATGGTGTGTTAATACCATTTGGCAATAATAATTGATGACAGTTTGTTAAGTCTGTGATCGCAGGAAATATCATATGGTTGTAATGCTTTTAACTGGAAGATTTAAAAGCAAAAAGGTACTTAAACAAGTCAATGCTATGACCCGATTCCAGGTATGTGTATGTATAAGTATGATTATGGCAAAAGTGAAATCTTGGCCAAACAGGTTGACAAAAGCCCTTCATCATAAAAGAAGGGGCTGAAAATTATCAAAATGCCCATGAACGTTTAATCGGGCAAACGACCCTTTTGAATCGTTAGAAAATTGGTGTTATATTAAAGTTTAGCTTTCTTATGTGCAAAAGAGTAGGTATGAATTCCTTGTTTGGGCAAAATACCTCAAAATGGTATTCGTCGTAAATTGTTAAGCCGAAAGGGGTAAATTTGGAATAGACAACTTACATCTTTTAATTCACCGCAAGGATAGTTGCGGTGGAAGTTATGCAAATACCTTAATGCGGTAAAATGACGTGTGAAAGGAGAGGGCGTGATCTAAGCTTAATTGTTTAAAATTCTCTCAAACGGGTCAAAAATGTTATATTTGAGTTTCAAGTCGAGGGCTTGATATCCAGGATCTTGTGCCCTCAAATGTCGGATTATTACTCCATGAGATGGAGAATAAAGTTTCTAACGCGTAGGAAAAAGACTCGGTTAAAACGGATGTATAAATTGCAAGATATGCAAGTTCGAAGTTGTCAAAAAGGAATTATAAGTGCTGGGCAAATATGCAGCACCCAGCAACAATCCTTCTGTCAAAAAGGTGGCATCGCGCCACGCCACGGCATAACATCCTCATCGTCGCGCGACGCGACGGCGGTGGCGGGCCGCAAAGGCTAAGCCAACCTCCGTCGCGGGGCGCGACAGCCTCAGTTGCTGGATTTTGTTTGTTATTTTTTTAATATTTAAACAATGGAATTTGTATAATTGTGTTTTAAAGAGGTCAAAACTAACTTTAATGTGGTTTTTGACCATAGGTGATTGCCAAGAGTGCCCGGATGAAGATCAAGCTCGAAGAGGGACCGAACACTTTCAATATACAAGCTTCCGCACGATGTTATTTCGTCGCTTTTAATTGACGAACTTATTTCTATTACAATGTACAGAAAACCTTCGTAAAAGTTTTAGTAAACCCGCATTTTTATATGAATGTGTACATATAAATATACATTTAATTGTTGTTTGTTGTGAGAAAATCATTAAATAATGATAAGGGTCTTACACTGACCCGATTTAGCTTAGTTTAGTTATGCCTTAGGGTTCATTTGGGACCACATTATATGTTAGTATAACCCTCTGAGGTTATACCATACGGTTCCATAGAAATCTGAATCATTTGCATGTTTCCGTTAAATCCTTAAAAAATGGACCATTATGCCCTTTCATTAATAAAACGAGATTTTTGAAAATGTGAGAGGACAAAAAGTTTTATTACTGATATATAAGTATGTCCTAAAAATTTGACATCAGTTTATGGTCTGAAATAAAAGTTATGCAAGATATCGTAAAACAAAAGCTTTTTGTTAATTAAATGGCATTTTCAGCATAAATCATATTTAAACCCAATTTTTGGCACCAAACTTGCTACCCACTGTTATGATATAATATTTAGAGATTTTTGAAAATTTTTGTCAAATTTTATTCTGATCGTAAATAGCATGAATTCGGTAATTGACGATAATGCCCTTTTCGTTAATAAAATGAGTTTAACATATGATTTGAATACCAAACCTTTTCCTACTGATATCATATGTTAAATAAAATATTTTAAGCATTAGAGACTGATCAAAACTTCAGAATTTTATAAACATCTTGAATATCGTCAAATTACCGACTTTTACGCTTATTAAGCGCATAGTATGGTTTAAAACCATATTTAACGCTTAAGACTTGTTACCTACTGATTTTAAAAATAAATTTCTATACTTTAACAGTAAGTATAAGTCTTGAACTCAGATTTCCAAATTTGACCTTAAAAGCACATGTGAAATGACCAGAATGCCCCATACGGTGCATAGTTTGGCCATAAATGATAAACCTCACACATGTATGATATCATACTGATGTAACTTGATAAAAATTAACATTTTTACTGAATATTTAAGATCAGAACCTTAGTTTGCTATTAAACCACTTTTATAAACTTTAAAATGACCAAATTACCCTTTAGGGCTTAAATTGGTTTTAAATTCGTTTTGGGCATAATTGAAGGTATCCTAATGATATCACAACATATTTTAAGCATAATAACTTATGGAACTTGTACATGACTCATTCGATTACCCGTTATGCATATACGCTTTCGGTATGGTTTATGTAACTAGTTTGCATAAGTTAGCCGAAACGGGTCAAACCTTATCATTTTCACTTCAAAATCCAGAATGTATTTAGTTTACCCGTTATATACAAGTATTCATACTTGTTGGGTCTAAATCACACTCCAATCCGGTCATCGCTTAATCTAGCGTTTCGTGCCGTAAACTTTTCTTTAAAATTAACCGGTCTAAGTTACAACTTAGATAAGACCCGTCAGGAAATCTAATAGGATAATAAAACATTCGTTCCAGATTAGGAGCCCAGTAAAAGCTACCTACACTTGCTGAATAGAATATACGGCTGAGATTAAATTACATTTCTAAGCTCAGTTAAATACTTTTAACTTATTTTCCCTTATACGGCATTGGGATACGGTAAATTATTACCGCTTGGTCGAGTATTGAATATTTAATCGATTAGTGGTTAAATCATTGAGATGACTCGTTTTAATCTGTTTTGTTTGGTACAGAGTCTTTGGGGGTTAATATGAACGTGTCCTGGATATCCTCGGCTCATTCATTTGAAATGGCCACGGCTTAAGCACGGGGTGTAGGCATACACCTGACAGTTGCGTATGTAAAAACGGTATCTCACTCGTGAGGAAACTTCTTGTGGGCCTATACTTGTGGTGTGTCTATTAATCTTGTACCGGCTCTTCTATTCCGGTTCTGAACGGACGACAAACATGTAAATCTGTATACAAGATTACTTTAAATAATTGTCCCAAGTTATAAAAGATTTTATGCCTTGTGCATCCAAACCAATTTTATAAATACTTTTCAAAAGAGTCAGTTAATTGTAGTTACCAGTGTAAACTGACGTATTTTTCAAAAGACTAAGTGGCAGGTACTACGCGTAATGGGCTGGAAGCTCCTGAGCACTAATTAAGGAATCTTGCAAGTTCTTAGTGCTTAAAGTATGTTGAATAATAAATTTGTTATCTGTTTTAGGTCTGCCTGTGGATCTATTATTGACCGTTGTATAATATTTTATTATACTTTTCAAATTCGGTTTGTATTATTATTTTAGACTTCCGATGTGCATTAAACTGTGATTATTTGACTATGATGATATCACCTACGTCACGATACTCCCCACCGGTAATACGCGGAAATATCGGGGTGTGACACAAATTGTATGAATCTAAAATCGATCAAACTGACAGACTTGCTGTCTAGACAATTAATTATATTACTAACTTTTTATTGACACCACTAAACAACCTGACTAAAGAAAATTTAGCTAAATAAAAGTAAAACTAGATCTGAGAGTTGAGCAAAAACCGAATCACCACCGAAAACCGAACTGTTAATAGAAAAAAATTAACCGAAACCGTCCAAACCGAACGGTTATGGTTTGGTGAATATGATTAACCGAACTTTCGGTTATGGTTAAGGTATCTTCATCAACTGAACCAAACCTTGTTTTTTCTATATTTATTTGTGGTTTTTTTTTATATTTACGATTGAAGTTAAATGTTTAGTAAGCATTATGTAACACCCTAGTTCCTTTTTAACGGTTTATCTGTAATTTACCAACAATTAGATGCGTAGTTAAGACTACACATACTGTAAAAATGCGTGTTTATTAAAACTTTTACAATTCATAAGTTATTCTATATAACGTGGTTGAACTCGTTGTTTAAGATTTACAATTTATCAAAGTGCGGAAGCGTGTGTCTTTATCGTGTTCGGTTCTTCGTTGAGCTTGATCGTCTTCCGGCATCCAAGGTGTACCTACATTTCATAAACATGAAATGCTTTAGTCATACAAGGTTTAAATCATGTCTGAACGAGTCCGGGAACAATTGATTTTCAAAAGAAAAACAATATATAAAAAAAAATATAATCTCCACCGTAAATTACGGTGGGACCGTAATTTACGGTGGCACCTGGGTTTATGTTTTTCTACCGTAAACCAGTAGGCCAGCACCGTAATTATTTCATCTCCACCGTAAATTACGGTGGGACCGTAATTTACGGTGGACCCTGGGTTCAGCCTTTCCAATTTGCCGTAATTTGACACGAAATCTTTCGTATCTTACAAACCGCTTATCCGTTTGACCTACCGTTTCTTCCTACATGTTTGTAATTTGATTCTCCATCATATGGAGTTAAAATCCGACATCCGGCTTGATAAAATTTGAGACCTTTAAGTCTTCGGCTTATTACTCCTTTACCAAAATTTGACCCGTTTACGCATTTTATCAAACAAACGTATTTGTTTGATTTCTATATCACATACAATTCTTTAATTTAATATTACCTACCATTTTAGGTTCTAATCATAGGTTTATTACACAATTTAAACCCGTTTTCACTCGTATGCTTATTTTGACCCGTTAAGGGCTCTTAAGCACTTTCGAGCCTAAAATCGCTTTCAATTGCTTCTATAATTATTCTAAGTATTCATTAAATCATAAAACTCATTTCCAAACAACTTTTAAAGGTTGTTTGGTCAATTTAGCCACCAAGGGCGTTTTGGTCCATTTTAGTCCTTTATTAACAATGAAGGACTTTTGAAAGTATATTGGACCCATAATCCCTCTTTAACCTATGATTATGTTTGAAAAGTCATTAAGCTTTCCAAACGCCATGTTCATTACATAAAATATTTGGTTTACCTAACAAGTAACCAAATGTCCGTTTTGACCTCTTTTAACACTCTTGAACCATATGTTCTAAATGAGTGTTACCCTATTTCACATACCTGGCGCAGATCAATATATTGACCCGTTTTTAATACCTTGCTTTTATAACCGCTAATTCATAGCGTTGCTAACACCAATTTGACATTTACACCTGAAATAATATAGCTCGACAATAATCATTAGTCGCTATTGTCAAAGGGTGATATCTTCACCTTTTGACCCATTTGGTCTAAGTGACCGATTATGTTGGCGAGATGATATTTATTACCATCTCATCTATACGACTCGCTTCGGTTTACACCGTGTGGCCATTTCACTTATTAATTGATTTTCTTAACGCTTTTTAGCCTGTTATGGCTTACGCCTTACAGTGTCTTTCAAAACCAATAGTTATGGTCAACGCATGACCAATTTACCTTTTTACCCTTATTGTTTGTTTTGGTTTACCCTATAAGGTAACCATTCAAAGGTTCATTTTCCATTTGTCATAAAATGATCGAATTACCGATTTAATTCCTTTTTTAAACCATCAACATGGTTTCTTGTCGTGTTTGACTACCTTGTTCCGTACGCTTACACGTCGGAACATCATACCTCAATTATGTATTTGCCTTTATCGTAACTAATACGATAAGGGAGTATTCTAACATATAAGACTAGTGTAAGCTATACTTACCTTGCATCCGAATTATGCTTTTTCCGCCATTCTTGCTTCGTTTGACCCGCTTCCTTTCCAAGCCTCCACCTAGCTTGTCAAGCGTCAAACTATCATCATAATTCGTAAGACGGTTATATTAGTCATCATTAATTATGACTATTCCATCTTACATATTTTCTATCACCATTACCCTTCGATCTTATTAATGGTCGGTTTGACTACTAAAAGTCAAACGCCCCTTAGCATATAAATGCACATTCAAGTTCTATCTATCAATTGGTAGCTAACATGATCTTATACACTTAGTTACATGAACATGGCTACCAAATTTCATTATAACATTCAAACCCATTTCAATCATGTATGAACAAGTTCCCAAATCACTTAATTTGTTTGAGTGCCTTGTTTCTATTTTCCATTATGATGATTTTAAACATAAACTTATCATCATCTTTACTATTACATAAAAACCCACTTCCTAGTTTACTTGTTAATCACATACAAGTGATATTACTTCAAGTTCTTCATGATTTCATCATATCTAACAAAACCCACTTCTAGTTACTTATGAACTCTTAACAAAATCCCTAATTTGTTCAAGTAGTTCATTCATATGAGTTAATATGATGTTTATAAACACCATTAGAACATCAATTTCATCAATTCAACCAAAACCCACTTAGCTCATAATAGGGTAATTATCAAATCCCTAGTTTAGCAACAATTCATCAAGATTTCTACTAGGGTTTGTTTCTAAACCAAGATATAATCAAAATAACACTCATAGATTCAAGATTCATTCCAGAATTTCGATTATGATTGTTCATCATAATCTCAAAGTATCACCAAATCATAAATTTCAACATACCTTGTAATCCCCATGACTAGGTGATCACGAATTTGTGTTCATGCAGTGATTTGGCTTTTGATTTGGGCTTCAATTTGATCAAGTTGTGGAATTTAGGGTTTGAGCTCCCTGAGCTTTCTCCTGGTCGACCTCACACACGCACACACTAGGTGTGGTGTGTTTTTATTTTTGTTTTTAATAAATAATCTTTTAGATTATTACACCTTTGGCCCCTCAAGTTTTGTTAACTAATAAGTAGGCTACAACCTACTTATTTTCAGCAATACTTTATTTTGTTAACTAGGTTAAACTTTGCTAGTTTAACTTAGTGAGTTCGGGGTAGTCATAACCCGTTTTATTTTAAGTCCCGTTATCTCGGGCCTTCTATATACCTTGTTTTCCTTAAAAGCTTTTATTCACTTTTTATTTAACATTAGGATTAATTATTTAAATCCTAATATTTACCGGGTTATTTTTACTACTAGCGGCACTTAACCCGTCTTTTAGTATTAACATGGTTAATTACCAAACCCGTTTTCGGGGTGTTACAAGTCTACCCCCCTTAAAGAGGTTTCGTCCTCGAAACCTTGCTTATCTAGTTCATTGAGTTTCTAAACCCAATGCGTTTGACTTGAGTAATCTCTTAAGCATTACTCCTACTTTAACCAATTGTTAGCATTACCAGAAAATTACGGTAATGTCTTTTTGGTTACAGAACCTCTACGTATGTCATACGACATAGTGCAACTTAAAATAACGTAATCTCGTTATTTCCACTAGTTTAGTTAACTTAGCGATATTCAATGCTTTCATATACTATCGGATTTCTTTATGAACCCGTTACTTTGACCCGTTTAAAAGTCTTTAGTGAGATCTTTCACTTTTAGCAACAAATCTTTTTTTTTTTTTTTTTTTTTTTTTCAATTTACTTATTCGGTTCAATTATACCGAATTTACCACTTACAAGCAAACCAAATTTCTTAACTTGAATTACTGACCTTAACCGGTTTCACTAACTAGACTTATTAGTCCAGTTCCTTTTTACCGCTTGCTTGGTTATAATGTGATTCTACTTCACATTACATTTCTTGACCGTGATTGTGTTACATCATGTTTAATTTATATCAACCTTTCATTTTCGAAAATATCTCACTTTTCGAATATATTGTCTTGCGCCTAACAGTGTCAAGACTTGTATCTTTCATACTTATCATTTAAATTCCTATCAGAATTTATGTTTGTAAAAACATTTTTTTTTTTTTTTTTTTTGCTAAAATCGAAGTTTTAGTTTTAAGATCCTTTCTTTAACTTGTGTCAATCATCCATACTGGGATATTGACAGTCCGTAATTAATCCTTCACAGTCCTAGTTTTTATGCGGGGATTCTTAACTGATTTCCTCGCTTTATTCCATTTAACCCCGTAAGTTTTATCGTTTTGCTCTATAGGCTATTTTATTAGACCTTCACCTCTTTAAGGCTAGGTCCTTATAATCTATTTCTTTCTAGTCGTGACCCGTATGTCATATTAGTCTCGTAGACTTTTCCATTGTTTATAACCCCAAGGGTTATATTGATCCCGTGGATCATTCTTTACGCATGTCTATATTGAAATATATATATATGGTGTCAAAGCACTCTTTTTATGTTTGAAAATCATTTGTTTTCACCCTTGAACTTCATTTGACCTTGACCGTAGTCTAAGGCTTCATTTGTTTACTTCCGGGCTAATCCATCCGACATTTATGACTTCTGACGTTATTTACGCGTCAGTTTGTCTCAAGCTTACTGTTATCCTGCTTGCGCTTACTTATGTCATTAAGCATTTATACTTTATTCAACCCATTCAACCTCAATATGGTTGAATATAATTATCAAAATTTCTGTTTACGAA
This sequence comes from Helianthus tuberosus, assembly GCA_030545235.1. Lineage (NCBI taxonomy): Eukaryota > Viridiplantae > Streptophyta > Magnoliopsida > Asterales > Asteraceae > Helianthus > Helianthus tuberosus. The sequence continues at coordinate 124,303,314 of CM060369.1, read as the reverse complement.
ATTTTATGGTCTTTTAGTCATAACTCATAATCTGAGTCTTTTGACTTTAAATTCATGTTCTCGTCTCTCGGTTTACGCATGTGTTTAAATCCTTACCCATCAACCGGGTGTTTTATCGAAGTCGTTATTATTGCAACCCTCCCGGTATGCATTAAGACCTCGCTTCATTTTTATATTCCGACTTTGTCTTTAAGTTGGACGTTTTACAAAAACGACCCGTTAAGGGACTCATTTGCAAATTCCGGGTTCGAGCGTAAGTACACTCCCTCCCAATACTTGTCTAATCATGCTTGCGTTTTCTGGGTTCGAGTGTAAGTACACTCCCTCCCAATACTTGTTTAATCATGCTTGCGTTTTCTGGGTTCGAGTGTAAGTACACTCCCTCCCAATACTTGTCTAAATCGTTTTACATGCTTGTTTGTCCCTTCACTCGGGCTCATTATCCTAATGTAACACGCTCCCGTCACTCGGTTGTGCGTTTACATTATTTTTCAAGTATCTTGCTTATCTGTTTCATTTGGGTACTTTTTAATTAGTCCCATTCACCCCGCCATTACCACATCGGACATAACTGCGCTCATTATAAGAAGCTCATGCTATCATGTGTTCACTACTTACTTGGCCAGAGTAAGCGATCAACACGTGGTACGCGTGACCTTATTATAATTACCACATCACGTCCCATGTAAGTAACTCCTCAAATTGTCTCCATGTTTATGGGTTCATTTGGTAAAACTTTATTTAATTGTTAGTTAACAATTATTAGTTTTAATCGTTTATCCTTGAACATGTACAATGTCCCTTTTTATAAACATTTATTCACATTCATTGATGTGATCCTTACTTTTCTCAATAGGATTTGTATTGAGAATACTTACTTGGATGATCACTCTCGTCCAAGTTTCTATATAAACAAGTCTTGTTATTCATTTGTTATTCATCATTGTGAATAACACATTTCCTATTAAATTTCTCTTGGAAATCAAGTTTTCCAAGTTCTATCATATGTGTATGCAACCGTTATTACTTACGTGTTTGTTGCATATAACGACTCGTGCGATTAAATTTAAAAGTGTGCACCTGGTGATGCTTGCCCTAACGGGCTTCTCTTGTCATTAGTCTTGTTCGCGACCGTTACGCGATTTTGGTCCTTAATGAGTATGCTCTTCCTGTCATACCTCGGACCGTTCCATCATCATATCCATAGTTCGTTTGACTCTCATCGTCTTCAAACGCGAGTGTCCTTCATTTAAAACATTCACAAAAGTTAGTAAAGTCAACTTCAATAATCGCCCGTATTATAATACAAGGCATTTTCTACTATACACGTCAACGCGCGTATTTCATCAACTATGTCTATCGTTTTAATTGGGGTAACGTGTATCACACGATAGCCCTATGTGTTGTTTACAACACTTTAGCATGCTAAGCTGTTAACATACTTGTTCTTACCGGATTTGCGATCAAGCCTCGAACCGAACACTATTCTTTGTCAAGAGCATAAGGTTTAAGTCCAAGCATGGTTCCTCCCAACCATACTCGAATCTCTTAAACCAAGGCTCTGATACCAACTTGTAACACCCTAGTTCCTTTTTAACGGTTTATCTGTAATTTACCAACAATTAGATGCGTAGTTAAGACTACACATACTGTAAAAATGCGTGTTTATTAAAACTTTTACAATTCATAAGTTATTCTATATAACGTGGTTGAACTCGTTGTTTAAGATTTACAATTTATCAAAGTGCGGAAGCGTGTGTCTTTATCGTGTTCGGTTCTTCGTTGAGCTTGATCGTCTTCCGGCATCCAAGGTGTACCTACATTTCATAAACATGAAATGCTTTAGTCATACAAGGTTTAAATCATGTCTGAACGAGTCCGGGAACAATTGATTTTCAAAAGAAAAACAATATATAAAAAAAAATATAATCTCCACCGTAAATTACGGTGGGACCGTAATTTACGGTGGCACCTGGGTTTATGTTTTTCTACCGTAAACCAGTAGGCCAGCACCGTAATTATTTCATCTCCACCGTAAATTACGGTGGGACCGTAATTTACGGTGGACCCTGGGTTCAGCCTTTCCAATTTGCCGTAATTTGACACGAAATCTTTCGTATCTTACAAACCGCTTATCCGTTTGACCTACCGTTTCTTCCTACATGTTTGTAATTTGATTCTCCATCATATGGAGTTAAAATCCGACATCCGGCTTGATAAAATTTGAGACCTTTAAGTCTTCGGCTTATTACTCCTTTACCAAAATTTGACCCGTTTACGCATTTTATCAAACAAACGTATTTGTTTGATTTCTATATCACATACAATTCTTTAATTTAATATTACCTACCATTTTAGGTTCTAATCATAGGTTTATTACACAATTTAAACCCGTTTTCACTCGTATGCTTATTTTGACCCGTTAAGGGCTCTTAAGCACTTTCGAGCCTAAAATCGCTTTCAATTGCTTCTATAATTATTCTAAGTATTCATTAAATCATAAAACTCATTTCCAAACAACTTTTAAAGGTTGTTTGGTCAATTTAGCCACCAAGGGCGTTTTGGTCCATTTTAGTCCTTTATTAACAATGAAGGACTTTTGAAAGTATATTGGACCCATAATCCCTCTTTAACCTATGATTATGTTTGAAAAGTCATTAAGCTTTCCAAACGCCATGTTCATTACATAAAATATTTGGTTTACCTAACAAGTAACCAAATGTCCGTTTTGACCTCTTTTAACACTCTTGAACCATATGTTCTAAATGAGTGTTACCCTATTTCACATACCTGGCGCAGATCAATATATTGACCCGTTTTTAATACCTTGCTTTTATAACCGCTAATTCATAGCGTTGCTAACACCAATTTGACATTTACACCTGAAATAATATAGCTCGACAATAATCATTAGTCGCTATTGTCAAAGGGTGATATCTTCACCTTTTGACCCATTTGGTCTAAGTGACCGATTATGTTGGCGAGATGATATTTATTACCATCTCATCTATACGACTCGCTTCGGTTTACACCGTGTGGCCATTTCACTTATTAATTGATTTTCTTAACGCTTTTTAGCCTGTTATGGCTTACGCCTTACAGTGTCTTTCAAAACCAATAGTTATGGTCAACGCATGACCAATTTACCTTTTTACCCTTATTGTTTGTTTTGGTTTACCCTATAAGGTAACCATTCAAAGGTTCATTTTCCATTTGTCATAAAATGATCGAATTACCGATTTAATTCCTTTTTTAAACCATCAACATGGTTTCTTGTCGTGTTTGACTACCTTGTTCCGTACGCTTACACGTCGGAACATCATACCTCAATTATGTATTTGCCTTTATCGTAACTAATACGATAAGGGAGTATTCTAACATATAAGACTAGTGTAAGCTATACTTACCTTGCATCCGAATTATGCTTTTTCCGCCATTCTTGCTTCGTTTGACCCGCTTCCTTTCCAAGCCTCCACCTAGCTTGTCAAGCGTCAAACTATCATCATAATTCGTAAGACGGTTATATTAGTCATCATTAATTATGACTATTCCATCTTACATATTTTCTATCACCATTACCCTTCGATCTTATTAATGGTCGGTTTGACTACTAAAAGTCAAACGCCCCTTAGCATATAAATGCACATTCAAGTTCTATCTATCAATTGGTAGCTAACATGATCTTATACACTTAGTTACATGAACATGGCTACCAAATTTCATTATAACATTCAAACCCATTTCAATCATGTATGAACAAGTTCCCAAATCACTTAATTTGTTTGAGTGCCTTGTTTCTATTTTCCATTATGATGATTTTAAACATAAACTTATCATCATCTTTACTATTACATAAAAACCCACTTCCTAGTTTACTTGTTAATCACATACAAGTGATATTACTTCAAGTTCTTCATGATTTCATCATATCTAACAAAACCCACTTCTAGTTACTTATGAACTCTTAACAAAATCCCTAATTTGTTCAAGTAGTTCATTCATATGAGTTAATATGATGTTTATAAACACCATTAGAACATCAATTTCATCAATTCAACCAAAACCCACTTAGCTCATAATAGGGTAATTATCAAATCCCTAGTTTAGCAACAATTCATCAAGATTTCTACTAGGGTTTGTTTCTAAACCAAGATATAATCAAAATAACACTCATAGATTCAAGATTCATTCCAGAATTTCGATTATGATTGTTCATCATAATCTCAAAGTATCACCAAATCATAAATTTCAACATACCTTGTAATCCCCATGACTAAGTGATCACGAATTTGTGTTCATGCAGTGATTTGGCTCTTGATTTGGGCTTCAATTTGATCAAGTTGTGGAATTTAGGGTTTGAGCTCCCTGAGCTTTCTCCTGGTCGACCTCACACACGCACACACTAGGTGTGGTGTGTTTTTATTTTTGTTTTTAATAAATAATCTTTTAGATTATTACACCTTTGGCCCCTCAAGTTTTGTTAACTAATAAGTAGGCTACAACCTACTTATTTTCAGCAATACTTTATTTTGTTAACTAGGTTAAACTTTGCTAGTTTAACTTAGTGAGTTCGGGGTAGTCATAACCCGTTTTATTTTAAGTCCCGTTATCTCGGGCCTTCTATATACCTTGTTTTCCTTAAAAGCTTTTATTCACTTTTTATTTAACATTAGGATTAATTATTTAAATCCTAATATTTACCGGGTTATTTTTACTACTAGCGGCACTTAACCCGTCTTTTAGTATTAACATGGTTAATTACCAAACCCGTTTTCGGGGTGTTACACATTAGAGTTATTTTTTATCATCTTCCTCTTAGTTTCTTGTCTTTATTTATTTGTGTCCCTTTTTTCTTATATATCGTGTTAACAAACTCATCATCATCATCATCATCATCATCATTAATAAATCCCACCAATAACACGGCTAAGGAGGAGTCTGTGGAGGGTAAGATGTAGACAGCCTTATCTCTACCCCGTAGAAATAGAGAGACTGCTTCCAGTGAGACCTCCGGCTCGATAGTAGTTTTGCATCAAGTCTTGGGCATAAGGCACATAACACTCAACAATTAAGACAAAGGCCGATTAGTGCATGCACTCCCTTGTCTTTCGGCTATCAACGCCACCACATAATGCATGATTAACCATCCCCTCTTTTAACATTATTTTCACGAAATTAGTAAAATAACATTAAAATTAGTGCACTTTCACTTTTGCCCCCCCCCCCCCCCCCGAGATACATTATATGCGCATACCGCAAGTGGTCGTAATTCAAACTAAATATGTACATCCAAAATATGGTTATATTAATTACTTATGAACTAGGTAATTCATTTTTCAGTATGTATATGATCTATAAGTTAAATTGCTCGTATGTAGGGGTGTTCAGAATTCGATTCGAATTCGAAAAATTCGAAATTCGACTCGATTCGAATTCGATTAAAAAGGTTAGAATTCGAGTAGATTCGTATTCGAGTCCAGTAATCGAATTAGAATCGAATACGAATTATATATAATTTTTTGATATATGTATATACACACACAAACATATATACACATATATAACTTCTAAACTTGGCCAAAATATGAACTACCTTCATAAGTGATAAATTTATTATTCATAACATTACCAAACCTACTCACAAATAGTCCATGCTACTTATTTCTAAATTTTTACCTAACTTAAATCGCTACCGGTAAACAACCTATCTTCTAACTTTTGTTGTTTTGACATATTGATAGTTAATTAATTTTGCAGATTATATTTTATGTTGAATATAATTGGTTTGTAGTATTTTAAAAAAATGAAAGTTAAATAATTTATTGTTTAAGGTGAATTTGAATTAAATCGAATTTATTCGAATTCGAGTTTCAAATATTAATCGAATCGAATACGAATTCAGGTAAAAATAATAAAAATTCGAAAAATTTGATTCGAATAATTCGAAAATTCGTTATTCGTCCTACTCGTATAAAAACATAATTAGGTTCTATTTATTAATTGTTAAATATAAGAAAATATATGATTGGTTGGCCAAAAGAAATGAGAAAGAGACATTGCAGGCAAGTTCTTCATGGGGAAGTACATCTTGATTCATGAAAGAAAGACCTTCATACCAATTTTGCACGTAATTCAATGTTTGATTCTAGGGATCTCCACCTTTCTATAATTATTTTCCAAACCCCTATTATTTTCAGTTGAAAAAAGTCAAAAGTTATAATATAAGAATAAATGAATACATGGCAAAATCACTGAATAACCGTTTCTGTTATAGCTGCACATAGCAATAGTGAGATGGAGGGCTTTTTTTTCACATCTTAACGAGTCTCTTAATAGTTCAAACATTTTACTGGTTCAACATTTAATGATTCAACCTGTTTGTTTTACGAGCAGATATCTAAATGGTTTAGACATTTGCATCTGAATGGTTAAGATTTATACAGAGTCTGAATGGTTAAGACCTATAATCTGAATGGTCAGACATTTGCCTCTGAACGGTAAAGCATTATACAGGCTCTTAATGATTCAGATATTTTACTGGTTCAGCACTTAATGGTTCAGAGTTCTTACTGGTTCAGCACTTAACCATTCATATGTTGCCAAACAGCCCCGGAATTTTTTTATCAGTGGGGTTATCCTAATTTATACAATTTACAAATTTAGAAGGATAATATAACTTTGTGATTTAAAAAAATACATAAACACAATCCTGATTCAAGTCATACTATAGAATGCTAAAACAACTTCAAAGTTCTTACACTTCTCAATCTTTTGCCCCTACTTTGTTATCGTGTGAGTTAACTTCTATTTTGCTTCTAGTGATTTGATCATTTTAACGGTTTTGCTCCAATAGTTTAAAAATAGTCATTTTCCTCCCTGATTTTTCTAACTTCTCGTCATTTTGCTCTCCGTCTCTAACTCCATCCAAAAATCCATTAACTAGAAGGGTATTTTGGTAATTTTATAGATAAAAGCAAGGGTATGTAAGTCTTTTCAACTAAATAAACCTATAACTTGTTTATTTACGTATATATAAGTAATTCTATTCTGATCCCCCATCTTTACAACCACTCTTTCTACCGGCCACCACCATCCACAACCATCCACCACCACCTGCAACTACCACCTGCCGACCACGACTACTGCGACTTTTAACTAAACGTTCTAATTGAGTTAGAGTCAGGGAGTAAACTACCGAAATACCCCTACTTTTAATTGGGCGTTTTAACTGAGTTAGAGTCAGGGAGCAAACTGGCGACAAACTCGAAAGATCAGGGAGGAAAATGACTATTTTTAAACTATTGGAGCAAAACCGTTAAAATGACCAAAACACATGGAGCAAAACGAAAGTTAACTCTACTTTAAAAATAGGTGAAGTTTAGTCATATTTCTGCATTTCAAACTTATAATTTATACACAAACATAAAGTAGAGATATAAATTACTTTTATATTGTAATGATTGTAGAGATATGATATGAGTATTGTCTAATATCTAACATACTTATTTTTATAATTACTTTTCTAAGTACATGCTTTTAACAAAGGGGCGTGGGAGTAGAGAAGATTGTCAAAGAAACATATTGATGGCACCCCATAGGCATGGCATGGAGATGAGCGTTTGATGATATATAAAAATGTAGGTGGGTTGGAATTAGGGAGAAAGAGGCTTGTGGTACACAATAAATAAATATATATTTACAGCCAGGTTGTTATTTCAAGGGGGTATCGTGGTCATGTCTACTTTTGTTTTCTTTAATTCCATTTTAATATCCATATTAAATATTAATCTAAACTTTGTCCTCCGTTACCCAACACCCTAAAGTTGTCCTCTTTTAAATATATATTTTTAAGTAAATAAATAAGTATAATCATTTTAAAATTTTAATTTAAATACACCTTTTTATCATTAGTTAGTAAGTAGTTAGTAATAGAATAATATTTGTGATGATAGGATGGGACACAAACAAGCTGTAAAAGAGATGCAAACTAGCTAAATCCTTCGTAAGTTACTTAAATTCAACTTATTAAAAAATTAATCAACGTATGTTTTAATGGGTTGAAGCGTAAATTAAGATAAGTTTGTTTAGTGTATGAGTCTAACTCACCTCAAGTTCGAATCCCTCCCAGATGTGTTCTTCCATATTTACATAATTTTGCACTTAGTAGGAATTGAACCTGAGACCTCCCCAGAGGTGTTCTCCCATATTTACATAATTTTGCACTTAGTAGGAATTGAACCTGAGACCTCCCTAGGAGGAAATCACTTAGTGGAAAACCTACTGACCAACTGGGCTATACCATATTGACGTCTAGCCCAAAAATTAGATTCAAAAACCTAAATAAACATGTTATTTTCTTATTTCACATAACAAATATATATTACATAACAAAAAAAATAATCACATATAATAATAACAAAGATAATTAAATAATGTATATTAGGTTACATATAAAATTATAATTATAATTACAAATATACAAATATTAACTATGTATTTTCTTATTTCACATAATAAATATACAAATGTAATAAACGAGGAGATGAAAAATTTCTTACAAGTTGAACTCGAGCTTTGGATATAAAGCCCAAAACGAGTCAAACTCGAGCCCGAGTCAAGCTTTGTTAAGGTAAACAAGCAAACTCATAATTTAAACAGGCTCAAACGTTAGTGGCGGAACTAGCCCAAAAATTTAGAGGTATCCTTTTTTTTCTTTTTTGAATAGGGGTATCCTTTGTATAACGGAGACGAAGTTGAGAGGTATTTTTACACTACGGAAACGGAGTTAAGGGGTATTTTTACACTACAGAGACGGGGTTTACCCCTACTAACATTCTAAGGGGCTGTTTGTTTACCCATTAATGAGGCTCTTAATGGTTCAGCACTTAATGGTCAGAGACTTCAGACTGTTTGTTTCGTGAGCAGATGTCTGGATGGTTCAGACATTTGCCTCTAAATGGTTAAACATTATACTAAGTCTGAATGGTTAAGACCTCTAATCTGAATTAGTTAGATATTTGCCTCTAAACGGCTAAACATTATACTGGCTCTTAATGGCTCAGACCTCTTACTGATTCAGCACTTAATGATTCAGACCTCTTATTGGTTCAGCACTTAACCATTCAGAAGTTGTCAAACAGCCCCTAAGTCTGCTCTGTCAAACGTGGCAGTGCACAATCAAAATTTTATTCAATCCTTCTTTCAACCAAATGCAATTCGTCTTCAGGTTCTAAATAATGCTTAACAATTCTTAGATTCCATACAAGTAACAAATAAGGTGTGTTTTAATATGCTCAAATAATGAATTATTCTTTGACCTTCTTGTTCATTGCATGTAGGGCTGTAAACGAACCGAACGAACACGAACAAGGCTATGTTCGTGTTCGTTCGTTAAGGAAATTTGGGTGTTCGTGAACTGTTCACGAACACATGACGAACAAAAATTTGTGTTCGTGTTCGTTCGTTAAGGGATTTTGGTTGTTCGCGAACAGTTCGTGAACACTAACCACGAACGCAAACGAACACAAATGAACATTAATTTTGAAAATTAAAAAAAATGCATCGTTAATCTTAAACATTGTACATAACGAAAGTAGTTAAATATAACCGTTTAAAGATTGAAGGGATGGATGATATTTGGGTTCAATCTATTGGAGATAGGCTGAATGAAGGAGCGTAATATCAAAGAGGGAGAGGGCCAGAGGGGTGTTGAACATTCAAATGTCGTACTTACTTGTTAGTGTTTCAACTTTCAATATCTTTATATTTAGATAAGGCCACATGGGTTATTAGTTTTTACTAATTTTTAATATAATTAGTGTATTGAAGTGTAAGAATTAGGCGGGAAAGTAAAAAAAGGTGAGAGAGGTAAACAAAAAGTGAGGGAAATAATATATATGGGGAAAGTAAAAAATTAATAAAACACTAAAACTTTTAGAAAAATAAACATAAAAAACCGAACACGAACGAACATAAACGAACATATTACCGAACGTTCACGAACGCAGTCGAACGAACGAGACATTTGTTCGTGTTCGTTCGTTAAGCTTATCGAACAAAATTTTTTGTTCGTGTTCGTTCGTTAAGCTTATCGAACGAACATAAACGAACTTCCCGCCGAACGGTTCACGAACTGTTCGCTGAACGTTCGGTTCGTTTACAGCCCTAATTGCATGAGCATGGCTCCTATGCTTTGACTCACTTAATATATACATGATCGGTTTGCCAACATAAAATCCTGTATGCTTTGGGTCTCACCTTCGACCGAAAAAAATTCAAACCGAGAAACCGAAATCTGAAAAGATAAACACCTTATGTATTTTGGTCCTTCGTATGAACTTTTCTTTTATTGTTATTTTCGAAAAATATAAAAAAATAACAAATCTCAATCGAAAAAATATTAATTCTTACAAAAGTAACTTATGAAACCAAAAGTATCCAAACTTTTCGGTGGGGTCATAATCGAGTACCATACCGGACGTTTTGTAGCAAATACAGTAATACACGAAGATAATTTAATCATTACCCAAAAATAATTGTTAGAATTTTAATTTAAACATATATGACTCATGATCATATTTATGTTTGTATGTCGGGTCACTTTAATCATATATATAAATTAAGTGCTACATACTATAGAGAAAGGACAATTTATACAACCTTTTTGATCAATATAACATATGAATTACAAAACCAATAAATTCTCTTTGATCATATAACACCAATAAATTCTTGTACTATTTTTATGCTTTATTCACTTATTTAATACCTGAGTGAAAAATCATTAACATGCCACTAGTTATAAGACATGAAAGAAAATAGCTCGTACGCTATTTGTTTCTTTCCATTATTATTGAGAGGTTAATAGTGACGGAAATGTTTGAGGACATGTTTTGTCGCTAATTCTGTATTGGTCTTTGCAACAGATTTGTGATGATTTTATCTATTACTAAGGGTGTCCGGGGAGTACTCGGGGACTCCATGCGGTGACCCAAGTCCCCTAGAGGGAACACCGCCGCCATCCTTCATTTACCGCGAGGGGAGTTCCCAAATCGGTGTGTATTCACCGAAAGAGAGGGAGGAGAGAGAGGGAGGGAGATGGTGGGCCAGCCCCTTTCCAACCAATCAAAAGATTTCTTTTTTTTTTTTTTTTTTTTTGAATAAAAAAACAAGGGGAGTTAAGAGGGGAGTGGTGTCATCAATATAGGGTGTTAGGGGAGTTTAAGAGGGGAGTTGACGTGGCACACGAGGATTGGTTATGCGTAAGAGAGGGGACTCCCCTCTTAGGGGAGTGCCCCTCTCACCCTAATAGCCCTCTACGTAATAGTAGGTAGCGTTTCTCAATATCACGAACACGGACTCTGATTAGGGTGGTCGGTGTGGGCAAGTGATGGGTGATAGTATACCGCCGCGAGCATTGTATCACACGTGATGGAGAGGAAACAAGTGATGGTTATTGTGTGCATGATAGAGGGTTGGGGTGTGGATTATGACCGTTGGTGACATCAGTGGCGGACCCAGGAAAAAATCCATGGGGTGCGGAACATTTTTAAAAATTTTAGGCCCCTAGGTACATAAGTAAAAAAATTGGTTGTATCGGGTCGGGTCGGGTCATGGAAGACAAAATTTTTAAAAATTTTAGGCCCCCACTGATGTGTGTAAAATGCAACATATAAATTACATCAAATAAGGCATAAAACTAACCCTTTTTAAGTACTAATATTGGAAAAAGAGTGTTTTTGTCTTCCTTTTGTATTTTCAGGATTAAATGAGCTCAAAAACACAAAAGAAGCAAAAAGACAGCTAAATCCAACATAAATACAAGGAAAGGAACATAAGTGGACTGCCCGACCCCTCAACGGCATCTTCCCAAGCAAAATAGAGAAGGCAGAAGACTGAACACGCCCCGTGCTCAGCCAGCACGGGGCCGTGCCCAAGAAGCAGCAGAAAAGACAAACCTATAGAAGCTTCTATTGCCCACCACGGAGCCGTGCCCAGTGAACACGGGGGCGTGGCGAAAGTACAGCAGGCGCATTAATTGTAATTGCGAATTACAATTAATGAGGAGAGAGAGTGTCAGACAGGCACGGGGCCGTGCCCAGCGGACACGGGGCCGTGCCCAGCCCTCTGTTCAGCCTATAAATAGGAGTGCTTGGATTCATTTCAACTCATCCCTTGGCACACCACCTCTCTCACACTTCATCCACCACCCACCACCATCACAACACCATCATCCACCACCATCATCCATTGTCCATCGTAGAGTGTGTGAGTCGTCTCGGGATCCAAGATTGATCGTAAGAGTTCTTGACAATCAAGGCCATGTTTGCCTAAGTCTCTTACATCACTTGGTGAAGACAAAGTGTCTAGTATAATACTTTTTATTTCTAATCTTTTGCACTTTTTATTTGGTTTTGTATTAATGACTTTAATAACTAGTTACTTATGTTGAAGGTGATCTTTCCTTATCGTTTGTCCGTGGTGTCTTGGCATTATTTTACTGTCTATATAAAATAAAGGATTTTCACCATTCATATCTCCACGGTCTATATGGAGGTATGTTGGCTACCTGGTCGGGGGTTAAGGGAACGGTTTGGTAAAGGTCTTGCCATTGTTCAGCGTTTAGAGGTCCTGCAATGGACCTGGGTCAAATTTAGTAGGACCTCCTTCAATGCTTCACGGTATTGGATGGCGGGGGTCCAAACTCTTTGATCCCCTCATAAGTTAACTACTATTAATACTATAACCCGACTATTTAGGACTGTATCCCTGCTGACTCAGACTACTTAGCCGAGGGTAACGTCACCGCCAAAAGCGGGGCCTACCATAATATTGCATTAATAACTTAATTCATTATCTTCCAATAATCCACCCTTTTAGGATTGTATCCTTGCTGACTCAAACTACTGGGGTGAGGGTAACGTCACCTTCAAAAGAGGGGCCTACTACAATAACTAAGATAATCTCTTAATTATGTGCAAAAGTGCGGAAATAATCAAAGGTTATACTAGATACGAGTCGGAACCAAGTGATTCATCTTGTCTATCTGTTTTTATTTTATTTTTATTTTCAGCATTTTAGTTAATTTTTATTTTTCTTAGTTTAAAACCTTTTTCTAAACTTTTTATTTTGATTAGACGTTGAGGATAAACCGGTACTAAAAGCTCTTGTGTCCGTGGACGACCTCGGTATCTTACCAACGCTATACTACGCTCACGATAGGTGCACTTGCCCATATGTGTGTTTAGTGTTAGTAAAATATCGTGTTTTATAAATTTAAAACTTGGCTAAAAATAAGTGTTAAAAAGGGCTTAAAATATACACCTAATATATAACACTTCGCACGCATCAAGTTTTTGGCGCCGTTGCCGGGGACACAAGGATTTTAAGAAAGTTAGGAATCAACGGCCTAATCATTTTTTATTTTTTTATTTTTTTATTTTTTAGGATTTTCTTAGTTTTTCAGCTTCTGCAGAGCTCAGCACGGGCCGTGCCCGGTCAGACACGGGCCGTGCCCAGCATCATCACTGGCAGTTTTTATTTTCTGAGTTACAGAGAGCTGAACACGGGGCCGTGTCGGTGCAACACGGGGTCGTGTCCAACTCCCAGTAACAGGGATCCAGAAACAAATCACTGTACCTCTGACCACGGGCCGTGTTCGCTGAGCACGGGGCCGTGGTGAATATTCTGACCAACGTTCTTTTCTGTTTTTATTGCAGGACTTGGAACCTAGGTGCCACATTTGAACCTCCTACGTAGTGCATGAGCTCCAGTTCTAGTAGAGACATAAAAGAACCTCTAGAACAACCCGAACGCTTTCTCAGAAAAAGACTTAAAGCCAAAAATCAAGAGAAAGTTTCGGGGGACCCACTTCCAATGGCGAATCAACGTACCCTCATGGATTACCTACGGCCCACCGTAGGCAATCTCGGCGCCGCTATCAATGCACCGAATGTCGAAGCCAATAACTTCGAACTTCGGCCGCATTTGATACAAATGCTCCAAAACTCCGCAACCTTCCACGGGCTTGCGGACGAGGATCCCCATCTACATATTACTAACTTCTTAGAAATATGTGATACCTTTCGGATCAATGGAGCATCAAATGACGCCATCCGCCTTCGAATGTTTCCATTTTCACTAAAAACCGAGCTAAGGCTTGGCTTAACACCCTCCCAGTTGGATCGGTAAACACTTGGGATGAACTTGCCCAAAAGTTTTTATATAAGTATTTCCCTCCTGCTAAAACGGCTAAATTAATGACTGAAATTAATACATACTCACAAGAGGATGGGGAATCCTTATATGAAACTTGGGAAAGGTTCAAGGAGCTTCTAAGAAAGTGCCCTCATCACGGTCTAGCGGTGTGGCAACAAGTATCCACTTTCTACAATGGGTTGTTGCCACACACAAGACAAACACTTGACTCAATGAAATATATAACCAAATTGAGGAAATTGCTCAAACCAATTTTCAATGGCACACTCCCCGAGGTAATAAATCTATTGCCCCGGGCGCCCATAAGGTTGATGAAAGCACCTCTTTACAAGCCCAAATCGAGGCCCTCTCTTCAAAAATCAAAAAGCTAGAAATGACAAAAACGGCCTCGGTTATGGCTTGTGAAGGGTGTGGTGGGTCACATGAAAATTGGAGTTGTATGAAAGAAATAGATGAACAAACAGAAACGGTAAACTACATTGATAATAGACCTAGACCGTCGGGTCCTCCAACGGGTACCTACAACCAAGGATGGCGTAACCACCCAAATCTTGGTTGGAGAGATCCCGGCAATAGTAGTAACCAACAAAACCAACGAACTAATTTTCAACAACCACAAAATTTCTCTCAACAACAAGGTGGAAGAGAAAGGCTTGAAGATACTGTATCTCGCCTCATCTCTGACACTGAAAAGAAAAACTCGGATCGATTTCAACAATTGGAATCGAATTTTAGAAATCAACAAGCTAGCATTCAAAACGTTGAAAAACAATTAAATCAACTGGCTCAAAATTTCTCCGAGAGACCACAAGGCGCGTTACCTAGTAATACCGAAACCAACCCGAAGGCACAAGTACATCTCATCACATTAAGAAATCGAACCGTGGGTCCCGAGGATGCTCCATTGCCGCCAAATGAAAGAAGCCATTCTAGCCAACCTGTGACTCCTCCTGCGCCAGAAAAGGTTTCTCTACCAACTCAAGAGCCCACCAAGACTCCTCCAATTCCGTACCCCGGTAGGTTAAATCGTCAAAAGACCGATGAGCAATTCGCTAAATTTGAAAATTTACTAAAACAATTGCATGTTAATATTCCTTTTATCGAGGTCCTAACCCAAATGCCTAAATACACAAAATTTATGAGGGATTTCCTCACAAACAAAAGGAAAATTGAATCATTGCAATTAGTTAACTTAGGCGAAGAATGCTCCGCCTTAGTGCTCAACAAACTTCCACAAAAGAAAATCGATCCCGGAAGCTTCACAATTCCTTGCTCGATTGGGGAATCTCCCGTTCGTAATGCGTTAGCCGATCTTGGGGCTAGCATTAACCTCATGCCCACATCAATGTTCAAACGACTCGGCCTAGGAACAACAAGCCCTACAAAGATGAGCATACAACTCGCCGACAGATCCGTCAAATTTCCACAAGGTGTCGCTGAGAATTTGTTGGTAAAAGTTGACAACTTCGTTTTCCCTACCGACTTTGTCATCCTAGACATGGAGGAAGACACCGAGGTCCCTCTCATCCTCGGGAGGCCATTTCTAGCCACCGCCCAAGCGGTGGTAGACATGAATGACGGAACGTTAACATTGAAGTTTGGGGATAAGGAGGTGAAGTTTGAATGTGGAAAAAGAATTGAGGACGAAGACCCGATCAACTACATGCAGGTCATAGACTCAAGCTTGGATGATGATCTCCGACGGTGTAACATGGGATGCAATACATCCCACTTGGGCGACATATGACCAGCTTTGGGTCTAGCCAAGGACCCTTATAAACGTGGCGCACCACGGAGGCATTCCGCGAAACTATCCTTAGTTTAATTTAGATTAATTTTTATGTTTTCTAGTTAGTTTTAATTTTCAGGAATAAAACACACTCATGGTGGTAAGGGATGAAAAGGGGAATGAGAAAAATGACCCCACGCACAAGAACAAGGCAACCCGACAATTCTCTCCATTTCAGAAGGTTCAACACGGGCCGTGCCCAACCAACACGGCCCCGTGCTGAACCACCTGCAGAAAAACGCCCAGTTCAGGTAACTGGACACGGGCCGTGTTCACCCGACACGCCCCCGTGTCCAGACTTCTGCTTCTCTTGTTTTAATTTTGTTACTGGCACTTGAACACGGGGCCGTGCCCGGACAACACGGGGCCGTGTCCAGCGCCCAGTTACACAAAATTTTTGCTTTTTACACCATTTTACACATCTAATCAACCTAAAAATTTATTTTTGGGACACATTGAGGACAATGTGTAATTTAAGTGTGGGGGGATGCTAAAACCTTGAAATTTTGCAAGTCCTAAATACAAGCCTTACACAAAACTCTACTGGAACCGCTAATCACCCCAAATTTTTTTCAAAAATTTCATTTTTCTTACTTGTCTAGGTTTAACTCGGGAAATTCAAGTTCTCAAAAAGGTTATATTTTTACAAATTTACAACCGATAGCGTAGTGATAAAAAGAACCAACATAAGAAAATTATGAAAAGGCATGGCAAACTTAGTTAAAATTTGATTATATATACTTGATCACATAAAAACCCATTCCCACAAAAGTGAGGTTTGAGCCTTTATTGAGCATCCAAATTTACATCTTTAGACTAAATGCTCATTTTTCGTTTCTTGTGTGAATAGCCGCTTGGTTCTTACAACTCTAGAACTTGCCATGACGATACATTCCCGGTCCTTATCAACTTAAACCTGAGTAAGTAAATGATGGAGGCATTAGGACTAACCCTTTTTATTTCTACACCATTATTTTTCTTTTTCTTTTACCACCTACCCAAAAATCCCCCTAGTTAGCCCCTTTGAGCCTAAACCTTTTCATTTCATCACCCAAACCAAAAACCCTTTTACCCACCAAAACCTTTTTATTTTTAACCCTTTGTTTTAGTAACAAGTTCGGTTTTTCGTAGGATCGTTCAAAAAAAAAAAATTTGTGTTGATGATGAAGCAAAAAGAAAATAAACAAACAAGTTCATCAAAAATAACTTTGTTTGAATAAAAGCTTCATCAAAATAAAAAGTTACAAAAATAGAAAGTCTTACGAAAACCGACACTTGTTACGCTTTTCGCCCTTTTTTTTTTACTAACCACTAACCACTATCCCAACCACATACCTTTAACCTAAGCCTAACCCTTAACCCACAAAGTCCTCTTGATATTTACAAAGGTATAAAAGTTAAAAAGGAGGAGGATTGATTGCTTGGCAAGCTTATGGTAGGAATAAGTTCCATGCCGCTCTCGAGTGATTCACTAAAAATACACCTTCGGCCGAGTGTGAGTGATTTCTCCCGTAAGGTATGTGAACTTGTATATAAATAGAATTTTAAAAAGGCATGTTATGCCCAAATAAGTAATTTCTCCTATGAAACGTTCTAAATAAATCATTACGAATAGGATTGTAAATAGATAAAAATAAAACCCAAAAAGATCTTGGATTCCCAACACTCTACGACAAGCCAAAAACCTTCTCTTCTACCCATTCCATTTAGGAGTGTAAGCCACATATTAAAGAGTTTTGCTTGAGGACAAGCAAAAGTTCAAGTGTGGGGGTATTTGATGTGTGTAAAATGCAACATATAAATTACATCAAATCAGGCATAAAACTAACCCTTTTTAAGTACTAATATTGGAAAAAGAGTGTTTCTGTCTTCCTTTTGTATTTTCAGGATTAAATGAGCTCAAAAACACAAAAGAAGCAAAAAGACAGCTAAATCCAACATAAATACAAGGAAAGGAACATAAGTGGACTGCCCGACCCCTCAACGGCATCTTCCCAAGCAAAATAGAGAAGGCAGAAGACTGAACACGCCCCGTGCTCAGCCAGCACGGGGCCGTGCCCAAGAAGCAGCAGAAAAGACAAACCTATAGAAGCTTCTATTGCCCACCACGGGGCCGTGCCCAGTGAACACGGGGGCGTGGCGAAAGTACAGCAGGCGCATTAATTGTAATTGCGAATTACAATTAATGAGGAGAGAGAGTGTCAGACAGGCACGGGGCCGTGCCCAGCGGACGCGGGGCCGTGCCCAGCCCTCTGTTCAGCCTATAAATAGGAGTGCTTGGATTCATTTCAACTCATCCCTTGGCACACCACCTCTCTCACACTTCATCCACCACCCACCACCATCACAACACCATCATCCACCACCATCATCCATTGTCCATCGTAGAGTGTGTGAGTCGTCTCGGGATCCAAGATTGATCGTAAGAGTTCTTGACAATCAAGGCCATGTTTGCCTAAGTCTCTTACATCACTTGGTGAAGACAAAGTGTCTAGTATAATACTTTTTATTTCTAATCTTTTGCACTTTTTATTTGGTTTTGTATTAATGACTTTAATAACTAGTTACTTATGTTGAAGGTGATCTTTCCTTATCGTTTGTCCGTGGTGTCTTGGCATTATTTTACTGTCTATATAAAATAAAGGATTTTCACCATTCATATCTCCACGGTCTATATGGAGGTATGTTGGCTACCTGGTCGGGGGTTAAGGGAACGGTTTGGTAAAGATCTTGCCATTGTTCAGCGTTTAGAGGTCCTGCAATGGACCTGGGTCAAATTTAGTAGGACCTCCTTCAATGCTTCACGGTATTGGATGGCGGGGGTCCAAACTCTTTGATCCCCTCATAAGTTAACTACTATTAATACTATAACCCGACTATTTAGGACTGTATCCCTGCTGACTCAGACTACTTAGCCGAGGGTAACGTCACCGCCAAAAGCGGGGCCTACCATAATATTGCATTAATAACTTAATTCATTATCTTCCAATAATCCACCCTTTTAGGATTGTATCCTTGCTGACTCAAACTACTGGGGTGAGGGTAACGTCACCTTCAAAAGAGGGGCCTACTACAATAACTAAGATAATCTCTTAATTATGTGCAAAAGTGCGGAAATAATCAAAGGTTATACTAGATACGAGTCGGAACCAAGTGATTCATCTTGTCTATCTGTTTTTATTTTATTTTTATTTTCAGCATTTTAGTTAATTTTTATTTTTCTTAGTTTAAAACCTTTTTCTAAACTTTTTATTTTGATTAGACGTTGAGGATAAACCGGTACTAAAAGCTCTTGTGTCCTTGGACGACCTCGGTATCTTACCAACGCTATACTACGCTCACGATGGGTGCACTTGCCCATATGTGTGTTTAGTGTTAGTAAAATATCGTGTTTTATAAATTTAAAACTTGGCTAAAAATAAGTGTTAAAAAGGGCTTAAAATATACACCTAATATATAACACTTCGCACGCATCACCTACTCATGATGGTTTCCTAATTTCTATAAAATAATCAAGCCCTATAATTGTGTAATCACCCCTAAAAATCATCTAAATAACATAATCATCCTAAAAATCATCTAAACAACAATACGCAACGTCAAAACACACGATTTTTCATACCTATTTAAGTTTTTTATTACCCCTTTTCTCATATAATATCAAGAAAAATCAAATAAAAAACATAAAAACTCACCGTTTGTCGGTGTCCGGTTGGTTTGGAGCGGATTCCGGTCACATTGATGTCGGATTCCGGCTGCGGCAGACCTGCAGTGTTGTTGCTGTGATGGACGCTGATGAAGATCGCTGGCAGACCAGTCGCACGCATAGGGGTGTTCATCAGTTCGGTTTATGGTTTATTTGGTTCGGTTTATTCGGTTTTCAATTTTTTTTACCCTAAACCAAAAACCAAACCAAACCAAATAAGGAATATGTAAACAGATCCAAACCAAACCAAATTCAATTCGGTTTGGTTTCGGTTAGAAACCATATAAACCAAATAAACCAAATCTAACCAAATTGTACCTAAGTACTATTTTTTTTCCTAATTTATATTTATGTTTGTGTTCCAACTTCCGAACATCGCAACTAATTCACACCTAACAACATATGAGTACAAGAAAGTTTCATTGCGAAATAAAATAAACACATCCATAAAGTAGTCGTAAACACAACCACAAAGTTAAAGTTTCAAAACATAGATCATAGAAACTATAAATAGTTAACAAGTCTAATCACACAAAATATAAATAATCTTCAAACATGTAGTAACCCTAGTTTCTATACTGAAGGTCTGAAGAAGTTCTATTATTTTAGAAATGAGTGGGTTTGAGTTGAGCTTTTACATTTGGTATTTTGGGTTGCATAAAAAATAACTATTTTGGGCTAATAAATTGTATATGATTTATAAAATATTATTATTTTTATTTAATAATTAATTAACTTAAATGGTTTATTCGGTTATCCAAATAAACCGAATAAACCAAATAAAAAAAATGTGGATCCATAAACCGAACCAAAAACCATATTCACAATTCGGTTTCGGTTAGAAACCAAACCAAAAACCGAATTCGTTATTCGGATCGGTTTATTTGGTTACGGTTACGGTTCGGTTTACGGTTTTTATTTGGTTACGGTTTTTTCTGAACACCCCTACGCACAGAGGGAGAGGGCGGGATAGTAATTGAAGGGTTTTGGGCTTATTTTATTTGTTTTAGTTTTAATTTAGGTGGGTTAATGGGCTAGATTATTAGTGGGCTATTGATAAGTTTATATAATGGGCTTGGTTTGGGTTTAGTTAGTATAAGTTTACATAATATAGGTAGTTTTAGAAAAAAAAATCAG
Source organism: Helianthus tuberosus (assembly GCA_030545235.1). Lineage (NCBI taxonomy): Eukaryota > Viridiplantae > Streptophyta > Magnoliopsida > Asterales > Asteraceae > Helianthus > Helianthus tuberosus. The sequence continues at coordinate 124,282,465 of CM060369.1, read as the reverse complement.
ACTTTACTAATTTTTTTTTAACATAATCCATAATATTTTTTACTTAAGGTGTGCGGACGAAAAATTCGAATGGGTGCGGACGAATATATCCAAGGGGTGCGGACGAAGAAATCCAAGGGGTGCGGACGAAAAATTCCAAGGGGTGCGGACGGGATTTTCGACGGAACTTAGCACTAATTTTTTTTTCCGGGGGTGCGCCCGCCCACCTTGGGCATGTCTTCAGTCCGCCCCTGGGTGACATGCTTTTAGAAAACATATTTCACACCCTATATTAAGGGTGTGCAAAAAACCGAATTAACCGATAAAACCGAACCGAAAAAATCGAACCAAATAAAAAACCGGTGGGTCGGTTAATGGTTTTTTTTTAAACCGAAAGTAGCGGGTCGGTTATGGTTATCATTTTTTCCATACCCACCATAACCGAACCGACATGTAATAAATCTTTGAAGGATTTAGGACTTTCACCATATTTTTAATATTTGATGTTTTTGACTTAAAATTTTTAGTACTTGTAGGTTTTTTATATCATTTTGTGGTTTTGGCTGAATGTTTATTTGAATTTATAGAATGTATAATATCACTTTATTTGAATATTCGATAATAATAATTGGTATTAATATTATAGATTATATATATTTTTTAATATTATGTAATATACTAATATATACAAATATGCAATAACAATTTATTTCATGTTAAAAAAATTATGCTTTTTTTAGCTAAGCTAAATACATGGTTAATCACCCATAACCGACCCGCTTTGACCATCAAAACCGAATAACCATAACCACCGCTATATATACCCTAAAGAGTAAATTGCCATTTTAGTCCCTGAGGTTTCTTCCAAATTATCAATTTAGTCCAAATAGTTTTTTTCCTCTAGGTCCCTGAGTTTTCCATTTTATTTCAATTTTGATCATATTGTCTAACTCCGTCTAAAAGCCCCAGTTTTAGTTAGGGGTATTTTTGACATTTTTATTTTAAACTTTTCAACTTTCCATTTTGATCAAAAACTTATTTTACATTAAAAAAATCTAAAAGAAAAGAATGTAATGTTATAAAAAAATATAACAATATATATATATATATATATATATATAGAGAGAGAGAGAGAGAGAGAGAGTAGGGTTCCTACGGAAAGTGTGTTTTTCCTAGAAAGTCTAGGAAGTGATCTTGTCTATCCGATTGGTGTGTTTAAGGGTTGAGATTAAATCAATGGCAATCTTGTAATAATTAACTAAATTTAATAGATTGTTTAAAATGAATAGGGGCAATTTCGTCCTTATGTGTGTTTTAAACCAATAAAAAATAACCGTCAGAGATATCACATCTCCTTAATACACGCCAATTTCCCTCTCTCTCTCTTTCTCTCTCTAAACCCAAATTCGGAAACCCCCAAAATCATACCAAAAATACCTAAAATCATGGATGAAGATAAGAGATTTTCCTTGTTCCATATACGTAAGATCAAGCTTTCATTGTACTGCGTGTTTTACAAAGCGATTACGGGTGATTCTTGTTTGTAATTGAGGTATTTTGCTGGTTGCAGGGAAGAGATTCAAAAAGCAGGAAACTTTGGAAAGGATAGATAGCAGCGGAACAGTTACCGGATGCCGATCGAAAGCTGGGGCGAAATCTGCTGATGTAAAACACATTTGTATGAATCTGCTTGCTGTTAAAACACAGCTATATGAATATGAATTGCTGTTAAAACACAGCTGTATGAATCTGAATGATAAAACACATTTGTATGAATCTGCTTGCTGTTAAAACACAGCTGTATGAATCTGAATGATAAAACACATTTGTATGAATCTGCTTGCTGTTAAAACACAGTTGTATGAATCTGAATGCTAAAACACAACTGTATGAATCTGCTTGCTTTTAAAACACATTTGTATGAATCTGCTTGCTGTTAAAACACACCTGTATGAATCTGAATGCTAAAACACAACTGTATGAATATGCTTGCTGTTAAAACACAACTGTATGAATCTGAATGCTAAAACACAACTGTATGCATCTGCTTGCTGTTAAAACACAACTGTTTGAATCTGAATGCTAAAACACAACTGTATGAATCTGCTTGCTGTTAAAACACAGCTGTATGAATCTGAATACTAAAACACAACTGTATGAATCTGCTTCCTGTTAAAACACAACTGTATGAATCTGAATAATAAAACACAGCTGTATGAATCTGCTTGCTATTAAAACACATCACCAAGAACAAACTGTTAAAACACAGTACCAAGAACATGCTGATAGATTCCAGCAAGAAAACGAAGGAATGATTGCTATTACGTGAGATCAGAAATCATAAACAAAAAATTCCGAAATTTATGTATAGTTAGTTATTGAAGATAATTTCCTAAAATAAAAATAGATTGTGAAAGTACATAAATGCCCTTTTAGATAAAATCCTTCAATGCCACATGTCGCGTTCGTATTGCTTCCTAGACTTTCTAGGAAAAACACACTTTCCACCCAACTCCTACTATATATATATATATATATATATATATATATATATTATATAGACACATGTACTGTGTCTCCATTCTTCCCTCCCCCCCTCCTTTCTCTATACACCACCAATCCACCACCATCAACATCTACCACTGCCACCATCTCATACCTCCACTGTTCACGACCATCGACCACCATCTCATACCTCCACTGTTCACCACCATCGTAGACCACCGTTGGCGGAACAAAATCAAACCAAAATCAAGCAATAGACTACTAAAATGGGGTCAAGGGTGTCACACCATACCTTAGTCACCAGAAACAACCAGAATCGGAGGTGATAGGAACCACCACCACCATAACCTTTGAACGTGTCAACTCGGAAAATTATGAACGAAACGTAAAAAAGTTGAATCACTCACATTGTGTTGTGTTAACTCGCAAAATTTAGTACGAAACATAAAATGAAAATTTGGGAATGATTAAAAGTATAAGGAACCAAAGTTGAAAGTAAAAAAGTTGTGAAATTAAATTATAAAAGATAAAAAAAATAGGGTTAAAAGTAGAAAAGAAATCATTTTTGTGAGTTTAAATTGTAAGAAACCGAAAGACAGAACATATAAAAAATAACAAAGTCAATGATGGGTGGTAGGGGTTGGCAGTGATGGGTGATAGTATACCGTCGCGAGCATTGTATCACACGTGATGGAGAGGAAACAAGTGATGGTTATTGTGTGCATGATAGAGGGTTGGGGTGTGGTTATGATCGTTGGGGACATGCTTTTAAAAAAAATATTTCATACCCTATATAACCTAAATAATACCGCATTTTCCACACGCTTTATTTCTTCAAAAAACACACTAAAACACCCAATTCTCTACCAAAAAACTATATGGAAGGCTCAAGTAAAAAAGCGCTCGCTACGAAGAAAAAATGGCCGCATATTCATGCTAATTTAGGCGAATTGGGTAAGTTTCGTTTACAAGCCCAACCGATACCCACCCAATTGTATCTTAATATACTCACTAAAACACCCAATTTTCGAACAAAAACTATATGGAAGTCTTTTTTTTTTTTTTTTTTTTTTTTTTTTGCTTTTTTGCAAAGTATGTTTTTTTTTTCGATAGTTTATTTTTTTAATTGTACTTTTTAAGTTTAATGCAATTTTTAATTATTTGTCTTAATTTTATATTAATTCAAAAAATTTATAAAAATGAGTGAATGATGACTATTCCAAGTGTGATAGAGTGAAATGTGATGGAATGTAATCGAGTGAGGTGTCAATTGGTGATTGGGCGTGGTGTGTGATGGATTGTGATGAGTAGTGATGAGCATGGTATCCGTTCGGTGCCGAAAGTACCAGTACCAAAAAAGGGGAAAAATTGGTACCGGTACCGAATATACCAATTCGATATCAATATGATACCTGTATTTACCGGTGTTTTACCATAAATACCGGTACCGTACCGGTACCAGTACCGAAAAACAGGGAAATGGGTACTGGTACCAAATATACGTGGTACGATTCGACACCAATACAAAATACTCATCCCATGAGCGATGACCACCCTTCCACCATTATGCTAACAGTTTGATGGCTACCGACCTCCAAAGATATAGACTGTGCTCCATTATGATTTCCATTAACCACTTATAACTTTAACCATTTATATTCTATAGGATAGTTTAAATTTAGGTTAAACTAGATCCAAGATCAATTATTTAGAGGTCAGCCAAGTGCTTAGCATGTTATAAATGAAAGGTGAGTTTTGATGGTGATCTAAGAGTCATCAATACCATTTTAGTATAATTGAATTTACCTAAAAAATATTAAAATTATAGTATACATTAATACAAATTAAGAAGTGTGGAGTCCAAGAAGCAGCACCCCAATCATTGAAAGTTGTTTCAGATTTGAATGATATATGAAAAGTTGCATTGGATAGTCAGTGGTAAATGATCAGTAGCAGATTGGCAGTAAGTTGCCATTGATTAACAACAACTTGGTCGTTATGGTAACTGGCATTAGTGGCAGCTTGGTCAACAGTGGTAACTGGTGGTTGTTTTGTTACAGGCTAACTCACTCACTCTCTAATACTACTCATAAAACTAAACATTTGTCCATTTTGGGACTTGAACCATCAAACTCGTCGAAAGAGACATTTTCAAATACATTGGTACCGCTAGGCTACAAGCCCTTTGGAAGTAGTAACTGGTTATTCGTACTAAGGTACTACTGATTAGCAATAACTGGGATCAAAACCGTTTTACTATTTATTGTTTCAGAATAACAGGCATTAGTTATAAAACGCTAATCGATACACTTATTCATGAAGAGTTGTGTTATTTCAGCTTAAATGATATGATGGGTCTCTGCCTATAAAAAGGAAGTCTTTGATACATGTATTAAAACTTTGTATTTCACAGTCGCTCTTAAAGTTTATCTTATTCGATTAATAATGACTTCAAGCACATGATATACTTCAATACAATATGATAGTAAGATTATAAACGATTGCGAAAGTTGTCCAGTGCTATTAGAAAATTAGAACCTACAAACTGATTCTTAAACTTAAAGGATTTTTTTTATTATTTATATAAGAAAAGGAAAAGATTTGCTTCTTAATTACCACCGATCAAGAAAACGACCTGTCTCTTAATTGGTGGACATTGTTTTTATGTCAAAATGGAAAAGTAATACGACATAAAATCATTAAAGTGAAGGAAACAAATTCTTTTATCAATTTAACTATAATAATATAGAGAATTTATAATAATAATTATATTTGTTCATCATTTTATATAAGAAAATGATAACCATAGTTTTTTAAGGCATTCGTTAACAACACATTTTCACTACTTTTCGGAACTTTATTTTACGATTATGTTTAACAAGTAGTCTCTAATCTAAAAATCTAAAAATAAAATAAAATTAATGACCATATAGCATATATTAGCCTTAGTTATAAGTTGTTTTAACAAATATTTTCCAACAAAAGTAAATGAAAGTTGATTGTTAAACATATGATTAATCAAAGGTTGTATTCTAAAAGGTTCCAACAAAGTCAATGGGAATAGTAATTGATCGCACATCTCATTTTCATGTATTTAGCATGGTTGTAAAAATCCCGACTAGTCTCCGATTAGTCGCCGATTAATCACTAATCGGAGGTTCACCGATTAATAGCCGATTAATAGCTAGGCAGTCAATGGCAGTCTTATTCTGGCCAAATTTTGGCTAGATGCCGGCCAAATTTTGACCAAACCATATAAATTCCTTCCAATTACTTAAAAACTGGGTTAATGAAGGGTTAAAACATGTTTACTTTAAAAAACTACATATAAAAATGTGTGTGTATATATGTAACTAAAAATTACATATAAAAAATCTCAATCCGATTAATTCCGACTAATCCCGATTAATCGCTAGTCGGTTCACCACCGCCCGACTAGCGCCTAGCGATTCTTACAACACTGGTATTTAGTATATGGTAGACATGCTTGACAATGACAACAAACCACACACGTACATAATATACAGGGAAAATTAGTTTTGCTCTAGATAGGATTATCTACTCATATAATTGTTAAAATTATGGTGATGGTAAGATAATTTTTTTTTTCAGAATGGCACACATACTTCTTGATTGTACCGTTAGAACGTTTTGAGACCATTGGTACTTGAGTTTAATAGTTTAGGGTTTTTTTTGTAATAGCTAGATAAGTTAGAGGGGCCAAAACTGAACATTTTGTAAAGCTTACCATCAGTGGCGGCGTAATTGTGACCCAGCGTAATTATAATTACGCTGGGTAATTAGACTCTATATATATCAGTTCACCACATCTTAGGTTTCCAAGTTTTTTGGACTAAGGTGGTTTTGTGTAGGGGTGCTCAAAACTATCCGTATCCGAAAATCCAATCCGAATTATCCGATATCCGAATCCGAAATATCCGAAAATTCAGATATCCGAAATTTTGGATATCTGAAATTTGGATATCCGAATTTTCGGATTCGGATAGTGATTTTAAAAATTTTCGGATATCTGAAAATCCGAAAATATCCGAAAAGTATCCAAAATATCTTAAAAATATCCAAAAACTTATATTCGGATATCCGAAACTATCTGAAATATCCGGTTCTGAATATAAAAAAATAAAAATTAAATAAAAAATTGGATATTCGGATATTCGATTCACTATCTGATCGGATATCCGAAATTTCGGATACAGATTCGGATAGTGAAATCTGATATCCGAAAATTTCGGATATCCGAATTTTTCGGATATCCGAATTTTTCGGATATCCAGTTTTGAACACCCCTAGTTTTGTGTTATTCATTTGTGCAATCTTCTGATTCTTGTGCTTAAATCCGATATACAGGCCCTTTGATTGTGTTTATCATTATGGGATTACTAATCAACGTTGATTGATTCGTCCTTGGTCAAGATTCTTTATCTTATTTTTGGTTTTCTTGGTTTTCTTACTTTTATCACTCAAATACCTAATTAATAGGTGTTTGTGTGTGTACCAATCATTATCACTATGATACAAAGCTGATTTGGGACTCACAATTTGGTATCAAAGCGTTCGTGCTTTTGATTGACTGATATTTGTTTAAAATTTTAAGGTTTTGAAGGTTTTTAAAGGTTTTTCAAAGTTTTTCAAAAGTTATGGGCGCTAATGGCTTGATTTGGTGTGTTTAATGATTGGGTTGTTGTTAATTAGTGTTTAGTTTAGCATTTGGGTCTTTTTGATACAAAATACCATGGTTTTTGGGCTGTTTTGGTGTGATTAGAGGGTTTTTGTTCATACTAAAACCCTTCTGGGCGTATTTAAGCTTGAAGGCGGCGTAGATATTCTTGAAGACAGCGTAGATACGTTTGAAGGCCACGTAATTATATTTACACTTGTTTTAAAACCAACATAATAGGAAAGTCAACGTTTTTATCCGAAGGCGACATCGAGGTCAGTGGTATAAATCTTTTGCGATTTTATCACGGTGTTCGGCGTTTTTAGCGAAGTCTTTGGGTGTGTCTGATCCGTCAGCGTAATTGCTATCGTCGTTGGTCCAAGAAACTTATCACTCAAACCAACGTAAATGAATTCTCGGGTGTATTTGACTGATTGGACTTTGAGCTGACTTACCTGCGTAATTAATAGCGTCTTTAAGCCTAGTAACACCCTTTTAGCGTAATTGTAGCGTATTTGTGCCCAACTCCATTTTTAACAGCGTATTTAACCTGCTGTTAACAAATTGAACTTAAAATCGAATCAAAATGTCGCTTAATCAACTAAATCCAATTGCACAAGCTGAACTTGAAACCAGAAATGCAACCCGACCTCCAAAGTTGAAAGGATCAGCCGATTTCGGTAGTTGGAAGAACCGATCATTCTTTGAGTATACGGACTATACTCAATGGATCTCTGTTACTGTCGGACCTCATGCCCCAATGACAGTTCATGATGATATTCATGTGATTAACAATGATCCTTCGACCTTCCTCGATGAAGATAAGGCATTGATCCAACGTGACCGCCGGCCTCACGCCTTATCAACTGATGACTGCAACATGTTCAAAGAATACACTACAGCAAATGAACTCTGGTTGGCCTTGATTAACTACTATGAAGGCAATGAAGAAATGATTCAAAACAAGATAGACATGGTTAAAAAAGAATATGATATGTTTGGAAGCGTTCGTGGAGAAAGCCTGTCTGACCACATTGGTCGATTCTTGAACATGATGATGAAAATGAAGAAGGTTGGTAACCCCGTTACCAACCGTGCTACAATCCAGAAGCTTTTGGACTCTCTTCCAAAAGAATGGAGTTTGCAATGTATGATGATCAAAAGAGACTTCTTGAACAGTCTGAATCCATTCACGCTCTCAGATCTGATCAACACTCTGAAATCCTTTGAAATGGATGTCACCAAACGAGAAATGAATCAAGTCGGATAATCTCATAAATCAGTCCAATCCGCTACTAGTCTCAAGAACGTAGCATTCCTTGCATCAGGTGGTTCAAACTAACGAGAAAGCTACTGTGGTCGGTGATGCTCAAGCTCTCAAGATCTCCACTAAACACGTTGCTCTGTTTAACACCTTTCTGAGTAGCTATGAAGATCTTATGTCAGGAGAGCTGAAACGAGACGTTTTTATCGCTGAAGACTTGTATCAGGTAGATCCAGATGATATGGAGGAAATGGACTTGAAGTGGCAGATGGCAATGAATACTCTAAGGTTGAAAAAGTTTCAAGACAAAACGGGAAAGAGGTTGTCACTTGGGAAGGCTAGCTTCGACAAATCCAGGCTTCGGTGCTAGAACTGCAAGAACCTAGGGCACTTCAAAAGAGACTGTCCACTGCACAAAAATGAAAACACTGAAGCTGCTCTAGCTAGAAGGACGATTTCTATTGAAGGAAATGACAATGCTGCTCCTAACACTCTGAAGGCTGTGGTAGTGGAAGATTATGATTGGTCCGAGGAGATCGTTGAAGCAAAAGATGAAGTCAACAAAGCTCTCATGGCAAAGATCTCAACTGGAACAACTCCACGTTCATCAAACTTCATTGACAAAAAATGGAGGTATTCCCAAGGGAGATGAATCTGCTGACAAAGGACTGAAAAGCATCATCAACACTACCAAGCCTGCAGCTGAAAAGGGAAAGAAAAAGGCTGGAAAATCTAAGTCAAAGGAGAAGGTTTAAGAAGCTAGCAGCAGTGTCAAGAAAGAGAAAGATCAAGCTCCTGCAACAGCAATAAAAGTCGAGTCCGCCAAAGAAAACGAGGAAATGGACTTGGTAAACAACATACCTTATGAATTTAAAATCAAACTGGGCTCACAACCGTGTGTCAATGTCTTGGCTCCTTATAAATCTCTCAACTGTGACCTAGTCAGAGAAAAGGAAAGAGTTTTGGAATTTAACAAAGAACTAAAACAGAACGAAGCTGCATATCAGAGAAAGTTGAACTCAACTTTAGCAGAGATGCAAACTTTAAAAGAATTCGTTTTCAGAAAAGATTTTCTTATAAATTATTTAATAGAAAAACTAGAGAAATATAAAAATGAAAAAAATAATTGCAAATCACAATTGATAAACGGAATGTTAGTAAAATGGCACTGGTTGATATAAAAAATTGCCAACGACCGACATATGTGAAGGATGGTATTGGGTACAAAGATAAGCTTGGAAATGAAAGAAAAATCTTTCCTCCTCCTCACAGTAAAAACTATGTACCCATGCCCACTCCTCATCCATATAACGATCTAATCGATAAAAATGATTTAATTGCTCAAAATGTCAATTGTGAAAATGATAAAATTTCTAACATTTCTGAAAGCAATGCAAATGTGATTGATCGTGAGGAGGATGTGTGCGATGAGGATTGTGGTGGCACAAAAACAGGAATAGGGTATTCAGGAGACAATTATACTACGGTTAATTGGTTCGCCTGGCACTGTGATAAAACAAACAAGACTTTTATTCGGGATGGATGTAATAATTTAACTAGGACAGATAACTGTACTAAACCTAACTTAAATATTCGGGATGACTGTATGAGGCATGTGCCTTAAACTATGACCCGCGACCATGAGAATGTAGTGGTTGAATGCTTTGATTTACAATTTGCTTTTTGTGATGAATATGTTGTGCATACCCCTTGTATTTTTCCCAAATTGAAACAAAACAGATTCAGAAAGTTTCTCACTGAGGAAATTCTAGAATTTGTTCCATCTCATACATGTATGTCAGAGTCTGATAAGGAGCCAAACGAAGAAAGTAGCAGTGAAGACTCAAGCACAACAACTTCAGAAAGTGGTGAAGGAAGCTCAAGTGAAGATCAAGGTTCAGATGCTTCAATTGAAGATCAAGGATCAGATGCTTCAACAGACAACAAGGATGATGAAAATTGCATAGAAGACGAGAGTCGTCTTGACAAGAAAATGAAGAAAATCAAAAGTTCAAGCTCTAATACATCATCGGACAACATATCATGCAATTCAAGACTCTCATCACATACATCATCTTCCAACGCATCAACCTCTAAAAGGAAAAAGGCTCATTGCATCAGATGTTTTGTTGTGGTTATTTAAGACACACTGCAAAACATTGCAAAAGCAAGAAATGTTCTAAACCAGATCAAAATTTTGCTAAAAGTTTCATAGAGCAATTTGATAATTTTAAGAAATCGGTCAAAAATTTCGTTTAAACAACTTTTTTTGGAAAAGAAAAGAAGATATTCTCAAAGAAAATCATGATAAATTAAAAACTAGACAAGTCTGGGTTCCGAAAACTAACTAACTTGTATATATATATATATATATATATATATATATATATTCTTTGTTTGTTGTTGTATAATAGAATAAAATTTACAAGTAGCTTCGGATGCTAATGGAGTACATTTGGCACATTGACAGCGGATGCTCTAGGCATATGACGGGTTTAAAGGAACTTCTCAAGAACTTCAAATTCATAGACGGCGATTTCGATTCTTTCACCAGTGATGAGAAAGGAGGAAAAATAGTTGGACTTGGAGATGTTGTCTCGGATTCTATAACTTTAGAGATGTTAACTATGTACTACAAGTCTGTGCAAAGGAATATTTGTGCTCTTCAATGATGTAGAATGCATCTTTCTCAAGCCTGGCTACTCAGTTCCTCCCGAAATGTTTTTGCTTACAGCTCCTCATCAAAACAATACTTATGTTCTTCATATGAAAAATGCCAAATCTACTGAACAGATGACTTGCTTAATCTTTAAAGCATTAGAATCGGAATCACTGCTTTGGCATAGGCGAATGGGGCATGTAAACTTAAAAAGTATGAATAAACTTTCTAAATTAAATTTAGTAAGAGGTTTACCTATCAAAGACTTTCCTTTTTCAGAAAAATGTATTGCATGCGCCCAAGGCAAACAACACAAAAAGCCGCATAAGTCCAAAGCAGTGAATACGATCACTTCTCCATTGCAATTACTGCACATGGATCTTTTTGGTCCTATTAGCATTAAAAGTTTGGCTAAAAGTTACCAATTATCTTTTGGGCGGAGGCAGTCAACACAGCATGCTATGTTTTGAATCGAGTTCTGATCATTAAACCTCACGGAAAAACTACTTATGAACTTCTTTTCAAGCAAAAAGCCTATGATATATTTCTTTAGACCATTTGAATGCTCATGCATGCTTCTCAACACTCAAGATAATCTAATCAAGTTTGAAGTAGTCGACAATAAATGTTACTTCATGGGTTATTCATCTACTCAAAAGGCGTATGGAGTTTACAACAAAAGAACCAAGATGGTGCTTGAATCATACTACGTCGACTTTCAAGAAGGAAACTACACCAACACTAGAAGCTCTCCCATTTGCTTTTACGATGTAGATGTTGTTTTCAACACCTTCGACATTCCCGAAACCGTTTCTGAAACCGAACCCATGAGGCCACTCAAATTGAACCATTGTTTGACTCGTCAGACATTGGTTTCACTTCGTTTATACCCATTTCACTCCCTTTTCAGTTGACCTAATCCTTCCCATTGAAGAAGTTAATGGTGATACTTTGGCTTAGAATGCATTCGCGAATGATGCTTCTTCTTCACAGACGAATGTGGATAAACCTATTCAGGATGACAGTCCACCAATCATCTATGTCGATGAACCCTTAACTAATCTACCTCAAAAAATTGAAACCCATACCAACGCAGGTTACAAGACCAATCGGAATCACCCTCTTGAAAATGTTATTGGTTCTGTGGAAGACATCGTGCGAACTGGTGCACAGACATATGTTATCAACAAAGGATTGTACGCTGCTTTTCCTTCGCAATTCGTACCAAATGATATAGAAGAAGCTATTCAAGACTCCAGCTGGGTGTAGGCCATGCAAGAAGAACTATCTCAGTTCCAAAAGCTTAAAGTGTGGGAGCTGGTTGATCTACCAAAAGGGAAGTATCCAATTGGCACAAGATGGGTTTTCCACAACAAGATGGATGATCGGGGTGTGGTTATCAAGAACACGGCAAGATTGGTAGTTCAGGCTTTTCGACAAGAGGAAGGGATTGATTATGAAGAAAATTTTGCTCCGGTTGCAAGATTGGAAGCTATTAGAATCTTTTTGGCATATGAATCGTATAAAAATTTCAAGGTGTTTCAAATGGATGTGAGGAGTGCTTTCCTCTATGGTAAAGTGAAAGAGGAAGTTTATGTCTGTCAACCTCCTAGCTTTGAAGACCCACATTTCCCCAAACGATACTACAAGTTAGACAAAGCTCTCTACAGTCTTCATCAAGCTCTACGGGCTTAGTATGAGACTTTGCCAACATATCTTCTGGAATGTGGAGATACAAGAGGAAGAATTGACATGACTCTCTTCACAAAAAGGATCGGAGATGATGTAATGCTGGTTCAGATTTACGTAGATGATATCATCTTTGGTTCGACAGATGAAGCGCTTTGCAAGGAGTTCGAGATGGTGATGAAGGCAAAGTTCGAAATGAGCATGATGGGCAAGCTCACATTTTTCTTGGGATTAGAAGTGAAGCAGCGAGAAGACGGTATCCTCATTCATCAAGCAAAGTATATCAGAGATATTCTTGGTAAATACAGTATGACTGACTGTAAAACAACAAGTACACCGTTTGCATCTCAGACTGAACTCACACCTGATCTTCAAGGAACCGTGAACAAGTCCTTTTATTGCTCAATGATAGGCTCTTTGATGTATCTGACTGCAAGTAGGCCTGACATTTTGTGGGCTGTCTGTATTTGTGCTCGCTTTCAGACTAACGCTAAAGAATCTCATGAAACTGTGGTTAAACGAATCTTCTGCTATCTTAAAGGAACACCTAAACTTCGTCTTTGGTATCCTAAAGATAATAATTTTGATCTTATTGCTTATTCTGATAGTGACCATGCATGTTGTAAAGTTGATCGCAAATCAGTTTTAGGTGGATGTCAATTCTTGGGAAAACGTCTTATCTCGTGGCAAAGCAAAAAGCAGACAACAGTCTCAACCTCTACTACTCAAGCTGAATATATGGTGGCCTACAGTTGCTGTTCGCAAGTTCTTTGGATACAAAATCAGTTGCTGGATTACGGGATGAACATCATGAAGACTCCGATATTAATTGACAAGGAGGCGTGTCTAGGAATTGTGAAGAATCCAATCCATCACTCGAGGACAAAACATATCGAGATTTGCATTCATGTGATTCGATATGCATATGAAAAAGGATACATTTAAGTGGTGCCAGTGGGTACTACGCAACAGAAAGCCGACATCTTCACAAAAGCCTTTGATAAAACTCATTTCAACCAGTTGGTAACCTGGTTGGAAATAATCAATTTCCTTGAATGGAAATGAACTTTGTTTTTATAACTGTCTGTATATACTCTATCTTTTATGTTAAAAATATTCTCTATAAACTAAACGGGTATCTTAAAATAGTGCCCACCAAAATGATTTTCTGATTATTAAAATTTCATTTTTCGGGAAATGGACATACGAAAATAAAATTTTAGGGGGGAAGTTATCTGGAAAATTCAAAAGAAAAGAAAAAAACATTTGATCTGTTTTTTACACCTCTTCATTAAAGAAATGATAGAACACTGCTAACACTTTGTCTATTCTTGAAACAGAAAAGCAAGGAGAATCGAGGTGCCAAGCAACGACGTGTCAGTAGATTCAGCAACACCATTGAGTAAACTGCAATTAGGCGATAAAGATAAAGATCACACAAAAATTCTGGATACCCACAATATTGCGGGTAACACGTTGTGGCATATGGCTTAACGGTCTTAAATCTTGCGTTGACAGATTGCCAAAGTCCGAGATTTTGGGTCTTTATATTGATTAATCATTCGGGGATATCATAGTCGCTCTTTTGTTGCATCTAGATATATGCAGACCTAGAAACGATTATGATATCTTTTCAAAATAGCCAAAGAGGCAAAAAACCCTACAATTGAAAAAGCTCAATTTAACGAGCAATTCAAAAGTAAGCGTACCAAAAACGAGGTATCTGCCTAACCCTAGTCAGGTCAACATTGGCCGCTTTGATTTTACGAAAGTGCATACCTGTTCACCAATGCCCTGACCTTGTATCTCTCAAACGAATGAAGTTAATATACTCACCTATTATGAGGAAACTTTGTGCATACTTTGATTGCGGGGGTATGTCCTGCATGGGACTCACAGGCATAATATTATACTTTCCTAGCTTGAGTGGGGGCCATTGCAATTTTTGTCAATATTACCACAACATGATAAAACTCTCACCGAAAGCATGTTGAAAGAAGGATGCATGGATTTAAAGGGACAAACATACTGGCAGTTTTTCTTGTGCCTCGATTAGTCAAAAACAAAATAATAAACTGACAAGTGTTGCCAGTTTGATCTTTTGTAGGAATGTCAAGGAGTGTCAAACAAAAGAAAATTGAGAAATGAAATTCCTCGGTTCGAAAAACGGATTTCGGTGTTCAAATGGCCCAGTTTTTATTATTTTTGCATGAAATTTTAACAAAAAGGGCACGTTTTTTGAGAAAGTTTAAAATTTTCGAGCATATTTGTTTTGCGTTTCTTGAATTGGAAGATTCCCTTTTCAAAATCAAGGGGTGGCGTAATTACATTCTAACGTAATTATATTTACGCTGGAAAGTAATTTTTTAAATGTATATATACTCTTATTAGTTGTGTTTTGAATGTTTATCACCATCTTCATCAACATAGTCTAAATTACAAAGTTAATCAATAAACCGATCTCAAATCATTGAACGTGTGAACTAAGTAAAGCTTTATTCGGACAATGTTTTGGATTACACATGATCTCATGCACATCTGATTCATGACGATTGTCTAATATGTTGAAAGAATCGGATCAATTAGGGTTTATGAAGAAATTATTGAATATGGCGTTTTTAATGAAGACAACGTATTTGGCCGAAGTCAAAGGGTCGCGTAATTAAGAGTCTCGAACGCGAGTTCGAGCAATCGACGTATTTGACAAATACGCCGGGCAATCAGCGTAGATGAGTATCTACGCTGACCTTATTCTGGAGACTATACTTAACTATACGACTCTTTGTCAGCGTAAATGACATTACAGAACCAGCGGTTTTGAATAGACCTCACCGTTTTCACCGCGTAATTAATTCCATTAATCAGCGAAAATATTTCTGCAGCCGGTGTAATTAAAACTCGTTTAATAACTTCACAGCGTAATTACTAGCGTAATTGGCTGCGTTTTTAAATTTTGAGTTTTTATTTTTTAATATTTATCATTTTTGTAAATATTTAAACTAACCTAAAAGTTACGTTTCGGAACCCGGATCTCACTTGGCTCGTTTCTGTGTTTTAGAATGGCTAAACAGATAGGATGGGACGGAACGAAGAAGCACAACCAACCCATAGCTCGTTCACTTCTTCTCTAAAACTTTTTAACCATTTCCAAGCAAGAAAATAAGGTATCAAGGCCTTTTCAAGTGTATTTTGAGGTCTTTTGATGTTACAAAGTGTTTTAACAAAAAAGAAAGGTATTTTTGATCCATGAAACCTAATACTTGGGCTGTTTAAACTCTTACTATGTATTACAAGATGGTTTATGATGTTTGATGGTGAAAAACTTCAGATTATGGATCAAAAAGACAGAAGATTCGACCAGAAACGCGAGTTTAATACCCTAACCGAAAAGGATAAATTACAAGGCTTGATATGTGATGTTATATACATGTTTATGCTGAATATGATCTGTAGGTATTGTATCTAGCCTTACAAAGGATTTGAAAGTGTAGAAATTGCATAAACAAGCGAGAAACGGAAGGTATAACACACGAAAATCGAATATAAGTGCACTAGATTTTGTTTACGAATAAACAATGTCATGGGTATTTTTTAGATCTTAAAAATCAATAGGGTGATCACATAAAGTAAAATAAGAGTCTCTGCAAAAATTGAGAATTATTAGATAATCTGAGACTTTTTAGTGAATTTATTCGTATTTAATATCATTAATTCGGGAAAAATATCAAACTAATTCAATAAATCCCCACATATTGTAGAGATTCTCTATTTGACATAAGAATGTTCCACATGGAATTTGGGATCATTGGTTAACTCTAGGTATGGTTTTAATAATCATACTTTATCGAAATTTTGATAGGAGAAAATCTTTTTTTGGAAGCTCGGTTGGCTTTGAAATCTTTACAGGATTTATATGGACATATTTTAGACATTGAATAAAAATTTTGGAATTAATTGAAGTTGGATGGTATAAATCGCCAAATTAACGGTTAATCAGATTTTTAAAACTAAATTATTAAGCTTAATAAATAAATTTAATATTTTTTTTAAAATAATTTTCCTAAGGTTTATATATCCACAGGTTTTGAAAAGTTTCATAATTTAATTAAATCCAGACGTGTAGTTATGAGAATTACGCGTTAAGAACACTGTTTTTTTAACAAAACTGGCAAAACAATCATTAAATGAACCTACTAGGACTTTCAAGCGTTTTAATAACTAATTGACGAGAGTTGGAAAGTATGGAGCGAATCCAAACTATTTTTGGGTAACTCGGGTAATTTGGATAAGTTACACGCTAGTTTGGCGAATTCCAAACTTCAAGAACTGAAACTGCCTTTTGGGCAAATTTAACTATTCTAACGCCTGAACTTTCTTTATAAAATAAACCATTTTATATTAGTCAATAAGATTTTACATTGTATGTTATCATGCCGTTATCCTAAACCCCAAAACGATCAACCTTGACGAGCACGGAAAACGGTAAACAAATGCCAAACCTGATTTTGAAACCTAAACATTACCCAATGCCAGACTTTGAGGCTATAAGCCCTTTTTCGGATGAAGATCCTCATACAAACTCTGCGTATAACGAATACCGATCCACAAACTATTTTCGGTGATTAACCGTACAACACTGATACTAGGACCGGACTAGCGCTGCGATTACATTATTATATTGCTTTTGCATATTATTAGGATATGTTGTCAGGTGAGTTTCATGGCCCCTATTTTGTACATGTTTTATTAAATGTTTTTTTAGGGGGGGGGGGTATATTTTGTACACATACGCACATGAACATTGTTTTTATGTGAAATATCTGAGTTGTGCATCTAACACACGAAAAATCCCCACATACACAAGTGATTAACTATTTGGCCGGTGAATATTGTGGATAGTACTATTTGGCCCAACGAGCCTAAACCACACGGCTAGTTCGCCATGACTATGTGCTACTTGAGAAAATGTGGTTGCATATATTCACTGTACAGGCTAGTTGTGTTAGGCATAGCTATTTGGGGTACTGTTGTTTGTTTGTTTGTTGTGGTTGGTGTTGGCCACGGTGATTTGAGTACACGTCAAGGCTTCACTTGTGAATTTAACATAATTACATCACATGTGCAGAACTTTATTTGTCTACTTGCTCATAGAGACAAACAAAACCTTTGAAACTCATCAACAGTTTGTAGTTGACCGTTCCATTCTTAAACATGCTTTTTAGGTAACTTGGAACTTATGTGATACATGTGTTTGCTGCTCCAAAATTTAGCCTGTCAGATAGATACGTGCATAGAAGCATACATTCTAAAAGAATAACGTGGTTCGCGGGAACACGCCATTGGTGAGAGAATAAAGATCAAAATAAGGAAGTGTTTTGGCATCATCTGTCACACCCCGACCACGTAAAACAACAAAACGTGGCGGAAACGTCGGGGAGTGTTGTAACAGAATCATTGTTTCATAACACATGGAAATTGAAATATTGTTTTATTAAATAAAAGAGTTACATTGTCTTGACAATCAAAGAAACATAACATAAATAACTAGTCTTGCATCTTTTATTGTCACTAAGGCCCAAGTCCGCCTAAGTGTATCTTGATAAATCCTATGCATCATATCCTGAAACACATGTGAAAATAGGTACGTCAGCATAAAAATGCCTGTGAGATACATAGGTTTTGTGAAAATAGGATTCATGACTTGTAAGTTTAGAAAAAGTTGTTTAGCAAAAGTCAGTCATGAACCTTGTAAATTGATTTGTTTTGTAAATCGTTTGAAAAACAATAAGTTCAGATGATATGTATAAATAAGAGAATAATGTATGGTTAAATGAATAACCAAGTAAAATGAGTTTGTATAAGATAAGTTGTTTGTAAAACAATGTCTTGTGAAAAGTATGTTATTTGTATAAAATGTTATATGTCTCATATTGAAATGATTCAAATAACGCTACGATATGTAATACCATACAAACACTTATATATAGGAAGTACCAGCGGCGTATCCACCATGCTTGTATCATATTACACACGCCTCGTTACTTAAATCACTTACTCAAACCAAACCACCAAAGTAAAATGTTTATGTATAATCAAATGTCAAAATGTTTATGAGAAAACCATGTCTAATGTCTATGTCTAATGTAAATCATGAATTGTGTATGTAAATGTCAAAATGTTTATGTATGGTAAGTGAAATATATCAACTAAACCATATGTAAAATGCGCAAAACAAGGCATTGAAGTAAAACATGGTTTAAATCAAAGTTATGTTTTGTGAAAAAGAATGCATGCTATACTGATATAAACATCTATGCGGTATTGTGAGAATGCATACATCCAAGCCTTGAGACTGAGGCGATAAACCCTTAAACAAATTAAAGGTTTATCTAAGTTATGAGAATCGAATTCGGTCATTCCTTTCATCCAAACCTACCTAGGATGTCCGGAACGGGAGTTGTCAATTCCTATGGTACCACTACCTACTAACGAACGGCGTGATCGGTGTTAATGAATGTATATTGATCCATCAAAACAAACCAAATATCATATCAAAATGTAAGCATGTGATGAATAATAAATGTACTAAGTATGCACACAATGGGCATACATAGCATAGAATGTAATGTAAAATAATGTACTAAGTGCGCACACAATGGGCATACATAGCATAAAATGTAATGTAATGTAAAATAATGTACTAAGTACGCACACAATGGGCATACATAGCATAAAGTGTAATGTAAAATAATGTACTAAGTACGCACACAATGGGCATACATAGCATAAAGTGTAATGTAAAATAATGTACTAAGTACGCACACAATGGGCATACATAGCATAAAACACAATGAAATCATGTACTATAAATGTACTAATGAACATAGCAAGTATATGATGTGAAAATAGGAAAGCATGAAAGTAACAAGTAGGCACATGTGTTCCACCCCAAAATGTTTGGAAACAGTAAAAGAGGGGTCTATGTACTCACTTGAGATTGCTTAGTAGTCCTTGAGTAACAACCAAACAATGCTAGAGATCACGGATATCAAACGGCACCTAATATAGGTAACTATATTAATAAACCGGACCTATAACGGAGGATCGGATAGAATGAGGGCTCGTAAACCAAATGAGTATGGGAACTCATGTAGTATGGTTTTAACAAAGCCTACATACTAAAATGAAACCTAACCTAAGTGCTTACGACCCATTACGACCCGTTTAGGTAGCTTATGCTACTTTAACGCGTCGTTCGCGTAAAACGCGTTCGGAAAGCCTAACTAGTCCTATGATAAGTAAAATATGCCTTAACATGTCTAATATTGTTACCAAATCAGTTTAGATACCAAAAGTTATGTTACATATGCTTAAAATGAATTTTGGTGTAAAAAGGGCATTTTGGTCATTTACCTAAGGCATATAAACTACCTATCATACAACTAACTAAACGCCGTGACCATAAGGTATAACATCGGAAGGTTATTCCCTATATACTATGGTCACCTAATGTGTTTGGTCGGATCCTAATGATTGACCAAATGGGTCGGGTTCGAAAGTATAAGCGATTGTTTAGATCGCTTACCTTACGACCCTATATAAGCACTAAACTAAAAGTGACGAACTAAGCATGTTAAAACATGCTTAACTAAGTTTAGAAAACAGGTTTGGTATCAAAACAAACGGTTTTGATACCCAAGAGTAGTTTGGTTACAAAATACGCAAGAATGCGCATTTTGGCCGAAACTACGACTCGTCACTGAGCCTAGATAACGTGGTAATCAGTAGGTATAGTCACTAGGGACTATAACCATCGTGATTACGCTCACGTTATGAAGTTCAAACGAACTTCGCATTGACCATAAACTGGTCAACACAGAAAGTCAAACAAAGTTTGACTTTAATGCTAAACGAAAGAAAAGAATGAAGGAACACTTACAAAGGGTCCCCGAAAGCTTTGATTTCTCAAGTATTCTCAGGTATGAAGTGGTATCACTTCAACTTAGAGAACTCTCAAGAAAATCAAGTGGGTTTTGATCAAGGTATGAGGGGGTATTTATAGTTTTCGGAGAGCCGTTAAGATCGTTCCTCGTTAACCGTGCTTTGATCTTGGCCATACACCTCAAGACAATGGTTTTACAAAACCATGTGAGCCCCTAGTATTGTCCAATACCATGTGCAAGGGGATTAGAAGTGGTTAACAGCTGTTAACAGCCTGTTTGGAACATTCTGATGTTCTGCAGACCTCTTGCACACCGTAAGGGTGAGTCTTGCGGTGCGCAAGCCTACATGTTTGGCAGATTGGCAGTTTTAGTCCCTGTTGTGTTTTAAGGCCATTTCCGACGCGTTTATGGCCCGTTAACCCCATTTCAAAGCTCTAAAATGAAGTTAAAGTATAGGGAATTTAAAATTTGCTCAAAAATATCTCGGATGTCGGTTCGTTTGGCCGTACGGTTGCGTTGTTCGGTTAATTACGACGGGAGTCGTAACGAACGCAAAAACAATCCAAATTAAGCGACGAATGGATTTTTCTTATGCCAAACACTAAAATAAAATATCTTAGTGCTTACATAAATTTTTGGATGTCCGGATGTATTCAGAACGTAAGTTATGCGCGAAAATGCAAACTTGTGCACTTTTTGACGCTTTTAGTCCCTGAATGACCCAAAAGTTTATTTTAGCACACCGAACCCCTCAAAGCCTATTTCTAAGCTATGTGAAGGATATTTATGGTATTTTTAACTTATGGTCATGTTCCGGAATGTCTGTTACAGTTCAAATTGGCATACTTTCGCAGTTTGTCAAATTTTTTGTCAAATTTAGTCCCTGTAAGCGAATTAACTTGATTTTGCCATACCAAAGCCTTCAAAACTTATTTCTAAGTTATGTAAAGGTTATTTAAGGTATGTTAAGCCTATGTCACTATTCCAGAGTGTTTGTTGCATTAAACTGGTTATATTTACGCATCGGTGCGCGTATAACCTTCCAGAAAGCGATTTAGAGTTTGAAATTGAACAAAAATTGATATGTGCAATTGATACACATATTTGCACAAATACCAAGTATGAAATACAATATTTCATTGGTTCAGTATTTTTTTGATGGTCGCAGTGACCCAGGTGTCACATCATCTGTTCTAGGGGGAGATTGTTGGCCCATGTAATCCTTCCTTGAAGAACATATGATACAAAAGCCAAACCTGGTTCTCAACAGTTGATCCACAATAAGCAGTGTTTGAACTTAATTCCCTCCAATGGCAGTGGCTTCTAACAACTGATGATCCTAAATATTGTTATGCATAAAGACTATTCTATCAAAGCCCTGTTGATTACAAAGACTATTAAGGCCTATCAACTGCTGATTGTCAAAGTGCTGTTGAAGATAAAGTACTGTTGGAATCAAAGGCCTGATCAACCTAAGAGGAAAGCACTACTCGGACTTATCAGTGGTTAAAGCATCATCAGTGGATTGCTTCACCAGTGCTTAGTATAGTTTATCAATGTAACAGTGTTTATTTAGCATCAACATTTAGAGGTTGTTATAACCGTTAGCTGTCACTGTCTAGGTGACGTCATCAAAGATGCTCAGTGGTTAGGATTTGTACTATAAATAGATAGTGCCTGTACTGTTCTATTCAGCTCTTTTGCACGCACACACTCATCTTGTACGAATAACCATAGTGAGCTCAGGCTGAGGGGGAGTTAGTGTTCATGCATGCATAAGTCTGAATATTGGAATCTTTCAATCTTTTGACTATGAAAGCATTGTATGATCAAAGCTAATCTTTCCTTCACTGTGTTACAAAGTTTTACATTCATTTCCACTGCAATTATTCTCTGTTTTAACTTCTTTAATTACTATCTTAATTAAAACAACACAATCAAGTCCAACTCAGATCCTAACATCTTGTGTTAGAAATGAGTTTGTTATTTGCAAACAAATATTGATTAAACCCCATAAAAATACAAAAAGTAAAAGTCATCATCAATGACTGTTTTTCATTAATCACAATGGATTCAAATGTTTTACAACTTGATTGACTCTAAAGACTCCCTCTCAGCTGATCACGTAAACAAATCAGTTTGTACAAGAGAAAAGGTGTGAAGTGTGTGATAATAGATCACTAACAGGTGTGATCAATTTATACTAAGTATGAAAGCTCAGTTCAGTGATTGGCTGACATTACCTAATAGTGACATCTAACATTCCTAACAGAAAAGATTCCACAGATGTTACAAACATTTGTTCAAATCATAACATTTATTCTAACTAGTCTAAACATGATACAAGAGAAATATTGTTACATTGGGAAAACACTTTCTAAGCTATCCTTTGTTGCAGTTATCCAAACATCTGTTTGGCCATACAATCTTCTTTATCAGACCTTTAACTTCATCAGTGCTTTGGTCTTCAAAAGTCTTTAGCTTTCAACAGATGTTGTATCTTCTTGAACAGTGGTTCCAAGTCTTGATCAGATGTTTGCTTTGTTCTTGAACAGATTTTCTAAATAGGTGTTCTATATTCACTATCTTTGGGGTGGGACTGGTTCAATCTTTTGCTGATTTCTTGATCAGTAGATCATGCTTTGGCTTTTGGATATAATCTGTTCTTTTGTAGGTCTAACAATATCCCCCTAGAACAGATGATGCCAAAATAGATGTTTATTGGATCAATTTCTATTCCTCTTCTTCAACATACTCCTGATTTGTGCTTTAATTGTTTTTCAAATCTTTTAGAGAGTGAATCATCAGCATCCATTTCGAGTGGAAGATTCAGTAAAACTTGCAGATCTTCAATTTTTAAGCTCATCACACTGTTCATTGAAGTCTTTTGCACTTGCCCATTTTCCCTGATAATTGTCAATTCGTTTCTGGCTTTGTCAGAGGAGCACTTTTGAATTTTAGAGGCCGCATCGGAAGAGGTGTGGGAATCTGCATTCCCAAGACTTGCCCTAACAAATCTGCCGGATTAGTATCACGATGTTTATACGAGATCATATTTTTTATAGCTTCCTTCATGAAATCATCTTCAAATCTTCTACAGATATATCCTTCTGTCTTTTGAAATGGCTTCTTACCAATGAAGAGGCTTGCCTTTCAGATGGTAGTTCAGATATTGTGGCCTTCGAACTAATAGGTAAGTCTTCATAGTTAGGCTTTCTGGGGACTGAGGGATCTTTGGCTCTTAAAGTATCTAGTTTCTTGTAAGTTGCCCTGATTGTTGGCTCATCCCACCTAGCCATGGATTGCATAGTGCCATATTTGGTAGCAACCATTTCTTCCTTCATCCTTGTGAGTTCAACTGCTTTTAAACCCACACGTTTTCTTTCTGCAGCCCAGTTGAGAACAGTGGGCATGATAGCTGGATTGAGCTTTAGCATCTCAATTCTAATAATTTCTTCCAGAAGGGCCTCTACAGACCAACTAGTGAATTGAGCTCATGAAGCTCTATATGGCATATTCTTCATGATGAAATCCAGATAGTCTTCCCTTAGTTCCTTTTTGAGGTTAGGGTTGCTAATTGGTCCATGAGATGCCATTGGACTAACATCTTTAGCAAAATCTTCAAGTATGTTTACCTTAGTAAACTCTTCAGACATGATTTTCTGAGTGTCCTTATCACTTTGTCCCTTGCTCTTGAAAGCATCTATCTTTTCAGCTTGCAAAAGTTTCAACTCTAGGTACTCTTTTACCTTTTTGGGCTTCTGATATCTTCTGATGGATGGAAAGGTAAGTTGACTGATGTTAGTTGTCGAATAGAAAGATCATATCTCTTTTCGTACATATTCTAGTTCTAATGGGTCAAGGATAGTGGGTGTGGGAGCTGAAGTTGTGGTGGTGGATGGTTGTGATGAAGCAATAGTTGTGATTTTGATAGGAGATCCATCAGGAGTTTCTTCATCATCCTCTTGGACAATGAATTTGGTTCTCCTGGTTCAAGTTTGTGATTTTTGTGTTTTTGGTGGTGGTTGTTGAAGTGGTGTTGTAGGTTTTCTCTTATGGAAGTCCTTTGGGGGACTTGTGTATTGGTGGTGGTGGTGAGGTAGTTGTAACCTCTGTTGTCACTTTTGTAGTGGCAACATATGTTTGGATAAAGGGAGCAGCAGTTTGAGTGGTGATGGGTTCGGCAGTGGTTTGGATAGGTCCAGTAGTGCTTTGAGTAACCTCTGTTGGAACCTCTGTTGAAGAACCTTGGTTATCTAATATCTGTTTTCTTTCAATAATTTCCTACACTGTGATTTGCATATTAGCTTCCCTTGTATCCCTTTTCTTTTGCTTTTCCACCTCTTTGGAAATTTCTTCCTTTCTTGCCTTTTTAGTACAACAATGTCAGGTCTTTTTCTAGCCTTTTTGACCTGTGGTGGGAGTTTCCTCATGCATTCTTCTTCCTCCCCTTTTTTGGCATCATCATATTTGGGAAGAGTAAGAGCTTACCAGTGTTTTCAAAGATAAAGTCTTTGATGGCTTTTACTTCTACATGAGTATCTTGGTACTTGGCATCCACTGTTTGTCTTATTAGGTCTACTTGCATGGCATATCTATCTTTGCAGCTTGCTTTTGAAGATGTAGGAATGGTTGAACATGGAGCCACATTTGTTTTGCAATGCCTGCATTTGAAGGTGGATTTCTGGAGTTTTGGATCAAAATTTTCATCATGTCTTTGATATCCCCAACCTATGTTTCCAATTTTTCAACCCTCTCCATCAATTCCTGATCGTTTGATCCATCACCCGAGTGAACAAGATCATCTGAATTCCCACCATAGGTGGTTAAACTTGGTTTTCGACCAAGTGTCCTCTTTTCTTGGTACAGGGGACTTCTAACAGGTGTAGAGACTATTATCTCAATAGTTGATGCCTTCAAGGGGGTCTTAATGATGTAATCACTCTCCAACTGCGAGACTGTTGTCTCAACAGTTGTAGTAGTTGCCCTACTTAAAATACCAACATGTGTCCCTTTGGATACAAGAGGTGTTGCCTCATCTGCTTGGGGATAGCAATGATCCTTGAACTTGCCCTAGTCACTTGTTGAAGTGAACCCTCTATATGCAAGTCAGATATATCAATTGCATCAAGCAATTTTTGTAAGGGTGATGGGAATGTTGAAGTGGGTGGAGGTGTGGAAAGAGAAGCATCCCTAGGAGAAGGGTTTGAGTAGAGATACTCAAGTGAATTATCTCCCCCATGATTTGTATCCCCTGTGCTTACAACACTCTCCTTTTGTGAGGATGAGTGAAGAGTTTGGATGGGTGGAAATGTTTGCATCTGTTGTGAGGAAGTAACAACAGATGTTAGCTGTATTTTTTTTACAACGGGTATCTCTGGCATCTCAACCTCCAGAGATCCTTTCTTTTTGGCTTTTCTTTTGGATTTAGGAATGGGAATTAAAGTGGTTTGAATGGAAGTTTCTGGTGTGGGTTCGACAATGTTGGGTTGTGAAATGTGGCCACCAGGAGTAGTGGGATCAGCAACAGATGTTGTAACATCTGTTGCCTGGTTTTCCAAAATGTTTTCATGTACAACATTTTCCTGGCTTTTGGTCATCATGCGTGTAAAAGTTTCATTTGAAAGACTTTTACTTTCAAGTGCTTTACCTTGTTTAAAGTTGTCTTTTCTTAAAAAAAATTGAAGGTAAAAGCATAACAGTCTTGGATAAATGAGAAAAGGATTTCCAGTTCCTTTCTTAATTGCCCTTAAATTTGCTACCAAGTCTAGAAACAGCATCTGGGATAGCTTATGATTTGAATTTCTCAAAATAGTATACCCCGGGTACTGAGTTTTTAGGGGTATTTTGTTAAAAGCAGTGGTTTTAGCATATAGGCAAACCAAGAGAGTATGGAAAAAGAATTTCATTTCAGGTGGGAACTTTGGTTTGTAAAGTGTTTCTCCCACCGTCTAACCTTCATAGCCCCTTTCCGTGAACTCAGCATGTAAGTGATTTTTGGGGTAAGATTCCATACCTGTCAAATCCTCTAATCGAAACATGGTGGAGATGGAATCTATGGTAATTTCCACATGTTCGTTTTTTATGGTGGAAGTTATGAGAAAGGGCTTTCTGTTTTGAAGTGTGAGCTTCGCATTTGCCCAAAATATTCTGAGGGTGGATAGATGAATGGGGGCGTTTTGCAGTGAGGATGTAATGATATTTTGATGAAGTAATGATGTCAATGATGGAGTGAAAATTCTGATTCTTGTTATGGTTTACAAGGTACGGTAGGTAATTGTGAGGGGTTTTTAATTCGAGGGCCATGATGAACTTATGTTCAAATCTTTTAAAAATCTTTAAGCAGATGATCTTTTGATCTAAAACATAGTTTGATGGATGCTAATTCAGAGTTTTCTCTTTTGAAAAAGCTTTAGTTTTAGCAATAATAGAGGATAAAAGTAAACTCTGGTTCTCATGGGTTTTTATAGGGTTAATGGAACAGGGATACCAATGTGGACAACGGTTACCTTTTAGTCCACATGGTCACTTGCTATTTGTCGTAGCAAACCTCTGTTCAGAAAGTGTGTCCTACTGAGGAAACCCTTTGTAGAAGATATGAAAGATCTGTTTACAAAATATCTGTTTGAAACCTCCGTTGTGCTCAACAGACCTTTGAGCAAGAAGATCAGTGTTTTGAAATGTCTGTTTGACTCTTGGTCAACAGAGTTTTGACAAACCCCAGTTTGAACCTTTATTGGGTTAAATAGAGTTTTTAGTGAAAATAGTGGTTTTGAAAAACAGTGGTTCTTTTGCCTTAATCAGTGGTTATTTCCACTTAAACAAACTTTTGAACCAATGAAATAGATGCTTTACTGTTTTGAGCAGAGTTTTGAATTTTGGTGATTTTGACAATCGTTTCTTAATTTTAAAGCAATATTTTTGATTTTTTGATTTTAGAACAAAGTTTAATAAAGAAAAAGACAAAAATTTTGGTGTATTTTCAAAACAAATTTCTTTCTTTTATTTGGATAGATATAGATCCACAGGTAGCATCTGTTAGCATTTTTAAATTATCAAAAGTGGTTCCCTACAGATGGTGATTAATGGGTCAAACCTGCAGATGATTCAATGCATTGTCTGCTTTAGATTTGGTGTTATCAACCACTGCAATGGCTCCTTAGGATTGGTCATTGGTTATAAGGAGTTTTTGTACAATCTCCAACAAATGTTTTTGACCTTCTGCAAGTGCCTGCACACTTGGGTCAACTGGAAGTTGACCATTTCCCACCAAGATGTTGATACCCATGTGGATGTCTGTTTACTCTTAGCTTTTAAGGCTGTTGTCACACCCCAACCGATGGAGGAAACATCAGGGCGCGACACTAAGCGAATCGGATTGCTCGAGAGAATCCACAACACTAATTGTTTCGATATAGATTAATCAAAATTTCACAAATAGTATAAAACATCAACCACCATTCACGTCCAACAAAATGTATCAAAATAACACAACGATTCAGATATTGTTCAAATTGTCTTAATTATCTAAGATGAGTTTCTAAGCATCATCCTAGCTTTTTCCTTGATTCCCAGCTACTATCAACCTGCAACATGTATTAAAATACAATCAACAAAAATGTTGGCGAGCATACAAGTTTGAATACGTAGCATAATAGTTTAAAAAAACTCATATCCAACACGAAAACATATAATAAGTTTCACCATGCTAGTTAACGCAGTCCAAGTGATAGCCCAAGTTTCCAATGCGTTAAGTGTCTTTCCCAAAGTTTAACAGGAGGTTATATGTCTCATCCTAACAATACCCCAAAGACTAACGGGGAGGTGCATTAACCCTATAGCGCTACCATTGTTAAGGCAAAACTACACACAAGGATTAAACGTTCACATAGCATAAAAGTCTCAAGTATCATAAGTTTCATATTTCATGTTTAAATGGATAGAGTATGTTTCAAATAAGTTTCAAGTGTCAAGTGTCTTGATATAGAATACATGTTGCATCCCAAAAGTGTTTAAAACAAAAAGGGATCGAGTACACACACAGTGGGTGCTTAAACCAAACACTGCTAAGATTGGATCGAAGGGAGCGCTGGATCAGCCTGCGTGCGGGGAACAGAGCATAAGTCCTCTAAGAGCTGACCCGGTCGGGAACAGAGTATCAAATGGTGTGAAAATCGAGATAAAGTGTCTCACATAATTACCTGAGCGGATGCTCATCCGGACGGAGGGTCATCCGAACGGATGACCATTCGAACGGATGGCCATTCGATCAGTGGGTGTTTGCGAACTGTTTAAAGTTTCAAATGTTGTGATCATAGTGTCCTGTAAAACAAACAATTGTCATCATAATCAGATCATCTGTACGAATGGTCATCCAATCGAATGGCCATTCGGACAGATGGTCAGTGAGTGAAGTTTCGTGAAATTTCCAAGTTTTGAGTTAACGGTGACGGTGCGATGACGTGTAAAAACAACGAAAACCCACCAAACACAGCTCGGTCGGTCGGATGGGTATCACCCCTTTTTGAACCGTTAAGCTGTTTCTGATAGAATTTCATGTTTGGACCCGTCGGTCGGCCCGTTTTTCGGTGGGATTCAGCCTTCAAGCCGGATTTCGGCTAAGGAATGAGCCGAAAGTATGTTTGAGTCTGATTTCTCCCATGTTTTGTATAAAAGTTGAAGAATAGTCCGAAAATAAGTTGTAAAACGTGATGTTGATCAGATTTGAACCGGAAACAAGTGGAATTCCATCGGATCTGAGGTAAAAAGGTGAGGTTCCTTTAGATTTTGCATAAAAGTTGTGTAAATCCTTTAGGTTTGGGGCCGATCTTGATTAAATGATGCTCCACTACAGTGTGTGCAAATATCTGAGAGGTAACCATCTTTAAGAGACCCAAATCAGTTGGTTTTCATGAAAAAGTTGAAGTGTTCGTGTGATTTTGATGAAGAATATTGTGTAGAAGTGATAAATGATGAAAGTTGTACAAGAATTGGGGAAGAATACTTACGAGTTTGCCGTGAATCTTGATAAAAGTCGATAAATGTGCCTGCGAGTGCGTGTGGTCGAATGGCAGAGGCAAAGGTGTGTTTGAAGAGTCAATGGGTGTATTTATAGGTGACAATGACAGCTAAGTTGGAGCAAGTGTGCAAGGGGTCGAATGGCTATTTGGTCGAATGGCCATCCGGTCGAATGGCCATCCTGTCGGATGGTCATCCGATCAGATATCCATTCGGACAGCCGAGACCCGTTTGCTAGTTTTCTGACTTTGGTTCGTTTTACAAGCTCGATTAAGCGTTGCGTTGCGTATTATTGCGTGTAACCATTACATGGTATTATTATGTACTTTAACACAAAAGTTTTCCGTGTTTCAAGTCTCAATAAGCATCAAGTTTCCCGTTCAATAAGTATCAAGTTTCTCGTTCACTAAGTCTCAAGGTTTCTCGTTCAATAAGTATCAAACAGAATAAGTGTCAAGTTTCAAGACTCGAGTTTCAAAGTATCACAAGAGTCTAATATCACAAGAGTCTAGATTCATACTTGTTCGTGCAATGGGTATCACAAAAGCATCACAAAATTTTCTCATAGAGTAAAAGTTTCACATAGTTTAACCTAATTAAGGCTCAAATAGTATCATTAAGTATCACAAGGACGAGACTTGCCAAAAATAAAAGTTTCGAAATACAGGGCGTGGGTACTTAGTTTTCATTTCACTCTCGAGTTCCCAAGTGAATTCGGCACCACGCTTTCCTTCCCATCGCACCTTAACTATGGAAATTTTGTTGCGCCTCAGCCTCTTGGTTCCTCGGTCCATGATCTCGACCGGTTTTTCCACAAAATGAAGAGTCTCGTTTATTTGCAAGTCTTCGATGGGAACCTGAAGTTCCTCATCTGCTAAGCACTTTCTGAGATTAGAGACGTGGAACGTTAGATGTACATTGCTGAGTTCTTGGGGCAAATCGAGTCGGTAAGCTACCTTACCAATCCTTTCGAGGATCTTGAAAGGACCCACGTAGCGAGGGGCAAGCTTTCCCTTTTTACCAAAACGTATAACTCTTTTCCAAGGAGATGCTTTGAGTAGGACGTGATCTCCAACATTGAATTCCAGAGGCTTACGCCTTTTGTCAGCATAGCTCTTTTGTCTGCTCCTGGCCTTGATCAAGTTATCGCGGATTTGAAGAATCTTATCCGTCGTCTCTTGAATGATCTCAGGGCCGGTACGTTGCTTGTCACCAATCTCATGCCAACTGAGAGGAGATCGGCACTTGCGACCATATAAAGCTTCGAAAGGAGCCATCTAAATACTAGAATGATAGCTATTGTTGTACGAGAATTCGATCAATGGTAAATGTACATCCCAGTTACCACCAAAGTCGATGACACAAGAACGAAGCATATCCTCTAGAGTTTGAATAGTGCGCTCAGTCTGTCCATCTGTTTGAGGATGAAAGGCTGTACTAAGATTCAAGTGAGAACCCATAGCGGACTGAAAAGTTTGCCAAAGACGCGAAGTAAAACGACCATCGCGGTCAGAGATGATGTCAATGGGTATACCATGACGACATATGATTTCATCAGTGTAGATTCTAGCAAGTCTTTCCACTTTGAAGTCTTTGCGAATAGGAAGAAAGTGGGCTGATTTGGTTAAACGGTCAATGATTACCCATATACTATCATGATCGGTAGGTGTACGTGGTAGTTTAGTGATAAAGTCCATAGCGATGCTATCCCATTTCCAAATAGGGATTTCGGGTTGTTCAAGAAGACCTGAAGGACGTTGATGCTCGGCTTTGACCTTTGAGCAAGTAAGACACTTCGAGACGTACGCGGTGATTTCCTTCTTCATACCAGGCCACCAATAAGTCATACACAAATCATGGTACATCTTATCAGCACCAGGATGAATAGAGTACTGGGATTTGTGAGCCTCATTCATAATGTGCTCATGAAGATTGTCGCGATCTGGCACCCAGTCAGATTGTGTTTCAAGTTGATCAATAGAAGCTCCTCTTATTTCAACGATTAGACTACCTTCGTTGGCTGACGAGTTTTGAGCTTCGCGGATACAGGCATGAAGATTACTAGTGATATGAGAACAGAGGATGCTACTAACATGAGTCTTACGACTAAGAGGATCGGCCACGACATTCGCCTTGCCAGGATGGTAGCGAATCTCGCAATCGTAGTCGTTAAGCAACTCCACCCATCGTCGCTGACGCATATTCAGTTCCTTTTGGTTAAAGATGTGCTGAAGGCTCTTATGGTTAGTGAAAACCACACACTTAGTACCATATAGGTAGTGTCGCCAGATCTTTAACGCAAAAACAACTGCGCCCAGCTCAAGATCATGGGTAGTATAGTTTTCTCATGTATTTTGCGCTGTCGGGAGGCATAAGCGATGACCTTGTCCCACTGCATGAGCACACAGCCTAGGCCACGGTTCGAGGCATCACAATACACCACAAAATCGTCATTCCCATCGGGGAGGGCGAGTACATGAGCGTTACAGAGAAGGTTCTTTAGAGTTTGAAAGGATCTTGCTCAGGACCCCAAGCAAAAGGTTTCTCTTTCTGACTCAACGAAGTAAGAGGAATGGCTATCTTTAAAAAGTCGAAGACGAATCGACGGTAATAACCCGCCAATCCTAAGGAGGAACGAATCTCAGATGCAGATTTAGGTGTACTCCAATTCTTCACTGCTTCGATTTTGGAAGGGTCAACATGGATTCCTTGTTTTCTAACAACGTGCCCGAGAAATTGTACTTCATTAATCCAAAATTCACACTTAGAGAACTTTGCATATAAGCGTTCACCATGTAAAAGTTCTAACATGAGGCGTAAGTGTCGTGCATGATCAGCTCGAGTTTTCGAATAAATAAGAATATCATTAATAAAGACTATCACAAAATGATCCAAATAAGGTTTACAAACATGATTCATAAGGTCTATGAACACGGCGGGTGCGTTGGTCAAGCCAAAAGGCATAACCACGAACTCGTAGTGCCCATAACGAGTGCGAAATGCAGTTTTGGGTTGATTTTAGAGAAACAACTCGCGCCTTGTAATTAGTCAAATAGATCATCGATATGCGGGAGAGGACAACGATTCTTAACTGTGAGTTTGTTAAGTTCACGGTAGTCGATGCACATGCGAAACAAACCATCTTTCTTCTTGATGAATAACATAGGAGCACCCCAAGGTGAGCTACTTGGACGTATAAAGCCTTTGTCAAGTAGTTATTGCAGTTGACTAGATAACTCTTGCATCTTAGAGGGTGCAAGTCGGTATGGAGCTTTGGCAACAAGAGTTGAACCAGGTAAGAGATCAATACGAAAATCGACAGATCGAGGAGGAGGAAGACCAGGAAGATCTTTGGGGAAGACATCAGGGAAATCACACACTACTGGAACATCACTTACGCTCTTTCACTTGCCCTTTTGTTCCACTACGTGGACCAAGAAGGCAAAGTACTGTTTACGTAAGCATCTATTCGCTTGAGTGCATGACATCAACTTCAGTCCTCTAGAAGGTCGGTCTCCATAGACGTGCAAAGTATCACCGGACGGGAGAGGTAAACGAACGTACTTCTTGTGACAAGCGATTTTGACATGGTTCTTACGCAACCAATCCATGCCGACTATGATATCGAAACTACCCAATTACATGGGTATGAGGTCAATAGTGAAAACGTGATCGTTAAGAGTCAGGGAACAATCACGGAGAATAGAATCAACTAGAATAGACTTACCGTCGACAATCTCGACAAAGAACGACGTAGGTAGTTTAGAGCGTGCACAGTTTAACAAAGATTCAAATTCTACGGACACAAAGCTTCTGTCGGCACCAGTATCAAATAGTATCGAAGCGTAAAGGTTATTAACGAGAAACGTACCATTAACGACGTCATTGTCATTACGCGCCTGATTTGCGTTGATTTTGAACGCTCGTCCTCGGGCAGCTTGCTGTTGATCCTGATTCAGCTGGGGACATTGGTTACGGAGATGAGTAGTGTCTCCACACTTGTAGCATGCTCTCACATTATTTGCTGGTTTGGGGTTCTGCTGAGCTGGTAGAGCTGGCGGCGCTTGCTGGACCTGATTGGCTTGACGACAGTAAGGAGTTATGTGACCATAGCGATTGCAGTTGGTACACAGACGGCAAGCTGAGTTAGCAGGGTGATGATTGTTACAAGTAGCGCATTTCAGATGAATCCCAGTGTACGACTTCTTGATGTTTTCAGGAGCAGAAGGGTTTGGGGTAGCAGCAGGCACAATGGCATTGCCAGCAGGGTTTGAATTTGCAGTAGGGACGATTGCATTGCAGCCAGAACCTTAAGACTTTCGTTTCTTGTTCTTGCTGCCACTTGGTTGCTGCGTGATTTGGTTAGTAGGTTTCGATGGAGCAAAGTTTCCAGACTGTTTATCACGGACACGGTTGTTGTTCAAACTTGCTGCCAGATGGTAAACTTCTTCAGTAGAACTGAGTTGAGCTGCTTCAATGACGTCACACATAGTAGGAGGTAACCCATGGATGTACTTGGTGATCATGCACTTAGGAGTAGACACCAAGTGTGGTACAATGATGCTGAGTTTCTTAAAATGGGTAGTATAAGCCAGATTGTCATCTCCAACTTGTTTCAGATGCCAGAATTCATCCTCAAGTTTCTGCTGCTCATGCGGAGGACAGAATTCGAGCATCATCAGCTCCCTAACCTCAGCCCAGGGTAAAGCATAGGCTTCATCATTTGAGCGAATGTTTCTCTCATTGGTCCACCATTCCAGAGCTCGGCCTTGAAACACGCCAGTTGCACTCCTAGTCTTGAGATGCTCAGGGCACTCGCTGTTGATGAAAGTAACTTCGATGCTGTCGAACCACTCCAGCATTGCAGTCACCCCATCACTGCCCGTAAAAGGCTTAGGGTTGCAAGAGACAAAGTGTTTGTAGTTGAATCTCACAGGCTTAGGTTTGTCTGCTTTAGAGTCCACAGAGTAGGGAGGAGTGTTTGATCCCTGGATTTCAGTGACAATCATGGGAACAATGCATGCAATCTGGTCGGCCATAAAAGACACATCTTTTTCTGAGTGTTGGCCTTCGACCTCTTCTGTGGGTTGGAGAGACGACTTGACAACATTTAAAGAGTCAGAATAAGTATCGGGTGAGACTCGATCATTATGTTTTGTTCAATAACATAGTTTCACGAACACATAGCATAGCATAAAGTTTCACATGATTGCATAAAAGACTCAAGTTGTTTCACACCAAACGTTCAACAAGTTTCACATTGTTTACTCAAGCATAAATCGTTCAATATGTTTCACATAGTTTAATCAAGGTTCCCACGTAGCATAATGCATATGAATGAAGCATCATAAATTTAGTTCGTTCTCGAGAGATTATTATTACTGTTTTAGATTGCGGAGGTAGTACGATTCGTGTAAAAGTTTCGAAACGAACAAAGTATCAAGTATAAAACCACATATAAATCGAGATGACATAAAAGATAGGCTCATAAAACATAGGATTGTTTCAGGTAGAGAAACATTGACTAACCAAAGTAAATCGAACCCCTTTCGAATTAAGGTATCGTGCTTTGGCTTACTTAGACAAATACGTCATCGATGTTAGGCCTACGATATTTGTCCTTTCGGTCACTACACTTCCTTAATCAATTGGAAAATTCGAGACTTTGGCGAGATTGAAAATCAAAGAGTGGGACTAGTTATCAAGATACGAGTTTCACCTCTAACTTGGTAACATCGTACCCTAATATCGTCGATACTTATCAAAAGATAAGACCTACTAGATTGTGAAATGGAAATTTCCCCTTCAAGGTTTGGATGTCACTCCTGACTTGAGGGTAAATCTCGTGCAAAAATACAAACACTGCTGAGCGAAAGTCGTCATCAAAGGCGGGAATCACCCCGGTTTTGATGAGTCGTTTCGAGAGTGTTTTCAAAGTATCCAATTGTGTATTGTGTTAGCCTTAGGAAAGGCTCGTAAGTTTAACAAGGAAGTGTTGCTAGGAAGCATGTACGGTAGATTGCATAAGTTTTAAACAACAGATAAGAGTCAAAGTTCCAAGAACTATAGACTAGGGCAAAGTATTCCTACTTGTCCTAATTCCCTATAGTTATCGCTCTAATACCAATCAGTCACACCCCAACCGACGGCGGAAACATCGGGGCGCGACACTAAGCGAATCAGATTGCTCGAGAGAATCCACAACACTAATTGTTTCTATATAGATTAATCAAAATTTCACAAATAGTCTAAAACATCAACCACCATTCACGTCCAACAAAATGTATCAAAATAACACAACGATTCAGGTATTGTTCAAATTGTAAGATGAGTTTCTAAGCATCATCCTAGCTTGTTTCCTTGATTCCCAGCTACTATCAACCTGCAACATGTATTAAAATACAATCAACAAAAATGTTGGCGAGCATACAAGTTTGAATACGTAGCATAATAGTTTAAAAAAAACCCATTAAGTTTTTTGCACATGCTAAACACCACATATACATTTGTTCCTTGCATTTTATGTAAATTCTCCATTTGAAAGTAATATACCTTAGGTACTACATTAAGTTTTTATGTTTCTGTTTTTAACTTTTGTTTGGCATATTTGCCAATTGCTAGCTCACCTTCAGTTTTGCTTCTAAACATGACATGATATATTGAGCATTAATTTGTTTTGAAAGTTACTTTAGTATTATGCTAAAATATTAACATGCTGACTCTCATTCAATTCATTTTACATGTTTTAGAGACTTGCTAAATGTCTTAGGTTTTGAGCATGAAGATCTAACCCAACAATCCTCATTAATCAATGTTTCCAACGCTTTAATAGATACATATTACCAGGTAATAAAAACTTAGTTTTAATTCTTATTGTCATGAAATAAAATAACTTTGTGCTAGTACTTCATTTAGTAGATGGGTTTTCCATTTTTCTAATTTATGTTTTGTTTATAAAAATAAATGGTGTATCTTCATTTTAGTGAAGTTCTTATGATTTTCATTTGTTTTGTGTTTTTTCTTGGGTTCTTTGTTTTGTTCTTGATTCTTATTAGTGGATAAATTTGACGACTACCCAATTGGTTAATAATTTCCGTTTCAGCTTATTAAAAATCGGTTTGCCCTGCCATGAAGCACGGATAAAAACCACTAGTTAGTCTTAAAACATCACAACAACCATTAGGAGACTTCCCGTTAATTAACCAACAATTTATGTATCTGAGAACTAAAAATATAACTATGCAAAATTACGGAATGTCATCTAGTGCATAGAACAATTTCCATGTGATTTTCATCCAAGCACATTTGGTTAGTGTTTGTTAATCCTTTTGAGGAAATTTATAGCTTAAACACCACCTTTTACAAAACCCACCATAGTTCAAAATAACTGAATTTCAAGAAAAAACCCTTAACAGTAACCATAATTTATCATACGGTGTAACTAAAATTAAACTATTAAGGCATGTAAGGAACATTGAATACAGTAATTCTAAGCTAAGGGATGCCACATTTCTATCCAAAACCTATTAAGGCATGTTAGTAATTTAAGGCTAAGGGATGCCACATTTCTATCGAAAACCTAACTTCCACTAGTTAATTGGGGAACAATACACACTTACAACTCATGAAACATAAAGAAAGTGAGAAATACTTACTCATATGAGATATTTATTTGGGTTATTGGATTTTGATAATTCTAAGTTTCACTTATTCGCTAATAATATTCCTAACTATAAAAATTCCCTCTAATGATCCCAAGTTGTAAGAAGTTACCTCCCATTAATCCTTTTCTAACATAGGTGCACTTAAATCAATTAAGGAGTCTGCATGTGCACTTGAATCTATTGGGGATGCCAAATTCCTATATGTTAGAAAAGGATCAATGGGGGTCAATCTTTTACAAGTTGGGATCGTTGGAGGAAATTTTTAAAATTGTGATTATTATCGACAAACAGGTGAAACTTAGGATTACTGAAATCCAATAACCCTATGTATTTTCTTTGGGCGTCATAAATATGCTAAAGATGAGTTATACAAAAGTCCCTCATCCTTGATTTTGACATTTTTGACCGTAAATTTGACTATGAAAATACAATGGGTTTAGGGTAAATGAAGAATCCACACACCCATCCTCGCTTTCTCCTTCTTCTGAGATTTGTAATCCCACTCATTCCTCTCTTTCATGCGACGCACAATTACCACATTTACCATATGTTTACCTCATTCTTGTGTGACATCAAGAAGATCCATGTTGCTACTTATCCTATATACATGTCCGTCCTTGATTAATGTTGATTTCATCTGTTTATGTGTATTAGAGGCCGAACTTGACCTCTAGGGTTTGGCTCTTGTTGTGCGGTTATACCAAAAAAAAAGCATGAATTTTTGTCGAGTTGGTCTTCAATACACGAGATTATCATGTTCTAGATGTTTTTTTTTTTGCTGAAACATTTAGTTTAACTGTTGAGATTGAGGGCGAAACTAGGGTTACGTCTCGTGTTTGTGTTCGCTTGTCACCAATGAGGAAGATGGGGTTTTAATAAACAGAAATCAAAAGGGGAGTGGAAAAGACAATAATACCTTCACGTGGCCCTGCATGACCAGACTTAATTGTAAAAATAAACTGAGTTTGGGGTAAAGGACATAACGTCTTAGGGTTTGTAGACATAAAGTAGGTTTTCTTAATTATTGAAGGTAAAGAACATACTTTGCAGTCCGATACAAACAAAAACGATTTTTGTAATTTATTCAGGATATGAACATATATTTTTTTCTTTTTTTAACATATAATTCATTTTGTTTAACATTTATATCATATATTCATATTTTGATTATTATTAAAATAAAATTGTATTTACAACCAATATATACACAAAGGGAAAGAAAAAAAAAGTAATCAAAAAGATTAATTATATAATATGCTTAAAAATGAGAATGAACATCACCTTCATCATGCGTATTATCGTAAAACATAAGTTGTTTCCCGTAAAATCATATTGATAATATCTAAAGATTAAATTACAAAAGCCTCATATGAACTTGACTTGTTTGATTTGTTCTACTAAAGACACTTTTCTTAGTCACCGAAAGAATAGATGTTACTCCTTTATCCATTTTAGTACATGTAATTAACGACTATTTTTAAGGAGATATCTATATATTATAAGTCAGGAATTAGTATTGGATTTTGTATTTTGTATTTACACATTGTTTTAAAATAAAAAGAAATGAGTTACAAAGAGTAGGAGAGAGACCCATTAGAAATTATAGAACCGACCATTTTTTAACTCTATGTGAATGATTCCATGTAATTCCAAGGTTAATAGATGCATGTACCAAACTAATTTATTGGGATGATTCCATTTCAAGACTCACTTTTATGAGTTAAAGTAAACTATGTATGTGTATGCAGATTCTAAGTAAATTTAAAATACTTAATTATTTTCAATTATTATCAATTGTCAATGTGATATATAAAACGATTGTATTACGTGGGATACAAAAGACAAATACAATAAACTTATACCTCACAATCCCATTAAAATATCAATGCTTCATATACATATGTTTTATTGTTCTAATCGCTATCAACATAAAATGGGTTTTGGAAATAGAATATGGATCCGTTAGAAAAGATAATTATCGGTGAGAAGAAATCATGATATTTAATCAGGACAAATCAATGACTGAGATGGTAGAAAAATGTCACACGTGTATAATGAACAAACTAAAAGGATCCGGAGGAGGGGGGGGGGGGGGGGGGTAGGAAATTCGCACGATTGTTACATTTATCAAGTTTCCATGCGTTAATAACCTTTTTATTAAATCATGCAATTTTTATTTCTATTTGAGTGTAGTTTTACTATTTTTGAAAAAAGTAGCTATGACTCGTAATCATCATGACTCTTCATATCCTAAGGGTTTTGATGATGACCCAAACTCCTATCTTCTTTATTATTTTAATGTATTTTTGTCTCAAAGTCATCAAATGAAGGGTCGTGGTAATCGTGGTTTAATCTACGCTAATCACCATCAATCAAGAAAGGGGCGGTGTAACTTCCATTCATGTTCCAACCCGATTTTTTATGTGAACGTTTTTACCCCCAATCCTTTTACACATGTCGAATCCTGATTTTTCTCATGCATTATAAGATATCCAAACATAAACAACTAAAAGAAAAGGCAAAAATATTTATAAAAATTTAGTTACAACTTAGTACATGAGATTACATGAACTTGGGCATACTTGCTTTATTTTCTCTCTTCTTCGTGTGATTTTCTCGGGGCAAAAGAGACATTTACCTCGTTTAAAATCATAAACACAGGTGAAAATAAAATAAAAAAATGTCAAATCCATCCACAAGAAAATTAAACCAGAGTGAAAAAAAAAGTAAATAAACCCAAAAAAAAAGTCTCCTTTATTCCTCAAAGATGCTCTCAAGATGAGGCCGCCACTCGCCGGCCTGAACAGTCCGGCGAGCCCGCCGGTGTCCCATCTTTTTCCTCTCTGACACAACCACAACATCCGAAGAATGCGATCGAACGGGGACTGTGTCCCCGTTCGACACATTGGGAACCGCCACCTTGACGGTTCCCTTGACTTTTTTTAAATCTTTTTGTTGTGTTTTTCTTTTCTTTTCTGGCACAGATGATGCCGGAATCAAGAAATAAATGCTACCGCGCTTGAGCTCGGTGCCATTCGAGAGGATCAGTATTTTCCGGACGACACCCTGCGAACACGGTTGGCTCAAAACATGATTCGGGTAGTTCTTCAAAACATCGCCTGCGGTTACCGGACGTGTGATCTCTTCTACGTAGCCGTTTAAATGCACAATTCTGATCAAATCAAGGGCTCCACAGGGAAGAACACAAGCCAAACAACACCGTAAACTGTTGCCCATGTCGACCGATCGTCTCGTCGAATCGAATATCCAATTGTTTTGGATCAAATTATGTGTTTGTTACCTGGTTATGGAGGAGGTGATGAAGAAGATGAATTTATAGAAGGAAGACCGTACAGGTGAGCATGGGGTTGGGGGAGTATTATTATATTATGGAGTGTGAAATGACATAAATGTCCTTGGTAGTGCATGTTTCTTGGATCTTACATTATTAATCCCTTTGAGATATATTTTGTTTATTGGTTAAAAGTGTATATTTAATTTATATGATTAGTTGTGGTTATGATTGGTTTCAATTATCTTAAGCCTTTAGATTATACATATTTAAGCTAAATTTGGTTACATTAATTAGAAAGACTACATGTCCCCTTTACATTATA
This sequence comes from Helianthus tuberosus, assembly GCA_030545235.1. Classification (NCBI taxonomy): domain Eukaryota; kingdom Viridiplantae; phylum Streptophyta; class Magnoliopsida; order Asterales; family Asteraceae; genus Helianthus; species Helianthus tuberosus. The sequence continues at coordinate 124,241,449 of CM060369.1, read as the reverse complement.
CACTACATGTGTTGTCATTTCTCTCACTAATTGAACTAGATTATAATGTTTTATCATACAAATTTAGATATTTAAAGGTTGAGCTAAACTGTTAAAACAAAACATTCAGGTTGGATAGCAAGATAAGTAAGTGTTTGGGGACAGAAGTTGGTATGAGACTGATTATGAAATTTTATTCAGGACTCGGTACGAATATGATGTTTGACATGATTATTGGAGTTGATACTTAACCCGTATCTATACATAATATACTATATAATATTGAGAAACATGATATATGGTAGTTTGAAAATGTTACAAGTTTAAACTATAAAAAGTTGTAATTGATAGAATTGTACTTAGTTATTTAATATATAAAGGCTAAGGTGGAGTTAGCTCACTTGGTAAAGGTATGTGTTTTTTAGAGTGTGTGTGTGTGTGGGGGGGGGGGGGGGGGGAGGGGCGGATCTAATGTACTAGGAGGGGTAGCACGGACTACCCCTCAACTTTGTCGACGGAGTGTAAAATTGACCACGTTATAACATCCCTATATATGATTTAATATATCAGTCGTTTTGTGATGTTTATTAAATATGTTAAGATGAATGTTGCATTTTAAGTTTTGTATAAGAGGGGGCATAAATCATTACAATTTGTAATGCTTAACTTTAGGCCTTAACATGCTCATTTTACATTTCACATGGTTACATAGGAGGGGAAATATTAACTAGTTATTAAATTAGTTTTATGATATTAGTTTATATAAAAAAAAAAAAAAAAAAGAAAGGGTTGGATTAAAGCCAAAGGAACTCATTCAATTTTATTTAATTCTTCACGATTGAACATGCATGTGCCCATTGTTTTTGGATATAAGGATCAAGACAACCGGTGAACCTGTATATAATTTGTCCTTATACATATTTAGAATTAGAATACGTACGTATTATATTTTTAAGTGTATAAAATTATATTAACTTTATTATTAATACGTGAACAAATTTGAATATACAAAATAACTGTTTCTTTTAATATTTTTTAATGAACTTGATATCCAGGGCATTTTTTTTATTTTGACCTTTAGATGTTGTCTTCTTTAGTTTTTGCATGTAGTAAATCTTTGATTTCTCAAAGCTCTGTGCCTTCTGCTCTAACCTTCAAATGTTAAATTGTACTTTTTTTTAACAAAATAAGTTTATCTCATTTATACTTGCCAAGTTACATCTAAACAGAAGGTAGACGGGCAACAAGCTGCGCCACCACCCCTTTCTGAATTGCAAACCTTAATCTACCACAGTGCTACTAGTTTTTTACTTCAAATAGCGGTAAGACCCGTGTGCAAACACGGGTCGATTCTTAGAAAACCATGCATAATACATATTGATAGAACATATAGATATGTGTATAGATATTGTACCAAAACGTTTATCTATTATAGCTAAAAGACTATAAGTAAATATAAAAGATATTTAACAAACTTAATAAAAGATGTCTAACATACTTAATAAAATTCATCAGTTACATATGATTATTCCATTCTCTTATTCAAAAAAGAGAGTATCCACCCATTGACAATATAAATTGTTATAAACATAAGTACATATGAAAGATGTCTAACAAACTTAATAAAATTCGAATACAACTTAACTTTAACAAACATTAACTAAGAACATACGATCACCTGCCTAAACAACACACATCAAACCTCACTCAAGAATTTGTTACGCAGCAACATGTCCTTCGCTAGATGTTGTGATCTGGTTAAATATGCTACTGCAAACAATGTTACAGCTGCTGATCCAACAATCTCCCTATACAACAGATGATACGAAAACCCTTCTTTATTACTGATTTTTATTTCTCATCAACATCTCCCTGATTTGTCCTTTGATTTGTAGTTCAAAGTCTAGGGAGAACATGTCTTCTTCATCTTCCCTCTCAAGTTGAAGGTCCAACAAATCTTGGAGATCGTATGCATTCAGATTATACGCACTATCCATTTTAATCTCTTCAACACTACCATCTGATCTGATCAAAGTCAATACTTGGGTTTTTGAGCATGACTTCCACTTTACTATTTTGGATCAGCTGGTTTTCTTGGACAAAGAATTATTGAAGATGAGTTTGGTGATTGTGGTCTGCTAACTAAATTTGCAATTGATTCAAAAAAATCAGATGATGAGAGAAGGTTTTTCGGAGTACCGATTTTTAGAGACAGAGCAACAGTTGTAGGATAGACTGAGTTTTGAAGAACATTTGAAGGTTCAGTTCTAACTTCTTCCAGCTTTTTGTAGGTCTCAACTATTTTAGACCATCTGGCGATCTAAGTGGACCATAACTAGCAACCACAAGCTCTGCTCTCATTCTTTTAAACTTCAATACCTCATCTGAATCCACTGTTTTGACTTTCTTCCAATTAGGTGGAGTTGGCTTTACCAGAGGATCATTGTTCATTATTGTGATTCTATCGATATGAGTTTTTCTCTTACGTGTGGAGATGATTTCTGGTAAAGGAGAATGTTTTGGTAGTGAAGATGAATGTATGGGAAATCTTTGTGACGTTGGAGATGGTTGGATTGTGGTTGGTGTAGTGAAAATGATCATGGGCAGATGTTTAAGAAACTTCTGCTGAAACAACTGGTGTCTCAGCAGCTGTTTGGTAAACATCTGCTGATACTTTTGTGTTCCCAGCATCTATTGACAAAATGGGTGATGATGGTGTGGAAGGTATTTTCTCCTTCTTTTGTGGTGGTTTTTTTGGAGAAGGTTGGGATTTAGGTTGAGCAGGGGATACAATTTCTGTAGGATTAACTTTTGAATTTGGTGGCAACTTTCTCAGTGAATCCTTCTCCCCCTTTTTGGCATCATTATCATCATCATCATCATCTTTCTCAAAGATTGATGTAGAGGTGGAGCCAGTAAGTTCCAACAGATGTTCCTTTATGTTCATAATGTCTGCTTGTGTGTCTTTATACCTGGCATCAACCAAATTTCTGATAAATTCCAAACTGAAATTGCGGTTACTTTCAGCCAAATTCCTCTGAGCTTGAAGGATGGGTTGCGTAGAATTCCAAATCTCATTGGCAATTTCCTGTCTGGTAGGTTGACTTTTAAAAAGCTCTATCATTTGCTTAATCAATTCTTTCATTTCAGCAACATCTGTTTCAATGGTAGACACTCTAACCGTCAAATCCTTATAAGTTAATTCATTACCTACTTTAATAGGATCATCTGAATTCCCACTTGTAGTGGTTGTATTTGTTTTTATAATAGGAGAAGTCTCCATATCATCAGAAACAGATGCCCCTTTTTCTTCGTTCTGGGGACTTCCCACTGAAGCAGAGATTACAGTTGTAACCTCATCAGTAGTTGCCTTCAAGGGAGTCTTAATGATGTAACCACTGTCCAACTGATCACAAATGGGTTCAACAGTTGTAGTGGCTACTCCACTTGAACTACCACCAAGAGTTTCGTAATACTCAATGGGGATAACCTCCTCAACTGTTTGTAGGATAGGAGATTGAATTGGTTCAGACACAGTCATTTGTTGCGATCTACTCTCAGTAATGTGTGCATTAGAGGAACTGTTTTCTTTCTGAAATTCAATTGCTTCAAGCAGAGGTAATATTGTTGATGGAACTTGAGACAAGGGTTGTGGTGTAGAAAGCGTGATTGCCCTGGGAGAGGGACTTTTATACATACTTTCATATGAAAGGTCTGCTTCATGTTGTGGTGTCCCTGTACTTACAACATGATCCTTTTGTGAGGATACATGAGGAGTTTGGATGGGTTGAGATCTTTCCAACAACTGTGAGGAAGTAGCGGCAGTGGTTTCAAGTGAATTTTGTGTTGTCACTGCATTAACCTCTGGGATCTCATCTTCCAGAGGAACCTTTTTTATTTTGTTTGGTTTTGGTGGGCTTTTTGGATGTGACAGCTTTCTTTTTGCGTTTTCCTGGTGTGTGTTTCACAACACCGGTTGTGGTGTCATGGTCACCAGGAGCAGTTCGTTCAACAACAGAAGTTTGAGCAACCGATGCGGACGCATCTAAAACAGGCTCATCCCCCTTTGTTTCAGTTGTTGAAACTTTTGACTCTTTATCCATAAGTTTAGTAAAAGTTTTACTTGTAAGACTATTTATTTGAAAAGCTACACCTTGTTCAAAATCTGTTTGTGACACTTGTTTTCGTATGTAGTAGCTTAGAAGTCTTGGATACAACAGAAAAGCATTACTACGAACACCTTTTTTCAATTTTTTCACATTTTTCACATTATTCAACAAATCAGAAAACAGTGCTTGTGATAAATTGTAATCAGATTTTGTTAAAATAGCATAACCCAAATACTGAATGTTCAAAGGTATCTCATTAAATGCGGTGGTCTTGGCTGAGAGACAAGTTAAAAGAGTATGAAACAAAAATTTCATTGGCGGAGGGAAGTTTGGTTTGTAGATAGTAACTTCCTTTAATTGTGCATCATACCCTCTTTCAATGAACTCTGTATGAAGTTCAAGTTTTTCAAAGTTGTTCTTACCTCCCAAGTCGTCCAATGCAAATGTAGTGGAAATTGTAAAGGGAGAAATTCGTACCACACTTTCCCTGACCTTAGATGTGATGGCAACTGGATTATTATCTTCAGCCTCTATTTCAGCATTAAACCAAAATTGTCGGAGTGTTTCTGTATGAACCGGAGCATCAGCAGTAAGAATTGATTTGTATTTCGATGACGTTAAAAGGTCAATTATTGAGTGATAGCTGGTATTTTTGATGGTTTTCTCGAAGATGGGGAGGTAGTTGTGAGGTTTTTTGATGTTGAGAGACATGATCGGAAAAGAAGGTGATTTGGGGATGAAATAGGGTTTAAGTTGGAGGGTTTTTAATATGTTGGAAACTCTTTTTGAGAATTTTGAATTCGAGACTGCAGTGGTAGAACCTCGATTTAGGGATGAAACAGCTTTTATATAAAGAGAAGAAGTGAATGCTGACGTGGCAGTAGTTACAAATATTTGATGGCTAAGATCTGTCCACATCAGAACCTCTCTTGCGACAACCGATGACAGTTGTTTGGAAACCTCTGTTAGTCGTTGGGAACAGTGTGAGTCAAACAGTCGTTAGATAAACAGAAGTTATGAGAACATATAATAACTTTCAGCAGTTGTTTTATTTTTAGCTAACATTTGTCCACGTCAGAACCTCTGTTGTCATAATGGATGACAGTCAGCAGTATAGTAAATCAACAGTCATTAGGATAAACAGAAATTATGACAACAGACGGTAACCTTTAACAGTGGATGTATTTTTAGGCAAGCAGAAGTTTCAAAAACAGTTTTTTTTCAATCGGTGTTACTCAACAGTCGTAAGTCTAACATCTGTTATTAGCCCAACCACTGTTAGTATCAAATCCTCTGTTAAGCATTTTAAGATTGAATATCATATGTTGTTCGTTAACATCTGTTGACCCATAGCAGACCTTTGCATCTTCAGACATTTATTCATCAGCAGATGCTCTCTTTTGTCAAACTTTACCTACAACACACCTTTTATAACACAAAAATATACCGTAAATTCTTCCAAAAAACTGTTGTTGATAAACAAAATTATATAATAATACTTATAGCAGACATTATTTAATAATACTTATTCATCATTAGCCCAACCACTGTTAGTATCAAATCCTCTGTTAAGAATTTTAAGATTGGATATCATCGGTTGTTCGTTAACATCTGTTGACCCATAGAAGACCTTTGCATCTTCAGACATTTATTCATCAGCAGATGCTCTCTTTTGTCAGACTTTAGCTACAACACACATTTTATAACACCAAAATATACCGTAAATTCTTCCAAAAAACTGTTATTGATAAACAAAATTATATAATAATACTTATAGCAGACGTTATATAATAATACTTATTCATCATTAGCCCAACCACTGTTAGTATCAAATTCACTGTTAAGCATTTTAAGATTGAATATCATCTGTTGTTTATTAACATCTGTTGACCCATAGCAGACCTTTGCATCTTCAGACATTTATTCATCAGCAGATACTCTCTTTTGTCAAACTTTAGTCAACAGTGGTAAATCAACAGTCGTTAGAATACACAGTTGTTTCATCATCAGCAGATGTTCTCTTTTACCAAACTTTAACTACAACAGACCTTTTACAACTCCAAATATTGACTCTCTGTCATTTACAGGAGCACATATTCTTCAAAAACTGCTATCAATGATCAAATTCTAAACATATATTTTATCTTTGCACTCATCTGTTCACCATCAAACCAACCCTTGATACTATTAAACCTCTGTTGACTTACCAAACAGATGTTCAGACACAATTCAACATCAACATAATCTAAATATTACTCAAACACTAATTAAGTAAAACTAAAACACAACATAGATTCATAAAATTAAAATTTATTCATTTATTCATGACATTAAAACTAAAACTCCAAAATTACATCACATACTGAACAACATTAAAGTTCAAATCTAACAATAACAACAAGAATTAAGAAACTTTAGCTTCAACTCCATCGATTGCTGAACCTCTCGATGTATGTCCTTCAACATCGCCATGAACTCCACGTCTCTATCACCGCACTCTATATTACTGACAACACAAAGCTCACGAATGGAAGTTGAAGGCATCCGCATAAGATCTCTGGAAACCTGCTCTCTAGTGAACAAGCCAACTTGCAATCCATTAAAACATCTCTTCAATTCTTGAAGAGTAGCCCTATCTTCATACACCTGTTCCTCGATTTGCCTGACAAAACGCTACTTTAAATCATCTGATTTTGCATTTGTGAATGACGCCATTTGAATAAACTATATTACTCGACTTTCCTGAAAGTATGATATCTTCGTAGGAAAACGTGATGAAAAACATGTGAAGTGACTATGAGTTTATATACTGAAATTTGTAATTATCAAAACGTGTAGATTTAATATAAACATATTAATGTATATTTCAAAACAGCAGTCTTTTAATGCAAAAACCTTTTCAAACCCCAACTTTTATGAGAAAACTGTAAAATTAAATACCAAGAAACCCAAGGACAAAATTTCGAAATTCAAAGAACAAAAGCAGATTATCACAATTACAATTAACCTCTTCATTTACCATGTAGACGCGTTTTTAAACTCTATAAAAGACCGATGATTACTTTTGATTCAATACATCAACAAATTGTCCTACAAATCACTTTCTGTCAAAAATTGTTCCAAATCAGAAAACCAACAAAAAATCTACATGGCAAACTTCAGTTTCTACCACTGGTCAGACACCAGCGATGTTAAAACACAATTCTCGATGTGGTCACTCAAAGAACAAAGAATAGACCAAGAACTAAACAGGAAAGTCGACATAATCAATGACACTAATTACAACAAAACCTAGAACAGCATAGCATTGCTCGATGAAGTCCTCCACTCTCCTCCATCAGAGTTCCAGAAGAATGCAGAAGAGTTTCTGACACAACTTCTAGAACAGGATCAGAAAATCTGCAACATGCTAACTGACCTGAAATTCAAAAGAGAGCATGAAATCACATGGAGAAAGGCTAGAGTCTACGAAATCTTAGCAAGTGTTAACCCTAGCGTGTAATACTTTATAAATACTTCATTAAATTCCTATTTTTCTATGTAGTAGTTCATTTTAATAATATAAACATGCATCTCAACATATTCTAAAATGTCGGTGTCAATAAAAACTCTCAACATCATCAACAGTTAATCAAAATAAGAAACAAACCTAAAATGCAAAGGTCTCATCTCAACTATTTTAGCACATCTGACTTTTCACGATATTGCACGAATCTATCATTTCTATAAAAGGAGAAAATCTTACTGACGCAAGAAAACCTAACTTTCGATTTAACGAAAATCGAACAATGCAACTCTCCCATCAAAGAAGGTAGCACATGCAACTTTTCACGATGTTGCAACAATGATACTGCAACATCGATATTGAAAGGTTGATGTGTGATGGGAAGCTTCATTGAAACGATGATGTTGGAACAATGATACTGGAACGATAACATGAAAACATAATCAACAAACATTCGAACAAAGAAGTGTAATCGGAGATTAGTGGCTGAATCACGAGAAAGATGCATTTGAGAGAGAGATATACGCTCACAGATATGAGCGAGAGAGATTTGAATGTGGTGCCAGATTATTAACCCTTATTTAGAGGATTAGAATATATGGTTTGAATTTTGAATTTTGAATGTGGAGCCAGAATTTTGAATCTCGACAGATGTTTATTGGGAACTTATGTTTGATTATAAAATGTTGAAGGCAGATGTTTAAACAACAGTTTAAATGATATTTTATATTAGGCTTTATGTGGGCAGGCCTTTCCTCAGCAGATGTTTGGATTTTGAACGTGGGCCAACTTTGAATTTTAAAGTGATTTATATATTAGGCTTTATGATGTAATAATGACATAAGAAAAGCCTTGTTGGACAGCCTCTCCTGCTGACACATCAGCTTTTCTTATGTCATTGGGATTTCTCCTTTTATAGAAAGTATAGATATTTACTCGATTGATGTGATTTTTCCTAATGTTTATAGTTTATTGGACATTTAGATAACAGCAATGAATTCACAACTTCAAAATAGTTGATTTTTTAAGTTTGTTAACCATTCAAAGCTTAAGTTTGTTAACAACTTAAAGCACTGTGCTGTTGATTTTGACTAGGGAGATGAGGAAGATTCAAACCTTGACGGGATGGTGGGAGGTTGTAGTTTTGTGTATTCTTTTTATTTTTTATTTTACCCAAGGTTTTAAATTGTTGGATCTGAGTTTGGTTTTGATTGTATTTTCTGTTTGAATTAAAATGGAAATGGATGAGTTGTGCAGCGGAATTAATATGGAAACAAACTTTGCATACAATCAAACGAGAGTATTGCTTTGATCAAGACATTTTCAACAAGGAACCGAATGATTGAATTTAATTTCAACAACGATTACAAGATAATGCTTGAATACAAACTCCCCCTCAGCCAGAGCTCAGCGTTTGTTCGTGCAGGAAAACAAGTTTGCAAAGAGCTAATAGAACAGTACAGAGCACTGTTCTATTTATAGGCACTAACAAACCACTGAGCATCTTAGCTGACGTCACCATGAAAGTGACATCTAACCTCCTAACAAACTCTAACCTCTGATCTATACAAACACTGTTATACTAACTACTGCTATTACATTTCATTACATAAAAGACACTTAAACAGCTGCTGCATCCTTCCACTGCTGTGAACCCAGCAGTGCTTGTCCGGATCAGCAGTACTTGACTCAAGACAGTAGATTGAGCAGCAGAGCTTTAGTCTTCTATCAGTCTTTACAAGAGCAGCAGATTTGACGGTCAGTGGCTTGTACGATCAGTAGATGGGAGGTCAGCAGATGTTGAAACCACTTTCAAGGGGAGAGACTTGTATGTAACATCTGCTTATTCTGGATCCACTGCTCTGACCCAGTTTTGGCTTTAATTATCTGTTCCTCTGGTAGGGTTCAATCCCAACAATCTCCCCCTGGAACAGATAATGCCAAAACTCTTCATTATTGTGGAATTCTTTATTGCCTCATCAGCAGTTCCCTTATCTGACCTTTAAACTGTAGTTCAAAGTCTAGGGCATCTGTATCATCATCATCCCTGCTAAGTGGAAGATCAAGGAGATCCTGCAAATCTTCAAGACTCAGGCCAAGAGCTTGTTCCCTTGATATTTTCTTCACTTCTCCACCAGACCTGAGCAAAGTCAATACGCAGGTCTGTTTGTCAGTTTCCCACTTTAGTATTTTTGAGTCTAGTGGGTTTCTTGGGAGATGTTTATTTGCAGAGGTATTTGGTGAGGCTGGCCTATTCATGACTGGCTGAGCAGCACTTGCAGATTGTTCCAATTCAAGATCTTCTTTTATCATTAATTTCATGCCTGCTTTTACAATAGCATCTCCAGCTTTTAGATCTTGAATTGTTTCAGTACTCGACTGGTTTTGGCTCCTTCTTTTGTAGATGGCAGCACCAGCTGGAGCAGTGGTTCTTTTAGCTTGCAGCTTTGGTGGTCTTTTTGAAACCTCTGCTTTAGAATAGTCAGGCTTTTGTGGAACTTTTGGATCTTTCTTTCTAAGTTCCTCTAACTTCTTGTAGGTAGCCCTGACCCTATCTTCTCCCCACTTTGACACAGAATTCTTTGACCCATAATCAGCTGCTATCAGCTCCTCTCTCATTCTCTTCAACCTTAATGCCTTCTCAGCTTCAAATTGTTTGAATTTTTCAGGGGGAGTCTGCTTGACCTTATTTTTGATCATTTCTTGAATCCTGGCTGCCTCTTTTTCAAGCTCAGGAATGGTCCAGTTTTTGTACATGTATTTCTCCCCCTTGTATTTCTTGTAGGTCATGATATTCTCAATGTAGTCTTTTCTCAAGGACTCATCTGCCCTTTCAGAGATTTGCTGACATACATTTTTGGCAAATTGCTCCATTGCTCTGACCTGTGTGAGTAGAAATTGATAGTTTTGTTGAAATTCTCTATCAGATTTCCCTTGTTTATTTTTAATAGCAATATCCTCAGCTTGCTTGGCCTTGAGTTTCAAGTATTCTTCAATATTGTGAGGCCTGGGATATCCTTCAACTGATGGCAAACTCCTTTTAGCTGGGTCATCCTCATAATAAAAGGATTTGATTTCTTCCCTAACTGCAATGAGTTCTAGAGGAAATAAGACACCAGCAGGAGGTAGTGGTTTTAGAATTTGAGCTGAAGAGAGAGGTATGGGTTTTGGAATAGTGACAAGCGACTGGGATTTTGAAGATGTTGGTGGTGGTGAAGGTGAATCATCATCTGATATGTAAATCCTTCTCCTTTTTGTTTTAGAAGAGGCAGATGATGTTTTGGGTGGATCAGTGGTGGTAAATTGTGTGGCAGTGGTTTGTGTTTGACTAACAGCTGTTGACACAACTGGTGTCTCAACCACTGTTGTCTTTACAACAGATGTTATAACACCTGTTGTCTTCTGCTTTTTGTCAGCAGGTGAAAGTGGTGGTGAGATTGTTTTTGGTGGTGACAGTGGTGGTGGTAAAGTAGTAGTTGTGGTGTGTGTTGAAGTGGTGTGTGTTGAAGTGAGACCAGATGTTGAAACAACTGAGGTACCAGCAGTAGTTGATACAACAGGAGTTACAACAGCTGTTTGGGTGGAGGTTTGATGCTGATGGCTTTTGGATGGTGGTTTTGGAGGCTTTGGAAATCTGGATGGGATGGACTTAGGTTTCCTTTTTGTCTTAGGATTTTTAGTATCCTTTGATCCAGAACAACCTTGCTCATACAGTTCCATGAAAGCTCTTTTCTCCTCATGCCATCTTGAGATATCCTTTGCCATTCTATCTCTTTTAACACTTGCTACCCCTTCATCAATTGCTTCTTGAGTAGCATCAACCTTTTTACTACCATCTGGCAATGGAATTTTTCTGGTCATAGCATCCTTCTCAGGTTCAATGTACAGACCATCATCTATTCCTTTCTTCTTCCACTCCTGAACTTTTTCCCCCTTTTTGGCATTATCTTCTGGGAGTTGATCAATGAAAAGTACTGTTGGAGGAGCAGTGCCAGTGGTTTCTAATAAATGGGCCTTGATTGCCTTAATATATGCTTGAGTGTTCTTGTACCTAGACTCCATAATGTTTCTCAGCTTTTGGACATGAAGTTCATGTTGCTGATCAGCCATTTCTTTTTGTTGTTGGAGAAAAGGTTGGAAAAGGTTCCAGAGCTCATTTGTAGCAAAAGCTTGAGATGGAACAACAGTGGATTGCATCTTTTGTGTTTTCAACACCTGCTGTAGCAAATTTTTAAGATCTGCAACAGATGTATCCAATTTTTCAATTCGTTCCGTCAAATCCTGATATTTTCAATCATCACCCAATTTAATGGGATCATCTGATTTCCCACTATCAGTGGTTTTATCAGTGGTTGAGGTAGGGAGTGTACTCCAAACACTAACCACTGATGCCCCTTTTTCTTGGTACTGGGGTCTTATTCCTTCAACACTTAACAACCTTTTGATGTTGCCAGTAGGATAAATAAAACCACTGGTGGTTGGCAGAGGTGCTATGTAAGGAATTGCCTCCAAGGAAGTCTTATTAATGTAACCACTGTCCAACTGTAAACCAGTGGGTTCAACAGTTGTAGTGGTTGCTTCACTTGGACTACCACCAAGAATTACAAGGAACTCAAGGGGTGTAACCTCCTCAGGTTGTGTTGGTGGGTTAGCAAAGATTGATACATCAGACCCAGTCATTTGTTGAGGTATGTTCTCATTGATAGGTGATTGAGAAGGACTGGTTAGTGCCTGGTTCAAATCAATTGCATCCAATAGTAGTTTAGTTGGTGTGGGAATTGTGGATGTGATGTTTGGTGAAGAAAGAGGATTTGCTCCGGGAATTGAGCTGTGGATGATGGAAACGGGTGTTTCCAGAGCATCATGATGTGGTGTCCCAATGTGTACAACCTGATCTTTTTGTGAAGAAGCAGGAGGGGTTTCGGCTATGGGTTGAGATATTTGTACCAACTGCTGTGAGGAAGTAGCAGCAGTGGTTTCTTGTGACTTTTGTGTTGTCACAGGCAGTAGCTCTGGTATCTCATCCTCCAGAGTTGCCTTTTTGATGGGTTTGGGGGGTTTTGTGTTTTTCTTTTTGTTGGCTTTTTGGTAATTTTAGGTGTGGGTTTCAAAACAGTTGGTCTGCTGCTTTGATCACCTTGAGCAGTGGGCTCAGCAGCAGATACCTGAGGAGCAGTTGTAACTGCTAAAATCTGCTCAGGCATCTCTGCTCGTGTTTTGCAAGGTGTTGACATCTTTGTAAAAGTTTCAGCAGTTAAGCAATTTATTTCAATGGAGTCACCTTGGTTTATTGCAGAAAGATCATCCTTACTGAATTTCTTTTCAAAGTAGTAACTTAAAAACCTTGGAAACAGTAGGAATGATTTTGTTTCAACATTATTAACCAAATCATTAAAGATTTCCCGAGAATAATTAAAATTTTCTTCTTGAAGAATAGCATATCCCAGATTTTGAATCTTTAATGGTATTTCATTAAAAGAAGTGGTTTTATTTGAAACACACATTAGGAGGGTATGGAATAAAAATCTTGTTGCAGAAGGAAAGAAACCTTTTTGTAAGGTAGCTTTCTTCATCATTGTGTCTGCATACCCTCTCTCAATGAAGTCAATTTTCAACTCGTTTTTAGGGAAAGAAATTGTACCTTGCTGATCCTCGAGTTGAAAGACCTCTGAAATTGACTGTGGTGTGATTTGGACATTTTTACCCTTTAGAGAAGAGTTGATGGCAGTTACAGTTTCTCCTTGTGTTTCAAGGGTTGCATTCTTCCAAAACTCTCTTTGGGTTGCCAAATAAATTGGTGCATTGGATGTTAACAAAGTTTTGTACTTTGATTTAGCCATTGTGTTGATGATGGAGTCGAAAGCCTCTGTGGTGCTGGGTTTTGTGAGAAGACCCAGAAGATTGTGAGATGGTTTGTGTGGGATTTCAATGGTAGTGGCCTTTTGAGAGACCGCTTTCGACGAAGATTTTGAAGTGGGTTTTGTGGATGGCTTCGATTTTGTCATTTTGAAGATGATGATCGAAGAAATTTGTGGAGAAATGAGATGAAAAACTGCTTTGAGAAGAGAATTTTTGAGAATTCAATTCGACAGTAAAACCCTGTTTTTTGGTATGAAGTGGGGGTTTTATAGAGGAAAAAGTGAAGGCTGACGTGGCAGCGGTTACAAAAGTACTGACCACTATGTACTGCCCACATGCCAAACTCTGAAGAAATGAAGGACAGTACTTTTATGAAAGTTACTGATGAAAGCAGTGGTTTAAACGGTAAAATGGAATCAGTGGATGATTTTTCACTATCAGTGGATAAGACTCTACTTTTGAACAACAGAGGTTATCAAGGAAATAAGAGAGCAGAGGATGGCTTTCAGCAGTGGACAGACTTTGAAGTAGAGCAGACGTTTGAACAAACAGTGGTTATGGCAGACTTTTAAGGATTTTAATGAAAACTTCATTTTTAGCTATTTTTAAGGATGGATTTTTGATTTTCTGAAAACATTTTAATGCTTTTATTCATAGAAAACAAGATTTTTCTTGTTATTCCATGTTTAGCATGCCAATCCTAGAGACCAAGCTTTCAAAAGTGGCTGTATCAAGTGCTTTTGTGAGCACATCTGCCAGCTGGTCTTTAGTTGGGACATGATGCAGAGAAATCAAACCTTTTTCATAGCAATCCCTCACAAAGTGATGTCTGATGTCGATGTGTTTGGTGGTTGAATGGGAAACTGGATTTTTGATGATATTTTCTGCTGCCTGGCTATCCAACATGAGTGGAGTCTTTAAGGCAGTGATACCAAAATCCAGCAACTGATTTTGAAGCCACAGGAGTTGGGTTGTACAGCTTGCAGCAGCAATGTATTCAGCTTCAGCAGTGGATGTTGAAACAGCTGCTTGCTTTTTGCTTTGCCATGAAACTAAGCAATCACCTAGAAACTGGCACCCTCCTGATGTGGACTTCCTTGTAGTGTTACATCCAGCAAAGTCACTGTCTGAAAAACCTGAAAGCTTGATATTCCCATTAGCTGGATACCAGATACCAAGTGTGGGAGCACCTTTTATGTATCTGAATATCCTTTTTACAGCAATGCGATTTGATTTTCTGGGAGCTAATTGACTTCTTGCACAAACACATGTTGCAAACATGATGTCTGGTCTAGATGCAGTTAGGTACAATAAAGACCCAATCATGCTTCTATATAAAGTTTGGTCAATCAGCTCATCCTTTTCATCAGACATGACAAGCTTATTTGTTGCCATGGGTGTGCTGCATGGTTTACAATCATTCATATCAAATTTTGTCAAAAGTTATTTAGCATATTTGCTTTAATGAATGAAAGTTCCATTTTGCATTTGCTGAACTTGGAGACCAAGAAAGCATTGCAGCTCACCCATTGCACTCATTTCAAACTCAGCTGTCATGAGTTCTCTGAACTCTTCACACATTGTGTTACATGTGCTTCCAAAAATAATGTCATCCACATAAATCTGGACAATCATTAAATCCTTCCCTCTCCATTTTAGAAATAGTGTTTTATCAATGGTACCTCTTTTGAAACCATTTGAGAGTAGAAAGTTGGAAAGAGTTTCATACCAGGCCCTTGGTGCTTGTTTCAGGTCATACAAGGCTTTGTTTAGCCTGTAGACATGATCAGGATAAAATGGATCCTCAAAACCTGGAGGTTGACAAACATACACCTCTTCTTGAATTGTACCATAGAGGAAAGCACTTTTGATATCCATTTGAAACACCTTCATGTTGTGGTTGACAGCAAAGGCCAGGAACAGTCTAATGGCTTCCAATCTTGCAACAGGGGCGAATGTTTCATCATAATCAATCCCCTCTTCCTGTCTGTAACCTTGAACCACAAGCCTGGCTTTATTCTTGACAACAATGCCCCTTTCATCAGTTTTGTTCTTGAAGACCCACTTTGTGCCAATGGGACTAACCTCTTCTGGCAGTGGTACAAGCTCCCATACTTATTGTCTTTTGAACTGTTGGAGCTCCTCTTGCATGGCTTCTACCCAGCTATTGTCTTTCAGTGCCTCTTGGTACTTGACTGGCTGGTGGAGTGATAGAAAACCAGCAAAAAGACAAATGTTTTGGGTTTGGCTTCTTGTGAGCACCCCTTCATTGATGTTGCCAATGATTTGATCAGGTGGATGAGATCTCAAGTAGATTAAATCTCCTTGGTATGGGATGATGGCATTTTTTGGTGAAGGCTGCAAATGTGTATCATCTGAGCTAACCACTGTTGGGGACTTTGATGATCCAGCAGTGGCTTCAAAAGGTGGTGGAATGGGAGGTAATGAAGTGGACACATGCTGACTTTTATCCACTGTTTGGGGACTTTTGTCAGCAGTGTTTGAGGATGTGGAAGCAGTGGTTGATGGGCTACTTTGGTCAACAACTGTTGAGGTAGCAGTGGTTGAGCTTTGACAGCTGTTTTGAACATCTGATGCTCTTCCTATTTTGGCAGACCATTGAGGGATGATAATTTCATACCCATAGTCTGGTGGTGAATCCACTGATGGACCTGCACTGTTAGTCTTGACAGCAGTATTTTCAAAAGTAAATTTATCAAGATCAAACAGATCTGCAGGATTTGCTGGAATTTTCATTGATGAAAGTTCATTGAACTTTACATTCAAAGTCTCCTCCACTGCCTTGGTCCGTGTATTAAACACTTTGTAGGCCTTGGCAGTGGTTGAGTATCCCAGATGATAACCACAACCAATTTTGGCTGCAAATTTTGAAATGGAATCTTTTAAGTTCAAAATAAAGCATGGGCAGCCAAACACCTTGAAATATGAGATCAGTGGTTTGATTTTATACAGAATTTCATAAGCAGTCTTTTTGTGCCTGGGGTTTATTAAAACTCTGTTCTGGACATAGCAAGCAGTGTTTACTGCCTCTGCCCAGAAAGTTAATGGCAAACCTGAATCTGCAAGCATAGTTCTGGCAGCCTCAATCAAAGTTCTGTTCTTTCTTTCCACAACCCCATTTTGCTCTGGTGTTCTAGGGATGCTGTACTGCCTTACAATCCCTTTCTTCACACAGAAGGCATCCAACTCCTTATTTTTAAATTCTGTGCCATTGTCACTCCTGAAGCTTTTCACTGGAAGGTCAAATTGCTTTTCAACCTGTGTCACAAAGTCTTGCAAAATGCCTGCAGTCTCATCTTTTGAGTGTAAAAAGAAAGTCCATGTAAACCTAGAAAAGTCATCAACAATAACCAAACAATATCTTTTCTTCTTGAGGCTCATGACTTGAACTGGGCCAAACAAATCCATGTGTAGCATTTGCAAACACTGGGTTGTTTTGGACTCTTCAATGGACTTATAAGAACTTTTATGTTGTTTTCCTTTTAAACAGGAAATGCAATGTTCAGGACATGAAAACAATTTTTGTGGTAGGCCTCTCACCAAACCATTTTTTGAAATTTCAGTGATTGTCTTAAGATTTGTGTGCCCCAGCCTTCTGTGCCAAAGTTCTGTCTCTTTGTTAGAGGCAGCTGAGAACAGACAGGCATCAGCTCTGGGACACTCTTTTGACATATCAACAACATAACCATTGCCACTTCTTTGAGCAACAAGTTTAGTTTGACCAGTTTTGATTATTGCTTCAATCTTCTTGACCATTTCTGGTCCAACAATCCTACAACAATCTTTTCTGAAGAATGACCCAAACCCTTTGTCACTCATTTGGGACACACTCAGAAGGTTGAATTTTAGATTGTCTATCAGATTGACATTTTCAAATTTTACATTACCAGACTGCACTGTACCAGACCCCAGAACTTTCCCTTTACTATTATTCCCAAAGGATATATCACCCCCTCCATGGATTTTAAAGTCTTTGAGGAGGGCTTTACATCCCGTCATGTGCCTGGAGCCTCCACTATCTACATACCAAAGACTATCAAAGCATGCAGAAGCTCCCTGCACATGAAGTAAAAGGATTAGTTCATTAGGGTCTCCAAAGCCAACAAGGCTTTGGATGGGGTCTCAACAGTGTCTGGGATGGATGTAGAATGATGGACAGTGGTTAGATCAGGGGTTTGGATAGTTTTAGTACTGTTTCTTGCTAACCACTGTTGGGGGTCTTGACCAATCACCTGTTGGTAACCAAAAGGATGCCTGTTCACTTTAGGTTTAAAGGGCCTTTTGTAGACCTCATAAACGTGTGGAATCCTTTGGTAAGACTGTTTTTCCTTGCTTTTTCTGAACTGATTGGCAGGGGGTGCATCAGTAACCTGAACATCTCTTTTGACAGATGTTTGGTTCAGCTGTTTTGTGACAGTTGTTTGAACTGGCACAAACAGTGGTTGTTTCTTGGTGAATTTGACAGATGATGTTGATGGACTCAAGGATGTTTTAGCAATGTACTCATTCTTTTTCACATCAAAGTTTTTGAGATACACACATGCTTGAGTTTTGTGGTTTGTTTTACCACACACAATGCAGCTTTCAGCTGAAACAATGACACTTGTTCTGTTCAAATCATAAGCTTTTAAGTGAAAACAGTCTTTTGTTAGATGATTCCTTTTCTCACAGAATTCACAAAACAAGTTATCAATTTTTTCTTTCTTCTTTCTCTTTTCGGACTCCTTTGCAGCAGAGGTTTTAACCTCTGTTGGGATGTCCTTGAGAGGAATAACTTTAGCTTTTGGAGCTTTAACACCATCAGTTGATGTAAAGTCCATTGGCTTGAAATTTTCAAGAATATCACACTCATCAGACCATTTTGGTTTAAACTGATAATCTTCAAGTTCCTCAAAAGTAGAGGATCCCATTGGTCTGTCAAGTGTGATTTTGTTACCAAGTTTGTCAGTGATTTTCACTTCTTGGCCTTTCTTGTTTGTTGGAATAAACTCAATGGTTACATCAGTGGTTTGAACAGATTTTCCAAAAGCAATGTTTTCATCATCATGTTTTCTATAACCAACACCAAATTTCACATTGCTTTTTATTTGTTTTTCAAGCATAACCTCATACCCTTTGCATGATTCCACCCATCTTTCACAGGTGATCTGGGTGGACTCCAACTCCTTTTTGCAAACTTGGTATTTTTCTACCATAGTTTGGAGTTGAGTTTTGGTTATGCTTTGATCTTCTTTCAGACTGCTGATCTCTTTTTCCTTTTCAGTCAATTTGTTTTTAAGTTCTTTTAAAGACCTTTCAAATTTGACTTCATCAGTTAAAATTTTATTCCGAAGGTTTTCATTTACCTCTTTGATGTTAGCAAAAGCAATAATGCAATTGTCAGAACACAGTTTTTCAAGAACTTGAGGTGATACCTTGGCAGCAGCCATCATTGCACAATCACATTGATGATTTTCTTCATCATCGGCTCTTTCTTCTTTCTCACCTGCTTTCTCAATTTTCTCTTCTTCTTTGTCCTCTTTGGACCATGGGTCTGTCAGTGGTTCAATCAGGGTTTCTGAATTTTCTCCCAGCAGCAATTCACCAGCAACTGCATTAACAACTGCTTCAGTCACTTCATCCACGGTTTCATCACTTAGCTGTTCTCCTTCAGTTTCAATCCCCTCTGGTATTGACTCTAATGCCATCAAACAGAATTCATCATTAGAAGGTTCATTAGAAGCATAGAGTGCAAAATTTTCATCACTAAGCTCATCAGGCATGCTGCTCCAGTCAACAAAGCCTTGAGTGAAAAAACTTTGATGATCTGGTTGTACCACTGCTGGAGCAGCAGTTTGAGGTGCAGCAGTTTGCACCTGTGCCTGGGGGACAGGGGTTTGCACGTACTGAATTTGGGGAACAGTAGTTTGGACATAGTGCACTGGCACAGGGGCAGCAGCATAATGTGCAGCATTAACATGAGCTGTAGGGGTATATTGGGCATAGTGCACAGTGCCTTGATTTTGAGGTCTAGGATTTGAGCTAGGATGAGTGATTATAGGACCAGTAGTTTGACTCCTACATTCCCTAGCCAAATGTCCCAACCTATTACACTTGTAACACTTGATTTTCGATTTATCCAACCCAACCCTTAGATTCCCATGTAAACCTGGGAATTTCCGCCTTGTTCTTTTGTAGAATTTGCTAGTTCTAACACTGAGCAAAGCCAATTGGTGCAGGATGTCCATTTCCTCTAAGTCAGTGGGATCAAAATGTTGTAAATCATTGAGTTCAAAGCACAGATTATCTGACATCTGGTTTTCAGTGTTTGCAGTGAAAGCATAGTTTGCAGAGTGAGAATCAGGGTTGGTAAAGTTACCACCAGCTGTTATATCAATGAAATGATCAAAACCCTGTTCCTTACTACTGCCACCAGATTCTTCCTGACCCAGAAGAGCTGTGCTACCGAATGAGTAATCATCAGTGGCTTTTCCAGACTCTTGCAACTTCCTTTTCTGGTTCAACTCCCTTTCATAAGTCAGGAGTCTACCATGAAGTTGGGTCAGGGTCGGATCTTTGAACTCAACAGAGTTTCTAGTCATAAATGCAATTGTGTCCCATTTATCAGGTAGCGACCTAAGAAACCTGCTATTTTGGGTTGATTTTGGAAATTCAACCTTAACAAGCCTTAGCTCACTGATGAGACAACTGAACCGTTCAAATTGTTGGGTCAATGATTCACCCTTAATGTGACAAAAGGTTTCATACTGCTGATTCAGAATTTCCCTATTGTTTTTAATAACTTCTTCGGTACCCCCAAATTGTTCCTTCAAAGCATCCCATAGCTCTTTGGCGCTGTTACAATGTAACAGTCCAGCATAGATCTCATTTGGTAATGCAGATGCTATGATGCTAAATGCTTTGGCATCCAGTTCGAATTTTTGAAAATCAGTTTCAGTATAGTTTTCATAAGGTTTTGGTACGAACTTCTTTGGATCCTCGGCACTTGGCACTGTAGGAACATGGGGACCAAAAACAACAGACCTCCAACATCCAGTGTTCTGTTGAGCAAGGATGTGACCCATCCTTCGCTCCCAGATGTTGTATTCATTTCTTTTAAGCATGGGTGGTTTAAAAAGCGAGCCAATGTTATTCTTATCATCTTGAGATTGTGACGTCATCCTGGTTGTTTTACAGAAACTGATTAATCAACTTTAATGGTGATTAAACCTTGCTCTGTTTTTCAACACAAACGAACAAACTATCGATATCAACGATTTTGAGCTGAACTATTTATGTCAAAATGATTGTTAAATCAAATTTGACTGTCCAAGCTCTGATACCAATTGTTGGATCTGAGATTGGTTTTGATTGTATTTTCTGTTTGAATTAAAATGGAAATGGATGAGTTGTGCAGCGGAATTAATATGGAAACAAACTTTGCATACAATCAAACGAGAGTATTGCTTTGATCAAGACATTTTCAACAAGGAACCGAATGATTGAATTTAATTTCAACAACGATTACAAGATAATGCTTGAATACAAACTCCCCCTCAGCCAGAGCTCAGCGTTTGTTCGTGCAGGAAAACAAGTTTGCAAAGAGCTAATAGAACAGTACAGAGCACTGTTCTATTTATAGGCACTAACAAACCACTGAGCATCTTAGCTGACGTCACCATGAAAGTGACATCTAACCTCCTAACAAACTCTAACCTCTGATCTATACAAACACTGCTATACTAACTACTGCTATTACATTTCATTACATAAAAGACACTTAAACAGCTGCTGCATCCTTCCACTGCTGTGAACCCAGCAGTGCTTGTCCGGATCAGCAGTACTTGACTCAAGACAGTAGATTGAGCAGCAGAGCTTTAGTCTTCTATTAGTCTTTACAAGAGCAGCAGATTTGACGGTCAGTGGCTTGTACGATCAGTAGATGGGAGGTCAGCAGATGTTGAAACCACTTTCAAGGGGAGAGACTTGTATGTAACATCTGCTTATTCTGGATCCACTGCTCTGACCCAGTTTTGGCTTTAATTATCTGTTCCTCTGGTAGGGTTCAATCCCAACATAAATTACAGTTGTTACACAGTCTCTGAAATCACAAGTTCTGTCTGCAAAGAAACAATGAAACATTTTTAAAAAAGAGTTGAAGAGATTATAGTTTGTACATATCTTTTCTAACAAAACACACAAGCAGTGTGACAATTATATATAAGGGAAAACAACACTACAAGATTAAAAGCAAAAGGTTGCCACAATATGAAGCCCAAAAGATAGTTGACATAAAGTCTGGAATATTAAGGCCAAAAGGTGATGTAATATGCTCCCACAAGCTAAACGGTCGAGGCGACGTGAAGCTTGTACCTAAGAGTATAAAACTATACGGAAGATGAACCTTTGGTCAAACAATCACCAAGCTAAGAACTAGTAGGAATATATAGAACTATGGGACTCAAAGTCAATCTCGAGATGTTCCGTACGCCAATTAAACACCACATTTAGAGCTAAATATGTATCACCAATGTTGTTAAACCATAGAGTGGGGGAACCTAGAGAAGAAAACCATAAATCGAATGTTAAGGACATAATCATGATTCTCGTCTCTTGTGTGGGCAAGAGCACACAATCTCGCCTTTGTACTATATCTTGCAATTGTATGTTATTTCTTTGAACTCCAACTAATAAGATAGCATCCAAGAAACACAACATAGACGGTCATAGAACGACGATAATTGGGGCAACTGATGTATTACAAAATACATCTATTTATCATGTACAGTTTTTATATATTTCGTTTCCTTTATGTCGGTTTTTAGTTTAGAGTTAGCTACTACTGATAGTTTTGTTAATTGCAGGTTTTGGGCGCGTAAAATAATGAAAAACACAAAAAATAGGTTAAGCAAAAAGAAGCACCGAGAGCCGAATGAGATGCAGCTGGACGTAAACTGAAGAATCGAAGAGCAGCTGGAAAAATGGGCCGCCGGGTCACGCGGCCATGAAGCAACACAGCCTTCACGTAACGTGAAGGAATTAAATAATAATAAAAGAGAAAGATAATGCCGCGTCGCGCAATGTCGAAGGAAGTCTGCCTTCGCGTGGCGCGAAGGCCTTATGTTCGTAGAAAGAATCGTTGTTGGAGCTGGATACTTGCATAGAAACCTATATAAACATAATTATAAATAAATCCAACCCTAATTACGAATATGCAACATCTTGGGCGAAAAGTTGGAAGCTTTTGGAGCGTTTTTGGAGACTTTGAAGCATCAGTTGAAGGTTGGAAGCTTGAGGGAACATTCGGCTCGCGATTTAATCATCTGGTTCACTTGTTCTTTACTTTCGATTATCAATCATGTTTTCTTTCTTTAAAAATACTTTAGTTTTGTGTTTGATCATGAATATGTTAGGCTAAACGCTTTGTACTGCCTAGATTGGATGAATGGATTGTTAAAGTTTTGATTTTTATTATGTATATTTGAATTTTCTATGCTTTCTTTCTATTTCCAGACTTACTTAGCTTTACTAGAGTCGATCGGTTTGTTTGTCGGTTAGTATTTTAGTCGAGTTTAGAGAGTCTAGAGTATTACTTAGCGTCTAATTTAGGTTAATTTAGGTTGTTTTTATTAAACTACTTTTAGCACATCAAGTTTTGGCGTCGTTGTCGGGGACTCTTTGGCAATTGCGTTAACTACTTTCTTTGGACTTACTTGATATCATACGTGCTACTTGTTTGTTTGAGTCGTAGGAGTCTAAATATTTTTAGTGTCTTTTATATTTTTATTGAGTGGTTTCATTGTGTCTTCTTACTTGTTCTTTGTCGGTTTTGTAGTGGATACCCCATACGCATTCGCAAGGACCGCCGCCGAAGCCGCCAACGGACAATCTTTCCTTCTCCTCTTCTACTCTAAGGTTAGTAAATCTTCTTCCTCGTCTTCCGCACATTCTGACTCTACTCTTGTAACAACCCGACTTTTCGGATTATTATCTGTTTGCTACTTGCTTTGATTTGTAACCATCTTGTACTCTGAGATTCGATATAAATAAAGGGTTATGTTATACTAAATACATTTTCATCACACAGCACCGCTGCACGTTTAAACGCTTTATTATCCTAACGCTTAACGCTAACGCAACATGAATTACAGAGAATTATGCAAATTTACTTACCGAGTGTGTTTGTTTGTTCGGTAACCACTCTCGCCTTCGCACTCGCTTATCACAAACGATGTTAATTGTAGTAGTAATGTTATGTTGTGTGTTCTTATATGCTTAACCTGTGTATGTTTTATATGTTTATGGATTATACTCGCTCAAAACGCTCAAACGCTACTCGCACAACTCGATCTATCGCAATAAAAAGCAATGCAACACTTAAAGTTGGAAATTATTAAAACACCAAAACTCAATCCTCCGAATGGGCCATCCGCCCGGATGGAGCCCATATGGATATACCTCATCCGCACACGAGCAAGACCTCACCCTTCACTATAAATAGAGGCCTTGTGTCTCCATTTCAACACTTTTGGTGCTCTCATCCGCTCTCAAGTTTTCAGCTGCGAATCAAGACTTTTTGTAAGCTTATTCCTTCAATCTTCTTCAATCTCCATCTCTATTTCACTTCTACTCCATCTTCTTTCATCAAATCACACACACACTTTAACTTTTTCTCAAAACCTTGATTCCAAACACCTCGAAGACGGTTTCCACTCGTTTTGCCTAGGCAAACTGTTTTGGAGCATCATTCAATCGAGATTGGATCAAGATCTAAAGGATTTTCACGTTTTACAACTTCTTTACAAACTCCTTCTTGGTTTTTACGCAATATTGGTGGAATCTGAGGCCCGTCAGACTCTCGACACCTCTCATTGTCGAAGAGCCGACTCTAGGGTTGATTTCCACCAAGGAGATGGTCCGATTTACGGGTCAGACAAGGATTTCCGTCAAGAACAACACATCCGGCCGAATGGGCTATGCTCATCCGCCCGAATGGACTTGACCCAATATTCACTGTTGTTTTGTTCCGTTATCGTACCCGTCTCCGTTAACTAAAACATTTTAAATAAAACTCTAATAAATTTTGTCGGTTCGCAAACAATCACAGTCCATCCGTCCAAATGGACCATGTCCATCCGTCCGGATAGACTCTGTTGCCACACCAAATCTTTTCTTTCTACTTGTAAACATCGGTTATACATCAGATCCTTTCGTTCCAACAGAAATAGCCCATCCGTCCGAATGGGTAAAGCCCATCCATCCGGATAAACAAAGCCCATCCGTCCGGATAGACTAAACCCATCTGTCCGGATAGACTAAGCCCATTCGTCCGGATGGACCATGTTCATCTGCCCGGATAGACTGTTGGACACTTAACTTGCTTTAGACACCACTCGACACTCCGATTTCGACCGTTTCAGCACTTAGGAAGACTTATGTTTCTGTTCCCGTACGCAGGCTGATCTGGCGCTCCCTTCAATCCAACCAGACCGTGTTTAACTGTTAAACACGCACTGTGAGTATACTCGAACCCTTTTTCGTTTAACGCACTTTTGGGTGTTACATACGTTCTCTATCGAAAACACAACACCGAATGCAAACACTTTTATAAACGCTAACCGCTCCTGCATGCTATACGTGATTAGTCGATACAGTAATTATTGCCAGACCGCCTTTAGAAACGATAGTACTATAGTTTGGACTCAGCGCCTGATTCGTCAGGGGTTGCTAAGGATCACATACTTTACTTCATGTGTTCGCTTCGGTGAACATATGTCACGCATATTCTACTCGCAGTCACGTGGTTAGGATGTATCATTTTTGGTAGTTTACATGCTTCGTTCGTTACGTGTTACATGTTGGTTATGCGTAAACGCTTTTTATACTATATCTATGCAAACTTGTGTACTCACCTTTACTTTATGTATTGACTTTTATTTTAACATATGTGACAGGTTGATGAATTGTTATGCTGCAAACAAGATAGGAAGTCTAGAAATTCCACAATATAAATCTAGGTTGTCGGATCAAGTTTTGTTTATGAGAACTCGTTATCTGTAATAATTGTCTGTTGAATAATTGTTCGTTAGTATGGGATGATAAACCTTTAAAATATTGGTAATGAATAGTTTTTATGGATTCTCTTGAGCAATCTGATTCGCCTAGTGCCGCGCCCCGATGATTCCGCCATCGGTTGGGGTGTGACAACTCTCCAATCTAAACCACCAAGCTTTGAATTTACACCAAAGTCATCACCCCATAATTTCCCACCACCCACACGTCCTCCGAGTCCGCCACCTGTCGCGCCGAACATGGTCGACCATCGTACTGTTCACCAAAAATCCACCACCGGTTTCACCGGTGTAAATTCACCCATCACCCTACCCACTATCAGTAACAAAAAATCTTAGCAGATCTTATCTTACGTCATGACCGCAATCACCAATTCTTGCCAATTCCACGGTCGTGATATGAATGAGCATGCATAATAACAGATTTATGGACATGATGGCATGAAAGGATAGGAACCACAATAGCATAGACTGAAGTATGAAAGGTTAACGGGTCAAGAAGAGGCAAAGAAAAAACACAATTTCGGACGCTTAAGGTAAGTAATTCCTAAACTTAATTCTTATTATGTGATGTAGTTTTGAGTGTAAGGAGATGAGGAGTCATGAAAGGATGGTAAGTGATGGTAGGAATAAGGTAGGAGAGGTCGTATTTGACTATATGTAGTTTAGTCATAGTTGAAAGCGTTTGGTAGAATCAATCATGTCAAAAGTAGAAAGTAATGTGTCGGGATGTGGAATTTGGATGTCGGGGTATGGGGGTTAGTGTTAGGATGACTTGGGGGCTTGGAATAATGTAATTTTACATTTTGGTACCTTCGAGATGCGAGAACATGGGTTAGAACACGCGAAAGAACAACATCGGACAACCGGATCTACACGGTGGCGTCAGCGACGCCGTTTGACTAATAGACGCACCAACGTGCTATCGATGCCCTCGTTTCTTTGTTTTCTTCAATCTCGGACCCTGTACCCTATTCCCAAGCCCCGTTAAACTTCCGGAATGCATCATAGCCTTACCAAATAGTTGTATGAGGTATGTGTGAGTATGATTAGTAGATGGAAACCATGTATGAGTATGATTAGAAATGAATACGTGTTTAGGTTGTATATATACACAGTTTTAATACATATGAGTACTAATGGTGCTAAACGGGTTGTTTTTTAGAATGCAATGAAGTGCAACTACATTATTGTTGGCTCATTGAAGGATTGGCACGGAGATGCAGTGATTGAAGTCAGAAAGATAGCCGGATGGAATGTATATGAGAATAGCACGCGACGTGGTCGTTTAATTATGCATGTTCAGATTATGTACAATGTCAATCACTAAATACTAATGATGTGAATGTATGTGGTGACTGCAGGTTTCACAGAATCACTAAACATCAACATGGAGTGTAAACGGTTGAAGATCGAGTCATATCATAGATTGTACAGGAGTGTGTGGTCATGTAGTTTAATGAACATATGTCATGTTTTTTCATAAATGAGAACAAGGAATGTATGTATTATAATAGAGTCATTTAAAAAGGATTTTTTGTTCGTATGTTAGAATGTCTATAACAAAAGAAATTCTAAGGTTCGAATTTTCTGCGGCGTCTTTTTGGTTAAAACATATTAGGGTCTTACACTATCTTCTTGCATTTGAATCGGATCCTTAATAAATTTAAGCTATCCACAATTGTGTAGTTGATGTTATTCTAATTACTAGCTGTGTAATTGACTGATCGAAGGTTGCATTGATACATACAATAACATAACCATCTTTTTGTTCCCGAACTACAAGTTATGCCAATTCAATGTTGGTAATTAGTATTTATGGGTTGATAAACTGCATCACTGATCACTCCCATGTTTTTAGGGATTGTAATCATTTGATGCTTCTAAGTTCTAACATAGGTAATCATCTCTATTTAGCTGTATTGATACAAAGTTTGTGCTATTAGGAAGTAAGAAAAGGAAACTCTATTGTCTTTCATAGACTCTTGAATTGTGAATTCTGATCGTCTATGGAATACGTTTTCTGTGTTGAGGGTTCTTGAATGGAAATAACTGGAGAATAGTCATTGATAGTTCTGATATCATGAAAGCATTTTAAAAGTAAAAGAGATTGTACATTATATTATATCTTTTAAAACAAAACAAACTACACTGTGACAAATACATATAAGGGAGAAACAGTATTACAAGAAAGAAGCCAAATATTGCTATAGTCTTGAATATGAAGGCATACAGATTGTTGCCAAGTCGAAGGCTGCTATAGAGTCTGTAATAAATTGTAAGTGAACATGTGAATGATGTAAAAGTGAGTGTGAGTCCCCTTCCCATTTTAATATAAACCATCATGTTCAAGTTTTCACTTGTAAAAGGCTTCAAAGAAAGATAACTTGATGATTCTACTCCTGGATTTTTCTTGATTTAACCTAAAATTTTGAGGATTTTGTTGCATTAATAGTTGTGAACCATGCAAGGTTAGTGAACGTGTAGAAGAAATCTTAGAATTTTAATATGGGATTAGCTCACTTAGGTTCAATTCCTTGCAAGGTGTACTTTAGGGTTAGATTTGGTATAACTTAGGAGTGAATAAGCATTGTCATTCAAAAAAAAGTTATTTTGCATTGATAACTCTAGGCAAGGCTATCGAAAGTGTAGTTGAAGAAGTTCCAAAAATGCTTATTCACTCGTGTTTAGACGTTTAGCTTTAGTAACGTATCAAAACGGGTTCAGAAAACCTAAATATATGATGTTCTACTTTAGTTTCCATATATAATGTAAATTTCATATAAGATGTGAAATAGGAAAATTCCAATTTGAAAAACGGAAAACCAAGAATCAGAATTGTTGGAAGAAAAAGAAGTAAAAAACCAAACAGAAAATAAACTAAAACCAAGGTTCCTCTTGACCTAAACCTGAACTTGTAAGTTTGATTTTGATTATAGATGAAAACTCACTAAACAAACCATACCAATTGTTTTATTAAAAAAATACATAATAAAATTGATTTAGACACGACCAATTGTTTGGTTTTGATAGTTTTCCAATCACAACTAGCAATAACATCCGCGCACGTTGTGGCGCGGGTACATCGTAAACATCGAAGGAATTAATTCAAACGTTATGTGATGCGTTAACCATATGAAAATGTGTTTTCGACATATCCGATTGAATTCAATGTAACCTATATAAGCATTGCGATTTGATCAAAACGTAAAGTAAATCGAGTTTATTTCGTACAATCATAACGTATTATATGTGATCCAACTCATACATAGAAAACATAACGGGTATAAAGGAAAATTTGACACGTTTAATCAAAGAGGATTAATTAAAGCTTTTGAAAAAAATAAGAAACCACAATTTGACTCCACTCGGTTGGAAACAAAATTTACGAAACATCCATAAAATAAGAACGACAACATATTATATTTGATCTAACTCATTTCCCAAAAAATTAACGTCCAATCGTAGACCAACTTGAATTTATATCAAAACATACATAAAATATGCACGTAACAATATTTTTTAAACGAAAATATATTGTATTTGACCTGACTCGTTTCTAGAAAAAGTTTACATCGAAACGTAGAACAAAACAAATTTATACCGACACATACATAAATATACGCACGTAAAAAATTAGTTTTTTAAGTAAAAGAAGTACAGGGGTAAACTCAAAACTAACTATTTGTAAAAAAACTTAATACGTTAAAAACGTTTGTAAAACGGTGTCAAGTTGCACCAATGTCACACACTGCCAGCGACCACCAACAGCGCAAAAGCTTGTAAAAATATAAAAAGTGTTGGGGTTAAAATTAATAAGATGAAATCCTTTGTGTTAAAATTAAAAATCAATGGGTTAAAATACAAAAATAAAAATCTTTAGATTAGAAATGGAAAATCAACATTTAAAAAAAAAAACTCCCCATGCATATACAACAACATATAGCACCAACATGTTAGTAAATTATAGTATGGAAATAACAAGGATAAAAAGGTTGATTATCTCATATGTGAATATAAAATTCACTAAAACAAACTATCTGTTATTAGGTAATCAATATGTTATTAGTTAATCAATTATAATTTATGTAAAATTTACATTCCTCGCTAAATGATAAAGCAAACTCAAGAGGTCGTTGCGAATAATTTCCACCTCATTATTTCACCTAATTCTTAATTATACGCATGTAGTTATTCTTATTCCATCGATTTGGTATTATATAATTTGACTTAACTATATTATATTATCTATATCTATACTATATAATAAAAGAAACTTTTTTTGGGACACTTGTCATTCTCTCATTTAATTGATTAAAATTATTAATAATACTAAAAATAATAATATTTAATCTAAACTAATACAAATTATTATTATTAATAATATTTAATCAAATCTAATACAAATTTTTAGAGTAAAGTCCTTTTTGAGTCCCTGTGGTTTGTGTATTTTAACCATTTGAATCCAAAAACCAAACTTGTCTTGATTTGAGTCCCAGTGCTCTCTAATTTTAACCATTTGAGTCCCTGTGGTCTCTAATTTTAACCATTTGAATCCAAAAACCAAATGTTTCTAATTTGAATGTTGTTTACGTTTTGGATTCAAATGGTTAAAATTATAAATCACAAGGACTCAAATCAAGACAAGTTTGGTTTTTAGATTCAAATGGTTAAAATGCACAAACCACAGGGACTCAAAAAGAACTTTACTCAAATTTTTATTATCAATAATATTTAATCAAATCTAATAAGAATTCATACGAATTCCAAAGTTGATATTAACTTTCAAATAATTAAAAAAAAAATCCGCCTAACATCACAAATGTTTCTGTTAAATTCGATTAATTAATTTGTTCAACAATCACTATTATCTTTATCATTCAGTACGGTTAACCGATTTATCATAATACAACCTCCCACCTATTCAATCATATGATTTTTCAATCTTATATTAACTAAATAAATAAAGATTAATATTCAATCTTATCCTACTTTAAATATAAAAAAATCCGTTAGTTCAGATTAATATTCAATCTTATCCTACTTTAAATATAAAAAAAATCCGTTAGTTTTTTTAAATATACTTTTTTTTATTATTTGGTATATAAAATCATATTTATTCAACCCATGTAATACACGGGGGTTTTTAAAAATATAATTTTTTTATTATTTGGTAAACAATGTTACATTTATTCAACCCGTGTAATACAATGGTTTTAAAGATATAATTTTTTTTATTATTTGGTATATAATATTACATTTATTCAACCCGTACAATATTGGTTCTATACTTTTATTTTCGTATTCAACTCTCAACTCAAATACGGTATTCACTATGTTTACTTGACATTTATAGGAACTATCACCGCAATCACCTCATCCATCATATATCGAGTATATTCATTCGTTTTTTTAAGATATATTTTTTTATTAGATTCATTCAACCCGTGTAATAAAAGAAGTTTTTTAAAGATATAATATTTTTATTAGGGAAATTGGTTTTTAATAAACCAACCTTTGTCGAATTGGTAATTAATAATCCCACCTACAGACTTGGTGTCTAATAATCCCACGTTTCATTATGTTGGTACTCAATAGACCTCCGTTAGTTTTTTTTTAACTCAAGTTAGTTTTTAAGTTTTATTTATTACACAAACAGTCCCTGTAGTTATAATTACTAGTTTTAAGTTTCATTTATTACACAAACAGTCCCTGTAGTTATAAAAAAATTCATAAAAATAAAAAAAAATCAAAAAAAATAAAAAAAAATCAAAAAAATTCTAAAAAATTCTAAAAAAATCAAAAAAATTCAAAAAAAATCAAAAAAATCAAAAAAATTCTAAAAAAATAAAAAAAATCATAAAAATTCAAAAAAAACAAAAAAACTCTAAAAATCATACCGTTTCGACCCGGACCGTTTCGACCCGTACCGTTTCGACCCGTACCGTTTTCGACGCGTACCGTTTAGACCCGGACCGTTTCGACCTGGACCGTTTAGAACGCGTACCGTTTAGACCCGGACCGTTTTCGACGCGTACCGTTTAGACCCGGACCGTTTCGACGCGTACCGTTTAGACCCGGACCGTTTTCGACGCGTACCGTTTAGACCCGGACCGTTTAGAACGCGTACCGTTTAGACCCGGACCGTTTTCGACGCGTACCGTTTAGACCCGGACCGTTTCGACGCGTACCGTTTAGACCCGGACCGTTTTCGATAAAAATAAAAAAAATTCAAAAAAATTCAAAAAAATTCAAAAAAAATCAAAAAAAATCAAAAAAATTCTAAAAAAATCAAAAAAATTCTAAAAAAATCAAAATAATTCGAAAAAATTCTAAAAAAATCAAAATAATTCGAAAAAAATCAAAATAATTCGAAATAATTCGAAAAAATTCTAAAGGCACTGTTCATCGTCTTCTTCCCCAAATCCGGTCAACGAAAGTCAACAGCCTGATTACTCGATCTATACATGCTTATAATTCAATTAAATTCACAGGAACATTGAACAAACAATAACGTACCGATCAGACGAAAGAAACGGGTCCGGTATCGGTCGGAAGGGAGAAATCAGCCAAGTTCCGGCGAGTATGAACTCCGGCGAGATTGCAGGTTACGGTTCCGGCGATTTTCGACATGTTTGCTAAATGTGAGAGATGTAGGGTGGTCGTGAAGGTACAGGGAACTTAAATAGCAGTTCAAATCGATCTCAGATTCGACAAAACATAGTGGGATCGATCCGGTTAGAATTTTTAAATAAAAAGTCCGATTGCACATGTGTAGACACTCATTTGTGTCGAATTGAAGTGGGTTTATGGGTTGGGGATCAGTTGTGATGTTTTCGGATCAAATAAACAAAGGTTAGTGGGATATGGGTCGAGATCCGGCGACTGTGGTGGTGGTGGTGGTGGCGGCGGTGCGGTGGTGGTGGTGGTGGTGGCGGTGCTGTGGTGGTGGTGGTGGTGGTGGTGGCGGTGCGGTGGTGGTGGTGGTGGTACGCGTCGAAACGGTACGCGTCGAAACGGTCCGGGTCTAAACGGTCCGCGTCTAAACGGTACGCGTCGAAACGGTCCGGGTCTAAACGGTACGCGTCGAAAACGGTCCGAGTCTAAACGGTACGCGTTCTAAACGGTCCGGGTCGAAACGGTCCGGGTCTAAACGGTACGGGTCGAAAACGGTCCGGGTCGAAAACGGTCCGGGTCTAAACGGTCCGGGTCGAAACGGTACGGGTCGAAACGGTACGGGTCGAAACGGTCCGGGTCGAAACGGTATGATTTTTAGAGTTTTTTTTATTTTTTTGAATTTCTATGATTTTTTTGATTTTTTTAGAATTTTTTTGATTTTTTTAGAATTTTTTAGAATTTTTTAGAATTTTTTTGATTTTTTTTTTATTTTTATGAATTTTTTTATAAGTACAGGGACTGTTTGTGTAATAAATAAAACTTAAAACTAGTAAATTATAACTACAGGGACTGTTTGTGTAATAAATAAAACTTAAAAACTAACTTGAGTTAAAAAAAACTAACGGAGGTCTATTGAGTACCAACATAATGAAACGTTGGATTATTAGACACCAAGTCTGTAGGTGGGATTATTAATTACCAATTGGGCAAAGGTTGGTTTATTAAAAACCAATTTCCCTTTTTATTATTTACTATACAAAATTGCATTTATGCAACTCGTGTAATACACCGGGTTTTTTAAAATATAACTTTATTATATTATGTGGTATATAAAATTAGATTTATTCAATCCATATAATACACAGGGTTTATAAATATATAACAAGATATAACTTTTTATTGATTGATATATAAAATTATATATGTTCAACTCATACAATACATGAGGTTATTAAAATGTAACTTTTTTCATTATTTAATATATAAAATTAAATTTACTCAACCCGTACAATACACGGGGTTCTTAAAGATATAACTTTTTTATTATTTAATATATAAAATTACATTTATTCAACCCATGTAATAGACGAGGTTTTTAAAGATATATTGTTTTATTATTTGGTATATAAAATTACATTTATTCAACCCAT
This sequence comes from Helianthus tuberosus, assembly GCA_030545235.1. NCBI lineage: Eukaryota > Viridiplantae > Streptophyta > Magnoliopsida > Asterales > Asteraceae > Helianthus > Helianthus tuberosus. The sequence continues at coordinate 124,207,878 of CM060369.1, read as the reverse complement.
GTAATAAACGAGGTTTTTAAAGATATATTTTTTATTATTTGGTATATAAAATTACATTTATTCAACTCGTGTATTACACGGGGTTCTAACCTAGTTATATTATATATTAATACAAACTTCTGTGTTTGTAAATTATTTTATTGTTATATTTAGTGGTTGAATATTTAATAATTATTATTAAACATTAAACATAAGTATAAACATTATGTATATTATATTTATTAAATTAAATATTGATAGTATTTCATTAAGGGTTAAAATCGATAAATATTTGTATTTTCTTTAATAACTTTTATTCTTTAAGTTTTTTAGAAAAGATGGACCCAACAAAATCGATACATGTATATGTATTATCGGAACTGGTACCAGTGTTCGGTTTTATGGTTTTCAATTGAGGTAAAACATGCAACAATATCCTTTTGGTCATACCGCGACTTTATTTTTTAGGTTTTCTCTTTCGTTTGGTACAATGAGTGACGGTACGATACCAAATCGAGGCGTACCGATTGAATTCCCGTAGTGTAGCGTGGGGAAATCCCGCTAGTTCATATAATTATAAAATAAGTTAACCGATGTATAATAATAACAAGTAAATATGTCTTTTTAAATATATTGTGACCACCTAGGTCAAGCGGACGTTCTTCACATAATATTATTCAGTGATCAAACCATAACCACTGACTTTGATTAATATATATAGTATAAAAATTATTTAAGTCTTTTTTTTTAAGTGTTACGATTAATTTTTTCTTCAATTAATTTTGCATTTTTCCTCATCAAAACTCAAGTTTTTTAAAGTAAAAAAAAAACTAAAAGACTACACCCTCTGTTTAAGTCAATCATATTATTATTGAAGAAGCCATTTATGATTAGTAGTTAATAATATTGATGAAATTAAAGATTATGTGTACTTGGATTTTAAATTTGGGGTATTGGATTTTAATAATCCCAAGTTTCACTAATTGGCCGGTAATAATCTCAACTTCAAAAATTGCCTACAACAGTCCCAACTTGTAAGATTTTGGCCACCAATGATTCTTGTCTAACTGGGTTATAACCCAGTTAGTTTTTTGCTGACTGGGCTGCTGACGTGGCACCATCTCCCCCAGCCACCACCATCATCTCCGACCACCACCATCACCCACCACCATCGCCTCCGACCACCTCCACCCACAGTCTTCCAGCACCGGAAAAACACTATCACTTCCGATTCACCATATCCACCGAACACCCCACCCTTCCAACCTACGGCCACCACCATTAAACTGCCATCCACAACTCCAACCGCCTCACCGGAAAAACGTGATACCTAGATATGGTGGAAATTTTGAAGTTTTGAGCGGCGGAGAAGGTCACTAGAGGTTGGAGATGACAAGTGGTGGTCTCCTTTGGTGGTTTCAGGGGTAAAGAAGGTCGTCGAAATAAGTTGCAGGTCATCGGAGTTACGTAGATGGTGGAAATTTTAAACTTTTGAGAAGCGGAGAAGATTACAGGAGGTCGGAGATGATTGGTGGTGGTCTCGTTTGGTGGTTTCAGGGGTAAAACGGGTCGCCGGAATAAGTTGCAGGTCACCAGAGTTGGGTATTTTGAACTTTTGAGCAGCGGAGAAGATTACAGGAGGTCGGAGATGATTGGTGGTGGTCTCGTTTGGTGGTTTCAGGGGTAAAACGGGTCGTCGGAATAAGTTGCAGGTCACCGGAGTTGGGTAGATGATGGAGGTGGTCGGAGATGATGGTGGTGACTGGAGGAGATGGTGGTGGCAGTGGAGGAGGAGGAGGTGGTGATGGTGCCACGTCAGCAGCCCAACATTTAAGTTTTTAAACACGTCAGCTGCCACGTCACCTGCCACATCACATTTAACTAACCCAGTTAGACAAGGATCATTGGTGGCCAAAATCTTACAAGTTGGGACTGTTGTAGGCAATTTTTAAAGTTGGGATTATTACCGGCCAATTAGTGAAACTTGGGATTATTAAAATCCAATACCCCTTTAAATTTTAATCATCTAATTATGGTTACTAAGAAGATTCATTGAATGTAGATTTTTTAGCCACCGACCACACTTATTTCACTTGTAGGAGACATGTCTCTCATAAGACAAGTTCTCGTTTCTTATTCATTCATGTTGTTGCTATGTGATATAAATAACAAAAGGTTGAGAATCTTCAAGCCTTGATGAGTTGGTTAATAAAGAGGAAACTTGAATATGAAACCTAATAGTTGTAGGGATTTGCATGGGTCGATCTGTGTCAGTTTTAGGCTTAAACCAAACCAAAACCCGAAAATCCAGTTTTTAAGTTTTAGATTGTTGTCCGGTTTTGGTTTTCTGGTTTTTGGTTTTTGCGTGTGTGTTCGGTTCAGTTCATTTACGAGTTTGTTCATTTAGGTTTAAAATGTTTGAGCCTAAAAAATATTGCAAAATAAGTGGGCTAAAAACTTTTGGACTTTTTTTGTTAATCATCTTTTTAATAAACTCGGGCATAAAACTTTTGACCTAAAATAATGAATTTGAACTATATATCCAATAATAAACATTTAATGAATTTGAACTATATATCCAATAATAAACATTTGAAAAAGTTCGGTGTTATTTGATTCTTCGGTTCGGTTTGGTTTTAGAGCGAGGCATAACCGAAATTGAAGAGTAACTACTGGTTGAAAAAAAAACCAAACTCTCAGTTATTAGCTTGTATCAGTTATTATGGTTTGCTTTTGTCGACTCTTTCGGTTTCGGTTTGTTAGTAATTTAATTTTCTTTTGTTCACCTCTAGATTTCTTTGTCAAAAGAAAGTAATTTTAACTCGGATACAATTAAAACATATAACATAGACACAACTCTTGTATCTAAACAGTTCAACCAAGTTGGAAGGACAAAGCAAATTCAAGGTTATAAATTAGTTGTACTCAAGTTGTAAAGAGTTTGAACAAATCTTAAACAAGTTGGCAGTCTGTAAACGAGCCAAGGGTTACATATCTTGCTTTTGTTTTAAATAGATTGGCCAATCGATTCTTTTAATTTTACCTAGTTAATAAACGGGCTAACATGTACACCAACCAGGGGCGGACCTACCCTTTGGTCAGAGTGGGCGGCCGCATCCTTTGAAAAAAAAAATAGTGTATATTTTAGGCAAAAATAAATCTGACCGCACCCTTTGAAAATATGGTTGAACACCTTATCCGCACCCTCGGCAAATAATTTCTGGGTCCGCCACTGACACAAACATAAGTTATTTACTGAACAGGTAACATTAATCACTGTAAAACCTAATAATTTTTGTTAGTCCAAAAATTAATCACCCCAACATTTATACAGCAACTGATTTATGAGATCCATTATCAACTTTTTGTAAACTTATATCGAATGAACACCAACCATGGTTAAATGTCAGTTTGGGCCATTTTGCCAGTTTAGTCCAAAGGTTTCATTTTTTACCTGTGGGTCCAAAAAAGTTTCACTGTTGCCATTTTAGTCCACTGCGTTAACTACATCTATTATTTCTGTTAACCAGAAGGGCGATTCGGTCATTTTATATGGCCGAATTGTCTTTCTAGTTAACAGAATTACATATAAAATGACTGAATTGCCCTTCTGGTTAACAGAAAAAAATGGATGAAGTTAACCCAGTGGACTAAAATGGGAACGGCGAAACCTTTTTGGACCTACAGGACAAAAATGAAACCTTTGGACTAAACTGGCAAAATGACTCAAACCACAGGGCCTAAAATGACATTTAACTCTATTTTTTTATTTACATAGCCTTTGACGGGGCTCGAATCCTTAACCTCAAAATGAGCAACATCTTAACTCTAATGGATTTGCCAATTGCACCCACCTCACCCCTTCTGTAACTGATTAATGATTGATTAAAATAAACTCAATAAAGAACGGAAGATATATTTTTAAATTCCCCTGATAATTGTCGCATAACTTCTAAAATTGTCTTCACCTTCATTCCAACTCGTATGGGGTATAGAGCATCCGTGAAGAACCGTACGTTATCTTCTAGTACTTGCACATAGATGGTGTCACACACACATATTCAGTTTTGCAATTTTTAATCATTGCTTAAAACCAGATAAATTATCTTTTCTTGTCTTTTTATATACAATTTCATATACTACCATCACACCTACTCAAATTTCGAAATATTCAGTAAACGTACTATTTTTTATCAATTTACTGTTTTTCATCAAAAAAACTAATCCAAACAATTTTTTGAAAAAGTAACAAGTCAATAAGCAATTTAAAAAAAAAAAACACTTTTAGAATTAAATAAGCAATCCCAAACTATATAGGTATTATAACCTAGTGGAAATGGGTATGATTGATTAGTTCCGTTGATAACACGATAATACTCCAGCACCACGTTAGTGATCCAAAATTGTTGTTAAAAGAAACATACAAAAAGAAAAAAAAAATAGAATACATGGTATTTTAAAGTCTAGACGGATATCTATGTAGGGGAATGTTCATTTGAGAAGAAAATTTTTATCGAGAAGAAAAAGAATAAAAGGGTATAATTGTAAAACATTAAATAGTTTTTTTTTTTCTCATCTCATTTATTATTATGTTTGACTAATTAATTAGTCATTAAGACTATAATCCTCCACACTAAATATTTTTGCCTACACACATCAAAAGTTATCCTACACATTTCGAAATTTATCCTACACATATTGAAATTTATCCTACACAACTCGTATTTTATCCTACACGCCTCGTATTTATCCTACACTTTAAATGAATTTTTATTTTTATTTTTTGTGAAAAATATATATCTTAAAAATAAGTTACAAATTTAATATAGTTAGTAATTAAAGATGAAACTACCAATTAATGATGTATGTAAGTTTGCTAATATACCCTTATAGTTACATTAAGTACAAATATTAAATGAAGTCTAATGAAGCATTCATATTGGTTGGAATTTCTTCTTTTTTCTTCTTACAAAGAATTTCTTCTCATTTGAACCCTCCACTATCTATGTATGCAATACTTTCTATTATTTTTTTCCAAGAGTTGACGTGTTATAATTTAAAATGCTTCAATCAAATGTAAAGGAAATAATGATGTATGAAAACCAATAATCACGCGTATCGAAAATCATAATCATATAGTATTATTATGGATTTTCAACATGCGTGATTAGGGTTTTAAGTTTTATAATGTACATAATTTCATATCGTACGTTTGTACGTTAAAGAATATTATACGTTAACCTCCCCTTATATAGCTATATTTTTTAGGCATATTGTATTCTACTCTCTCTCTCTCTCTCTCTCTATATATATATATATATAGGGCTCGGTTCAAACGAGAACTATCACGAGTTTTGAGAACCGTGAGAACTCATTCTTCCTGCGCCAGTTGGGCTAAAAATTTTGTGCACAAACGTAGAAAAAAGATTATAAACACATCTGTAAAAAAATTGCCGAGTCGGTAGTTTTGACTGATGCAAGTTTTTTTACGCGATGGTATAAATTTTGTACGAATATAAATATTTTTTTACGCCTCATGTAAATGTGTGTATGCGGCATTTTTTTTTACTTTTTTTTGCCGAAACAAGTGATTTTTTAATGACTTTTGAGAAAAAAAATTCGGAAAAACCTTTTGGATGGCACAGTTCTCACGGTTCTTACAACTTAAGGTGGTTCTCATTTTAACTCATCCCTATATATATATATATATATATATATATATATATATATATACATATATATAGGGTAAGGATATATAGAAAACCACTTTTATTGAGAAAACCCGGGAAACTCAAAGCTCCCGACATTTTTTTTTTTTTTTGAAAAAAATAACACATGTAATATACATGTTTTTAAGAGTTTTGGGCCAAAAAAAACAAAAAAGCGCCGAAGGGATTTTTTTTTAAATAAACAAGTTTCAGCATTTTTTGCCTAACACGTGTTACACAACAAAGTTGCTAAAATTTGTTTATTTTTTTTTTAAATAATCCTTCGGCACTTTTTCGATTTTTTTTGCCCAAAACTCTTAAAAACATGTATATTACGTGTGGTAATTTTTTCAAAAAAAAAAAGTCTTAAACCACTTAACCCACCCCCTACCGACACCCCCCAAAAACCTAAACCCCTCACCCCCACCCCCCAAAAACCTAAATTCACCCTCCCACCAAAAGCCTAACCCCCCACCCTCCCGAAAACCTAAAACTAAACCCTAAACATAAACCCGAAAAAAACCTAACCCCCCCCCACCCCCACCCCCCAAAAACCTAAACCCCCCTCCCCCCCCCCCCCCACACCCAAAAACCTAATCCTACTCCTAAACCTCCAAAAAAACTAACCATAAAAGCTAAACTAGACTCAAAAAGCTAATTTTAAGCATGTAATGCAATTGTAAACCCGAAAAAAACCTAAACCCCCCACCCCCCAAAAACCTAAACCCCCCTCCCCCCCCCCCACACCCAAAAACCTAATCCTAATCCTAAACCTTCAAAAAAACTAACCCTAAAAGCTAAACTAGACCCAAAAAGCTAATTTTAAGCATGTAATGCAATTGTAGTACATGTTATATTGCACATGTGCACTACTATAATAATAGTATTGAAAACAAGACGACACCGTAAATATTTTTTTATGTCATAAAAAATATGCTCGAATATACTTAAATGAAAGATACAAAAATTTGTGATCTTATGGTGCCATTTTTGTTTTAAAATGATAACGTATGGAGAAATGGGAAATGTTAAAAAAATTATATATTTTTTTTCCAATTTTACCCCTCCTTCATTAAAAGTCCCCCCCCCCCCCTCCTTTTTAGTGCTTTTTTGGTTAGTTTTTGGTTTTCTCATTTATATCTAGTTTTCTCATGATCCTCTCCCTATATATATATATACATATAGGGTCAGGATTTAGAGAAAACGGTGAAAAGTGTGAGAACGGAGAGAAAGGTTATGGATCGTCAGATCAAAACAATCTATGGAGTAGATGACGCGGTGGCGTTTTCATAAATAACATCACTTTTATTAGTGTGGCGCGCTTCATTAAGGGTAAAATAGTCTTTCTACTTCTCTACACAAAACGCCATCTCATGAATAAAACGCCATTAAATTACCGCCTTAACCTACATAGCACACACCATCCTAATCTAAACGCCATTAGATATAAAACGCCAAACTTGTTTTAAACGATAAAGCTGAACAAACAGTTACTGAAACGACGGAAGTTAATTACTAGCATTTATTATAATAAAATCCCGCCTAAAACAACCGCCAAAAAACATCCTATATATACAACATCTCAGACTTTTCATTAAACACACAAAACCCCAAACGCCATATTTAATATATACCATTCGTCTTAGAAACTCCAAAAAGCCCAAATATCAAATATCCCCTAAAGAAAAACGTTTCTTTGAAATTCAGTTTGGTTGTCAGTAAGGCTTCGCTCAATGTAATTGACAAAATCCTTAAGTGAGGATGTTGTCTATTTCATTGAGTAAAATCTTATTTACTTTATCCTCAACTTCCATCCAATTTATAACGCCAAAACATACAAAAACATTATTGAGTTTTGTTCTCAATAAAGTTCAGCTGTATGGGGTGGACAACATTGTTAGACATCTTTCTTAACTGAGGATTAACAATGTTGTCCATCTCGTACAACAAAACATTATTGAGTTTAGCATGACCAAATTTAGAGATTTAAGGTACTTTTATTTAGTGGCGTTCTTTTTCTTGGTAAAACGCCAAAAAGTTAAAAAATCAAACATCGTTCATTGGATATTCAATATTGTTCTACGCGAAGTTTCGTCGAATAGATTGTTAGCTGAGGGGTGTAACTCAATAATATTTTGCTGCATGATATGGACAAATCTTCAAGAAAAAGAGGCTGATGTCACACTTTGTGCTTCCAAATGGCGACAAAAAAGCTACTTAAAAAAAACAAAATGAATCATAAGAAAGTTGAAACAACCAGTTAAGATGATTCAAAAAAGAAGAAAGAGACAGGTGACAATGAAGATTTGGAAGATCAATTGTTTATATATATATTTTATTTAATTTTCTTTTTCAGTTGATTGTTATATAATAAAAACGTCATACAGACAAATGCTTGTGAAAACGCCATCATCCCATAAAACGCCCCAAAACTCCCAAACTATAATAAAATTACTTTGGACAAGTATTATATAAAACCTCATTAAAAATAAAAAAACGCCAAAATCTCGAAAAGGTAACTAGAAACAGTAACTACAAAACAGTAAAACTGAAGCGACGGAAACTTTATTATTAAAAACATTTAATATATTAAAATCTAAAACGCCAAACTTGAAAGATGGGACGTGTTACAGACTTCAGAGACAAAGCTTATCAAAAACAGTAATTACAAACAGAAACTGAAATGACGAATACTTTATTATAATAATACACCGCCTAACCTACGCGCCAAAGACATCCTATAAAATGATACCTCTCAGCAACTTCCATTTGATCACACCAAAAAAACAAACGCCAATATTCCTAAATACCACTCACTGTAAAACGTCAAAAAATTAAAAAAATCAAAGATGGCTAACATGCTTTCTTGGATATTCAATATTGTTCTTCGTGAAGTTTCACTGAATGGATTGTTAGGTGAGGGGAGTAACTTAGTAAGATTTTGCTGCATGAGATGGATAAATCTCCAAGAAAAAGATACTGATGACAGTCATATGTCATTTTGTGTTCTTTGTTCTTGAAGAAGGCTTGGATGAGGAGAAGAGATCAATGACACTGAAGAGTGGGATGATTATAAAGATGAAGATAAAGTTGAAGAGCAAAGCGAAAAACCCACCCACGCGTCATCGATCTATGTCCCTAACATCCACAAAAGCCACTTCAACAAACGAACAAACAAATAATCAGACCGATGGGTTTGTTAAGTTTTACATAAAACGCCATATATTTGGTGACAGTTCTTGTAGTATTAAAGAAGAGAGAGACTGATGACAATGAAGATTGTGCAGAGAGATCCGATTAGGATTTTTAATTTATTTTTTTCGCTTCTATTTTTTCCCCTGTGGTTGTAGTATAATTTTCCGATTGTAAAACGCCAAGATATCACAAACGCCAAAATGTATATAAAAAATAATAGAACAATAGGCCATCTTGTCTAAAACGCCTTTGAATCTAAGAACAAACAATGGGGCATCATCCTAAAAAGTCATGGCCATACTTAGTATGGATGAAGCCATTCAGAAAGATATTCTGACCCTTGGAGTTCCAATGACCTACGATTTGGAAACGCCAAAATATTAATACAATAAAACCATTAAAGCGCCATATAATTATTGGATTTGGTTAACCCCAAAAAATCTTAAACGCCAAAAATGAAGCAATATTGCGAAAAGCGGAAGATAAATGACAAAAAAGCCCATACGCGCTAATTATATCGCACGCCACGTGTTGGGCCACAATGCGTTCTCACCGTTCTCACACTTTAGTGCATTTTCTCCTGATCCCGTACCTATATATATATATAGATAGATAGAAAGAGAGAGAGAGAGGAAGTGTAGAATACAAATCCCCTAATCCTACATTATGTACGTGATGCCCACAACCATATACGTGTCCCTGATTCATTTTTATTAGATAAGGGTATATCAGACATTCCGTTCAATCATCAGAGGGCTAATTAGGGAATTCCGTCAACAATCAAGTAGATCACGAGTTCGTTACACAACCATCTATCTAATTATGATTCGTATCAATTCAATACTAGGGTTTGATTGATTCGTATACGAAACACATATTTTGATACAGAAAATGCTCAATTTGTCATTTAGGATGTTTATTTTGGGTTTTACGGTTGACGGATGGTTTTTTATTTGATTTGAAGGTTTTTTCATGTTGTTAGATTGTAATGAGATTGAAGATAGGATGTTTCAAGTCGTATTTGGTGATTTTAACAAATCGCATGTGTTGAATTTTCATAATACCGGTTTCGCATGTATAGTTATATCGTAAATTGCATATATTAAACATTGGATCAAAAGTATAATTTCGTATGTTTTAGTTCAACATTTCGCACACTATAAAGTTTTAAGATGTTTGTAGATAGTTTACAAGGGGTGGTTTCGCATGTTTTATTGATCATCATCATCATCATCATACTCAGTAAATCCCACCAATAGCAAAGCTATGGTAGGGTCTGAGGAGGGTAGATGTAGACAGCCTTACCTCTACCTCGTAGGAATAGAGAGGCTGCTTCCAGTGAGACCCCCGACTCGATTGTAGTTTTGTATCAAGCCTTGGACCTAAGGCACATAAAAATCAGGACAGAGACCAACTGGTGCATGTACCCTCGTGTCTTTCTGCTATCAACGCTACCACATGATGCATGATTAACCATCCACCGCTTTTAACGTTATTTTCACGAAATTAGTAAAATAACGTTAAAGTTAGTACCATTTCACTTTTGCCCCCCGAGCGCCCACACATATATACATTATATGTGCACACCGCAAGCGGGGCACATGTTTTATTGATCAAAAGGTCAATTTCGCATGTTTAATAACAACATTTTGCATGCTATAAAAGTAATGACATTTAATTTCGCATAGAGTGTTCTATAATTCAGTACAATAATTCATATCAAATAATTCAGTTCAATAATTGATATCAATAATTCATATCAATAATTTTACAGTGTTTTTTTGTTTTTAATATAGAGTTTCTATTTATATCACAATCTCAAACCACTTTATTTCTTATCTTATAAAAAATGCCAGACCCCTCAACATCCTCTTCTGACTCAAGTATCAAACAGGCTTTGAGAAAAAGGATTCAAGAACAAATTCAAAAGGATCGATCATGTCAAGAGATGCTGGAAACCAATATTTCTCGTGTAACAGAAAACATGAAGAGAAGACAAGAAATTGTGAACTTGCTATCTCAGATGCAAGTGAGTAGTCTTTGAGAAATTGCTGCTATGTTCATGGTTGATCTGGGTGAGAGGGATGAGAAGCAGTTGAAAGAGTTGGCGGATGTTGTTATGTTCAGACTTTGGAAGAAAAAGTGATAGACTTTGGAGGAAGTTCGGATGGACATTTGCCATTAATAGAATTCTCTTATAACAATAGTTATCATACAAGTATTAATGTTGCTCCATTTGAAGCACTCTACGAACGAAAATGCCGAACACCTGTGTGTTGGGCAGAAATAGGAGAAAAGCAATTATCAGGACCCAAGGATTGTACAAGAAACAACTGACAAAATAATTCAAGTCAAGGAAAGACTGAAAACAACACGAGATCGTCAAAAAGAGTTATGCACGTAATCGACGAAAGCCATTAGAATTTCAAGTTAGAGACAAAGTATTATTAAAAGTTTCTCCATGGAAATGAATAGTCCGATTTGGTAAGGGAGGAAAGTTAAGCCCAAGGTATGTTGGACCATTTAAGATTCTCAAGCGAATTGGCCCAGTAGCTTATCAGCTACAGTTACCCGAAGAAATGGCTGGTGTACATGACGTATTTCATGTATGTAACCTAAAGAAATGTTTAGCTGATGAATTTTTGATAGTACCTCTTTAAGATATAGAGGTAAGTGAAATTTTAAAATTTGTTGAGAAACCTCTACAAATTGAAGATATGAAGATTAAGAGTCTCAAGCACAAGAGATAAGTTCTGGTCAAAGTGAAATGGGATTCAAAAAGAGGACCAGAATATACTTGGGAACTAGAATCATAAATGAAGTGAAAATATTCTTATTTGTTCCAGTAAATCTCGAGGACGAGATTTAAAACAAGGTAGAGAAGATTTAACAACCCTTGAAAGGCCATAACGAATCATAACCGAGACTCCAAACGCGTACAACGGGAACCAACATGAAAAATGAAGGAACCCAAGTTTAGGCCTCGTCGCGCTACGCGACGGTGTTAGAGAGGTCCGGTCGCGTGACACGACACCTCATTGATCACCAGAAGACACGTGGCAGCCACGTGGCATGCCTACATGGTGACTCTTTACACCTAAGCCCTAGCTTACCTGGTCGCGCGACACGATGGTGATGGACGAACATAGTCGTGTGACGCGACGTGGTTGTTCCACAACTATAAATTGGATGAGAATTGAAGCTTTCGATCTGCTCAAACTTTCTTTCTTTCTTTCACTCTCTCATTCTGTTACTATCCTAATACCAAATACCCGAAGCCCTAAAACTCTGCTCCATAATCAGTGTGTTAACGTGGATCACTGGTACGATACCCTGTCCGGTTGATCTGAAACCCATCAACGGATGCCAAAGTGTTGTCTGGATAAGGCTATACTTTGTTAACTACGTTGGGGTTTTGATCTCGTGATTATCGTTAAAGTTTGAATTGGGTTAATACACTAATACGTGTTGCATTGTGTGATTATTAGGAACCCAAGCTTAATACCATGAGGTTGTTATAATCAAAACCCTAAATCTACAAAGTGAGTCATTCTCTCTCTCTCTCTCTCTCTTTTATCAAAATGCTTTCAAAACCCTAAATGTTTTCCCAATTGTATTACAATGATTAAGTTTTTGTATTCTGAAATTACTGCCCATATATGGGGTTTTGTATACATTACTAGTCTAGCGTTGCTATTTGGACAAATAGTTAGCCAATAGTAATATGACCACAATCACAGGAACTGCCATCGAGACAAATACAGATTTGAGTAATTGAAAGATATAAAAAAAGTAAAAACCCTTAATGCTTTAATTATAACATTGAGTTGTTTTATACAAATGAATGAACTCACCAGTATTTTTCGCTAATAAAATATTTTTAAACGCGTTTCAGGTGACTTACTGTGAAAGTAAAGGAACATGCGATGAAGCACTGAATGCTTAAATAAAGTGGCTATGCTATCAGAATAAAGAAAAGAAAATGTGTTTTGTCAAAATAGGGTTTATCCCTATAAAACCTTTGTTTGTAATATGGGTTTTATCCCAGTTGTTTAATATTAAAACTTTGGTGTTTACAACTCTGAAATTTTCCTAACTACGATCCTGATGAAATTTTCCACTGCAAATTTAATAAACATCGGTACCACTGCTGTATCTGCTCACGCCTCACGCCTCCCGCCTAAGGTGGGGTCGGGGGTTGTGACAATGGGCTTCATCTAACGTCGTCTTCATATCAGAGGTAGCTCGGCAGATCATCAACTTCAAGAAGATCTAACATAACTTCAACGGCTACTCTATTCCCATTAATAAATGATGCCACATTATATTACATTGTTTTGTGAATGTTAGGAGTTGGATTTAGAAATATGTTATGTGATGATCATTAGAATTATTTATGTATGACTAGAACTTATTAGCTTAGCTTTTGTTTAAGGTTGCATCTATTTGGATAATTGGCTTGTAATGTGCTTTTCAAAAAAAAAAAAAATTGGCTTGTAATGTGTTACCATATTTAATTATTCCTTTAAAGTTGCATCAGTTGTTATTGTTCTTTTAAGTTTGCATTGGAATCCAATATGTGAAGGTGATTTTGAATTCATTGGTTTATTAACATATATTATAATATAATATAATGTAATTGGGTTTGTTTCCCGGTGGTTCCATGGTCCATGATTTTCAGGTTAATTCAAGTGAAATGGAACTAAGTAGTGTCAGACTTAGGATTTTTTTTCATTGGTGTCCATTTTTTGTGTAAGAATTTTTCACAACCAAACTGAAGAGGTATGGTCCCAATTCCATATCCACATGGCAGGGAGCACACCATTTTTTCCATCCAACATGGTGCCTACATCAGCGAGTAAATCCAGAAACTTCTAGAAACTTCTGGAAGGCGTCAAGGTGGCACCAAAGATGCTCCTTCCGACAGAAAGGACGACACGTGTCACCATTAATCAGGCGCCATGTAGACCTGCAACAGATCCGGGGGCAGACCGACAGAAGCTGCACGATTTCTCCAGCATGGACGAATATTGGCGCGCCACGTGTACCACTATCCTGACCACAGCAGAGGAGACCAAGAGAATATTCCCGTTGGTCGGACAGCTGGCGCCCAATAGCAGCTGGCAAGGTTGTTCCTCCCTCCTTCACCCTCCGGCTAAAAATAGGACCCTTCATCATCCAGGTTATTCATTCTATTCTCCTCACTTTCACTCACAACACACACTGTTTTCTTCCTCAGAGCAGTACTTATTCTCACACCGGAGCCCGGTTAAGAGGGAAACCCCCATATTCCCCTCTTAACGAGCTAACGGTGTTACTATTTTACAGGACTCCAGTCTTTGGCGAGTAGAGAAGGAGATTGAACCCACATAAGAGACGACCCAGCTAGTTAACCATCGGTGTTAACCAGTGTTTCCTCATTGGTGCCCACCGCATTTTTTGCAAACCATCTTCATCTCCTTTTTCTTCAAAAAACTCTCCAAAATGACTGAACCAAACCCTTCCCCTCAAGTGGATGGAGAAGTCTCTTCCTTTGAACTCATTTCGGACACCGCACACGTCCAAAGGGTCCAGAGGAACGAAACCATCCAAGAAGGGCAAATAAACAATGATTTCCCTAATATCTTTGGAAGCACATCTAGAGTTATCAGCCAAACCGCAAATGGAGCCACTTTCCAACCTCCATCCAGAGTTATCAACCAAACCACAAATGGAGCCACTTTCCAACCTCCACCCAGGGTAGTTAACCAAACACCTCCAGAAGTTCCAACACCAAACCATGGGGCTGGCCCCTCAGCTCCATCGGTCCAAACACAGTTGAACTTTTCGGCACTTTTAGGGCTACCTGAGGGAAAAACTCTGGCTTCCTGGTACGCTGAACAAACAGCCTCTCGAACCTTGTTTATGCGCAACTCAGCGCACAGCAAGTTTTGCTCCAAGCACAAGCTAATCAATCCGGTTTTGTTACCCCACCGCAGAGGCCTCCGAGCACCCACGTGCGTCAGCAGACCAATGCGTGGAACTCAAATCCTGAGAAAGCACTCAACGTCAGAAGGCAAAGTGCGCATGATACGCGCGACACTTATGGTGAAACGGAAAGCAACTATGTGCAATACTCCCATCAACAGAGAAAGCCAGTACACAGTCGTTTAGGCCCACGCAACATAAACGGTGAATGGGATAGCTATAATGAAGAAGATGACCGACATACAAGAAAGAAAGCACGGTATTCAGCAGATTACCACCAGAACACGAGGCGTACAAACCCCACAAGCGCGCGGGGTACAATCCAAAGCCAGAACATGATTACTCGTTGAGCTATCGCCCAGATGACATAGCTGAAAACTCCAAGTTCATCAGAGAGATTGCAATAGCTGATATCGATAAGACAAAACTACCACACAATGTAGGCAAATACAATGGCTTAACAAATCCTGACGACCACCTCCAAGTCTTCAACGGCGCAGGGTTAACAGGTGGTTGGAACTTACCAACTTGGTGTCATCTTTTCGCACAAACCTTTGTTGGCGCGGCACGCGTCTGGTTTGACAGCCTGCCAGCAGGAAGAATTAAATCATGGATCGATTTTCGAGACAAGTTCCTCGCGCACTTCTCCCAACAGCACAGGCATACTAGAGATCCAGCTGATTGCTTGAATATATGGAGGAAAGATCACGAGAGTGTAGAAGATTTCATCACCAGATACAACAAGGAATGTCTGGAAATCAGAGATGTGGGCGAGAAGATGATGCGCGCACACTTCATGAGGGCAGTAAAGCGTGATGACCTAATCAAACGATTGAAAGGAAGAGATGGAGGCCCCAAAGATTGGGACACCTTCATCGAAGCAGCAAAGACGATTGCGCGCTCCGATAAATAATTGACCGGCGATGACAGCCGTCAATACAATTTCAGCCAGAATGATCGGCGCAACAAGAAAGGCAAAGGCCAACCATGGTGAACATCTGGCTACAAAGAAAGAAGTCTGATAAGAGAAGATGCGCGCAATACAATCAACCAGATCAGTCATCGCAAAGAGATTAAGAGAGAAAACAGGTGTAACACCCTAAAACGTTTTGGCCATAAGAGACGCAGCGGAAATACCGACTCAAAAATTCTTTCTTATATTGTCTATATGACATACTTGAAGGTTCATTTATAATCTGTCGGGCACTTCTTGAAAGGATTTACAACATTCATTCTTGATTAACGCGTTAAATGTGCTACCATAAATACAAACTATTAGACCGCTCTTCCCGTACAATCCTTGCTCTTCGACTCGATCTTCAACCTCTTAGTCTCCGCAATGATGTTAATTCCGTGCAACCTGCAATCACCACATACATGCACGACATTAATATTTGTTGACATCATTCTTAATCTAGACATACGTAATTAAATGACCATTCCGCATTCTTCTATTCATGCTATTCTTTTATGTTTATCTTCCCGAGTACAATCTTGCATCCAATCATCAAATCTTCATAAGGACACAATAGTAAACCTGCATTTTCATTTCATTCTCAAGGCATATGATTAGTAACATGAATACTCAAATGTATTGAAGCCATGTATACATATATACAAGCCCCATTCTTTATTAAACAATAAATCCTACTTCGTGCATACGTACATCCATACGCATATTTATACACACATACATACCTACATACATACATACATACATACATACATACATACAAGCTCTTACATACCACTTACATTCCCACATGATTATACTAACACATCCTAGTCACAACATCCATATAAATAAGTCTCATACGTATCAACCTACATATATACTTATTTCTAATCGTGCTTACCTATGGATTCTATTACTAACATGTAGGTAAATCCATACCCATACTTATACATACCTCTAGACTTAATTAGATCCCACACATACTTTCGTGCACGCTCATCACACCTCATAAACACTATTCAATGAATTTGTGTAATGATAATCCTTTCTTTAACATTCCTTCAGTCATACTTTCTAATGGGTATAAATGTCAAATCCCTTGTAACTTCTATATCTGGTTCAACATCAATTCCTTATCAGTTACTCTCTGAGGCATAACCCAGACAAGTTACCTGGTCATCTAGGTTATCAGGCATAACCCAGACTACTTACATGGTCATATAGGTTATCAGGCATAACCCAGACTAGTTACATGGTCATCTAGGTTATTAGGCATAACCCAGACGAGTTACCTGGTCATCTAGGTTATCAGGCATAACCCAGACGAGTTAAATGGTCATCTAGGTTATCAGGCATAACCCAGACGAGTTATCTGGTCATCTAGGTTATCAGGCATAACCCAGACGAATTGTCACAGCCCATACGTTTATTTCACCTTGTCGGTATGCCAGCCGTATGCTACGGCAAGCATCAACAAAGAATTTAAACCTTGTACAAATCAAACTTCCGTGTACTTTAATTTAATTTCATGTCATTGCATTCACATTCTTGTTAGTATACATGATTGTATATATTAATGATCATATCAAATTCATATTCCACATTTGACCTTCACTAGTCAATTCTAACAAACATAAGGCATATTCCCACAATCATATCTCTTCAACTCATATAATTCATCACGTCGTCACATATAACACACATTGATATAACACGTACCATATAACTTTCTATAATCTTACAATTGTGACAACAAGTCTAACCATGCTTCTTATGCGTAGTTGACTTTCAGAAGTCAACAGTTTATCATATGAACTTTCGACTTAACCTCATACATCCGTGACATCATAATAGGCTATAGAAATGACGCTATATACATTTCATATTCACGACGCAAATGTGCTTACAGCCACATTCAAACTAGTAATTTAACATAATCTCAACATCATTATCATATCTCATTCATATATATATATATCAAGCTGTTTCATACAATTTCGCATCCTAACTTCACTTAGACATTTCATCATACACCTGGTGTGCATACTACTTTCTAAGCACAATGTGCAACTAATTTATGCATAATCTTCTAAGCTCTTACTTAGTTCATCAAATCTTCTTACTAATCAACAAGTATCATTCACACATAGACATCAAACATATCAAACACCAATTTCTTTCAATTCATCTAACAAGAATCTATCATACATAACATGATACATCAATATTGAACAAGAATTGGACATGGATGATATATCCATGTCACCATCTTCACCATAACAATTGGGTTTCACCTTAAAACATCAAATTAAGCAAAATCATGCATAATTCATGTTCTATATGGTGATTCTAACACCTATACATGATTAATTTCATACCAATTCGCGGATTAAACATAACCCACTTCATACAAGATCATCAATCTAAGTTTCAAGACATACCTCATGATCCCCTTGTGTAGGTGATCATTAATTCATGTTCATTTATAGGTTTGAGCTTCAATTCACCCTTCAATTTGAAGATCTTTCATAACTAGGGTTTGGCTCCCCTTGTATTCTTCTGAACATTCCAGACACACACACACATACGATGTGTGTGTTGTGTGTTAAATTCATGTTTTATAAAACATGGGTTTTCCCATGTTACAATTTAGTCCCTCTAGTTTGCCATCTTATCTCTTCTCTCATAACTTTATTCCGTACTCTTAAAAGTTAACATTGCATTTAACTAGGTTATTTGTTCCTATTATCCAACATCATGTTAAGTTATTTAAACAACCACTTTGGTCAATAAAGGGATTTTGGGGCGTTACAAGTCTACCCCCCTTAAAAGAGGTTTCGTCCCCGAAACCTTGTTCATTTCCTCTTAACATTAAATATCTTTTCTTCCCGCCCCATTTGGTGACGACCTCTAACTCCAAAGTTAAACATCATTCTATGTTTTATACAGTTACTTGTACCATTCATACCTTTACGTTAGCCTCAAATTATCTCATTCATATCAAATTACTATTGCTCTCACTTCATGCATTACTTATTCTACATAAGTAAATGTGTCGTGCAAGTTCATCATACGATGGTTTAATCAATACCTGGAACTTTCACTCAAGATTTTTGAGATTTCCTTAATAATGACAAATTTTCTTCTTATGTCGACTATTAAAAGTCAAACATCCTATACCATACCATACCTATACTATCATTCATTTCGTAGGTCGTTTTCAATCTACCAATTCATACCTATCCAACATAAGTTATACATTTTACTAACCTCGATTTCATTGCATAATCAATGATCCGTAAACCAGATCGATCCGCTTCTTCACGAGTACTCACTGTACCAGGCCAGATTTCGTTCATCCATGTAATGAGCTTCCGCTCGTGCACATCCTTTCACCAATTCGATTGGTTTCATCACATTAAGAGTTCTACCACTATCATCTACAAAATTGGCGGTTAGCACATTTCATTCAAACATTCATTCTACTAGGTGATTATTCACCTATAATTCTTCTACAAATTTCCTACGTACATGCTATATAGCATATCATACATTCCATTTCTTACATACAATTTTTTTCCATTTTGTTAGTTATTACGCCATCTTCTTGGAGTTTGACTTTTCAAGGTCAAACTGGCATTTCTTACTTATCGTACATGTATTGAAGTACACGTTCATACTTCTTTCCATTCATGCTTACTTGCAAAGACTTTATTACATCATTTCAGTATTTCTTGCAAAAACTTACCCTTCCCGTCCATACTTATGTTATTGTCCGAGTCGTAGCCCGTCATTCATTCCGACTCCCAAGAGTCATTTACTAACACATCTAACACGTAACTTATTCAAACTTATTCCTTTCAACTAAAATTTAGGTTTGCGTGCTAATTACGGTCATTCTTTTGTTATACTATCACCATCTACTTTATACTTACTTACATGACCTTTCGAATTTTAAACTCGTTAGTTATGTTACTTCTAGACTAGTAATACAAAAATTAACCCCTTTTATACATTCATCTCATACATGCATTATCTCACCCCATGAAACGGGTCAAACATGCTACATCAAAATTGAGATATAACATGCCATTCTTATCCCGTTGAGACGGGTATTTTCATTCGTACATAACCTTCATTCGGTTCATTTATAACGAACGAATACATTCCTTCCAATCATATACATACACTCAAACCCGTGAGTGACGGATCGAGTTGATTTCATTCATTCATAACTTATCCGTTAGTAACGGATAATAGCATTCATAACATAACTTCCATTTGGTTCGTTTAAGACGAACAAATTCGTTTCCTTTCATACTTATCTTC
Source organism: Helianthus tuberosus (assembly GCA_030545235.1). NCBI lineage: Eukaryota > Viridiplantae > Streptophyta > Magnoliopsida > Asterales > Asteraceae > Helianthus > Helianthus tuberosus. The sequence goes on along the minus strand of CM060369.1, from coordinate 124,187,745 downwards.
TCATTACCCGGTCCTCCCATAATGGAACAGTCATAAAGCGTTTATATTTATAAATCTACGGTTCATGAAATCGTTCATAACGGATCAAACCATTTACTATTTAACTTTTACAAACTATCACAATTATGGTTTGAGCACAAACAACAATTTACTAATAGAATTTAGTATGCTTAAAAGCCATGGCGGGGCGCGACACATTTTAAAAAAAACTTCGTCGCGGAGCGCGAGAGCCCCTTTTTCACAGAAGGTTTCCAACATTTTTGAGCTGCAAATGCCTAGCTCCAATTTTTTATTAAAATCTGACTTTAAACTGCCATAACTCTCAATCTACAGGTCCGTTTTACGTAATTCTTTTTCCTACGTGTCGTTAATTTAAATACGGACCTGTTTAACACCGTCATATGCCTTAAAACTCGATTTATAGGAAAATTGCCTAAAATTTCCTTTTTCATCTCTAACTATAAGCATAATAAAAAAATTTACAATTTACTTACTTTCATAGCGCTTTAGAACGAACACACTTCGCACGAGCTTTCGGTTTGAGTTCAAGCACTTGATACTTCAATCCTTCTATGTTTTGAATCCGTTTCGCGGATTCAAACATATCATTCATACTTTTCTTTCATATTTAGTACTCTCAATTTCTTGAGAGTCTTACTACTCCTTTCACCCACACGTCCACCTACTACCCAATTCTACCGGACATACCTGCAACAATTATCACGGTGTCACGAACGTTATATGCTTCTTGCGTACTGGCCAGGTGCGCAATCCACATACTAGTTTCATGTCTTCATGTAATCATCACCTTGTGTCCGAAGAATTAGGTCTCGGCACGTGTAACATTTTCAAAACATTATCACTATATCATCATTATCTTTTATATAAAACTTTCCTTCCCTCGGGAGGTTTTACCATCACTGGTACCTACATATTGAATTTACGTACCTGGGGTCAATTTGTCTTATTACATGCTTTAGTGTCGGTCCTAGACCGCATTCGTGGATCATCCTCTTCAAATAATTATGCTTACCTTACACATAACATACTGTTAGTTTCTTTATATGCATACATAAGTACATGCCTACATTTGCTTCTACCTTTGGATCTTGATCGAGTCTTGGATTGTACGGGTTCCTTGTCACAAGAGCACACAGGTTTGAGTTCAAGTATTTACCTCCTCATACTTGATTTCTCTCAAACCAAGGCTCTGATACCAACTTGTAACACCCTAAAACGTTTTGGCCATAAGAGACGCAGCAGAAATACCGACTCAAAAATTATTTCTTATATTGTCTATATGACATACTTGAAGGTTCATTTATAATCTGTCGGACACTTCTTGAAAGGATTTACAACATTCATTCTTGATTAACGCGTTAAATGTGCTACCATAAATACAAACTATGAGACCGCTCTTCCCGTACAATCCTTGCTCTTCGACTCGATCTTCAACCTCTTAGTTTCCGCAATGATGTTAATTCCGTGCAACCTGCAATCACCACATACATGTGCGACATTAATATTTGTTGACATCATTCTTAATCTAGACATACGCAATTAAATGACCATTCCGCATTCTTCTATTCATGCTATTCTTTTATGTTTATCTTCGCGAGTACAATCTTGCATCCAATCATCAAATCTTCATAAGGACACAATAGTAAACCTGCATTTTCATTTCATTCTCAAGGCATATGATTAGTAACATGAATACTCAAATGTATTGAAGCCATGTATACATATATACAAGCCCCATTCTTTATTAAACAATAAATCCTACTTCGTGCATACGTACATCCATACGCATATTTATACACACATACATACCTACATATATACATACATCCATACAAGCTCTTACATACCACTTACATTCCCACATGATTATACTAACACATCCTAGTCACAACATCCATATAAATAAGTCTCATACGTATCAACCTACATATATACTTATTTCTAATCGTGCTTACCTATGGATTCTATTACTAACATGTAGGTAAATCCATACCCATACTTATACATACCGCTAGACTTAATTAGATCCCACACATACTTTCGTGCACGCTCATCACACCTCATAAACACTCTTCAATGAATTTGTGTAATGATAATCCTTTCTTTAACATTCCTTCAGTCATACTTTCTAATGGGTATAAATGTCAAATCCCTTGTAACTTCTATATCTGGTTCAACATCAATTCCTTATCAGTTACTCTCTGAGGCATAACCCAGACAAGTTACCTGGTCATCTAGGTTATCAGGCATAACCCAGACTACTTACATGGTCATCTAGGTTATCAGGCATAACCCAGACTAGTTACATGGTCATCTAGGTTATCAGGCATAACCCAGACGAGTTACCTGGTCATCTAGGTTATCAGGCATAACCCAGACGAGTTAAATGGTCATCTAGGTTATCAGGCATAACCCAGACGAGTTATCTGGTCATCTAGGTTATCAGGCATAACCCAGACGAATTGTCACAGCCCATACGTTTATTTCACCTTGTCGGTATGCCAGCCGTATGCTACGGCAAGCATCAACAAAGAATTTAAACCTTGTACAAATCAAACTTCCGTGTACTTTAATTTAATTTCATGTCAGTGCATTCACATTCTTGTTAGTATACATGATTGTATATATTAATGATCATATCAAATTCATATTCCACATTTGACCTTCACTAGTCAATTCTAACAAACATAAGGCATATTCCCACAATCATATCTCTTCAACTCATATAATTCATCACGTCGTCACATATAACACACATTGATATAACACGTACCATATAACTTTCTATAATCTTACAATTGTGACAACAAGTCTAACCATGCTTCTTATGCGTAGTTGACTTTCAGAAGTCAACAGTTTATCATATGAACTTTCGACTTAACCTCATACATCCGTGACATCATAATAGGCTATAGAAATGACGCTATATACATTTCATATTCACGACGCAAATGTGCTTACAGCCACATTCAAACTAGTAATTTAACATAATCTCAACATCATTATCATATCTCATTCATATATATATATCAAGCTGTTTCATACAATTTCGCATCCTAACTTCACTTAGACATTTCATCATACACCTGGTGTGCATACTACTTTCTAAGCACAATGTACAACTAATTTATGCATAATCTTCTAATCTCTTACTTAGTTCATCAAATATTCTTACTAATCAACAAGTATCATTCACACATAGACATCAAACATATCAAACACCAATTTCTTTCAATTCATCTAACAAGAATCTATCATACATAACATGATACATCAATATTGAACAAGAATTGGACATGGATGATATATCCATGTCACCATCTTCACCATAACAATTGGGTTTCACCTTAAAACATCAAATTAAGCAAAATCATGCATAATTCATGTTCTATATGGTGATTCTAACACCTATACATGATTAATTTCATACCAATTCACGGATTAAACATAACTCACTTCAAACAAGATCATCAATCTAAGTTTCAAGACATACCTCATGATCCCCTTGTGTAGGTGATCATTAATTCATGTTCATTTATAGGTTTGAGCTTCAATTCACCCTTCAATTTGAAGATCTTTCATAACTAGGGTTTGGTTCCCCTTGTGTTCTTCTGAACATTCCAGACACACACACACATACGATGTGTGTGTTGTGTGTTAAATTCATGTTTTATAAAACATGGGTTTTCCCATGTTACAATTTAGTCCCTCTAGTTTGCCATCTTATCTCTTCTCTCATAACTTTATTCCTTACTCTTAAAAGTTAACATTGCATTTAACTAGGTTATTTGTTCCTATTATCCAACATCATGTTAAATTATTTAAACAACCACTTTGGTCAATAAAGGGATTTTGGGGCGTTACAACAGGGAAAAGCAGTGGACACCCCTGACAAAGACCCCTTCCGAGGTCTTGTCAACAGAGAACCACCAGTTCAAACCCCCGTTGCAAATGCGAAACAAAAGGGGTCAAGACCCAAATCTTTTCTGCGAATTCCACAAAGATACAAGTCACCTGACGGACGACTGCTTTAGCCTAAAGCAAGAGATTGAAAGAGCTCTGAGAGATGGTAGGCTCACCCATCTGGTAAAAGGGGGAAAGCGTGATAATCGCCAAATTCAAATAAGGGAAGAAGGCCCAGACAACAAAAAGCTCCTAAAATTAGAAACTCACATGGTCCAAGGCGGTCCAAGAAGGCAACGGAAGAACTACAACAAGCGCGCCCAAGATGATTCTTGGCGCGAAAGACAAGTCGTCTTCCCCATGGTACGAGGGGGCCCAAGAGAGAGAAGACCTATAGTCATTTCTGGCATGATCGGTCATTACCAGACTGACTACATTTTTATTGATCCAGGGAGCACCGCATATATCATCTACGAGCAATGCTTTAATCAATTCGACCAGGAAGACAAAGCGCACTTAGAACCAGTAGATTACCCTCTAACTGGTTTTTGCAACGAAGCCGTTTTTCCTCTTGGCCAGATATCGTTCCCGGTGCTGCTCTCGGATGGTAGGAACTCAAGAAAAGAAGAAGTTACATTCATGGTGTTTCCAGCAAGCTCAAGACATGATATCCTCCTGGGAAGAGAGTCCCAAGGAGATTTCAGCATGATCTGCTCATGACCACATTCAGCTGTTGGTTTCCCAACAGAGACAGGGATAGCAATAATTTATGCAAGCAAAGAAGTCCTCGCAACTGACGAAATCAGGCCAGCAAAAGCAAGCAAATCTGCACCGCTCGCAGAAGCTGAAAAATGGGTACTGAACAGCAAATACCCAGAACAAACTGTCACTTCAGATCTCACGCGTGCAGTGCTAAAAAAGTTGCTATTTGAGAACATGGACGTGTTCGCCTGGACACCGGCTGATATAGTTGGTGTTCCATGGCACATAGCATAGCACAGGCTGAACGTTTCTGAAAATGCCAAACCAGTGGTACATACAAAACAACATCTGGGGGACATAAAGCACGATGCCATGCAAGAACAAGTCACAGAGTTACTAAATGCTGGTATCATCAGAGAAGTCCGTTATCAAACCTGGGTGGCCAGCCCAGTGATGGTCCAAAAAGGAAACGGTAGTTGGAGAATGTGCGTGGATTATAAAGATCTGAACAAAGCATGTCCGCGCGATTGCTACGCTTTACTAGATATTGACGAGAAGATCGATTCACTAGCGTCGTTCAGATGGAAATGTTTCCTCGACTGTTATAAGGGATACCATCAGGTGCAGATGGCCATCCAAGATGAAGACAAAACTGCATTTCGCACACCAACAGGGCTGTACTGTTATACAAAATTGCCCTTTGGTCTGAAGAATGCAGGCGCAACTTACCAGAGACTGATGAATGAAACATTCAGCGACACTATCGGCAAGTACATCGAAGTATACATGGATGACCTGGTAATCATGAGCAAAGAAGAAAGTATGATGCTGGTAAACATTCAAAAAACATTCGACACATTACGCGGGGTGAGCATCAAGCTAAATCCAGCGAAGTGTTCCTTTGGGATGGAAGAAGGAAAGTTCCTGGGTTTCATTGTGATGAAAGATGGGTTTAAGGTCAATCCTGACAAGGTGCAAGTGATAGAGCGGATGCCTTCACCATCGACAATAAAAGAAATGCAGAAGTTGGCTGGACGGTTAGCAGCACTCAACCGTTTCCTCGCCAATCACGCAGCAAAATCTTTTCCGTTCATCAAAACCCTCCGCAACTGTGTAAAGAAGAATCAGTTTCAGTGGACTCCAGAAGCCAAGCACGCATTCTGAGAGATGAAAGACTGTCTCATACGATTGCCAACACTGACAGCACCAATTAAGGGTGAACCCCTAGTAATGTACCTCTCAGCGTCAGAAAAAACAGTAGGAGCAGTTTTACTGGTGGACCGACAAGGCATTCAAACGCCAGTATATTACGTGTCTCGCACTCTGAATGACCCGGAAACAAGATACGCCATAATGGAAAAGCTGGTCCTCGCATTGATCCACGTATCCAGAAGACTACGCATGTAGTTTGCCAACCATGTCTTTCACGTCCTGACGAATTACAACTTCGGCAACATCCTTGCAAGACCTGAGATATCTGGAAGATTAGCGAAATGGGCCATAGAACTGGGAGGCCACAATGTCGTTTTCAGGCCGAGGCCAGCAATCAAGGGTTAGGTATTGGCAGACTTCCTGACAGAGGTACCAGACGACAAAGAGAGAGAGTGCAAGGCAATGGAAAGAGCTGAAAGGCAACATTCGGAAGAACCATGGCTACCATATACAGATGGTGCGTCTAACAAGGATGGCGCGGGCGCAGGACTTAGATTGGTAAGTCCAGAAAAACATGAATTCATATACGCCATCCGATTAGACTTCAAGAGCACAAATAATGAAGCCGAATATGAAGCTTTCCTCGCTGGCTTGAGGTTAGCAATCAAGATGGGAGTCAAACACATAGAGGTGCATGTGGACTCCATGATAGTAGCAGGGCAGATCAATGGCCAGTACGACGTCAAAGGGGATGTGATGGCGCTATACCTAGACCAAGCAAAAACATTGCTACAGAACTTCAATTCCTACAAGGTGCACCACATCAACCGGAGCGAGAATAAACCAGCAGATGCACTAAGCAAACTCGCATCCACCAGCTTCCAGCACCTGGCCAAGGACGTGCGCATTGAAGTTCTAAGCAATCCATCGGTACCGCTAAGGCAGGTAAGCGCCATCCAACTGGGAACAACGTCTTGGATGACTCCGATCATTACGTATCTCCAGTCTATAATACTACCCGAAAACAAAGCCGAAGCAAGGAAAGTACAGTACAAGTCCGAGCATTACCTGATGGTTGATGGAATTCTGTACCGAAAATCGTACCTCGGACCATTACTGAGATGTGTCGATCCAGAAGATGCAAACTATCTGATACGCGAAGTACATGAGGGCATCTGCGGCGTTCATGCCGGCCCAAGAATGGTAGTAGCGAAAGTAATGAACGCCGGGTATTACTGGCCCGGAATGCATCTAGACGCAGTCAAGGTTTTGAGGAAATGCAGCGGTTGTCAGAGACACGCCCCGAAAACGATGCGCCCAAAAAATGAGCTGGTCCCTGTAACAACGGCATGGCCGTTCCAACAATGGGGGATAGATATGGTTGGTCCTTTTCCAGAAGCCCCGAGAGCAGTGAAGTTTATCATAGTCGCAGTAGACTATTTCACAAAATGGGTTGAAGCAAAGGCGCTGGCGTCAACCACACCTATCGTAGTGCGCAGGTTCATCTGGGAACAAATAATTTGTCGATTTGGGCTACCCCTGAGAATCATCTCCGATAACGGAACAAATTTCGCTGCAGAAGACCTCCAAAACTGGTTCAAGGAGCTGCACATAGAGCACACCTTTTCCTCGGTAGCGCACCCGCAGGGAAACGATCAGGTTGAAGCAGTGAACAAGAGTATCGTGGACGGTATCAAAGCACAACTGGGAACACAGCGAAGAGGTTGGGTTGACGAGTTACCCAGCATATTGTGGGCCCATAGGACGATGCCAAAGACAAGTAACGGAGAAACACCGTTCAGTCTGGTCTATGGGTCCGAAGCCGTGATACCGGCAGAGATTGGCCTGCCATCTCCAAGAATGCTCTCCATGAACATGATCAACAATGAAGAAGAAAGAATGCTGGATCTAGACCTTCTAGAAGAAAGAAGAGAGATGGCGGCAATTAATGAGGCGAAATATAAAACCAAGTTGGAAAAATACTATAACAGTAAGGTCAGAATTTGTACGTTCAACCCCGGAGACTATGTCCTAAGGGACAACGAGGCGTCCAACGCCGAGAAGCCGGGAAAATTAGCTCCCAAGTGGGAGGTGCCTTACGTTGTAGATGAAGTCCTCGGGAAGGGAGCGTACAAGTTACGCACACTTGAAAACAAAGAAGTCCCAATAACTTGGAATGCTCAGCAACTAAGAAAATGTTATATGTAGACGGTCGCAGTTTTTATTTCTACTTGTAATGGCCCCACGCCCAACACATTTTACTCTAATACAAGATGTGTTGACTATCTTATCTCATGCGAATTTTTGTTACAACTGCATATATTACTTTGGGCATACACGAAAACATCAATGGCTCAGAAATAGGAAACGTTGTAGACCTCCAAGGCTCGTCACAACTAAGTGCACAGCCGGGTCAAAAACACAACTAAAGCCTATCACGCCAAATAACACTTCGTGCCCATATACACATGAAAGCATCGTAAACACGGTAAAGAAAACATTGTAAGACTCCCAAAGCTGAGCACAGCTGGGTCAACACAATAACCTGTAAAACGATCACTTCGTATACACGAATCAAACTATGCGCTTAATGACAGAAAAAACGTTGTAGAGTTTTCCCAAAGCATAACACAATACTGTGTAACGCTAGGATAACTAACACAGCATAACCTGTCTTAGCCATCATTCATTCGTGATACATAATCAAAGTAATTACACATGCACATATTGTAACGATAGAAAAATTCACAATAAATAAAGAGCAAAACCCACAGGTAACATAAAACATATCAAGTGTACCAAAATGTTAACAAACAGAGCAACGGAAAGTAAATTGTTCACAAACATCAAAGGCAAGAAAATGTCAACTGATTACAAGGCATTAAGCCCATACGTGGCATGCAAGCCGAAAAATCATCAATCTTGGCGACTAGGCCCTGCATCCCCACCTTCAGGGTCTCATCACCAAGTGCTCTTTTCAACAATGCGATCCCGTTAGATTTTTGGGATAACTTCCCAGCAGCGTTGACGATGGAAAATTCAAGAGATTCGAACTCCTGTCGCTTCTTAGCATAGCGAGCAGCACAATCAACCTTATACAGTAGAAACTCTATAAAATAATACGCTTGGGACCACCAAAATTTATTAATTAAAAGAGTTATTAATTAATCGATAAATTAATAATTAATAATTTATATATTAATTAATATTTTATTAATTTATAGTAGAATACTTAGTTTACAAACACCTTTCAAGCTTCCACTTAATTACAATTGCGAACTGCTTTCGTTATTGTAAACTTCGATCAACAGATAACATGACTTTTGAGAACTCAGATGAAGGTGGTGAAAGCACTCAAGAACTCTAGAATTTGATCAAAGAGTTGGGTTATCGCAATGCAATGGATGTCGAAGATGTTCTGACTCACCCAGAAGAAAATGTAATTGCATAGTTGTTGACTGATGAAGAAATTATTGAAAGCGTTATTGGAATTAATAAAGATAATATCGATGAAGAAGATGATGAAAGTTCTACAATGGAGCCCCCTTCGCGAAACGAAGCTATTAAAACGGCAATCACATTGAACAATTTCTTGTTGAGCTATGAGAAAACAACACCAGAAGTTCTTACCATGCTAAGGAAAATTAGAGACGAGATTCAAGGGGAAATTGATTTCAACAAAAAAACAAAAGACAATTGAGTCATTTTTCAAGAAACCCTCATAAATCATTCATGTAATATGCTATATATAAGGAATTATTAATTTATATTTTATATGGGGTCTAAAGAAATTATCAAAAATGTATTATCTTATAATTTTAGCGAATTATTAATTTAGCACCCTATCCCCGAGTCGGGACCGGCAAAAAATATTATCTTAGAGAGTTTATTAAATAATCGAGTATTAGTTTATCGAGTTTCTACTGTATAAGTCAAGTTTTTCAAAGCTTCTTTATTCTCGACCACTGACCTCCCTTCAGCATAACCCTCTTTTCGGCCATGATCATACGCAGCTTCACCAAGCTCATACATGTACTTGGCCAGCTCCTTCGACCCTGCGATACGTTCGGAAATCTGCAAAAGGTAATAGAAACATGAGAGTAGTAATAAAGATCAACTAAAATCAAGCAAGCATAAAAAAATTACCAGAGGCACTGCACGTGCAAGCAGCCACTTGCAATCAGCAGTGACTTCCTCAACCAAGATCTCAGAAGCTTTGCTTTCAGTAACCTTCTCTTCAGCAAACTTCTCTAACTTGGCTATGCGCTGGATGTATTCTTGTTCCCTTTTCTGGTGCGCAGCGCGCTCTTGCTCAGCCTCATCACTGATCTTACGCTTCTCTCCTGACAACCTGACAATGGCATCGCGCTGGGTTTGCGGCTCCTTGTTTGTTCGTTCGCAAGCAACTTCCCAGACTTTCTGCTTGTCAATGTTCAACTGTTTTTCGTTGGCAAGTTTCTCCTCCGCGTCAGCAACCCTCCATGCCAAACCCTTCTTCTCAGCATTGAATTTTTCTCTCTCTTCAGCGAACGCCTTCTTCGCGTTTTGAAATTCCAGAGTATCCTCCCCCATCAGCTGCCACTCCCGGGCTATCTCTTGGGAAGTTATAACACCCCAAATTTTGTATGACATATTATAATGTTAAAATCACAATAATATGATAAAAAGAAATGGTAAATATAGAACTTTTACCATTTCTAGAATTTGTAGCTTATTAGCAAATCCAAAATTTCATGAATGTGTATGAAAGTTATGGGAGTAGTGTGTAATTTATGAAAGTGTCATGTTTTTAAAAGGTGGGGGTTTAAAATGAAAAATGGGAAAATAAAACACCTAAAGAAAAATGGCCAGTGATTCTAAGTGTGGGTGTGTTCGCGAACGAGAGAGAGGGCAAGGGAACAAACCCTAGTTCTAAAATTCTGGCCAAAATCCTACAAATCAAGAAGGCAAAGGGCTGAATTATTGATGCATGAGATAGAAATCACGATCCCCTAAGTGTTATAAGTGTCAAGTAAGTTTAATTTCATGATTTGGTGATGTTTGATTCAGTGGGTTTAGTGTAATTCGTGAATGCAATGTTAAATCTAGTATAAATAATGGTTGCTATGGATGTGTAGACATCAAGATATGATAAATTCTGAATATGATGATGAATTTGGGAAAAACCCACTTATACACCATGAATGACTTGAATATTGTGAAATTCTACGTGTTTGTTAGATTATTGATGATGATATTATGATGGATAGGTGATTTAGAATAATGTGTATATACTCATAATGGTAAATTGTGAAGTTAGGAAATGCTATGTTAATCAATGGATGAACTATGGAGAAAACATGCTTTAAGTACTTGTACACTATGCTTATTTGTTAGTATGCACGCCAGGTGTTTGAAGAAATGCCAAAGAATAATTTAGTTATGTTATGATATGGAATTTTGATAACATGATGTTATTGAATGAAAATGAGTGTATGCTTAGTCATATAACGCCATGATCAATGAATAAAATGCATAAGTAATGTAAAACATACAAAAGCTAAAAGTGTAAAGTTATGACATATAGGCACGAAGAAGGAAGAAGGCGTAAGCCACTCAAAGTCACAAGCATCTCAAGATCGCGGTAAGTTCATATGAACTTAATTCCCCTTTTATGTAGTTCTACGGATGTTAATTTAGTTATTTAAACCTTAGTGTTGAGATGTATGTTTGCTTATAGCGGAAATTGTGATAGGTTGTATGTTTGAAAATGGACAAGTAATCTAATAACATTGGATGTGTAATGACCACTCAAATGGGTCATAAGTCGTTGGAAAGGTAGAATGGAAATGGCTAGAAAATGACTTGTGGATAACGGGTCAAAATGATGAAAGTATGTTAAATGAAGCGTATGTATTAAACCATTGCGGATGGTTTGAGTAGACTATATGTTGAACATTTCTAAAAGAAATGTTGAAGAGCATAAAGAAATTTATGCTAGAAGGAAAAAGAATGAAATGTAGTGTGGTCGTTGGCAAAAGGAATGAATTGGTTAACGGGTTGAATAATGGTAGTTGGGTAAAAGAATTGTTATTGCATATACATGTAGAACTAATAAATGTTTTGTTGTTATGGATGATAGGTAAATCCCATGCTTGATTGCGGCGCACTCAGACCGAACACACAATGTCGACTTTTTACACGCTTCCAGTTCAAGTTGTCTATTATGAATGGGTCAAAGATTTCATTTTGTGATATGATGTCAAACTTGTGTCTAGTATGTTAGTAAGTAGTTTGCGTTTCTAAACCTTTTGGTGTAGTTTGTACAAAATGTTTATGGTGAACCTTATATGGTCATAACGTTTGTTATTTTGAAAAGTGTCGTAGGACTTAATTAAAATGATGTTGTTAAAAGCAGGGGAAAAGTTCTTAATACAAACGGGTCATGCCAAAATTTTTGTAAAATTGTATGAATTTTATGTTAATAGTCAAATGAGAAAAGTTGGGCGTTTCAAGTTGGTATCAGAGCCAAGGTTTGAGGGATTCAAGTATTAGAGCAAAAATTCTTGAACTCAAACCAAAAGTCCGTATGAAGGTGTGTTCGTTCCGAAGCGCAATACAAGTAAGTAAGTCGTAAATATGATTATGATTTTAGTTAGAATTAAAAAGGGATTTATAGGATTTTGTTTATAAACTGAGTTCTAAGGCAAATAATGACATTAAACGGGTCCGTAATTAAATTACGGACACGTAGGAAAAAGAATCAAGCAAAACGGACTAGTAGAACAATAGATATGGGGTTTTAAAGTTAATATTTTTAGAAAAGGTTAGAGCTGGGCATTTCAGCAACACAGAACTGAACTTTCTGTGAAAAAGGGGGCGTCGCGCTATGCGACACCTAGCTTGCATTACCGTCGCATCATGCGACAGCTGTCGCGGCCCGCGACAGCTTGAAGGCTGTCCTTCGCGGCCCGCGACGGCTTCAGTTGTTGGCGATTTTCTTTTATTTTGATTGTTTTGAATACGGGACTTGTTTTAAATGATTTGTAAGGCCTCGTAAGCAACGTTTAAGGTAATTTTCATGATAAGAAAGATGAGGGAAGGTATATATGTATATGAAAGGATGAAAAGGTAAATCGTTACGATCAAAGGTCTTGATCTAAGCGATACGGCATGATCGTCATGGACGATAATGTATAAAGTATGCATTGTAACTTGAATGGAATATGCCAAAATGAGTTCAATTATGGTAAAGAGATGTATGAAAAGAAAATCTAACAAATGAGATAAATATTTTATGTAGATGGCGGATAATGTAAACGTGAATGATGATATAGCGGCTCAACACGAAGCAATGAACGAAAGAATTGGGGAAGAAGTTAAGAAGGCAATTGAGGCTAGTATTCCTCGGCTTGCACAAGAAGTTGAAGGTCAAGTGTTGGAAGTAGTCAACAAGTTAGTGATGTCCCAAGTTGAGGAGCTAAAGGAAATGATCAATGAATTACAAACGAAGAAGAGCACTCAAAGGTGCACGGATAAGGATTTATGGCATGTAACCCCTTGCCATATAAAGGAGAAATTGATCCGATAACCTGTCAAAGATGGATTTCAAGCACCGAGGCCGTGTTTGTAAGGAGTAGATGTGAAGTGGAGGATCAAGTGATGTTTGCTACGGGTCTCCTACAACTCCAAGCAAAGGATTGGTGGGACGCATATTCGAAGGAATTGGGGGATGAAAAGGTACAAACGTTAACATGGCAAGAGTTCAAGGAGCCATTTCTGAAATATCATAGCCCACAATCCGCAATTGATAAGATTCAAGAAGACTTCTTACGTCTTCGACAAAAGGATGAAACAATCGACGAAATAACGAATAAGTTCCTTGACAAGGTGAAGTTTTGTGGGGAGATAGCGGGGACTGAGAGATTGAGAATCATACGTTATCATGCTATGTTAAAGGCTGAATATCGTGAGTTCGTAAATCCTTCTAAGTGTGAAACGTTGAATGAGTTAATCGACTGGGCAAGAGACAGGGAGATTGAGATAAGAAGGCAGGTTGAACGGGGGGAGAAAAGGGTGGCGGAGAAGACTACCAACCCAAACCCATCAAAAAAGGCAAAGTATCAAGATCCAAGAAGGAAAGGAAAGACAAGTAGTGGAATCCCGACTTGTAAGACATGCGGGAAACATCATTCGGGTGAATGTTTATTGGGAAAGAAAGGATGCTACAAATGTGGGCAAGAGGGACATCCGTATTATAGGTGCCCCGGAAATTCAAAAGCGTGTTACAATTGTAATCAAACAGGGCACATTAAAGCAGAATGTCCGAAACCCCAACAAGGGGCAAAGAAAGATGGAAAGAAGGATGAGTCTTCTAAGGCTCGTGGGAGGATGTTCCAGTTAACCTCGGATGAAGCTAAGACTAGCCCGGATGTGGTTTCAGGTATATTCTTAGTTAATTTTATGCCTGTGAATGTTTTATTTGATTCCGGGGCTAGTAGTTCGTTCATTTCTAATGAATTGTTAGTTCATCCATTGTTTAAGCTTGAAAAGATGTTAGTACCCTTAGAAGTGGAAGTTGCTGATAGTAAAAGCTATTTGTTACATGATATTTGTAGAAACTGTAAAATCTTAATCGAATATGAGGAATTTAGTATAGATCTTGTCCCGATGTACATGGGGGAATTTAAAGTAGTTCCAGGAATGGATTGGCTAGCCCAAAACCACGCTGAAATTCAATGCGAAAAGAAAGTCATTCATGTAGTAACCTCGGGGGGGGGGGGGAACGGGTAAGTGTTCAAGGAGATAGGGTCATCAAGTCGAAATTGTGTTCTATAATCAAAGTTGTCAAGCATGTGAAGAACGGAGGTAAGGCGTATCTATCTTACGTGATTGACACCAATCGAGGTGTTCCAAAGCTTGAAGATGTGAATGTAGTGAACGAATATCCGGATGTGTTTCCGGAAGATTTACCGGGGCTTCCGCCCGAGCGGGAAGTAGAATTCAAGATAGAGCTTAAACCGGATGCAAAACCGGTAGCTAAAGCTCCTTATCGGTTGGCCCCGACTGAAATGAAAGAATTGATGATGCAACTTCAAGAGTTGCTCGATAAGGGTTTTATTAAACCAAGTGTTTCACCATGGGGAGCACCCGTATTATTCGTGAAGAAGAAAGATGGTTCGATGCGAATGTGCATCGACTATTGAGAGTTAAACAAGTTAACGGTGAAGAATCATTACCCGTTGCCCAGAATTGATAACCTATTTGACCAGCTTTAAGGGGCAAGTTGGTTTTCGAAAATCGATCTGCGGTCGGGTTACCACCAACTGCGTGTACGAGAAGAAGATGTGCCGAAGACTGCGTTTCGAACGCGGTACGGACATTACGAGTTTTTAGTAATGTCATTTGGGCTAACGAACGCACCAGCTGCGTTTATGGATTTAATGAATCGGGTGTGCCGACCTATGCTTGATAAGTATGTAATCGTTTTTATTGACGATATACTAATATACTCCCGAAGTGAAGCAGAGCATGCTTCCCACTTACGTGATGTATTGGAAACGCTTCGCAAGGAAAAGTTATATGCAAAGTTCTCAAAGTGTGCCTTTTGTCTTAGAGAGGTACAATTTTTGGGTCATATAATCGATGCGGATGGTGTCCATGTGGACCCGTCCAAAGTAGATGCGGTAATGAATTGGGTACCCCCGAAGAATCCAAGCGAAATAAAAAGTTTTCTAGGCTT
Organism: Helianthus tuberosus; assembly: GCA_030545235.1. Taxonomy (NCBI): domain Eukaryota; kingdom Viridiplantae; phylum Streptophyta; class Magnoliopsida; order Asterales; family Asteraceae; genus Helianthus; species Helianthus tuberosus. The sequence continues at coordinate 124,172,246 of CM060369.1, read as the reverse complement.
GGCTGGGTATTACAGAAGATTTATCCAGGATTTCTCCAAGATAGCCTCGCCCATGACGAAATTAACAAAGAAGAGTGAAAAGTTTATATGGGGCGAAGAACAAGAGAAGGCGTTTCAGACTTTGAAAGAAAAGCTCTCAAATTCTTCGGTGTTGACATTACCGGATGGAACGGATGAATTGGTAGTGTATACTGACGCCTCCCACCAAGGTTTAGGTTGTGTGTTAATGCAAAAGGGTAAAGTCGTTGCTTATGCTTCAAGACAACTCAAGCAGCTTGAAAACAATTACCCAACTCATGATCTAGAATTGGCGGCGGTCGTATTTGCCTTGAAGATATGGACGCACTACCTATATGGGGTGAAATATACTATTTACTCGGATCATAAAAGCCTCAAATATTTTTTCGAACAGAAAGCTCTTAATATGAGGCAACGAAGATGGTTGGAACTCATTAAGGATTACGATTGTGACATTCATTACCATCCCGGGAAGGCTAATGTAGTGGTGGACGCTCTAAGTCGAAAGGAGTACCCGCCCCCGATTCGGGTAAAATCTATGAAGATGGTAGTCACTCCTAAACTCCTTGATGAAATTCGAGAAGCTCAAACAAAATCTTTAAATGCTGACGACTCGAAGAAAGAAAGGACGAAAGGAATTATTCATGAATTGGAAGAGAATGCATATGGTATGAAAACGAGGTATGACCGAATCTGGATACCTCGGGAATGTGATGTGAAAGAATTACTATTGAATAAGGCTCATAAGTCTCGATATTCCGTTCATCCAGGAGCTACAAAGATGTATCGAGACTTGAGGAAGAATTATTGGTGGCCGGGAATGAAAAGAGACATTGTCAAGTATGTTGCTAAGTGTTTGACATGTTCTCAAGTAAAGGCCGAACACCAAAGGCCATATGGAAAGTTGCAACCATTGGAGATACCGGTGTGGAAGTGGGAACATGTAACGGTGGATTTGGTGACTAAACTTCCTAAGAGAAGGAAGGGGCACGATGCTATTTGGGTAGTTGTTGACCGACTAACCAAAAGCGCACATTTCTTACCCATCCGGGAAACCTATAATTCGGAAAAGATGGCAGAAGTTTATACGAATGAGATTATATCTCGACATGGGGTTCCGGTGTCCATAGTGTCCGACCGAGATACCCGGTTCACATCTCATTACTGGAGGAAGTTTCACGAAGAATTGGGGACCCAGTTACATATAAGCACCGCCTACCATCCACAAACCGATGGTCAGTCGGAATGAACTATCCAAACATTAGTTGATATGCTAAGGGCGTGTGTTATGGATTTCGGAGGAAGCTGGGATGATCATCTACCTTTGGTAGAGTTTTCATATAATAATAGTTATCATAACAGCATAAAAATGGCCCCCTACGAAATGCTCTATGGAAGGAAATGTAGGACTCCGGTTTGTTGGGGGGAAGATGGTCAACGAGAACTCGCGTCAAGAGAAGTAATAGCCAAGACGAATGAAAAGATTGATATGGTTAGATCAAGGATAAAAGCAGCGCAAGATAGACAAAAGTCGTATGCGGATCGGCGAAGGCGACCAATTGAATTCCAAGTGGGAGATTATGTTTTATTGAAAGTCTCTCCATGGAAGGGGATAATTCGTTTTCGCAAACGTGGAAAATTGGGTCCTCGATACATTGGACCATTCAAAATACTTGCTCGGGTTGGGTCGGTAGCGTACCAGTTAGAATTACCTCCCGCGTTGGATGGAATTCATAACACTTTTCATGTGTCGCAACTGCGAAAGTGCCTAGCGGATGAGACGGCATACGTGCCTTTGGATGATATTGAAGTAGATGAGAAGTTAAATTATGTTGAAAGGCCCGTTGCAATAAAAGATTTTAAAGTAAAGCAACTCCGTAACAAATCCGTTGGACAAGTGTTGGTTCAATGGCAACACCGGAAGGGATCGGATCTTACATGGGAAGCGGAGGATGATATGCGAAAGCACTACCCAGAGTTATTCGGTATGTATTTTGGTTTCGGGGACGAAACCTTCTTTAAGGGGGTAGACTTGTAACACCCCAAATTTTGTATGACATATTATAATGTTAAAATCGCAATAATATGATAAAAAGAAATGGTAAATATAGAATTTTTACCATTTCTAGGATTTATAGCTTATTAGCAAATCCAAAATTTCATGAATGTGTATGAAAGTTATTGGAGTAGTGTGTAATTTATGAAAGTGTCATGTTTTTAAATGGTGCGGGTTTAAAATGAAAAATGGGAAAATAAAACACCTAAAGAAAAATGGCCAGTGATTCTAAGTATGGGTGTGTTCGCGAACGAGAGAGAGGGCAAGGGAACAAACCCTAGTTCTAAAATTCTGGCTAAAATCCTACAAATCAAGAATGCAAAGGGTTGAATTATTGATGCATGAGATAGAAATCACGATCCCCTAAGTGTTATAAGTGTCAATTAAGTTTAATTTCATGATTTGGTGATGTTTGATTTAGTGGGTTTATTGTAATTCGTGAATGCAGTGTTAAATCTAGTATGAATAATGGTTGCTATGGTTGTGTAGACATCAAGATATGATAAATTCTTAATATGATGATGAATTTGGGAAAAACCCACTTATACACCATGAATGACTTGAATATTGTGAAATTCTACATGTTTGTTAGATTATTGATGATGATATTATGATGGATAGGTGATTTAGAATAATGTGTATATGCTCATAATGGTAAATTGTGAAGTTAGGAAATGCTATGTTAATCAATGGATGAACTATGGAGAAAACATGCTTTAAGTACTTGTACACTATGCTTATTTGTTAGTATGCACGCCAGGTGTTTGAAGAAATGCCATAGAATAATTTAGTTATGTTATGATATGGAATTTTGATAAAATGATGTTATTGAATGAAAATGAATGTATGCTTAGTCATATAACGCCATGATCAATGAATAAAATGCATAAGTAATGTAAAACATACAAAAGCTAAAAGTGTAAAGTTATGTCATATAGGCACGAAGAAGGAAGAAGGCGAAAGTCACTGAAGTCACAAGCATCTCAAGATCGCGGTAAGTTCTTATGAACTTAATTCCCCTTTTATGTAGTTCTACGAATGTTAATTTAGTTATTTAAACCTTAGTGTTGAGATGTATGTTTGCTTATAGCGGAAATTGTGATAGGTTGTATGTTTGAAAATGGACAAGTAATCTAATAACAGTGGATGTGTAATGACCACTCAAATGGGTCATAAGTTGTTGGAAAGGTAGAATGGAAATGGCTAGAAAATGACTTGTGGATAACGGGTCAAAATGATGAAAGTATGTTAAATGAAGGGTATGTATTAAACCATTGCGGATGGTTTGAGTAGACTATATGTTCAACATTTCTAAAAGAAATGTTGAAGAGCATAAAGAAATTTATGCTAGAAGGAAAAAGAATGAAATGTAGTATAGTCGTTGGCAAAAGGAATGAATTGGTTAACGGGTTGAATAATGGTAGTTGGGTAAAAGAATTGTTATTGCATATACATGTAGAACTAATAAATGTTTTGTTGTTATGGATGATAGGTAAATCCCATGCTTGATTGCGGGGCACTCGGACCGAACACACAATGTCGACTTTTTACACGCTTCCGGTTCAAGTTGTCTATTATGAATGGGTCAAAGATTTCATTTTGTGATATGATGTCAAACTTGTGTCTAGTATGTTAGTAAGTAGTTTGAATTTCTAAACCTTTTGGTGTAGTTTGTACAAAATGTTTATGGTGAACCTTATATGGTCATAACTTTTGTTATTTTGAAAAGCGTACGTAGGACTTAATTAAAATGATGTTGTTAAAAGCAGGGGAAAAGTTCTTAATACAAACGGGTCATGCCAAAAATTTTGTAAAATTGTATGAATTTTATGTTAATAGTCGAATAAGAAAAGTTGGGCGTTTCAGAAGTGGCAAAAAATTTGACCCCAGCGTGGATATGATCATCCAAGAGATCCAACCGATTGCGTCTTTTTTGAAATAATCTTTCAATAGGGGGGACAGAGAAAAGAACTCACAACAGTTAGCGAGCTCGGTCATCCGAGAACCTTGGGTCAAGTTCCATCGGGGGCATGCGGGAGATCAGCACATGCAGGATTATGGGTATCCCAGGACCCACCCTGAACATGTTCATACTCTGGACTATGGTGAGTCCCCGAAGCACCACCCTGGCCAAAACCCCGGACAACCTTGGTGTAGATAGTGTGGTGAGGAGTAGCCTCACTAGATTCCTCTTGGACATCATCACCACCACCACGAGCACCATCACCATCACCACCACCGGCGCCACCAACAATATTCCTTGCAAATTTCTCCACCTGCTCCACTTCATCCTTTTTTTCCTTGCCCTTCGAGTCAGGATGATGAGGAGACAGATCAAAAGTTCTAGAAGGTGGAGAAGTAGGGGGTGTAATCTTGGAAATATCGAACTTACGTGTAACACCTCGTAAAAATCACGTCCAATGATGTATTGACACGTGTAATAAACCCTAATAAAGTCAAACGTTGAATTTGAGGGGCTAATTTTGCGAAAAATCAAAAAATTTGATTATAGAAGGACTGGAAATGTTAACATGCTTATTATAAGCCTCTGAATAACATCACATGGTAATCATATTCACAAATGGGCCACTTGTTGGTCATGAGTAGTCGTTTGCGTAATTAATTGAAAGATTACGCAATGAAGGGTTAAAAGTGTCAACATGTTAATTCTTACCTCTGACAGACCTTTTAACAAACCGAGAGCGTCATGATAATTGATTACACTCTCGGGAATGCCTAATATTGGCCATTAAGGGCTTTTATGCCTATAAGTGAAGTTACGCGCAACTTTGCAAGTTTAAGGGGTTAAAAGCGTCAATATGTTTAATTATACCTCTGAATGAGCTTTTAACGAACCCGAAGCATCGTGATGTTTTATAATACTCCCAAGAATGCCTAACATGGATTATATAAGGCTTCGATGCTATTAAACGATGATATGCGCAAGTTTGCGCATTAGAGGGACCAAAAGCGTCAACTTTTGAATCTACGCCTTTCGGCGACCATATAAGCAAACAGGAGCATAGTAATAATTAAACACATGCTTGGGAATACCCATTATGGGCCATGGAAGGCTTGGATATCATTAAATGACATTTCGCGCTACTTTGTGCGATTAAAGGACTAATTACGTCAAACTGCAAAAGTATACCGATTCGTATGGTATCGAACCTTCCAGAATATGATCATAAGTTAAACATGCCCTAAATATCCTTTACATAGCTTAGAAATAGGCTTAGAGGTGTTTGGTGCGCAAAAATAAACTTATTTGATCAACAGGGACTAAAAGCGTCAAAAAGTGCATAAGTTTGCATTTTCGCGCATATCTTACGTTCTGAATATATCCGGACATCCAAAAATTTAAGTAATCATTAAAATATTTTATTTTAGTGATTGGGATGATAAAATTCCATTCGTCACTTAATTTGGATCGTTTTTGCGTCCGTTACGACTTCCGTCGTAATTAACCGAATAACGCAAGCGTACGGCCAAACGAACCGACATCCGAGATATTTTTGAGCACATTTCAAGTTCTCTATACTTAAACTTCATTTTAGAGCCTTGAAATGGGGTTAACGGGGCGTAAACGTGCCAGAAATCAAGTTTTCACACTGCAGGGGCCATTTCAGCAAATCTGCCATTTTGGTCTCTGGCGGGGGGCGAGAGGCCTCTCGCGGGGGGCCAGAGACTGATCTGGGCAGATTCCTGTTTTCAGCAATCTGGTCGAATTACAGGGGCTTTATGTAATATTTTCAATACCTTGGGCTACCATTTGATGGTTTTTAACATCCCATTGTATTTCAAAATCATTTGCCCAAGTGGAGGGCCAAGATTGAAGCTCGGGTTACGAGAAACGATCCTAACGGTTCTTGAAATTCTATATAAAACCACTTGTTCTTGCTCTCATTTCACACCTTGATCTGAATTGTTCTAAGTTGGAGCTTTTGTGCTTCATACCTGAACATCCTAGATCAATTCCATCCTTGCTTGGACCCTTTGTAAGTGTCCTTTCGTGCTTAGTTCAATTATTTGGCTCTTAAAGCCGAAAAGTCAAGCGTTTGCGATAAACGCTTTGACTTTTAAACGGTCAAGCCATTGTTCGCAATGAACATGGCTACGTGATCGTAATTAGGTAGGTATTAAACCCTCAAAGGGGCACCTCCTAATTACCACGTTTGCTTAGTTAATTGTCGGGTCAAAGTAATTAAAATAAAAGTCAAGCGAGTCGGTTCTTAAATAAAATTCATAACTAATGATGTAAAGGCAATAAAATCAGTTTTGTCACTTTAATAACTTGGTAAATATTAATTGAACATGTCTAGGCATGTTCAACCCGACAATCCTGAGTTTAGGCTCGGTTCGGAACCGAAAGTCGCAAAAGTAGACTTTTGCTTTGACTTTCAGTTCTGAACCGATTTAGCTTAGTTTAGATATGCCTTAGGATTCCTTTAGGACCATATTATAGGTTAGTATAACCCTCTGAGGTTATACAACTTGGTTCCTTAGAAATCCTAGTTCATTGCATGTTTCCGTTAAATGCCTAAATGTTGACCATAATGCCCTTTTGATATTAAAACAAGATTTTTGAAAATGTGAGAGTACAAAAACCTTTATTACTGATTTATAAACATGCCAATAAAATTTCACATCAGTTCGTGGTCTAAAATGGGAGTTATGCGCAATAGCGTAAATTGAAAGCTTTTTATTAATTAAACGGCATTTTCGGCATAAAGCCTATTTAAACCCAAATTTTGACATCAAACCTTTTACCTACTGATGTAATATAATATTTTGGGATTTTTGGAGATTTTTACTAAATTTTAAGATAATCATAACATAGAGTTCTCGCATAGGCTCGGTAATTGACGATAACGCCCTTTTTGCTAATAAAATGAGTTTTATACATCCTTTACATGTTAAACCTTTTTCTACTAATTTTATATGACAAATAAGTTATTTTAAACGGTAAAGGCTGGTCAAAATCTCATATTTCCCTATTTAAACCGAATATCATCAAATACCGACTTTTATGCGATTTAGGTGCATAGTATGGTTTAAAACCATATTAGGCACCTAAAGCTTGACACCTACTGATGTTATGAATAAGTTTTATACTTTAACTATAAATAAAAGTTTTGAACTCAGATTTCCAAAATTAACCCTTAAAGCATATGTGAAATGACCAAAATGCCCCTACGGTGCATAGTTTGGCCATAAATGATAAATTTCACATATGTGAGATATATTACTGATATAACTTGATAAAATAAATATTTTTACTGATCATTTTAGAGCAGAACCTCAGATTATTATTTAACCTCTTTTATAATCTTTAAAATGACCAAAATGCCCTTTCGGGGCTTAATGTGATTTTAAATTCGTTTTGGGCATAATGGAAGATATCCTACTGATATCACAACATATTTAAGGCATATTAACTTGTGGAACATGTTCATGACTCATTTGGTTACCCGTTATGCATTTTCGCGTTCGGTACGGTTTATGTAACTAGTTTGCATAAATTAACCGAAACGGGTCAAACCTTATCATTTTCACTTCAGAATCCAGGATGTGTTTAGTTTACCCATATTATATAAGTCTTCGTACTTGTCGGGTCTAAATCACATTCTAATCTGGTCTGCGCTTAATCTTGCGTTTTGAACCGTAAACCTTTCCTTAAAACTAACTGGTCTAAGTTTCAACTTAAATAAGACCCGTTAGGAATCTAATAGGTTAAAAAAACCTTCGTTCCAGATTGAGAGCCCCAGTAGAGGTACTTGTGCTTGCTGATTAGAATATACGGCTGAGTATAAATTGCATTTTAAGCTCAGGTAAATACTTTTAACTTATTTCCCCTTATACGGGCTTGGGGTACGGTATATAGAATACCGCTTGGTCGGGCATTGAATTTTTAATCATATGAAGGTTAATTTATTGAGATGACCCGTTTAAACTGTTTTGTTTGCTTAAAGCCTTTGGGGGGTTAATGACCATGTGTCGGATATCCTTGGCATCATTCATTGAAATGGCCACGACCTAAGCACGGGGTGTAGGCATACACCTGCCAGTGCATATATATAAAAAGGTATAACCGCCGGTTCGAGAATAACTCGCCGCGGGATTATATCATGTGGTGTGTCTATTAATCTTTAACCCGGTATTCAGCCCGTGCTACTGAACGCATAACGAACATGTAATTCTCTTACAAGTTTATATATAAATAAATATCCCAAGTTATAAAAGAATTTTCGTGCCTTGTGCATTTAAATCAATTTTCATAAATATTTTCAAAAGAGTCAGTTAATTGTATTTACCAGTGTAAACTGACGTATTTTCCAAAAAGATTAAGTGACAGGTACTGTACGTAATTGGCTGGGAGCTCAGGGCGTTAATAGGGGATCTTGCAAGTTCTAGACGTCTAAAGTCTGTCGAACAGTGTTTATCTTTCTATTTAAGATCCGCCTGTGGATCCATCTTACAATCCGTTTGTAATATTGATATTACTTTTGAATCGGTTTGTAATATATTTACTTTAGACTTCCGCTGTGCATTGAACTGTGATTATTTGACTATGATCATATCAACTACGTCACGATACTCCCCACCGGGCCCACCGGTAATATGTGAAAATATCGGGGTGTGACATTACGAGTACCCTTGCCCAATTTCGCACCTGTTTCAAGACAAGCATGATAGTTAAAAGGAAGAATAAAAGGTAAAGAACAAGAAACACAAATGAAAACTTTGTACCTTGAGAACCGGAAGCGGCATATATTTTCTCTAGAAGGTTACCACGCTTTGCGCTAAAAACCCCCAGGTCAATCTCCTACTCTGAAGGGGCAGGGGGGTCTCCTTTTGAAGTTTAGATTTTTTCGCCGCAAGCACAGCAACAGCCTGTTCATCAAGTTCTTTTTTCTTGTCCTCAAGAACTTTCTTCTTCTTCATTATCTCCGTTAAAGTAGCATCGTCATCAGGATCGCGCTCGGTACGCTTAACTCCTGTGTCTAAACCAGAGAGCGTGTCAGACACGACAACATAACTCAAGAAAGAGGAAGTAGAAGGACGCTTACGAGGTGCCTTAACCGCTGTTTCCTCAGACTTATTTTCCTCAGATTTATTTTCCCTCTTCTTCTTCTTTCTAGTCTCCAACTGCTCAGCAGTATCAACCAGAGCATCAACACCATCACCAGCAGGCTCATTAACAGGCTCGTTCACAGCCCCTTGCGTAGGACCTGCACGCGGAGAACGAGGGATTAGACCTGCACGCGATCTATCGGAACCCTCACTTGAAAGGACAATAACCTCCTCCCGAGTAGGGCCAATAGTATCATCAAGATCGTCCCCATCATCTTCACCTAGGATAACATTGGCATAAGCAGCAAAGCTGTCACTGGTAGGGTGCACGAATTGATCCCGTATCTGGTCCAACCACATAGGCTTTCCCTCGGGAAGTATCGCTTCAACCATGGCACCAGCAGCCTTAGGATCGAGGACGTTCAGCAAACTATACCCAATTGTAAAATACAACGACATGAGGAAGAGCATAACAAAATCATGGAAGAAAACAAACATAAATTAGCAACACCAATACCTTTCCCTTGATAGCCATAAACGGGGATACCCCTAGGGTTTTGAGGGGCCCACAACATGCTCATACCAGCCCCCACTAACGCCCTCTCTTCAAGTTGGGAAATAGAAGTAGCCTTCCGGGTCAACACTTTATACCAGTCTTGATCAACAAAATCGACAGACAAATTCACGCGAGGAACTCCTTCACTCTCTGCCCGGTAATGCATATCGACCGGAATAACTCCACGACGAATATAGAAAAAATTCTGCTTCCAATCATGCAGACTCTTCAGTGGGTTAGTACTACAAGGACTAACCCCACTGGTTCGGGAGTTGAAGGAGTAGAAGCCACTAGTATAACTCACAAAATAAAACACGTTAAACATTTCGAAGGTTGGCTCAATACGGTTAGCCCTACATATGAATTCGAAATAAGTAAGCCGAGGTAACCCTAAGGCGTTAATCTGAGAGATATGTAACCCATAGTTTGTCAAAACTTCCGCAGTGAACTTCGTCATGGGGAGACGGAAGTTACCCTCCCGGAAGTAAGCAGCATACAACGCTATATACCCCGGAGGAGCATCCAGAGCAGTGGAGTTGGGAGTTGGGAACTGAGCTCCCCACTCAGAAAGAAAACCCATGTCACGAACAAGATTGTGGAATTCTTCTTCTTTCCAACTAATCTCCGCACGATCAGGACCGGGAGGATTCCTAGGTTTATACTTTCTCTTCTTAGTAGAAGGATTCGCTCCGGTAGACATGATTACAAAATAAGAGAGATAGAGAAGAAGATGAGAGGAAAATGGAGTTTGAATTTCGAAAGTAAAGGAAAAGGAAGGAACTGCCATCTATTTATACCCATCGCATTAAATGCGATGGGTAGTGGACCGTCAGGAAGACAGAACGTCGATCAATGGGGAAAAGACACGTCAGAGGAAAGAGAAACCGTCGCCTTACTTTTCGGGAACGTGGGCGGCACACGATTGACACCCTGGCGAAAAGTAACTGACACACCTGCAAAGGCGACTGCTCACCTCCGAAAAGACAGCGACATCAGACGGTCATGTCAGTTGTCTTCAAGCCAAGAAAGGAAACTTCTTTTAGAAGGAACCATCATACGCCATGCGCCGTGCGTCCAGTTGGCTCAACTTTGTAAAGTTACCATCATACGCCACGCGCTGTGCGTCCGATTGGCTCAACTTTGTAAAGTTACCATCATACGCCATGCGCCGTGCGTCCGGTTGGCTCAACTTTGTAAAGTCACCATCATACGCCATGCGCCGTGCGCCTGGTTGGCTCAACTTTGTAAAGTCACCATCATACGCCATGCGCCGTGCGTCCACTTGGCTCAATTGCGCAAGGCAACCAACATGCGTTTAAAAAAAAAGAGGAAAACAACCACTACCCTTATAAGTCCAGAATCCCTCCTAGACGATCAACTCAACTAGAAGGCACACTGGACTGGGGGGACTTGAAGAGGTATGGTCCCAATTCCATATCCATATGGCAGGGACCACACCACTTTTTCCATCCAACATGCGCATACATCAGCGAGTAAATCCAGAAGCTTCTAGAAACTTCTGGAAGGCGTCAAGGTGGCACCAAAGATGATCCTTCTGACAGAAAGGACGACACGTGTCACAATTAATCAGGCGCAATGTAGACCTGCAACAGATCCGGGGGCAGACCGACAGAAGCTGCACGATTTCTCCAGCATAGACGAATATTGGCGCGCCACGTGTACCACTATCCTGACCACAGCAGAGGAGACCAAGAGGATATTCCCCTTGGTCGGACAGCTGGCGCCCAATAGCAGCTGGCAAGGTTGCTCCTCCCTCCTTCACCCTCCGGCTAAAAATAGGACCCTTCATCATCCAGGTTATTCATTCTATTCTCCTCACTTTCACTCACAACACACACTGTTTTCTTCCTCAGAGCAGTACTTATTCTCACGCCGGAGCCCGGTTAAGAGGGAAACCCCCATATTCCCCTCTTAACGAGCTAACGGTGTTACTGTTTTGCAGGACTCCAGTCTTTGGCGAGTAGAGAAGGAGATTGAACCCACATAAGAGACGACCCAGCTAGTTAACCATCGGTGTTAACCAGTGTAAGACCCAGTATATACTACTAGATTTAATAACATAAAACCTTGCATTTCATGCCAAAATTTGGAGTTTACAAAAACTTACAAGACTTGAAAGTTAAAACTAGACACAACATTCACATATTGATCCTACGAAACCATATTCAAGATAGAACTATAATTGTTTACATAGTTTTTAAAACAAAAGATCAAGTGCGGAAGCGTTGAATTGTGTGTTCGGTTCGACTTGATAGCTTGATCATCATCCTACTACTTGATATACCTGAAAACTGAAATGTTTAACACGAAACATTAATAATGGAGACTTATAAATATTACACAACCAAAACTAAGTTCGATACGGGTTTGATTGGTTATAAAAACAATTGAAATTATAAAACATTCCTGGGTCTACCGTAACTTACGGTATCACCGTAAGTTACGGTGATCACTTTAGGATTTTGGTTCACCGTAAATCAGGAAAGAACCACCGTACAGTTTTCATCTCTACCGTAAGTTACGGTACCACCGTAACTTACGGTAGTACCTGGAATCCATATTTTTGCTTGATTTGTTTAATACTCTCAAACCTAAATTCTCGATTTTCACTTTTCTAGCACGCCAATACATTAAATTCTCGTATTTCCTATATGTATATATTAACCATTCATCAAAGAACAATCTATCATATTCCGGAGCATTAATCATGCCTTACTTGGTTGTTCGACCCGTTTGGATGCCAGGATTTAGACATCAAACAAGGTATTTCACAAATCCAAATTCTATCACTTGTTTTGACCCGTTTTACTTGTTTAAGACACAAAGTCACTTCCGTGACGTATTAGTCTATCTTGTTTACCATGTTTTCAAAACTACAACATAAAACTAACTAAAAATTTTTAATGTAACGAAACGATAATTTCATACCTCTAGAGCACGCCTTTCCCCCGTGAATTCCCTCCGGCTTGTCCGCTTGATGATCCGGACTCTTTGCCTAGAAAATTCAGTTTATAACTTGTTTAGAACTCTTTTCATGACCATAATCACATCATTATGAGTCATGACTAAATCTGCGTTTTCCTCCTATTCTAACATTTGAATCCCCAGTTAGGCATTTCAACGAACACCTAACGAGTCAGATTTTTCTACAATCATTACAAAGTTCATGACTTGCAATTTAACATCTAATTTCACTTTAATTAAGCAATTTGTACACATTTAAACATTCAAATTACTGAATTTCCTCATACCATTCAGCTTTTCACTAGATTAAAAATTCATAATCCTAGTGCTTGTCTAGTCTTTACAATATCATAAATCACCTACAATGGTGATTGTAATTTCTTCAAGTAACATGCAATGATTTTCACAAATAATCATCTAGGGTTTAATTCTAAACAACATATTACTTCAAGATTCATTCATGCATGACATATCTAGGTTCAGTTTCAGTTATTCACCATTAACCTAGAATTTATGGTGAATCAAAATATCAAAATTATACATACCTTTTGATCCCTATGACGAGGTGATCACTAATTTATGTTTAGAATTCGATTTGAAACGGATTTGAGGCTTCAATTTAGTAGATTTTGGTGTGAAGCTAGGGTTTGGAGAATCCCCTGTGTCGCCCCCCTTCTCTTGATCGACCAGACACACCAATTTTGGTGTGTTTGGTTTGGTTTTGTTACTATTAGTAATTATCTTTCACTTTTGACAAGTTTAAACCCTTAACTATGATTTTTCCTTAAGTTTAAGTATTTTAACCATATTATGAATTATTTCAAGACTTGAATTTAACTAGGTTAAGTTCCTAGTTGGTAAATTCTTGTTTGTTATTTTATTAGAATTTTAATATAAGGATTTATATTTTCGGGGTGTTACAAGTTCACCCCTCTTAAAAGGGTTTCGTCCCCGAAACCAAATTACGTACCAAATAAAGTAGGGTGAAGACGTCGCATCTCTTCTTCGGACTCCCACGTAGTGTCCGAACCTTTCCTATGCTCCCATTTGACTTTAACTTGGTCAATTTGTTTATTTCGTAAATGTTTGACCTTTCTATCTAAAATCTCCACCGGTCTCACCGCATAATTTAGACTATTATCCACTTCGATATCATCGTAATGGATATAGGTCGTTTCGTCTGCTAGACACTTTCTTAATTGTGATACATGGAACGTGCTATGAATTCCACTTAACTCCTCTGGTAATTCAAGACGGTAAGCTACCTTGCCAACTCTCCCGATAATTTTAAACGGCCCAATAAACCTTGGGCTTAGCTTCCCCCTTTTTCTGAATCTAATAACGCCCTTCCATGGGGAAACTTTTAGCATGACCATGTCACCAACTTGAAATTCGATTGGCCTTTTCCTTTTATCAGCATACGCCTTTTGCCTGTCTTGAGCCGCTTTCAAGTGTGCCCGAACTATATCGATCTTTTCATTCGTGGCTCGTACTATATCTTGGTGGGTGAGTTCACGTGGTCCCACTTCACCCCAACATACCGGGGTTCGACACTTCCTACCGTAAAGCATTTCGTATGGTGCCATCTTAATACTAGATTGGTAACTGTTGTTATACGAAAACTCGACTAACTGTAGGTGAACATCCCAACTGCCTCCAAAGTCGATTATACACGCCCGTAGCATGTCCCCCAATGTTTGTATCGTTCTTTCACTTTGTCCATCCGTTTGAGGATGGTACGCAGTGCTAATGAACAATTTGGTCCCCATTTGCTCTTGGAAATCTCGCCAGAAATTCGAAGTAAACCGGGTATCCCTATCAGACACGATGGACACCGGCACCCCATGACATGCTATGATTTCATTGGTATAAACTTCTGACATCTTTTCTGACGTATAAGTCTCACGAATCGGAATGAAATGAGCACTTTTCGTCAATCTATCCACCACTACCCATATGGCATCAAAACCACGATTCGTTTTTGGCAACTTGGTTAACAGATCCATTGTAATATGTTCCCATTTCCAAACCAGAATTTCTAACGGTTGGAGTTTGCCGTATGGTTTCTGGTGCTCCGCCTTGACTTGTAAACATGTCAAGCATTTTTCCACATACTTCGCCACGTCCCTCTTCATTCCGGGCCACCAATAATTTTGTTTCAAATCATTGTACATCTTGGTTGCACCCGGATGAATCGAATAACGGGATTTATGAGCTTCATTAAGTAGAAGCGCCTTTACTCCACAAGTATGTGGGACCCATATCCTTCCGGATCGAGTCTTCAACCCGTGATTCCCATCCGACAAATCTTTCAATTGACCGATTATTCTTTCTTTCTTCTAATTTTCTTCTTTTACTGCTTCTAACTGCGCTTCTCGAATACGTTCAAGTATACCCGAGGTCACCACGAGTTGCATCGACCTCACTCGTATTGGGACATAGTCCGCTTTTCTGCTTAGAGCGTCCGCTACCACATTTGCCTTTCCGGGGTGATAATGTATCTCACAATCGTAGTCTTTCACCGTTTCCAGCCATCGCCTTTGTCGCATATTTAACTCCTTCTGATCAAAGAAGTATTTCAAGCTCTTGTGGTCGGTGAATATGGTGCACTTTACCCCATACAAGTAATGCCTCCATATTTTTAATGCAAATACCACCGCTGCCAACTCGAGATCGTGCGTGGGATATTTCTTCTCGTGTATCTTTAGTTGTCTCGAGGCATAGGCTATTACCTTGCCCCGTTGCATCAACACGCAACCGAGCCCCGATAATGAAGCATCCGAATAAACCACCATGTCTTCGACTCCGTCCGGCAATGTCAATACCGGAGCTTGAGTTAACTTTTCTTTTAACGTTTGAAACGCTTTCTCTTGATCAGCACCCCAAATGAACTTTTCTTTCTTCCGTGTTAGCTTTGTTAGCGGTGACGCAATCTTGGAGAAATCTTGAATGAATCTCCTATAATATCCCGCAAGCCCCAAAAAGCTTCTAATTTCCGAAGGGTTCTTCGGAAGATTCCATTTTGACACAACCTCTATCTTTGACGGATCCACCAATACTCCGTCGGCACTTATGACGTGGCCAAGAAATTGTACCTCTCGTAACCAAAAGGCACATTTAGAGAATTTTGCATACAACTTCTCTCGTCTAAGTGTCTCTAACACTTCCTGTAAGTGGTGTGCGTGTTCAGCTTCACTTTTCGAATACACTAAGATATCATCGATAAACACGATGACCGACTTATCCAACATTGGCTTGCAAACCCGGTTCATGAGGTCCATGAAAGCCGCGGGTGCGTTTGTTAGTCCAAATGACATCACGAGGAATTCGTAATGTCCGTATCTCGTGCGGAAAGCCGTCTTCGGCACATCTTCTTCTTTGACCTTTAGTTGGTGATACCCCGATCTAAGGTCAATTTTTGAAAACCAATTCGCACCTTGTAGTTGATCGAATAAATCATCTATTCTCGGGAGCGGGTATCGGTTCTTTACCGTGAGTTTGTTTAACTCCCGGTAATCGATACACATGCGCATGCTCCCGTCTTTCTTTCTCACGAACAATACCGGTGCGCCCCAAGGAGACACACTCGGCCTTATGAATCCCTTGTCAAGCAGGTCTTGAATTTGGGACATCAGCTCTTGTAATTCCGACGGTGCGAGTCGGTACGGGGCTTTTGCTACGGGTTTTGCGCCCGGAATCAATTCGATCCCGAACTCTACTTCCCGTTCCGGCGGTATCCCCGGTAAATCCTCCGGAAACACATCTTCATAATCTCGTACTACCGGTACCTCTCCAATCTTTCGTGATTCTTTTTCGGGCTCATTAGCGTATATTATGAATGCCTTGCATCCTCGCTTCATAAGCTTGTGAGCTTTCAACATTGAGCATACTATAGGGTTGCCTCCTTTTTCGCCATAAATGGTGACGTGTTTCCCGCTCGGAGATGTTAGTTTTATCTCTTTACGAAAACACACGATCTTTGCATGGTATTGAGATAGCCAATCCATCCCAACGACTACTTGAAATTCTCCCATTGACATCGGGATTAGGTTTATCAAATATTCTTCGTCGTCAATGCTCAGTTTACAGTTTTTACATACATCACAAACAATAAAGCTCTTGTTATTACCTATCTCTACTTCTAAGGGCACAGGTAATTTTGTTAGAACAAATGAAGGATGTCGAATAAATCCATATGAAACAAAGGATTTATTCGCACCCGTATCAAATAACACGTGTGCAGGAATTGAATTTACAGCAAATATACCTGAGACCACGTCAGGTTCAACCTTTGCTTCTGCAGCGGTTAGTTGAAAAGATCTTGCCTTTGCTTTCGGGGCTTCACCTTTCGGTTCCTGCCCATCCTTCTTTCCAACCAGTTCCGGGCATTCCGACTTCTTGTGACCCGTTCGATAACAATTGTAACAGACCGTCACTTTCTCCGGGCACGATATAGCCATATGTCCCGTTTTCTTGCATATGGGACAAGGCTTATCCTTGTAACGGCATTCGCCTTTATGACCCTTCCCGCAGATTCTGCAACTTGGCGACCCACCTTTCGTATCAGATTTCTTTGCGCTTTCGTTTGTTCGTGCCTTCTTAGTAGGGCTTGGATTCACATCTTGTGCCCTTCGTTCACCCCGTTCTATGCTCTTTTTCAGTTCGATCTCCCTTTCCCGAGCAGCATTGACAATCTCGGTAAGGGTCTCGTATTTTGAAGGGGTTATGAACTCTCTATACTCCGCACTTAGCATGTTATGGTAGTAATAGACCTTTTGTTCTTCATTTGTTACCAAATCATCACAGAACTTTATCTTGTCCATAAACATCCCCGTGATCTTGTCTATGGATTCACCCTTGTGTCTGAGTTGCATGAACTCTTCCTTGATTCTATTTATGACTGCTTTGGGACTATGGTGTTTAAGAAACGGCGTCTTAAACTCCTCCCATGTCATGGCCTTAGCCGCTTCACTTCCAATCTCCTTCTTTTTGTTATCCCACCAGTCTTTCGCTTGACCTCTTAATTGACCCGTACCATAAGCTACGTAGTCATTTTCATCACAATGAGTTCTCTCGAATACTCCTTCGATATCACTTAGCCATCGTTGGCACACAATTGGATCAACCTCCCCATTATATATTGGTGGTTTACAGGCCATGAATTCCTTGTATGAACAAGGCTTTCGTCCACCATGCTTTTCCTTTGCTGAATTTGAATCATCTTCCAATTTCTTGATTCTCTCTTCTACTATTGATAAAACTGTGTTTTGAATTTTATCAATAAAGCCCGACAAACTGTTTTCGATCGCCTTTCCAACATCTTCGGCAATCACTTCCCTCATTTGTTCGGTGACTCTTGGCACCGCATTATCATTACCTCCATCAGCCATCTCTATTTCTGAAATGTTTACATAGGTTGTTAAACATTCCATTTATGACACATGCTTTACTTGTTTTGATTTAATCAAGTTCATAACTTGATTTAATCATTCTTGTTTCAATTCAATCAAGTTCATAACTTGATTTAATTATTCTTGTTTCAATTCAATCAAGTTCATAACTTGATTTAATTATTCTTGTTTCATGCATTTCTTGTTTTTGAGTGAGCTTACACACTCTTTTCATGCTTATTTGTTCATTTCTCATTCTTTACGTAGTACATATTTTATTAACAAAATAAGTTAATTCTTACCGGACGATCGATCAAGCTTGAACCGAACACTTATTGACAACCTTGAGCTCTGATAACAACTTGTAAGACCCAGTATATACTACTAGATTTAATAACATAAAACCTTGCATTTCATGCCAAAATTTGGAGTTTACAAAAACTTACAAGACTTGAAAGTTAAAACTAGACACAACATTCACATATTGATCCTATGAAACCATATTCAAGATAGAACTACATTTGTTTACATAGTTTTTAAAACAAAAGATCAAGTGCGGAAGCGTTGAATTGTGTGTTCGGTTCGACTTGATAGCTTGATCATCATCCTACTACTTGATATACCTGAAAACTGAAATGTTTAACACGAAACATTAATAATGGAGACTTATAAATATTACACAACCAAAACTAAGTTCGATACGGGTTTGATTGGTTATAAAAACAATTGAAATTATAAAACATTCCTGGGTCTACCGTAACTTACGGTATCACCGTAAGTTACGGTGATCACTTTAGGATTTTGGTTCACCGTAAATCAGGAAAGAACCACCGTACAGTTTTCATCTCTACCGTAAGTTACGGTACCACCGTAACTTACGGTAGTACCTGGAATCCATATTTTTGCTTGATTTGTTTAATACTCTCAAACCTAAATTCTCGATTTTCACTTTTCTAGCACGCCAATACATTAAATTCTCGTATTTCCTATATGTATATATTAACCATTCATCAAAGAACAATCTATCATATTCCGGAGCATTAATCATGCCTTACTTGGTTGTTCGACCCGTTTGGATGCCAGGATTTAGACATCAAACAAGGTATTTCACAAATCCAAATTCTATCACTTGTTTTGACCCGTTTTACTTGTTTAAG
Source organism: Helianthus tuberosus (assembly GCA_030545235.1). NCBI lineage: Eukaryota > Viridiplantae > Streptophyta > Magnoliopsida > Asterales > Asteraceae > Helianthus > Helianthus tuberosus. The sequence continues at coordinate 124,153,010 of CM060369.1, read as the reverse complement.
ACACAAAGTCACTTCCGTGACGTATTAGTCTATCTTGTTTACCATGTTTTCAAAACTACAACATAAAACTAACTAAAAATTTTTAATGTAACGAAACGATAATTTCATACCTCTAGAGCACGCCTTTCCCCCGTGAATTCCCTCCGGCTTGTCCGCTTGATGATCCGGACTCTTTGCCTAGAAAATTCAGTTTATAACTTGTTTAGAACTCTTTTCATGACCATAATCACATCATTATGAGTCATGACTAAATCTGCGTTTTCCTCCTATTCTAACATTTGAATCCTCAGTTAGGCATTTCAACGAACACCTAACGAGTCAGATTTTTCTACAATCATTACAAAGTTCATGACTTGCAATTTAACATCTAATTTCACTTTAATTAAGCAATTTGTACACATTTAAACATTCAAATTACTGAATTTCCTCATACCATTCAGCTTTTCACTAGATTAAAAATTCATAATCCTAGTGCTTGTCTAGTCTTTACAATATCATAAATCACCTACAATGGTGATTGTAATTTCTTCAAGTAACATGCAATGATTTTCACAAATAATCATCTAGGGTTTAATTCTAAACAACATATTACTTCAAGATTCATTCATGCATGACATATCTAGGTTCAGTTTCAGTTATTCACCATTAACCTAGAATTTATGGTGAATCAAAATATCAAAATTATACATACCTTTTGATCCCTATGACGAGGTGATCACTAATTTATGTTTAGAATTCGATTTGAAACGGATTTGAGGCTTCAATTTAGTAGATTTTGGTGTGAAGCTAGGGTTTGGAGAATCCCCTGTGTCGCCCCCCTTCTCTTGATCGACCAGACACACCAATTTTGGTGTGTTTGGTTTGGTTTTGTTACTATTAGTAATTATCTTTCACTTTTGACAAGTTTAAACCCTTAACTATGATTTTTCCTTAAGTTTAAGTATTTTAACCATATTATGAATTATTTCAAGACTTGAATTTAACTAGGTTAAGTTCCTAGTTGGTAAATTCTTGTTTGTTATTTTATTAGAATTTTAATATAAGGATTTATATTTTCGGGGTGTTACAAGTTCACCCCTCTTAAAAGGGTTTCATCCCCGAAACCAAATTACGTACCAAATAAAGTAGGGTGAAGACGTCGCATCTCTTCTTCGGACTCCCACGTAGTGTCCGAACCTTTCCTATGCTCCCATTTGACTTTAACTTGGTCAATTTATTTATTTCGTAAATGTTTGACCTTTCTATCTAAAATCTCCACCGGTCTCACCGCATAATTTAGACTATTATCCACTTCGATATCATCGTAATGGATATAGGTCGTTTCGTCTGCTAGACACTTTCTTAATTGTGATACATGGAACGTGCTATGAATTCCACTTAACTCCTCTGGTAATTCAAGACGGTAAGCTACCTTGCCAACTCTCCCGATAATTTTAAACGGCCCAATAAACCTTGGGCTTAGCTTCCCCCTTTTTTCTGAATCTAATAACGCCCTTCCATGGGGAAACTTTTAGCATGACCATGTCACCAACTTGAAATTCGATTGGCCTTTTCCTTTTATCAGCATACGCCTTTTGCCTGTCTTGAGCCGCTTTCAAGTGTGCCCGAACTATATCGATCTTTTCATTCGTGGCTCGTACTATATCTTGGTGGGTGAGTTCACGTGGTCCCACTTCACCCCAACATACCGGGGTTCGACACTTCCTACCGTAAAGCATTTCGTATGGTGCCATCTTAATACTAGATTGGTAACTGTTGTTATACGAAAACTCGACTAACGGTAGGTGAACATCCCAACTGCCTCCAAAGTCGATTATACACGCCCGTAGCATGTCCCCCAATGTTTGTATCGTTCTTTCACTTTGTCCATCCGTTTGAGGATGGTACGCAGTGCTAATGAACAATTTGGTCCCCATTTGCTCTTGGAAATCTCGCCAGAAATTCGAAGTAAACCGGGTATCCCTATCAGACACGATGGACACCGGCACCCCATGACATGCTATGATTTCATTGGTATAAACTTCTGACATCTTTTCTGACGTATAAGTCTCACGAATCGGAATGAAATGAGCACTTTTCGTCAATCTATCCACCACTACCCATATGGCATCAAAACCACGATTCGTTTTTGGCAACTTGGTTAACAGATCCATTGTAATATGTTCCCATTTCCAAACCGGAATTTCTAACGGTTGGAGTTTGCCGTATGGTTTCTGGTGCTCCGCCTTGACTTGTAAACATGTCAAGCATTTTTCCACATACTTCGCCACGTCCCTCTTCATTCCGGGCCACCAATAATTTTGTTTCAAATCATTGTACATCTTGGTTGCACCCGGATGAATCGAATAACGGGATTTATGAGCTTCATTAAGTAGAAGCGCCTTTACTCCACAAGTATGTGGGACCCATATCCTTCCGGATCGAGTCTTCAACCCGTGATTCCCATCCGACAAATCTTTCAATTGACCGATTATTCTTTCTTTCTTCTAATTTTCTTCTTTTACTGCTTCTAACTGCGCTTCTCGAATACGTTCAAGTATACCCGAGGTCACCACGAGTTGCATCGACCTCACTCGTATTGGGACATAGTCCGCTTTTCTGCTTAGAGCGTCCGCTACCACATTTGCCTTTCCGGGGTGATAATGTATCTCACAATCGTAGTCTTTCACCGTTTCCAGCCATCGCCTTTGTCGCATATTTAACTCCTTCTGATCAAAGAAGTATTTCAAGCTCTTGTGGTCGGTGAATATGGTGCACTTTACCCCATACAAGTAATGCCTCCATATTTTTAATGCAAATACCACCGCTGCCAACTCGAGATCGTGCGTGGGATATTTCTTCTCGTGTATCTTTAGTTGTCTCGAGGCATAGGCTATTACCTTGCCCCGTTGCATCAACACGCAACCGAGCCCCGATAATGAAGCATCCGAATAAACCACCATGTCTTCGACTCCGTCCGGCAATGTCAATACCGGAGCTTGAGTTAACTTTTCTTTTAACGTTTGAAACGCTTTCTCTTGATCAGCACCCCAAATGAACTTTTCTTTCTTCCGTGTTAGCTTTGTTAGCGGTGACGCAATCTTGGAGAAATCTTGAATGAATCTCCTATAATATCCCGCAAGCCCCAAAAAGCTTCTAATTTTCGAAGGGTTCTTCGGAAGATTCCATTTTGACACAACCTCTATCTTTGACGGATCCACCAATACTCCGTCGGCACTTATGACGTGGCCAAGAAATTGTACCTCTCGTAACCAAAAGGCACATTTAGAGAATTTTGCATACAACTTATCTCGTCTAAGTGTCTCTAACACTTCCTGTAAGTGGTGTGCGTGTTCAGCTTCACTTTTCGAATACACTAAGATATCATCGATAAACACGATGACCGACTTATCCAACATTGGCTTGCAAACCCGGTTCATGAGGTCCATGAAAGCCGCGGGTGCATTTGTTAGTCCAAATGACATCACGAGGAATTCGTAATGTCCGTATCTCGTGCGGAAAGCCGTCTTCGGCACATCTTCTTCTTTGACCTTTAGTTGGTGATACCCCGATCTAAGGTCAATTTTTGAAAACCAATTCGCACCTTGTAGTTGATCGAATAAATCATCTATTCTCGGGAGCGGGTATCGGTTCTTTACCGTGAGTTTGTTTAACTCCCGGTAATCGATACACATGCGCATGCTCCCGTCTTTCTTTCTCACGAACAATACCGGTGCGCCCCAAGGAGACACACTCGGCCTTATGAATCCCTTGTCAAGCAGGTCTTGAATTTGGGACATCAGCTCTTGTAATTCCGACGGTGCGAGTCGGTACGGGGCTTTTGCTACGGGTTTTGCGCCCGGAATCAATTCGATCCCGAACTCTACTTCCCGTTCCGGCGGTATCCCCGGTAAATCCTCCGGAAACACATCTTCATAATCTCGTACTACCGGTACCTCTCCAATCTTTCGTGATTCTTTTTCGGGCTCATTAGCGTATATTATGAATGCCTTGCATCCTCGCTTCATAAGCTTGTGAGCTTTCAACATTGAGCATACTATAGGGTTGCCTCCTTTTTCGCCATAAATGGTGACGTGTTTCCCGCTCGGAGATGTTAGTTTTATCTCTTTACGAAAACACACGATCTTTGCATGGTATTGAGATAGCCAATCCATCCCAACGACTACTTGAAATTCTCCCATTGACATCGGGATTAGGTTTATCAAATATTCTTCGTCGTCAATGCTCAGTTTACAGTTTTTACATACATCACAAACAATAAAGCTCTTGTTATTACCTATCTCTACTTCTAAGGGCACAGGTAATTTTGTTAGAACAAATGAAGGATGTCGAATAAATCCATATGAAACAAAGGATTTATTCGCACCCGTATCAAATAACACGTGTGCAGGAATTGAATTTACAGCAAATATACCTGAGACCACGTCAGGTTCAACCTTTGCTTCTGCAGCGGTTAGTTGAAAAGATCTTGCCTTTGCTTTCGGGGCTTCACCTTTCGGTTCCTGCCCATCCTTCTTTCCAACCAGTTCCGGGCATTCCGACTTCTTGTGACCCGTTCGATAACAATTGTAACAGACCGTCACTTTCTCCGGGCACGATATAGCCATATGTCCCGTTTTCTTGCATATGGGACAAGGCTTATCCTTGTAACGGCATTCGCCTTTATGACCCTTCCCGCAGATTCTGCAACTTGGCGACCCACCTTTCGTATCAGATTTCTTTGCGCTTTCGTTTGTTCGTGCCTTCTTAGTAGGGCTTGGATTCACATCTTGTGCCCTTCGTTCACCCCGTTCTATGCTCTTTTTCAGTTCGATCTCCCTTTCCCGAGCAGCATTGACAATCTCGGTAAGGGTCTCGTATTTTGAAGGGGTTATGAACTCTCTATACTCCGCACTTAGCATGTTATGGTAGTAATAGACCTTTTGTTCTTCATTTGTTACCAAATCATCACAGAACTTTATCTTGTCCATAAACATCCCCGTGATCTTGTCTATGGATTCACCCTTGTGTCTGAGTTGCATGAACTCTTCCTTGATTCTATTTATGACTGCTTTGGGACTATGGTGTTTAAGAAACGGCGTCTTAAACTCCTCCCATGTCATGGCCTTAGCCGCTTCACTTCCAATCTCCTTCTTTTTGTTATCCCACCAGTCTTTCGCTTGACCTCTTAATTGACCCGTACCATAAGCTACGTAGTCATTTTCATCACAATGAGTTCTCTCGAATACTCCTTCGATATCACTTAGCCATCGTTGGCACACAATTGGATCAACCTCCCCATTATATATTGGTGGTTTACAGGCCATGAATTCCTTGTATGAACAAGGCTTTCGTCCACCATGCTTTTCCTTTGCTGAATTTGAATCATCTTCCAATTTCTTGATTCTCTCTTCTACTATTGATAAAACTGTGTTTTGAATTTTATCAATAAAGCCCGACAAAATGTTTTCGATCGCCTTTCCAACATCTTCGGCAATCACTTCCCTCATTTGTTCGGTGACTCTTGGCACCGCATTATCATTACCTCCATCAGCCATCTCTATTTCTGAAATGTTTACATAGGTTGTTAAACATTCCATTTATGACACATGCTTTACTTGTTTTGATTTAATCAAGTTCATAACTTGATTTAATCATTCTTGTTTCAATTCAATCAAGTTCATAACTTGATTTAATTATTCTTGTTTCAATTCAATCAAGTTCATAACTTGATTTAATTATTCTTGTTTCATGCATTTCTTGTTTTTGAGTGAGCTTACACACTCTTTTCATGCTTATTTGTTCATTTCTCATTCTTTACGTAGTACATATTTTATTAATAAAATAAGTTAATTCTTACCGGACGATCGATCAAGCTTGAACCGAACACTTATTGACAACCTTGAGCTCTGATAACAACTTGTAAGACCCAGTATATACTACTAGATTTAATAACATAAAACCTTGCATTTCATGCCAAAATTTGGAGTTTACAAAAACTTACAAGACTTGAAAGTTAAAACTAGACACAACATTCACATATTGATCCTATGAAACCATATTCAAGATAGAACTACATTTGTTTACATAGTTTTTAAAACAAAAGATCAAGTGCGGAAGCGTTGAATTGTGTGTTCGGTTCGACTTGATAGCTTGATCATCATCCTACTACTTGATATACCTGAAAACTGAAATGTTTAACACGAAACATTAATAATGGAGACTTATAAATATTACACAACCAAAACTAAGTTCGATACGGGTTTGATTGGTTATAAAAACAATTGAAATTATAAAACATTCCTGGGTCTACCGTAACTTACGGTATCACCGTAAGTTACGGTGATCACTTTAGGATTTTGGTTCACCGTAAATCAGGAAAGAACCACCGTACAGTTTTCATCTCTACCGTAAGTTACGGTACCACCGTAACTTACGGTAGTACCTGGAATCCATATTTTTGCTTGATTTGTTTAATACTCTCAAACCTAAATTCTCGATTTTCACTTTTCTAGCACGCCAATACATTAAATTCTCGTATTTCCTATATGTATATATTAACCATTCATCAAAGAACAATCTATCATATTCCGGAGCATTAATCATGCCTTACTTGGTTGTTCGACCCGTTTGGATGCCAGGATTTAGACATCAAACAAGGTATTTCACAAATCCAAATTCTATCACTTGTTTTGACCCGTTTTACTTGTTTAAGACACAAAGTCACTTCCGTGACGTATTAGTCTATCTTGTTTACCATGTTTTCAAAACTACAACATAAAACTAACTAAAAATTTTTAATGTAACGAAACGATAATTTCATACCTCTAGAGCACGCCTTTCCCCCGTGAATTCCCTCCGGCTTGTCCGCTTGATGATCCGGACTCTTTGCCTAGAAAATTCAGTTTATAACTTGTTTAGAACTCTTTTCATGACCATAATCACATCATTATGAGTCATGACTAAATCTGCGTTTTCCTCCTATTCTAACATTTGAATCCTCAGTTAGGCATTTCAACGAACACCTAACGAGTCAGATTTTTCTACAATCATTACAAAGTTCATGACTTGCAATTTAACATCTAATTTCACTTTAATTAAGCAATTTGTACACATTTAAACATTCAAATTACTGAATTTCCTCATACCATTCAGCTTTTCACTAGATTAAAAATTCATAATCCTAGTGCTTGTCTAGTCTTTACAATATCATAAATCACCTACAATGGTGATTGTAATTTCTTCAAGTAACATGCAATGATTTTCACAAATAATCATCTAGGGTTTAATTCTAAACAACATATTACTTCAAGATTCATTCATGCATGACATATCTAGGTTCAGTTTCAGTTATTCACCATTAACCTAGAATTTATGGTGAATCAAAATATCAAAATTATACATACCTTTTGATCCCTATGACGAGGTGATCACTAATTTATGTTTAGAATTCGATTTGAAACGGATTTGAGGCTTCAATTTAGTAGATTTTGGTGTGAAGCTAGGGTTTGGAGAATCCCCTGTGTCGCCCCCCTTCTCTTGATCGACCAGACACACCAATTTTGGTGTGTTTGGTTTGGTTTTGTTACTATTAGTAATTATCTTTCACTTTTGACAAGTTTAAACCCTTAACTATGATTTTTCCTTAAGTTTAAGTATTTTAACCATATTATGAATTATTTCAAGACTTGAATTTAACTAGGTTAAGTTCCTAGTTGGTAAATTCTTGTTTGTTATTTTATTAGAATTTTAATATAAGGATTTATATTTTCGGGGTGTTACAAGTTCACCCCTCTTAAAAGGGTTTCGTCCCCGAAACCAAATTATGTACCAAATAAAGTAGGGTGAAGACGTCGCATCTCTTCTTCGGACTCCCACGTAGTGTCCGAACCTTTCCTATGCTCCCATTTGACTTTAACTTGGTCAATTTATTTATTTCGTAAATGTTTGACCTTTCTATCTAAAATCTCCACCGGTCTCACCGCATAATTTAGACTATTATCCACTTCGATATCATCGTAATGGATATAGGTCGTTTCGTCTGCTAGACACTTTCTTAATTGTGATACATGGAACGTGCTATGAATTCCACTTAACTCCTCTGGTAATTCAAGACGGTAAGCTACCTTGCCAACTCTCCCGATAATTTTAAACGGCCCAATAAACCTTGGGCTTAGCTTCCCCCTTTTTTCTGAATCTAATAACGCCCTTCCATGGGGAAACTTTTAGCATGACCATGTCACCAACTTGAAATTCGATTGGCCTTTTCCTTTTATCAGCATACGCCTTTTGCCTGTCTTGAGCCGCTTTCAAGTGTGCCCGAACTATATCGATCTTTTCATTCGTGGCTCGTACTATATCTTGGTGGGTGAGTTCACGTGGTCCCACTTCACCCCAACATACCGGGGTTCGACACTTCCTACCGTAAAGCATTTCGTATGGTGCCATCTTAATACTAGATTGGTAACTGTTGTTATACGAAAACTCGACTAACGGTAGGTGAACATCCCAACTGCCTCCAAAGTCGATTATACACGCCCGTAGCATGTCTCCCAATGTTTGTATCGTTCTTTCACTTTGTCCATCCGTTTGAGGATGGTACGCAGTGCTAATGAACAATTTGGTCCCCATTTGCTCTTGGAAATCTCGCCAGAAATTCGAAGTAAACCGGGTATCCCTATCAGACACGATGGACACCGGCACCCCATGACATGCTATGATTTCATTGGTATAAACTTCTGACATCTTTTCTGACGTATAAGTCTCACGAATCGGAATGAAATGAGCACTTTTCGTCAATCTATCCACCACTACCCATATGGCATCAAAACCACGATTCGTTTTTGGCAACTTGGTTAACAGATCCATTGTAATATGTTCCCATTTCCAAACCGGAATTTCTAACGGTTGGAGTTTGCCGTATGGTTTCTGGTGCTCCGCCTTGACTTGTAAACATGTCAAGCATTTTTCCACATACTTCGCCACGTCCCTCTTCATTCCGGGCCACCAATAATTTTGTTTCAAATCATTGTACATCTTGGTTGCACCCGGATGAATCGAATAACGGGATTTATGAGCTTCATTAAGTAGAAGCGCCTTTACTCCACAAGTATGTGGGACCCATATCCTTCCGGATCGAGTCTTCAACCCGTGATTCCCATCCGACAAATCTTTCAATTGACCGATTATTCTTTCTTTCTTCTAATTTTCTTCTTTTACTGCTTCTAACTGCGCTTCTCGAATACGTTCATTAAATTAAAAAAATATTAATAAAAATTAAATAAAATATAATAAAAGACATTTCATTAAATTAAAAATAAAAATTACATTTAAACTAGAAAAATAAAAATTACATTCAAACTACAAACTACTCGTCGTCGGAACTCACTTCAAGGTGAGGTAGATCTAAACTCCGAGATGCTCAACGAGATTGTGTTTTAGTCTCCAATGCGTTTCTTCGTCAATGAGCTCGCTATAAGCTGTATCAGCGAAGACGAGTTCGACTGGAGGATCTTGAATGTGTACCGGCCATTAGTGTTTCGTGGCCACCCTCACGATCTCGAGGGACAATTTTTTTTTACTAGACGATGCCGTGTCTAGTATCTCCGCTTGTTGAATGAGATTTTGGAAGAAAATTAAACTACTATCGTTTGACGGAGAACCTTCATCGTCGGGAAAGTCGGGTAGGGGAGGAAAAAACGGGAACTTGGGATCCATTTTGTGTTGTATTTGATAGAATTGTGAGTTTGAGAGTGGTGGGTGTGGTAAAAAATTTGATTAAGTTGGTTATATTTATATTGTTAAAAAATTGATTTTTTTTTTAAAATTTGACCGTTGCCCAACGGTCCACTCTTGATTCTCGTGCCTTCAACGCGGTGACTCCACACCGATTACCCTCACCGATTCGGGTCCCCGCATGGATGGCGGCGGTGTTCCCGATCGGTGGATGTGGTCACCGAACCACTCCCCGCTTTACGTCCCGTTCACCCTAATAGTCAAGAAAAGTGAAAATCTATGTATTTGATGGCTAGTATCCAAAATCTCTGATTACCCAATAATTACTAGTCAAAATTTATATAAAAATTATTAGAAAACAATTTTAGAAGTAAAATATAATAAGACAAAATAGTAATTAGTTAAGGGGCTGTTTGGTAGCCTCTTAATGACCATTCAGATGCTACCTCTTAATGATTTAAAACATCTGAATGAATAAGAGGTAACCTCAAGTCTGAATGGTTAAGAGGTAACATCTGAATGGTAAATCATCACATGTCATATTCTTCTACATTCTCATTGGTAAAATTCTTAATTGTTCTATTAAGAGGTAGCCTCTTAATGACCATTCAGAGGCTACCAAACAACCCCTAAGATTGTAAACGAAATAAAGGAAAAAAATAATGAAAAAGAATAGGCAAATTGGAAATAAATAATCTCACCTAACTCAATTTGGGCGATAATAATCCCAAGTCAGTTATTGGCCGATAATAATCCGAACTGGTCAATTTTTTTTTTTGTAAAATAGTTTGCCGTTAAAATAGCTTAACGGAGTTAAGTTTTTTTCCGAATTACAAACCGATGTTTAGGGCTTTTGATCAGAACAAGGATACGGGTCGATTGATGTAAAACTTACTTAGAAATACTGCCCCAACCCACGAAAATGGTGCTTCAATTATGGTTTATACTTCCAATTAACAAAAATCATGCCATTTCGAGCACAATTTTGTGGTAACTTTTACATCAATCGACTCGTATCCTCGTTCTGATCAAAATCTCTAAAACATCGGTTTGTAATTCTGAAAAAAACTTAACTCCATTAAGCTATTTTAACAGCGGATTATTTTACAAAAAAAATTGATCAGTTCGGATTATTATCGGCCAATAACTGACTTGAGATTATTATCGGCCAAATTTTTCCAATTCGTCAAAAAATATAAAGATAAATACAGAAAACGGGTGTGAAGGGTTTTTTAAAATAAGAGGCAAATTTCAGAAAGCAGTGTTAAATTATAGAGTTAAAAACGATGAAGGGGATATGTCAGAGCATTCACATTCAATCCATCAAATTATACATACATTCCACCAAAAAACAACTCCTATATCAATATATTTCCACTAAAAACAAATATTTTTTCTCTCTCCTTTCAATTAAATAATATTATCATTACATTTTTCTCTCTCCTTCACTCACAACCACTTTCAATATATATTAAAAAAATTATACTGGATGAACAGTGTCCCCCCCAAATATACAGATGAACAGTAACATTTTCTCTCTCCTCCACTCACAACCACTTTTTATACCCTTTATAATATAAAAACCTCTCCTCTCATTATTTGATGGATTGAATGTGAGTGCTCTCACAACTCAACCTTAAGAGCATTCACATCCAATCCACTAAAAATATACGTACATTCCACTAAAAACAACTCCTATATCAATATATTTCCACTAAAAACAAATACTTTTTCTCTCTCATTTTCAATATATATTACATTTTTCTCTCTCCTTCACTTACAACCACTTTCAATATATATTAAAAAATTATAGTGGGTGAACAGTATCCCCCAAATATACAGATGAACAGTAATATTTTCTCGCTCCTCCACTCACAACCACTTTTTATACTCTTTACATTTTAAAAACCCCACACTCACAACCTTGGATATGAATAAGACCCCTTAAACCACAAACGGTTTAAACTCATAGTCCCGTTTTGACCTCCGTTATCTCTCATCGTTAACAAACACCATCTTCCTTCCACCCCAAAACCCTAACTAACAACTCTTCAATGGCGTCCAAGTTCGGCATGGCCGGCGGCATACCGGAGCGGCGTGTCCGTCCCGTATGGGACGCTATCGACTCTCGCCAGTTGAAAAATGCACTCAAACTCTCCACCGCCTTGCTCTCCAAATATCCTAACTCTTCATACGCTCTCGTAACTCTCCAATTCCCTTAAATTCATCTTCAGAACTCTTTACGATTCAATTTGGTTCAGTCTTTGTTGAGATTAGGTTTTGTTTGAGTCTTTGATTTTGCATTTAAACTCTGTTATTGTTAGGTTATGAAGGTTTGTATTGTGGAGATTTGATTTTTGTATGAAATGTAGTTTGATTGTGGTGGATTATTTTTAGTTTTTGATTTTATCGAGTGCTTAGGGTTCTATAGATGTGCGAATTTAATCTGTGCTATGATTGTATCTGTGTGCAAATAGATTTTAGGTGACAACTACACAAATTTAAGATCTGTAATTGTTTCCAAAATGATATGATGTTGTATTTAAACTCAGTTATCATTAAATTTTTAGATTTTGTGATCCAGTTGGATTTTGGCAGTGTTAATACAGTAGAGATTTGATTGTTATGTGAAATGTAGTTTTATTGTGGTTTAGTGGTTATCATAGTTGAGGTTTTATTTGCTATAAGATTCTTCTTGTATGCCAGATAGATTTTAGCTAATGATTGCACAAAGTCAAGATATATTTTACAAAAAGTTATGTGAAAAAGAAGGGATTAATGTTACAGAAATGGAGAGAGTGTTCCCAAATTGATCTTGTTGGATTAATCAGTTTCAAAGTTTCACATGTTGTGATTTAGTCATTAGAGTCTAAAGACCAGACCATTCTTGGTGTATCAAGTTGACATCATGTACATTTTGGATGGGAACTATAGGATTACAACCTTCACGCATTTCTATTAACTCATTTCTGTTTGTTCCACAGGAAGTAAAGTGTCTAGATAAATTTGTAAAAAAAAAGAAAAAGAAAAAGAAACTAACACTAAGGGCTAAGGTTATTTGTTGAGAAACTTCTAGAATCATTACTATTTCGGCATAGAAAAGTTAAAGAACCCCCCAATCACGAAAGTTTGCTGCATTTTTTATGTGAAACTGGAAGCCAATGTTGCAAGTGGTGTAAGTTATTGTTCTCATCTGTTTTAATGTAATGCAGGCACTTAAGGCTCTCATATTGGAGAGAATGGGTAAAATGGAGGAATCATTATCTGTCTGCATTAGTGCTAAAGATCTTTTGTATAAAAACGACTCATTCTTGATTGATGACCTCACACTAAGCACATTACAGATAGTTTTCCAACGGCTAGATCATTGTTAGTATTTCTATCACATGCTCTATTTTTGCATTTTCTTGTAATCTTTTTCAAGTTACATACTTATACAATCTGCATCGTCAGTGGACATGGCTACCAGTTGTTATGAGTATGCATGTGGAAAGTTTCCAAACAATTTAGAACTGATGATGGGACTCTTCAATTGTTATGTTCGTGAATATTCTTTTGTGAAACAGCAACAGGTTGATCATATCCCTATATATTTCACATTTATAATTATTTTTTCCAAAATGTATAAAGTTGTGGATGTTAATTTTTTTTTTGTTGATGTAGATAGCCATCAAAATGTATAAAGTTGCTGGTGAAGAGAGGTTTTTGCTCTGGGCAGTTTGTAGCATTCAGTTACAGGTTTATATTATATAGTTTTATACCCGATTAACTCTATTCTATAAGCTGTTAATGGTATAAGATATTTGGTTTTGATAGGTATTTTGTGGAAATGAAGGAGAGAAACTTTTGCAGTTAGCTGAAGGTTTACTCAAAAAACACATTGCTACCCATAGCTTGCATGAGCCTGAAGGTGCAGTTTGATTTTATTCTTGTTATTATTATTAATAACTATGATAAAAAGTACACACAATTTATTGATATTATAAAATGAATGGTATTGATTGCAGCTCTTAGTGTATATATTTCTCTCTTGGAACAGCAAGCCAAATATAGCGATGCTTCAGAAGTTCTTTCTGGGAACTTAGGATCACTTATAATGATTGAAGTTGATAAACTACGAATACAGGTACTATCTGCTCCTTTATTACTGTAGTAGTATTGTTCTTTATGATGTATAAAACAAGGTGTAAATTTCTGTAAGTTATAGCGTCATGTTTTTGTTGGATACCTTATATACTTGTGCTCTTTAACTTACAAGTTGACAGGGGAGATTTCTTGCTCGGGCAGGTGATTATGATGGAGCTGCAGATATATTTCAAAAAGTTTTAAAATTGTGGTAAACTTTCATCTTCTATTCACGCATGTGTATCATATGCAAGAAAGCATGAAAGAACACAAACGTTCAGTAATATATGGATACTTATGTTCAATTGGCTCGGTTTGGTTATGGGTCAAAACTCAAAACCAAGCCTATAGCTGATGTTTTGGTTTTCATAACGGGTCGGTAGGATAATTCAGTTAACGTTGGTTCTGGGTATGGGTCATTTGAAGCCCATTAGAGTTATAATATATACAATCAGGTTTTGGCGCCAATAAGAAAGCGACAAGCACGTTAAATTATAAAAGATAAGGAGGGGTGGTTCGGTTATTTATACACATATAACCATATAATTCAGTTATAAGTATGCATAACTGAACCACTGGTTTTTGAATTTGTTCTGTTTTTTCATTGATACTGATTCTTTATTTTCATACGAAGCCCTGATGATTGGGAATGTTTCCATCATTATCTCGGTTGCTTGCTGGAAGATGACTGCAGTTTGCCCATAATGGCTAATAGTCCTTCAGTTCAGATGTCAACATCGATTGACTGCCAGCATAGACACTTGGCGGATGATGTGGCATGTCTCTATTATCCTTACTGGTCACATACATTTTTTTTTTTCTGACTAATTCTGTATGTTAACGTTATTTCAAAACTTACATGCAGTTTGATTCTCGCATATCACGGGTCTCTGAGTTCGTAGCAAATCTAATGACAGAACCAGGCAGTGATTCTATAAGAGGACCAGGATTAGCAAATCTTGAAATTGAAAGGAGGAAAATAATATTTGGCAAGGGTAATGCTGGTAAACTGATGGAGGATCTTATCCTATATTTTTCCAGGTATATACTTCAATAAGCTTGTTTCTTTGGGTGTGTTTGATTTACAAATAAAACATAACTGCGCGTTGCGGTGGCGCCGTACGCGACATGATAAATTATAGACAACAACCTGACTAATTTCCGAACGAAATGTAGTTGAAACGTAGAATAATTCGAATTCATGCCGTTGAATGAAAATGTATTATATTTGATCTGACTTGTTTCCTAACAAAATTTAATTTGAAACGTAGACCAACTCAAAATGTACATAAAATAAACACGTGTGGTGCCATTGTATGCAGCGTGATAAAGTATACACTACAATTCACCCGACTCGTTTCCGAACTAAATTTATGCCGAAACGTATAGTAACTCAAATTTACAGCGTTGAATAAAAACACATTATATTTGACCTGGTTTATTTCCAAACAAGATTTACGTCAAAATGTAGTCCAACTCAATACATACATAAAAATTAAAACTTTTATAATTGACCCGACTTGTTTCTAAACAAAAATTACGTTAAAAGCGTAGACGAACTTGAATTTTATACCGAATTAGCGACACATACAAAAAAATAAAAACCTAAGAAATTAGTTTTAGGGTAAACTTGAAACTTTAGAAACTTGAAGAGGGTCAAAGTGACATTTACAAAGTTAGACGGGTTAGTTTTGACATTGTCACAAAGTTTAAGGGTAGAAAGGGTCGGTGGCAAAAGCCATCGACCTTTCCTTTTAAGGTATTATAAACAATATATTCTGAAGCTTCTTGTTTTTTTTCCATTCCTCAACAGGTTTGGGCATTTGGCTAGCTTTACAGCTGATGTGCTGGTCTTTCTTCAAGTATTATCCAGTGACTTGAAAAAACAGTTTTTAGAAAAGGTGTTAAGATGCATAGATTCTTCGTCTACACCATCACGACATGTTCTTGGGCAACATATAACATTCTTTAAAATACGAGAGCTTATTGGTGGCACGTTCTCACTTCCTGTTGGAGGTAAATTTTCCAATTTAAATTACAATAATGTGTTCTTTTACTTCTTTTAATTTTTTTTTGAAATTATTATGTTCTACCTTTTTTCGTAGATCTGGTCGATTTTGCAGCTCAAATGACAGAAATGTATTGTCAGAACCTCCCGCTTTCAAAGGACTTGGATGTACAAGAGAGTATGTATGGTGAAGAGCTTCTGTCTATGTCATGCAACGTGCTCATTCAGGTATCTAATTATTTTTATCATCAATACTATAATACATTTCCCAAGGACCTCTTAAAATTTAAGTAGTAGACATAGAATTGCTTAAGGTACAACACTTAATGCACATGTTAACCATATATTAAGGGCAAATTTGTCTTTTTAACAATACTAACACATTCATTCTCTTAACTTTACTCAACTTTTGGTTATATAAAAAAATATTTACACTTTTCTACCTTATTTTAAATCAACTACGATTTTTTAAACGGCCTTAACTTTTTCGTACTTAATTTTTTTTTTCAAATTACACCAGAAAAATGTGCATTTTATTCTCTTCAATTTGAGCATAGTATTTCTATAGTTTTTTTTTTTAATTTAAATAAATGATATGTTAACCGAAAGTCCGAAACCAAACAGAAAACAGATGAAACCAAACAGAATTCAACTGAAATATAAATTAACCGAAAATCAATTAACCAAAAACCTTGGTTTAAAAAAGTGCGCCTTAAGCGCTTAAGCGCAGAGCGACCCTAGGCGCAAAGAGCTGCGCCTTGTGTGACATAAGGCGAGCTCTGTACAAAAAGCGATGTTTTGGAAAAGAATCCCACTGAGGCGCGCGCTTTTTGTACTAAAGGTGTTTTTGTGCTTTAAAGTGTACATGTAGCTAAAATGGTTGTACATTAAGTGATTTATGCATTAAATCCTATATAAACTTTATTTATCACTATATTTTGGGTAAGGGATGCTAAAAGCCTATAGGATATATATATATATATATATATATAGAGAGAGAGAGAGAGAGAGACCAGTTAATGTACAAAATGGCTTAACTTACATTGCGTACGCGATTGTATTTTCAACGTGCGATTTAATTCTTCAACATGTGATTTGTAAAAAAAATACAACATGCGAATATATATTAGAATATATTCAACATGCGATTGTAAAAATAATTACAATTTTTCTATGTAAAAAATACAACATGCGATTTCTAAAAATATATCCAACATGCGATTTCCCGCTTTTACGTATGTGCTTTTTTCATATAAGTATATAACATGCAATTTCAAGTCTCGTACGGTTCGTACGATAAGCCCTATCGTACATTACACTTTTTCTATATATAAGCACCTTGCGCCTCACGTACGAAAAGCCCGCCGCTTTTGCGATTTGCGCTTCGCGCTTTGATTTTAGACCTTGTCGCTTTTGTGCGTTTCACGCTTTTTTAATCCAAGCCAAAATTAAAAACATAATTAACCGAAAATCAACTATCGGTTTTTTTTTGTACCATAGGTTAACCGAAGTTAACTGAATTGAACCAAACCAAACCGAACCAATCATATTTTCATATAATATTAGCTTGTATACCTAGATTTCATGCGCTTCATTTAATGCATTGACATGTATACCTTCTTTTCATGTATTTATTACCTATGTTTAGTTTTAGCCCAAGTTTGGTTGTGCTTATTAACGGAAATAAACTTAAGCTAACCGAAAACCGATAATCTAACCGAATAAACCGAACCGATTAACCAAAAATCGATGGGTTAGTAAGATAGATTAACCGATGATTTCAGTTTTGGTTTTGGCTGAGGCTTATATCTAAACCAAACCCTTCTAGTATTATTTAAATATATATTGTTTATCTCTTGTTTTAATCTATTATTAAAAATTTAGTTTTTTTTTTTAATTTAATTTTTTGTTTCAGTTGTTCTGGCGTACAAAACATGTTGGCTATTTGTTGGAAGCTATAATGGTGTTGGAGCTTGGTTTGAAAGTTAGAAGGTTCGAGTTTCTTCTGATACATTAAAAAAAACTTTTTGTAAGTAATCTTTCAACAATTTATTTGCTTGATTAATAAATATTCACTTGTTTGCAGTTATGTTTGGCAGTACAAGATTCTGTTGCTACATTTGTCTTCTTATTGGAATGCTCTTCCATTAGCATACGAATGGTAACATCTTTCATCAAGCTTTACTAAAATTTAAAACTACAGTTGCTTTTATGCTCATTTCCATATTTTTGTTACTATGTTTAGGTACAAATCACTGGATGTGAAGAACATTCTCGTGGAAACCGTCTCACATCATATTTTCCCCCAAATGTTAACATCTCCACTGTTGGCAGATACTAGTGATGTTTTGAAAGGTTACTTAAGGTTCATGGATGATCACTTTAGGGAATCTGCAGATCTTACTTTTCTTGCATATCGTCATCGAAACTACTCGAAAGTACGTATATTTGTAGTTTTGTGCTTTTTTTTTTCAGATCTCTAAGTTGTATCATCTTGTGTAGGTAATTGAGTTTGTTCAATTTAAAGAGAGATTGCAACAATCCAGTCAGTACTTAACAGCAAAGGTTGAAGACTCAATTTTACAATTAAAGCGAAAAGCAAATAGCATTGAAGAAGCGGAGGTATTTAACTATTTACTATCTTACCCCCAACACCTGTGTTCTATACAGCTTTCATGTGTCAATTACTGAAATGTTATCTGTCTTCTTTCTCTAGTCTGCACTTGAAAGCCTGAATCATGGAAGTGACTTTATTGATGTTTCAAATGAGGTTCGATCCAAGAAGCTGACCTTTAATGAAGATCTAAAGTTACGACCTTGGTGGACCCCATCAATAGACAAACACTATCTCTTAGGTAGGTATAGCAATGTTGTTAATTTTAGAACTCGATTTCAAAAAGCTATCTATCTCAAATGTAGTTGACTTTATTTTTTTATTATCAATTTTCTTTGCAGAACCGTATGAAGATATTTCATATTTTCCTAGAGAAAACCTGGTATATACACTCACCTCTATTTTTCTATGTTTATGTATATATTTCATGCTTCTTTTTAAAGCATATGGTTTTAATTAACTAATTGACACATTATTTTACTACAATAACTAATTCTGTGTGATAATTTCTTTTTTAATCTGTTGGAGCAGGATGTGGCTAAACAAACAGAAGCAAAGGTGATAAGCATAGGGAAGAGATCACTACTTCCCCGCATGATTTATCTGTCAATACAATGTGCTTCATCATCAATAAAAGGAAATTCCAACATTAACGGTTTTGATTCTAAAGATTCCTCAGAGCTCAAGTCTTTGCTTGAATCCTATGCAAAACTGTTAGGGCTACCCTTCACGGACGCAGCGGAGCTAGTTATTGCTGTTTCCAATCGTCAGAAATCTTTTGAGGTAAGAATTATACTTACAATTATTTACTGACTCATCGATATAACTTTGTAAATGTTTTTGTGAAGCAGGTTCTCTCTTCTAATCTAATTGACTGGATGAACTTTGCTGTGTTTTTGAATGCGTGGAACCTGAATTCTGACGAATCAATTAGCTTTCGGTTTAACTGTCAAGTTTTATGTTCTCTACTAGAGCAATGCATTTCCGAAAGAATAGATTCTACAAAACTGTTGTTATCTACTCCTGGGACCGACCTCTCGATTTTAGTTCAACTAGTGACCGAGCCTTTATCATGGCTTGGGCTCATCATCCAGTCTTGTGTGCGATCATCTCTTCCATCGGGTAAAAAGAAGAAAAAGGGTGGTCCTGATCCGTCAAACAGTCAACTTCCCAATGCTGTCAAGGATTCAATGTCATCGCTAGTTAGCATGGTGGACAAAGTTACTAAATGGCTAAAAGAACAAATTGATAAACCTGTGGGCGAAGATGTTGACTTTTTGCTATCGTGTGTTCAAAGAGAAGAAAACGATGATAAACCCGGAAAAGTGGTCAAAGTACTTGAAAATTTGGTGTCGTCTGTTGATGTTGTGGAGGTAGGTGAGAGGATTAACCGGGCGGTCAGATCTTGGAAGCCTGTGGATGTTGCACCGAAGATAGTAACGGCACAGCGAACAGCTTTGACGGAGTTTCTTAACATTTGTGAGTCAAAAACCAAGGTTTTGAAGGCACTGAAACTTTAAATACAAGTCTAGAAGATGAAGTGCATAGTGATTTGTCAAAATTGCAGGCTTCTTGGTTAGATTTTTGTATACTTTCTGAGGTTTGATTTTAGGGTTTTACAGTTTTTTTTCCTTTTTTTTTCCTTTTTTTTTGTATGAGCTGAAATTTTGGTCATAAATAATGTCTCTTGATTTGTTGTATATTGATTGCAATTTTAAATCATGTTTCTTTCAGTTTTAGAGATTGGTCTTTTTGGTTGTTTACATCATCTTTTGTATCTTTATTTTCTCATTACAATTTTGAGCAAATTGACTACATTATATCTATATTTTCCTCTCAAATCAACTCGATTTGACTTTTATTTACAGTTCAGTTTTTACAAAAAAAAATGATTCTTAAATTTCTTGGTTTTCTATTACTTCTAAGACCATGTGTAGTGTAGGGGAAAATAATGCCTCAATCCTTGGACGTTTTGCGTCATGTGATGGTCTAGTAAGCATATGAATAGGTACACATATAAAAAGTTGTCACGTCAAAATCAACTAGTGTTGCTACTTTGAAATCCTTTAATAAACTAATATGTCAATTATGTCTAAAGACTCATCGAGGAGCTTGGTCATTCTACAATGCTTCCAACAACCACGACTGAGAAACATCTCTTATGCATGTAATTGTGAATTAATCACATAGGGATATTGTGTTTGTGTATCCATTTGTAGCTAACTTGTTAGCAGATATAATTAGGAACAGGTACGGACTTATGTATGATGGTGGGTGGGCGGGCACACGTCTTGAACAAATTTTTTTAGTGTATTTTATAGGCAAAAATCCTGACCGCACCCCTTGAAAGTCACCCCAGGACAAAATTCTTGGTCCGCCACTGCCACTGGTTAGGAACATAGAAAACATCTCTTAGTGGTAGGGTACACTCATTAAACAACCTTAGTTCTAGTGTTTAAGTTTGAATCATTGTTATCTACGCTTCTCTCGTGTGTGTAATAACTCTTAAATAGATCGAAAAGAGTAGGTTGTTTGTATAAATATGTTTTCTCACAAATTTTTTCTTTGAACATTCTATTTTTCATAGCAAGCATGATTAAATTATGTTTGTTTTTCAAAACACACTCATCTCAAATTATATATTCGAAAGAGTTCTATCAAATTAGGTTTGTCAAACAAATAAACAAACATACATGCAAAACCACTCAATAATGTGTTTTTCTCAACCTAAAATTTTATCACTAGCTATAAACATTTTCAACTTCTACCCGCACACCTAGTTCATCAAGTCCGAGGAAGAATATATTCAATTGATCCTTTGACAGATGAAAAAGTGGACGAAGACAATATTCTAGAGATACGATCCCAAGAAACTCACAACAACCTTTGAGCGTGTAGAAAACTAGAGGAAGCAAATAATGTTTTCTTGATTTTTTTTTTGATTAAATACCAACTTTGAGTGGTTTAAACTTGTTTGAAGCCTAATAATGATAATAGACCAGAGATGTAAAGAGATAAGGGTAAGAAAGACAAAACCGATTTATAGAGGTTCAAGTGGATGTTAACTAATCCACTTTATGCCCCCTCCCCGATCCTCCAATCGAAAGTAGCTCCACTAAACTTCTCTCTTAAACGAAAGAGATCACCGGTACAATCTTCTCACTAAGCAAGGTAGTGACCACCTAACAACTTCTCACTAATCGAAGGCAGTGATAAGCTTCTTCAACATTATGTCAAGATAGTGAATTCTCTCACAACACCATGTCAAGATAGTGTTTCTCCTCATAACACTATGTCAAGATAGTTTTTTACGACAATCACCAACAATTGTGAGACCCATCACAAATATATCACTTTTACAAGCTATTGATAATTAACCTCACAAATACAAGAATTTGAATGTATAAGTTGTAGTACAACTTCTTAGCTTGTTCTTGGAACTGGAGGCTTGGAAGTCTTGAATGTGAAGATTACTAAAGTTACTCGTGATGGGTTTTTATGGATGGACTTTGTGGTCTATGTAAAGCCTCCGAGTGGCAGATTGTTGGGTTCGTAGGCTTTGGTAGCCGACCCTAATTAATTAGGGCAACCGGCCCTAATTAGGTTTTAGGCCCATTTAGTTAACTTGTTGACTAATGAGTTAACCATAATCTTGTTCTATAAATACCCATCATGTAATTGTAATCTATAACAATTGTGAGATCACCTAATAAAAGTAAAACCCTTGTTGCAACCCGTGGACGTAGGTCACCTTAACAAAACCCCGTTATGTTCTCTTGTTCTTTATTTTCTGCTAGTGTGTCTGTATGTGTGTTTGTTTCGCTTCCGCTTGGGCCTACTCTGATCCGATACTTAAAAATAATAACCAGAACAACAGTAGTGATAGATGACCTACAAGTCTAAAAATTCCATTAAGAATTTATTGTTTCTGTCTTCTGTGGAATAGAATAGGAAAGTAGATGTTTGTGTATAGAAATAAAGAAAGAGTGGTGCAACGGGAAGCATCTGATTCCCTCTAGAAGAGATCTCATGTTTGAATCCTGTATCCACTAGTTGAGTGCCATGAAGGTCACCTGCCCAACGCAAGCTACGATTTGCATGATTCTGTTGGTTAGCATGTATTGCTGGGTTTCATAAGTTTTTCGGTAATGGGTTCTCATGGTTGATAGAAAAAAAGAAGAAGATAATTTAGACTCTTTGTTCTTTTCATGTACACTAGAACCGCATAACAATATGTCCATAACTCCCTTTCTTACTCGTCTTCTTGCAACGGGATTCGAACAAGACAACTCTCTTCCACCCATCAACAAAAGCAAAACTCAGCGTACGCTAGCTCGAGAATTTTAATAAGGTATACATGTACACGAGTTTGATTTTTCCAAATCATTCAATCTTGCATACATGGACACGAACGAAATTCAACAATTCCATAAATATATAATTTTATCTAAGCATTTGAGTTTTCTTTATGCAATCAAAGAAAATAATTTAGTGAACACATTATTTTCTTTCAGGTTTTCATCTTATATAGATTAACGATTAAATATGAACATAATCAATTCTAGGGAAAAGATCAAATAAGAAGTTTATTTTGGCTAGGAAGGATAGGAAGCAATAAGATTATGACATGTGGCAAATTTTAAAATAAAGAGAAAGGGTATTTTAGTCAATCCCATCCTTTCTTCTTCCTTCTTCTCCCCAACTACTTCAAAACCCACCATTTTCAAAACCCACCATCTCCAACCTTTTCTTCACTTATTATATCAATAATCACTACATTATAGTGCGATTTTCGTCATCAATCAATGATTCAAACACCCGATCAACGTGTTCTTCAGCTTTTTTTTTTTTTTTGAAGAAAACCCAGTTTAATTTCATTCAAAATCTCGCTTTTCCCGTGATTTTGAAGATAATCACTCGATCCGTTCGATTCAATCGCTGATAAGTGTTTCTATCATTCAAATTTCGTCAATCGATGAAGAAATCGGCTTTGATCCATGTAAGAAATTCTTTAATTTCATTTTCACGATCTGGGTTTTTCATTTAGTCATTGCGTTTTACGATCTTGGCGGGGGTCCGGACTCCGGGGGCGGCAGCCCCTGGCGGGGTCCAAGGGGCAGAGCCCCTGGCTGGGGTTGAGCTGCCAGGCCAGCTCGGAAAATTTTTCGATTAAATTGCTTTAATAAAAATGCATGAGAAAAATTATTTTTCTATAAATTTGTCTCTGGAAAACTGCATTCGTAGACAGTTTTATGCCATTGCGTTTTAGAACTGCATTCCTGGTTCAGACAATTCACAGACAACTATTGTCCTGGTTCGATGCGTTTTAGAGAGAACACTTTCTTTGGTGTTTTTATGCCATTGCGTTTTAAAACTAATACATTTTTATGCGTTTTCTGGTCATTGCGTTTTAGAAAAACACATTTTTGAAGTGTTTTTAGTCATTGCGTTTTAGGTAAAACACATTTTTAGGTGTTTTCAGTCCATTGCGTTTTACAGAGAACACTTTCTTTTGTTTTTTTAGGCCATTGCGTTTTAGAAATGAGACATTTTTAAGTGTTTTCTGCCCATTGCGTTTTATAAATAAGACATTTCTTTGTGTTTTTTGTGCATTACGTTTTAGGTAAAACACATTTTTATGTGTTTTCAGTCCATTGCGTTTTAGAAAACAGACATTTTAAGTGTTTTCTGCCCATTGCGTTTTAGAAATAAGACATGTGTTTGTGTTTTTGGTGCATTGCGTTTTAGGTAAAACACATTTTTATGTGTTTTCAGTCCATTGCGTTTTACAAACTACACTTTCTTTTGAGTTTTTAGGCTATTGCGTTTTAGAAATAACACATTTCTTTGTGTTTTCTGGCCATTGCGTTTTACAAATAAAACATTTCTTTGTGTTTTTTGTGCATTGCGTTTTAGAAAAATGTCATTTTTTATGTTTTTTTTCATTGCGTTTTACGCAACTGAGTTTTTTCCATTGCGTTTTACGCAACTGGGTTTTCAATTTTTTTTCCGAAAATATAGCAATAGTATGCTCGTTTTAAAGATTAAAAAACGCTCGTTTTTTTGGTGCAATTTTTATAAAAAAAATAATGTCGTATGAAAGAGTTATTAACGTTTAAAAAATGGGAGAGAATTGGAGGAGAGAGAAACTATTGCCTTGGATTGACTAGAATGCCCCTAAACAAACTCACGCGTCTCTTTTTTCCCTTCAATTTCCATCATTTAATCTTAACCCTTGATTAACTAAATGGATGGTCAAAATCACTTCCTAGCCTTCCTAACCAAATAAACTTCCTATTGTATCTCCACCCATCAATTCTATACTCTTCGGTTTC
This sequence comes from Helianthus tuberosus, assembly GCA_030545235.1. NCBI lineage: Eukaryota > Viridiplantae > Streptophyta > Magnoliopsida > Asterales > Asteraceae > Helianthus > Helianthus tuberosus. The sequence goes on along the minus strand of CM060369.1, from coordinate 124,128,214 downwards.
CAAAATTACTATCCATACATTATTCATTCATATTTTCTAGTTTGACAATTCAAATGCAAAACTGTTCGTAAATGTGAAAAACAATATTATAGTTTATAGGGTTAGGCAGTGGCGGATCTAGAAAATCCGCCAAGCCGTAACGTTTTATAAATAAGCCGTAATGAAATCGAAAAATCCTCAATTTTTTTCAAAATTTACACTAATTTTTCCAATTTTTTTCCGCACCAAGCCGTAGCGGGCGTTGCCCCCCGTCATAAGGTAGCTCCGCCCCTGGGGTTAGGTTTATTTGTGAACAACCCCTTAATAGTAAACTGTGTGAACTAATCCTAACTTTTGATTATCAATACACAAGTGTAAATCAATGGCCAGAATTTGATCTGGATTTAATGATGAAAATACACTAGTGTATTTTACGATTTGATAATGTAAATCAATGACCGGGATTTGTTCACTTAGTTCACAAATACACACTCTAACTCCACCCATAGTTTATAACTGAACAAATTAAAAAGAAGTTAATATTTTAAAAAATTAAAATTGTTTCGTATAAACAACATTCAATTCATTCGCATTTATCAAAGCCAAATGGCCAAGCATATCCCTTATAAATACAACCATACCCCTTGGCTTTCTCTCCACGAACATCAACGTTCACTCGATATACTCACACCCGTAAGAAGGTTTGAAAAAAAAAAATATCATTGTAGATGGATGTTGAAATGACACAAAACAGTAGAAAAGAACCTGTAAAGCTCAGGAGGGATAGCGCCTATTTACTACATATGTCATGTATTATACTAATCAAAGGCGCTATCTATCTTGAGCCTCACGGCTTCTTTTTACTCGATCTCTTCCAAAACCATTTCCGGCGACGAATCTTTTGAAGACCTTATCCCGGTATACCTCGTTAAATCTATTTATTCACACTTGTATGCAAAGTTTTTTTTTAAATACCGTATAAACTTTAAAGTTTCCTTTTTAACATGGTAGAACCAAGGGTGTTATACTTATAGGGTTTTTTATATGAGTTTTTTATTAGAAAAATACGTGTTGTACATGATAACCCGTGACCTACGAGCTCTAATTTCGGCTTCCAATCTTCAATTGTTTTTTAATCGTGGATTTTGTGAAGTTTTTTGAGGAACTCTGTATGATAATATTCTTTTATAGGTTTTTCAAGCCAGCACAAAATGTACTTAGGCCGGAGGGTATGGAGGGCTCCATCGAGCTATAGGCGGTGGCCTATAGCTCCCCCCTCGGTGCCACCATCCACACCAAGCAAGTTAAACCGGGGCACCATTAATGGAGCTTTATCATGGTAACGAGGAAGAAGGGCTTTATCAGGTGGGGCCCACATCTTTGCAGCCAATAAATTTGTTTTTTTTTTAATTTTGTTTAATAGGGGGCGTTATCCCACACCCTGCAAATTAAGAGAAGGCGTGATAAAGCCCCTTGGCTGATGTGGATCCTAGGTGGCGCTGATAAAATTGTTTTGAGGCAGCTAAAACCGAGGAAGTGCTCTAGGATGTTGAATGGGTCGTTTGATCGGAAACTTATCACAATATATTTACACTAGACAAAAATTGATGACCTTTTAGAAATTTACTAAATATTTGACGTTAGTAAAACCTTTTTACTTTTTCTTTTTTGCTGATATTTATTTTAGAATGTATAGATGATTGTATATTGTTATTCTATTATAATTTTATAGATGTAAATTAAGTTTTTTTTTCTGTTATAATTCTATTATATTTTACTACCAACACACACTAACTCATTTTCTGACTTTAATTGTCCATGTTTTGGTTGCAGGGCTCTTTAATGTATTCACTATTTAGATGTTGACTCCTTTCGTAACTACGTTCGCACCACGTCTGATTTATTAGTATATTTTATTCCTTAATATTACAAATATCCGAATTCTACGTAATATTAACCTTTTTTTTTAAAGTATACTTCAATAACACGTCTCCGACTCAAAAGGGCAAAAGTCCAAACTGTTGAACGGTTCTGTTTAAACATAAGGGAAAACATGAAAACATACCTGTCACCGCAGACAGTGCAGTGGAGAATCCTGTGATGGAAGAAGCCATGGAGTTCGACATCTTTGTCAGTCTGATCTGGTTCCTCCTTAGGGTGCTGACTGATGATGGCGACTATGAAAACCGACAAGGGAATCGGCTATAGGAGAGGAGGTCGATGATGATGATGTTATGATTAGGTTATCTGATTAAGTGTGTAACCTTTTAACCTCTACATAATTCTCCTTATATAAGCACCCAGGAGGAAACCTAATTAGTTAATATGGGTAATATGGTCCATCAACAATTACCAACTAATTATTTAATAGGTTATTATATATTTTGATCTATATTATGTAAATGATTATAATGGCTACTAGATTAAATATTAAGACATAATATATTTAATCATACATTCTCCCACTTAGCCGAGTAATCATTTACTATGAGTATTAGATAAGCCTGATCAGGAGTTAACACTCATTTTAGCCTTAAACAAGTACTATAGCAGATAAATACAACCGTTGAATCATTATGCAACTCAGGACCCCCATTAGTCATACTATAGCCTTAATTTAAAACCTAATCGTTATGATCAAAATACGCATAAGCCCTTTGTTTGATTTGTAACTTTATTTGTCTATATGCCATTATACCGGTTGAACATATTCTAAGAGACATACAAAATCAAACTGAGGAAATTTCATTAATCATAAAACATAAGCTAGTACAATATGCTTAAATAAGGTCTTTACTAAATCCCATATTCCGAACATGTTCTTCGTAAACCTTAGGAGGGAGACCTTTAGTCATCGGATCCGCAAGCATATCTTTAGTACTAATATACTCGATACAAAGATTATTTTCCTCAACTCGTTCACGTACGAACAAATATTTTGTATCGAGATATAAACCAGCTCCAGTCGAACTGTTACTGTTCGAGAAACTAACGGCAGCTGAATTATCACAGTAAAGCTTCAATGGTCTAGAAATGGAATTAACAATTTTGAGTCCAGTGATCAGATTTCTAAGCAACATTCCATGACAGGTTGCGTTATAAACATCAATGTACTCTGCCATCATTGTGGAAGTTGTGGTCAACTGTTGTTTATGACTCTTCCATGAGATAGGGCCGCCTGCTAACATAAAGATATAGCCCGAAGTGGATTTCTTGTCATCTTTGCATTTGGCAAAGTCAGAATCAGAATAGCCCACCACTTCTAAATGATCACTTCTTCTATAAGTCAGTTTATAGTCTTTCGTCCCTTGCAGATATCGAAGTACCTTCTTAGCAGCTTTCCAGTGATCTAGGCCAGGATTAGTCTGATAACGGCCTAGCATTCCAGCAATATAAGCGATATCTGGGCGAGTACAGACTTGAGCATACATCAAGCTCCCAACTACTGACGCGTAAGGTATCTGGCTCATTTGCTCCTTCTCAACCTCTGTTGTCGGACACTGGAATGAACCAAAAACATCTCCTTTAACTACTAGAGCGACGGAGGGTTTGCACTGTTGCATGTTGTAACGTGTAAGGACACGATCTATGTAAGCCTTTTGGGACAATCCTAAGATCCCTTTGTGTCTATCTTGGTGAATTTCGATGCCAATGACGTAAGAAGCATCTCCGAGATCCTTCATGTCGAAGTTATGCGAGAGTAACCGCTTCGACTCATGCAACATGTCTAAACTATTACTTGCCAATAGAATATCATCTACGTAAAGGACAAGTATAGTAAAGTTGCTCCCACTCATCTTGAGGTAGGTGCATTGATCCACTTGATTCTTCATAAAACCTTGCTTTTTCATGACTTCATCAAACTTGAGGTACCACTGACGTGATGCTTGTTTTAACCCGTAAATGGATTTCTTCAACTTACAGACTAGATGCTCCTGACCTTCAGGTTTAAAGCCTTCAGGTTACTTCATGGAAACATCTTCGTCCAAGTCTCGGTTAAGGAAAGCGGTTTTAACGTCCATCTGATGTAACTCTAAATCAAAATGAGCTACTAGGGCCATGACGATCCTTAATGAATCTTTACGAGAGACAAGTGAAAACGTCTCTTGATAATCAATTCCCTCTTTCTGAGTGTAGCCCTTTGTAATCAATCTCGCTTTGTAGCGTTCAACGTTCCCATTCGGATCCAGTTTTGTTTTGAACACCCATTTACATCCTACTGGTTTGACACCGTTGGGTAATTCTACCAAATCCCAAACGTCATTTTTCTTCATGGATTCAAGCTCATCAATCATTGCTTTATTCCATTCAGAAGACTGATCACTGCTAATGGCTTCATTGTAAGATATTAGATCATTGAGCTTTCCGGGATCCATTTCAGTCAGGTAGGTAACATAATCATCCCAATTGGTAGGCCTTCTTTGCCTAGATGACCTCCTGAGTGGATTATCGGGTTCAGCGTTGTCTTGGTTTTGAGCGTTTGATGTGCCTTCGTCATGAGGTATAATGGGTTCTGATTGTAGAGGTGAATTTGGAGTTGGTGCAGTAGCTTCGGGTGCAGTAGTTGCATTGGGTACAAGAGGAGTAATCGGAGTGATGGTAAGCGACGAGTCTTCCCCCCCCCCCCCCCCCCCGCGTCTTGTACTTCTTGCAATTCTTCGTAAGGGTTGGTACTGCTCCCACTGACCTTGAAATCCTCCAGGAACGCAGCACGCTTGGTTTCAACAATACGGGTGACATGGGAAGGACAATAGAAACGATAACCCTTTGAATTATCAGGATACCCGATAAAGAAACAAGTAACTGTTTTAGGGTCAAGTTTCCTTAGGAAAGATTGTAAAGTTTTTCTTCAGCAATGCAACCCCATATTTTCATATATTTAAGACTCGGTTTCCTTCCTGTCCAAAGTTCATAAGGAGTTTTAGGGACAGACTTAGAAGGAACTCTATTGAGTCTATGAACAACTGCTTTTAATGCTTCAGTCCAGAGGAATAATGGTAAATTAGTGTTGGCTAACATACTGCGCACCATGTTCATAAGGGTACAGTTTCTTCTTTCAGCGACACCGTTCTGCTGAGGTGTACCAGGCATGGTATATTGGTTCACAATCCCCTGGCCCTTACAAAACTCATAAAATGGACCAGGAGCTTGACCCATGTAACACCTCGTAAAATCATACCCAATAAAATAAAGACACGTGTCATGTAAGATAAGCGTGTCAGGAACCCGGATCGAGTAAAAGATGTATGGTAGGATTTAAAAGGGTCGACATGTTAATAAACACCTCTGAGTGACCAAATAATAAATCCCAAGACCTTAAATCGTTATGATAAACATCCGGTGTATTTAACCGGTTACTCCTAAATTAAATAAAATTCAGTTTATGAATAACTTGGGTACTTAAAATAATCAATTCTTATTCAAAAGAATCTAACTTATTCAAATGCACGACAAGATCCATTTAAAAAGCCATTTAGATATGTCCGAAAACCTCATATGCATGGCATCACATGCAAGGACATGCAAAGCCTGCCCATATGGTCCCCCTACTGCAGTGAAGGCATGAGATTCGGAGATAGAATGATTGCATGGTCAAAACTTGGAAGTTTACAAAGATTTTGTCTGCTGATGAAGGCTTACGGACCGCAAAGGGGTTACCTTACGGTCCGTAAGGCGGATACGGAATGCAAAGCCAAGGGCTTACGGTCCGCAAGGTTGTAACTGGGCATCTTTGATCAAGGTCGGTTACAGACCGCATGACCAAGGGTTTACGGTCCGCAAAGAGGTGCTTACGGACCGCAAGGCTTCCTCCTTACGGTCCGTAAGACTGTCGCTGGCAGCAGAATTTGGACAACTGCCTGTTCTGCCTGTTACACCGCCTTATATGAGTGGTATTCGAAAATCAGGGGCCCTATAACTGGTTTTTAGCATCATAGGGACACCTGGGAACATCTTACAACAATTGTAGACTGATTTGGAGTGATCTTGATGCATCAAAGTTGCTATATAAGAGAACCTCTTGTTGCAACATTTGGTCTTTCATTTTCAACTCACTTCAAGCTGGTCTCTGGAGCTCCTCTGGTCAGCAAGCAAGTTCCCTTAAGTTTCAAATCATACTTAGGACCTTTGTAAGTGTCCTTAATCCTTTTTAATTCAGTTTAGTTTAGTTAATTAGCTAAAAGTCAAACCGTCGTAATTAAGGTTTGACCTCGAGATTAATCAATAATTGTTCAGTCAAATCTCGAATTAAAAATACCTATGAGTTGGTAATTATGTGGGTAATAAGCCCTTAAAAGGGTACTCTCTGATTCCCACTCTAACTAGGTCAATTGTCGGGTCAAACTTGCTATTAAAAAGTCAACAGAAAGTTTATTTTCAAATTAATGCATAATTAGCAATGTAGAACCCATGCAACCTGTTTTATCATTAATATAACTTGGTAATAAATGTAGGAACATGTCTAAACATGTTCAACCCGACAATTTTCAGTTTAGGCTCGGTTCGGAACCGAAAGTCGCATAGTTTGACTTTTGCTTTGACTCTCGATTCTGACCCATTTTAGCATATTTTAGAAATGCCTTAGAGCCTCATTAGGACCAGGTTTCATATAAGTATAACCCTCTGTGATTATACAACTTGGTTTAATAGTTATCCGATTGTATGCATATTTCCGTTAAATGCCTAAATGTTGACTATTATGCCCATATGACTTTAAAACGTGATTTTTGAAAATATAAAAGAGTGGAAACCTTAGTTACTGATTTATAAACTTGCACCTAAAATTTGACATCAGTTTGAGGTCTAGATTAAGAGTTATGCTCATTAGCGTAATTAGAAAGCTTTTGTTAATTAAACGGCATAATTAGCATGTAGCCTATCTAAACCCGATTTTTGATACCAAACTTTTTACCCACTAATATAAAATAATATTTTGGGATTTTTGGAAATTTTTATTCATTTTTAGGCTGAGCATAACATAGGGTTGTAGCCTTATTTCGGTTATTGCCGATTTTGCCCTTTTGGGCCATAAAATGAGTTTTACAAATCTTTTCGACCCCAAACCTTTTGCTACTGATTTTATATGATAAATAAATTATTTTAAACCTTCTGGAATGATAAAAATATCAGCTTTCTATATAGAACCCGGAAATGACTCAAAATCGCCTTTTTAAGCATTTTTAACACATAGTATGCATCAAAACTATTTTAAACATATAAGGTTGGATGCCTACTGATATTTTAAGTAAATTATTATATTATAACAGTGAGCAAAATTATTAAACTCAGATTTCCAGTTTTGACATTTTAAGCCTAAGTGAAATTACCAAAATGCCCCTAAGGTGCATAGTTTGGTTTTAAATGATAAATTTCACATATATGTAATAACCTACTGTTATAAATTATTAAATTAAGTATTTTTACTGATTACATCAAACCTATAGCTCAGATTATTATTTAAACTCTTTTATAACCTTTTAAATGACCAAAATGCCCCTACGGGGCATAATTTGAGTTTAAATTCATTTGGGCCGTAATAGAAGATATCTTACTGATGTCACAACATATTTAAGGCATATTAACTTAGGAAACTTGCATATGACTCATTTGGTTACTCGTTACGCATTCTTCGCGTTCAGATCGGCTTATGTAACTAGTTTGCATGTATTAGCCGAAACGGGTCAAACCTTATCATTTTTGTCTCAAAATCCAGAATGTGTTTAAGTTACCCATATTAAACAAGCATACAAGCTTGTCGGGTCAAAACCACATTCTAAACCGGTCTTCGCTTTATCATGCATCTGAACTGTGTATCCTTTTTTAAACTAACCGGTCTAAGTCTAAGCTTAATTAAAGACCCGTTAGGATTCTAATAGGTTATTAAAAACATTCGTTCCAGATTTAGGAGCCCAGTAAAAGCTATCTGTACTTGCTGATTTGATATACGGCTGGGATTGAATTTATATTTAGCTCAGGTAAATACTTTTAACTTATTTTCCCTTATACGGGCTTGGGGTACGGTATATAAAATACCGCTTGGTCGGGCATTGAATCTTTAATTGTATGAAGGTTAAATCATTGAAATGTTCCATTTGAAAATGTTTGTTTGCTTAAAGCCTTTGAGGGGTTAATGACCATGTCCCGGATATCCTTGGCATCATTCAAAGAAATGGCCACGACCTTAACACACGGGTGTAGGCGTACACCCGTCAGTGTATTTATAAATAATAAGGTATAACCGCTGGTTTCGGGAATAACCCGCCGTGGGACTATATCATGTGGTGTGTCAATTAATCTTTAACCCGATATTCAACTCGGGCTACTGAACGTATAAGAAACATGTAATCCTTTTACAAGATTATATATATATAAATAATTATCCCAAGTTATAAAAAGTTTTGTGCCACGTGCATTCGAATCAATTTTATTAAATCTTTTCAAAATGAGTCAGTTAATTGTATTTACCAGTGTAAACTGACGTATTTTCCCAAAAAGGTTTAGTGCAGGTACTACTTGAACTAGGCTGGTTTTCTCCTAGCGTCCACAATAAGTCTCGCAAGCTTGGATGTCATAAAACTGTTGAACAATGTTTCCTTTTTATTTTGATCCGTCTGTGGATCTGTTTAAACTATTTTATGATACTTAATATTACAATTTATTAAAGTTGAATTGAATCTATCTTTTGCTTCCGCTGTGCATTTAAATATTGTGTTGTTTGACTATGATGATATCAACTACGTCACAATACTCCCCACCGGTAATACGTGGAAATATCGGGGTGTGACAGGTTGGTATCAGAGCCAACACTGAGCGAATTAAACACTAGCCTTTTGTGTTTAATCTCAGTTACACAATTGCACATTCCTCAAGTTTTCGAGTCTAGACAAAGAACATAGGACAAATCCTGTTTTTGTTTTATTTCTGTCTTTTATATTTTCTTTGTTGTTATATGTGTTTATGTTGACAGGTTTAAATATGCCACCAAGATTCTTTAGGAGAAAGGGAAAGGAACCTATAACAGGCCACGGCCATGAGGCCGGGCCGTCTCAAAGACGAACCTCTCCTATCAACATGCGTACAAGTCCCCAGGGGGACTGGAGGGCACATCTACAGCCAGCAAGGCGGTCAGTCTCGTTAAGCTCATCACCATCTTACCTTCACTCTTTTGGACCCCATTCAGAAAATGAGCCCGAAAACCCTCAACCTTCATTTATCCCTCTCCAGAGGTCCAACTCTCGTCACTCCTTTGATAACCCGTCAAATATCTTCCGTAGCCGGTTCAACCTGGCCAACTACCTTGAGGAACCAGTGGGTGTTAACCCATTGGGACCAGAAGATCACTTTTCTGAAGATCACGCCATGGATATGGATGAGGATACCGACCCTACAGAACCACCGACCGGTACCCCCACACATCCTGTTGAAATCTCTGATGGATCATCTTTCCAAGGATCACCTTACCGTGGTCCAGACATTTACCAAGCAAGATTCAACCAGTATGAATGGTATTTTACACCCTCTTACCATTCATCGCCTCACCAGCAGCAGCAACAGCAGCAACAGGATCCTTCCGGAGATTCACGCTTTGTAGCAGTTACCCCGCCACCACCACCACCTCAACAGCAGCCTCCTGAGCCACCGAGGTGAAGGAGAACAAACGCATGGATGTCCGTGCAAGGAAGAGGAGTGCATATCAGCACCCCTCAACCATCGAGTGGCAGCCACTACCCGCCACTCCAAGAAGACCAACAGATGGGGGGACCTTCAAACCCCATCCCGGAAGTGAACTCTGCACCTGTCGTGCCACCACCATTGGGTTTTGACAACCCAATTCCCACGTACGCTGGCTCAGCAGCGTATAATCCCTTTGAGCAGCCGGCTCACACTAGCTTCAATTATGCTGAGGTCGACCCATACTTGGCAGCGTGGAACTACAACGCTCTCAACCCCGAAGGGCCCTACGGAACTCCTTGGGGAGTTGGATACCCAGCTTATGGATACCAACAACAGCCGGCTCTTCGACCTCCACATCAGTCGCAGCTGCAGCCGCAGGTACCTCGGTTTTCCCCGCCAGAACGGGAGGAAATTCTCCAAAGGTTGGATCAAGTTGAGCGGGAAGTTCACAGAGATCGCAGGGAACGACAAGGCTTCTTTAAGGGATTGACGAGTTTAATAAAAGGAAAAAAGCAAGAAGGACCATTGAATCCTTTAAATTGTTGGTTGTATTTCCTTATTTCCAATTCAGCCCCTGCGTGGGCATGCCTTTTGTTTAACCCCTGCGATGGTATATCTTTTTGTATTCTGCCCCTGCGTGGGCATGTCTTTCTGTTGACCCCTGCGTGGGTATATTTGTTTGTTTACGCCCCTGCGTGGGCATGTTATTTCAGTAGAAGTCCCGTTTTGGGCAAAATTGTACTTGTTAAATTTTTATGGAATGGTTAATTTAAATTTTCATTTTTATTAATTATGTGAATAAACATAAAATGTGAAATAAATAAAATAACATTCTTACTAAGAGATCTACCATTATAATAAAATGGCAAAATCTAAAGAGGGACCAGACCTAGCCACATCTCATCTTAAGACAAGGCCAAGATGGTAGTTTCATAATTAGGTTCAGATCCATATTAACCTCTCAATTTAGGATTGTTCTGCGTTAAATATTAAAAAGAATCTTAAAGGTAAACCTAGCTTATATGTCATTGCAAACATGGCCAAGATGGTAAAACCTATTCAAAAGATTCCAATCCTAGTTAACATCTGTAAGCATGTTAACACTCTTGGCAAAATGTGATTTGATAAAATCACATAAGTCATCCTTAAATTGGATTATTCCAATTTCCCTTATTTAAAATAATCATCCCTTAAGGATGAAGTGCCCACGGGCTATAATTAACGTCATCTGGGACTAAGGACAGTGGTAGCCTACAACTCCCTGTCAAGAAAAAGGTAACGGACTTTGATTCAAACCTTAATGCCTTGATTCCATAAAATCTGGGCTTATAAATTAAATTTGTCTACGTGACTAGGCCTTTTGTGCCATTACTAATTTATAATGTAGGATTATGATAAAGATCCTGAATAATCATATATTAACAAATTAACTAACATGGCTATTAAAACCATGGTTAATAAATCGTCAAGAAGGATAGTACTGTTTAGGCTTCTAAATAAACCTTGTCCTTACTTTCTTTATGTAGCAATTAAAAGCTACATGACTAGGTCGGAAGAGGGAAACAGTCATCCGGTAGAAAACCATGAAAATACTAAGATACATGTGACCGGTGCGGAGCTGCAAGCATTAGTAGATAATGCTGTTACAAAAGCTATAGAGCGACAATATAATGAATCTAGCAGGACTCGAAGTAGGACCCTATCCGCACCGCATTCCAAGCCTAAGACTCAATCAGAGGCTCACAACAAGCCACCCTCCAAGAAAGATGAGCCAAAGAAAGATGATGATCGACATTCATCTAACCAAAACAGTGTTCCATCTAAAAAGATAGTGTTTGATGATAAACCGCGTACCAAGTCATGTACCTATAAGTACTTTGTTTCCTGCAAACCCCGGGATTTCACTGGGGAGAAAGGGGCAATAGATTGTATGACCTGGTTAGATGAAATGGACACAGTAGTTGACATCAGCGGATGTGCTGAAAAGGATGTAGTGAAGTATGTATCCCAATCCTTCAAGGGAGAGGCACTAGCATGGTGGAAGTCTCTCATTCAAGCTGCTGGAAAGATCCCGCTCTACAACTTGTCATGGGATCAGTTCGTTGCTCTCATTAAGGAGAATTATTGCCCGCAGCATGAGGTTGAAAAAATTGAATCAGATTTCTTATCGTTGGTGATGAAGAATTTAGATTGTCAAGCTTACCTCACCAGTTTCAATACCCTGTCTAGGCTGGTTCCGTATCTCGTAACCCCGGAACCCAAAAGGATTGCTCGCTTCATTGGGGGTTTAGCCCCAGAAATCAAAGCCAGTGTCAAGGCGTCCAGACCTGCTACTTTTAGATCAACAGTTGATCTATCTCTGTCTCTTACCTTGGACGCGGTCCGGCTAAGATCGCTAAGAAACACTGATGCTGAGAAAAGGAAGCGTGAGGATGATAACTCACGGAGATCAGATAAGAGACATAGGGGGAAACAATGACCACAAGAAGGGTTCTGGATCCAAGAAAGATGGTCATCAATCGGGAGATAAGCCCAAATGTAAAATCTGCAAGAAACAACATTTCAGGAAGTGCAGATATGAGTCGAAATCCCAGTCACAGCCAAGGGCATGTGGGATTTGCAAGTCTTCTAAGCACAAGACCTTAGACTGTAAGAAAATCAAGGACGCTACGTGCTATAGCTGCAATGAAAAAGGGCATATCAGATCCAACTGCCCAAAACTTGCAAAGAAGACTGAAGATGGGAAGAGGACCAATGCAAGGGTCTTCCGAATGGATGCAAAGGAAGCTGTTCAAGACGACAATGTGATCACAGGTACCTTTCTCATAAATGATGTCTATGCAAGAGTACTTTTTGATTCAGGAGCTGATAAGTCATTTGTAGATAATAAGTTTTGCAAGTTGCTGAATTTACCTGTTAAAACCCTAAGTGTGAAATACGAGGTGGAATTAGCTGATGGCACCCTAGAAACGGCGTCAACCGTGTTAGATGGATGTTTCATATCCATTAGGAACCATTCTTTTCCATCGTCCCTACTTCCTTTAAAGTTAGCCGGTTTCGACATCGTTTTAGGCATGGACTGGTTATCTCATAACCAGGCCCAGATCGTTTGCAACAAGAAGCAAGTGGTGATCAAGACTCCGTCTAGTGAGCCACTCACCATTTAGGGAGACACCCAGTATGGATTGCCTGAGCAAGTATCTATGCTCAAGGCATCTAGATGTTTGAAGAAGGGTTGTGTCATTTACATGGCACAAGTGACTGTTGATGAGCCGAAGCCTAAGATTGAGGATATCCCCGTCATTTCTGAATATCCCGAAGTTTTCCCTGAAGAACTAGCTGGTTTACCCCCAGATAGGCAAGTAGAATTCAGAATTGACATCATCCCTGGAGTTGCACCTGTTGCGAGAGCGCCTTATAGGTTGGCACCAACAGAGATGAAGGAATTGAGGACACAACTAGATGATTTGTTAGCCAAAGGTTTCATTAGACCTAGTTCGTTTCCTTGGGGAGCGCCAATCCTATTTGTCAAGAAGAAGGATGGATCGATGCGTCTATGCATCGATTACCGTGAGCTGAACAAGGTCACTATCAAGAATAGGTACCCATTACCCAGGATCGACGATTTTTTCGATCAGTTGCAAGGGGCGAGTTACTTCTCTAAGATCGATTTGAGGTCAGGCTATCATCAATTGAAGGTTAGAGATGAAGATGTACACAAGACTGCATTTAGGACTCGTTATGGTCATTACGAGTTCCTAGTGATGCCTTTTGGGCTCACTAATGCACCTTTCGCATTCATGGATCTCATGAATCGTGTCTGCAAGTCCTACTTGGATAAATTTGTCATCGTCTTCATTGACGACATCCTCATCTACTCGAAGAACCAAGCTGACCACGAGAAACATCTTCGCTGTATTCTTAAACTTCTACATCGTGAGAAACTCTACGCCAAGTTTTCGAAGTGTGAATTTTGGCTTCGAGAAGTCCAATTCCTTGGACATGTGGTTAGTGAGCGTGGTATCCAAGTGGATCCCGCTAAGATTGAAGCTATTATGAACTGGCAAGAGCCCAAGACACCTACGGAGATTCGCAGCTTTCTAGGACTGGCAGGATACTATAGGCGATTTATTGAAAACTTCTCAAGAATTGCAGCACCCCTGACTTTACTCACCCGCAGGAATAGCAAGTTTAACTGGGGGCCTAAGAAGCAAGAATCTTTCGATATTTTGAAGCAGAAGTTGAGCAACGCTCCTGTGTTGACGTTGCCTGATGGAATTGATGAATTTGTAGTATATTGTGATGCATCACACACCGGAATGGGCTGTGTGCTTATGCAGAAAGGAAAAGTTATTGCCTACGCTTCTCGACAACTGAAAGTGCATGAAAAGAATTACACCACCCATGACTTGGAGTTGGGTGCTGTTGTATTTGCACTAAAACTGTGGAGACATTATTTGTATGGAACCAAGTGTGTGATCTATTCTGATCACAAAAGCCTTCAACATCTGTTCAATCAGAAGGACTTGAACATGAGGCAACGACGTTGGATGGAAACTTTGAATGATTATGATTGTGAGATAAGATACCATCCAGGCAAGGCAAATGTGGTTGCTGATGCTGATGTGTGCAAAATGCAACATATAAATTACATCAATTGTGGCATAAAACTAACCCCTTTTTAGTACTAATGTTGGAAAAAGTGTGCTTTTGTCTTCCTTTTGTATTTTCAGGATTAAATGAGCTCAAATTAACAAAAGAAGCAAAAAGACATCAAAATCTAACATAAATACGACAAAAGGAACAAGACGTGACATGCCCGACCCCACGACAGCATCTTCCTAAGCAAAACAAGAAGACAGAAGACTGAACACGCCCCATGCTCAGCCAGCACGGGGGCGTGCCCAAGTGTCAGCATAAAAGACAAAGTGGTAGAAGCTTCTATTGCCCACCACGGGGCCGTGCTCAGCGGACACGGGGCCGTGGTCAACTATAAGATTCGCACAATCCAGGCAAATCTTCATAGTACAAAGATTCTTCTGCACACGGGGTCGTGCTCAGCGGACACGGGGGCGTGGTCAACTAATAAGACAAGCTGCATTAAATGAAGAAAGAGAAGGATGTGGACACGAGGCCGTGCCCACTGGACACGGGGCCGTGCCCGAGCTTCTGTTCAGCCTATAAATAGGAGTGCTTGGCTCAAGCTCAAACCATCCCTTGGCACACCACCTCTCTCACACTTCACCCACCACCCACCACCACCATAACACCATCATCCACCACCATCATCCATTGTCCATCATAGAGTGTGTGAGTCGTCTCGGGATCCAAGATTGATCGTAAGAGTTCTTGACAATCAAGGCCATGTTTGCCTAAGTCTCTTACATCACTTGGTGAAGACAAGTGTCTAGTGTAATACTTTTTATTTCTAATATTTTCGCACTTTTTACTTGGTTTTGTATTAATGACTTTAATAACTAGTTTCTTATGTTGAAGGTGATTCTTCCTTATCGTTTGTCCGTGGTGTCTTGACATTATTTTACTGTCTATATAAAATAAAAGATTTTCACCATTCATATCTCCACGGTCTATATGGAGGTATGTTGGCTACCTGGTCGGGGGTTAAGGGAACGG
Source organism: Helianthus tuberosus (assembly GCA_030545235.1). Lineage (NCBI taxonomy): Eukaryota > Viridiplantae > Streptophyta > Magnoliopsida > Asterales > Asteraceae > Helianthus > Helianthus tuberosus. The sequence continues at coordinate 124,112,929 of CM060369.1, read as the reverse complement.
TTTGGTAAGAGTCTTGCCATTGTTCAGCGTTTAGAGGTCCTGCAATGGACCTGGGTCAAATTTAGTAGGACCTCCTTCAATACTTAACGGTATTGGATGGCGGGGGTCCAAACTCTTTGATCCCCTCATAAGTTAACTACTATTAATACTATAACCCGGCTATTTAGGACTGTATCCCTGCTGACTCAGACTACTTAGTCGAGGGTAACGTCACCTCCAAAAGAGGGGCCTACCATAATTTGCATTAATAACTTAATTAATTATCTTTCAATAATCCGACCCTTTAGGATTGTATCCTTGCTGACTCAAACTACTGGGTTGAGGGTAACGTCACATTCAAAAGAGGGGCCTACTACAATAACTAAGATAATCTCTTAAATAAGTGCAAAAGTGCGGAAATAATCAAAGGTTACACTATACACGAGTCGGAACCAAGTGATTCATCTTGTCTATCTGTTTTTCTTTTATTTTTATTTTTCTGCATTTTAATTAGTTTTTATTTTTCTTAAGCTTAAAACATTTTTTCTAAACTCTTTGATTTGATTAGACGTTGAGGATAAACTGGTACTAAAAGCTCTTGTGTCCTTGGACGACCTCGGTATCTTACCAACACTATACTAAGCCCACGATGGGTGCACTTGCCCATATGTGTGTTTAGTGTTAGTAAATATCGTGTTTTATAAATTTAAAACTTGGCTAAAAAAAGTGTTAAAGGGCTTAAAATATACACCTAATATATATAACACTTCACACGCATCAGATGCCTTAAGTAGAAAGGAAAGAGTGAAGCCTATAAGAATCAATGCCAAGAGCATTGAGATAAAGAATAGTTTGAATGAAAGCTTGTTAGCTGCGCAGAAGGAAGCTGTGCTAGAAGCTAACTATCCTGATGAAAAACTAGGAGTAACTGAAGAACAGTTATCCTATGGCAAGGACGGAATCCTGAGATTAAATGGACGAATTTGGGTTCCAGTTTATGGAGGACTTCGGGATGTTATCCTTCAGGAAGCCCACAGTTCTAAGTATTCCATTCATCCTGGAGCTGATAAGATGTACCAGGATCTAAAGGCAAACTATTGGTGGATAGGCTTGAAGAAGTCTATAGCTGCCTATGTAGCTAAATGTTTGACGTGCGCGCAAGTCAAAGCTGAACACCAAAATCCGTCAGGTTTGCTACAACAACCTGAACTTCCCACATGGAAGTGGGAGATGGTAACAATGGATTTTATCACCAAGTTGCCAAAGACCAGGAAAGGAAATGATACTATATGGGTAATAGTAGATAGACTGACTAAGTCAGCACATTTCCTACCCATTAAGGAGACTTATAGCTCCGACATGTTAGCCCAATTGTACGTAGATAAGATTGTATCTCTGCATGGTATACCAGTGTCAATAATCTCTGACAGAGATACCAGATATACATCACATTTTTGGAAAAGTTTCCAACAATCTTTTGGCACGCGCTTAAATTTTAGTACAGCTTACCATCCTCAGACAGATGGGCAAAGTGAGCGTACAATCCAAACTTTGGAAGACATGCTTCGTGCATGTGTGATTGACTTAGGTGGTAGTTGGGATAACCACCTGCCATTGATCGAGTTCTCCTATAACAATAGCTACCATACAAGCATTAAGGTTGCACCTTTTGAGGCATTATATGGTAGAAAATGTAGAACGCCTATTTGTTGGGCAGAAGTAGGAGAAACTCAGTTATCAGGACCTGACATAGTCTTTGAAACGACAGACAAGATTGTCCAGATTCGAGACCGCCTGAAAGCTGCCAGGGATAGGCAGAAAAGCTACGCAGACTTAAGGCGTAAACCCCTAAAGTTTGAGGTTGGTGATAAGGTTCTGCTTAAGGTATCACCCTGGAAGGGGGTGATGCGATTTGGTAAGAAAGGTAAGTTAAGCCCCAGATATATAGGACCATTCGAGATTATCGAATGTGTAGGAGCAGTGGCTTACAAGTTGAACTTACCTGAAGAGCTCAGTGGTATTCACAATGTATTCCACATCTGTAATCTGAAGAAATGTCTAGCAGATGAATCGCTAGTCATACCTCACACAGATGTGCACATAGATGAGAGCTTGAAATTTGTGGAAAAACCTTTGTCAATTGAGGATCGACGGGTTAAGAAGCTTCGGAGAAAGCATGTGCCAATTGTCAAGGTCAAATGGGATGCCCGCAGAGGTACCGAATACACGTGGGAGGTAGAATCCACAATGAAGGAAAAAGACCCTCATTTGTATCAGTAAATCTCGAGGTCGAGATTTCTTTTAAGGGGGTGAGGATGTAACACCTCGTAAAATCATACCCAATAAAATAAAGACACGTGTCATGTAAGATAAGCGTGTCAGGAACCCGGATCGAGTAAAAGATGTATGGTAGGATTTAAAAGGGTCGACATGTTAATAAACACCTCTGAGCGACCAAATAATAAATACCAAGACCTTAAATCGTTATGATAAACATCCGATGTATTTAACCGGTTACTCCTAAATTAAATAAAATTCAGTTTATGAATAACTTGGGTACTTAAAATAATCAATTCTTATTCAAAAGAATCTAACTTATTCAAATGCACGACAAGATCCATTGAAAAAGCCATTTAGATATGTCCAAAAACCTCATATGCATGGCATCACATGCAAGGACATGCAAAGCATTCCCATATGGTCCCCCTACTGTAGTGAAGGCATGAGATTCGGAGATAGAATGATTGCATGGTCAAAATTTGGAAGTTTACAAAGATTTTGTCTGCTGATGAAGCTTACAGACCGCAAAGGGGTTACCTTACGGTCCGTAAGGCGGATACGGACCACAAAGCCAAGGGCTTACGGTCTGCAAGGTTGTAACTGGGCATCTTTGATCAAGGTCGGTTACGGTTCGCATGACCAAGGGTTTACGGTCCGCAAAGAGGTGCTTACGGACCGCAAGGCTTCCTCCTTACGGTCCGTAAGACTGTTGCTGGCAGCAGAATTTGGACAGCTGCTTGTTCAGCCTGTTACACCGCCTTATATGAGTGGTATTCGTAAATCAGGGACCCTATAACTGGTTTTTAGCATCATAGGGACACCTGGGAACATCTTACAACAATTGTAGACTGATTTGGAGTGATCTTGATGCATCAAAGTTGCTATATAAGAGAACCTCTTGTTGCAACATTTGGTCTTTCATTTGCAACTCACTTCAAGCTGGTCTCTGGAGCTCCTCTGGTCAGCAAGCAAGTTCCCTTAAGTTTCGAATCATACTTAGGACCTTTGTAAGTGTCCTTAATCCTTTTTAATTCAGTTTAGTTTAGTTAATTAGCTAAAAGTCAAACCGTCGTAATTAAGGTTTGACCTCGAGATTAATCAATAATTGTTCAGTCAAATCTCGAATTAAAAATACCTATGAGTTGGTAATTATGTGGGTAATAAGCCCTTAAAAGGGTACTCTCTGATTCCCACTCTAACTAGGTCAATTGTCGGGTCAAACTTGCTATTAAAAAGTCAACAGAAAGTTTATTTTCAAATTAATGCATAATTAGCAATGTAGAACCCATGCAACCTGTTTTATCATTAATATAACTTGGTAATAAATGTAGGAACATGTCTAAACATGTTTAACCCGACAATTTTCAGTTTAGGCTCGGTTCGGAACCGAAAGTCGCATAGTTTGACTTTTGCTTTGACTCTCGATTCTGACCCATTTTAGCATATTTTAGAAATGCCTTAGAGCCTCATTAGGACCAGCTTTCATATAAGTATAACCCTCTGTGATTATACAACTTGGTTTAATAGTTATCCGATTGTATGCATATTTCCGTTAAATGCCTAAATGTTGACTATTATGCCCATGTGACTTTAAAACGTGATTTTTGAAAATATAAAAGAGTGGAAACCTTAGTTACTGATTTATAAACTTGCACCTAAAATTTGACATCAGTTTGAGGTCTAGATTAAGAGTTATGCTCATTGGCGTAATTAGAAAGCTTTTGTTAATTAAACGACATAATTAGCATGTAGCCTATCTAAACCCGATTTTTGATACCAAACTTTTTACCCACTAATATAAAATAATATTTTTGGATTTTTGGAAATTTTTATTCATTTTTAGGCTGAGCATAACATAGGGTTGTAGCCTTATTTCGGTTATTGCCGATTTTGCCCTTTTGGGCCATAAAATGAGTTTTACAAATCTTTTTGACCCCAAACCTTTTGCTACTGATTTTATATGATAAATAAATTATTTTAAACCTTCTGGAATGATAAAAATATTAGCTTTCTATATAGAACCCGGAAATGACTCCAAATCTCCTTTTTAAGCATTTTTAACACATAGTATGCATCAAAACTATTTTAAACATATAAGGTTGGATGCCTACTGATATTTTAAGTAAATTATTATATTATAACAGTGAGCAAAAGTATTAAACTCAGATTTCCAGTTTTGACCTTTTAAGCCTAAGTGAAATTACCAAAATGCCCCTAAGGTGCATAGTTTGGTTTTAAATGATAAATTTCACATATATGTAATAACCTACTGTTATAACTTATTAAATTAAGTATTTTTACTAATTACATCAGACCTATAGCTCAGATTATTATTTAAACTCTTTTATAACCTTTTAAATGACCAAAATGCCCCTACGGGGCATAATTTGAGTTTAAATTCATTTGGGCCATAATAGAAGATATCTTACTGATGTCACAACATATTTAAGGCATATTAACTTAGGAAACTTGCATATGACTCATTTGGTTACTCGTTACGCATTCTTCGCGTTCGGATCGGCTTATGTAACTAGTTTGCATGTATTAGCCGAAACGGGTAAAACCTTATCATTTTTGTCTCAAAATCCAGAATGTGTTTAAGTTACCCATATTAAACAAGAATACAAGCTTTTCGGGTCAAAACCACATTCTAAACCGGTCTTCGCTTTATCATGCGTCTGAACCGTGTATCCTTTTTAAAACTAACCGGTCTAAGTCTAAGCTTAATTAAAGACCCGTTAGGATTCTAATAGGTTATTAAAAACATTCGTTCCAGATTTAGGAGCCCAGTAAAAGCTATTTGTACTTGATGATTTGATATACGGCTGGGATTGAATTTATATTTAGCTCAGGTAAATACTTTTAACTTATTTTCCCTTATACGGGCTTGGGTTATGGTATATAAAATACCGCTTGGTCGGACATTGAATCTTTAATTGTATGAAGGTTAAATCATTGAAATGTTCCGTTTGAAAATGTTTGTTTGCTTAAAGCCTTTGGGGAGTTAATGACCATGTCCCGGATATCCTTGGCATCATTCAAAGAAATGGCCACGACCTTAACACACGGGTGTAGGCGTACACCCGTCAGTGTATTTATAAATAATAAGGTATAACCGCTGGTTTCGGGAATAACCCGCTGCGGGACTATATCATGTGGTGTGTCAATTAATCTTTAACCCGGTATTCAACCCGGGCTACTGAACGTATAAGAAACATGTAATCCTTTTACAAGATTATATATATATATATATATATATATATATATATATATATATATAAATAGAGTGGGGATCCTACGGAAAATGTGTTTTTCCTAAAAAGTGTAAAAAGTCATAAAACACAATAATTTCAGGCATAAAACACACCTAAAACTCACAAATAATAGAATGAATATTACTAAAACACTATATTCAAACTCTAATAGTCCATAAAAACTTCAAACGCACCATCGTAGAACTATGAATATAAAACACACAATGCTAAACGACATAAAACACAATAATATTTGTCATTCCACAATCAGAGCCTTAACATCTAAAACACAACACAAAACCCATATACATGATGTTTTAGTAATCTTCATCATATTATTTGTGGGTTTTTGGTGTGTTTTATGGTTGACATTATGGTGTTTTATGACTTTTTACACTTTTTAGGAAATTTGGACTTTCTGGCCAACTCCTAGCCTATATAAATAATTATCCCAAGTTATAAAAAGTTTTGTGCCACGTGCATTCGAATCAATTTTATAAATCTTTTCAAAATGAGTTAGTTAATTGTATTTACCAGTGTAAACTGACGTATTTTCCCAAAAAGGTTAAGTGCAGGTACTACTCGAACTAGGCTGGCTTTCTCCTAGCATCCACAATAAGTCTCGCAAGCTTGGATGTCATAAAACTGTTGAACAATGTTTCCTTTTTATTTTGATCCGCCTGTGGATCTGTTTCAACTATTTTGTGATACTTAATATTACAATTTATTAAAGTTGAATTGAATCTATCTTTTGCTTCCACTGTGCATTTAAATATTGTGTTGTTTGACTATGATGATATCAACTACGTCACGATACTCCCCACCGGGCCCACCGGTAATATGTGGAAATATCGGGGTGTGACAACCCACATCAGTATGTCTTCCATAATATTCACCGCCTCTATCTTATCTCACAACTTTAATCTGACGATCTAATTGCTTTTCAACTTCAGCCTTATAATCTTTAAAAGTTGTAAGAGATTCAGACTTTTCCTTAATAAGATACAAGTACATGTAACGAGAATAATCATCAATAAAAGTGATAAATGAAGTATATCCTGTTATACCGGCGATTTGATAGGGACCACTAATGTCAGTATGAATGAGTTCTAATAAATTAGAGCTCCTAGTGGCACCTTTCTTATTCGCTAATGTCATTTTACCTTTAAGACATTTGACACATGTTCCAAAATCAGAGAAATCGAGAGGAGGTAAGACTTCATCCTTTACAAGACGATTTAATCGTTCTTTTGAAATGTGGCCTAAACGCTGATGCCACAACATGGATGAAGTCTCTAAGTCTCGTTTCTCTTTCATCTTTGTGATTGATTCATTAATGTTATATGACAACAAAGATTTGGAAAAATTATCATCCAGTTCTAATCTATAGAAACCACCATCCAGAATACCAGTACCATAAAGAACAGAATCATAGAGGATAGAGAGTTTACGATGACCATGGGAAACAATAAAACCGTCCATGTCTAACTTTGGTCCTGATACAAGGTTCCGAGTTACCTCAGGAACATATAAGGTATCATAAAGTTTAATACATAAACCAGTTTTCATAAATAATTGTAATGTTCCAATGGCCTTCACTTCTAATTCTCGATCATCCCCAACCTTAAGTGTTCTTCGGTTTCTTTCCAGCTTCCGGATTGTAAGGAATCCCTGAGTTGAATTTGTAACATGAACCATAGAACCAGAATCAAACCACCAAGAATTAGCAGGAACACTTAAATTATAGGACTCAAGTATCATAAAATAATCGTTACCTTTCTTAGCCAGCCACTCCTTCTGCATATGTCCTGTCTTTTTACAGAACTTGCAGTGGATTCTGCCTAAGGAGTTCTTAGAGCTGGAAGAAGCACTTGTATTGGGATTGGGCCTTTGGACTTTAGAAGCATCCTTCCTCTGATGATTGTTCTTCCTCTTCTTAGAGTTGGAGGTGGTGAAGTTAGCAACATCGGTAGTGCGATCCATCCTCATAAGCTCTTCCTCCTGTATGCACATAGCGACCAGCTCACTCATCGTCCATTTGTCCTTCTGAGTGTTGTAATTGATCTTGAATGCTTCAAAGGACGAAGGAAGCGAAGTAATGATGAAATGAATGAGAAAACCATCACTGATTTCCATTTCCAGCCCCTTCAGTTTATTGGCCATGTCATTCATCATCATGATGTGTTCACGAATGCCGCTCCTCCCATCATACTTAGTTGTCACCAGCTTGAGGATAAGGGTACTAGCGTGTGCTTTAGACGTCCCCTTGAACTGCGCCTCCACAGAAGCCAAGTAGGTTTTAGCATCTTCAGAATCAGGAATAGCTCCTCGGATTGCATTGCTGATGGACTGCTTCATAAACATGAGAGACATGCGGTTACACCTAGTCCACTTTTCATGAGTCAACTGGTCAGCAGCAGTACTTTGTGGAGTAAGGTCCGCTGGCTTATTCTCTCTTAGAGCATAATCGAAATCCATCAGCCCAAGAGTAAGCGTGAGAGCATCCTTCCATGCAGCAAAGTTATCACCAGTCAAATGTGGAATCCCGCAATTGGGCGCTGATAGTGGAAATAAGATGAGCCATGTAGGTATTTACACCACTTCCCCCAACTAAGACCATGTGTAGTGGAACACCCAAATAATGCCCCAACCCTTGTGCGTTTTGCGCCATGTGGCAGTTCAGTCAGCAATGAGACATTATTGGGCATTATGTTAAAATAGGTGTAGTGGGATAATGCCCAATAATGCCCAAAGCAATCATTACCCAATTATTGTTTTTTTTTTCAAATCAAAACTAACAATAATTTATTAATTAAATAAAAGTTACATAAAATAATCAAAGTTGTTTCCAAGTCTCCAGCGATGCGTATGGTTATTTTGGCAGCGGAAATTTTGACAGAATCTTTTAAGACTGAAAATGACCAATTATTTTATTTCACATTTTTGGGACAAACTCTATATTTTACAATAAAGGAAATTTTACAGGGAAATTCCTTATTTATTCAAAACATATTTATTTATTTTACTGAACCACTTTCTTCAAGCTGATGTGCTATGCGGCACTTTTCCTGATTCACATTAAGTCACCTGAAACATGTTTAAAAAAGATTTTATCAGCAGGGAAATACTGGCGAGTCATTCAATTTGCACAAAACGACACATTGTTACAATTTACAGTATTAAGGGTTTTTATATTTGCCCCTGTTTTATAATTAGCTGGTTCAGCTGTCACTCGACCGAATCTATGACTGTGGACATATCACTAATTAGGCTTGCACACCTAACTTTGTTAAGCAATTAGGTGTTGTAATAATACCTAAGCTTAAACGAAAGAGTTAGGAAATTTTTATCTGGTAGCAACAAGGATAGTATTTAGACTTGAACTTAAGAAAGATGCCCTAGTATAAGCTTCGAGATAAGCTAATTACTTGCATAAAGTGTGATGGGTATTGGTATGCCTTTTTCCTAGTATAAGCTTTGAGATAAGCTAATTACTTGCAAATTTTCCTTAACGGTTTAATCAAGCAATTTACTTAGCCGATTAAATAGATAACGTAATTAGCTGATTAATTAACTTACTTACCTTGCTTAACTGTTAAGTTTCCTTAGCTATTAAGTTTTCTTAATCGCTAAGTTTTCTGGATTGCTAAGTTTACTTAATCACTAAGTTTACTTAATCACTAAGTTTACTTAATCACTAAGTTTACTTAATCACTAAGTTTACTTAACTACTAAGTTTACTCAACTGCTAAGTATTCTAGCTTAACGATTTCCTAGTTTTGAGTTCTATTTTCTAGATACAATGGAACTCGTATTAGTGTATTACCTCACGGCCCCTGACTCGGTTTTACCCGTTTCAGGAGCCGCGGGACAGAAACCCGTGGTATTGGTTATTTTGGCAACATAAATTTTGACAGGATCTTTTAAGACTGAAAATGACCAATTATTTTATTTCACATTTTGGGACAAACTCTATATTTTACAATAAAGGAAATTTTACAGGGAAATTCCTTATTTATTCAAAACATATTTATTTATTTTACTGAACCACTTTTTTCAAGCTGATGTGCTATGCGGCACTTTTCCTGATTCACAGTAAGTCACCTGCAACATGTTTAAAAAAGATTTTATCAGCGGGAAAATACTAGCGAGTCATTCAATTTGCCCAACACGACACATTGTTACAATTTACAGTATTACGGGTTTTTATATTTGCCCCTGTCTTATAATTAGCTGGTTCAGCTGTCACTCGAACGAATCTATGACTGTGGACATATCACTAATTAGGCTCGCCCACCTAAAGTGATAAATTGTTAGTAGTAATTTGCACAAAACCCCCCACATACTGCCAGTAATTAAAGATTAGCAAAGACTTAATCACTGTAAAGTATAACTGGAAAACATTTAGGGTTTTATAAACAATTTGGTAAAAAGAGAATGACTCACATTGCAAGTTTAGTTGGACAGAGTTTCACCTATTGCTAAGCCGGATAACCTAGTTAATTAACAATGCACACGAAACTAGGTTAGTAACTTAATACAACTTTTACGATAACTCACGAAATCAAAACCCTCACAACGAATGACAAAGTATAGTCCGAATTCGGGCAGCACTTAAACATCCATCGGATCGGTTTCAATCGATCGGACATTCTATCGTAGCAGTGATCGAGTTATTACCCTGTTAACGTAGCAGAGGTTCGGGACAGTGTGTGTTTTTGAAGGAAACAACGTCTAACTTAATGTACGTAAATGATTTTTTCGTCGAAACATGTAAACAGTTCAAGTCCCAGGCCAGGGGCTTTATAGCCCGAATGGAACCCACCCGCGTGTCGTGACAGGATCCTCCGCACCTGTCGGGTATCGCGGGGCAATCCCAAGTAGGCTAGGCCTGCTTCGTCTTCTGCTTAGCCCTGCTGAGTCGATAACTTTTCAAAATACGTGTTTTACTTCGTTTTTGAACGGATAAACATTATTAGGGGATACCCCCCCCCCTTGAGTTTTAGGGGGCCCTGATCCTAGTTTTGCATGTTTTGTAAAAATTATGGGTCACGCCATATTACTTGGGGGTCTCAATTAGGGTTTCCTAATGGACATTATTATAATAAGAAATAATAATTTTGGCAAGAGTTGTTACATCCTCCTCACCTTGTTTAAAATCTCTTCCTCGAGATTTAGTGGAACAAGTGAGGATATTTTCGCTCCATTTCCGATTCTAGCTCCCATGTATACTCTGGCCCTCTTTTCGAATCCCATTTTATTTTAACTAATACCAGTCTCTTGTGCTTGAGGAACTTGACTTTTCTATCTTCTATTTGAAGGGGTTTCTCCACGAATTTCAACTTTTCATTCACCTCTACATCTTGAAGAGGGATTACCAGGGATTCATCAGACAAACATTTCTTGAGATTAGATACATGAAACACATCATGTACCCCAGCTAGTTCTTCTGGTAGTTGTAAGCGATAGGCAACTGGTCCTATTCGTTGGGTTATTGGGAATGGTCCTATGTACCTTGGATTTAGCTTTCCTTTCTTACCGAATCGAACTACTCCTTTCCAAAGAGAAACTTTTAAGAGTACCTTGTCTCCCACATGGAATTCTAACGGTTTACGTCGATAGTCTGCATAACTCTTTTGGCGATCTCGAGCCGTCTTCAGTCTTTCCTTGGTTTGAGTTATCTTGTCGGTGGTTTCCTGTACAATCTCAGGACCTGAGAATTGACTTTCTCCTATTTCTGCCCAACAAACTGGAGTTCTACACTTTCGTCCATTCAGGGCTTCGAATGGGGCAACTTCGATACTTGCATGATAACTATTGTTATAGGAGAATTCAATTAAGGGTAGGTGGTCATTCCAGTTTCCACCGAAGTCTATTACATATGCCCTGAGCATGTCTTCCAGGGTTTGGATCGTTCTTTCACTTTTCCCGTCTGTTTGGGGATGGTATGCAGTACTTAAATTCAGTCGGGTCCCCATTGCTTCTTGGAAACTTGTCCAGAAATGTGAAGTAAAACGACTATCCCTATCTGATACTATGGAGAGTGGAACTCCATGTAAGGATACTACTTCATCTACGTAAAATTTTGCTAATTTTTCCATGCTAAAGGTTTCCTTTATTGGCAGGAAATAAGCTGATTTGGTTAATCGAACCACAATTACCCAAATCGCGTCATTACCTTTTCTGGTTTTGGGTAACTTAGTAACAAAGTCCATTGTGATTAGTTCCCATTTCCATTCAGGCATTTCTAATTGTTGAAGTAACCCTGAAGGTTTCTGATGTTCTGCCTTAACTTGCGAACAAGTTAGACACTTAGATACGTATTTAGCTATGTCCTTTTTCATTCCTATCCACCAGAAGTTATTCCTTAAATCTTGGTACATTTTGTTGTTTCCAGGGTGCATGGTATATCTGGATTTATGGGCTTCTTCTAAAATCTTATCTCTTAAATTTCCTTGCTTAGGTACCCAAATTCTTTTCTTGTGGAATTTCCAAATTCCATCAGTCCCTTGCTCTAATTCTTTTATCCTTCCTTTCATTCCTTCATCATCATCCTTGATTGTTGTTTCTTGAACCTTTTTCAATTGTTCCATTAAATCTACTTGAAGATTTAATCTAAGAGCACAAATTCGTCTTTGTTTTTCATAATACTTACGACTTAGGGCGTCTGCTACTACATTTGCTTTACCTTCATGATATTGAATATCAAAGTCATAGTCACTTAAAATTTCCATCCACCTTCTTTGTCTCATGTTTAATTCTTTTTGCCCAAATATATACCTTAAGCTCTTATGATCTGTATAAACTGTAAACTTACTTCCATACAGATAGTGTCTCCAAATCTTAAGGGCAAAAATTATTGCTCCTAATTCTAAGTCGTGAGTCGTAGAATTCTCCTCGTGCTTTTTCAATTGTCTTGAGGCATACGCAATTACCTTTTTGCGTTGCATCAACACACATCCTAATCCTAGCTTAGAAGCGTCACAATAAACTTCAAAATCTTCTGTTCCTTCTAGTAAGGCTAGAATTTGAGCGTGTGTTAACCTTTGCTTTAAAATCTTAAAAGCCTCTTCTTGCCTAGGTCCCCATTCAAACTTAACTGTTTTACAGGTTAGCTTAGTTAATGGCACTGCTATCTTAGAGAAATCCTTAATGAAGCGCCTATAGTACCCAGCTAATCCTAGAAAACTTCTAACTTCCATAGCTGATTGCGGGACTTTCCAGTTTGTGATTGCTTCTATCTTAGAAGGATCTACGTGAATACCTTCGTGATTCACCATGTGTCCTAAAAATTGCACCTCCTGCAGCCAAAATTCACATTTCGAAAATTTGGCGTAAAGCTTTTCTTTTTCTTAACAAAGTTAAGAGTGCTCGTAGATGCTCACAATGCTCGTCCTGACTTTTGGAATAAATAAGTATATCGTCAATGAAGACAATCACAAATTTATCCAAGTACGGCTTACAGATCCTATTCATCATGTCCATAAATGTTGCAGGAGCATTTGTTAATCCAAAAGGCATGACTGTAAACTCGTAATGATCATACCTAGTTCTGAAAGCAGTTTTAGGTATGTCTTCCTCCTGTACCTTCAATTGATGGTATCCGGAGCGCAAGTCGATCTTAGAAAAATATCTAGCTCCTTGAAGCTGATCAAAGAGATCATCAATCCTAGGTAATGGGTATTGATTCTTAATTGTAACCTTATTTAATTCCCTATAATCGATACACATTCGCATGGAACCATCTGTCTTTTTCACAAACAACACTGGTGCTCCCCAAGGGGATGAACTAAGTTGTATAAATCCTTTACTGAGCAATTCATCTAACTTCTTTTTCAATTCTAACATTTCGGTGGGTGCTAGCCGATAGGGTGCCTTAGCTATTGGTGTTGTTCCAGGAATTAGATGAATTCTAAACTCTACTTCCCTATCTGGTGGTAATCCTGGTAGCTCTTCTGGGAATAATCCGGGTATTCTGATACTACAGGAATTTCCTTAAGTTCCTTACTTTTAGTGTTAATGATTACCGAAATCATATACACTATTCCTTGTTTTCGCTCATAACTAGCAACTTTCATTATCGAAATGAACTTTAATGGTTTGCATGGCTTATCTCCTGTAATCATAATTACTTCTCCTGCGGGTGTATGAATTTCTATTGAATTCTTATCACAGAGGATTCGAGCATGGTTGGCTACTAACCAATCCATTCCTAACACAACATCGAATCCAGCTAAATTCATAGGTAGCAAGTTTGCAGAAAATTTGTGGCCTGAAAGTTCTATCTTACCTTTTTGCAAAATCTTATCTATATTAACAGAATTTCCATCTGCCGTTTCTACCGTATAAATCTGCCTAAGTTTGGTTAAGGGTTGCTTAAGAGCTTGGCAGAATGAAGTATTTATAAAACTTTGGTTTGCACTAGAGTCAAATAATACTTTCGCATAAACGTCGTGAACTAGGAACGTACCAGCTATTACATTCGGAATCAGATCCACTTCATGCGTGGTCAGCTGGAAGGCTCTTGCATTCTTCTTATTAGTTCCGTCTGCAGGTTTGGCCTTGTTATCGACTGGCTTGACCAGTGTAGGGCATTCTGGTCTGAAATGCCCGGCTTCTCTGCAGTTGTAGCAGATCTTTGATTTCTTCTTGCATTCCTCCTCCCGGTGACCCAGAATTTTGCAGAAGTTACAAATTTCTTTACATCTTCCAAAATATTTCTTTTTTACAATTTCCGCAAAATGGCGGGGTGGAAGATGACCCAGTTCCTTTTCTCTTGAAATTTCTATTATTACCCACACGAAATCCTTGGGTAATCTTTTGGGCCAATTCCTTTTTCCTATTTTCTTCCCGCGTACGTACCAGCCCATCGGTCAGGGTGTTGGCTAATTCTACCGCATCGTCAATTGTGCGGGGTCTCGCAGCCTTGACGATATCACGAATCTCGCTAATTAAACCCCAAATATAGCGAGAAATAAGCACCGGTTCTGGCGAAGCCAGAGTTGGTACAATTCTGGCATATTCGAAGAATTTCGAAGTATACCCTCGGCAGTCAACATCCACCATCAGGTGGCTCAGGAACTTATTTGCCATTTGTTCCTTTTCATATTCGGGACAAAATTTTCTTTCCACCAATCGCTTAAAATCTTCCCAACTCATGGCATAAGCCATGTCACTTCCCTTGGCTTGTAGTACCGTGTTCCACCATTCTAATGCCTCTTCCTTGAAAAGGTGAGACGCATACATAACCTTGTCTTCCTCGGTACATTTACTTATTTTAATTACTGCCTCGATTTTCTCCAACCAACGCAGTGCAGCAGTTGCCCCTTCATTGCCTGCAAATTCAACAGGTTTACAGGCAAGAAATTCTTTATAAGTGCAACCAAGTGTTGCAACTTTCATTTTCTTAAGTATTGGGGCTTGAATCACGTTGTTGTCATTATTGCCGCCTCCATTAACACTGTTACTGAAATTATCATCGTGCGTTCATTTACTAGGGTTGGCCTGTGAATGTTCGACAGGGCTTTTAACAGCAGTGACGATTGCCGGGATAGCATTGGCTATTCCCTGGGCAACGATATTTTCTATATCTTGCCTATTAAGAAAGTGATCCTCATTGTTTTTCTCAGATTGGTTAACTTCATTAACTGGCTCATTAACGGTGTGTTCTATCTGATAATTAACAATATATATATAAATTATTGGCACAAAATAAATAATAACCAAACAGGATAAAGCAATCACACATAATCATGTCAACACGTATAGCCAAAATTGTCGACTTTGCGACTTTCATATTTTTATATATATTAGTATGCATCGATACACACCAGTTATATTACAAAAGTTTTATTTTAAGTTATTTTACATGATTATATTTTTATTATTTATTATTATATTATTATTATTATTAAACATGCAACCACAGTTTAACCGGCCCTTCAGAAACGACGCTCCCTCTCGTCGTATTTCCATGTGATTTTCTCCCCCACATCCCTAATTCTATTTCCTGCCTCCACCAGCTCCTCGCCATAATGACGGAGTTCAGCCAAGTTTTCTGTGCTCATAGGTGGGTTTGGTGCAGGCTTAGGGTCAAATTGGGGAAAATAGACGTTAGGGTTATTCATGAAATTCTGAAACTGCCAGTCATTTGTCCACCATTCCTCCAGCTGGCCTATAACAGGTCGGGGGTTGACAATAGGATCTGGGATAGCCGGTTTCAAATTAACTGGAAGTTGGGATTCAGCGGGGTAATTGAAGAAGTTTTCATCGGCAGGTCCGATGAGGTCACAATTCCCCAGTTTGCGATCCAACTCCTCCCATGGTGGCATTTCCTGAGCTTGCCCGGAACTTTCCCTGATCTCTTTTCCTTTCCATTTATCCTTCGGATCCTCAGTCTTTTTAACATTCTGTACAGCTGGTTTCTTCCTACGCCCGCGTTTCCAGTCCAAGATTCTCCTCCTCTTTTTCGGCTTTGGTTTCTTCTGGGCCTGGGCCTGGAATGTTAGAGGTTCCTCCGTATCTGCCAGATAGCCAGATGGGTTTCCTGTGGTATCCGTATCGGTGCTATGGATAGTAAAGTTTCGGAGTGCCTCTGGCAGTTCATTCATGCTGTTAGCACACATGAAGAAACACACACAAATTTAAGTTAAAATTTTTATTTATTGTAAATTAAATTTTCACAGAATCACAGAATGGCAATCAGAAAAAATTAAGTATTTCTAAATACTCAATTGGCTTAAATTAGTGGCTCTGATACCACCTTTTTCTATCACGGCCCCCGACTCGGTTTTACCCGTTTCAGGAGCCGCGGGACAGAAACCCGTGGTATTGGTTATTTTGGCAACGGAAATTTTAACAGGATCTTTTAAGACTGAAAATGACCAATTATTTTATTTCACATTTTGGGACAAACTCTATATTTTACAATAAAGGAAATTTTACAGGGAAATTCCTTATTTATTCAAAACATATTTATTTATTTTACCGAACCACTTTCTTCAAGCTGATGTGCTCTGCGGCACTTTTCCTGATTCACAGTAAGTCACCTGAAACATGTTTAAAAAAGTTTTTATCAGCGGGGAAATACTGGCGAGTCATTCAGTTTGCATAAAACGACACATTGTTACAATTTACAGTATTAAGGGTTTTTATATTTGCCCCTGTCTTATAATTAGCTGGTTCAGCTGGCACTCGACCGAATCTATGACTGTGGACATATCACTAATTAGGCTCGCCCACCTAAAGTGATAAATCGTTAGTAGTAATGTGCATAAAACCCCCACATACTGCCAGTAATTAAAGATTAGCAAAGACTTAATCACTGTAAAGTATAACTGGAAAACATTTAGGGTTTTTTAAACAATTTGGTAAAAAAAGAATGACTCACATTGCAAGTTTAGTTGGGCAGAGTTTCGCCTATTGCTAAGCCGGATAACCAAGTTAATTAACAATGCACACGAAACTAGGTTAGTAACTTAATACAACCTTTACGATAACTCACGAAATCAAAACCCTCACGACGAATGACAAAGTATAGCCCGAATTCGGGCAGCACTTAAACATCCATCGGATCGGTTTCAATCGATCGGACATTGTATCGTAGCAGTGATCGAGTTATTACCCTGTTAACGTAGCAGAGGTTCGGGACACAGTGTGTGTTTGAAGGAAACAACGTCTAACTTAACGTACGTAAATGATTTTTTCGTCGAAACATGCAAACAGTTCAAGTCCCAGGCCAGGGGCTTTATAGCCCAAATGGAACCCGCCCGCATGTCGCGACAGGATCCTCCGTACCTGTCGTGTGTCGCGGGGCAATATCAAGTAGGCTAGGCCTGCTTCGTCTCCTGCTTAGCCCTGCTGAGTCGATAACTTTTCAAAATACGTGTTTACTTCGTTTTTGAACGGATAAACATTATTAGGGGATCCCCCTTGAGTTTTAGGGGGCCCTGATCCTAGTTTTGCATGTTTTGTAAAAATTATGGGTCACGCCATATTACTTGGGGGTCTCAAATAGGGTTTCCTAATGGACATTATTATAATAAGAAATAATAATTTTGGCAAGAGTTGTTACACATAAAAATAAACGTTTACTCATCCAGAAACGATGCCTAAAAACTTCGGGGTTTGGGTAAGTAGGCGCTTCATCGAAGTAATCTTTCATCAACCGATCGTTTGCCGCATGTCGGCCTTGTTCAATATATTCTATTGGCAAAATTTCATGTTGAGGCTGGCTACAATGCTTCATATACCGAACTGCGAGGTTGCACTCACTTGTAACCGCCTCTTGCTCGACCTCCTCATCGGTCGAGTCACCCTCATCTGCTAAAAAGTATTTGTAATAAAAGTTTGCAATGGACGACGAGGAGGTGGGGGAATCCATTTTTTTTATAAAAATTGGGGTGTAAAAGTTTTGTTGTTTGGTGTTGTAAGTGTAGGTTTTTGGTTTGTATAAAATGGGTGTAAAAGGTTGTGTGTGTGTATATATATATATATATATAAGTTAAGAAAAAAAAATAGCCGTTACCTTTATGACCGTTGTCAACGGTCATTGGCCAAAGAAATGAACAAAAGGCGTGGATAAAAGAACGCTCCGGACGAATTTTTTGAAAAAAAAGCCTAGGGGGCGGTCTAGGGGCGTGGGGGGTTGAGAAAAAAAGGCCAAAAAACCTCACACTACGGGTGGTCTAATATAATTCTCTGAAGCTCTATTTTAACCCAACTGAAGCCCCTTGATTTAATCTCCCCTAGAATGTCTTGCGGGCTATGCTTTAAATGCTTGAATATCGACTTGTTTCTTCCTTTCCAAATACACCAACAAGTAGTGATTACAAGGCCGTGAATAATCTTCTTCGCTTTCTTACCCAAATGAGAGAACTTGTGAATATTCATTATATCTTTGAAATCAAAAGCGAAAATAGGGGAAATACTGCACCAAGCGCTAAAACCCATCCAAACCCTATTGATCACCAGACAAGCGGTAAAAAGATGATCCACCGTTTCCTCATATTCCTCACAGAACGGGCACATTATAAACATGATTTCCACATTCCTTCTCCTTAAATTCACTTTCGTAGCTAATTTGTCCATATTTCCTCTCCAAGCCATGATGTTTCATTTTAAAGGAACCCACTTACACCACTCAAAACTAGGAAGATTGTTTTCACGTCAATCTTCTATCATCATTTTTTTATTGACTTCACCGAGAACCATCCCAAATCATCTCCTACCCGGACCACGAATCCTTATCATTGGAAAACACTACCAAGTTTAGAACTTCTTGAACATCCTGCCACTCCCTTAACTCAGCATTTGACTCCAGGCTGTCTAGACCAATTCCCCGCCACCAGATCTTGGTCCTAAAGTAATCATGTCTACTACCCTACATAATTAAACAGCTCTAGACTGAACAAATGCGACCATCTGTCACACCCCAACCCATGGCGGAATCATCGGGGCGCGGCACTGAGCGAAACAGATTGTCCAGGAGATTCCATAACAACTACGATTACCAATTATTTAAACAGCACGTCCCATACCATGACATAATAAGTATCACAGTTACTACAGACAATAGTTCTCAAAGACAAATAAGTAGTGTTTCGACAACTCATGAAATTAATTGTTTTTGTTTCTAGACTCTCCTACTTGATTCCACACAACAAGCATCCTAGCATCTCAAACACCTGTCACATACGTTAAAATAGAGGTCAATACACATAGTGTAAAGGTGAGCATACAAGTTTAATAGTATTGTAGATAGCGAAATCGTTTTACGCATAACCAGCATGTAACATGTAGCAAGGTGAAGCTAGTAGGTTATCGACAATGAAATATGCACAGACGTGACTGCGAGTTGTAGAATGTGCAACACATATCACTACTGTGACACATGAAGTAAGCCCTTAACAACCATTGTCCACGACAGGTGCTGAGTCCAAACTATAGTACTATCGTTGCTAAGGTGTCAGGAAACAATGACTGTGTAAACATAACAAACAAGCATTCATCGAGTAAGACATATAACATGCAATAACTTTCAGCGTATAAAGTGTTTGCGTTATGTGTCGATTGTTATTTGAATAAGTAACGTATGTAACACCCAAAAGTGCATAATGCAAAAAGGGTTTGAGTATACTCACAGATTGTGTTTAGTAAATAAACACTCTCTTGGATTGAAGGGAGCGCTGGAAAGTTAGCATGGTTACAGAACGATAGCATAAGCGATGAATAGTGCGTTAAACAGGGATGAGTGTGCTGAATGGCGAATGGTCATCCGATCAGATGACAATCCGTACGGATGGTTATTCCATCGGATGGTCATCCGGACGGATGGTCATCCGGTCGGATGGCCATTCGGTCGGATTGCCAGTCGTTTGGGATGGATGTGTTTGTGTATGATGGCTTTGAAATTTTTGTTGTAGCATTTTAAATCAGAGAAGTATCTATGCCTTTCAGGTCGTTCAATCGAACGGTCGTCCAGTCGGATGGCCATTCGCTCGGATGGCGATCTGTTCCAGCGAGATATCTTATGAGAACAAGTTTACAGCAGGATGGTCATTCGATCGGATGGTCGTCCGATCGGAGGAACATTCGCTGGATTTGGTTATGTATTAAAAATGTTGTAAAAAGTTTAAGTGTTGAAGACCAAATGTCATCCGATCGGATTGTCGTTCGATCGGATGGCAATCCGATCGGACGGCAGTCCGTTCAGTGACTTGCTCGTTTTGAAATTTGCCAAGTTCGAAATTTTGTGGTTTGATCGAGACGGTATGACAACGTGTTAAACAACGGGAACTCCATCAAGCTTAAGTCACCCGATCGAATGGGAATCACCCCTGTCTGATTAGTTAATGGTTCTTGATGGTTGTTCCTGTCCAACCCGTTAAGTCAGTTATCTCGTTGATAGGAATCAGATCTCAAACCGACACATCACTAGAGAAAGAGTGGAAGACCTGAATGAGCTCCGATTCTATCGGTTTTGAGTGCTAGAGTGTAAAAAAGTTGAAAGAAAAGTTATGAAAACATCTTTCAATCCTTCTAATCTTGAAAATGTTTAGATTTATGCAAAATCAGTGTTTAAACATGTTGAAATCCCTTAGATCTGAGTTGTTCTTGGTGGAATGAGGTCAAATCTTGAAGTTCATGAGAACTCCATGGTGACATCATCCTAGAACACCTCAAATCAGCCGATTTCATGGTTAAAAGTGAAGATTCAAAGGTGAAAATGATGAAGAAGTGTGTGTAGATGATAGATGTACAAGATTTGGGGAAGAAACTTACAAGAATCGCGTGAAATCGAGAGAAAATAGGCTGAGAAGTCGAAGGGTCCACAAGAGCTGTCACATCATTGTTCAAGTGATGTGACAGGTTCTATTTATAGATGCCAAAAGAGGAAAGGCGGTGTAGTGTGACGGATAGGAGGGCAGTCAGATTGGATGGTCATCCGTACGGATGACCAGTCGATCGAATGGTCATTCGATCGAACGTCTCCGGCGAGTTGCGGTTTGATGTTTCATTTCGTGTGTTGAGCGTTGCGTTGCGTTTAAGCGAGTGTCGATTACGCGATGCGATAGTTTTAAATAAACTTGAGTCCCAGTTCGCGATGAGATTGCGTTGCGATAGAGTTACGATTGCGTTTTCGATTTACCCACCACAAACATATAATAAACACGCACAAGTAACACATATAAATAGCACACACACGTAAGACAATATACAAAACCTATATTTCAAGTTGCGATGTGATCAACGATGAAGCGGCAAATAGATCAGCGATAAACATGCGATTAAACTGCGATTTTTACAGATACTCCACATACTACAACTAAAGCATTCAAATTAAAGAATTAGGTTACAAGTCAAGAGGTACAATCAATAACTAAGCAAGGAGTGACAGGTCGCATTTAGCAATCTTTTCTTCCCTTGACTTTGACTTTGACTTGTACTTTGACTTTCAAAACGCGGGTTGTTACACCATTTTTCCATGAAAGGAAGATCGCCCACCCAAGTGTCAACCCAAAACCTAATCTCTTCCCCATTCCCCACCTTACCTGAAATCAACTGATTTAAACCCTTCCCATTAATCTTCATTTTAGCCACCAAAAACATACTATTTTTCCAACATCCTGAAATGTTACCATTACGAGGAAGAAAGTTCAATTGATTGTTTTTAAAATGGCAGGCTTCCACCACCTTCCTCCAAAGATTTTGACTCTCCACCCTATTCCTCCAACCCTATTTAGCTAAAAGCGCCTCGTTAACCTCTTTGAGTTTGTTAATTCACAAACCCCCTTTTTGCTTAGGCCAAGTAACCCCCTCCCACGCTACCCAATACATTTTGTTATTATCACTATACCCTGCCCAAAGGAATTTTCTCATCTTAGCTTCTAACATCTTTATTATACCGAATGGGGCCTTGTATAACGAAAAATAATAAATAGGAAGACTTTCCAACACTGAAATAATCAAAGTTATCTATCCTAACTTCTATTCTAAGACTACTAGATACTGTTTTACAGACACTGTTACATTGATATCATCTGTTTTGGAAACCTCTGTTTATTCATACTAAACATCTGTTCAGACCTTAACAGATGTTTAGTCATCTAATAAGTTCTTTATCAAACAGAGCTTTAGTCTTCATCAACATGATCTTCATTTCTTCAACATATCTTTGACTCTTCAAACAAATGCTCTATTAGTGTTCAAGATTTACTTTTTTTTTTGGGAGGAGATAAGTTGATAACATTTATTTCTTGATCGGATCAGCATGTTTTGGCTTTTGCAATAATCTGTTCTTTTATAGGTTCAACAAATCTAATTAAAAAATGAAGTATGCTTAACTTAAGCATATGATTAGTTAAAAAGTGAACAACCTTTTTTAGAGCTCATAAAAATATCTTTATATAAACTATAACAACTTTTTAGGATTGTAATTCAAGGTTTATAAAAGAATGTATTAACAAGGATATGCCATTAAAAATCAACATTGTAAGCAATCACTATAAAAGTTTTATAAAACCAAATGAGTTTTATAAACAATTAAACTTTTATAAAACAAATCAAATACGTTATTATTTATACAACTTGCATAATTGTAAAAGATCATAAAAATATAACATTTATAAATGGAAGTATAAAACAAAAATGGTTATTCTACAAGACTATGGGGAGTGGAGGGGCTTGGGTTAGAGACATGAGTTGACATGTGTCTACCATGTAGGTGTGTGAGCTCCCTAACTCATGCCCCAAAAGGTAAGGAAGTGGAGGGACTTGGGTTTGGGGCATAAGTTGACACGTAACATTTTTTCTTTTAATAAACTAAATAAAAAGGTCAATTATATTAACTAAAAATGACATTAAATTAAAAAAACTACAATAAATTATACTAAAAAGACATCAGATAAAAAATAAATCAAATAAAAAGTTTAAAACTACACTCTATTTTCCATTTAATCGTTTTTTCCTAATCGGTTTTCTTCTTGTGGCTTCTCCTTTTAATCGTTTGTGCCGACGATCCTACAATATTTTCCGTTTGTGTTTTTGGCACGGTGTTGGGTAAAGGCGTTGGGGATATGGTAACGGGAATGGAGAAGTCGTTAAATGAAAATTTTGTATAGACACGCTCGTCTATATATGATGAGATATCCGCTAGTTCTAGACACGGTGAATATATTTGAGGCGGATGGTTTGGTGACAGGCTAGTGTTTTGGTCAAAAATTACCGAAGCAATTAAGTGATCAAATTAGTTAAGTGAGGTAGTGTGCTAGAAGTGTTTGTGAAAAATATGTTGATTAAGTTGTTTATAAAAGCAGTTTTCAGGATATAGCTCAGGATACTGAGCTATATTAACAATCAAACAATGAGCAGAAAAGTAAAGGTTGACACGAGATGTACGAGGAAAGCCCTTGATCAATTTAGATCGCCGGCACAAAACCTCCGGAGCTGACAATCGCAACTGTCTTGTTCTTCTTATTACTTCAAATGTCAGGATACAGTGCAGGATATTGACCAGATCGTTGCTAAATGTTACAATGCTTTGCTGAAAGTGTGTGAATTGCGAGAGAAATTATAAGTGTTCGAGAGCAGTGAATGTGATGTCCTATGAGATCTGGTTATCCGTCTATTTATAGTTACAAAAAGAAAACTAAATTTCCTAAAATGGGGGGATGCCATGGAATATTCCCATATGAACGTTGAAGACCAAGTATTGCGGCTTCAACGTTCTTCTTCTAACAATCTGGACCGAGTCTTCAGGGGAAGAAGTCTTCTTGAACGTTATAGATGTGCACTCGTAACCTGCAAACAATCTGTTAGTAATCTTCAGGATACAGCATCAGGATGTTACCAATATCCTGATCCAGCATCCTGGTTGTTATCATCTATTATGTAATCAGGATATAATTTACGATACTATCCAGGATATTGGCTCAGAATTTCACCCATAACAATCGTCCCCAAAAATGTTACCGTTGAGGATCCTGGGACTAACGGTTATATATTTTTTACGAATACCAAGCCAATTAAGAGATAAGACCCCTGATTTGACCGCTTGTAACTGCTCAGACTGAATTCACTCATTGCTACCCTATATCTTCTCAAGCTTATCTCCATTTAACCTCCATCAAGAAGAAAAAAGGTAAAAATCCTCTCTCTCATCTTCATCTCTTTTCTCCTCCTTTTTCTCAATTTCCGGCAAAAAATGGCGAGGCAAACTAGGTCGAGTTCCGGTGATTCAGCCCCCACTTTTATTCACCAGAATATCCTTCAAGACCCGGAGAAGGAGATATGCTCGTTTGACAGTGCTCACCTGTCAGCCCTTAAATCCTCCGGCATCTTCCCGGAGGGGACGGTGTTCCGGCCATTCGATCGGGATTGAGCGTTTATTTTTTGGTGTCTAATCCGCATATATATCACCATTGCTCTTGATTTTCTTGACTGTATCAACATATACATGTGTGATTTAGTTTATAAAGATTTTTCAATGCCGAGAACCTCAATTAGAGAGTAAAAAAGGCGTAAGGTTCACGATGATGTAAAACTAAAATGGGATATACCGGGCTAGGATTCGAGTTACAGGAACAAGGGCCAAACTAACCACCGAATAATGCAATCGTCGAGCGAAAACATTTAACAACCTCCTGGAAGCAGCATTTCTTGCCACAGACCTTTCTACATCAATTAGGAATCTGATGCCGTCACTAAACACATTCCTTAAATTGTAGCCATTTTTTGAGTGTTTATTTTTTGGTGTCTAATCCGCATATATATCACCATTGCTCTTGATTTTCTTGAATTTATATCTCTTAAATGTCAACATATACACGTGTGATTTAGTTTTCGAAGATTTTTTAATGCCGAGAACCTCAATCAGAGAGTAAAAAAGGCGTAAGGTTTACAATGGTGTAAAACTAAAATGGGATATACCGGGCTAGGATTCAAGTTACTGGAACAAGCGCTAAACCAACCACCCAAGAATGGAATCGTCGAGTGGAAACACTTGACAACCTTCTGGAAGCAGCTTTTCTTGCCACCATACCTTTCTCCATCAATTAGGAATCTGATGTCGTCACTAAACACATTCCTTAAATTGTAGCCATTTTTTGAGTGTTTATTTTTTGGTGTCTAATCCGCATATATATCACCATTGCTCTTGATTTTCTTGACTGTATATCTCTTAAATGTCAACATATACACGTGTGATGTAGTTTACGAAAATTTTTCAATGCCGAGAACCTCGATCAGAGAGAAAAAAAGGCGTAAGGTTCACAATGGTGTAAAACTAAAATGGGATATACCGGGCTAGGATTCGAGTTACTGGAACAAGGGCCAAACCAACCACCTAATCAGATATGGTGTCCAATGAGTGGCTCTGTTTTAACGCTTTTCCATTTACTTTGGGCCTCCGATTTCCTTTCCCTGATTTTATCACCGAGTTTTTTCGCATCACAAAAATCAGCTTCAGTCAAACAATGCCAATGCTCTAGCGAGTGTTGCTTGTTCTTGATCGAATCAAGAATGCCCACATTCCCGATCTTTCCGTTCATGATCTTCCATTAGCATACCGGCTTAGATGCCATGGTTCTTGCAGATTTTTGTTCTATTCTACCTCCAGTGACCCTATGATACTCCGAGCCACCAGTAACGAGGAGGAATGGAAATCCAAATTTTTCTTTGTGAAAAGAGATTTGATCCCTGGTGGAGCGGAATATCCGGTGAAGTGGTTGAGAAAGGGTAGGATTTAGGGTTTTAGGATGATCCTGTCTTATATCCTATCCTTTATCTTGAACTGTACTTTTCTTTTTGTTGTGTGCAGCTGATTTCAGGAAACTAGCCCATCCCCTTACTGACTCAGAGAGAAGAATTCAAGCCATTAGACTCCTTCCTGAGATCGAAAGAAGTTTCATTCCGTACCCAACATCTTCAAGTCAACACTCCAGCTCAAACATGTCTGGTAAGGATCCTGTTTAATATCCTGCACACATATAATTATTTGATGTTGTTATGTAAAAGGGTTTTAAAGTTACTCCCCATATGCAGATGCCAACAAAGTTTCAATCTCTTGGACCTTGATGAACTTGACAGCTATCCTACTCCTGTCAATATCAAGAAGGAGACTCCTGCTACCACCAGCTCTAAACCAGCCGTAGTCCCCAAGTCTAACCCAAGAACTCGTGCTTCCACATCCAAGAAGAGAAAGGGTTCAGAGACCATCACTCCAGCTTCTGAAGGGTTCTCCTACGAAGAGCTCAGCTTCACCGAGTCCTTGGAGCCTATGACTTCTTTTCTTAACAAGGTAATATCCTGGTGCTAGATCCTGTATATATATATCCTGATTGAATATCCTGGTTAGCAAATTTTAACCCATACCTGTATTTTGAATCGCAGGGTCTCCAGCATCTGCTACATCTCTACACGGATGCTTGCGGAACAGCTAAGCTCTATGAGGCCAAGATCAAACAACTTGAGACCACCATAGCTGACCAGGGCACTATTGCTGAAGCCAAGACCCAACACTATGAGGATAAGCTGAAGAAGGTCACTCAGGATGCCGAAGTGAAGCTAGTAGCCGTCCACGTTGAGCACGAACAGGCCATGATCTCCTTCCAGGAGGGGATCAAAAACTCTGTTGTTGTCTCTTTGCTGCAAGATCGTATTAAGATGGCCTATGAAGCCCAGGAGATAGGTCTTGAGTGCCCATCCTGGCTGGTTGACTCTTCGGTGGCAAAACTCAAGGAGCTTGGAGGCAATCCTGTGCCATATCCTGCCAAAGCTAGGGCTGGAGAGACTTCTAAGGCAGCTGAGGTGGTGGACAAGGCTGGAGAAAAGAAGGATGCTGGTGATGATGCTGCTCAGGATGCTGAAGCTGAGGAGGCGAAGAAGGATGGTGGTGATACTGCTTTGTGAGGGCATTCAGGTGGGCAATGATGGATATTGATGCCTAGGCCGGAGCCCACTTTTTAAATTTGAATAGTCTATAACCCCAAAACAATTTACTTTTCCTGCACTTAGAACAATTTGATGGCCAAAGGTGGAGGGATCCTGAGTTTCAGGACGAAGCCCTTGGTCATCAACTTTTAGTATGCTTTTTTGAACAATTCAACAGTTGAAGGTGGAGGGATCTTGGGTTTCAAGACAAAGCCTTCAATTGTTTAAGTAAATATGTTTTAGAACTAATTGCACTGTTGGTGGATGGGTCTCATTTTGAGATGAAGCCAATAGTGCAACCTTTTGCATGTGAATAATAAATAACCAACCTTTCTGCCTTATCTTTGTTGTTATATTTTTATTACATTGCATGTGTTTAATTTTGCAAGTATTTCTCTCTTTTATTATTTCAAATATCCTGAGAAAACATTTTGGGAAAATATCCTGAAACGTATTCTGAAAAAATATCCTGATCAGGATACTGTTATCAGACTTAGTATATAACTCTAAGAACTTAAGTCATTAGGTTTCAAAAGATAAAAATGGGAGATCATACCAAAGACTCTTAGAGAGTTGATTCCAATTTTCCACCTTTGAACCTTTCGCAACATTCCCCTCGTGAATGTCCCCTGTGCAAACTGAGTTCATCCTTCGACTTGTATCAAGGTGTATGTCCCCTGCGTTCAGCATATTTGAATACTTAGGAATCAAATTTTGTTTAGAACTCATCCAAATATTTTGGTTTTATTGGGGATAAACCCTTAGTATCCTAGTGATAAACCCTTATTTTCATGTGCTACAGGAGGGAGTGTATAAACTCCAAGACTTAGAAAGGTGAAAACCTTTAAACCTTAGAGAGTATGAAAATACCCTTTCGTGAGAGAGGGTGATCAATCCCCATATACCTTAAGGATTCAGGATATAGCCAATAATAACGAATTTTTCAGCCACTTTTACATGAACTGGTCCTGCTATCTTGAACTATCCCTGAATATCTTGCGCTCCAGGCGGGGTATTTAAACCCAATTCGAGAGAAAGGTGAATACATTTAAACCTTTGAAGGGATAAGGATCCCTTAAACGTGAGAGAGGGGGCCAATCCTCTAATCTTTCAGTTTATCTTGAGCATATATCCTGGAGTAATATCCTGAAGCATATCCTACAAAACAGCTTCGAACTAAGGTGGGTGTTAGCCTGGCTAACACCCCTTCGATGCTTAAGTTAGTATTGGGTTCAAAAGAATAAATAAATTCAAACATATTTAAAAGAGATAGAATTCATACCATCCTGAGTTAGAAACTAAATTCTAAACTCACTTGAAATAGAGCTTAAGGTGTATGGCACTTAAGGATCTTGGTAGCATATCCCCTTTCATATTCTTGAGTCAGTATGCTTCTTTCCCAGATTCTGATTCAACTTCATAAGGTCCTTCCCATTTTGGGGCAAGCTTCCCATCAGCAGGATTAGTAGTATACTGAAAAGCCTTCCTTAACACCCAATCTCCAACTTGGAACCTTCTAGTCCTCAGATTCTTATTATATGCTCTGGATATCCTAGGTTGATATGTTGTCATCCTTAGCTTTGCCGCATCTCTTGTTTCATCCACCGTGTCTAATTCTTGGCACAGGGCTTCAGGATAGGGATGGAAATGGGTCGGGTTTGGGACGGGTTTAGGTAATCCCAAACCCAAACCCAGTTAGATAAGCTTGTCCTAAACCCGTCCCAAAACCCGTCGGGTTTCTAGCGGGTAAATACCCATCGGGTATCGGGTATACCCGCGGGTTTCGGGTAAACCCGTTAATAAAAAGATTACTCGTTGGGTATACTCATCTCAAAACCCATTGGGTATCTATCGGGTAATTACTAACCGGTTACATTTTGTATTTTCATTATAAAAAATATATATCAAATAACTACAATGTATACGGAATAGAATACCTATATGTGTAAAAAATGGATGTATTATATATATACAAATTTAATAATATAAAAGAAATTATATCAGGTATACAATCGGGTAAACGGGTACACTTTATCGGGTGATTGGGTCGGGTAAACAGGTATATCACTAAATCCCAAACCCGTACCAAACCCGCGAAAAAAATAAAAACTATTCCCAAACCCGATTAACCAACCCCAAACCCGTCCCCAATTTGTCGGGTTTCGTGTTTACCCAGCGGGTTCGGGTTTGATTGCCATCCCTACTTCAGGATTTGCCTCAGGATCCTGGAGACTCGATCTTGCTGTAGGTATCACCATTTCTGTCGGGATCACTGCTTCCGCCCCCAAACACCAAGGAAAATGGGGTTTGTCCAGTTGCACTTTTTATTGTTGTTCTATCAGCCCATAAGACAAAGGGTAATTCTTCTGCCCATCTCCCTTTTTGGCACCTAGTCTCTTCTTCAAATTGTTGACAATTATCTTGTTTGAGGATTCTGCTTGTCCATTTGCTTGAGGATGTACCGGTGTGGATGTAATCATCTTGATTCCCCAACTTTTGCAAAAATCAGTGGTTCTCTTACTAATAAACTGAGAGCCATGATCACAAATTATCTCAGCTGGGACCCCAAACCTAGTCAGGATATTCCTCTTTATGAAGGATACTACTTCTTGATCTCTGACTTGAACAAATGCCTCAGCTTCAACCCATTTGGAAAAATAGTATGTCATTGCTAGCATAAACACTTTTCCTCGTGGAGCCTTAGGCAGTTTTCCCACTATGTCCATACCCCACTTCATGAATGGCCAAGGGGAAACGCTAGGATATAGTGGCTCAGCAGGCTGATGTAGTATATTGCTGTGCCTTTGACATGCATCACATCTTCGAACATATTCTGCTGCATCTTTCCTTATCGTCGGCCAATAGTATCCTGTTCTTAGCACCTTCAAGAATAGCGACCTGCCCCCAGTATGGTTGCCACAATCTCCTTCATGGATATCCTGAAGTACCTCCTTGGTCTCAGGATCCTCCAAGCACCTTAGGTATGGTCCTGCAAGAGACTTTTTATACAAAACATCATTTATAATAGTGAAACGAGATACCTTCATCCTGAAAGCCTTAGGATTCTCATCCTTTGGGACGTCTCCTTCTTTGAGGTATTTTATGATCGGAGCTGTCCATGATTCAGGATTATTCTCAGGATATTCATCGTCAGGATCCTGGATACTTGATACTTCCTTATCCTGAGGCTTGAAGTGTTCCATCGTAGGATACAGGATATGTTGTACTGGTATTTGAGTTCCTTCCGGTATCTTGACTTATAACATCCCGAAAATGGGTTTGGTAATCAAACTCCGTTAATACTAAAAGACGGGTAACGTACCGTTAGTAGTAAAAAATAACCCGGTAAATATTTGGATTTAAATAAGAAATCCTAATATTAAATAAAAACGAATCAAAATTTTAAGGAATTAAGTTTATAAGAGCCTGAGTTAACGGGACTTAAAATATAACGGGTTATAGCTTCCCAAACCCATCAAGTTAACTAGGAGTAATTAACCTAGTTAATAAGGTGTAAATAAGTAAATAAAATATGGAGTTCTAGTCCCTAATAATTAAAATCTAAACTTAAGGGACCAAAACCGTTGAAAAGGAAACAAGTTCTAATTAATAAAAAAAAACACACCACACACACAAGGTGTGTGTGTGGATCGATCATCAGGAGCGACCAAAGAGGGTGAAACCCTAAAGTGCCAAAAATCATCAAATTGAAGGTCGATTTCAGTCCTAAATCGATGCATGATCACATAAAAACGATCACCAAGTCATGGGGATCATAAGGTATGTAAAAATTTGATGATTCGTGAAGTTGCAAAATTTGAGTTAGCATCATAATTCGCGAATTATGTAAGGATTAGAAGAGCTATGGCTAAGTTAGTGATGTACACATGCTTAGGAACTAAACCCTAAGTGAAAATCATACATATGATGCTATGACTTGAATGATTTGGTGATTACCTATATGTGTGTTAAATGGGTGTTGTAGAATGATGAAGAACACTAGAAATTTGATTATAAACTGAGTGTTATTTATTTACATGAGATGAATCTAGATGTTATTATGCATACTAGATATATTAAACTTGCAAGAATTGTTTAATCTTGGCTAAATAGTTAGTCATGAAACTTGATTTTTGATTTAGTGAAATTATGCCCACTAGGTGTTTGTTAAAATGCCTAAACGAAGCTAAAATGTTGAAATTCCATGTGAAGTGTGCATTTGAATATGTTGATAGATCAATTGATTTTTAGGAAGTCAAACTAACCAATGATTTAATCGAGTGATAAAGTCGACATAAGACCCGTTAGATGGAGTAGTCATAATTGATAATGACTAATCTAACCATCTTATGAATTATGATGATAGTTTGACGCCTAATGAGCTAGGTGGAAGCTTGATGAGTGAGCGGGTCAAACGAATCAAGAAGGAAAGGAAAAGCGTAATTCGGATGCAAGGTAAGTATATCTTATACTAGTCATATATTTTAGAATATCCTTTTGTCGTGTTAATTACGAAAAAGACAATGATGACGTAAGCCATAGTAGGCCAAAAAGTGTTAAGAAATGATTTATAAGTAAAAAGATTATACGGTATAAACCGAAGCGAGTCTTGTAGACGAGATGGTACTAAATAACATCTCGCAAAAATAAACGGTCACTTAGACCAAACGGGTCGAATGGTGAAAATATCACCATTTGAAAATATCGACTAATGAATATTGTCGAGTTGTGTGTTCACAGGAGTAAATACGGAAGGATAACTTGTATCGCTATTAAGTAGCGAGTATTAAAGCAAGGTATAAAAAAATGGTTAATATAATGATCCGAGTCAGGTATGTATAATGATTCAGCTCATTGTTTAGAACTTGAGATTCTATAAGTGTTAGACAAGGTCAAAATGAATATTCGGTTATCTTTTAGGTAAACCGAATAATTTGAGTCATAAACATGGTGTTTTAGAAACATAATGGTTTACAAACAAGAATTATAGTAAAAAGATCGGATTTTGAGTCAAACAAGTATCTAAAGGTCCTTGTAGTGAAAGAAGGATGAAAATTGACCAAATTGCCCTTGTAAGCTAATTTGAACGAACGACCCTTAATGGTGGTTTGGAAACAAGCTTTATGATTAAATAAATGCTTAGAATGAATATAGGTAGTGAAAGATGTAAATTCTTGGGTCGAAAGACTTTATATGAGTCTTTGCCGTAAAATGATAATCTGAGGGGTAAAAACTCGGAACATATAGATATACACATTAAATCCAACGCACATATAGATGTGGTGGAAGATTACTTGATAAGAAATGTAGGAATAAGATGCTAGAAATGAATGAAAGCGATTTCAAGCTTTAAAGTGCTTAAATACCCTTAACGGGTCAAAATAAGCATATGAGCGAAAATGGGTTTAAGTTGTGTAATAAACCTGTGATTAGAACCTAAAATGGTAGATAACATTAATTTGAAGAAGTGTATGTGATATAAGGATCAAACAAATACGTTTGTTTGATAAAATGCATAAACGGGTTAAAATTCGGTAAAAAGGTAACGAGTCGAAGGCTTAGAAGTCTCAAAATTTATTATGTTGGAAGTTGGTTTTTAACTTCATATGATGGAGAATTAAATTACGGACGCGTAGGAAAAAGAATCGCGTAAAACGCATCAATAACGAAGAAGTTATGGCCGTTTCCGTAAAAACCGGTATTGCTGAAAAATGCAGCAGAGCTGCTGGAAAACGGTCTCCCTCGCGCCACGCAAGGGAGCAACCTGGTGCCGGCGCGTGGCGCGAAAGGCACTGTTTTTGGCGAAAATTTTTTATTTTAATCAGTTTCGCTTCCCGGACTCGTTTACGCACGTTTTAAACTACGTATGACTAATCCGACTCATGTTTTATGAGTTTCAGGTATAATTTTAGCACCGGAGGACGATCAAGCACAACGAAGAACCGAACACGGTCAAGAAATAAGCTTCCGCACTATGTATCGTTGTTTTATTAAATGACGAACTCACACATGTTATGTTGTATAGTTTTAATTCTGTAAGAAAGTTTAATGAAACCCGTAATTTCATAGTATTTGAAATTCTAATTACCCGTTTATCTTCGTAAATTATACGAAAATCCTTAAATAATAATAAGGGTGTTACATGACTGTAGATCCCAAATTTGCCAAAGCATTTGCCTCAGCATTATCCTCCCTTGGTACATGTTCAAGTGTAAAAACTTCGAAATATCCTGCTAATTTTTTGACAATTTCAAGATATTCGATTAATCTTTCACCTTTGACTGCATATGATCCATTGAAATGATTAGTAATTAACAAGGAATCAACATATACTTGCAAATTTTTAATATTCATATTCCTGGCCAACTCTAATCCTGCAACCAAAGCTTCATATTCTGCTTCATTATTAGTGGTAGGGAATTCACACCTAATAGCCTGGGGTAATATGTCCCCCTGTGGCGATTTTAGTAGTATACCTAATCCTACACCTCTCACATTAGATGCACCATCAGTATATAATGTCCAGGATTCTAGGGTTTCTCCCAGTTGTTGTACTTCTAGGTCTACTTCATTTTGGATATCACTACTGAAATCAGCCACAAAGTCTGCTAGAGCCTGAGACTTTATACCATTTCTAGGTTCATATACTAGATTATATGCACTTAACTTTACTGACCATTTAGCCATTCTACCCGAGATCTCAGGTTTCCTAAGCACATTTTTAACAGGATAATTAGTTTTAACATGAATCCAATGTGTCTCAAAATAATGTCTAAGCTTAGTTGATGCCATAACTAGGGCTAATATCAATTTCTCTAAGTGTGAATATCTAGTTTTAGCATCTAATAAACTTTTACTAACATAATAGACAGGATACTACTGACCTTCATTATCCTTTACAAAAACAGCACTTACTGCATTCCCTGATACTACAAGATACAGGGATAATGGTTCACCATCCTCGGGTTTCATCAATAAGGGTGCAGTTGAAATATATTTCTTTAATTCCTATAGGGCTGCTTCATGCTTATCACCCCACTCGAATCTCTTATTCTTCTTCAGGATATCGTAGAATTCCTTGCATTTCTCTGAGGATCTTGATATAAACTTGTTTAATGCGGCTACTCGTCCTGTTAATCTTTGCACATCTTTCATGTTGGATGGTGACTTGAGATCCATGATAGCTTTGATTTGTTCCGGACTTGCTTCTATCCCCCTTTTAGTCACCATATATCCTAAAAACTTTCCTGCCCCCACTCCAAAATGACACTTGGCAGGATTTAGTTTCATATTGTACTGGTCCAGGATATCAAATGCTCCTTCAATATCCCAGAGATGATCCTCAGCTTTCTTGGACTTTACCACCATATCATCAATGTATACCTCTATGGTGTCCCCCATTTTGTCTTTAAACATCATGTTCACCAATCTCTGATATGTTGCACCTGCATTTTTTAAACCGAATGGCATAGCAGTATAACAGTAAATACCTGTTGGTGTCATGAAAGCAGTATCCTCCTGGTCTGAAGGTTCCATTTGGATCTGCTGGAATCCTGAGGATGCATCCATAAAAGTTAGCATTTCATGACCGACAGTTGCATCCACCATCGAGTCTATATGAGGCAGAGGGAATGGGTCTTTAGGACATGCTTTGTTCAAGTCTGTGTAATCTACACAAACCCTCCATTTCCCATTCTTCTTTTGAACTACGACTACATTTGCAAGCCAATTGGGAAATTTGACTTCCCTAATCATCTTGGATTTTAGCAATCTTTCAACCTCTTCCTGTATAATTACATTTCTCTCAGGAGCAAACTTTCTTCTCTTTTGCTGAATGGGCTTGAAAGACCTGTCAATTCCAAGCTTGTGAGTTATAATATCTTTAGAGATACCTGTCATATCCTCATGCTTCCATGCGAACGTGGACATTCTGCATTTCAAAAAGTTAGTTAAATGACTTTCAATATCCTGAGGGATATTAGTTCCTACGAGCACCGAGATATCTAGATTATCCTGATCCAGGATAATTTTCTTAACATCTTGCTCTGAGGCCTCCACGATATCATGGGCTCGTATCTTTAACTGCTATCCTGCTTTAGGCTTCGTTGAAGACTTCATTGAGGAAGAATAGCATTCTTTTGCCTCTTGTTGATCGTTTTCCACCTTGACAACCCCCCAAGGGGTAGGAATCTTGATACACTAATGATAGCTTGATGGGACAACCTTCATATCATGGATCCATGGTCTGCCCAATATAATATTGTAGCAGGATAAGGAGTCCATGACACAGAAACGTTGCATTGAGTTGACTCCCTCAACATATACTGGTAGCTTTATTTCTCCCACAGTGTTCTTGGCCTCCCCACTGAACCCTACAAGTACAATGGATTTTGAAGTGATCTCCATTTAGGGAATATTCATTATTTTCAGTGTTTCCAGTTGAATAATGTTGACGGAGCTGGCATTATCCACCAGTATCATGCGCACAAGATGATTAACAATATATAAAGTTATTACCAAACCATCGTGATGAGGATCCTGGACACTATCCCTGTCATCACTATCAAACGTTATTACTTTATCGGTTGTGAGGGTCGTCATCCTGGTTGGCTTGTCTTCCCGTTCTGCTTAGCCTCCTTTGCAAGTCTTTTTGCTGCAGAATAAGAGGTTCCACAGATGTCGGATCCTCCTAAAATAAAGTTAATTGTCTTGGCATCTGGAGGGGGTGATGCTGCTCGTTCAGGATCCTTCTCAGTATCCTGACCCTTATTCTTCTTCCTGCCTAGAAGATCCTTCAGATATCCTTTGCTTAGTAGATAGCTTATTTCCTTCCTCGGGGCTATGCAATCTTCCGTCACATGTCCAAAATCCTCATGGAAGGCACACCACTTGGATTTGTCTTTCCAACCGGCCTTTTGCTGGTTCTTCCTGGGCCACCTCGCTTTATCTCCCAAACCCTGCATAGCATACATTAGTTCGGGTATATTAACAGAAAAACAATATTCTGACAATTCAGGATACTCCTCAGGATCCTCATCCTCAACAGCATTCACTTTCTTGTTATCATTCCTTCCATATGGCTTAGAACGATATGGCTTATACGAGGATTCTGACTTCCAATTAGTTGATTCATATGTTGAGGATGAATTCATCCTCTCTTGCATTTTCTTGTCGTCTTCCAGTCTGATATATCTTAAAGCCCTGTTTTGAGCTTCATCCAGGTTCCTGCAAGGATTCATCACAATATCCCGATAAAGTTGAGAATCCTTTTGCAACCCCATTTTGAATGCCTGTACAGCTGAAGCAACATCAAGATGTGGGATATCTAAGGACTCCCTGCTAAACTTGTTCACATAATCCTTAAGGATTCTTGTGGACCTTGAGTTATCCTGTAGAGATCACTGGTTAGTTTCTCAAAACTTCTACTGCAAGAAAATTGACTATTAAACAAATTAACTAAATGAGCAAACGATGTAATTGAATGAGGTGGAACATTTAAGAGCCATTTTAAGGCTGATCCTGTTAAAGTAGAGCCAAAACCTTTGAACAGGCATGCTTCCTTGTGATCCGGAGGAATAGGGTTAATCTCCATCCTTTCCCTATATTGAGCAATATGCTCCTCAAGATCCGTGGTCCTGTCATAGAGCTTCATGTTGGGAGTTTGAAATCTTTTTGTAATTTCAGCATCACAAATAGGATGTGCAAACCGAGATATCATGTGGCTATCCTGGGATACTTCTGGAATCGGCTGGACTACCCCAGGTACACTAGATATCATATCCTTCAACTTCTGAGGCTCCTTAGAGAGTGTTGAGGTTACACCTGTATCCTGCAAAGATCCAAAACTATTAGTAGCAAAAGTATTGAGGGTGTTAGACACGTTACCAGCCTGAGGATTCTGGCCATATCCTGGAGCATATCCTGATCCTCTCACAGTTGATACCCTGACCGATGAAGGTATCTCAGGAGTAAGACTCTGGGAATGGCTTGGTACAATATTGCCCCGGTTATCCTCAGTATATACTTCCGAGCTAAAGTTCAATGCTCTGGGCTGCAAGGGAGTGATAGTATCCTTAGCAGGCCTGTTTAAGCTAGATTTCAAGAGTTGTATCTCTCTTATCAGCATTTGGTTGGTCTCCTGCTGTTGCTTCATCTGATCCTGTATGCTGCCAAACAAAGTTAGAATTTTGATCATTAGAAGCCATAATAGGGGTTCTCCCTGAAGCAGCAGATCCTTGAACATTCTGAGTAGGAACAATATCCCGAGTTGTGTGAGTTTCGGTCCTCCTTGGAGGAGCTTGAGCCTGTGAAGAAGCTTGTGTCCTTGGAGGTGGTAGAAGCACCGAACCAATTGTTGCAGAGGTTGTAGCAGACATGGTAGAAGAGCTCATGTTTGATTTTGAGGCCATTGAAAATAGTGTAGCAAAAAGTTTTGAAAATAGAAAGCCAAGTAGTGATTTTAAGAAAGCTTTCAGTAGAAATAGCACCACTTGCCCCACGGTGGGCGCCAAATTGTTTTGTTCAAAAATTACCGAAGCAATTAAGTGATCAAATTAGTTAAGTGAGGTACTGTGCTAGAAGTGTTTGTGAAAAATATGCTGATTAAGTTGTTTATAAAATCAGTTTTCAAGATATAGCTCAGGATACTGAGCTATATTAACAATCAAATAATGAGCAGAAAAGTAAAGGTTGACACGAGATTTACGAGGAAAGCCCTTGATCAATTTAGATTGCCGTCACAAAACCTCGGGAGCTGACAATCGCAACTGCCTTGTTCTTCTTATTACTTCAAATGCCAGGATACAGTGCAGGATATTGACAAGATCGTTGCTAAATGTTACAATGCTTTGCTGAAAGTGTGTGAATTGCGAGAGAAAGTATAAGTGTTCGAGAGCAGTGAATGTGATGTCCTATGAGATCTGGTTATCCGTCTATTTATAGTTACAAAAAGAAAACTAAATTTCCTAAAATGGGGGGATGCCATGGAATATTCCCATATGAACGTTGAAGATCAAGTATTGCGGCTTCAACGTTCTTCTTTTAACAATCTGGACCGAGTCTTCAGGGGAAGAAGTCTTCTTGAACGTTATAGATATGCACTCGTAACCTGCAAACAATCTGTTAGTAATCTTCAGGATACAGCATCAGGATGTTACCAATATCCTGATCTAGCATCCTGGTTGTTATCATCTATTATGTAATCAGAATATAATTCAAGATACTATCCAGGATATGGGCTCAGAATTTCACCCATAACAACTAGGATTCAGGGTTTTGGTGAAGGCATACGGGTTGCTTGGGTTATAACCTTGGTTGTATGGTGGCATTATTTTATTAAAAAAAAATTGAGGGCTTTTTTTTATAAATTTGAGAGTGTGGTACTAGAGAATGTTAGAAAAATGGTTGGATTGGTTAGATTTATATAGATAGTTATAACTTTTTAACTAGCAGTTGGAATTCCAACGGATATATTAACCCACCAATCAACACCCTCCACCTCACCCAAAGCCTCGCCCCACGCCCAGCCAATTCCCCATGCAAAAAGGGCTACGCCAAACCCAAGCCCATGTAGGGATGGTGTAGATGGCGTGGGTGGGGTTCCACGCCAAAACTCAAGCCACACTCCCATAATCTAAGAAGATGATTTCCTACTTTTATTTGAATCTTAAAAACCCAACATGATACAAGACTTCACATGGGGTTGTAGAAGTTTTCCTTCTAAAACTATGCCTAAAATGTTTGAAATTACATTCTAACAAAGTGCGTTAGTCACACTTAGGGGTCCATAAAAAGAGCGTTAGTCACACTTAGGGGTCCATAAAACAACAAAATAGGTATAATGAGGGAGTTTCAGACACCAAATTACTAAGATCGATCTTTCACCAAACAACATTGTTTTGACCGTTCATTTTGCCAATTTAATTATAGTTGTGAACACTTATAAAGACATAAATTTAAAGCTAACTTACATAATAAATGTTTACTAATATACTCTTACTAGTTTTAGCTAATATTTGCTATGTATTAATTTATTCAAGACTATGGTTTCTAGTTTTTTCTCATTCATTTATTTGAACCTCCAAACATAAGAACAAGATTATACATGAGTCACAACTCCCCTTGGTTAATGATAGTACCTCATAGCACTATAGGAGATACGTTGTATATTGTATAATATAACAATTGAAGTTATACTAACACTAACTTGCCTTTTGCTTTTTGTTTTTTTTTTCTTTGATTTTTTTTGTCTTTGTAATTTTTCTTTATACTTTTACCCTATAAATTTCAATGTTAACACTTACAACATCTAACTTTCTAAAAATTTTGTAATCAAGTTTTACGTGTTTATTTTTATGTACGTGTTTGTATAAATTCAAATTGATTTACGTTTAGACGTAACTTTTTCTCGGTAATAAGTTGGGTCAAACATTATATATTCCTTATGCTTATTATTATGTACATTTTCAGTTG
Organism: Helianthus tuberosus; assembly: GCA_030545235.1. Taxonomy (NCBI): domain Eukaryota; kingdom Viridiplantae; phylum Streptophyta; class Magnoliopsida; order Asterales; family Asteraceae; genus Helianthus; species Helianthus tuberosus. The sequence goes on along the minus strand of CM060369.1, from coordinate 124,073,516 downwards.
ATCTATATTTTGATGTGAATTTTTCTATAAATGAGTCGGGTAAAATATAATACGTTTTCATGCTTATTTTTATGTACAAGTTCAAATGGTCTACGTTTTGACGTAAATTTTGTTCGCAAACACGTCAAGTCAGATATAACATGTTTCCATTAAACGCTATAAATTCGTGTCACTTTACGTTTCGAGACCGCCGCAACGCGCTGTAACTATTTTCTTACGTGCTTATTTTTATGCACGAATCGGTATAAATTCAAGTTGGTTTACAGTTCGATGTAAATTTTCTTCGGAAATATGTGTCAAGTATAATTCGTTTTCCTGCTTACTTTTACGTAAGATTTCAGTTGGTCTACGTTATAACGTAAATTACAATTAGCAAGTTATGTGCATAGTGCTTTTATCCTATTGGTTTTTTTGTTCCTTTCTTGATTTTTTTTATGGACTTTATTAATTTTAGAGTTAATTGCCAAAATCATCCCTGAGATTTGGGCAGATTTGTCATTTTCGTCCAAAATGACACTTTTGTACCAAATTGCCCCTAACGTTCGTAACTTTTTGTCACATTCATCCAAACCATTAACTTAGTTTATTTTTTCTGTTAAGTTGAGGATATTTGGATGAAACTGACAAATATAAAACCACATGGACGATTTTGGCAATTTACTCAAGCTCTTTTAAATTTCTTTTATTTAGTTAATTTTGTTACATATATAATAAAAAAGAGTAACATGCAATTTTTATATGAAAAAAATAATAGCTTTGTCACATAATTTTTATAAATTTTCATCCAACCACTAACTAAGTTAATTTTTCTATTAAGGCGAAGGATGTTTATAAACTCAGACATAAATTAATTTCTAATTTTTTATATAGATCAGTTTTATAAAAATAAAATATACTTAAACCTCTAAATTTTATAAAACTAAAATGCTGGTGACCTTATTGAAAAAAGTCAAATAAAAAAATCTTATCATATGTACCAAGTTTGTAATTCATCTTCTACTATTTTAACGCTCCTAAGAAAAAAATAGAAGTCAGTGCCCCCTCCCTCTATCAAACAACGTATCGTTACCAAACCTTAAAATTACCCACCAAATTGTAATTATAATGCTATAAACCAAAAGTTTCTTTACTTAAGCCACTCAGAATAAATATTAGTTAGTTACCCTCATAATTTTAATTAAATAAATATTTTATTTCTACCAACATATTTCATAGGTGCTCAACACATTTAAAAAATATGTAACGTTTTACAATATTTTATATCTCTACAACTGATAAATACTAAAAGTTGTAATCGATTGTTATGTGTTGCACACCAATGACGTTTTCTCTTTATAAAACTGATTTATATAAAGAAGCTGTAAATTAATTTATGTCTCTTTATAAAAATTATGTGACGAAACTATTAATTTTTTTTTCTAAAAACTCCATGTATATTCTTTTTTATTATATATGTAACAAAAATAATTAAATAAAAGAAATTAAAAAGGGTTTGAGTAAACTGCCAAAATCGTCCCTGTGGTTTTATATTTGCCAGTTTCATCTAAATATTCTCAACTTAACAGAAAAAATAAATTAAGTTAGTGGTTTGGATGAAAATGACAAAAAGTTACAAACGTTGGGGGCAATTTGGTACAAAAGTGTCATTTTGGACGAAAATGGCAAACCTGCCTAAATCTCAGGGACGATTTTGGCAATTAACTCCATTTACACTTAATTTGAAATTATTCCGTCCCGTTGTCCAGTTTAAATTTATTTTATGGTTTTCGATCGATGTAAAACATGTGTCGATATTCTCTTGAGCATATTTCTTTCGGTTGGTATATTGAACCAAAATAGATATTAACCGAAACTTCACAGTGTAGCACGGATAATCTTACTAGTTGTAGTATAATTCTCTTAAAATAAAAGTAGTAAAAAGAATATATATTAATATATTACTGCATTTATATAAAAAAAAATAGTACTGCTGTATGAATGAAGTAACCTTGATTCAAGTGGTTACTTGGTCCAGGCAAAAACTGAGAGACTGAATGCATTAAATATGGAAGGTTTTAAATCCCTAAATAAATGCATAAACTTTTAGTCAATTTCCATTTTATGTTACTTATACCTTTTTTGAAAAAGTAAAATAAAATTAATCTTTAGTTTAGTTTATATATTCAAAATGATCGTTTTAGAATTAGCAATTTTTTAAATAAATTAATCTTTAGTTTAACTTATTTCAAAAGATTATAAATATGAAGTGAAAATATGAACATAAAATAATAACAATTAACAGTTAATTAAATCTTTAATAATTTGAAAGTCTGAACGATAAAATGTTGCTTTCTAACATTGTTAACCATAAAGAGTAAACTGTAAAAATGGTCAATGATGTTTGGTCACTTTTACCACTGTAGTCCAAAACTTAAATATTTTGAATTTGGGTCCCTGTGATTTCAATTTTATTGTCATTTTCATTCAAAAGCAAAATCCAATCATATTTTTCTATTAATGGTAAGATTTTTTTAATTTGTTGTAATAAAACGTTAAAATACCATTTTGTCCTTCATTAAAAGGGAGAAAAAAGACAAAAAAACTGAATGTTAACATAAAAATCTGACCAGATTTTGATTTTGAATAAAAATGACAACAAAATTGAAACCGCGAAGACACAGATTAAAAAGATTTTAGTTTTAGACTAAAGTGTGAAAAGTGACCAAATCTCAGATACCAAGTTTACTCAACCATAAATTTAAATTGTTGTTAACATATTTTTGTGTAACTATTGTAACAAATTACGAGGTGCTAGAACTAATTTAAGTATGGTAAAAAATACTTCCTGCGCTGATTAAAAATATTGTTGATTAAAAATAACGGTATATTTGTATTGTGTGTTACATTTATCAACCGTAGTTATTCTTGTGACGGATTTACTCTGTGGTTAATTAGCCGACGTAACTTGCAACTGACAATGTAATACAGGTAGAATTTTGAGTAAAACCAATTGTGACGGATTAGCGACAAAGAATGCAGTCCCAAATTGCTTCTCTATTTTGTAACAAAAATATCACAAACAAATCATTTCGCTAAAACTCGTAAAGAGATATTAAAAAGTATGATTAAACCGTTGCAACATAGTTAACATTCGAAAAGACATGATTAAATATACGATTTCCACTTACAACAGTCCACACATAAAGCAAATTGATCAAAGATTGGTCTCTTAAGCGTTTGGTATTAGTGACAGAATAAACCACGACATAAACTTGGTTGTAAATGCGTCCCTGAATATGGTCATACATAATTATAATTAGTTATTTTATCTATGGTTCATATTTGCTATAGATGGCAAACATGGCCATGATAAGTCAAAGATGGCCTCTCTTTGTCAAACCAATGTTTTGAAAACCGGTTCAAACAGGCCAGCTGTACCGGTTAAACCGCCTGGTACACCTGGTTGAACCGTCCGATACACTCGATTAAACTGTTTCTGAGCCAAATCCGGTACGATATAAAACTGGATTTTAATACATTGTATCAAACATATATATAGTTAACATGACATGATTATAATTACTTAAATAAAGCCATTTTGTATTTACGCCCCGCTTACGGTATGCGCATAGAATGTATATATGTGTGGGTCATCGGGGGCAAAAGTGAAAGTGCACTAATTTTAACGTTATTTTACTAATTTCGTGAAAATAACATTAAAAGTTGAGGACGATTAATCATGCATCATGCGGTAGCGTTGATAGCTGAAAGACAAAAGGGTACATGCACTAATCGGTCTTTGTCCCGATTGCAGAGTGTTATGTGCCTTATGTCCAAGGCTTGATGCAAAACTACTATCGAGCCAGTGGTCTCACTGGAAGCAGCCTCTCTATTCCTATGGGGTAGATATTGGAGGCCCTGAGGGTCTACGGGGAGGACCACCGGCCAGGGTCCGAGATTTCGAAGGGCACATTTTACCGAAGATGTTCGGAGTGATGTGGTTGGAGCTTTGGCCGGAGTATGGCTTTCCGGGTGTTATGGGTTATCGGATTGAACATGATTCTCAACGTTTTAAGGGATTAAACTCAAATGATAGTTAAGATAAAGATGGAGATAAGTGTTATCATAATAAAAAGTTGGTTAAAACGAGTGGATTAAAGACCTTTGAGGTTGCCAGAATTCCAATAAACCGCCGGAGAAGACAATGAGAAAGGCGACTATTTTTTTGTTTCGTGATTCACACAGAGGGTTCCTGTAGTTATAATTATTTACAAAACATATTTGGAATTAGTTAAATGTTTTGTTTAACTTTACAAAAAGTCAAGTTTACTCCTTTAGTTTTTTTCTTTTTTTAACTTATATATTAAAATTTTAAAACTATATAAAACTTTATTTCTTTTATAAAATTTAAATATAAACTTTAAAGATTATAAAAAAGGATGTTTATTTTATTAAATGCCAATTTATAAATTTTAGAGTAAACTGTAATTTTACCCCCTGGGGTTTAGACCAATTGGCACCCTTACCCCCCCCAAGGAAATAATTGCAATTTTACCCCCCAATGTTCGCTGTTATGTCGCAACTTTACCCCCTTGCATCAAATTTGTTGACCGGTCAACTAAACTATGGAAGGGTCAAAGGGTAATCTTGTAATTTCACCAAAATTAGTACTTTATATATTATAATAACCCCTAAATATAACCTTCTATATCACCCTTACCCCCTAAGTTTCCACCCAATCATTCTTCTTCACTCCCCCCACCGGCGACACTCCCCCCACCGGCAACGGAGACTACGTCTTCTTCATCACCCACATTTGGGCCAGCAGACATGAGTGAACCACCGGCTACAATCATGCACCCACCTCCACCGGCAGAGCCAGTGCCGGCGACCATACCACCGGCCACCGTCGATCCAGCTGTGGTCCGGCGATCCTCCCTGTTTTCGCAATTTTCAAGTAAAATCAAACCAGTATTTTGATTGTGGGTTAAAATCAGGTTAGAACTAGTAATGTCAGGTCAGAACTAGTAATGGATGTTTCTGTGTTTGCAGTGGACATGAGGATTTATGTTTCACTACGATCGATTGTGGTCTCCTTGGTTGTCAAGATGCGAGGCCGCCCTTTCCTGCATTTCCAGTTTCACCCTCAGCAGGAAATGGTTGTGTAGTGTAGTTGATTGTAATTATATATTAGGATCTTTTGGTATGCTTGACCAGGTATAATTGATTGTACAGGTTATGTTTGATTAGGATCTTTTGGTATGCTTGCTGTTAAGTTATATGCTGCTGTTAACGTGTCTGTTAACGTGTCTGTTAAGTTGCTGCTGTTAAGTTGCTACTGTTAAGTTGCTGTTAAGTTATATGCTTGTTGTTTGTTCTTGAACATGTGTGTTTGGTTACTCTGGTAAGTTGCATTACAAGTTGCTGCTGTTAAGTTGCATTACAGCTTTGTACTGCTGTGTAATATGAGATTAAAGTGACTAAACAGTTTTGAGTAACATGCCAAATACTGTAAAACGAACTAGTGCTTCTGATACAGAGTAGCCAAACACACAAGTTAATGTTGTCACCCAAATGCTTCTGATACAGAGTAGCCAAACACACAAGTTAATGTTGTCACCCAAATGCTTCTGATATAGATTCCAGTTTCTGATGCAGAGGTCCAGGGCTAATGCTTCTGATATAGATTCCAGTTTCTTTGCATTCCAAATGCTTTTGGAAAATTCTAATTCATTCGAATTCCAATTGCCTGGACAAAACCATTACAAAAGGCCTTTAGCAATGGTTTTAAGCTGTGGCTGAAGGTTCTTCATGGCTGAGGCCTTGAGGGTATATATACACAAAACTCCAATCAATTCATGTTTGGTTCAAAGTAAGAATTCTGTTACAACTTTTAAATCAATTTGAATTGAATCAATAAGTGAGTTTATGAATTGAATCAATATGTGAGTTTATGAATTGAATCAATTAAGAGCAGGGGTTTATAATAATCGAATATGGGTGGTGGAATCGAATATGGGTGGTGGCGGGAAAGGTTTTGGAAGTTGCAGGGGGTAATATTGCTTCGTAACACAAAGTATAGGGGGTAATAAGAAAGGGCATTTTAGTAATTTAGCCCAAGTCAACAGATCAGTCAACATATTTGATGCCAGGGGGTAAACTTGCGACATAACAACGAACATTGGGGGGTAAAATAAAAGGGTAAATAGTCATTTCACCCCCCAAGTCAACAGATCAGTTAACTAGTTTGATGTCAGGGGGTAAAGTTGCGACATAACAGCGAACGTTGGGGGGTAAAATTGCAATTATTTTCTTAGGGGGGTCAGGGTGCCAATTGGTCTAAACCCCAGGGGGTAAAATTGCAGTTTACTCTAAATTTTAATTAATTAGACGTTAACTTAATTTGTTAGAATTTTTGTCAATTATTTAGGCGTTAATGGTTGTATAAAAATTAGTTTACATGATATATTTCATTAAGGCCTAAGGGCACATTTTTTCAAGCTCGAACAGGGTACATGAATTCTCAGAGCCGGCCCTGGGGGTAGAAGTAAGTCTGTCTACATCTTACCATCCCCAGACCCTACTTTTGCTTTGCTATTGGTGGGACTTACTGATAATGAAATAAAGCCAATTTGTATCTAGAAGAAGTCATTCATTTTTCATTCTAGCTTTGGCTTGGTCATTCAAGATTTGTCGGGGTAACATAGGCTCTTAGGCTATGAGGTGTGGATGGAGCCCCATGGGACTTTATCATGCCACCTAGGCTCCATGTCATCGCCACGTCAGCATGGGGGCTTTATCATTCCCCCCTTTCATTTGGAGGGTGTGGATGGAGCCCCGTGTCATGATTACCTAATTATTTTTTATTTAAATATTTATTTTTTAACTAGAAAATAAAAACAAAACATAATTTCATTAAAAAAAAACACTAGATAATTTCATTTAAAAAATAAAAACACTACATAATTTCATTAAAAAAAAAACACTACATAACTTCATTTAAAAAATAAAACCACTACTCGTCTGTGTCGAGTCCTCCTTGTTCACGATAAAACCATAGGTGTTCTGTCAAATCGGCTCGAAGGTTTTGGTGTGTGTGCCTAGCCCGTATCTTTGCTCGGATATCTTCTTTCTCAGCGTATGTTAGTATTGGGTTCGTTGGTTGGATACTTTCATCATAGCTTTCTCCACAAAATGCTCTACCAGAGTCCTCCAATATCATGTTATGCAAAATGATACACGTATACATAACGTTTCTCATTTTACTTTTTTCAAGTATCCTCGAAGGCTGGGTGATGATAGACCATCTTTTCTTTAACACACCGAAAGCCCGCTCGATATCTTTTCTTGCTGACTCTTGTTTTTTCTTGAAATACAATCTTTTTTCGTCATCTGGACACGAAAGACTTTTTACCAACGTCGCCCACTCGGGATAAATACCGTCTGTGAGATAATAGCCATATTTATACTGCACATCGTTTGCATAGAATGAAGTATCTGGTGCAACACCGTCTATGACATCGTCGAATAGATTCGAGGTCATTAAAACTGTAATGTCATTGTTCGTACCAGCCATTCCAAAAAGTTACCTTCACAAAAATTTTCAAGAGACTCACGACACATTCTTGACGACATCCTTAAATACTCATCCCAAGCATCACTCGATGTGCCGTAGGCTAGTTGCCTAATTGCTGCCGTACACTTTTGTAGTCCAGAGAAACCAACCTTGCCACTTGCACTTACCCTTTGCGTGAAAAAAAAGGGGATTCGCCCGCAAGATCATTGGAAATTTTAACGAATAGTCGTCGGCTCATACGAAACCTACGCTTAAACTGATCATCATCGTACACGGGAGTTTCACAAAAATAATCTTGCACTAGACGTTCATGAGCAGCTAACCGATTCCGTTCAATAGGCGGTTGTCTGGTACGCGATGCAGAGGATTCGGCTTCTTGCAAATAATTAATCGCCTCCTGCGCCATGGCGATAACTATATCATCAAGAACACCGTCGGATGACGAGCTCGAAGAAGACATTTTTAAGTTGTGATTGGTGTGTGTTTTTGTTGTGATTGGTGTGTGTTTTGGTTGTGATTGGTGAGTTTTTTAGTTTAGAATAGGTTATATATATAATAAAATTAAGAATTTTTTTTTTTTAAATTCGACCGTTTCTCAACGGTCATGTTTGACCATTTCCTACTCGTTCAACGCGTTGCAGCTCGTTACAACCATGGCGGGCCTTCAATGACACCCCCGGCATAGCGCCGGGGGTGTGGTGGATGGCGGAGGGGGGGCGCTATAGGCGTCCAGCTGGCGAGGGTGGCGCCCCCACACCCTCCAGCCTTACACCTTGATATAAAGACTATATATGGTATGAATTAGGATTAATTTAGTGTAATTAAAAGTAGGATTATTATAGCGTTTGCTGTTAAAAAGAATAGACTCATTTGTGATCAAGCATAACTATTTTTTACAGTTTAACTAGTTATTATCTACTAATATTGTATGAATATATTCACTCGCGTACAATAGGGATGAGCTCGGCACCGACCGGAACCGAAAGTACCTGTACCGAAAATCCTCAAAAGCGGGTACAGGTACCGGTACCGAATATACCCGGTACGGTACGGTTCGATACCGGTACCGGGTCCATTTTGCTCATCCCTAGCGTACAATACTATCTGATATATGGACCCAATCAATCATTACAGCCATAAAAATGATGAGGTGGAATTGTCAGATCTCACCTCTCTTATTTGGTGTGTTAAATGCAGTAATAACTTGTACTCAGAGCCTCAGTACATGTACTGTCACTTGGTGGCTACAATACAGCCGACTCCTCATTATTTCACAATTTTTACTTTTCTATTTTCTTTATTAACTTAGATAATTCAAAATCAAGTGTCTATTATGATGTTTTTTTAGTTATAATTTAATATTCATACGGTATTTAATTTAGACAAAATTGCAAAAAACAACCTTTATGTTTGCCTCAAACTGCACTTTATACCTTTCATTATGAAATCGGCAAAAACCAACCTTTATGTTCATGTTTTGCTACGAGTATAACCTTTAGCACTAACCATGTCTGTTTTCTTGATTAACTGCCCTCACATGCAATGCATTTCAGTTAACCTTTTAATATATATTAAAAATATTATCACTTACTCTATTTCTCTCGCATCTCTTTCTCTCTATCTAAAAATTCAATTCAAACCCACTCTCACCGGACATCCCCCACCGTTTCCCACCACCTGCTACCACCCCAAACCATTGTTAACCACCCTGAACATTGAATCGAACTCTGTTTTGGCAAAACAACTAATAGATGAAGAACATCATAACATACCAAGAAGTAAATTTTACTACGAAAAATAAGATTGAATGTCTTCTTCATTGAGCTTAATCACTTTGACTTTAAAGTTGTTCCTAAATTCATCCAACCTTAAGCTGTTATCAACTCCTAGTGCTGCATACGCACCAGAGTAAATAATATTCTCTGTCTTTTTGTAGAGAACAGTGAAACAGAGGACAGGAACATGAAGAACACCATAGATTCCAACGAAAAAAACGAACTATTCAATCGAACTACAACCCACTAAAATCATTTCAAACATCATAACATACCAAGAAACATACCAGATGACAACTAATTGACCAACAAACACCAAAAGCTCCGGCGAGCTATGATAATCAGAACTTAAACCAACGTCTTTGTATCCATTTATGTGAATGACACAGAGAATTCGTCAGATCTGATGTGGTGTCACGGCCCCAAAAACAAAGCCGGAAGTACTATTCACTACCCTTTCTGCTCACCACCTTCAAGGCCACCATGAAAACCGACTTCCGTAAGTACCTGCTACCATCCCTAGGTAGTGTCGTAGTGGTGTGAGTGATTGAAATTGGGGGTTAGTGGTGGTGCGGCTACTGTTGAGGTGGAGGGGCGATTGAAATTGGGGTTTGTGGTGGGTGGAGGATACAAAAGGGAGGTGGAAATGGTGGGGTTGGTTGTGGTCCAAAAACTGGTGCAGGGGTGCAGGTATCTGAAGAAGATAAAGAAAGTGGTGTGGTGGGGTGGGGTGGGGTGGGGTGCAGTAGGTTTGTTTATAAATGGATATATTAAAAGACTTAAATGCCCTCACGTGTAAGGCATGTGAGGCCATTTAACTGAATTTTTTGACATTGTTAGTGCTAAAGGTTATACTCGTAGCAAAACATGAACATAAAGGTTGGTTTTTGCCGATTTCATAGTGAAAGGTATAAAGTGCAGTTTGAGGCAAACATAAAGGTTGGTTTCTGCAATTTTGTCTTTAATTTATTTACTTGTTTAATAACAGGTGATGTTTGAATTAGCCCATTTATTAAATATAGCATGTACATTTAATAAACATGTTTTCTTAGGCCGGAGGGTGTGGAGGCACCATCAGGGCCACCTCAGCCCCTATAGCGCCACCCGGCGCCATCGTCCCACACCCAGCCAATTCGTTTAGTTACCTTTTTTATTTAAATAGCGACTGCCAAGATATCATCCACTGGGCTGTTAGGACAGAGCATCAGCAGGCATGGCTGTAAGGTCGGCCCCGGATTTGATTGGGCTAAAACCAATCGAAAGTTTAGTTTCATTTTAGATTTGTTTATATATATATATATATATATAACATAAGGGTCGTATTATTGGCACACCTTGGGGGAATAAATCGACACCCTCAATAAGCATCGTATAGGCCTATACAATGCGTATTGAGGTGGGTTCAAACTTCTATGTCTGCCAAAGGCTGCCATTGTCCCCCTACCAAAAAGTAATACGCATCATATAGGCCTATACGATGCGTATTGAGGGTGTCGATTTAATTTTTTAATTTTTGCAAGGTAGCTTCCTGTCACGCGGTAACTTTCCGTCACGCGAACGAAAAAGCGGCACTTTGGACATTTGTTGGTCTTCAAACATCTAGGAAACATTATTTGAGAATACCCCCCTGAATTTATCGAAGCTTTTGCGTACTGATTATTTTAGTTGGTTTCGAATATACCCAAAGTAGTTGATCCTCCACTGTTGGGTTATCATCTTTCAACCCCATTTTCCCTAAGTTTATCGATTATGTTTTTCAACAGGGATGTAATGCAATGATTCCTCTCAATTGAATAGACCGACACTTGCTTCATAGGACTCACTTGAATCGTCTCGGATGTAATAACAATACGTTTAGCATCAGTGCCTGCTTGAATTGCAGAAAGCAAAGGATAACAGAATCAAGTTCTCAAAACAATTACGGTTTGTATTTTGCATAGCCACCATTTCGGTAGTAAAAAAAGGTTGCGGTTTGCAGATTCAATCTTCATTGCTTCATTAAAATTAATAAGGTAGTCTCTTTGCTTCGTCCACTAGAACTATTTGTGTATGCATTCTGTTGGTACTGAACAACAGAATCAGGTTCTCAAAACAAGGATCGTTCTAATAGATTAAAGAGAATAAACCCTCGTTCCAACCAATTGTGGGTTAATAGATTTCGAAGCTGTTATTTTAGTTATTTCTGTTGATCCACAAATTCCAACAAATTGTGTCTAATGCAAGGATCTTCGAATGCGGTGTGTACGTTAAATACCGTTCACCGCTTTTTTAGTTTCTTCTCTTGTTAAGTTTCTGAACCAACCAAAATCCACAAATTCCAACAGTTTCTCCGTCGCTAACGGATAATAAACGGATTGTTGGACTTCTTGTTCCAACAGTTTCTCCATCGACATAAAGGACATCGTTGATTCAGTCGCAAACAAAACCAGAACACGATCAGGTATCGGAGAACGTGTACTTCAAAAATTCGGTTATGTTTTTCAACAGGGATATAATGCAATTGGAATTGATCTTGGAACAACATACTCTTGTTACCATATTGTTTGTCCACTAGAACTATTTGTATATGCATTCTTTTGGTAGTTAACAACTTATGTTGAAGGTATATGTCATAAAACGATTCGTATAAAACTTTGAATCAATGAAACAATGAAGATTGAATTTGCAAACCGCATTCGTCTATTCTGAATAACTAGCAGAAGAACCCGACACGTCTTCTGCTAGTTACTCTTTTCAGCAGCCATTTTTCCTTTTCCTTCAATTTCGAGAACATTCTCCCTAACATGAGAAATGAAAGAGATTTCGAGCAGTTCGTCGATAACATGTAACATCTAGTTATATTCCTACATCTATATCTTTTGTCATGACAAACTATGTGACATGTGTCTATTCCAGTGGTCCCGGTACTATTTATGCATGCATTCTTTTGGTAGTTAATAAAACGAAAGCTATCAACGCAGGGATGGTTTGTTTCCAGCTAGGGTTTAGAATGGTATCTTTGCTTCGTCCACTAGAACTATTTGTGTATGCATTCTTTGCTATAACAGGATGGATGTGACACACAGCTTCTTAAAAGTATAAATCACCTCCAATCATTTCCTGGTCAAATCACACACTATAAAGTTTAAATCGAAGAAACCGGACCGGATTTGAAACAAGCATGCCTTGAACGAGTCTAGAACACTAGTAATCCCCAACCGGCTTTGAAACCGGACAGAATCTACGAAGAAACTGTTCGATTTCAGGGTTTGTTTGAGAACCTGATTCAGATACACAACGGTCTCTTTGCTTGGTCCACTACAACTATTTGTGTATGCATTCTTTTGGTAGTTAACAACGCTAATTAGAAAAAAAATCTGTAAAATTAATCATATCGATTGCTATAACAGGATGGATGTGACACACACAGATAGACTGTTTGTCGGGTTTCCAATGCTCACACAGGGTGATAAACAACGCTGATACGAACACATTTGTTTTGAAATAGGATTTGTTCTTGGTTTAATGAAGTTACATGTAACATCTAGTGTTTCCCATACTCACAAACGATTGCGGTTTGTATTTCGCATAGCCACCATTTCCGTAGTAAAAAACGGTTGCGGAGAATGTTCTCGAAATTGAAGGAAAAGGAGTAAAAAAGATGAATCGGTTGTCAGAGAGAGAAAAGGAAGCTGTTATTTCAGTTATTTCTGTTGATACACAATTTCCAACAAATTGTGTCTGTCTAAACCAACCGAAATCCACAAATTTCAAGAGTTTCTCCGTCGCTAATTTCTCCACTCACCGTGAAATCGAACAGTTTCTTCATAGATTCCGTTCGGTTTCAAAGCCGGTTGAGGATTACGAGTGTTCTAGACTCGTTCAAACTGTGTGACATGTGTCTATTCCAGTGGTCCCGATACTATTTGTGTATGCATTCTTTTGGAGAACTTATCGTGTGTTGCAGTTTGGAAAGATGACCGAATAGATATTTGAATAACAAACCGTGGAGAACTTGTTTGCGTTATCCATTAAGAAGTTTGAAAAGATTCGTTGAAATCGAAAAAAAAGTAAAAAAGATGAATTGAGGCGTACATTAGGAACAAGAAGTCCAAACAATCCGTTCATTATCTGTTGTTATCTAAAACAATATGAATGCACACAACGAATTTGACAACTTTGGGTATATTCGAAACCAACTAAAATATGAGACAAAATTATCTATTGTTATCTAAAACAATATGAATGCACACAACGAATTTGACAACTTTGGGTATATTCGAAACCAACTAAAATATGTTACAATACGTTAAAATACGCTAAAATACGTTAAAATACGCTAAAATATCCTAAAATACGTTAAAATACGCTAACTTACGTTAAAATACGCTAACTTACGTTACAATACGCTAAAATAAGCTAAAATACCCTAAAATACCCTAAAATAGGTTAAAATAAGCTAAAATGCGTTAGAATACGCTCAAATACGTCAAAAATACTATTAAATACGCAACAATATGTTAGAATACGTCAAAATACGCAAAAATACGTCAAAGTACGCGACTAACGATATTTCCACACACGTATACATATAATACTGCACTATGGAGTACAAGTGGATTCAAACAAAACTGTACGTAATCATAGAATACGATATTCACACGCAACCGAACGGCACCGAAACGACTTATGTTGAAGGTATACGTAATAAAATGACAAAATATGCGAAAGTTCGGCAAAAAACGAGACGTATACGTGTCGAACCGAGGGAAACATGATAACACTAAATTTGAAATAATGCCATATACGATCGTATAGGCCTATAATGTATCGTATATCAGCTTAATACGAATCGTATAGGCCTATACGATTCGTATTAAACTTTGACTTTTCTCAAAAATACCCCTGAATTTATCAGAAAACTAGGGGTATTTAAGTAAAATCATAGATTAATACGCATCGTATAGGCCTATACGATGCGTATTGAACTATAAATTTCTCAAAAATGTTTTTCAAATCAAGGGTTCCATCATTACAACCACTTATTTTCAACAGGGATGTAATGCAATGATTCCTCTCAATTGAATAGACAGACACTTGCTTCATAGGACTCACTTGAATTTGTGGATTTCGGTTGGTTCAGATCTCTATTTGGTCATCTTTCCTCTCAAAGAAGGATGAGATATCGGCAGTTAGCTCGAAGAAGTTTCTCTCAATCAGGTGTTCGATTAGATTTTCCCTTTTAACAATGTCCTGTTAATTGTTGGAAATTTGTGGATTTCGGTTGGTTCAGACAGACACAATTTGTTTTCAACGGGGATGTAATGCAATGATTCCTCTCAATTGAATAGACAGACACTTGCTTCATAGGACTCACTTGAATCAAATAGGCATGCCTCAAACACTTAACATTTTTAGAAGTTTTCAAAATAATTTCATTCTGCTGTGAACTTGTTCTCTATGAAATGTCTCACTTAACAAGAGAATCAACTAAAAAAGCGGTGAACGGTATTTAACGTACACACCTTGAAGTACTGAATCAACAGAAATAACTGAAATACTGAATCAAACATGCATGCCTTGAAGTACTGAATCAACAGAAATAACTGAAATAACACCTTCGGAATCTATTAACCCACAATTTGTTGGAATTTGTAGACAGACACTTGCTTCATAGGACTCACTTGAGTCGTCTCGGAAGTACTGAACACCAGAAGGATGAGATATCGGCAGTTAGCTCGAAGAAGTTTCTCTCAATCAGGTGTTCCATTAGATTTTCCCTTTTAACAATGTCCTGTTAATTGTTGGAAATTTGTGGATTTCGGTTGGTTCAGACAGACACAATTTGTTTTCAATGGGGATGTAATGCAATGATTCCTCTCAATTGAATAGACAGACACTTGCTTCATTGGACTCACTTGAATCGTCTAGGAAGTACTGAACAACAGAAGGATGAGATATCGGTAGTTACGAGATTCTTCGAGAATTAGAAAAGGAGAAAATACGGAATGACAAGGGTAGTATGAGTCTGAGTCCATTGTGGTTCGTGTTAGGTTTGTATTTCCCATAGCGGAACGACAAGAAAGTTATTGGACTGCCGCAGATGAAGTCAAACATGATCAAACTTGGACATCAGACGTAAATCTTGAAGAAACGGAACATAATCCCAGATTGTCTAAAGAAGCGCTTTTATCATGTGTAATCCAGAGGTCGGTCTCGGGTGGGCATAAGATCCGTGGGCCCTATTGTCAGATTATTGAACCAAGAAAGTCATTGGACTGCAACCATTTTTTACTACGAAAACAGTGGCTATGTGAAATACAAACCGCAATCGTTTGTATCATGTCTAAAGAAGCGCTTTTATCATGTGTGATCCAGAGGTCGGTCTCGGGTGGGCATAAGATCCGTGGGCCCTATTGTCGGATTATTGAACCAAGAGAGTCATTGGACTGCCGCAGATGAAGTCAAAATATGATCAAACTTGGACATCATACGTAAATCTTGAAGAAACAGAACATAATCCCAGATTGTCTAAAGAAGCGCTTTTATCATTTGTGATCCAGAGGTCGGTCTCGGGTGGGCATAAGATCCATGGGCCCTATTGTTGGATTATTGAACCAAGAAAGTCATTGGATTGCCGCCGTTTTTTACTATGGAAACGGTGGCTATGAGAAATACAAACCGCAATCGTTTATATCATGTCTAAAGAAGCGCTTTTATCATGTGTGATCCAGAGGTCGGTCTCGGGTGGGCATAAGATTCGTGGGCCCTATTGTCGGATTATTGAACCAAGATAGTCATTGGACTACCGCAGATGAAGTCAAAATGTGATCAAACTTGGACATCAGACGTAAATCTTGAAGAAACGGAACATAATCCCAGATTGTCTAAAGAAGCGCTTTTATCATGTGTGATCCAGAGGTCGGTCTCGGGTGGGCATAAGATCCGTGGGCCATATTGTTGGATTATTGAATCAAGAAAGTCATTGGACTGCCGCCGTTTTTTACCACGAAAATGATGGCTATGCGAAATACAAACCGCAATCGTTTGTATCATGTCTAAAGAAGCGCTTTTATCATGTGTGATCCAGAGGTCGGTCTCGGGTGGGCATAAGATCCGTGGGCCCTATTGTCGGATTATTGAACTAAGATAGTCATTGGACTGCCACAGATGAAGTCAAAATGTGATCAAACTTGGACATCATACGTAAATCTTGAAGAAACGGAACATAATCCCAAATTGTCTAAAGAAGCGCTTTTATCATGTGTGATCCAGAGGTCGGTCTCGGGTGGGCATAAGATCCGTGGGCCCTATTGTCGGATTATTGAACCAAGAAAGTCATTGGACTGCCGCCGTTTTTTACTACGGAAACGGTGGCTATGCGAAATACAAACCGCAATCGTTTGTATCATGTCTAAAGAAGCGCTTTTATCATGTGTGATCCAGAGGTCGGTCTCAGGTGGGCATAAGATCCGTGGGCCCTATTGTCGGATTATTGAACCAAGATAGTCATTGGACTGCCACAGATGAAGTCAAAATGTGATCAAACTTGGACATCATACGTAAATCTTGAAGAAACGGAACATACTCCCAGATTGTCTAAAGAAGCGCTTTTATCATGTGTGATCCAGAGGTCGGTCTCGGGTGGGCATAAGATCCGTGGGCCCTATTGTCGGATTATTGAACGAAGAAAGTCATTGGACTGTCGCCGTTTTTTACTACGGAAACGGTGGCTATGCGAAATACAAACCGCAATCGTTTGTATCATGTCTAAAGAAGCGCTTTTATCATGTGTGATCCAGAGGTCGGTCTCGGGTGGGCATAAGATCCGTGGGCCCTATTGTCGGATTATTGAACCAAGACAGTCATTGGACTGCCGCAGATGAAGTCTAAATGTGATCAAACTTGGACATCATACGTAAATCTTGAAGAAACGGAACATAATCCCCGATTGTCTAAAGAAGCGCTTTTATCATGTATGATCCAGAGGTCGGTCTCGGGTGGGCATAAGATCCGTGGGCCCTATTGTCGGATTATTGAACCAAGAAAGTCATTGGATTGCCGCCGTTTTTTACTACTCAAACGGTGGCTATGCGAAATACAAACCGCAATCGTTTGTATCAAGTCTAAAGAAGCGCTTTTATCATGTGAGATCCAGAGGTCGGTCTCGGGTGGGCATAAGATCCGTGGGCCCTATTGTCGGAATATTGAACCAAGATAGTCATTGGACTGCCGGAGATGAAGTCAAAATGTGATCAAACTTGGACATCATGTCACACCCTGACTTTTGCAGAAGCGTGATTATGGTGTGACTTTCTTAATATCATTGCATTCAATCATAACATCAACTATATGATAAAACCATAGGCTTGTCATCCATTAAATAAGTTTAAAACATAACGACATTGTTTTAAAACGTAGACTTCAAATTCAAGTTTTACAAACCGTACAAATTGTTTATGAGTTCATTAAGGACTCATCAAAAGATATTGAATAACACCAAGGTTTGGAAGACGTGTCTCGTCCAGGAATAAGACACACTGACCAAACTCAAAGACCATGGATGACATTTTTATTTCTAATGCAGCATAAAAACTTCCAACGCCCGCCAGATCCACTTACTAATTCCCTAAAATACATGTAGTTTGAAAACATCAACAAAAGTTGAGTGAGTTCATGTGTTTAGTATGTGTGCACGAATCATCCTTGAAAACCTTTGTATGTATGTATGTATGTATGTATGTATGTATGTATGTATGTACTGGTAAACTGGTATGTAGCAACAAGGAAAAATAGATCAATTAATGTGTAGCTAATACATTAATATAAGTGACATGGCATAGGAAGCACTCAATCCTGTATGCGTATTTCGTACCGGCCACTCCGGCAGAACGACATAGTCACCACATGCGGCCAACTCGCAGGCCCATGGGTGGGGCTCGCAACACCCAATAGATCTATCATTCATTCCCCTCGGTCCTTATACAAAGATTAATGGTCTTAAGTTAATGGCCTACCCATTCACGTGATCTAGCAGTACATTCCTTAGCTAATCATACCATTTGTAATTGTTTGTAATCAGTATGTAACATGTATTCCACCCCCGAAGTTATAAAACTGAAAACAGTAAGAGAAAAGGGGGGGACATGAACTCACAGTTTTGCGTTCCTTGTATCCGATGTAACTCAAAGCTCCCTCTAGAATGCACGACTACCTACATGCGTACTACGGTCCATTAGATGAGCGGGTCGTGCCTTGACTTGGTATTAATTAGTGCCTTTGAGTTACGTTTTAAAGTGTCTTCGTTATTATTCCAAGCATATAATTATTTGTTAAAATAATTAATATTTTAACTTAAATTATATTTATTAAATTTCGGAATAATTGTTAAACGATATTTTTGCAATAATACTTCTCAAGTATTTTTATTCGTATTTTCTTCCCAAGGATGGGGGTATCCCATACATGTATTTTCGTATTCTTGTATTTGTATATCTCGCCATGTATTGACGTCGTATTCCGGTGTGTACGTATTTTCTTAATAAATATCCAATATATTCCCAAAACAATATATTTTCAAGTCTTACTTGGAAAATATATATAAACTTACTTTTATCCAAAATAGTGTACTTCAAGGAAATATATATTTTTCCCAAAATTATATATCTTCCAAATATTCCAAGAAAATATATTTTTACTTCCCAAAGAAAATATATTTTCTTTTTGTCAAAACAAGATATGATTTTGTAGTAATCATGAAAATCCCATTTTCATTCTTTTGGTGTCCAAAATATTATTTACCAAAAATGTGCTCATAAATGTATTTTTCCGGAATATTTCGTAAGATAAATTTCTTGTTCGGTTTCTCAATATTTGGTGTGTAACTTGTGTATTTATTCCTTGGGATTCTTGGTAATATTTTTGGATTGTAAATTCATGGTATTTTGTTAAGTCATATTATTCTACCCTTAAATAATATAACTATTTCACCAAGTATACAAATAATCACACACCATGTGTCTTTAATGTAAATATATATTTTAAATACATATTTATCCATTTTTATTTATAAAAACCAACCTCCAATACTTGTATTTTGTAACAAAGTTTATGACAAAGTTTATATCGAAAATCATAGTTTAAAACACACTTGTAAATATTTGTTTAGAAAATATTTTTCTAAGTGTTTATATTTTTAGAAAATTTTGCCATAGTTTTTCCTAAATATGGAGGTGTCCATGCTATCAAAGCATATCATTTTCTTTTAAAAAATCATCACAAACAATCAACAATCAACCTTAAACAACTTATACTTACCAAGTGCCAAAATATTGCTATCTACACAATAATCATGAACTTGAACTTTCATAAAAACTTGTAGTGACTTGGTAGTGTGTTTAGTAGGTTAAGTTACCCTTTAAAGTGTGTTTACTTCTTTAAAAATCTCATTCTTGAAAGATTTAAGTGTTTACAACTTACTAGATGATTTTTCCAAAAATCATTCTTTTGAATTTTTCTTGTAAACAATGTATTCTTATACTTGTTTCACCACTAGAAACATAGTTAGTTTCTTTAAAAACAATGTTTATGTAAATCTTGTGATTTAACTTGGTTTCTTTGGAAAATTATTTTAGAAGCCATCCACTTACAAGACTTGTATTTTTTTTAAATCATCATCATATGAAAATAACTTTTATTATTCAAGTTCATGAAAGACATAAAGTATGTTGATCTTTCACAAGATCATCACTTTAACTTACTAGATCACGTGTTTAATCCATAATCTAGTAGGTTTGTTATGAGGTCTAACCTCTCTAACACAAATAATCAATCATCAAGAAGCAAATAAACCCAAATCAACATGATTTCATATATAAATAAGCTTATGTTAGAGATTTATGATTATGTTCCCTAGTGTTCATCAAGATTAACAATGTGTATCATCTTTTAACCATCAAAATATGAAGTAAATAAGGATTATGAGAGTCTTACTACTAGCTCTAAGGCTAGGGATGAACACAAGAGATGGTGATGACAAATGTGGAGGATAGTAGCAAATGATGAAGGTCCTTGAAGATCCGAGACCACCAAGCTTCCTAATCTTGCCTCTTACACCTTGTGTACACTTGAGATTGGATGGAAGTTTGAAGAAGATGGTGGTGGTGTTGTGGAGGGTTTCGGCCGAGAGGGAGGGCAAGGGAGGATGAGAAGGTTGTGGGTGTAAGTGTGTGAGAGATGTGAGATTATGAACTAAAGGTTTGAACTTATAACCATCCTAAGCTTTTTAACCAATGTATAATATGTCTTCATAGTACACAACATATCACTTAAGTATATCTTAGGAAGATTGAGGAGATCAAGGGTGGGCCACCTTTGGTGACCGATTACTAGCATGGGGGGGGGGGTCTAGGTGTAAATTCCAACCATTAAGTTAGATTATAGTTCAAATCCAAGTATAGTTGTAAGTGTTAGTTACTTAGATATTTTATATGAGGTGTTATGATGTTCGGGGATCATAACTAGCTCAGAAATAATAAAACAATGCTTCTAGTATAATTTTGGTGTTTCAGGTAGTGTCCGGTTGTTCGGTTAGATACCGGTTCGTTAAAGTGTCAAACTATTCCGTTTAGTGATCTTTATGCACCCTTTTGTGACACTTTTAATTCCCGACACTTAGGAAAGCATTCAGGACCATTTAGTCATATTTTTGCACATTACTAGCTTGTTAAAAAGCTGAATTTTGTTGAAATATGCTGAATTCAGCACTTTAAGCGGGTTTTAGGCACTTTCCGGCACTTAAACTATCACCTAGTGAAGCAGTTTTATGGTCCTTACTTCCCTACACACCATACTAGTGTAGTACCTTGTCTCTGGCCCATACTGGGTCTCAAAACATTGTTTGTCTATGTACTGAATATCGTCAACATTTTCTAAGTTATCCGCTAACTGTGCTAACCGTGCTTTGTGCATCGTTTATGTCACTAAAGTTTGCATGTAAAAATGATGCGACAATATGTAATGTGATGCACATGTAAGTATGATACAGAAATCAGAAAGCAGTCATTTGTAATTCAGCACAGTCATTAAGCACTAATCATAGTCAATTAAATTGTACGGATACCTGGATTTTTGACAGTTGTCACACGTCATACGCAAATCTTGAAGAAACGGAACATAATCCCAGATTTTCTAAAGAAGTGCTTTTATCATGTGTGATCCAGAGGTCGGTCTCGGGTGGGCATAAGTTCCGTGGGTCCTATTGTCGGATTATTGAACCAAGAAAGTCATTGGACTGCCGCAGATGAAGTCAAATGTGATCAAACTTGGACATCATACGTAAATCTTGAAGAAACGGAACATAATCCCAGATTGTCTAAAGAAGTGCTTTTATCATGTGTGATCCAGAGGTCGGTCTCGGGTGGGCATAAGATCCGTGGGCCCTATTGTCGGATTATTGAACCAAGAAAGTCATTGGACTGACGCAGATGAAGTCAAATGTGATCAAACTTGGACATTAGACGTAAATCTTGAAGAAACAGAACACAATCCCAGATTGTCTAAAAGAAGCGCTTTTATCATGTGTGATCCAGAGAAGACGTATTGGGTGAGTTGTGGTTGATTTATAGGAGGAGGTTATGAAACGAATATATGTTTATGTGAATTTAAAGGACAATACTGACAGAGGTGCTGGTCTTTTCTCCCACTGTGCAAACTTGAAAAATCTCACCATAACCCATCTAATATGACACATGATAAAAGCGCCTCTTTAGATAATCTGGGATTATGTTCCGCAAATTGGGAACCACCTATTCGTGTGTAAAAGCTTGGAAAGATGACCGAATAGAGATCTGTATACACCCTTGGTATTTGTTTACCACATGACACATGATAAAAACGTTTCTTTAGACAATCTGGGATTATGTTCTGCAAATTGGGAACCACATTGTAGACTGGTTGGCTTGAATGATTTTAATAATACTTGAAAATGGAAATAATCGTGTCAAGATCTTTATCAATCATATCATCGACCAACTGCTAGAAATCCCTTTCGTTTCTCGGGTTCGCATTCGACACAACACAACAAAAAATAAATTCAAAAAAAATGTGGGCTGATACGCATCGTATAGGCCTATACGATGCGTATCAAGCCCGCCGCCAGACATAACCTGCACCTGTCAGTCTGCCATGTTTTTTTACTTTAATTCAATACGCATCGTATAGGCCTATACGATGCGTATTGAATTCAAAAAGTGTGTAGATAGACAGGGGGTGTGCCATTAGAAAACCCCTAACATAATCATCTAGTAAATATTCTCATATTGTTAGGCTGGAGGGTGTGGTTGGAGCCCCCTAGGGGCTTTATCACGACATATCAGCGCCACCTAGGATCCATCTCAGCCATGGGGCTTTATCACGCCCCTTTTAACTTGCATGGTGTGGGATGAAGCCCTCTATTAAACAAAATTAGAAAAAAAAGATTTCATTGGTTTAAATCACATGGGCCCCACCTGATAAAACCCTACTCCCTCGTTACCATGATGGAGCCCCATCAATAGCACCCCCTCTTGAATTCCTGGGTGTAGAGGTATAGCGCCCCGGGGCGCTATAGTTGATGAGTTGGCCTGGGTGGCGCCCCCACACCCCCCGGCCTTAAATGACTCAAAAGATCTGTTTTCTTCGAAACTGAAAAAAAACATAATACAATATTTTTTTGTTAAATCATAAACACTCATGTTATAACTATATTTTAAATCGACTTAGACATAAAGGATGTAATATTTCATGTAAAATAGCAGCATAATTTTCGACAATTATGTAATATGTGACAAGTAGACAACGCCCCACCATCACACGAAAAGTAAACCCCATCCACACACATTATCATGTGGATGGATGTATATTTGTGCTTTTAATGTGTACACATATCCATATTCCATATATAACTATTTTTCGTATCTCTTTCTTTATATTTCCGTGCTCATTTGAGGCATCTAAGAGGCATATGCTTATCAAAGGGTTTTTGAAATAGTGGTACTTTTTTTTGAATGACCAACTAAATCACCGGATATACATTCTGGAATGCTTTCAATAGAGCAAATGCATCCCCTTCTCTATAATGCTCAGAGTTGGATGCATACCCAAGCCACCAGTTTGGAGGAAAACCCGCTCTCCCGAAGGCTCACTGCGGTAAAACCCGGTTCGGCTCGGTTTCGAACTGACGAGCTACAGAGAGGCATAGTTCTAAACTTCATTTCCACCACCAGTGTCCTTCAAAGTTAACGGTATTAAAAGGTTGGACAAGACTTTGCTTGTCCATATGATGAGGGTTCAAATCCTATTGGTGACAAAAATTAATCGTTCAAAAATTAGAGGCATATGCCTTACATGTACATGTTTTAAAACCATCATGTATGTAAATACGATTAGAAGATCGGTGTACTCTTGCACTCTTGTGATCGTTCCACTAAACAAACCCTTATAAGACTAATGTTAAAAAAATCTTTGGATCGACTAACTAGTCATTTAGATTAATAATACATAACTACATAAAACCGATCCAATATATTTTCCATAAGGAGCTATCGGGTAGCATAACCAAAATTTTATTAGGGGTTGATAGGATTTTAACGTATAAATAACACCTTAAAAATTCATAGAGAATGTAACGTTTTGTAGGATCAAATACAAAATACATTTAGCCTGAAAATTGTCGGAACCATTTAAAAAATGTCATGTGACATTCAATCAATCATAGAGAAGAGATAAAATAATAACCTAAATAATATAAATTATATTGAATTCCCTTATCATTATGCTAATGAACAATCAATTCTCTTTTTGAATCCCTTTTTTGTTTTCAACGTGCTTATATAATTATCCACAAAAAAAGTGCTAATATAATTCACATGTGGACTAGAATTAATTATGTTATTTAATTTAATATGCTAATATAATTTAAAAGTGCTACTTTTATGTATCCGTTGTTTTCGTATGTGCTAGTTTAATAATTTTAAGTGCTAAGACTTGTTTTTACAGTTTTTAAGATAAATGTGGTTTCTACTGTAACTATCTCTAGACCATTGGCGGAACAAATGTAGATGAAAGTAGATAAATAAATATAGTAGTTACTAGTCTAAGTACCCGTGTGTTACACGGGTAGCTAATAAGAAAAATAACTACTTTAACATTGTTGACGTAAATATTTTAATTATATAAACGTTGAAATATTAACCGAAATGATATAGGGTACACCAAATAATCGAAATACATGAATACTAACGTTTAATTACTAATGTAAATATCAAATTAAAATGAAGCGTTTGATTGAAGTTAAAGTAGTACCGTTCCTGACTAATTATAAACCGAGTTCTCTCTATTGAGTGAAGCGTTTGAGGAGGAAACACTTCTTTCCAAGCCCCGAAAATATGTCCCATTAAATGTACTGTAGAATCAAAATGTCTATATGTCTTACAGAAAACCTATACAACGAAAATATATAAATATCAGCATAATTCATTCATCGTCACATAAGAAATTGCATGATATATATACACAATTGTCGCGCTTATATATATATTGAAACAGACTACGCAAAAGTTGGGCTTACAAAAGTGTCCTTTACTTGCAACAATACAACATTCTCTTCTTCTAACTCACTGCTAAAGATTCCATTTTATCTTGCCATGCCTAAACATACACCCATTAAGAATGAAGGATTATAAAAGTTGACACCAAAATACCACCTTGCTTAGAAATGGAGAGTTAATTACCTGTTTGTGTTCTCTGAACCTCGTTGCAAACTCTATTCTTTATCCTCCTTTACCCCTGTTGAGCAGCCTTATCTAACATGACTTTTTTGAACGTTAATATAACCAATTTCATATACAATCTCCACTTAACTCAAACTAAATCAAAATAGCAATTGATTACAAATAACACCAGCTTTACCCAATTCCCTGTAGGTAGTAACGACCACTATCCTTAGCCACTGTTCAGAACAAAATGATTGCTATGCCTTGACTGGCTCCTGAGTTGTGATGCTCACTAATACAAAGGGGGAAGAGCGAATGAGTAGAGAGACTGGGGGAATTAATTTGGCACAATTCAAAAAAGCTTGGGCAATTGGGCCACAACCACTAAACTTATGGGTTGTCCAGTGGGCACATGCCCACCCTCCTTTGTTAATGTATTATCCGCCAATGCCTCTTTGCTAATCTATGCATCAGTTACTTGAAAATTAATTAGTAAAAGCATCATACACACCGAACAATAGGGCTGATTGGATTTTTTTTTGTAAAACAGAGACAATGATTATACAACTAAAGAAATCGACACATTCAAATGCAAATTACTATTTATTTTCTTTTTCATGTGATGTTATCCATTCAAAACATCAAATAATCTCATTATAAGTCTCAGTCTACCGCTTTCTTTTCATTCCCATTCCATTTGACCCATTCAGTTTGATCTAATTTGATATTCTTGATTTAATAGACTTATACACCGTCTCAATTTAACAATTAAGTTGACATGCAATCTGTACACATCAAGTTAGAGCACTCACATTGGATTTTGTATATTGAGCCTTATCTTTAAAATAATACAAAAAATACTGTAAAAGAATAGCACAATCAATTTAGGTAAGTTTAACTCATGAGAACCATAGTATCGTATTATACAAAGCTTACTTGGTGTTGTTGCTGTTAATTATATAGAAATTGGATGAATGATTGAAGTCAAGATTTATAAACTCGTTAAATAATTAGAAACTAACATGAAAAATTTTTGAATAAAAAAAGAAGACATGAGAATATGATTCTTTTTTTTTTCTGTCATAATGTTCGGATCGAATAGAACAGAAACCAAGCTAAAAAGGCAATAAAAAGTGAAATTTATTGATACGAATCATGAATAAGAACATAATGTGAATAAATTGTTGCAAAAAATATATAAACTAAACAGAGTAGTTAAATAACATTGTTTCTTTAAATTTAATCATACCATCAACCTATAATAATATATGAAAAAACATCACATAAATGGCTACAGTAATTCAAAGGCCTTGTACTAAGAAAATATGACCCATTAAAGTTAATTTGCCTCTTCTTTACCTTCCAGAAGTGGGCCTCCGCCCATCAGAAAAACCTACTAACAATAGCTCAATACCTTCAACCCAATTTTGTATTTAGTATTTGGTTACTCCTTCACGGCCCACCTTCGTTAACATAATAAAATAAATAAATCAAGATAAGGTAATTTAATAAGATCGTTTTACATTTAAGGTCTTAAATTTACACAACTATCATATAAATAACGTTATTTTTCAAATATACGATAAATCATACTTTGTATAACACTTAATTTATCATAAGTTCTTTTACCAGTTAAATGTGAATCATTTTTTAAGTTGTAAAATGATCATTAAATAAGATTGTGTTGCTGGTTTTATTTACAAACGTGTATTAGCAGGTAATTTTTAAATTTTTTTAGAAAAAAAAACATTGAACCACCTAACTGAATTTACAATGCCTTGATTTAGAGAGGCACTTCTAACTGAATTTCCATTATGGCCTTATTTGTATTCCTTTGTGATTTATCGTTAGTACGCGGAAGCTCCACGTACGGTTTTGAAGCCGAGCCTTTCCAGCAATGAGGCCTAGGGACCGATATGATAGTAGAGTATAGCTTGTTGAACTTAACTCATGTCTGGAATTTTTTTTGTAATGTGACAAGCTTGTTGAACATGGCTCATGCCCGGAAATTATATTTATAAATGTAATGTTGCTGGATTTCAAATATTGGGATGGTTAATGAATGCATGAATTAATAAAATCTATGGTTCACCAGCTTAAAAAAAAAAAAGATAAATAATATCACGAATATTAGGGAACAATTTCAAAGTCAAAATTAGCATTTTCGTCTCTCTTTTAACATGTAACTCCATAAGAACGAAAAGTTATGTTTATTTTAAGTTGCACCCAGTTTTATCAACATATTCTTATTTACTTGGTACAAGTCTAGATATGCCATTTTTTTTACCTTTTTGATAAATAATCATTAGAATTATCATGTATTCACAGAATGAATACAAATTCACTTAGGGATGGAGCATTTGTGAAATTATTAGAAATATATAAAATATATAATAGATATACAAATTTTTTTTTGAAAGGTGTGAATTATCGGGAATGTTGGGAGGTCTAGCATACGTTGTTTTAACCGTGTCCGCGCTAGAGAGCCCCCTCGCACAATAGATCCCCAATTTAAACCCCTCAATAAGAAACCACTATCACCCAGACTTGAACTTGAAACCTGGAGAGGAAAACTCATTCGGGCCCACCATAGGTGGAACTTAAATACCTGTGATATAACCATTATACATTGTAGTATATTCATTATTGAGTGTATGTGAACAAAGTGGTTCACTAGTTTATAAGGGGGAGGGGGCATTATTTTTTTGAATGCAAGGAATGACGTGCCAACCATCGTGACACCAGACACCGGACGCTGGCCAAGGTCGACTACTCGACCGCCGCCAACCCTTTGGCTCTCCCAGATGCACGGAAACCTGACCTCCACCCGCCCGAAGGCACGACAATGGAATAATTGGTAAAACCTCGCCTCCCATCCAAGACGAAACATCGTCACCCGTATTCGCTCTTCAGTTAGACTATTCACTACCCTCTCCTGCCCTATTTAGTGGCGTCACTTAAACCGATTTAACCTCTTTTTTTATTTTTATTTTTATTACAAATAAAAATATATCAATTTAACTTAAAATATATAAAACAATAAATTAAATAACCTACCCTCTTCTTTAAAATTTAAAATATATATAGAACATTTAACTAAATAAAATTAAAAAACTATTAACTATTACCCCTAAAAAACATAATATCCCACAAAAAGAAAAAGGCATTTTAACTGTTAAGAAATCTCCTCTTCTTCGTCTGATTCATCCCCAAATCCAATAAATCTATTAATCCATAAATCCCAACAAGATCCATACCCCAAAAGAAATCCATAAATCCCAAAAATAGTCATCTCCAACGGTTACATTTCTTCTCTCTCTTCGGCAAGTTCTTAACCCAACCCATACCCTCACCCTATCCGCACCACTGACGGCGGTGTGCGATAGCGGGTAGAGGCTACCCGTTGTGGCTTAACTGGGTGCCCCGAGTCATCTAAGTATCAACAAATTTAATGTATGATAAGTGTAACTGTTACTAAAGTTAACTGGTTTAAAACCATTGGTCATTACATTTGTTAGTTTATGGCAAAAAGGATACGATTAGAAAAAAACAAGGGTAGTGGAGGAAACAAAAGATAAGTCAATAAGAAATCTAGGTTTTTGCTCATGCATCTTTCCAACGTAGACTTTTATACAGTAAAAATAATAAAAACAAGAAGCAAAATGTGTTAAAGTCAATTACATATCCAATCACAAGAAAACTCAAAACGCATCTCATTTTCGAAAGACATTGACCATTTCCTCTTACGAGCTCGAAAGACGGTGAATTTATATATTATAATATATATATATATATATATATATATATTATACGAATGTGTATATATGGATAAATAATCACCGACAATTTGATGATTATTGGTTTTGATCAGGACAGGAATAATACAAAGAACAAACATCTAATTTACTTTTAGTTATTTCGTAAGGATTTTTCAACAGCTTCATCAATTTCAAACGGTTACATGGTTTATTCCAGCTATTTTTTTAGCTTGTCCATTGAGGGTAAGAATAGTGTAAAAAGGGCCTAAAGTGTGAGAAGTGTATTATAACACTATATAACACCATATTGTAAGATTAAATATATTATGTATTAATATTTAATCTATAGCCATTATAATCATTTACATAATATAGATCAAAATATATAACAACCTATTAATATAATTAGTTGGTAATTGTTGATGGACCATATTACCCTTATTAACTAATTAGGTTTCCTCCTGGGTGCTTATATAAGGAGACTTATGTAGAGGTTAAAGGGTTACACAGTTAGACACAAAAACCCCATAAGCATAACATCATAATCGAAACCTCTTCTCCATAACCGAATCCCCTATTCGGTTTTCATCATTACCATCATCAGTCAGCACCCTAAGGAGGAACCAGATCACCTTGACAAAGATGTCGAACTCCATGTCGTATTCTCTCACTAGATTCTCCACTACACTTTCTGCGGTGACAGGTAT
Source organism: Helianthus tuberosus (assembly GCA_030545235.1). Taxonomy (NCBI): domain Eukaryota; kingdom Viridiplantae; phylum Streptophyta; class Magnoliopsida; order Asterales; family Asteraceae; genus Helianthus; species Helianthus tuberosus. The sequence goes on along the minus strand of CM060369.1, from coordinate 124,043,990 downwards.
GTTTTCATGTTTTCTATTATGTTTAAACAGAACTGATCCAACATGTGGTATCAGAGCATATGTTGATTAGTCAGTTCTGTTTTCGTATCCATTAATTCTGGGATTGAAATCATGAAAACGGAATTTTGAAAATCTTATGAACTTAACAGCCGGTTTCGAGTCGAATATAACCACTCGAGATCACTGTTTTCGGAAAAAAGGATTAATTATATGTTCACTTGAAACCAATATGGGTAATCTTATAACCGAAATCTGTTTAGAAAAACCTTAAAATTCAGGTTTCGGGTTCCAGAATTCATGTTTTAATTTTTTAGGTTCATCATGTTCTTAGGAAAATTCGAAAATTCTGTTAAGTTTTGGAATGTAATTAGGATTGATGAGTGTTTTTCCATGTTTGATCCAATTTTATCTTTTAAGTTTATTCGAAAACTGTTAAAAGATATACAGTTATAATTTTTTCGAAATATTTGATAAAATTAGATCATCATTAAAAAAGGAAACACTATCACAAAATCCCTTAAATTTCGAATTTTCAGTTATGTTTTCACATTCACAGCTGTTAACAGGAAGTTTCGAGATCCCTTCTAACGAGCCGAGACAATGATTTCGACTCGAGACCATAAGGTCTCGACTCGAGACCACTGAGGTTTCGACTAGGGGCTTAAATCTTCACAACTCGAGACCGTGGTTGCGACTCGAGACCTCATTATGAGTCGAGATCTCATAAGATATAGTAGTCGAGACCATGGTTCCAACTCGAGACAACAAGGTTGCGACTCGAGACCTCATAACTGACTCGAGATCTCATAACTCAGTCGAGACCTGACTCGAAACCTCATTATTTTAGGCTGTTTAATGTGAACTAAGATTTAGCTCGGGGCACGCTGTCCCCCTGCACCCCCCAGCGAACTCACCGCGGAGTTCGATCCGCGCTAACAGGTGGTTTGCTACTAAATAATTGGTTTTTGTAATTACTTAGTTTAATTTATCAGAATCAGATAATGTTTTACAAAACCAAAATTGCTTAACTTGGATGAGCTTCTGATGTATCATTTCTGGCCAAAGCTGATTTGATACATCTACTTATCATTCAAGTATTACGAAAGCTATGTTGAGTATGCATCATAAACATGAATGTCTTAATATCTGGCCAAAGCTGATTTAATTCCTTCATAGATGGCATACTCAACAAGTGCATAACTAAAGTGATTGTCTCAATTTCTGGCCAAAGCTGATTTGTTACAACCACTTTACACATATGCTTAAATGATTACACTTCTAGCCAAAGCTGATTTGTCTTCGTTTAAGTAGAATTTTTTAACTAAGTCTATTATTTTGATGTTAGTAATAGACAATATCACAACTTCATAATGTAAAATGGTCATTATTTATGCCTGCCTTAGTTTAACGCGCCCTTAGATCACATTAGGACTTCTTCCTTAGTATCATAACTTGCTCATCTTATTTCCACTATCAGCGCCCAATTGCGGGATTCCACCTTTGACTGGTGATAACTTTGCTGCATGGAAGGATGCTCTCATGCTTACACTTGGATTGCTGGACTTTGACTATGCTCTAAGAGAGGATAAGCCAGCGGACCTTACTCCACAAAGTACTGCAGCTCAGCAGTTAACTCATGAAAAGTGGACTAGGTGTAACCGCATGTCTCTCATGTTCATGAAGCAGTCCATAAGCAATGCAATCAGGGGAGCTATTCCTGATTCTGAAGATGCTAAAACCTACTTGGCTTCTGTGGAGGCGCAGTTCAAGGGGACGTCTAAAGCACACGCTAGTACTCTTATTCTCAAGCTGGTGACAACTAAGTATGATGGGAGGAACGGCATTCGCGAGCACATCATGATGATGAATGACATGGCCAATAAGCTGAAGGGGCTGGAAATGGAAATCAGTGATGGTTTCCTCGTTCATTTCATCATCATTTCGCTTCCTTCGTCCTTTGAAGCATTCAAGATCAATTACAATACTCAGAAGGACAAATAGACGATGAGTGAGCTGGTCGCTATGTGCGTACAGGAGGAAGAGCGTATGAGGATGGATCGCACTACTGATGTTGCTAACTTCACCACCTCCAACTCTAAGAAAAGGAAGAACAATCATCAGAGGAAGGATGCTTCAAAAGTCCAAAGGCCTAATCCTAATACAAGTGCACCTTCCAGCTCTAAGAACTCCTTAGGCAGTATCCGCTGCAAGTTCTGTAAAAAGACAGGACACATGCAGAAGGAATGCCCTGACTTTAAGGAGTGGCTGGCTAAGAAAGGTAACGATTATTTTATGATACTTGAGTCTTATAATTTAAGTGTTCCTGCTAATTCTTGGTGGTTTGACTCTGGTTCTATGGTTCATGTTACCAATTCAACTCAGGGATTCCTTTCAATCCGGAAGCTGGAAAGAAACCAAAGAACGCTTAAGGTTGGGGATGATTGAGAATTAGAAGTGAAGGCCATTGGAACATTACAACTAGTTATGAAAACTGGTTTATGTATTAAACTTTATGATACCTTATATGTTCCTGAGGTAACTCGGAACCTTGTATCAGGACCAAAGTTAGACATGGATGATTTTATTGTTTCCCATGGTCATCGCAAACTCTCTATCCTCTATGATTCTGTTCTTTATGGTACTGGTGTTCTGGATGGTGGTCTCTATAGATTAGAACTAGATGATGGCTTTTCCAAATCTTTGTTGTCATATAACATTCATGAATCACTCACAAAGATGGAAGAGAAACGAGACTTAGAGACTTCATCCATGTTGTGGCATCAGCGTTTAGGCCACATTTCAAAAGAATGATTAAATCGCCTTATAAAGGATGAAGTCTTACCTCCTCTCGATTTCTCTGATTTTGGAACATGTGTCAAATGTCTTAAAGGTAAAATGACATTAGCGAATAAGAAAGGTGCCACTAGGAGTTCTAATTTATTAGAACTCATTCACACTGACATTAGTGGTCCCTACCAAATTGCTGGCATAACAGGACATACTTCATTTATCACTTTCATTGATGATTATTCTCGTTACATGTACTTGTATCTAATTAAGGAGAAATCTGAATCTCTTACAACTTTTAAAGATTATAAGGCTGAAGTTGAAAAACAATTAGATCGTCAGATTAAAGTTGTGAGATCAGATAGAGGCGGTGAATATTATGGAAAACATACTGATGTGGGACAAGCTCCTGGTCCATTTTATGAGTTTTGTAAGGGCCAGGGGATTGTGAACCAATACACCATGCCTGGTACACCTCAGCAGAACGGTGTCGCTGAAAGAAGAAATCGTACCCTTATGAACATGGTGCGCAGTATGTTAGCCAACACTAATTTACCATTATTCCTCTAGACTGAAGCGTTAAAAGCAGCTGTTCATATACTCAATAGAGTTCCTTCTAAGTCTGTCCCTAAAACTCCTTATGAACTTTGGACAGGAAGGAAACCGAGTCTTAAATATATGAAAGTATGGGGCTGCATTGCTGAAGCAAAACTTTACAATCCTTTCCTAAGGAAACTTGACCCTAAGACAGTTACCTATTTCTTTATCGGGTATTCTGATAATTCAAAGGGTTATCGTTTCTATTGTCCTTCTCATGTCACCCGTATTGTTGAAACCAAGCGTGCCGCGTTCCTGGAGGATTTCAAGGTCAGTGGGAGCAGTACCAACCCTTACGAAGAATTGCAAGAAGTACAAGACGCGGGGGGGAGAGACTCGTCGCTTACCATTACTCCGATTACTCCTCTTGTACCCAATGCAACTACTGTACCTGAAGCTACTGCACCAACTCCATATTCACCTCCACAATCAGAACCCATTATACCTCATAACGAAGGCACATCAAACGCTCAAAACCAAGACAACGCTGAACCCGATAATCCACTCAGGAGCTCATCTAGGCAAAGAAGGCCTACTAATTGGGATGATTATGTTACCTACCTGACTGAAATGGATCCCGGAAAGCTCAATGATCCTATCTCTTACAATGAATCCATTAGCAGTGATCAGTCTTCTGAATGGAATAAAGCGATGATTGATGAGCTTGAATCCAAGAAGAAAAATGACGTTTGGGATTTGGTAGAATTACCCAACGGTGTGAAACCCGTAGGATGTAAATGGGTGTTCAAAACAAAACTGGATCCGAATGGGAACGTTGAACGCTACAAAGCGAGATTGGTTGCAAAGGGCTACACTCAGAAAGAGGGAATTGATTATCAAGAGACGTTTTCACCTGTCTCTCGTAAAGATTCATTAAGGATAGTCATGGCCCTAGTAGCTCATTTTGATTTAGAGTTACAACAGATGGCTTTAAACCTGAAGGTCAGGAGCATCTAGTCTGTAAGCTGAAGAAATCCATTTGTGGGTTAAAACAAGCATCACGTCAGTGGTACCTCAAGTTTGATGAAGTCATGAAGAAACAAGGTTTTATGAAGAATCAAGTGGATCAATGCACCTACCTCAAGATGAGTGGGAGCAACTTTACTATACTTGTCCTTTACGTAGATGATATTCTATTGGCAAGTAATAGTTTAGACATGTTGCATGAGTCGAAGCGGTTACTCTCGCATAACTTCGACATGAAGGATCTCGGAGATGCTTCTTACGTCATTGGCATCGAAATCCACCAAGATAGACACAAAGGGATCTTAGGATTGTCTCAAAAGACTTACATAGATCGTGTCCTTACACGTTATAACATGCAACAGTGCAAACCCTCCGTCGCTCCAGTAGTTAAATGAGATGTTTTCGGTTCATTCCAGTGTCCGACAACAGAGGTTGAGAAGGAGCAAATGAGCCAGATACCTTACGCGTCAGTAGTCGGGAGCTTGATGTATGCTCAAGTCTGTACTCGCCCAGATATCGCTTATATTGCTGGAATGCTAGGCCGTTATCAGACTAATCCTGGCCTAGATCACTGGAAAGCAGCTAAGAAGGTACTTCGATATCTGCAAGGGACGAAAGACTATAAACTGACTTATAGAAGAAGTGATCATTTAGAAGTGGTGGGCTATTCTGATTCTGACTTTGCCAAATGCAAAGATGACAAGAAATCCACTTCGGGCTATATCTTTATGTCAGCAGGCGGCCCTATCTCATGGAAGAGTCATAAACAACAGTTGACCACAACTTCCACAATGATGGCAGAGTACATTGATGTTTATAACGCAACCTGTCATGGAATGTTGCTTAGAAACCTGATCAGTGGACTCAAAATCATTAATTCCATTTCTAGACCATTGAAGCTTTATTGTGATAATTCAGCTGCCGTTAGTTTCTCGAACAGTAACAGTTCGACTGGAGCTGGTTTATATCTCGATACAAAATATATGTTCGTACGTGAACGAGTTGAGGAAAATAATCTTTGTATCGAGTATATTAGTACTAAAGATATGCTTGCGGATCCGATGACTAAAGGTCTCCCTCCTAAGGTTTACGAAGAACTTGTTCGGAATATGGGATTTAGTAAAGACCTTCTTTAAGCATATTGTACTAGCTTATGTTTTATGATTAATGAAATTTCCTCAGTTTGATTTTGTATGTCTCTTAGAATATGTTCAACCGGTATAATGGCATATAGACAAATAAAGTTACAAATCAAACAAAGGGCTTATGCGTATTTTGATCATGACGATTAGGTTTTAAATTAAGGCTATAGTATGACTAATGGGGGTCCTGAGTCGCATAATGATTCAACGGCTGTATTTCTTTGCTATAGTACTTGTTTAAGGCTAAAATGAGTGTTAACTCATGATCAGGCTTATCTAATACTCATAGTAAATGATTACTCGGCTAAGTGGGAGAATGTAAGATTAAATATATTATGTATTAATATTTAATCTATAGCCATTATAATCATTTACATAATATAGATCAAAATATATAACAACCTATTAATATAATTAGGTTGTAATTGTTGATGGACCATATTACCCTTATTAACTAATTAGGTTTCCTCCTGGGTGCTTATATAAGGAGACTTATCTAGAGGTTAAAGGGTTACACAGTTAGACACAAAAACCCCATAAGCATAACATCATAATCGAAACCTCTTCTCCATAACCGAATCCCCTATTCGGTTCTCATCATCACCATCATCAGTCAGCACCCTAAGGAGGAACCAGATCACCTTGACAAAGATGTCGAATGTCACACCCCGAAATTATCAGAGCATTGGCGTGACTGGACTGGTATCTTCATTGCACAGCGGAAGCAAATAAGCTAAGTCTTTCTAGAAATTGAACGCCCGCTAAGTACTCGAGTCTCCAATGGTTCTCCTATTCCAACCGTGCCTTGTCTTAGGACTGTAACCTGAGAAAGAACATGCGAGAAAAATCAACAAAAAGTTGAGCGAGTTCATAGTTTGTTTGTAAAAGATTTGAAATAAATCTTTTGAGTTGTGAAAGGTTTGAGATAAATCCTTTGAGTTGTGAAAGATTTGAAATAAATCTTTGGAATAACCGGTTTTTGAAGTAGTATTGAGAAAATGAATTTAAAAACCATTTTCTTGCAAAGTTATATGGAAACGTTGTGTTTGTAACACGTTATGTTCATAAGACCATGTATTTGTAATGTTCGTATAATCATCAATGCCCACCCTGACTTTGACCCGCATAATCTTATGCCTTAAATTTTGTATAAAACATGGTATTTAATTTGTATGAACAAGTATGTTTCGTAAGTATAAAATTCCTGGTATGTAGCAAATAAGGGGACTTGTGATCACCAATGGTTTGCAAGGCCACTGATATATGTGAAGTGCAAATAGGGAGACTCAAACCTAGCAGATTTCGCCATGGCATTAGTATGTGGACAAAGTCACCCCAAGGTCCGTTTCTAGTTTGGCCTGGGGCTGGGCTCGCTACACCCAGATAGATCTATCGCTCCTGTCCCTCGGTCCCGGCATGAGGACTAATGGCCTCATATTGCTCCTACCCACTCACATGATCTGAGTAATAAACCTCCTTACGCTAACCATACCGTGTATAAAAATGTCTGTAATCATTGTACATGTACTTTACCCCAGTCTCTAAGACTGATCCTCCCCAGCCACTAAGGCTGATCCTCCCCAGCCACAAAGGCTGGCTCCTCATTCTCTATATATTATCACCAATTGATCCGTCCTTAGTCATGAAAATCATTCACATTTTGATAATACTCATTTGTTTTGTAAAAACCGGTATGTTTAGTATAAACCTTTCGTAAATCATTTGAGTTCCTCGAAATCCCTTCGTAATATGATTTAGAAATACGAGTTTTGCGTTTGTTCTAAAATTTGTATGTTTTTGCAAAACGTGCATGTCTTTCCACCCCGAAAACATTTACAAAATGTAAAATAGTAAAGGTGGGGTTATGAACTCACCTGAACATTCTTGTGCAAAGCGAGCTAATTACGACTTCGTGATGTCGTTTCCAAGATGAGACTCGCTAGCGTGCATTCTACAATATTCCTAACACGGAATATCTAATAAGTTTCTAAACAAAAGTGGTAACTAGTCTACGTGTCACCGAGCTCTACCGAATCGTTAATCGAACGATTCGAGTAAGTTATTAACTTAATGAAAATAATTAAGTTATACTTGTTAAGTCTCGTTTAATGTCAGTAGCAGTTTAATAAGTCTTGAAAAAGACTTAGTTTCCAAGAGACTTAAAATGAATAAATATTTATATAAAAATATATAAATATATCGTTGTAGGTGTGTTAGCCGTCTCGAGTAGTCATACGTGTATAAAAGAATATTTCTATGAAAATATCATATAACAAACTCGTATCGTATATTGCGTTTCGTATGAAAATAATATATAATAACTTGTATTATATATCACGTCTTGTGTATATTTGCCGAAAATACACGTATATGCCGTCTAGGCGTATAAAATAAATATGAAGAGTTATATTTATTTTATAAAGAAATCGTCGAGTTGTTATGTTTGAAAATAAATATAAACCATATTTATTTTTGTAAAAGATTTCGCGTTGTACGACATCTAGAATAAATATATAACTATATTTATTTTGTAAAAGTATACGAGTTGACGACGTTCGAAATAAATATAACATTATATTTATTTGTAAAAGCGTTTGGGATTATCAAGGTTTGAAATATTATGGACTCGAATTCCATTAAGCGTTGTTATTGAAAAATAATACGTGTCGTGTTTAAGGGTGTTTCTCGAAAAACGGGCAGAGTTTCCTCTATTTTTGGACGCCCCGACAACACAAGTTGTCGCTTTTATTCTAAAAAATTCAACACAATTTAATCAAGATTCAACTATGTGCAAACTTGTCTAATATATAACGAATGTAATTTATAATTAGTCGGTTTCGAGAGCTCGTTATCACGTGATACGTTAAAAGTATAAAACACGAAATAGTAACGCCGTTAAAATCTTTACCACTTCTTCGAGTCGAAAGTCGAGCTGACCGAGTCAACTCGCTGAGTTGACTGAGTTTGACTGAGTTGACTCGGTTTGACCGAGTCAACTGAAACCGAAACTGAGCCGTCTGAACGAACCGCTTGACCCGAACCGAACCATCTGAGCTGACTCGCTGCTGTTGACCGAGTTGACTCGGTTGAGTTGACCGAGTCAACTTGCTGAGTTAACCGAGTCAACTGAGTTGACTCGCTGAGTTGACTGAATCGTATACAAAACTGACCCGAACCTTCCTGTTGACTGAGCCGGATGAGCTGAACCAAAACTCGAACCCGCTGACCCGGAACCCGAACCGAAACCCGAACAGAACTGGACCGAGACCTGCCTGAACCGAGCACCCGAACATGAATGGAATTGAATCGTGTCATATAACCACCTTCACCCGGGATACACGTCGGGCCGAGACAAGGACCGCTGGGTAAAGGTACCGACCACCGGAAAAAGTGGACCGACCGGCGGTCCGAGACACCTACCGCCGTTCACCACCACCATCGGTCCTTTCTCCCTCCTCGCCGCCTCTCTCTCTCTCTTTTCCCGATCTCTCGGTCTCTCTCTCTCTTCCGCCTCTTATGTTAGTCGCCAGACGCCACCACCATCTGGTGGTGGCAGCCGCTGAACCGGAGAACAGGGGGGGCTGTCGCCGGGAATCGGGACGCCGGAGGAGCTCGCCGACCGCCGTTGCTTGTCGACTCTTGTGTTTGCTGAACTTGAAATAGAGGGAGTGGAGGTGTCTGCTTGTTGCCTGAATGTGTATTAGAGAGAGAGTGATGAAGGCTGCCTTTACTTCTTGTATGTGTGATGTTTTGTATAAGGGTGAGAAAGAAGACTTCAAGTCTGTGTTTGTTTGAGTTGTATCGAGAGAGAGTGAGGGTATGGGGAGGTGTTTGGCTGATGGCTTTGAAAGAAGATGTGGAGTGTTGGTTGAACTAAGGGGGGTAGGATTTTTATAGACAATCATGTGGTTATTGACCAATGTGATTCCCTCTTGTTCTATGTATAAAGATCCACAAAGATCCCATGAAGATTCTATAAATATTTTGTAGAGATTTTCTATAGATTGCGTAAATCTTGTAGATATTGCCAGGATTCTATTGAGATTTTATAGGATTCTCTAAATCTAGAAGAGATCTTGTATATTATGTGTAGGTTTAGGCTTGGGCCCAGGGCCCACAAGCTCAATCCCCGTGTTTAAGTGGCCCGTAATTCCTACGAGACCTGTTGTCAAATCCTGAATTCCGTTTAACGTCAAAAATTAAAATACACAAAAACACGGTCGGTAGTCGTTGTTTGCACGCCCGTTCGTCGATTACGGTAATAATCGCGAAAAATTGTATCGTTGCCGTCTTTAATCCGTTTTTCGATCCGGTTCCGACTGTAGTCACAAAAATTTTATTACGAAGCTAATATATATCGTAAAAATTTAATATTTGTCGGCGTTTGTTAGTATTCTGTTTGGTTTCGATCCGTTGCCGTTTCACGTTTCACCGGTTTCTCTGTAAACCACCATTCGCGCGCTGTAAAGACGGATAGACGTTCCCAGGCGCTCCAAAAGGCCTAATTAAGTTAATCCGTGCTGTAAACACTATTTATTATCGCGTTAATTACTTGTTAATCACGTAATTAAGAGCCGTAAATCACGGGTTGTCACATTCTCCCCCTGTTACAGAAATTTCGTCCTCGAAATTTAGACTATGTTATCCCCTCAGAATTGTGTTATTCGCAGGTAAGTCCGAATAATAACCAAGTGAATGACCGCGTAATCGAAAAAGACTTATTCGAATCATGTGAATTCAAGGACATTCCTTCACAATAGGAATCCCAACGGTTTAAAAATGTGTCTCGGTAATTGATGTCAAAAGGAAACGAGACGTAATGATACAGTCATCAGTGCGACTAAGTTAACAAGGATCCAACAATGAACAGGAACTTCGACCAATCGAATTCCATATTAACGTTTATAACATGTGAATGAGTTCTAGAAGCAATAACATCCACTAGATGAACTTAGAATCAACAATCTCAAATGTAATAGTTTGCACGAAACGTTCGATCGTGGTCAGCACAAGCTGCAAGTTATACCGACGCCACAAGGTGTCGCAATGAATGAAACAATTCAATAATAGGGGTGATCGAACAAGTATCACCTGTGTTTTGCATGAAACGCTCAATCATGATTAGCCCAAGCTACAAGTTTGTACTGACACCACAAGGTGTCGTAGTGATTGAAATAATTCAATGATAGCGGTGATCAGACAAATTCACCGTGTTTGAAGTCAAATGAAAGCGCAATGAAGTAAATATGGGTTCGATCGAAGAGGAAGAAGCAATGAATATCGCGAAGCATTCGATCGATGTTGAAAGAACTGTTATGAGGTACACCGGAATGTGAAATGAATTTGTGTACCATTGTCTTAACACACTATTGTATCAAGACTGCTTTGATATAATGAACCGAAGTAGATTGGAAAACATTCAATAAATAAATATTTAGATCCGTGCATAAGATGCGTAAACGAGTTCAGCGCAAGCTTCAAATTAATGAAAATCACCATCACATGGTGTCGAAGTCAACAGACAATTTGATGGAGTCGAATACCAAATAAGTTTACCACGACTCGGAACAAATGAAGTGTTCGTTAAAAATTGATTTGAATATGATGCTCCCAATACATCATATGGTGTCTCGAATCGAATAAGTGTAATGAGCAAGTTCAAACAATTGAACTTGGTTTTAGCGTAATCCGACAATAAGTATATGTATCGACAAGAAAACTTTCGGCATGGTTATAACGAAAAACCATGTATGTAACTTGTAAAGAAATGATCGTATTACAATGACCATTAAGAGGAGTAGAGATACGAAAATCTACTCAGTAAGTGTGAAATTCGAAATTTCAATAAAAGAAATTTGAGGACTTTACCTGGGGTTTCGTGTGACGACCAATTGTTAGGTGACATTACCATGGAATGTCGAACATAGCATGTTCGTCGTTAGTTAGGTAGGGGGGGATTGCGGAGACAATAGTCTTCTCCCTGGCGTGATTCGTGTCGTTGCAGGATCGCGTGACAAGTTGTCGTTTCCTGATTGTTAGTTCTCCTGCTGACAGGAATCTAGCGTCGTCGTTAGATTGCGTCATCGTTTCTTCTCAAAGGCCTCGCCTTGACAGTCGTATGTGTCGTACCTCCGTTGATGTATAGCTTAAGTTTCACGTATACCTGCGCACTAGCGTTGTGTGCCGCGTAGGAGGTGATGTATCCCGACATCCGTTGACGTAGAAATTGAGTTCCATGTATTCTCGTGCACTAGTGTTTCGTTATGCGTAGGCTGCCTGCTCGGGAAGTTAAAATATCATAGACAATATGAAATATAGTGTGTGCCCGAGTTAATATTCGCGGTTCCTACGTGATGACCTTTAATAAACACATGCACAAATAATCAATCATATAACCGAATGCGCATGTTAGTCACCAATAAGCAATCAAGTAATTCTCCTAGTTTCACTAGCCAATTTCTCCCAGTCTTTAAGACTGCTTTATCCTCCACCTCGACCTCTTAGATCGAGCCTCGGTCCCCTTGACCGAGCCTCAGCCTTCATGACTGAGCCTACTCTTCCTAGCCTCACTAGCCAACTACCTCGGTCACCTAGACCGAGCCTCGATCCTCCAGACCGAGCCTCAGCCCTCCAGGCTGAGCCTATAATAAATCAACGTGCTCAACTACCTCGGTCACCTAGACCAAGCCTCGATCCTCCAGACCGAGCCTCAGCCCTCCAGGCTGAGCCTATAAATAGTAAAATGTGCTCAACATTTGTTTGGAAACAAAATTTTGACTGTTTGCTTGTCGGCAACGGTTGGAGACCATATTTGAGTACTGGGCGTTCTGTATGTATTCAACGTCTTAATAGTCTAAGTTCCCAGAGGAAAGTGAGGTTAGAGCCTAGGTATCACAACAGGAACCTAATTCGCTGTAACCTATAGCTCTGATACCAATCTGTCACACCCCGAAATTATCAGAGCATTGGCGTGACTGGACTGGTATCTTCATTGCACAGCAGAAGCAAATAAGCTAAGTCTTTCTAGAAATTGAACGCCCGCTAAGTACTCGAGTCTCCAATGGTTCTCCTATTCCAACCGTGCCTTGTCTTAGGACTGTAACCTGAGAAAGAACATGCGAGAAAAATCAACAAAAAGTTGAGCGAGTTCATAGTTTGTTTGTAAAAGATTTGTTTTCAAATCTTTTGAGTTGTGAAAGGTTTGAGATAAATCCTTTGAGTTGTGAAAGATTTGAAATAAATCTTTGGAATAACCGGTTTTTGAAGTAGTATTGAGAAAATGAATTTAAAAACCATTTTCTTGCAAAGTTATATGGAAACGTTGTGTTTGTAACACGTTATGTTCATAAGACCATGTATTTGTAATGTTCGTATAATCATCAATGCCCACCCTGACTTTGACCCGCATAATCTTATGCCTTAAATTTTGTATAAAACATGGTATTTAATTTGTATGAACAAGTATGTTTCGTAAGTATAAAATTCCTGGTATGTAGCAAATAAGGGGACTTGTGATCACCAATGGTTTGCAAGGCCACTGATATATGTGAAGTGCAAATAGGGAGACTCAAACCTAGCAGATTTCGCCATGGCATTAGTATGTGGACAAAGTCACCCCAAGGTCCGTTTCTAGTTTGGCCTGGGGCTGGGCTCGCTACACCCAGATAGATCTATCGCTCCTGTCCCTCGGTCCCGGCATGAGGACTAATGGCCTCATATTGCTCCTACCCACTCACATGATCTGAGTAATAAACCTCCTTACGCTAACCATACCGTGTATAAAAATGTCTGTAATCATTGTACATGTACTTTACCCCAGTCTCTAAGACTGATCCTCCCCAGCCACTAAGGCTGATCCTCCCCAGCCACAAAGGCTGGCTCCTCATTCTCTATATATTATCACCAATTGATCCGTCCTTAGTCATGAAAATCATTCACATTTTGATAATACTCATTTGTTTTGTAAAAACCGGTATGTTTAGTATAAACCTTTCGTAAATCATTTGAGTTCCTCGAAATCCCTTCGTAATATGATTTAGAAATACGAGTTTTGCGTTTGTTCTAAAATTTGTATGTTTTTGCAAAACGTGCATGTCTTTCCACCCCGAAAACATTTACAAAATGTAAAATAGTAAAGGTGGGGTTATGAACTCACCTGAACATTCTTGTGCAAAGCGAGCTAATTACGACTTCGTGATGTCGTTTCCAAGATGAGACTCGCTAGCGTGCATTCTACAATATTCCTAACACGGAATATCTAATAAGTTTCTAAACAAAAGTGGTAACTAGTCTACGTGTCACCGAGCTCTACCGAATCGTTAATCGAACGATTCGAGTAAGTTATTAACTTAATGAAAATAATTAAGTTATACTTGTTAAGTCTCGTTTAATGTCAGTAGCAGTTTAATAAGTCTTGAAAAAGACTTAGTTTCCGAGAGACTTAAAATGAATAAATATTTATATAAAAATATATAAATATATCGTTGTAGGTGTGTTAGCCGTCTCGAGTAGTCATACGTGTATAAAAGAATATTTCTATGAAAATATCATATAACAAACTCGTATCGTATATTGCGTTTCGTATGAAAATAATATATAATAACTTGTATTATATATCACGTCTTGTGTATATTTGCCGAAAATACACGTATATGCCGTCTAGGCGTATAAAATAAATATGAAGAGTTATATTTATTTTATAAAGAAATCGTCGAGTTGTTATGTTTGAAAATAAATATAAACCATATATATTTTTGTAAAAGATTTCGCGTTGTACGACATCTAGAATAAATATATAACTATATTTATTTTGTAAAAGTATACGAGTTGACGACGTTCGAAATAAATATAACATTATATTTATTTGTAAAAGCGTTTGGGATTATCAAGGTTTGAAATATTATGGACTCGAATTCCATTAAGCGTTGTTATTGAAAAATAATACGTGTCGTGTTTAAGGGTGTTTCTCGAAAAACGGGCAGAGTTTCCTCTATTTTTGGACGCCCCGACAACACAAGTTGTCGCTTTTATTCTAAAAAATTCAACACAATTTAATCAAGATTCAACTATGTGCAAACTTGTCTAATATATAACGAATGTAATTTATAATTAGTCGGTTTCGAGAGCTCGTTATCACGTGATACGTTAAAAGTATAAAACACGAAATAGTAACGCCGTTAAAATCTTTACCACTTCTTCGAGTCGAAAGTCGAGCTGACCGAGTCAACTCGCTGAGTTGACTGAGTTTGACTGAGTTGACTCGGTTTGACCGAGTCAACTGAAACCGAAACTGAGCCGTCTGAACGAACCGCTTGACCCGAACCGAACCATCTGAGCTGACTCGCTGCTGTTGACCGAGTTGACTCGGTTGAGTTGACCGAGTCAACTTGCTGAGTTAACCGAGTCAACTGAGTTGACTCGCTGAGTTGACTGAATCGTATACAAAACTGACCCGAACCTTCCTGTTGACTGAGCTGGATGAGCTGAACCAAAACTCGAACCCGCTGACCCGGAACCCGAACCGAAACCCGAACAGAACTGGACCGAGACCTGCCTAAACCGAGCACCCGAACATGAATGGAATTGAATCGTGTCATATAACCACCTTCACCCGGGATACACGTCGGGCCGAGACAAGGACCGCTGGGTAAAGGTACCGACCACCGGAAAAAGTGGACCGACCGGCGGTCCGAGACACCTACCGCCGTTCACCACCACCATCGGTCCTTTCTCCCTCCTCGCCGCCTCTCTCTCTCTCTCTCTTCCCGATCTCTCGGTCTCTCTCTCTCTTCCGCCTCTTATGTTAGTCGCCAGACGCCACCACCATCTGGTGGTGGCAGCCGCTGAACCGGAGAACAGGGGGGGCTGTCGCCGGGAATCGGGACGCCGGAGGAGCTCGCCGACCGCCGTTGCTTGTCGACTCTTGTGTTTGCTGAACTTGAAATAGAGGGAGTGGAGGTGTCTGCTTGTTGCCTGAATGTGTATTAGAGAGAGAGTGATGAAGGCTGCCTTTACTTCTTGTATGTGTGATGTTTTGTATAAGGGTGAGAAAGAAGACTTCAAGTCTGTGTTTGTTTGAGTTGTATCGAGAGAGAGTGAGGGTATGGGGAGGTGTTTGGCTGATGGCTTTGAAAGAAGATGTGGAGTGTTGGTTGAACTAAGGGGGGTAGGATTTTTATAGACAATCATGTGGTTATTGACCAATGTGATTCCCTCTTGTTCTATGTATAAAGATCCACAAAGATCCCATGAAGATTCTATAAATATTTTGTAGAGATTTTCTATAGATTGCGTAAATCTTGTAGATATTGCCAGGATTCTATTGAGATTTTATAGGATTCTCTAAATCTAGAAGAGATCTTGTATATTATGTGTAGGTTTAGGCTTGGGCCCAGGGCCCACAAGCTCAATCCCCGTGTTTAAGTGGCCCGTAATTCCTACGAGACCTGTTGTCAAATCCTGAATTCCGTTTAACGTCAAAAATTAAAATACACAAAAACACGGTCGGTAGTCGTTGTTTGCACGCCCGTTCGTCGATTACGGTAATAATCGCGAAAAATTGTATCGTTGCCGTCTTTAATCCGTTTTTCGATCCGGTTCCGACTGTAGTCACAAAAATTTTATTACGAAGCTAATATATATCGTAAAAATTTAATATTTGTCGGCGTTTGTTAGTATTCTGTTTGGTTTCGATCCGTTTCCGTTTCACGTTTCACCGGTTTCTCTGTAAACCACCATTCGCGCGCTGTAAAGACGGATAGACGTTCCCAGGCGCTCCAAAAGGCCTAATTAAGTTAATCCGTGCTGTAAACACTATTTATTATCGCGTTAATTACTTGTTAATCACGTAATTAAGAGCCGTAAATCACGGGTTGTCACATCGAACTCCATGTCGTCTTCTCTCACTGGATTCTCCACTGCACTGTCTGCGGTGACAGGTATGTTTTCATGTTTTCCATTATGTTTAAACAGAACTGATCCAACACATATAAACACCATATAATAATATGTAACACCATATAATACCATATAACACTATGTAACACTATATAACATTATATAACAAATATAACACTATACATCTATCATAGACATGCTATCAGACAAACTATAGTGTTATATTTGTTATATAATGTTATATAGTGTTACATAGTGTTATATGGTATTATATGGTGTTACATATTGTTATACGGTGTTTATATGATGTTATATAGTATTGTATATAGTGTTATAATACACTTCTCACACTTCTCACACTTTGAGCAGTTTTTACAGGATCCTCTACCTGTCCATTGATTCATTAAATGGTTAATTATATATGACTTTTTTTGTTTAATGAGTTTTCGTAATGGATTATGATAATTTCACTACGTTTTTGCCTACCAAAGCTGTAGAGGCTTATGATGAACACAAAGAGCATGATGAGAATTCTATTATTCCATATCTATTATGTTTGTATTTTTTGAACATGAAGTGCATAATGAACACGATGAACACAAAGAACGTAATTCAACTGTTTTGATATATAGATCTATATCTTGCTTGTTTTTAATGATTTTTTTATATTTCACTCTATAATTCTATATGATTAGGTTATCTACATACATGTATCATTACATATGATATTCAGTTCTATCTTTTGTTACTTCAATACTTTTTATTATTATAAATACATGTATCATTATGTTTATCGTTATAATTATATTTATTTCTAATTTAATTATGTACTGTGGGGATGAGTATATTTGGTCTACTACTGGCGTTCAGCAGGGGGACCCCTTGGGGCCCCTCCTTTTTGCCGTTGTTCTACACCCCCTTGTTCACCGAATAAGGGATCGCTGCAAACTTCTATTTCACGCCTGGTACCTAGATGACGGAATAATTATTGGAGATGCCACCCAAGTGGCTAATGCTTTAGATATCATCGGAGCTGAGGGTCCTTCCTTAGGGCTTCAACTTAATATAAAGAAAACTGAAGTTTTCTGGCCAACCTGCAATGGTGTAAAGGTTCGGGAGGGCTTATTCCCTCGGGGGATTGGGAGACCGGTGCTGGGTGTGAAACTCATAGGGGGTGCCGTTAGTCGTGATGCTGAGTTTATTAGTGGTATGGCTCTTAAAAGAGCGAACTGTGCAGTCGAGCTGATGAGGTGCCTTAAACGCCTACGGGACCCTCAGAGCGAGCTCCTCTTACTTCGTTCTTGTATGAGTGTTGCTAAATTACTGTTTGGTCTTCGAACGTGTCAACCTTCTTTGGTCGGGGGAGTTGTCTCTGTTTTTGATGAAGGCCTTAGGGGAGCTTTAGAGGATATTGTAGTTTGTGGGGGTGCCTTTTTTGGAGATCTCCAGTGGAGGTTGGCTTCTCTCCCGACCCGGTTCGGAGGCTTAGGGATTTGTACGGCCGAGGATGCCTCTTCATATGCTTTCGTGGCTTCTAGGGCCCAATCTTGGGGTTTACAAGACCACATACTCCGAGAATGTGGTGGGGATGTTTTAGACTCCGATTACAGGAGTGCGTTGGACCTTTTGCATAGTTCTATTCCCGACCTTGATATTGGCGGTTTCTACATTAAAGACACCGCCCTTCCAAAATCCCAGAAAATTCTGGCGAATGCCTTATATGGCGAAATTGTCAAGAGGTTTGAAGAGAAGTTTGTTTTATCCACTCGGCAAAGACCTGTGTTTGAATGTCTACGTGCCCCACATGCTCAGGATTTTCTGTCTGTCGCACCTATTGAAGGCTTGGGGCAACACATGTCGGCTGTGGAATACCGTGCTATCCTTAGATACCGACTGATGATTCCTTTGTTCCCAGTTGACGAGCCATGTCCGGTATGCCGCAAAGCGTGTTTGGATTCTTTCGGCGAGCACGCGATCCACTGTAAAGAGCTACCAGGGTTTAAATATCGGCATGATTGGGTGAGAGATGTGTTATGTGATGTTCTTAAGCGGGCCGGGATCTCTGCCAAAAAGGAGGCTCCAGTAAATTTCCTGACTAACCCCTTAGAGGGGAGATCCACTTTACGCCCGACGGACATCATTGTGTTTGGATGGGAAGGGGGGAAACACGCTTGTGTAGATCTAACTGGAGTCTCCCCCCTTGTCGGGCTTAAGGACAAGGGCTTTGTCGTAGGGCAAGCTGTGCTCAAGGCAGAGGCGAGCAAAGTGGCAAAACATGAGAAAGCCTGCCTGGAGAATCAACATGTGTTTGTCCCGTTTGCGTTTGATACCTTTGGTGGTCTCGCTCCTGGCGCTGTGCGACTTTTGAATCGGGTTCAAAAAGTCGTTAATGGTAATTCTTCGTCGCTAAAGGTTTCAAACTTTGTATTTAGTAGAATTGGTTTTTCTATTCAAAAGGGGGTGGCGGCGCAACTTGTTGCCCGACTACCTGCCATTGCTTTGTAATTGCCCTTTTTCGTGTGGAATGAAATTTCAGTTTAAAAAAAAATTTATTTACATATCTGTAAACGATTGCGTAATTGGTTGCATATATTTCAATCTAGTAATCTACATATATGTAAATGATCTTGTACGTGGTTGCATATATGTGATCTACATGGTTACATGTATGTAAATTAGTTCCGATCACTTATTGACCATACGATTTTGTTTTTTTTCCACCTTCAATTTCCTTAAGATTCTATCAATAAAACATGCAATCGGTTGTTTTTTTATTGAGACCATGAGAAATTTAAACCCACAAACTTCCTCCTTTTTTGATAAAATGCCCTTACATGATTTCAACCATAGATCAATACAGATTGGCGGTTATGAATGATTTTTCATTTCACCCAAAATTAGGGTTTCTCATGAACCATATGCGCATACCATTGGTTTTTAAAATGAAAATCACTTTCCGGCCATTCGATCTCTTTTCCCTAAAATTAGGATTTCTCATGACCATATGCACACACCACAAGAAACAGGTAGCAATACTGGTGACAACAATAGCGGCGACGCCGTGCAATAGCGGCGACGGCATCAACTATCGCCGCTATTGCATGATGTCTTGGTGTCGCCGGTAATAGATCGATCCATGTGCTACAATCAAGATTCACTCTTGGCCCTTGATGAATACATGATCAAAGGGCTAGTGTTCTTCCCAAACAAAACACACTTCATATTCAAAAAAATTTCATTCTGCTCAAAACAAACACAGAGCACTTCAACAGAGCATCACCAGAGCACATGCATCTTCACCGGAGCATCACCGGTGTATCTTCATCTTCACCGGAGCATCACCGGAGCACATGCATCTTCATCGGAACATCACCGGAGCACCTTCATCTTCACCGGAGCATCGCCGGAGCACCTTCATTTTCACCGAAACACCTTCATCTTCACCGGAGCACCTGCATCTTCACCGGAGTGTCACCGGAGCACCTTCATCTTCACCGGAGCATCTTCATCGTCACCGGAGATTTGAATGGATTAAATATATGAGATTTGTTTGATTAAATATGTGAGATTTATAGTTTTATGTAAAAAAATCATTGTTTTGTTTGATTGTATGGATTAAATATATGAGATTTGAATGATGATATATTGCTCCTTTGTCTTCCATCTTTGTTTGAGGTTTTCGATATAATCGCAATACTGGAGTATCTTCTCCGGTGAAGTTTCAGGCAAAACTCCGGCTAAAGTCTAAAGGGCAATAGCGGCGAGGGTGTCATTAGCGGCGGTAAAAAGGGCAATAGCGGCCGATCTATACCGGCGACCCTTTAGCGGCGACAAAAAGGGCGTTTAGTGGCGACACATGGCGCCGCTAAAGGTACCCGTTTCTTGTAGTGACACACCATTGTTTTTTTTTTTAAATGAAAATCACTTTCTGACCATTCGATCTGTTTAGTAAAAAATGGCACGATGACAAATTTGAACTTATCGCAAATTAAACATGTTTTATTTACCAATAAATACACTATATTAATTCGGAATATTTTCATAACTAAAGAAAACACATATTTGTAAGTGAAATTGAATACATGATAAACATACTTGTAACACCTGTGCCTCCACGGCCATCAAACAAATGCCAAACCAATGAAATATTGTATTTCATACTTGGGATTTGTAAAAATATGTGTATCATTTGCACATATCAATTCTTGTTCAATTTCAAACTCTAAATCGCTTTCTGGAAGGTTATACGCGCACCGATGCGTAAATATAACCATTTTAATGCAACAAACACTCCGGAATAGTGACATAGGCTTAACATACCTTAAATAACCTTTACATAACTTAGAAATAAGTTTTGAAGGCTTTGGTATGGCAAAATCAAGTTAAATCGCTTACAGGGACTAAAGTTGACAAACTGCGAAAGTATGCCAATTTGAACTGTAACAGACATTCCGGAACATGACCATAAGTTAAACATACCATAAATATCCTTTACATAGCTTAGAAATAAGCTTTGAGGTGTTCGGTGTGCTAAAATAAACTTTTGGGTCATTCAGGGACTAAAAGTGTCAAAAAGTGCACAAGTTTGCATTTTCGCGCATAACTTACGTTCTGAATACATCCGGACATCCAAAAATTTATGTAAGCATGACTATATTATGCTTTAGTTTTTGGATTACCAAAAATCCATTCGTTGCGTCATTTGGATCGTTTTTCGCGCTTATGCGCATTCCGTCGTAATTAAGCGAACATCGCGTTCGTACGACCAAACGAACCAACAACCGGCATATTTTTGAGTATGTTTCATGTCCACAATATTTAGACATCATTTTAGGGCCTTAAAGTTGGCTTTACGGGCCTTAGAAGTGTCGGAAATGGCATAAACACATAACAGGGACCAAAACTGTCATTTCTGAAAGATGTTTGCTTATACATCGAATCTAGTCCTTCCCACTTGTTGCACATGGTTTTGGGAATCTATGGGCTGGTATTTTGGGCACATGGTATTACAATACCATGGGTGCTAGTGTATGGCCAAGATTGAAGCACTTTTTCCAAGAAACGATCCTAACGGTTCGGGAAATCCTATAAATACCCCACCCCCCCATGCTTCAAAATTACAAGAACTTTGATTTGAGAAACTCTAAGTTGAAACTATTGTTTCATACCTGAGATTTTTGAATCGAAGTTAGCATTCGGGGACCCTTCGTAAGTATTCTTTCGTTCTTTTATTGCTTTTTGAGTCTTTCGAGTCTGAAAGTCAAACTTTGTTTGACTTTCTACATTGACCAGTTATGGTCAATGCGAAGTTCGTTTGAACTTCGCAACGTGAGTGTAATCACGTTGGTTATAGTCCCTTGGGACTATGCCTACTGATTACCACGTTGTCTAGGGTCGTAGGGTAAGCGATCTAATAAATCGCTTATACCTTCGAACCCGACCCAGTTTGGTCGATCATTAAGATCCGACCAAATACATTAGGGGACCATAGTAGGTAGGGAATAACCTCCCGAGGTTATACCCTATGGTCGCTTCGTTTGAATAGTTGTATGATAGGTAGTTTATATGCCTTAGGTAAATTACCAGAATACCCTTTTCATGTATAATTGGTAATTAAGCTTATGTAACCTAAAATTTTGTACATAACTGATTATATAACATAATTAAACACGTTTAGGCATATAAATACTTGTCATAGGACTAGTTAGACGTCTCGAACGCGCTTTGCGCGCACGACGCGTTAAAGTAGCGTATGTTACCTTAATGGGTCGCGATGGGTCGAAAGCACTTAGGTTTGGTTTCATTGTAGTATGTAGGCCTTGTTAAACCATATCATATGAGTTCCAACACTCATTTGGTTTACCAAGCCTCATCCTATCCGATCTCCCGATTTAAGTCCGGTTTATTTATATAGTTTTAGATTGCCGACTGATTCCGTGCTCCCTCTAGCTTTGTTTGGTTGTTGTTCAAGACCTCTAAGCATTCTCAGGCGAGTACATTATTCCCCTATTTTACTGCTTTCAATTGTTTTGGGGTGACTCATATGTGCTAAATGTTTTCGATGTTATAACAATGGTTTCAAAAACGATTAAGACGATTTATACAAAACTAATAACGATTTCATAAAGTGAACAAACTTGTTGGTTGTAGTTACATAACAAATGACATTCATTAGCAATGATCAAGCCAACCAGTATTAGGTTATGGTACCATAGGATCTGACAAATCCCGTTAGTTACTACACCCGTAGTTATGTGTGGGTGTTGTGGGTAGCGACTGAATCTGTAATTTTTAATTTACTCTTTGGTAAGGGTTTATTAATGCGAGATGTTAATCTATCCTTTGGTAAGGGTTTATTAATGCGAATTATTAATCTATCCTTTGGTAAGGGTTTATTAATGCGAGTCAAGAAGGTTTGAATGTTATTAGCGAGACGACCATTTAAGTAGTTTCACGACCTAAAACGAATTTAACGGTTGGGTAAACAATTGGGTTTCACACGATGTTTTAACGATTGGGTAAACGATTGGCTTCAAAGCGATATACGATTGGGTTTTGGTTATACATATTACATGATTTACATTGGGCATGAACATTACTTTGGTGGTTTGGTTGGATTAAGTGATTAAGTAACAATGCGTGTGGAATATGATACAAGCATGGTGGATACGCCGCTGGTACTTCCTATATATAAGTGTTTGTATGGTATTACATATTGTAGCGTTATTTGAATCATTTCAGTTTGAGACATAGAACATTTTATACAAGTAACATACTTTTCACAAGACATTTATTTACAAACAACTTATCTTATACAAACTCATTTTACATGGTTATTCATTTAATCATGCATTATTCTCTTATTATACATATCACCTAAACTTATTATTTTTCAAATGATTTACAAAGACAAAGCAAATTACAAGGTTCATGACTAAACATTTTCTTAAACAGAAGTCATGAATCTTATTTTCACAAAACCTATGTACTCGCCAGCATTTCTTTGCTGACCTCGTTTTCACATATGTTTCAGGTATTGTTGGATGATATAGATTGATAAGATGCATGCTCACATAGGACTGGACAAGGCCTTAGTGACTCAATAACAATGATAGACTATGTTTAAATAGTGTATTTAGATTTCAAGACGATGTAATTATTCAATGTTTAATAAAACGAAACACTCTTTGGTATCCATGGTTATGAAACATTAATTCTGTTACAACACGCCTCGATGTTTCCGCCACGTTTTGTTGTTTTACGTGGTCGGGGTGTGACAGAAAAGATGGTATCAGAGCCAATGGTTATAGGGAATTAGGTTATTAGTAATGCTTTGACCTAGTCTATAACCTTCTTAGGACCCTAACGCGAGTTTACTTGCGTTTAGTCATAAAACAATACTGTCACCTATCCTTAGGTGACAACCACAACAAGAACATAAATTTCAAAACCGCTTTGAAAACTAATCATCTGTTATAGGATGATTGATTACTAGGTTTTGAACCCTCTATTGTAAGGTTTTGAACTCTCTATTATATGGTTTTGAACCCCTTTGAGTTTTCAAAACTTCGTCAAGGTTTTGGGTTTTAAATAATGTGAACACGTGCAAACTGGAAGGGTGAATGCCTGTATTCTGGGTTTTCTGTCTAGGCAAGCACTTCGTATACATCTCATCAGACGCGAGACCAGTTGTGCTTACCTGGGAATTCTTGGGGTGAGTGTTCACTTATAGGCGAGCATGTCTTCGCGATACATTATTTTTGACCCATTTACTTTGATTAGTCACCGTCTCATTTGTTTGCCTTAGGTAACAAACAAATGATCGCAATTTTCATGCGTTATCATTCTGTTTTGATTGTCCAAAAACCTTTCACCTGTTTCTCCCTATGCCTTTCTTTTTCTTCAAGAATGTCTCTTCATCACGATGACGCCCAGATATCTGAGCAAGCAGCCAAATTCGCTCAGCGAATAGGCGAAGTAGTCCTGAAGACTGTTGAATTAGCTACTGCCATGTATCATCTCCAGGATGAAGCCACTCAAGAGTCACCAAGACAGGCAGGACCTAGTCAGGCGACAACACCATCAGCCAATAAACCAATCGAGGAATCAAAGACCATGGATGAACGATCCCCTGAGAAGTCAAAGAAGCGAAAGGCTTCTCAGAACTTCGCCATGGTCGCTCACAATGGTAAAGCAGTCCCCAACCAACCAGCTCAACCCCCTGCTAGGTGTGTATGGCTTTTCCTATGATACCTACATCAAGGAACTATGTACCTTACAAACTACTCTTGTGATTTCTCTCTTTCAAATGATTGCTCATGATTCCCTCGAAAATTTTAAGTACTCGTTTCACTCTAAGAAACAAAGTACAGAAAATTAAGTGACATTATGAGTAATCGTGCTTTTCGCACATCTGTGCCTTTAAATCCTTGGTTAGATAACTAAGGGTATTTTCAAATCTCATACCCATTACGTTTCGATTTTTCAACATACACAGTACCAGTATTTCAAAACAATCTTCATGATCTCAAAACATTTCATATAGTTTGAAAACAATTTTTCTAGATGCATTGTCTATGTTATTTCAAAAACATTGGCCATGTTATCAAAACCAACCTTCCTAATTTCAAAATATTTCATATAGTCTGAAGACAATATTAACACAATACATTTTCTTATCAAGTGCATGATTTCGAAAAGCATCATTCATGTTTTTCAAAAACCTTATACATAATTTCAAACTTTCATCTCGCATGATTTTAAAACATTTTTGTAAATATATCTACCTAATACACCTACTTTATGATTTCAAAAAGTATTATATATAAGGTTTCAAAAACGTTAAACACATTTTTCTTAAAAGAACCCCATGCATAGTTTTCAAAAATATTTTCCTCATACATTGACTTAACCTTCAAAATTCTGCTTCATATGTCGCCTTGACATATCAAGCATCTCAACTTCATAAGCATTTTACATCATGTTTTGACCTAAGCACATCCAGTGCAAGGTTTCAAAACATCTTCAACTTCTAAAATTCATATGGGATCTTTTTATCTTTACAATTAGATCCTTGTGGATGATTATCGTTCAAATCAGAGTCCTTAATTGGATTCCTTATGTACCTTAATTCGAACACTTCGGTTCCTAGTAATCGAAATCGAATTTTCTTTTTGAATCTTTCTATCTTTATAGTTGGATTCTTGATAACGTTTAAAGTACCAAATGAAATCCACGGAATGGATTCCAAGTGTGCTTTAAATGCATGTACGCAATTTACAAGACAAATTAACGAACAATTTTGTGGTTATGTGATATGTGTTTATGTGTTCTCCTCTATGATTTTGTGTGATCCGATTTTCAAATCCTCATAGAATCTTTCATGTTTTCATATGAGAGATTCATAGTAGGATATTCAAAAGGTACTACCTTAAATCCTTATGGGCTTCTACCTGGTAGTTAAGACCCTTGGGTTATATAGTACCACTCCATGATTCATAAGAGACCCTCTTAGTGGTCTAGCCTAAAAGATTGATTCACAATTTGGCTAAAGAACGACATCTAGTGATGTAGCTGAACAGACTCCTTGATAGTCTATTTAGATCATTTATTGATTTAATTAAAAGGACTTTATGGCGGTCTAGTCACACTCATCACAGGTTCATTCATTTGGTTTTTCCCCTACATATTATAAAATAGACTGTGTAAACTGTGCAAGGAATGGTCTGATTATGGACGCGTACATAATTATGAAATTTAGTGCACAGAAACCCAGTAAGATTTATTATGTGTAAGAACCGATAGTGACGACAATAACGAAATGAGAACGATGTAATAGAGGTACGGTGGACGCACCAATGACGCTTCATATACTTGTATATAAGTATCCCTCTTACATTGCAAGCATAATGTTATTAAGGTTACTAGAAGTTCAGAACCCTAACCAATGTTGTTCGATCTTTTCAACTTCATATTTCCAAGCTCTCACAAGTTTCCTCTAAATAAATTTCGGGACGAAATTTCCTAAAGTAGGGGAGACTGTAACACCTGTGCCTCCACGGCCATTAAACAAATGCCAAACCAATGAAATATTGTATTTCATACTTGGGATTTGTAAAAATATGTGTATCATTTGCACATATCAATTCTTGTTCAATTTCAAACTCTAAATCGCTTTCTGGAAGGTTATACGCGCACCGATGCGTAAATATAACCATTTTAATGCAACAAACACTCCGGAATAGTGACATAGGCTTAACATACCTTAAATAACCTTTACATAACTTAGAAATAAGTTTTGAAGGCTTTGGTATGGCAAAATCAAGTTAAATCGCTTACAGGGACTAAAGTTGACAAACTGCGAAAGTATGCCAATTTGAACTGTAACAGACATTCCGGAACATGACCATAAGTTAAACATACCATAAATATCCTTTACATAGCTTAGAAATAAGCTTTGAGGTGTTCGGTGTGCTAAAATAAACTTTTGGGTCATTCAGGGACTAAAAGTGTCAAAAAGTGCACAAGTTTGCATTTTCGCGCATAACTTACGTTCTGAATACATCCGGACATCCAAAAATTTATGTAAGCATGACTATATTATGCTTTAGTTTTTGGATTACCAAAAATCCATTCGTTGCGTCATTTGGATCGTTTTTCGCGCTTATGCGCATTCCGTCGTAATTAAGCGAACATCGCGTTCGTACGACCAAACGAACCAACAACCGGCATATTTTTGAGTATGTTTCATGTCCACAATGTTTAGACATCATTTTAGGGCCTTAAAGTTGGCTTTACGGGCCTTAGAAGTGTCGGAAATGGCATAAACACATAACAGGGACCAAAACTGTCATTTCTGAAAGATGTTTGCTTATACATCGAATCTAGTCCTTCCCACTTGTTGCACATGGTTTTGGGAATCTATGGGCTGGTATTTTGGGCACATGGTATTACAATACCATGGGTGCTAGTGTATGGCCAAGATTGAAGCACTTTTTCCAAGAAACGATCCTAACGGTTCGGGAAATCCTATAAATACCCCACCCCCCATGCTTCAAAATTACAAGAACTTTGATTTGAGAAACTCTAAGTTGAAACTATTGTTTCATACCTGAGATTTTTGAATCGAAGTTAGCATTCGGGGACCCTTCGTAAGTATTCTTTCGTTCTTTTATTGCTTTTCGAGTCTTTCGAGTCTGAAAGTCAAACTTTGTTTGACTTTCTACATTGACCAGTTATGGTCAATGCGAAGTTCGTTTGAACTTCACAACGTGAGTGTAATCACGTTGGTTATAGTCCCTTGGGACTATGCCTACTGATTACCACGTTGTCTAGGGTCGTAGGGTAAGCGATCTAATAAATCGCTTATACCTTCGAACCCGACCCAGTTTGGTCGATCATTAAGATCCGACCAAATACATTAGGGGACCATAGTAGGTAGGGAATAACCTCCCGAGGTTATACCCTATGGTCGCTTCGTTTGAATAGTTGTATGATAGGTAGTTTATATGCCTTAGGTAAATTACCAGAATACCCTTTTCATGTATAATTGGTAATTAAGCTTATGTAACCTAAAATTTTGTACATAACTGATTATATAACATAATTAAACACGTTTAGGCATATAAATACTTGTCATAGGACTAGTTAGACGTCTCGAACGCGCTTTGCGCGCACGACGCGTTAAAGTAGCGTATGTTACCTTAATGGGTCGCGATGGGTCGAAAGCACTTAGGTTTGGTTTCATTGTAGTATGTAGGCCTTGTTAAACCATATCATATGAGTTCCAACACTCATTTGGTTTACCAAGCCTCATCCTATCCGATCTCCCGATTTAAGTCCGGTTTATTTATATAGTTTTAGATTGCCGACTGATTCCGTGCTCCCTCTAGCTTTGTTTGGTTGTTGTTCAAGACCTCTAAGCATTCTCAGGCGAGTACATTATTCCCCTATTTTACTGCTTTCAATTGTTTTGGGGTGACTCATATGTGCTAAATGTTTTCGATGTTATAACAATGGTTTCAAAAACGATTAAGACGATTTATACAAAACTAATAACGATTTCATAAAGTGAACAAACTTGTTGGTTGTAGTTACATAACAAATGACATTCATTAGCAATGATCAAGCCAACCAGTATTAGGTTATGGTACCATAGGATCTGACAAATCCCGTTAGTTACTACACCCGTAGTTATGTGTGGGTGTTGTGGGTAGCGACTGAATCTGTAATTTTTAATTTACTCTTTGGTAAGGGTTTATTAATGCGAGATGTTAATCTATCCTTTGGTAAGGGTTTATTAATGCGAATTATTAATCTATCCTTTGGTAAGGGTTTATTAATGCGAGTCAAGAAGGTTTGAATGTTATTAGCGAGACGACCATTTAAGTAGTTTCACGACCTAAAACGAATTTAACGGTTGGGTAAACAATTGGGTTTCACACGATGTTTTAACGATTGGGTAAACGATTGGCTTCAAAGCGATATACGATTGGGTTTTGGTTATACATATTACATGATTTACATTGGGCATGAACATTACTTTGGTGGTTTGGTTGGATTAAGTGATTAAGTAACAATGCGTGTGGAATATGATACAAGCATGGTGGATACGCCGCTGGTACTTCCTATATATAAGTGTTTGTATGGTATTACATATTGTAGCGTTATTTGAATCATTTCAGTTTGAGACATAGAACATTTTATACAAGTAACATACTTTTCACAAGACATTTATTTACAAACAACTTATCTTATACAAACTCATTTTACATGGTTATTCATTTAATCATGCATTATTCTCTTATTATACATATCACCTAAACTTATTATTTTTCAAATGATTTACAAAGACAAAGCAAATTACAAGGTTCATGACTAAACATTTTCTTAAACAGAAGTCATGAATCTTATTTTCACAAAACCTATGTACTCGCCAGCATTTCTTTGCTGACCTCGTTTTCACATATGTTTCAGGTATTGTTGGATGATATAGATTGATAAGATGCATGCTCACATAGGACTGGACAAGGCCTTAGTGACTCAATAACAATGATAGACTATGTTTAAATAGTGTATTTAGATTTCAAGACGATGTAATTATTCAATGTTTAATAAAACGAAACACTCTTTGGTATCCATGGTTATGAAACATTAATTCTGTTACAACACGCCTCGATGTTTCCGCCACGTTTTGTTGTTTTACGTGGTCGGGGTGTGACAATACTGTGTGTGCGCACCCACGAAGGTTTGTATATATTTCTATTTATACTAATAAAGTAAACCATTGGAGGGGGGGGGGGGGGGACACGTGTCACTTCCTCAATGAGTTTCAGTGTTTATTTCGACTAATTGACTTTTTTGATCGATCTTCAAATAGGTATTCCTTTGAAAGTTTTTTCGTTTATAAGTTGTGATATTGTTTTAGTTTACCGATTTATGCTTTCAAGAAATCTAAGTTTTTGTTTGTCGCTTTATTCTTCTAAGAAAAGTGTTTGATTTAAATTAGTTTTCGATGTTTGTTGTTAAGATTATGTTTTCCAATCATAACTTTAAAAACCCTAATTATTCTTGTTTTCGTTTTCAGGTTTGAAATTGTGATATGTTGAATTCGATTAATGCTAAGTTGTTCTCTATCATTTTTAGGCTTATTTTTATGCAAAACATTGATGTAGTTTAAAGAACCCTAATTTCATAGGTTTGTTGATACGGATTGTTAATGGTGTCTTGTTTTTGATATTCTCTTAGGGTTTTGATATGTTCTTCATCCGAATATATTGAAGGATCAAATGTTTTTATGCTTTTTATCGAAAACGTTTGTTTCATGTTTATGTGATTTGTTCACATGTTGGTCGTCTGCTGAATATAATTGTTCTACTATTGAAATTGATTCAAGCATTTTTGTTATCAAAATTTTAATGGGAAAACTGGTTGACAAGTTAACTACTTTTTTCCAAACTTATGGTAATATTGTCTTATTTGTATTGATAAGTGGATTTTTTTTCAATGTGAATTTTGGCTTGGATGAATCATGGCCGCATAATTGGAGGAATCATCTATGTTACAATTTAGTATTTGTTATATGTTTGAAGTTGATTGGGATTCTAAAATACTAATAGTACTCAATATAATGGCATAATCTAACTTGTGAAACGTTTTTAGGTTACAAATAAAGTTTAAAGTTGTCATTGGACCTTATCATCAGCATTAGTATGCTACAACAGTATATTGGTTAGTGTTCAAGATTTTAATTTGAATATCTTATCAATTGTTTCATTTAGGGTTTGTAGTTATTGATTTCGATATTGTATTTAATATTATTCTTAGGATTTGTTAGTGTTGTTATTAAATAAAGTTTGATGCTAAGTATATTATGTTTTTTTACAAAAAAAAAAAATATATTATAATTCCCAGATGTTTATCATTTATTGGGTACAGTTAACGATTATAGTAGGTTACGTACAAGTTTATCTGTACATCTATATTATTAATCTTTTGTTACATTGTTGCTGATTTCATAATGGCTTTCTTCAAAGTCTTGCGATTCCCTGAATTTGATCAATTGGTAATAGTAAATTCGTAATCATGTTTATTCATATTTTGACATGCAATTTAAAATGATTAACTGTAATAATTCAGGTTTTGCCTAAAGCTTATGTTGAGAAGAACATGAGCGGTCCTTTTGTGAAGAAGAAGTTGATACTCAGGTTTGATGGTAGGCGTTCATGGGCTCTTTCATTCGAGAAGGTATGTGATGGAGTATCGATTACAGATGGATGGAAAACTGTTGTGGATCAGCTTGGATTGAAGATTGGTTATTTGTTGGTCTTTACCCCATTTCAGTCGTACAACCATTTCCTTCTAACGGCCTTTAATGTTGATTTTGATTTTCTGTGCAAAAAGACACTGACGCTTTCAAACGTTTGTCTTGTGGATGATCCATTTGACAAAAATAGATCTTTCTGCTACATCATTCAAGATCGTTCTTGTAGTCGTGTTGTATGTATTATTTAATTTAGTATTTCCTTAAGTAATATAAATGTTTAACATTAACTTTCTTTTGTTATTTTATAGTTTTTGCCATCGGAATTATTAAGGATCACCGTTGACCAAGTTGTTGCAATGTTGATTGCAAAATTTTGGTAGATGAAGAATATGCACAGAATATCAAGATCGGAAGGTCTGGGAATAAGTTTTTCTTTAGTCAGGACTGGGTTAAGGTTGTTCAACAAATCAAGATGAAGTTTGCTACTTTTGTTCTTTTTCAGTACATGGGTCAAAGAAAGTATAAGTTGACTATTTTCATGAATGATGGCACTCAGCTCATTGTTTCACATCCACAAGCATATCCAAACGTTGCTCATGATACGATGATAATATTCTTTTAAATTTATATGTTTTCTTTTATTCTTACTGTAACAATTGATTTTATACTAATTGTTGCATATTTCAAAGAATACCCTATGTAGGTTTATCATCAACTTATTCCACAAAATCATCAAGTCATTTCTACTTTTACCGTTATTGCAAGAAATAGATTTGTAATGATACTCCTTTACATTTAAATTTTCATTACTTATAACTCATTTACAGTTTTCTATCAATTGTCGAATTAAATGAATTCTTAATAATTGCATGGTAGCGTTTTACCAACCAAATTGGCAAGAGTTGCAAGAGTAAGAGTTGGACAAAGGATTAAAATAGGATGTTTGTTTGGAGAAGTTGCTAGGGTGGATGTGAGGAAGGGGAAGGATGGTAGAAGAGGTCATCGTTATGCAATCCAAGGGTGGCGCCATTTCATTAAGAAAAATAGAATCGAAGACGGTGACAGATGCAACATTTTTTTCATCACACTACAGGTATGGTTCATATCATAATGAGTAGCAAGTAGTTTCATGGTGGTTAGTTTAGACAATTAGGGTTTTTTATGGACAAATTTATTTTATTTATGGTTTAGTGATAATATCAACTGATGAATGGGTTGATGAAACAAACTATCTTATATTTTTTTTTTGTATATTTTGACGTTTACTTGATATATATAATCGTTTTGTATACAAAGAAAAATTTATATTTTTAATTTGATGGTTGTTATATCAACCATAGTTATGATACAGTTTGAAATATTTATAAACCTTAAAATTAGCATAAAGATTTATAGTTTGTTATCTTCAATTTAAACCGAGTTTTTTTTTTTCTAAATTGAACCATGTTATAACATTTATTATACCGTCTGTATTCTTTGCTTAAAAAAACATTCTTGGTTCTTTTTTCAACATCTGATTGAATTTTAAAAAAACATAACAGGTAAATTTGGTAATCAATAATTAATGATTACCATAACTATATAATTATATATATGAAGACCTTTTTTATTAGTTGTTTCCAAAACAAAATACTAAAAAAAACTTTTCTATTGGGTAACTAATTTTTTACTAATATGCATTTACATATTATTAATTTATACATTGTTTCCATATTAGAGTTGTCAAGATTGTGTCAATAATGTTGTTGTAAAACCTAAACACAGTTTCCTTCTTTACATATTGTAATCGCGCATATATATATATAGGTAAAGGGTACTGTACAAATTCCCTTATCATACATTACGTACGCTACAATCTCAGCCGTCAGATCATCTTCCCGCAATGAAAATCGCATGTTCTTTTTTTTTTTTGTAATTATTTCGCATGTGATAATTTTGATGAAATAGCAGGTGTTTTTTTGTAACAATTTCGCATGTGGTAATTCAATTTCGCATGTGATAATTTTGATGAAATAGAAGGTTGTTTTTTTTAACAATTTCGCATGTGGTAATTCAATTTCGCATGTGATAATTTTGATGAAATAACAGTTTGTTTTTTTGTAACAATTTCACATGTGGTAATTCAATTTCGCATGTGATAATTTTGATGAAATAGCATGTTGGTTTTTGTAACAATTTCGCATGTGGTAAAAAAAACAACATGCGATTTTCAATGCGGAAGATGATCTGACGGCTAAGATTGTAGCGTACGTAATGTACGATAAGCGCATTTGTACGTTAACCAGCCCCTATATATATAGGGGATGGTTCAAATGAAAAACACTTTTATTGTGAAAACTCGAAAACTAACAAAAAAAAGCTTAAAAAACACAACAAATTTTTTTTTTCAATTTTTTTTATAAAAATCGCAGGTTTTTTTATATATAAAAAAATTCAATTTTTTTTTTTTTTTTTTTTTTTTGTAATACACATGTGTAGTATTACACATACAATTTTTTTTATATATAAAAAATGGCGAAAATTGTTATGCAAAAAAATTTTTTTTTGGGTATGTTTTTTTGGTTTTTTTAATTAGTTTTCGAGTTTTCACAATAACTAGTGGTTTTATAACTCATATCATTAATTTTTCTCTATTTAATTAATTAGTCAACTAATCATTAATTATCCTACATATAATCTACAAAACCTACACATATCAAAATTTTCCTACATATACCCTACACATTATAGAATTTTATCCTACACAGTCGAAATTTATCCTACACACCTCGAAATATATCCTACACAACTGGTAATTTATCCTACACAACTAGTAATTTATTCTACACTTTAAATTAAGTTGTTTTTTTTTAATTTGGAAAAAATATATATTTTGAAAAGGAGTTACAAATTTAATTTAGCTAGTTATTAAAGTGGAAGAATACAAATTAATGATTTATGTAAGTTTACCAATATACCCTTATGTTAAAATTAACTACAAATATTAAATGAACTAAAATGAAGCATTCTTATTGGTTGAAACTTCTTCTTTTTTCTTCTTACAAAAAAATTCTTCTCATTTGAACCTTCCACTATATATATATATATATATAGGGAGGAGTTAATGCGAGAACCACCCTTATTGCGAGAACCAATGTGAACACAACCTAAAATAGCTAAAAAAACCTAACCCCCACCCCCCCCCCCCAAAAAAAAAAACCTAAACCCCCCTCCCCCACCCCCCAAATACCTAAACCCCCCACCCCCAAGCTAAAATGCTAAAAACTAAACCCCCAAAAAATCTAAAAAAAAATAAAAAAAAAAATCTAATTTTTTTTAATATTTTTTATGCTCAAATCGCTACTTTTAGTGGCAAAAAAAAAATTTTTTTTTTTTGGCTTCGAAAAGTAGCGATTTTTATATAAAAAATATTAAAAAAAAAATTGTGTGATTTTTAGGCATTTTTGGTTGTGTTCACATTGGTTCTCGCAATAAGAGGTGGTTCTCGCATGAACTTCTCCCTATATATATATATATATATATAGGTCACCACATAATAACAATTGCACAAAAATTCTTCGATCAGTTTTTCAATTTCTATTTGCACAAACATAGTTCGATCAACTTTCAAATTTCTGTATTGTTCTTCTACCTGGTAAGTTTATCTCATTGGGTCTACATATTTACACACCCTATTGCCTATTTGGACACCCTTCAAGACCCCTCGTATAGACCTATACGAGGCGTATAGCCTTTTCCAATTTCCAAGAGAATCTCTGATTATGTCATATTTTGTCTTATTTGCCACGTATACGCCTCGTATAGGCCTATACTGGGCGTCTATGCGAAAAAGACCATTTAGCCCCTGATTTAGGCCTATACTGGGGGTAAATTGGTCTTTTTTGCCTCTCTTATATGCCTAGTATAGGCCTATACTAGGCGTATATAAGGGGGTTTTTTTTTTTTTTTTTTTTTTAACAAACATTTTATACAATATTAATCGTTTTAGCAAACTTTTATACAAAAACAAGTTTTTTTTATTTTAAATAATTAATATTAGGACCCCTCGTTGGTTTTTTTTTAGTTGAGTTGTTTTTTAAGAAAAGTTTTATTTTTTTATAAAAATATTTTACCGTTTTCAAGATCGGCCTTTAAAAATATTCGATCGTAGAAATATTACATTCGGTAAAATATTTTTATAAAAAAATAAACGTATAAAAAAAAACCAACGAGGGGTCCTAATATTAATTATTTAAAATAAAAAAACTTGTTTTTGTATAAAAGTTTGCTAAAACGATTAATATTGTTTAAAATGTTTGTTAAAAAAAAAAAAAAAAAAAAAAAAAAAAAAAAAAAAAAAACCCTTCAAGACGCCCAGTATAGGCCTATACGAGGCGTATAAGGGGCAAAAGACCATTAAACCCCTGAATTAGGCCTATACTGGGGGCAAAACAGGGCTATAATGGTCTTTTGGACTATAAAAACTCATAACACTAATATTAACTATAAAAACTCATATTAATTATAATAAACTCATATTAATTATAAAAAAACTCATATTAATTATAATAACACTAATATTAATTATAAAAAAACTCATATTAATTATAATAACACTAATATTAATTATAAAAAAACTCATATTAATTATAATAACACTAATATTAATTATAAAAAACTCATATTAATTATAATAACACTAATATTAATTATAAAAAACTCATATTAATTATAATAACACTAATATTAATTATAAAAAACTCATATTAATTATAATAACACTAATATTAACTATAAAAAACTCATATTAATTATAATAACACTAATATTAATTATACGATGCCTATACGAGACCTATAGGAGACTTATACTATACTATACGATACGATACAACACGATAGGCTTATACAAGACCTATACGAGACTTATACTACACTATATTATACGATACGATACGATGCGATACAACACGATACTATAGGATACGATACGATATGATACGATACGATACAATACAATACGATATTAGACTATTGGATAAGATACAACACTCGTATAGGACTATAGGTGTGGTTTAGGTCCCGTTTAGGCCTATAGGCTTATACAAGACCTATATGGGACCTATACTAGACTTATACTATACACTATACGATACGATACAACACCCGTATACGTCGATAGGCCTATACAAGACCTATAAGGGACCTATACTACACTATATGATACGATAGTATCGTATTGTATTGTATCGTATAGTATGGTATCGTATAGGTCTATACGAGAGCTATACGAGACTTATACTACACTATACGATACAATACGATACGATACTATAGGATATGATACAACGCCCGTATACGTCAATAGGCCTATACAAGACCTATAAGGGACCTATACGAGACCTATACTACACTATATGTTAAAAACAATGTAATATTTCTACGATCGAATATTTTTTAAAGGCCGATCTTGAAAACGGTAAAATATTTTTATAAAAAAATAAAACTTTTCTTAAAAAACAACTCAAATTACCCCACCAAAACACCCATTTTTTTACTCAAAAAACATCACCCTCAAAAAACAATCAAATTACCCTACCAAAACATCCATTTTTCAACAAAAAAAAAACCAACGAGGGGGTCCTAATAATAATGATTTAAAATAAAAAAACTTGTTTTTGTATAAAAGTTTGCTAAAACGATTAATATTGTATAAAATGTTTGTTAAAAAAAAAAAAAAAAAAAAAAAAAAAAACCCCTTCAAGACGCCCAGTATAGGCCTATACGAGGCATATAAGGGGCAAAGGGTCCTATACGAGGCCTATACGAAGGGTCCTATACGCCCAGTATAGGCCTATACGAGGCGTCTTGAAGGGGTCAAACCAGAAGTGACATGAGTCAGGCACTGATTTTGATGTAACCCTATACGCCTCGTATAGGCCTATACGAGGCCTATACGAGGCAAAGGGTGTCCAAATAGGCGCAGAGGGTGTCCAAATATCTCCACCCATCTCATTAGTATATGTCGTTGATCATTTGTAAGTTTTTGTTAAATTTTGATGAAACAGTTGTTTGGAATGTACATATTTTTTTACGTTCAAATGTTACTATACTAATGTTGTAAAATATACAATGTTATGATTTTAGTTCCTTATCTATGTTCATCAAGTTTGATTAATGTAAAACTTATAATACAAATATTAAATTTCTTGCTCTCGCTCATTACATTGTGTTATGTGATGTTTCTAAATTATACTATTTTTATCATCAATTAAGCATGTCTATATATCATGTTGCTATATATCGAATACTGATTTAAGTTAGCAATATGTTCGTAAATTGATGTCTATATATCATGTTGCTATATATCGAATACTGATTTAAGTTAGCAATATGTTCGTAAATTGAAATTGATGAAATACATATGGTGTAAATGTCTTTTTCTAAATGTTTAAATCATATTTAACCTTATACAAATTGTATACATTATATTCTGATTTGTGACATAAAATTATTATACTGAAACCTATGAAATTGAAACATGTAGTCTAAATTTAAGGGGCTGTTTGACAACTTCTGAATGGTTAAGTGCTGAACCGGTAAGAAGTCTGAACCATTAAGTGCTGAACCAGTAAGATGTCTGAACCATTAAGAGTCGGTATAATGATTAACCGTTTAGAGGCAAATGTCTAACCAATTCAGATTAGAGGTCTTAACCATTCAGACTCAGTATAATGCTTAACAATTCAGAGGCAAATGTCTGAACCATTCAGACATTTACTCGCGAAACAAACAGTCTGAACCATTAAGTGCTGAACCAGTAAGAGGTCTGAACCATTAAGAGCTTCATTAAGAGGTAAACAAACAGCCCCTAAATTTTGTTTCTAACTTAAATATTTCCAAAATTAGTAGAATCTTTGATTAGTAAAACAATTTATATGATATTTATGGTAATGTTATTAAGTTAATGAAAAACATGACATTGTATTTTTTATCTATACATCCTAATAAAGAACATACCTAGGGTGTCACATGGCATTTTTCTAGCCTCCATTTCACACATGACATTTTTTAGGCTACATTGACAAATGACGCTTTTCTAGCCTCCACAATGGTTCTTTTTAGGGACCCGTTTAACAATTTGGACCTGTTTAGGAAAAATTGGTAAAAAAGATGGAACTATATAAATGTTATAACCCGACTTCACATCAAACTTCAATTGCTGCCTCCCCCATTCACATTCTCTCTTCCTCTATCTAGAGAAACCCTAGCCGCCTCCCTCTGAATTACCACCACGAAGAAACTGAATCAAGTAATTGATCTTCTTTCTGAATCAATAAGATCTAGATCCTAACGAATCAAGTTTTTTATTATTTTTTTCAATCTGCCTACTTCTCATTCAAGTGCACAATTAGGGGAAGACATTTTAGGGTTTGATCGAAATAACCTTGGGTAAGATATTCTTGGATACAATGAGCGCTAAAGGAGATGGTCAGAACGACGACAATGGATTAGAATTCAGGGTTCTTCGATCTCAATAAGAGATTCTAGGGTTTTGATCGAAATAACTGATGTATTAGAATTTATACATCTTTTAAATGTCAAATACGCCCCGTTTATGCGAAAACTCTTTATATTTTCATTGATTTTGGTACTCATTTGAGTTGTTTGTGAAAATACAGGTCCGGGCTTCGGCCCTGTGTTGAAACAGAGGCTTTTAGAGCAAAATGGAGCAAAAATGAAGCATTCCAGCAAACTGCCAGATATGGCACGACCGTGCCAACGACACGCACGACCGTGCCAAGCCAATACGAGTTTCAATCTCATTTGCAAGGGAGTTGGAGCATTTTGGTGAATTTTTCTCTCAAAATTCTGGACTTGGAAGGTTATTAGAGCCAAGGAGGAGCTTTGAAGAAGACTTAATTATTGAAGATTCACTCATTTACCACTTTAATCTTGTTTTTAAACTTGGTTAGCTTACTTTCTACATTATGAACAATTTAAGCTTTCTTGTAGTTAATCTAGTAGTTATGAGCCTTATGGGCTAAACATTATTGTTGCTTAAACTTTGTTGAAGCTTATGAACATGTGATAATATGTAAGAAGATGTGATGATTGTTCTTGTTAATCTTCATAGTAATGTTTAGTCTTGTTCTTGGAGTTCATGTACATGTTTAAAGTTGTTGTTCTTGAATGTTTGATCATAAGTATTTACATGATGCGTTGGAAAGCCCATGTAAAGATTATGATTATTGAATCTTGTTAACTTGTTCGATTGATTCATAGCATGAAACTAGGAATGGTAATTGCTAACATGACTTGAATGATGATTTGAACATGTGTATGGATTCTTGCATTTAGATTTGGAAAGATCAAAAGAATGTTTATATGAATTATATGGTTTGTGTTTGTATATAGATAGCAACTTCTTTACTTTCTTTGCATTCTGCCGCTTAATCAAATTTTCAAGTTGATCATGACACTGGGCTTATAGCCTAAACTATTAATGGGCTAGGCTAGTTTTTTTTTTTACAAAGCAATGGCAGGTAGTCGGGCAACAAGTTGCGCCGCCACCCCCTTTTGAATAGAAAAACCAATTCTACTAAATACAAAGTTTGAAACCTTTAGCGACGAAGAATTACTATTAACGACTTTTTGAACCCGATTCAAAAGTCGCACAGCGTCAGGAGCGAGACCACCAAAGGTATCAAACGCAAACGGGACAAACACATGTTGATTCTCCAGGCAGGCTTTCTCATGTTTTGCCACTTTGCTCGCCTCTGCTTTGAGCACCGCTTGCCCTACGACAAAGCCCTTGTCCTTGAGCCCGACAATGGGGGAGACTCCAGTTAGATCTACACAAGCGTGTTTCCCCCTTCCCATCCAAACACAAGGATGTCCGCCGGGCGTAAAGTGGACCTCCCCTCTAAGGGGTCAGTCAGGAAATTTACTGGAGCCTCCTTTTTGGCAGAAATCCCGGCCCTCTTAAGAACATCACATAACACATCTCTCACCCAATCATGCCGATATTTAAACCCTGGTAGCTCTTTACAGTGGATCGCGTGCTCGCCGAAAGAATCCAAACACGCTTTGCGGCATACCGGACATGGCTCGTCAACTGGGTACAAAGGAATCATCAGTCGGTATCTAAGGATAGCACGGTATTCCACAGCCGACATGTGTTGCCCCAAGCCTTCAATAGGTGCGACAGACAGAAAATCCTGAGCATGTGGGGCACGTAGACATTCAAACACAGCTCTTTGCCGAGGGGATAAAACAAACTTCTCTTCAAACCTCTTGACAATTTCGCCATATAAGGCATTCGCCATAATTTTATGGGATTTAGGAGGGGCGGTGTCTTTAATGTAGAAACCGCCAATATCAAGGTCGGGAAGAGAACTATGCAAAAGGTCCAACGCACTCCTGTAATCGGAGTCTAAAACATCCCCGCCACGTTCTCGGAGTATGTGGTCTTGTAAACCCCAAGATTGGGCCCTTGAAGCCACGAAAGCATATGAAGAGGCATCCTCGGCCGTACAAATCCCTAAGCCTCCGAACCGGGTTGGGAGAGAAGCCAACCTCCACTGGAGATCTCCAAAAAAGGCACCCCCACAAACAACAATATCCTCTAATGCTCCACGGAGGCCTTCATCAAAAACAGAGACAGCTCCCCCGACCAAAGAAGGTTGACACGTTCGAAGACCAAACAGTAATTTAGCAACACCCATACAAGAACGAAGCAAGAGGAGCTCGCTCTGAGGGTCCCGTAGGCGTTTAAGGCACCTCATCAGCTCGACTGCACAGTTCGCTCTTTTAAGAGCCATACTACTAATGAACTCTGCATCACGACTAACGGCACCCCCTAGGAGTTTCACACCCAGCACCGGCCTCCCAATCCCCCGAGGGAATAAGCCCTCCTGAACCTTTACACCATTGCAGGTTGGCCAGAAAACTTCAGTTTTCTTTATATTAAGTTGAAGCCCTAAGGAAGGACCCTCAGCTCTGATGATATCTAAAGCATTAGCCACTTGGGTGGCATCTCCAATAAGCGTTCCGTCATCTAGGTACCAGGCGTGGAATAGAAGTTTGCAGCGATCCCTTATTCGGTGGACAAGGGGGTGTAGAACAAGGGCAAAAAGGAGGGGCCCCAAGGGGTCCCCCTGCTGAACGCCAGTAGTAGACCAAATATACTCATCCCCCACATACAATCTAGCTGGTTGACCATATAAAAAATCGACCCACGTAGAAATAGAAGGACACCTTTTCCTTACCTCGTACAGTAGGGCTGTCCTATCAACCAAATTAAAAGCGTTCGAAAAATCAACAGTAAGCATAGCAAGAGACCCATCTTGGTGGTACTCATTAAGGAACCTGTTCGCACTATGAAGAACGGCCTCTGCCCCACACGGAATCCCTACCCCAAACTGGAAATCGCCAAGGTATTTGGTCATCTCCTTCACAACACCTTTCATGGCCACCTTGGAGATCACCCTCCTCCAAATCGACCCAACAACAATAGGCCTAATCCCATTATCCGGTTTGAGAAGAGGTGTAAGAGGAGCAGAAGCAACAAACTCCGCCAGACTCCTCGGGCATCTCCCCCCCAAGCACAAATTAACCATAGCTGAAGTAGCCCTAAGCAGGCTATCAGCAATCACAGACCCCTCCCCACAAAAAGCATCTAAAAGATGTTGGGCCCTTAAGCCGTCTCTCCCACACGACGTACCTTTGGGGAAAGATTTAATACACCCGAGCACACAATCGGACTCCACCACAAGAGGAGACTCAGAAGGCAAGGAGGCAGGCATGGAAGGAGGGGGCATACATGGGTGCTTAGCCACTAAAGCCTCCAGAGTATTCTTATTGAGAGGGGCGACCCCCGAGGAGCATAAAACCTTAACCGCTGCAGTGAAATGACCATCAGCAACCTTACGTAAACATTGTTTCACATTGGTCCCCCCACACTCATTATCATTCTCAGTGCCCTTTTTGATTCCATCCGTAACCCCCCTCGCGGGTTGATCAAACAACGACTGGACAAGAGTGGCAAAACCCTCACGATCACCCCACTGAGCCAAAGACCGCTGGATGCTAAGGCATTGGCCCGTCTTCCTATTGCCCGACCTCTTGTCCTGACGACCAACAGGCTTGAACACCCGCAAGGTGCAACGTGGTAATATCAAAAGTCGAACCCATGCCTCAACAGAATCAGGCATAGCAACCACCTTGTCCAAAGCTGCAGTTAAGACTTGGGCAAATGCCATACGACAACTAAGGGGGATACTCTTAACAGTCTTGATGGGGAGAGAAAAAACACGGTCAAGCAAAGCAATATCTACACCCAACTCTTCCGACGAGGTATCAACGTTTTCAACACCGGGTCTAGTGATGCCAACAATAAAACCCTGTTCATCTCTCTCACCTGGCACAAACCGAATAACCTTATCCTCATGGTGGCACGCCCGACTGAAAGCATGAGGGCACATACACTCACCACATAACCATTGTCCGGACACCCTCAAAGCTTCACAAACAGATGTAAAAAGATTAAGATCGTCAGCAATTGCACATCTCAAAGAATCTTTCCTCTCGTCTGAGCACAAATGGTGACTCTTGATATGTGCCATTAACC
The DNA here is from genome assembly GCA_030545235.1 of Helianthus tuberosus. Classification (NCBI taxonomy): domain Eukaryota; kingdom Viridiplantae; phylum Streptophyta; class Magnoliopsida; order Asterales; family Asteraceae; genus Helianthus; species Helianthus tuberosus. Next base: position 124,001,228 of record CM060369.1, on the reverse strand, counting down.
TTGAGAATCCCTTAGCCCCCACCAAGCCATCGGGGCAACAATGAAACCGTCGGAAAAGACAAGGCCAGAAACCGCTACCATTAGAACCAACCATAACAAAACTAAGTAAGCGGAGTCGACACTTAGATAATGTCGCGTACGCCACCACCAATAAAGAAAACCCAACCCAAAAGGAATCGCAGCTGATGGGTCAAAAGGTAATTGAACCGCTACGCTAAAAAAACCCCGAAAAATCACCTAGGCATTTCGTCGAACACCTTGCGTGCGAAGAAGAAAAACATAAAACTAAACACGTAGATACTGATAACAGCAGCTAGTAATCAATTCATACGTGTTGTAGCAATCGAATTCACGCGATTGAATCGTAAATCGAAGATTCAAACGTGAATAAAATAACAAAATTAAGGTTTGAAACAGAACTAAAACACGGAAATACTGAATTACTGGTAAACACAGTCAGTAAACAGAAACAGAATGAGAACGAAAAACAATAATAAGAGGAAACTGGAATTGATATAGGGTTAGTTAGATCGATCAAGATACAATTTTTAAGAAATGGGTATGGAAGATTTGACAAATAAAGAACAGAAATGAAGTGGGTTTAAAAGGGTTTACCAGCGAAGGGTACTACGGAAACCTACCAATCTTTAAACCTGAATTGATAGTAATTTGATGTTCGGAAAACTCGAGAAAAGTGGGTGAGGTGAAGAAGATCTGGTGATTATGTCAAATCTTTCGCAGTTTGGTCAAGGATTATGTCAAATCAAAAGGAATCAGGTGCAAAACGTGTTCACAGGTTTGTATTAGTATGATGATTCCGGCCAAGATTGTTATCTAGCATGACCATGCTTGTGGTTCATATCAAGAACAAGATGAAGATGTTGCTTACTTGAAACCAAGTTAGGGTGGCTAGTGTGTTGTTCATATTAGTTTTCCCTAATTTGTAGAGTTAGGAGTTTTCACAAACAAATAACTCATGATTAAAGATTAACATCAACTTAGCAAGTGAACTTAAAAGAATAATTTTTAGGTGCTTAGAATGTTAATTCATTTCAAGTTTTCCTAAGAATTACAAGACTAGGAAGCCTTGATTGGGGACTTAGTTGATTTTTAGAGTTTACATCATCACTAGCCCTTCCCATTTGTTGTTACATCTTTGTTAGTGGATACTTAGTTTAGGCAACCTTTCTTAGATATTGTTATTTTTTCAGAATTTTTAGTACTTTATTATTTGAAACTTAAGTTAGAAAAACCAAACCCGTTAATAAAAAAGGCTTTAAAGTAACAAAAGTTTAGTATCGAGACACCGTGTCCACGGATTGATATCCGGTTCTTACCGATAAACTATAATACCACTCGACGGGTACACTTGCCCTTTTGTGTGTATAGTTTAGTTCTTAGGTGAAAATCATTTTAAAACTAAATTTGTGTGAAGGAAAATTCGTTTATAAAAATATATATAATTCATGCACATCAAGTTTTTGGCGTCGTTTTCGGGGACGTGGGTTTTCTTGAGAACGGTTCGAGTTACTTATTTAGCCATTGTGAAGAGTGTATAAAGTTTTTGTCTACTTGTTTTGTTTGCCTTTGCATGATTATTTGAAAAAAAATGATTTTTTGCTAGTTGTTTTTGTTTTTGTTTTTGTATATATATATATATAGTGCATTGTGCTCCTCCTTTTTCCCTACAGGTCGTGCATGTCTTTAACCCCCATTGCTGAAATCATTGAGCCTTCATCGGAGCCGGAGCACAATCTTCATCGGAGACTGCGGGAGCGGTCCCGCGTGGTGGCCGAGACGATCGAGGTAGACGCGGCGAGAGGCGACACATTCTACGAGGTTCAGGTAGATATGGCGGACGAAGAGGAGACGAGGATCTTAAATGCACCAATAATAAATAGTAATAATTTCGAGATCATGTCTGGAACCATATCGATTTTGCAGAATGCGGTGCAGTTTTATGGCAAGGATCACGAGGATCCTAGTGTCCACATCGTGGGTTTTCTGGAGGTTTATGCCACGTTTAGGATTCGTGATGCATCATCGGATGCTGTACGCCTTCAGCTCTTTCAGTTTTCTTTACGGGATGGAGCCAAAGAGTGGCTTCTTTCACTTCCAGCTGGATCTATCACCACATGGAATCAATTAGGTGAGAAGTTCCTTCAGAAATATTTTCCTCTAGAGAAAACTGTTCGGTTGAGAACCAAGATTCTCAACTTTCGTCAGGACAAGGATAATTCCCCTTACGAGGCGTGGGAGCGTTTTAAAGAGTTTATGAGAAAGGTCCCACATCACGGGTTGCCCAAGTGGAAACAATGTCAGATATTCTACCATGGTTTGGATAGTCAAGGACAAATTATGGTTGATACATATTCTGGAGGAGACATTGGCACGAAGAATGCCACCGAGGCGTTTGAGATTTTGGAGAGATGTGCCACGAAGAATCGAACATAGCAGCCACCGAGGGGGAAAAGTTCTCGACAGGGAGTTCATCACGTGGATGACTTCACAGCTATGACAGCACGTATGGATGCCTTATCTTTGAAATTTGATCGAGTGATGGAGGTGCACTCGAGTGGTTCTTCGAGTGGGGGAGCATATCATGTAGGCGATTTTCCGATGCTAGAGATGTCACACGAGCATATTGATTTCATGGGAAACCAATACCATCATCAGAATAATCCCTACAACAATACTTATAATCCGGGGTGGAAGAATCACCCAAATTTCAGTTGGAAGCCTAACGCTTCTAATAAATATCCACTCGGATTTGCTCCACGTCCCAGAGCTCCAGCGCATGGAGCATATGGTCCACCTCAACCTCAGCAGACATCTTCCACTAGCGAGCCTAGTGTGCAAGATATGCTTAGTCAAATCTTATCTGGTCAAAACACTCAAAATGTCGAGAATGAGAAGCGTTTTAGAGAGTATGACGGTCGTTTCGCGAGGCACGAGAGTGATTTGAGAAGCCAAAAGGCTTCCATGCAGGTCATTGAAAACCAAGTTGGCCAAATTGCAAATATGTTGTCTGAGAGACAACAAGGGGTGGGGGGCTTCCGAGCAACATAGAGCCTAATCCAAATGCTACTACAAAGGCCATCACGTTGAGAAGCGGCAAGACCGCTGAGCCCATCACTCCGGCAGCTCCAGCAAAGCCTGTTGATGATGAGATTACTGAGGAGATTGAGACTGAGTCTCCGGGTGAGGTGCAACCGAGGAAAGCTCCAGCAAGTACAGCACGACCTAAGGAGCCAGTGAAAGAGTATGTCCCTCCCATTCCATACTCGGGGAGGTTGAAGAAGCAGAAAATGGAAGAACACTATGGTAAATTCCTTGAGCTTTTTAAGCAACTTCATATTAATTTACCATTTGTCAAGGCACTTGCTCAAATGCCGAAGTATACCAAGTTTCTGAAAGATATTTTATCTAACAAAAAGAAACTTGAAGAGCTTTCGCATGTGACCTTGAATGAGGAGTGTTCTGCGGTTCTTTAGAAAAAAACTACCGAAGAAGATGAATGATCCTGGGAGTTTCACTATCCCGTGTTTGATTGGTAGTTTGTCGGTCAGCAATGCATTCGCTGATCTTGGAGCTAGCATAAACCTCATGCCATATGCGGTTTTTGCTAAGCTAGACTTGGGAGAGCCCAAGCCGACTCGTATGAGCATTCAACTTACCGATCGTTCAGTGAAGTACCCTCGAGGGATAGTTGAGAATAAGCTGGTGAAAATCGACAAGTTTGTCTTTCCTGTTGATTTTGTGATTTTAGACATGGACGAGGACAAAATTGTTCTACTTATCTTACGACGCCCATTCCTAGCCACTACGAGAGCCTTGATTGATGTCTGCACCGGTAGACTTACTCTTAGGGTTGATGATGAGGAGGTTACCTTTGATATTGGGAAATCCATGCAACACTCACAAAGTCAGGATGATACACTCTACTTCATCGAGACTATCGATACATATGTGAGTGATCATCTCCATGATACATTTGAGGAGGATGTTGTGGACACACAGCTACTAGGAGGGGAGACTTTTGGTTTCGCCTGGTGTGGACCGATTAGCCGAGGAGATGGCCTGTCTGATAGGTCGTGCGTCTCCCCCGTGTCCTGAGGTTTTTGAGGTTATGGATCGCGTTGCTGAGCCTAAGGCACACCCTTCTATTGAGGATCCACCTTCGGTTGAGCTTAAGGAGCTTCCAGTTCATTTGGAGTATGCTTTCTTGGAAGGTGAGACTCATTTGGCCGTTATCATTTATGCTGGATTGTCGGGAGAGGAGAAGGATCGATTGCTTGAAGTTTTGAAGCAGCATAAAAAGGCGATTGCTTAGAAGATCATGGATATAAAAGGGATTAATCCATCCTTTTGTACCCATAAGATCTTGATGGAGGAGGACTTTAAACCTGTGGTGCAGTATCAGAGGCGCTTAAACCCTAACATGCAGGAGGTTGTGAAAAAAAAGGTCATCAAACTACTTGATGCAGGTTTGATATATCCGATCTCTGATTCACCGTGGGTTAGACCTGTATAGGTAGTCCCGAAGAAAGGAGGCATGACAGTGGGGACTAATGAGAAGAACGAGTTGATTCCTACTCGTACTGTCACCGGATGGAAAGTTTTCATTGACTACCGTAAACACAATGATGCCACGAGGAAGGATCATTTCCCACTTCCTTTCATTGATCAGATGTTAGAGAGGTTGTCGGGTAGAATGTACTACTGCTTCCTTGATGGTTTTTCAACTACTTTCAGATTCCCATCTCTCCTGAGGATCAGGAGAAGACTTTTTCACATGTCCCTATGGCACATTCGCCTACCGGAGGATGCCCTTTGGGCTGTGTAATGCCCCGGACACATTTTAGAGATGTATGGTGGCTATTTTTCATGACATGATCGAGGAATCCATGGAGGTTTTCATGGATGATTTTTCTGTGTTTAGAAGTTCTTTTGATCAGTGTCTCGGGAATCTGAAAAGGATGTTGGCTAGATGTGAAGAAGCCAACCTTGTGTTGAACTGGGAAAAATGCCACTTTATAGTAAAGAAGGGCATTGTGCTTGGGCACAAGATTTCACAGGCAGGGCTCGAGGTTGACCGAGCCAAAGTTGAAACTATTTCGAAGCTCCCGCCTCCCACATCAGTGAAATCTATTAGGAGTTTTCTAGGTTATGCAGGTTTTTACCGGCGATTCATAAAGGACTTTTCCAAAATCGCCCTTCCTATGACTCAACTCCTTAAGAAGGATGCTCAGTTTGTTTTCTTCGATGAATGCCTTCGGGCATTTGAGTTGTTGAAAGAGAAGTTGGTGAATGCCCCGATTATGGTAGCCCCCAATGGGAACTACCATTTGAGTTGATGTGTGATGCGAGTGATTTCACAGTTGGGGCCATCTTGGGTCAAAGGAAAGATAAGCACTTTCATCTGATTTACTATGCTAGCAAGACCTTGAACGACGCTCAGGAGCACTATACCACGACAGAGAAAGAGCTCCTAGCTGTGGTCTTCGCCTTCAATAAGTTTTGGTCTTATCTTGTCCTTTCCAAGACCATTGTGTACACGGATCATGCAGCCCTTCGGTATCTTTTTAGCAAGAAAGATGCTAAACCGAGATTGATACATTGAATTCTTTTGCTGCAAGAGTTTGATATTGAAATCCGTGATAAGAAAGGGGCTGGAAATTTGGCAGTCGATCATTTATCTTGACTTGAGCAATCCTGAGGGAAAGGAAATTCGTGGGCTTAACATCAATGACAATTTCCCCCACGAGTTCCTCATGAGGATCGAGACTAATGATGATTCCCCATGGTTTGCTGACTTTGCAAACTACTTAGCTAGTGGCATCCTGATCAAGGGGATGACCCATCAGCAGAAGCAAAAGTTCTTTGCGGATGTCAAGTATTACTTTTGGGATGACCCTTACTTGTTTAGGGTAGGATCAGATCGTATGATCCAGCGATGCGTGTATGGTGACGAGGCGAGGGATATTTTGCGCCACTGTCACGAAGGACCCACGGGAGGCCACCACGGAGCGAACAACACGGCGAAGAAAGTGTTCGACGCCAAATTCTTTTGCCCTACTATCTTCCGTGATGCCCACGAGTGGGTGAGGTCTTGTGATGCTTGCCAGAGAGCAAGCAACATTTCTACACACCATGAGATGCCACAAAACGACATTCAAGTTTGTGAGGTCTTTGATGTATGGGGGCTGACCTCTTTTGGTAACCGCTACATCCTAGTCGCAGTTGATTATGTGTCAAAGTGGGCTGAAGCACAGGCTTTACCTATTAATGATGCTACGGTAGCGGTGAGGTTTTTGAAGAAGCTGTTCACTCGCTTTGGTGCCCTGAAGGCATTGATTAGTGACCTTGGGACGCATTTTTGTAATGCACAGCTTGAAGAAGCATTTTCCCGATATGGTGTGCAACACCGATGCTCTACACCATATCATCCGTGGACGAGCAGACAGGTTGAGGTCACTAATCGGGGTATCAAGCGGATTTTGGAGAAAACAGTTAATTCTAGCCGTAAGGATTGGTCTGAGAGGTTGGATGATGCACTGTGGGCTTTCCCGACAGCCTACAAGACTCCTATAGGCACCACACCGTTTAAATTGGTCTATGGGAAGTCTTGTCATTCGCCTGTTGAACTCGAGCGCAAAGCATACTGGGTTTTAAAGACAATTAATCTTGAGGAGCATAGACACGATGCGTATGAAAGCTCTAAGCTGTGCAAGGAACGTACTAAGACGCTTCATGATTCCCGCTTGAAGGACAAGAAGGAATTCCGAGTGGGTGATTTGTTGCTATACAACTAATGTCTCAAGTTGTTTCCTAGTAAGTTGAAGTCTCGGTGGTCGGGTGTGACAACTGTCAATTTTCAGTGTATCCGTACAATGTTCACCAGTAATTTGTGTCTTAATGACTGTGCCTTATTTGAATTAATGACATGAATGATTTCTGATTACTGTCATATACATACAAGTGCATTACATGTTGCATGATTATTTATCATTATTGCAATGCAACACCATATGATTCAATTAGTGCACGAAACAAAGTTAGCACAGTTATCAGTCAAACTAGAAGTACAAACGGGAGTTCAGTTCTCAGACAGACATGATGTTAAGACACACAATGAGCCCGAAACCAAGAGTTACACAAGTATAGTGTGTAGGAAAGTAAGGATCATAAAACTGCCTTCCTAGCGATAGTTTAAGTCCCAGAAAGTGCCTAAAACCCACAAAAACTGCAGAATTCTACATATTTCAGCAAAAATCAGCATTTTAACAACAATATATAATGCAAAATTTTGGTTTAATGGTCCAGAATACCTTCCTAAGTGTCGGGAATCAAAGCTGTCATAAAAGGGAACATAAAGCACACTAAACTGCGTAATTTAGCACCTCGGTAAACAACCGGACACTACCCGAAACACCAAATTTTCACTAGAAGCATTGTTTTAGTGTTACGAAGCTAGTTATGGTCACCGAACATCATAACACATCCTAAAAACACATAATACATAAAACACTAACTAATTCCCTTAAAACCTAACTAACTTAACTAACTAAATTTTGCAACCTAACTAGCACCCCCCCCCATTTCGACGGTTCCCACATGGGGACCCACCCCATGATTTTCCTCATTTGTTTATTGGATATGCTTGATACTTTTGGAACATAATGACCTCAAGATAACAAAGTGTTGGAAAATATATTTATAAAAACCATTGGCTCCTCATTCTCTATCATTCTAAACCTTTCAAAAAGCTCCATCTTTCCTTTCCTCTTTCCCTTGCTCACGGTCATAATACACACACACACAACACCTCCATTTTCACTTCAATCTGATACAATCTAAGGTGATCCAAGGGTGTAAGAAGCAAAGTTAAGAAGCTTGGAAGCATTGGAGATTGAACCTTCACATAGAGCTTTTATCCACTTCCTACAACATCATCTTCATCTTGTTTCTTCCCTAGCCATTTGTGCTAGTAGTAAGCTCTTTACAACTTGAATTTACTTCTCATTTTAGTGGTTAAAAGATTATGTAAGTTGTTAATCATAAGAAACTCAAAGAAACAAGAGAATGATCTTTCACATAAAGCTTAATAACATAAAAATCTAAGTTGATTTAGTGTATGTGTGAAACTTGATTATTGATTTCTTGTGTTTATGATGTTAATCTCCATAATAACCTTGCTAGATGATGATTAAACACATGATCAAGCAAGTATAAGGATGATTCTTGAGAAAAATCATAATGATCATCCGTTATGTGGAACATGAACTTGAATATAAGCTTGTTTTTGTGTATGATGATTATTGATGCATGATATAAGTCTTGATAATGGATGATTTCAAAAATAATCTTTTCAAGAAACCAAAGTTATTTACAAGATTAACATGATCATGATTTTTAAAGGAAGTAAACATGTTTTAAGTGCTAAAACAAGACTAGAAACATGTTGGTAACAAGAAAAATAAAAGAAGAACTATTTTTAGAAAATCTTCATACAAGTTGTGAAGAACTAAAATCTTCAAGAATGAGTTTTATAAACAAATAACCATGTTTTTAAGTGTAACTAAACTTAATAAATAACATGTTAAGTTACTACAAATTTTTACAAAACTTTCAAGTTCATGTAATAGTGTAAATTTCATATTTTTGGCTCATGGTAAGTCTTGATTGAATTGTTGATGATTGATGATGATTTTAAAAGAAAATGATATGCTTTTTAAAGCATGGAAACCTCCATTTTTAAGGGGAAACTATGGCAAATTTTTTGTAGAAATTAAACACTTAGAAAACTATTTTTAAATAAGTGTTTACAAGTAAATTTTGATCAAGGTTTTCATATAAAAATTAAACCTCAAGAATAAGTGTATAAAAATTAAACACTTAGAAAACTATTTTTAAAATAATTATACTTTCTTAAAATATATGTTTTTAGCTTGTTTTAAGGGGAAATTATTTTTGAAGGAAATATATATTTTCTTAAACAAGCTAAAAACATATTATTTTGGGTGAAAAATGGAATTATAAATATTTTCTAAGTTAATCTTGAAAATATATTATTCTTGAGGTTTATATGAAAGTATAATTATTTTTGCCAAGAAAGATTTACAGATATTTTTCTATAAAAGTTTTCTTAGAATACATATATTTTAAGAATATAAATTGGTGATTTTTAGTTGATTAAAAAGAATATTCAGGAAAATTTAATACACAATTAAGTATAAAAATACTTAATAAATACAACAAAATACGTATTCTCGTACGTAAAAATACACACCAGAATACGCCATAAATACTTGACAAAATACACAAATCTAAAAATACACAAGTATAATTATACCCATCCTTGGGAAATATTCATGAAGAAATTACAAATGATATAAGTCACAAATATATTATTTTAACAAATATTCCAAATAATTGATAAACATAATTTAAGTTAAAATATTATTATTTTAACTAATAATTATACACTTTGGAATTTTACAATGTACATAAAAAACGTAACTAAAAAAATACCAATTCCAAGATAAGTCATAAAAACTAAGACTAAGAGTCGTTACACGACCTAGCCGTCTAATAAAACATAGAACGTGTGTAGGTAGTTGCACGACACCAGGACAAGGTCTTTGAGTTTACACCGGACAGCCGGACGCAAAACCGTGAGTTCATGTCCCCCTTTTCTTTTAACTGCTTTCAGTTTTATAACTTCGGGGGTGAAATACATGTTACAAATGTTTACAAATGGTATGGTTAGCTAAGGAATGAACTGTTAGATCATGTGAATGGGTAGGCGCACACTTAAGACCATTAATCCTTGTATAAGGACGCGGGGCATGAGTGATAGATCTATTTGGGTGTTGCGAGCCCCACCCCTGGGCTAGAAGTGGCCGAAGGTGGTGACTATGTCTTCCAGCTGGAGGCCCGGTACAAAATCCACTAGGTTTGAGCCTTCCTGCACCATTGCACACATATTAATGACCTTGCAAATCATTAAGTGATTTGTTCATAGACGCTTTCATACCGGTTTACAAAAACATACATACAAATGGTTACAAGGTTATTCGTGCACACATACAAACACATGAACTTGCTCAAGTTTTGTTGATGTTTTCAAATTACATGTATTTCAGGAAATTGATATGGATCTGGCGGGCGTTTCAAAGATTTCAAGAAGTGTTTACAAGATATGATGTCATCCTTTTTGTAAGGGTTTGAATTGTGCATCTTATCCTTGATAAGATACATGAATCAAAGCCTTGTTTATCTATGTCTTTTGTTAAAGTCCTTTATGGAACTTGTTCAATTAAGTGGTTTGTAAGATAAACTTGTTGTCCGATGGTTGGTACTAAACAATGTGGTTTGTATTATATTGAAAAATATTAATGGATGAACATCATGGTTTTAATCATATAGTTGTTTGTTATAATTGAATGCAATGATATTAAGCAAGTCACACATCATACGCTTCCGCAAAAGCCAGGGTGTGACAGTTTGCTATCAGAGCGAACGAACCATACAAACACTGGAAGACATGCTTCGCGCATGTGTGATGGATTTAGGTGGCAGTTGGGATACTCATCTACCTCTAGTTGAGTTTTCCTGTAATAACAGTTACCATACGAGCATTCAAGCCGCACCGTTCGAAGCTCTTTATGGCCGTAAATGCCGCTCACCGTTGTGTTGGGCAGATGCTGGAGATAGACAGATGGTTGGTCCCGAACCGGTTCAAGAAACAACCGACAAGATCATGCAGATCAGAGAGCGCATCAAGGCGGCTCGTGATCGACAAAAGAGCTACGCCGATCAGAGGCGGAAACCTTTAGAATTCGAGGTAGGAGACAGGGTTTTGTTGAAAGTCTCACCTTGGAAAGGTGTAGCACGATTTGAAAAACGTGGTAAGTTGAATCCTCGTTACATTGGGCCATTCAAGATCTTGGAAACGGTTGGTACCGTAGTGTACAAACTAGAATTACCAGAAGAACTGAACGGTGTACATGATACATTCCATGTATCAAACCTGAAGAAGAGCCCAACTCAGGAAACAGTTATCATCCCTGCGGATGAGGTGCATATCGACAGTAATCTCCAATTCACTGAGGAACCTGTTGAGGTTAAGGACTGGAAAGTCCACAAGACTCGGAGAAGTCGCATTAAGCTTGTCAAGGTTCGCTGGAACTCTCGTCATGGCCTAGAGTTTATTTGGAGCGTGAAGATCGAATGAAATCAAAGTATCCGCATCTGTTTCACAACTCCCCTGTGACTGATAACGCAGCTTAAATTTCGGGGCGAAATTTTCTTAACGGGGGGAGAATGTGATAACTGTCAATTTTCAGTGTATCCGTACAATGTTAAACAGTAATTTGTGTCTTAATGACTGTGCCTGATTTGAATTAAAGACATGAATGATTTCTGATTACTGTCATATACATACAAGTGCATTACATGTTGCATGATTATTTATCATTAGTGCAATGCAACACCATATGATTCAATTAGTGCACGAAACAAAGTTAGCACAGTTATCAGACAAACTAGAAGTACTGACGGGAGTTCAGTGCTCAGACAGACATGGTGTTAAGACACAGAATGAGCCCGAAACCAAGAGTTACACTAGTATAGTGTTGGAAAGTAAGGATCACAAAACTGCCTTCCTAGTGATAGTTTAAGTGCCGGAAAGTGCCTAAAACTCACAAAAACTGTAGAATTCTGCATATTTCAGTAAAAATCAGCATTTTAACAACAATATATAATGCAGAATTTTGGTTTAACGGTCTAGAATACCTTCCTAAGTGTCGGGAATCAAAGCTGTCATAAAAGGGAACATAAAGCACACTAAACTGCGTAATTTAGCACTTTAACGAACCGGTAAACAACCGGACACTACCCGAAACACCAAATTTTCACTAGAAGCATTGTTTTAGTGTTACAAACCTAGTTATGGTCACCGAACATCATAACACATCCTATAAACACATAATACATAAAACACTAACTAATTCCCTTAAAACCTAACTAACTTAACTAACTAAGTTTTGCAACCTAACTAGCACCCCCCTATTTCGACGGTTCCCACATGGGGACCCACCCCATGATTTTCCTCATTTGTTTATTGGATATGCTTGATACTTTTGGAACATAATGACCTCTAGATAACAAAGTGTTGGAAGATAGATTTTTAAAAACCATTGGCTCCTCATTCTCTTTCATTATAAACCTTTCAACAAGCTCCACCTTTCCCTTCCTCTTTCCCTTGCTCACGGCCACAATACACACACACAACACCTCCATTTTCACTTCAATATCATACTGTAACACCCCGTGTTTTCACGAGTGAAAGTCAAAGTCAAGGTCAAAGTCAACGACCGATTCCGCGCGACTTGACTCGTAGAAATATTTTTATCTTAGTTATATTATGTGGAGTAAATGTCGTACATTACAATAATCGAATCATGCTAACCGTATTTCAACCGACCTACGACTGTGAATGATAGGAAGTAACAATGCGATAAAGTTAATCAAGCTATGCTAATCAAAATCGACATCGAACCGTAACTCGAACTTTGTATTTTACTTGTCATTTATACGTGTGTGTGTGCCTTACGTGTTACCTGTGCATGTTTATTTTATGTTATGTTAATCAAGCGAACTCAATCGAACTCGAAGTCTGACTCGAATGTAGACGAACCCGAACCCGAATCCCGAGTCGAACCATATAAGAAGTAGTTGGGACTGAAAGTAATTTGACTAGGAAACCCTATCGAATCGCTCGCAAATCGAAACCGAAGCAACATCGCACCGAACGCACCAAAGCAGGCGGCATCCGCACAGATGGCCAATCCGCACGGATGGCCAATCCGCACGGATGGCCAATCCGCACGGATGGCCAATCCGCACGGATTGCCAATCCGCACGGATAGCCTATCCGGGTACGTGCCATGCGCACGGCTCACCCCTTTCCCTTTTTGGCATCCTATAAATACACGGGTCACTCTCCAACTTTTCCACTTTTGGCAAGTGACGTCCGAACCGCACGCATTCTTCACTTTTTCTCAGATTTCTCTCAATCCAGGTAAGATCTTGCACAAATTCTTGTACATCTTTGATCACTACACAATTCTACACCTTTCCATCTTTCAAATCTCCACTTTTAACCATGAAATTATTCGGATTGGGGCTATTCTTGAGTGACGTCATCATGAAGTTCTTATGAACTTCAAGCTTGACCTCATTCCACCAAGAATAACCCAGATCTAAACGGTTTCCACAAGATTTCACAACAACATCACCTAAATCTAGACTTTTTCTAAGGATAAAAGAGTTGAAAGAAATAAACCTAAGTTCTCTCCCTCTTTTACCCTTTAAATCGGTACGAATCTGATCGGTTTTAGTGTTCTACTCGTCAATAGTAATGCACTGGTTCTAGATCTGGATTTTACCCATCAGACACCTGATTTCGGGGTCAACCGGAACGACCGTTCTGAGTCGCCGACAGGCCAAGTTAGGGTGGTTCCTGACCAGTCTAGTCGTGCGGGTGAGAATACAACTCCAAGTGGTCACCACGTAATCAGAACGTCTCGATAAACGACAACAGAAAACAAGAGTAGACGAACGGAACAATCAGACCAGAGGCTGTCCGCACGGACAAGCTGTCCGCACGGACAAGCTGTCCGCACGGACAAGCTGTCCGCACGGACAAGCTGTCCGCACGCACAGGCCATACGGACGGGTTGTCACCCGGACGAGCTACCCTTGGGACCCACTTTCCAAACAAGGTTTGAGTATCGACGAATGAGCAATCCGGACGGACGACCTCTGAATGAATTACTCTTCGGATCATGAGATACTAAGGCCTTAAAATAAATTCAAACAGTGGTCATCCGCACGCACAGGCTGTCCGCACGGATTACCATCTGCACGCACAGGCTGTCCGCACGGATTACCACTGTCCGCACGGACTACCGTACGCACGGACTGTCGTTCGCGCGACCGGCTTGAAAGGTAGAAACACTTATGTGTTTTCTAAATGCTACAACGAAAACTCCAAAGCACAAGCCATCATACACAAACACATCTCACACTTAGGAAGAAACAATCCACTTGAACGTTTATCCACACAAACAACTTGTCCGTACGGATAAGTCATCCACACGCACAACTAATCCGCACGGTTTACCACCCACACGGACAGTCGCATGCACGGATAGCTTATCCGGATGGATCACCATCCACACGCATCACCATCCGCACGGATAGGTCATGCGCACGGATGACTCCCTCTCACGGATAGCTGATCCGCACGATCAGCCATCCTAAGCACTCTCACTTTGTACTGTTTTACGCGCCACTTATTGTTATGTTATCAAATCTATTCAGGCTAACCGTACTCACTATAAAGCGCTCCCTTCAATCCACAATCGCTGTGAGTATACTCGAACCCTTTTTGCTTTAGCACTTTTGGGTGTTACATACGTTACGACTATTCAAACTACAACTATCACACTACTCAAGCTATTTTAACACTAAACCATTTATGCATGTTATACGTGGCTTATGAATGCTTGTTTGTTATGTTTACACATGGAATGTTGTCTACCTGCCTTAGCAACGATAGTACTATAGTTTGGACTCAGCACCCGTTCACACGGGGGTTGTTAAGGATCTTTTACTTGCATGGATTACGGTGGTAATCATGTATTGCGAACTGCCTCGGGCAGTCAACCCGCAGTCATTGGTATCGATGGATCTATGTCGATAACTAATGTGCTTCATTTCACTATGTGTACGTGCTGGTTATGCGTAAACAAATTCGAACTCTATATGCTATTATCAAACTTGTATGCTCACCTTTACATTTTATGTATTGACTTTATTTTAACGTATGTGACAGGTGCTTAGGATGCATATGTGGTAGGGAATGGAAGCTAGAATAAAGCTTTAGAGCCCAACAAATAGTTGTCTGTAGATAACTTATTAGGGGTCTCTAGAAGCAGATAAACAATTGCTACTTATTTAAATCTGAGTTGTCGGAACAGAATATTTGTTTTGATGTTGTCTGTAATAACTTGTTTGACTATTTATGATACGGTATGGGACGTATTGCTTTAATTAAATGGTAATGATAGTTGTTATGGAAACTTCTGGACAATCTGTTTCGCTCAGTGCCACGCCCCGATGATTCCGCCATCGGTTGGGGTGTGACAGATTGGTATCAGAGCCATAACTATAGGGAATTAGGCAAGACTCGACCTAGTCCGGGTCGAAGTGTATAGTTAAGAACCAACAGACCAACTCACGCGTATGCGTAAACTCGCCACTATCACTCACTCTTTTCTATCACTGCACTCGAATTTTCAAGTTGTGAACAGGTAATGAGGCCGAGAATAGGTGTGAAAACCGCAAACTCTCGATTAAAGTTGCCTAATCAGCTTGCGTTTTAGCTACAAACAAGGAGAATCATACCAAATCAGGAGTGAAATCCATATTTTGATGAATAATCTCCTCAATTTTTGTCAAAAAACGAGGACGGAAGTTGCAAGATAGGGGTGAAACCCTAACCTTGACGACTCGTCCCGCTTTCATACAAAAACTCCCACCAAAGTTCGATGGACTCCAACGATCTAAAGACACAATATAACCAATGGGAATTGCGCCAACGCCCAAGAATTGAGGCAAAGGCGTAGTCCTGGAGGTAATTGTGCACACAGGATCCTTGCGAATAGTCGAGCCACTTTGGTTAGTCGAAGTCTATTAGCCACAGACAATCTACATTCGATTTATCGATCTTTATGAAAATTTTATGCATTTTCTGTTATTTGTTAATGTTTTGAGGTATTACTGGTTTCGACCCAACACTATTGCTTCTGCTAAAAACACAAAACCCACACAACTCATCGCTAACGAATCAACAATAGAGGCAGTCAGAATGCTTTGTATGCTCGTATGTGCTTTTAGTGATTAAGTTATGTGTGCTTTGCTATTGTGTTTATCTGTTTAGGAATATTGTGATTATGTGCTCTATGTGTTTATGTGATTTTGTGCAAATTCGTGACTATATGCGTTGACATGGTACGTGTTACTGAGCTTTAGTAGTAGTAGACGTGTGAGGAGAGATTCGAATACATGTGTTGAGTTCCATGGCGATGTCTATTGCAGACAATGTCGTCTGGATCCCGTCATCCACTCTCTCGTCAGGAAAAGAAGGACAGACGTCTTGCTTCCATCGTCGCGAAAGCTGTAGCAAAGGCGGTGAGCGATGCCTATGAGAATGCCAGCAAATCATCCGAGGAATCGAGGACTGAAGGTCCTAGAGCTGTTGCAAGACCTTTCAGTTTCAAACAATTCAAGTCATGTGGGCCGAAGGAATTCACAGGCGAAGGAGGTCCTACTGCACTATTCCACTGGTTTGACTCTATCGAGGTTACTCTGCGACAAAGTGGTTGCCCTGATGACCTTCGAACTCTGAACGCTACCGACGTCTTTCAGTCCCGTGCTTTGGACTGGTGGACGGCCGAGAGGAACAAGAGAGGGAATTATGCAGCTTACGGTTTGTCGTGGGACAAGCTCAAGGAAGTCATGCTAGAGGAATTCTGCCCTCCTCACGAACGTCAAAAGCTTGAAGATGAATTTTGGCACATACACCAGAAGGATGGGGACAATGCTGGCCTTACTGCTCGCTTCAAACAGCTCAGCATTATCTGTCCTGACCAGGTCAAGACTCCTGAGATGACTATCAAGAAATACATCCGAGCTTTGCCCGACTGCGTTGCTGATTTCGTGCAAGCGGCTAAGACTACCACGATCGAGGAAACCTATCTGCTAGCCGCTGAAATCAATG
Source organism: Helianthus tuberosus (assembly GCA_030545235.1). Classification (NCBI taxonomy): domain Eukaryota; kingdom Viridiplantae; phylum Streptophyta; class Magnoliopsida; order Asterales; family Asteraceae; genus Helianthus; species Helianthus tuberosus. The sequence goes on along the minus strand of CM060369.1, from coordinate 123,984,376 downwards.
ACAAAAGGGTTAAGGCCGGGGTGTGGGATAAGACCTCCAAGCATCTGCATCAAGCCACCACAACTGCACCGACTGCCGAACCTACCTCGTCAAGCAACAAGCGAAAGAACAAGAGAAAGAACAGCTCCACCAACAAGAACTGTGCGATTACTGCTGCACCGATCCAAGCTGTACCTGCCCAACAGCGTCAAGTAGCGGCGCCTGTGGCCAATGCACCGCCTGCAAAGCGTGCATATACTGTACCACACCCGCTCTGCCCTACTTGCACCTATCATCACCCGACTGCTATTCAATGCCGCTTCTGTGCTCACTGCAATGTGTACGGCCACTTTACTGCCAACTGCCATATTCGTCAAGCTCCTGCCAATCAAGCTCTACTCACTACCCCACAGGGTCAACAAGCTCCTCCGGCACCCGCAGTCAAAGCCAGAGCATGCTTCACGTGTGGCGACCCGAACCATTTCGCCAACATGTGCCCGAACAGGGTAGTGAAACAAGAACCGCAACAGCAGCAACCACAGCAGCAACAACAGGCCGCACGCGCCAGAACTTTCAATCTCAATGTGCGTCAAGCCCAGGCCGACCACAACGTGGTCAATGGTACGCTCCTTGTGAATGATATTTATGCTTCATGTTTGTTTGATACTGGAGCCGATAATTGCTTTGTGTCACTCGAATTTGAGAAACTCCTTAGTCGTAAACGTTCCCGACTCTCCTCGGCATTCGATGTTGAAGTCGCTACCGGAAGAACCGTCGCTGTAAACTCTGTCATTCGTGATTGCACCCTCGAGCTCAACAATCACATCTTCTCAATCGACCTCATTTCGATGCAACTCGGAAGTTTCGACGTCATAGTAGGCATGGACTTTCTTCGCGAAAACCATGCCGAAGTTGTGTGCTTCGATAAAATGATTCATTTTTCGCTCGCAAACAGTGATTCATTGTGTGTTTATGGTGATACAACTTCGAAGGGTCTCAAGCTTATGTCATGTCTCCAAGCTAGCAAGTATCTCCGCAAGGAATATAGAGCTTTCTTGGCTAACATTGTAGCAGCGGAGAAGGAAAAGAAAGAGAAGAAGGAAGTGAAAGACGTTCCTGTGGTTCGAGAATTTCCTTGAGTTTTTCCAGAGGATCTTCCCGGACTACCTCCAAAGCGCGATATTGATTTTCGCATTGATCTCATTCCTGGAGCTAATCCTATTGCCAGAGCTCCTTATCGACTCGCGCCATCCGAAATGCGCGAACTCTCAACCCAACTCCAGGAATTACTTGAGAAAGGCTTTATTCGCCCGAGCACCTCTCCTTGGGGCGCACCAGTCCTTTTCGTCAAAAAGAAGGACGGGTCGTTCCGGATGTGCATCGACTACCGGGAATTGAATAAGTTGACTATCAAAAACCGCTATCCTTTGCCTCGCATTGACGATTTGTTTGATCAGCTACAAGGCGCTACGTGTTTCTCGAAGATCGATCTGCGTTCAGGATATCATCAGCTGCGTATACAAGAGGAGGATATACCCAAAACCGCGTTTCGCACTCGTTATGGCCACTACGAATTCGTTGTCATGCCTTTTGGTCTAACCAATGCACCAACAGTTTTCATGGATCTGATGAATCGAGTGTGTAAACCATATATCGACCGTTTCGCCATCGTGTTCATCGACGATGTCTTGATCTATTCCAAAACGAGAGCCGAACACGCGCAACATCTACGTTTGGTTCTCGAGTTACTCCAGGGGAACCAACTCTACGCCAAATTCTCCAAGTGCGAGTTTTGGTTGGGGGAGGTTCAGTTTCTGGGTCACATCGTAAATAGTCAGGGTATTCACGTCGATCCTGCGAAGATTGAAGCTGTTAAGAGCTGGGTTACGCCTAAAAACCCGTCTGAAGTCCGCTCCTTCCTCGGGCTAGCGGGCTATTATCGACGATTTATCGAAGGATTCTCGAAGATTGCTGTACCACTTACCTCTCTCACTCATAAGGATCAGCCTTTTGTCTGGGGAACCAAACAAGAGTCTGCCTTTCGAACCCTCAAACACATGCTTTGCAATGCTCCTATTCTCACACTACCCGACGGAAACGATAATTTCATTGTCTACTGTGATGCTTCCAACCTTGGTCTCAGTTGTGTCCTAATGCAACGGGAAAAGGTCATAGCTTACGCATCTCGTCAGCTCAAAGTCCACGAGAAGAACTATACAACCCACGATCTCGAGCTAGGCGCAGTTGTTTTTGCATTAAAGATTTGGTGACACTACCTGTATGGTACAAGGTGTACGATCTTCACCGATCATAAGAGCCTACAACACATCTTTAATCAGAGAGAACTAAATATGCGTCAACGCCGATGGGTAGAACTTCTCAACGATTACGACTGTGAGATTCGTTATCACCCAGGCAAAGCAAATGTTGTTGCCGACGCACTTAGCAGACGGAGCTATCTACTTAGCACTCGAAATGTTCAAGCCCAGCACAACCTCGAAGCTCTCATTCGCGACGCCCAGCATGCATGTTTCAACGAACGCACCTTGAAGAAAGAAAGAATCTACCACGATGGAGCCCAACTTGTGAGCAAATCAAATGGGATATTCCACTTCTTAGACCGAATTTGGATTCCCAAGCGAACCAACCTGCGACAGATTATCATGGATGAAGCCCACAAATCCCGATACTCTATTCATCCCGGTGCTGACAAAATGTACCACGATCTTCGCTACAGGTACTGGTGGCCGGGTATGAAACGGGATATCGCACTCTACGTCGGAAAATGTCTAACCTGTGCTAGAATCAAGGCTGAACATCAAAGACCCTCTGGCTTGCTCGAACAACCACCAATTCCCATGTGGAAGTGGGAGAGCATAGCTATGGATTTCGTAACCAAGCTTCCAACCACGTCATCGGGTCACGACAGCATTTGGGTTGTTATTGACCGTTTGACTAAATCAGCTCACTTTCTGCCAATACGAGAAGACTACAAGGTAGAACGATTAGCCCGAATCTACACCGATGAGATCATTTGTCGACATGGGACGCCTCATGACATCATCTCTGATCGTGATGCTTGGTTTACTTCACGATTGTGGGAAACATTCCAAACGGCACTCGGTACAACGCTTAATCTAAGTACTGCGTTCCACCCACAAACCGATGGTCAGACTGAAAGAACGATTCGTACACTTGAAGACATGCTCCGTTCGTGTGTTCTAGACTTCGGTGGTAATTGGGATAGACACCTTCCGTTAGTCGAATTCTCGTATAACAACAGCTACCAGGCTAGCATCCAGATGGCACCTTTCGAGGCCTTATACGGGAGAAGATGTCGATCGCCTATTGTGTGGCACGAGATCGGTCACTCGCAACTAACCAGTCCGGAGCTGCTACAAGAAACGACAGACAAAATTTTCCAAATTCGAGACAACCTAGCGAAAGCTCGGGATCGACAGAAAGTTTACGCCGATAAAAAGCGCAAACCCCGTGAATATGGCGTTGGTGACTACGTACTCCTAAAGGTATCACCTTGGAAGGGTGTAGTCCGATTCGGCAAGAAGGGGAAACTCGCGCCTCGATATGTTGGACCTTTTAAGATTCTGGAAAGGATCGGAAAAGTCGCCTACAGACTCGAATTACCGGAGGAACTTAGCAATGTCCATCCGACTTTCCACGTGTCAAACCTCCGAAAGTGCATCGCCGACCATGACTTACATGTTCCTCTAGATGATCTACAAGTGAACGAAACACTACACTTCGTGGAAAAGCCTGTCGAAATCATGGATCGACAAACCAAGCAACTCAGGCGCTCAAACATTCCTATCGTGAAGGTCAGATGGGAAGGTAAACGAGGCGCGGAGTTCACTTGGGAACTCGAAAGCGACATGAAGGAAAAGTACCCACAGTTGTTTAACGAATGAGTAATGTCCGGTTAAGAAAGGCAAGGTGGCATACTTGTAAATAAGGAGAGTCTCCTTATATCCTTGGCCTATAAATAGAACCTTTAGGGTTAGTTTTAGAGGCTTTTGCCATTTTAGAGAATTTGGAGCTTGGTGCTTAGAAAGAGAAAGTTCTCTCTACGTGATTCTCGGCTTTGTATGCGTCATCATAATCAATAGAATCACGATTATTGTATACGTTTAATTTAGCGATTTTCAGAGAAAAACGTGACGGAGATGAAAGATGAAGAACTTGATCGAATCTAATGTGTGTTTGATCCTCGCAACCGATCACCTGCTCAGATACCACTTGTAGGATCGGTTTTGACTCCGTTACGATTATGTTTAGTCAAACACGTTCATGGATTCTGCACGATTCAGAGTCAACAATAGTCAATACGTATATGTTATCCGCACGGATATATCATGCGTGCGGTAAACATCAACAGCAACGTTCAGCATCTTTCTAACAAAAATCAGCGAATTTTAACCGTAAAAACCCGATTAATTTGACGACTTCCAGTGGTCCAAACAAAGGACTCTCACATGTGATCCACGGTTAGTTACGGCTTCCATCTTAATTTCGGGACGAAATTTCCTAAACAAGGGGAGGCTGTAACACCCCGTGTTTTCACGAGTGAAAGTCAAAGTCAAGGTCAAAGTCAACGACCGATTCCGCGCGACTTGACTCGTAGAAATATTTTTATCTTAGTTATATTATGTGGAGTAAATATCGTACATTACAATAATCGAATCATGCTAACCGTATTTCAACCGACCTACGACTATGAATGATAGGAAGTAACAATGCGATAAAGTTAATCAAGCTATGCTAATCAAAATCGACATCGAACCGTAACTCGAACTATGTATTTTACTTGTCATTTATACGTGTGTGTGTGCCTTACGTGTTACCTGTGCATGTTTATTTTATGTTATGTTAATCAAGCAAACTCAATCGAACTCGAAGTCTGACTCGAATGTAGACGAACCCGAACCCGAATCCCGAGTCGAACCATATAAGAAGTAGTTGGGACTGAAAGTAATTTGACTAGGAAACCCTATCAAATCGCTCGCAAATCGAAACCGAAGCAACATCGCACCGAACGCACCAAAGCAGGCGGCATCCGCACGGATGGCCAATCCGCACGGATGGCCAATCCACACGGATTGCCAATCCGCACGGATTGCCAATCCACACGGATGACCTATCCGCGCGGATAGCTTATCCAGGTATGTGCCATGCGCACGGCTCACCCCTTTCCTTTTTTGGCATCCTATAAATACACGGGTCACTCTCCAACTTTTCCACTTTTGGCAAGTGACGTCCGAACCGCATGCATTCTTCACTTTTTCTCAGATTTCTCTCAATCCAGGTAAGATCTTGCACAAATTCTTGTACATCTTTGATCACTACACAATTCTACACCTTTCCATCTTTCAAATCTCCACTTTTAACCATGAAATTATTCGGATTGGGGCTATTCTTGAGTGACGTCATCATGAAGTTCTTATGAACTTCAAGCTTGACCTTCATTCCACCAAGAATAACCCAGATCTAAACGGTTTCCACAAGATTTCACAACAACATCACCTAAATCTAGACTTTTCTAAGGATAAAAGAGTTGAAAGAAATAAACCTAAGTTCTCTCCCTCTTTTACCCTTAAAATCGGTACGAATCTGATCGGTTCTAGTGTTCTACTCGTCAATAGTAATGCACTGGTTCTAGATCTGGATTTTACCCATCAGACACCTGATTTCGGGGTCAACCAAAACGACCGTTCTGAGTCGCCGACAGGCCAAGTTAGGGTGGTTCCTGACCAGTCTAGTCGTGCGGGTGAGAATACAACTCCAAGTGGTCGCCACGTAATCAGAACGTCTCGATAAACGACAACAGAAAACAAAAGTAGACGAACGGAACAATCAGACCAGAGGCTGTCCGCACGGACAAGCTGTCCGCACGGACAAGCTGTCCGCACGCACAGGCCATACGGACGGGTTGTCACCCGGACGAGCTACCCTTGGGACCCACTTTCCAAACAAGGTTTGAGTATCGACGAATGAGCAATCCGGACGGACGACCTCTGAATGAATTACTCTTCGGATCATGAGATACTAAGGCCTTAAAATAAATTCAAACAGTGGTCATCCGCACGCACAGGCTGTCCGCACGGATTACCATCTGCACGCACAGGCTGTCCGCACGGATTACCACTGTCCGCACGGACTACCGTACGCACGGACTGTCGTCCGCGCGACCGGCTTGAAAGGTAGAAACACTTATGTGTTTTCTAAATGCTACAACGAAAACTCCAAAGCACAAGCCATCATACACAAACACATCTCACACTTAGGAAGAAACAGTCCACTTGAACGTTTATCCACACAAACAACTTGTCCGTACGGATAAGTCATCCGCACGCACAACTAATCCGCACGGGTTACCACCCGCACGGACAGTCGCATGCACAGATAGCTTATCCGGATGGATCACCATCTACACGCATCACCATGCGCACGGATAGGTCATGCGCACGGATGACTCCCTCTCACGGATAGCTGATCCGCACGATCAGCCATCCTAACCACTCTCACTTTGTACTGTTTTACGCGCCACTTATCGTTACGTTATCAAATCTATTCAGGCTAACCGTACTCGCTGTAAAGCGCTCCCTTCAATCCACAATCGCTGTGAGTATACTCGAACCCTTTTTGCTTTAGCACTTTTGGGTGTTACATAGGTTACGACTATTCAAACTACAACTATCATACTACTCAAGCTATTTTAACGCTAAACCATTTATGCATGTTATACGTGGCTTATAAATGCTTGTTTGTTATGTTTACACATGGAATGCTGTCTACCTGCCTTAGCAACGATAGTACTATAGTTTGGACTCAGCACCCGTTCACACGGGGGTTGTTAAGGATCTTTTACTTGCATGGATTACGGTGGTAATCATGTATTGCGAACTGCCTCGGGCAGTCAACCCGCAGTCATTGGTATCGATGGATCTATGTCGATAACTAACGTGCTTCATTTCACTATGTGTACGTGCTGGTTATGCGTAAACAAATTCGAACTCTATATGCTATTATCAAACTTGTATGCTCACCTTTACATTTTATGTATTGACTTTATTTTAACGTATGTGACAGGTGCTTAGGATGCATATGTGGTAGGGAATGGAAGCTAGAATAAAGCTTTAGAGCCCAACAAATAGTTGTCTGTAGATAACTTATTAGGGGTCTCTAGAAGCAGATAAACAATTGCTACTTATTTAAATCTGAGTTGTCGGAACAGAATATTTGTTTTGATGTTGTCTGTAATAACTTGTTTGACTATTTATGATACGGTATGGGACGTATTGCTTTAATTAAATGGTAATGATAGTTGTTATGGAAACTTCTGGACAATCTGTTTCGCTCAGTGCCACGCCCCGATGATTCCGCCATCGGTTGGGGTGTGACAGATTGGTATCAGAGCCATAACTATAGGGAATTAGGCAAGAATCGACCTAGTCCGGGTCGAAGTCTTAGAGACCTAGTCTATAGTTAAGAACCAACAGACCAACTCACGCGTATGCGTAAACTCGCCACTATCACTCACTCTTTTCTATCACTGCACTCGAATTTTCAAGTTGTGAACAGGTAATGAGGCCGAGAATAGGTGTGAAAACCGCAAACTCTCGATTAAAGTTGCCTAATCAGCTTGCGTTTTAGCTACAAACGAGGAGAATCATACCAAATCAGGAGTGAAATCCATATTTTGATGAATAATCTCCTCAATTTTTGTCAAAAAACGAGGACGGAAGTTGCAAGATAGGGGTGAAACCCTAACCTTGACGACTCGTCCCGCTTTCATACAAAAACTCCCACCAAAGTTCGATGGACTCCAACGATCTAAAGACACAATATAACCAATGGGAATTGCGCCAACGCCCAAGAATCGAGGCAAAGGCGTAGTCCTGGAGGTAATTGTGCACACAGGATTCTTGCGAATAGTCGAGCCACTTTGGTTAGTCGAAGTCTATTAGCCACAGACAATCTACCTTCGATTTATCGATCTTTATGAAAATTTTATGCATTTTCTGTTATTTGTTTACGTTTTGAGGTATTACTGGTTTCGACCCAACACTATTGCTTCTGCTAAAAAGACAAAACCCACACAACTCATCGCTAACGAATCAACAATAGAGGCAGTCAGAATGCTTTGTATGCTCGTATGTGCTTTTAGTGATTAAGTTATGTGTGCTTTGCTATTGTGTTTATCTGTTTAGGAATATTGTGATTATGTGCTCTATGTGTTTATGTGATTTTGTGCAAATTCTGTGAATTCGTGACTATATGCGTTGACATGGTACGTGTTACTGAGCTTTAGTAGTAGTAGACGTGTGAGGAGAGATTCGAATACATGTGTTGAGTTCCATGGCGATGTCTATTGCAGACAATGTCGTCTGGATCCCGTCATCCACTCTCTCGTCAGGAAAAGAAGGACAGACGTCTTGCTTCCATCGTCGCGAAAGCTGTAGCAAAGGCGGTGAGCGATGCCTATGAGAATGCCAGCAAATCATCCGAGGAATCGAGGACTGAAGGTCCTAGAGCTGTCGCAATACCTTTCAGTTTCAAACAATTCAAGTCATGTGGGCCGAAGGAATTCACAGGCGAAGGAGGTCCTACTGCACTATTCCACTGGTTTGACTCTATCGAGGTTACTCTTCATAATATTTATTTAGGAAAATATATATTTAGATGTCACCATTTGTGTGTTACTTGTATATTATATGTATTAGTTAAATTATTTTAGGAACTTGAAAATAATATAACACACCAAAAATTGTAATACAAAATATTACCAACATTCCAAGAAAATAAATATATAATTTACACCCGAATATTGGACAAACCGGACAAGGACTATGGACTATATATATATATATTCCGGAATTAAATTCATATTTCGACAAACGAGTTAAACGGTATTTTGGAAACCAAAAGAACGAAAAGTATGATTTTTGCAAGTATTACAAGATATATCATATTTTATCAAGAACAAAATATATTATTTTGAGTGGAGAAAAAAATATATATTTTCTTGAACAATTAGAAGATATATTATTTTTGAAGGAAATATATATTTTCTTAAACAAGCTAAAAACATATTATTTTGGGTGTAAAATGGAATTATAAATATTTTCTAAGTTAATCTTGAAAATATATTATTCTTGAGGTTTATATGAAAGTATAATTATTTTTGCCAAGAAAGATTTACAAATATTTTTCTATAAAAGTTTTCTTAGAATACATATATTTTAAGAATATAAATTGGTGATTTTTAGTTGATTAAAAATAATATTCCAGAATATTTAATACAAAATTAAGTATAAAAATACTTGATAAATACAAGAAAATACGTATTCTCGTACGTAAAAATACACACCGGAATACGCCACCAATACTTGGCAAAATACACAAATCTAAAAATACACAAGTATAATTATACCCATCCTTGGGAAATATTCATGAAGGAATTACAAATGATATAAGTCACAAATATATTATTTTAACAAATATTCCAAATAATTGATAAATATAATTTAATTTAAAATATTATTATTTTAACTAATAATTATACACTTTGGAATTTTACAATGTACATAAAAAACGTAACTCAAAGAATACCAATTCCAAGTTAAGTCATAAAAACTAAGACTAAGAGTCTTTACACGACCTAGCCGTCTAATAAAACATAGAACGTGTGTAGGTAGTTGCACGACACCAGGACAAGGTCTTTGAGTTTACACCGGAGAGCAGGACGTAAAACCGTGAGTTCATGTCCCCCTTTTCTTTTAACTACTTTCAGTTTTATAATTTCGGGGGTGAAATACATGTTACAAATGTTTACAAATGGTATGGTTAGCTAAGGAATGAACTGTTAGATCATGTGAATGGGTAGGCGCACACTTAAGACCATTAATCCTTGTATAAGGACCGCAGGGCATGAGTGATAGATCTATTTGGGTGTTGCGAGCCCCACCCCTGGGCCGGAAGTGGCCGAAGGTGGTGACTATGTCTTCCAGCCGGAGGCCCGGTATAAAATCCGCTAGGTTTGAGCCTTCCTGCACCATTGCACACATATTAATGACCTTGCAAATCATTAATTGATCTGTTCATAGACGCTTTCATACCGGTTTACAAAAACATACATACAAATGGTTACAAGGTTATTCGTGCACACATACAAACACATGAACTAGCTCAAGTTTTGTTGATGTTTTCAAATTACATGTATTTCAGGAAATTGATATGGATCTGGCGGGCGTTTCAAAGATTTCAAGAAGTGTTTACAAGATATGATGTCATCCTTTTTGTAAGGGTTTGAATTGTGTATCTTATCCTTGATAAGATACATGAATCAAAGCCTTGTTTATCTATGTCTTTTGTTAAAGTCCTTTATGGAACTTGTTCAATTAAGCGGTTTGTAAGATAAACTTGTTGTCCGATGGTTGGTACTAAACAATGTGGTTTGTATTATTTTGAAACATATTAATGGATGAACATCATGGTTTTAATCATATAGTTGTGTTATAATTGAATGCAATGATATTAAGCAAGTCACACATGATACGCTTCCGTAAAAGTCAGGGTATGACATCGGGTCCCTACACTGTACGAGCATTGTTTTCTTACGGGACCGTGGAGATAGGCCATGAGGATGGTTGGTTGTTTAAAGTCAACGGGCATAGGCTAAAGGCTTATGTTGGAGGGCCCGTTGACTAGAGTGAGGAGGTTGTTACCCTCCACCCCAGGAACAAATGAATTCGGGGTGGTAAGTCTAGCTGAAGACTCGTAAATAAACTTAGCATGTTTTTATATATATTATTATTTTTGCGGTTGTCTATTCTTTTTTAGGTTTTGGTTTGTTCTGGTTCGTGAGGGATGTTAGAGCTTGTCGTCGGCTTTCAGGTATGTTAGTTTGGTCCTTATTCTTGGTAGGAGATGCTTCGTGAGTACCCCGAGTTCAAGGAGTTTCCTCTTGTCACACCCCAACCGATGGCGGAATCATCGGGGCGCGACATTGAGCGAAACAGATTGTCCAAGAGAATCCATAACACTATTAATGACAATTTATTAATCATTAACGTTCCATACCATCAACATATAAAGTAAAAATAGTTTTTACAGATATTGTTCTCAAAGACAAATAACAGTTCCGACAACTCAGATTTTATTCGTGGGTTTCTAGACCACCTAACTTGATTCACCAAGAAAAGCATAGCATCCTAAACACTTGTCACATACGTTAAAATAAAGTCAATACACAGAGTGTAAAGGTGAGTACACAAGTTTAATAGCATATAGTATAGAGAAAGCGTTTACGCATAACCAGCATGTAACACGTAGAAATGTGAAGCAAGTAAGCTATCAACAATGACATATGCAGCCGACATGACTGCGAGTGTAGAATGTGCAACACAATATCACCATCGTGACCATGTGAAGTAAAACCCTTAACAACCCCTGTCCACGACAGGTGCTGAGTCCAAACTATAGTACTATCATTGCTAAGGTGTCAGGCAACTATCACTGTGTAAACATAACATACAAGCACTCATCGAAAACACGTATAACATGCGAGAGCGGTTAGCGTATTAAAGTGTTTGCGCTGTGTGTTGATGTGATTTGATATAGGTAACGTATGTAACACCCAAAAGTGCATTAAGCGAAAAAGGGTTCGAGTATACTCACAGTATGTGTTTAGTAAATAAACACAATCTTGGATTGAAGGGAGCACGAGGAGATTAGCCTGATAATAGAACGATAGTGTAAGCATTGAACAACGTGTAAATAGTGCGTTAGGTGAGATGAGAGATCGGATGATGAGTCGATCGGATAACCATCCAGACGGATGGTCATCCGGACGGATGACCATTCGGTCGGTAGGTCATTCGATTGGGAAGTGTGTTTGTAACATGTTGAACTTTTGAAGTTTTCGTTGCAGTATAAATTAAAGTCATTCGATCGGATGGTCATCCGGATGGTTGGCCATTCGATCAGATGGCTATTTGATTGAAAAGCTGATATTCTTTGAAGTTTTGCAAAAATTGTTTAAGTGTTGAACTTTTAAGTCACCTGGTCGAATAGTCATTCGATCGGATGGCTATTCGATCGGCGAACTGGTGTTTTGAAAATCTTGTAAAATTTTCTAAGTTAAAAGTTTGAGTTCTAGCGGAGACGGCGTGATAACGTGTCAAACAACGGAAACCGTGCCAAGTAAAACTCAGTCGATCGGATGGGAATCACCCCATTCGATCAGACTTAACTGTCCGAGGTGGAGTTTCATGTTCAACCCGTGAATCGGTCGTCTTCTTCGATAGAAATCCGTTCTCAGACCGGTTCTCCACTGGAGAATGAGTAGAGCGCCTGAGCGAGCCCAGATTCTAACAGTTTTGAGTAAAAAGTGAAGAATATTGAAGAAAAGTATGAAATCGTTTGAAAATGTTTAGATTTTGTCGAAATCAGTGTAAAAGCGTGTAGAAATCCTTTAGATCTGAACAAACTTTGATGAGATGATGTCACACTTCAGTGTTCAGAGGAACTCGAGGGGACGTCACCTTAAAGCAGTCCAAATCAGGCGATTTCATGCTGAAAAGTAGTGATTTCAGTGGTGAAGATGATGGAGATGTGTGTAATGAAGATGGAAGTACAAGATTTAGGAAGAAAACTTACGAGAATCGCTTGGAATCGAGAGAAAAGTGCTTGAGAGCGTGCTGGTCGGATAGGGCTGTCACATCAATGAACAGTTGATGTGACACGGGGGTATTTATAGGTGAGAGGGAGAAAGGTGGTGTAGGGTTAAGTGGGTCGGATGGCTAGTCGATCGGATGGCCATCCGGTCCGATGATCATTCGATCGAATGGTCATTCGACCAGACGGCTTGTGCGAGTTGGTTTTCCGACTTTCGTTTCGTGCGTTGAGCGTTGCATTGCATTTAAGCGAGTTGCGAGTAAGCGTTGCGATAGTATTAATCATTAGTTACACAAATAACATAACTCATAAAAAGTATAAAAGTAACATTGCGTTTCAAGTTTGCGATGAGATTGCGTTGCGATAGAGTTGCGATTGTGTTTGCGAATAACATCCCAAAACATATACAAGGCACACATAAGTAAAGCACATAATAGTACACATAACAATACCAATAGTTGCGTTTCGAGTTGCGATGCGGTAGCGATGTGATAGCGTTTAGTAATAATAACGTTTAGTTTTGATTCCGCGTTTATCGCATTGTTACTTCACATAATAATAAATCATAGTCTATAATAGCGTTAACTAATATCGTTTATCAAATCTCGAGAGTACAAAGCAATAATTAAGTAAGAAAAGACAGAACTGAATAATGTCATGTCTTGACTTTGACTTCGGAAAGTCGGGTTATTACACTTCTGTATATAATCTTCACCCTTTTATAAAAAAAAAACGATAATCAAGCACTACCAACAGTAAAATCTGGCACTACCAGACATGCTAGTGTCAGCCCCCTTTTGCAGGACCAATAATAGAACCCTTTTAATAAAACCAACCATTTCTTCTTCTTCTTCTTACCTTCATCTCCTCCTTTGAACCCATTCAAGTGCTCACGAATCCTCTGCATCCCCTAGGTTCCTCCAAGAATTTCTTTCCTCCCAACAAGCATTCCAGGTACGAATTCATCTTTTTCTTTGTTATTTTCTTGTGATTTAGTATTGTGTTCTTGATAGTTAGTGTTCTTTTAGTTTTTAGGGATTGGTCTAAATCACCCGATTCAAGCCCATTTTTTGTGTTGTTTTGGACCACAATGACCGATTTACAAAACCCCTAAGCAAAATTGTGAAAAATCAGGGTTTTGGGGGTGATTTAAAGGTTTCGTGATTCTGGGTTCCGACATGCACGAGGTGCCAACATATGGCACGATCGTGCCATTCATAACTTGTTTCGGTTCTTCATAATTTTCCCAGAAATTCAACGCACACCAGGGTGCCAACATATGGCACTATCGTGTCCTTCGTAAAATTGTTCAAATCTTCAAATTAGTGGCCAGAAATCGGTCCAGAACGAGAGTGCTATGGGGTGGAATGACCGTGCAACTGGGGAATAAAAACCCAGAACTTCATAATTCCCCAGAAATCTTCATAATCTTGCTGGTTTCAAGGTCAAGCACGGTTGTGCCAGATGATGGCACGACCGTGCCAAATGGTCCACAGTTCTGTTTCTTGTCTGTTTTTGGCTGCTGATTAATTTTTGTTCGTTCTTGTAGATGGATCACCCATATTTGCAGTTCCGTGACAATGCTAGGGAAGGGTATTGTATCGCTAAGATGGAAAGATTGTGGGCAAGGAGACATTTGATTGAGCCCATGAGGAAGTTGCAGATGGTCGATTTGGACTTGCTCGGACAGGTGGAGCGGTTCGATGATCTTATGACACCTCCTTGGATCCGCCTTTTCAACATAGCAGAACCCCAATACATAGAGTTAGTGATCGAGTTTTTCGCGTCGTTTCGACTTACCTTTCCTTGCCCGGACGTCTACGAGAAAAATGTTGGTGTAAAATACCGATTAGGACGAAAATGGCACCATCAATCATTTAGTCGTTTCGGTTTATTGGGATTATATGAGGATGACGAGATCGATTCAGATCTATTTCATGGTAGTTTGCAAGACTTGGAGCCAAACACGGACAAGGCCGCCTTTTGGAATGAGATCACAGTACCAGGTCGGTTATGGGACCGCAGAGGGCCAAGGCGACATGGATTCTTAACCCACTTCACCGCGTCATCAAGCAAGCCATTTTCCATGTTATGGGAGGTCGGGGTGATAGTACAGGCAACATCACCATCCGCGACCTTTTTCCATGTTATGGGAGGTCGGGGTGATAGTGGTCAGCATCGCCGAGTCTATTCAGCGAGGTATTGGTTCGACGTCCACCTCAAGAATCTATGGAGGAGCCTTTGCTACCAAACTCGCCAAGTTTTACCGGGTTCGATTAGACCATTTGACCGAAGCTTGTTATTATGGCATGCTCGATTTGGCACAACTGGACTCTATGCATTTGATCCGCAAAGTAAACGGAATCCCGAAGCTTGTTGACAAGTTGAATAGGATTTGGGATCCTCTTCCTGTAGTGGATGATGATGATGATGATGATGGTGATGGTGGCGGTGATGACGTCCACATGCAGGATATTCCAGTTCACGAGCCTGAGTGGGCCGCTGTGGGAGCGGGATCCCACATACAGATTGGTGAGATGGGCCACGGTTTTGATAGCCCAAACTGGGAGAATGTGTATGGCAGATGTGGTGGTGGTGGTTACGAGCATGGTGCCTATGGTCCGTATGGGCCTTCATCAATGGATTTCTGGAGGCGGATGGATTGACTCGCCTTAGACCAGCAGGAGGTAAGACGAGATGTGGGTCTGATTCATGCTGAGAAGCACCGGTATGGAAACTTTATGGAGGATATGTATGAGCAAAGCCGTCGTAGTTTCGACTGGCTTTTTGGTTCACAACAACATATTGCGGACTCGCTCAATGCACCATACACGCAGCCGCCTCCGCGCTTCACACGCAGATCTAGATTCGATCGTCGGGACGACACCAGTCCTTCCGGCTCTGGTGATAGGTTTTAGTCCCACTACCTATCTCATGTTTTTTATTTATTTCATGTTTGAGGGGTGTGCCATTTTCCGTTGTTCGTACACCCCTTCGTCGTAGATCTTTTATTTCTGTTGCTTTAGTTTAGTGGATTAATTAAATAAACAAAGGCAAAGGTAAACTGGGTTGGGTAAATTCTTTTGAATTTGATCATGTTTGCTAAGTGTGCAATGTTGGCTCGATGAGATGTTGGTTTGATGGATGGCTCGATAGTTCGTTGCGGATGCTCCTTTTTACTTCGTTTTGCTCCGTTCTAGCCTTTTTGTTTCAGGGGAGTTTTCGTGTTCCTACCTTCCTTTATTTGTATTGAATTCGTATTTCCATTGCTTATTCAACTTTTTTGTTGTACATCGAGGGCGATGTACAATTTAAGTATGAGGAGGTGGTTAAGCACTTGAGCTTTGTTGTCAAAAATAAAATAAATAAAAATTAATAATAATAAATAATAATAATAATAATGATGATGATGATGATGATGATGATGATGATGATGATGATGATGATGATGATGATGATGATGATAATAATAATAATAATAATAATAATAATAATAATAATAATAATAATGCAAAGCTCTCTTTAACAATTTTTGTGGCATAGTAATCAAATCAACATAAGTGTCGAAATAAGCACTAAAATTTTTGATAAATAAATAAGGGTAAACACAAAAAGGGCGTTCGCTCGCGTAAGGATCACCGTCAAGGAACATGTTTTTGTATGAAATTGAGCATGAGAAATCAAACGATTGACCTACTTGTTCACCTTGCATATTTAACCAATACGCCCGTTTCCGTGAGTTATTTTTGAGCCTTATAGCTTTAGATTGTTTTTTCTCATGTTTTTGTGGGCAAAGATTGAGTGACCCGGATGACTTTTGCGATTTAGAACTTGTGTTAGGTATACATTTCGAGGCCGCAAAGTAAACATATAGCATAAAAATGATTGAGGCGCTAGGAAACCTTTTTAATTTTAGCTATTTGTATTTATTTCCCACACCCAAATCATTCCGCTAGTCAAACCAATTTGAGCCATTCCCTTTCATTTATTTTAAACCACTAAATATGAACCACTTAGCCAAATTAGCCTTTTTTATTTCTAACCCAATTTTTTGGTTGGAATCCCGGTTCGGTTAGTTAGTAACTTGTAGCTTTTTGTATAGTATCTTATTCCTTGTTAGTACAACCTCATGGTCAAGAGTTTTTATCTAAGTAGACGTACTTAGTTCTCTTTAAAGCATGGGTTAAAAAAAACCGAAGAAATATAGTCTGAAAAAAGCCTTATCATTCGGCTTCGTTAGAGCAATTCAGGGAGTTGAAAATCGAAACTTGTTGGTTAGCTCTCGATTAGATATTGCTTAGTTGTATAGTTCTATTTTCTTGTGTTTCAAGTTAGTCGAACCTCCGGGTTACAACCGTTTTAGCCACTTTAAAAATCCACTTCCACACCCTTAACCCAAGCCAAGTTACAACCCAAACAAGACCTCATGATTTATGTTATATTTTTGTCAAGTGATTAGGTTTGATCCTTCCACAAGCTTATGATATCGCATAATCATCGTCTTGGCATCGAGTGTTCTAAACATACTCAATAAATTGTATGTGCACCTATATTTAGCCGAGTGTGTATGAACATTGTGAGGATGTAAGGTGAACTTGTAGGGATTTCTAAGATGGACCATTGCTCATAAATGTATTTTGTATACTTTTTGGTTTTTCCTTCATGTCGAGCACTCCTTGATTGTTAAAACCCGAATTATTTATTTGTGCCTATGAAATTCTAGTTGAGATGATTGCCATTGAGAGAGTTTTGTTCATTTTAGTTTGCTTGAGGACAAGCAAAGTTCAAGTGTGGGGATGTATGATGTATAAGAATTTATACATCTTTTAAAATGTCAATACGCCCCGTTTATGTG
Source organism: Helianthus tuberosus (assembly GCA_030545235.1). Taxonomy (NCBI): domain Eukaryota; kingdom Viridiplantae; phylum Streptophyta; class Magnoliopsida; order Asterales; family Asteraceae; genus Helianthus; species Helianthus tuberosus. The sequence goes on along the minus strand of CM060369.1, from coordinate 123,966,849 downwards.
AAAACTCTTTGTATTTTCATTGATTTTGGTACTCATTTGAGATGTTTGTGAAAATACAGGTCCGGGCTTCAGCCCGGTGTTGAAAGGAAGGCTTTTGGAGCAAAAATGAAGCATTCCAGCATTCTGACAGATATGGCACGACCGTGCCAACCACAAGCACGACCGTGCCAAGCCAACCAACGCCAGCACTATCAGTCAGCCAGCACAATCGTCGAAGATCAACGATCCGCACGACCGTGCCAGCACCAAGCATGATCATGCCAGATCAAACTCAACTTCTGATCAGCTCATTTCCGAGATCGAACTCGTCATCGTTGATAATTCATCGATGCGCACAATCATGCCATGGGCTGGCACGGTCGTGCCACCTCCGAAATCTCTGAGCGGGATTTTCCAGAAATGGTAGCAAACAAGATCGACAGACAAAAAGTGACTCTGAAACTTGCCACGAACGACCATGCCAAAAGGTGGCATGATCGTGCCAAACGCCCAGCGGTTTAAATACGAGTTTCAAGCTCATTTGCAAGGAAGTTGGAGCATTTTGGTGAAGTTTTCTCTCAAAATTCTGGACTTGGAAGGTTATTGGAGCCAAGGAGGAGCTTTGAAGAAGACTTAATCATTGATGATTCACTCATTTACCACTTTAATCTTGTCTTTAAACTTGGTTAGCTTACTTTTTACATTATGAACAATTTAAGCTTTCTTGTAGTTAATCTAGTAGTTATGAGCCTTATGGGCTAAACATTTTTGTTGCTTAAACTTTGTTGAAGCTTATGAACATGTGATAATATGGAAGAAGATGTGATGATTGTTCTTGTTAATCTTCATAGTAATGTTTAGTCTTGTTCTTGGAGTTCATGTACATGTTTAAAGTTGTTGTTCTTGAATGTTTGATCATAAGTATTTACATGATGTGTTGGAAAGCCCATGTAAAGATTATGATTACTGAATCTTGTTAACTAGTTAGATTGATTCATAGCATGAAACTAGGAATGGTAATTGCTAACATGACTTGAATGATGATTTGAACATGTGTATGGATTCTTGCATTTAGATTTGGAAAGATCAAAAGAATGTTTATATGAATTCTATGGTTTATGTTTGTATTAGTATGATGATTTAGGCCAAGATTGTTATCTAGCATGACCATGCTTGTGGTTCATATCAAGAACAAGATGAAGATGTTGTTTACTTGAAACCAAGTTAGGGTGGTTAGTATGTTGTTCATATTAGTTTTCCCTAATTTGTAGAGTTAGGAGTTTTCACAAACAAATAACTCATGATTAAAGATTAACATCAACTTAGCAAGTGAACTTAAAAGAATAATTTTTAGGTGCTTAGAATGTTAATTCATTTCAAGTTTTCCTAAGAATTATAAGACTAGGAAGCCTTGATTGGGGACTTAGTTGAATTTTATAGTTTGCTTCATCACTAGCCCTTCCCATTTGTTGTCACATCTTTGCTAGTGGATACTTAGTTTAGGCAACCTTTCTTAGATATTATTATTTTTTAGAATTTTTAGTAGTTTATTATTTGAAACTTAAGTTAGAAAAACCAAACCCATTAATCAAAAAGGCTTTAAAGTAACAAAAGTTTACTATCGAGACACCGCGTCCACGGATTGATATCCGGTTCTTACCGATAAACTATGTTACCACTCGACGGTTACCCTTGCCCTTTTGTGTGTGTAGTTTAGTTCTTAGGTGAAAATCATTTTAAAACTAAATTTGTGTGAAGGAAAATTCATTTATAAAAATATATATAATTCACGCACATCAATAACGTTGGGTAAGAAATTCTTTGGATCACTAGACACATGTTTTTCTTTATGAATTGCCATTTGGATCTGTAGTTTCATGGTTTTTAGTTCGCACACTATCTAATCGATGATTTTCATTTGTTTTCGGGTTTATGTGATAAACATAAGAACTGCTACTTTTCTATAAACATAAGAACTGCTAGTCTTCTACCTAGGAATGATCTAGGGAAAAGAGTAATTCAACTATTATATAACATGTAAGAAAATGGAACACTTGCTATGTCGTGTGATTCTATACAAATATCAGGGATTACACTTATCCTATTGTTTCCACCTTAATACTCACTTCATTAAAATTGGCAGGAACAAAAAACTAGATGATAACACGACTGCGGTGGCCGTTGTACCTCACAAATGGTTGTTCGACTTGTCACACCCCGACCACGTTAAAACAACAAACCGTGGCGGAAACGTCGGGGAGTGTTGTAACAGAATTATCGTTTCAACAACCATGGTAATAAAAAGTTTCGTTTTATTGAATTATCAATTAATGTACATTGTCTTAAAACAAAACAAACAAATTAAACATCGTCTACTATCGTTTTGATGTCACTAAGGCCACGTCCAAATCCTAAGTGAACATGCTCCCTAGCAATCAACATCACGCAACATCACCTGAAACATATGTAAACACAAAGTAAGCAAAGAAATGCTGGCGAGCACATAGGTTTTATAAGAGTATTGGAATCATGGCTCGTTTATGTATATATTGCAATACCTCGAAAACCTTGTTTTGAAAAGTAGATAATATTGCAACATGTTTAACCAACTCAAATCAAGATGGTTATAATTTATAAAATCTCGTAGCCATGATTCTTAACTCCAAAAAATTTGTTTTAGTAAACCAATTCGTAAAACATCTCGTTAAAACTCGTTAATAAAACTCGTATGGTTTATATCATTTCTAAAACCTCGTTGTGTGAGATCGTTTCAAATCGTTTCCCAAGTGAACTAAATAATGACATGAAATGTAATATGATAAAAGCACTTATATATAAGATGTACCAGCGGCGTATCTACCATGCTTCTATCATGTTACACCCATCCCATTACCTAATCACAACCCAAACCAATCGTTCGTTCAAATCGTTTTATCTCGTTTAAGTCGTTCCAAATCGTTTTAACTCGTCCCAAAATCGTATTCGTTTTAATTGTGAAACTACTTTTGGTCGTCTCGCTAATAACATTCAAACCTTCGTGACACAACTACCTCGTTTATCGTATTAACAAACCACCAAAGGGTAAGTTAACAATCATCAGATTCGGTCATTACCTACATAACCCCCACACATAACCATGGGTGAAGTCTGATAACGGGATTTGTCAGATCCTATGGTACCATAACCTAATACTGGTCGGTTCAGCCAAAATAATGAATGTCATTCGTTATGTAACTACAACCAACAAGTTCGTTCACATTATCGAAAATCGTTATTAGTTTAGTATAAACCATCTTAATCGTTTTGAAACCATCGTTAAAATATCGAAAATCGTTTTGATACATATGAATCACCCCAAAACAATTGAAAACAATAAAATAGGGGAACTATGTACTCACATTGAATGGAGGGTATCCTTGATCTAAAGAACTTAGCGAAGCTCAGACAAACCAAGGAAATTCAAGTAGTACCTAGTAATCGGATCACTAGTAAATAAATCGACACCTAAATCGGAGGATCGGATAGAATGAGGTCTTGTAAACAAATGAGTGTGGAACTCATGTGATATGGTTTAACAAAGCCTACATCCTAAATCGGAACTTAGCCTAAGTGCTTTTGACCCGTTTCGACCCATTAAGGTAGCTTATGCTACCTTAACGCGTCGTTCGCGTGAAACTATGTTCAGATGGTTAACTATGTGCTATGTCAATTCTTATATGCCCAATAATGCCTAAACATGTTACTAAATCAGATTATATGTCAAAAACATGTTCACATACGTAAAATACGGATTTAAGCTTCAAAAGGGCGTTTTGGTCATTTTCTATGGGCATACAAGCTACTTAACAAATAATTAACCAATCTTATGTGATCATAAGGTATAATCTCAGTGGTTATTCCCTATGCAACTATGATCACTAATCAAGATTGGTCGGATCGTAATGATCGACCAAACGGGTCGGGTTCGAAAGTCTAAGCGATTGTTTAGACCGCTTAACTTACGACCTTAAACAAGCACTATACTAATAGTGACGGGTTAAACATGTCAAAACATGTTTAACCTACTTAGAAAACTGATTTGGTATCAAAACAATGGGTTTTAATACCCGAAAATAGTTCCGTTGCAAAATACGTGCTAAAACGCATTTTGACCGAAACTTTGACTCGTCACTATGCCTAGTTAACGTGGTAATCAGTAGGTATAATCACTAAGGATTATAACCATCGTGATTATAATCACGTTGCAAAGTTCAATTGAACTTTGACTTGACCAATTGATGGTCAAAACCGAAAGTCAAACTGTTGGCCAAACTGTTTGACTTTCTGCTTAAACATAAAGAATAAGCATGAAAGAAGACTTACAATAGGTCCTAGCTATCTTTTCTACAAAGAATAAAGTTCCAATCAGTTGAGAGAGCTCCCAAACCAGATTGTAGAGAAGAGAGGAGAGAAATGAGCAATGAATGAATGAAATTGCTTGGCTATCTATAGTTGTTGCAACTTCATGAGATCATTACACATGTTTCTGTAACCTCCAAGGATTAAATCATGGCCATACAATTGTTAGGAACTGATTAGAGACCTTGGAGAACACTTAAACTTGCCCATCACACAAAGAACTTTGCATAACAGCCCCTAAACTATCAAACAGTTGCTGAAAAACAACTTTCTGGTCGCTGGCACATTCATACGGCCCGCGTAAGAGGCAAGGGCAGGCTTACGCACCCCGCCTGGCCTCCCCAGATCAGCATAAGTTTTAGAATTGACAGTTTAGGTCCCTGCATGTGTTTTAAGCTCATTTCAGGCCCTTTTGACCCCCGTTAAGCCATTATCAAGGCTCTACAAGGTCAATAAAGTTTAGAGGACTCAAAATATGCTTGGAACACTCTCGGATGTCGGCTCGTTTGGTCGTACGGTCGCGTTGTTCGTTAAATTACGACGAAACTCAAACGGACGCGAAAACGAACCAAATTAAGCGACGAATGGTATTTTTGCATGCCGATCACTAAAATAAAAACATTTTAGTGTGTACAAAAATTTTGGATGTCCAGATGTGGTCAGAACGTAAGATATGCGTGAAAATGCAAACTTACGTCGTTTTTGACACTTTTAGTCCCTGTAAGATCATATAAGCATATTTTTGCACACCGAACCACTCAAAGCTTATTTCTAAGCTATGTTTAGGTTATTTATGGTATGTTTAGCTTATGATCAAGTTCCGGACAGTTCGATACCATAAGAATCGGTATAGTTTCACAGTTTGACACAAATAGTCCCTGCGATCGAATAGACTTGTTTTCAATACACCAAACCATTCAAAACTTATTTCTAAGTTATGTGAAGGTTATTTTAGGTAGTTTAAGCCTATGTCACTATTCCGGAGTGTTTGTCACGTTAAACTGACTGCGTTTACGCACTAGTTTGCGTATAACTTTCCAGAAAGCGATTTAAAGCTTGAAATCGGAATCGAATCAAATCGTAAAATCATCAAACATAAATACACACATAATAACACCACAACACATTGTTATATTGATAATTAACATTGTTTTGTATTGTTCATAGATTACAGAGCACAGTTGTCACAGTCTCCCCTACTTTAGGAAATTTCGTCCCGAAATTTTAACTAGAGGAAACTTGTGAGAACAATTGCGGATATTTCGCCTTCATTTGGTCCTTACGTTCCCAAGTAAACTCTAGGCCACGTTTGGATTCCCAGCGAACCTTGACCAAATGAATTCGTTTGTTCTTCAACTGTTTGTAAGTACGGTCCACTATCTCCACAGGTTTCTCGACAAAGTGCATCGTTTCATTGATTTGGATCTCGTCGAGAGGAATGTGAAGATCAGCGTCAGCTAAACACTTTCGCAGATTGGACACGTGAAAAGTCGGATGAATATTTCCAAGCTCTGGAGGTAGCTCTAGTCGGTAGGCAACCTTTACAACTCTTTCAACAATCTTAAATGGTCCAACATATCGTGGTGCAAGTTTTCCTTTCTTTCCAAATCTCACCACTTCCTTCCAAGGTGACACCTTGAGTAGGACATGGTCTCCGACTTGAAATTCTAAGGGCTTGCGTCCTAAATCCGCATAACTCTTTTGACGGCATCTAGCTGTCACAAGATTATCGCGAATTTTCTTGATTTTGTCTGTTGTTTCCAGAACAAGCTCTGGTCCAGTAAGCTGAGCTTCACCGGTCTCGTTCCAACAAATAGGTGAACGACATTTTCGACCGTAGAGAGCTTCGAATGGTGCCATTTTAATGCTAGCATGATAACTATTGTTGTAAGAGAACTCAATCAATGGCAGATGAGAATCCCAATTACCACCAAAGTCTATCACGCATGCTCTAAGCATATCCTCCAAAGTTTGAATCGTTCTCTCAGATTAACCATCTGTTTGGGGATGATAAGCAGTGCTTAGATTTAGTTGGGTTCTCATAGCAGATTGCATGGTCTTCCAGAAATGAGATGAAAATCGAGCATCACGATCGGATATGATGTCCAAAGGAATACCATGTCGAGATACAATCTCATCAACATAAATCTTTGCAAGTTTATCAGCAGATAGATCCTCACAAATCGGAATAAAGTGAACTGATTTCGTTAATCGATCGATGACAACCCAAATAGCATCGTGACCTTTAGATGTACGCGGTAACTTAGTGATGAGATCCATAGCAATGTTCTCCCACTTCCAAACCGGTATCTCTGGTTGTACAAGCAAACCAGATGGTCGTTGATGTTCAACCTTAACTTTGAGACAAGTTAGGCATTTCGATACATACAAGGCAACATCCTTCTTCATACCAGGCCACCAAAACTTAGTACGAAGATCCTTGTACATTTTGTCAGCACCAGGATGGATAGAATATCGAGACTTATGAGATTCGTCCATCACTAAAGTGCGGAGATCGTCTTGTTTCGGAACCCACAAACGATCCTTGAAATAGAGTAAACCATCATCCTTTGCTTCGAGTTTAAGCTCAAGCTGACGTGGTAATTCCTTACCTATCAAATCTTGTGAAACACAAGATTGCTGAGTTTGAAGAACACGAGTTTGAAGATCAGATAGAGTTCGAACATAATGAAGCTTGACTCACTCCTTTCGACTAAGAGCATCGGCTACGACATTCGCCTTACCAGGATGGTAGCGAATTTCGCAATCGTAATCGTTTAAGAGTTCAACCCAACGTCGTTGCCTCATGTTGAGCTCTTTCTGATTAAGAATATGCTGGAGACTTTTGTGGTCTGTGAAAACCACACACTTCGTGCCATAAAGATAGTGTCTCCAGATTTTGAGAGCGAAAACCCCAGCTCCCAACTCAAGATCGTGAGTCGTGTAGTTCTTCTCGTGAACTATCAATTGTCTAGATGCGTATGCTATAACTTTGCCTCGTTGCATAAGAACACAACCAAGGCCTAAGTTGGACGCATCACAGTAGACAACGAAATCATCGTTTCCCTTGGGCAAAGATAAAACTGGAGCATCACAGAGCTTACGTTTCAGCGTTTGGAACGCTTCTTCTTGCTTGGGTCCCCACTCAAAAGGCTTATTCTTTTGAGTCAAAGCAGTGAGTGGAACCACAATCTTCGAGAAATTAGAAATAGAACGACGATAATATCCAGCGAGACCAAGAAAAGAACGAATTTCTGTAGGTGTCGTTGGTGTATTCCAATCCTTGATTGCTGCAATCTTGGATGGATCCACATGAATACCTTGCTCATTGACTATATGACCCAAGAATTGAACTTCTTTAAGCCAGAATTCACACTTGGAGAATTTAGCAAAAAGTTGTTCCTTCTTCAGGAGTTCCAAAGTCAAACGAAGGTGTTGCTCGTGCTCGGCTTGAGACTTCGAATAAATGAGAATATCGTCGATGAACACAATGATGAACTTGTCTAAATAAGGTTTACAGACCATATTCATTAAGTCCATGAAAATAGCTGGAGCATTCGTCAAACCAAAAGGCATGACAGTAAACTCGTAATGCCCATATCTTGTTCGGAAAGAGGTTTTGGGAATATCTTCTTCGAATACACGAAGCTGATGATACCCAGAACGCAGATCGATCTTGGAGAAACAGGTAGCACCTTGTAGCTGATCAAAGAGATCATCGATTCGGGGTAGGGGATATCGATTCTTGATGGTAAGCTTGTTAAGCTCATGATAATCGATACACATTCGAAAAGATCCATCTTTCTTTTTCACAAAGAGGACAGGAGCGCCCCAAGGTGAATAACTCGGTCGGATGAATCCTTTATCAGATAACTCTTGAAGCTGCTTCGATAATTCTTGCATCTCAGACGGTGCAAGACGATAAGGTGCTTTCGCAATCGGGTTAGCATTGGGTACAAGATCAATATGGAACTCGACTTGACGAACTGGAGGCAAACCAGGCAGTTCACCAGGCAACACCTCTGGATAATCCCGAACAATCGGAATATCCTGAATACTCTTGTTCTTGCCTTTCTCCTCAGTGACATGTGCCAGGAAGGCAACATATCCTTTTCGTAAATAACTCTGGGCTTTCGTACACGACATGAGTTTTAAACCACCAGATGGTTTCTCGCCACGAACCTCTAGGACATCACCGGACGAAAGAGGAATACGAATGATCTTATCAAAACAAACCACCTCAGCATGATGTTTGGTTAACCAATCCATCCCCACGATAATGTCGAAACTCCCAAGTTGCATCAGTATGAGGTCAATGGGAAAAAGATGGTTATCGAGGTTCAATTGACAACCATGAATAACAGAATTGAGAACAAGAGGTTTACCAGTAGCAACTTCAACAGATAAGGGTTTCCTCAGTTTAGTTCTAGGTATCGCAATTAAAGGCTCAAAGGATAACGAAACAAAACTCCTATCGGCACCAGAATCGAAAAGAACAGACGCAAGTTGATTGTTAACAAGTAACGTACCGTTAACAACCTCGTTGTCCGCCCTCGCCTCGTTCGCGTTAAGATTGAATGCTCGTCCACGAGCGGGATTCACATTCGCGATTGCGTTACCATTCGGATTTGCATTTGCATTTACCAACCTTGGACAGTTGTTGCGGAAATGACCCATTTCTCCGCAATTAAAACACGAACCAAGTGGAAACCTTGCAACATTCCCTTGAGCTTGTGCTGGAACCTGAGCAGCTTGATTTTGACCAAAACGACAAATGTTGGCCAAATGCCCAAGTCTACCACACGTAGCACACTGTTTACAGGCCTGTTGGGCAACATGGTGACCATTGCATCGAGCACAGTGTGGTGCGGTACCAACATAAGCTTTCTTTGTAGGAGGTTGAGTCGGTGGGTTCTGAGGGTTCTGCGCAGTTTGTGTTGTAACAGCAAAGTTCTGGGAAGCCTTGCGCTTCCTTGACCTTTTAGAAGACTCACCCTGCTTCTTTCCTTTACCCTTTTCCTTGTCAGAATCGGTCGACTTCTTTTTATCACCCTTGCGGGTGAGTTTACCCTTCCTGACTTGGGACTCAGTCAGGGTAGCCGACAACTCGATCGCGTGACGAACGATAGTAGGATTAACACCGGTCACTATATCCTGAATGGAATCGGGTAAACCATCGATATATCTCTCGATTGCTTTCTCCAGTGGGGTAACCATAGTGGGACACAACAAACTAAGCACCTCGAATCGATCCGTATAGGCACGGTGTTCTCCCCCGTCTTGTTTCAAATCGTCAAACTCTCGTTCCAAAGCTCGAATCTCGTGACGGGGACAAAACTCTCTCATCATGAGAGCTCGGAGCTCTTCCCAAGTTTGCGCTAGTGCCACTTCGGCACCCCTATCATGCATCACTCCGTTCCACCATGTAAGAGCTCGCTTCTCAAACACGCTTGAAGCAAACTCAACTTTACGCGCATTCGGACACTGCACATGTCTGAATGTGCTCTCGATACTCTCAAACCACTGCAGGAGCGCAATTGCTCCTTGTGATCCAGAAAACTTAAGCGGCTTCGCAAAATTAAAATTCTTGAAATTACACTGTGCATTGTTGTTGTTATTATTGTTGTTGTATAACTCGTGGATTTGGGTCACAATGCCTGGAAGTACAGCAGCCATTTGTTGAGAGACAAGGGCTGCGACTTCTTCAGTAGTAAAAGTTTGAGCATCGCGTCGAGGAGGCATTGTCTAACAAGGAAACATGAGAAGCGAGTGAGGTTGAAAATTTGGAGAAACAAAAGAGGTATTGAAAATATCGACAAAACACAAGGAGTGCGATCATTTGTTCGTTACCTCGAACAAACAAACGACACACAGTGACTAATCAAAGTAAATGGGTCATAATAATGTATCGCTGAAGACATGCTCGCCTATAAGTGAACACTCACCCCAAGAGTTCCCAGGTAAGAGTGACTGGTCCGATAATGCGGATTTGTATGAACACTCTAGCCTTAGACAGAAAACTCAGGGTACAGGCATTCACTCTTCGAGTTTGCACGTGTTCACATTATTTAGACCCAAACTTTGATGAGATTTTGAAATTTCAGAGGGCATAAAGCCGAAAATGAATCAAACTGGAAGGGTTCAAAACCTTACAATCAATCATCCAAGGATAGATGATTAAATTTCAAAGCGGATTGTGTTCTCGTTGTGGTTATCACCTAAGGATAGGTGACGGTATTGTTTTAAAATCTAAACGTAATATAACTCGTGTTAGGGTCCTAGAAAGTTATACTCTAGGTCAAAGCAATGCTAATAACCTAATTCCCTATAACTATTGGCTCTGATACCAACTCTTCTGTCACACCCCGACCACGTTAAAACAACAAACCGTGGCGGAAACGTCGGGGAGTGTTGTAACAGAATTATCGTTTCAACAACCATGGTAATAAAAAGTTTCGTTTTATTGAATTATCAATTAATGTACATTGTCTTAAAACAAAACAAACAAATTAAACATCGTCTACTATCGTTTTTATGTCACTAAGGCCACGTCCAAATCCTAAGTGAACATGCTCCCTAGCAATCAACATCACGCAACATCACCTGAAACATATGTAAAAACAAAGTCAACAAAGAAATGTTGGCGAGCACATAGGTTTTATAAGAGTATCGGAATCATGGCTCGTTTATGTATATATTGCAATACCTCGAAAACCTTGTTTTGAAAAGTAGATAATATTGCAACATTTTTAACCAACTCAAATCAAGATGGTTATAATTTATAAAATCTCGTAGCCATGATTCTTAACTCCAAAACATTTGTTTTAGTAAACCAATTCGTAAAACATCTCGTTAAAACTCGTTAATAAAACTTGTATGTTTATATCATTTCAAAAACCTCGTTGTGTGACATCGTTTCAAATCGTTTCCCAAGTGAACTAAATAATGACATGAAATGTAATATGATAAAAGCACTTATATATAAGATGTACCAGCGGCGTATCTACCATGATTCTATCATGTTACACCCATCCCATTACCTAATCACAACCCAAACCAATCGTTCGTTCAAATCGTTTTATCTCGTTTAAGTCGTTCCAAATCGTTTTAACTCGTCCCAAAATCGTATTCGTTTTAATTGTGAAACTACTTTTGGTGGTCTCGCTAATAACATTCAAACCTTCGTGACTCGACTACCTCGTTTATCGTATTAACAAACCACCAAAGGGTAAGTTAACAATCATCAGATTCGGTCGTTACCTACATAACCCCCACACATAACCATGGGTGTAGTCTGATAACGGGATTTGTCAGATCCTAAGGTACCATAACCTAATACTGGTCGGTTCAGCCAAAATTAATGAATGTCATTCGTTATGTAACTACAACCAACAAGTTCGTTCACATTATCGAAAATCGTTATTAGTTTAGTATAAACCATCTTAATCGTTTTGAAACCATCGTTAAAATATTGAAAATCGTTTTGATACATATGAATCACCCCAAAACAATTGAAAACAATAAAATAGGGGAACTATGTACTCACATTGAATGGAGGGTATCCTTGATCTAAAGAACTTAGCGAAGCTCAGACAAACCAAGGAAATTCAAGTAGCACCTAGTAATCGGATCACTAGTAAATAAATCGACACCTAAATCGGAGGATCGGATAGAATGAGGTCTTGTAAACCAATGAGTGTGGAACTCATGTGATATGGTTTAACAAAGCCTACATCCTAAATCGGAACTTAGCCTAAGTGCTTTTGACCCGTTTCGACCCATTAAGGTAGCTTATGCTACTTTAACGCGTCGTTCGCGTGAAACTTTGTTCGGATGGTTAACTATGTGCTATGTCAAGTCTTATATGCCCAATAATACCTAAACATGTTACTAAATCAGATTATATGTCAAAAACATGTTCACATATGTAAAATACGGATTTAAGCTTCAAAAGGGCGTTTTGGTCATTTTCTATGGGCATACAAGCTACTTCACAAATAATTAACCAATCTTATGTGATCATAAGGTATAATCTCAGTGGTTATTCCCTATGCAACTATGATCACTAATCAAGATTGGTCGGATCCTAATGATCGACCAAACGTGTCACACCCTGGCTTTGCGGAAGCGTGGTTAATTTTGGTGTGACTTCTTAATACCATAGCTTAATCATAACAAGCTATATGAATTTAAAAACCATGCAAGTCATCCATTAAGTTTGAAAATAACATACAATACCATTGTTTGACGAGAACATACTCCAACAACAATAACCTTGTTCAAAAGACATAACAACTTATAACATAAACATAAACGTGATTTAGGGACTGTGTCTTGTCCAGGTAAGAGACACATCCCCAAACCCTGATGACTTCATGACAAGTGCAGCGGAAAACGTTTCCATACCGTGCCAGATCCGTTTAATTCCCTGAAATACATGTGAGTTGAAAAATCAACAATAATGTTGAGCGAGTTCATGTGTAAGTGAGTAAGTAAAACACTTGTAAGTATAAAAGTTTCCTGGTATGTAGCAGTGTAAGAGGACTTGTGATCACCAATGGTTTGCAAGGCCATTAGCATGTTGTGAAATGCAAGTAGGAAGACTCAAACCTAGCGGATTTATGCGTTGGGCACAAAGTCACCCCGAGGTCCGTTCTGTTTGGCCTGGGGCTGGGCTCGCTACACCCAGATAGATCTACCGCTCCTGTCCCTCGGTCCTACCCTGAGGATTAATAGCCTCAAGTTTCCGCCTACCCATTCACATGATCTAAACCTCCTTACGTAATTCATACCGTGTATAAAGTACTTGTAAACAAAATAACATGTATTTCACCCCCGCGGTTAAGTAAACTGAAAACAGTTAGAGAAAAGGGGGACATGAACTCACAGTGAATGCGCGTCTCTACCAAGTGTCTCCAATACAGTAAGCTGTGCAACGACCTACAAGTGCTAATTCTATTAGACGGACGGCCGTGCCTTAGCTTTATAGTTTTATGTCTTTGGGAAATAGTTAGACAACTATTTCGTGTTTATGTTCCGTATACACTTGGTAGTTATTCTTCTTCCCAAGGATGGGGGATACAATACATGTGCGTAAGTTACGTTTTATCCATCTTGTGGTAATGTAATTACCGGTGTAACTTATATGTTTGTGGAAGCGTTCGTAAATTTTTGGAATCATTAACGCTTGTAAATATTATTTTCACTCTAAAATAATATTTATGTATTTCACAAAATAATCATAAACAGTGTTGTGACAAATATATTTATCACGTTAATCTTTGTGAAAATCCCACCTCCGAATATTTAGTAAAATATAGTGCTGGCGAAATTTATGTTTTGAAAACATGTCCAAAGATAGTTCTAACACTTGTTGTATAAAAGTCTAAGTGTTAGGTTTTTAGAAAATTTCGCCAGAGTTTCCTCTGTAACTGGAGGTGGCCACGCTTTCAAGCGTATCATTTTCTTTTAACAAATCAATTCAACAACTTCTTTACTCAATCAAACAATTTTCGACACAACAAACTAGTCGACAAGTATGTAAATTTGCATATTCGCATGAACTTGTAGTTTTTCCGAATCTATAGTGTAAACACCCTTTATATATGTAGATCCTTATATAAAGTAACTTTAATCTCATAAAAACCTCGTGTTTAGAGAAAACCGTCTTTACAACTTCTAGTAACAAGTGACAAATATACTTCTTTGTCGGATCTTTCCATTTCACAAGTGTCTACACACTTGTGGTTTATAAAATCATATTTGTTAGTGTAAGATCCATCTTTAGAAAAACATGATTTCTTTAAAGTGTGGTCTTTCAAAAATACCACTTGCGGGTACGTAGATCCGCTAGTTTTAAGCACCATTTTACCGGTTAAAATACTTTTACACAAGAAAAATATTTCTACACAAGTTCATGTCTCTAAAATGTGGTAGTGTTTCACCTTTAACCCTTGTATCTTTCAAAAACAAGCTTATGTGATGATACATGATTTTACAAAGTTGGGTTAAACGAAGATTCGAGCTACCACATCATAGATCGGGTCACATAAGCACAAATTTCAAGTCCTACGACTTTTACACAAGTTATATGCTATTAACCACCATTTTTGTGATTTTAGTAGACTTTAAAGTTTCAAAACGCATGCTTTCGATATTTAACCGACGAAAGTTCTTTTAACCACTTTAGATACATTCAAGAATGAGTTTTAAACCATATACCTCTAGCTCAAGGCTAGGGAAGAATCGTGACGAAAAACGCGTGGATAAAAGCCAACGGTTGAGGTCCTTCGTGTTCCGCTTGCACCAAAGCTCCTTATACGCGACCTCGGATGTTTGTATGATGATGGAATGATGAAGACAAGATCGAAAAGTATGGTGGCGGTTGGTGGTGTTCTCGGCCGAGAGTGGGAGAGCAAGAGAAGAGAGAGTGAAAGTTGATAAGTGAAGTGATTATCTTCTAAGTGATTAGTGTGTATTTATAGAGAAAATCTAGTGTTATTACCCATTGGATCATATGTAGTGAAGATACTAGACAATGGCAAGATCACCCAAGATCTCAAGTACAATTTGGTGCTCCCTAGGTAACCGATCGGTTGGGGGGGGGGGTCCTTGGTCCGATTTTAATTAGATAGTTAGGAGTTTAGTTATGTTAAATAAGTTAGGTTGAGTGTTAAACTCCGTTAGTTACGTGTAACATGTTATGACGGGTGTTAGGGTAATCAGGGACCCTAACTGGCTCAGAAAAACAATCATAGTGAAAATACTAATATTTTCATGTCCCGGGTATAGTCCGGTTGTTCGGTTGGGTAGTAATCCGTTAAAGTGTTACAAAAGACTTTAAAGTGTCGTTATTACATTTTTAGTGACACAATTTGTTTTCCCGACACTTTAGAAAGTGTCTAGTAATATTTTCTCATTTTCTGGCACTTTACTAGTCAGCTAGAAGCTGGTTAAATTATTAAAGTGCTGTGTTTGGTACTTAAAGTACGTTCTTGGCACATCCGAATCAGTGTATCTTATCCCTAGAGACGCGGTAACACAACCCTTATATCCTACACTCACTACCAGTGTAGCCAAAATATATGAGGCTCTTAACAGGCCTTAGAGGCAGTATTTGCCTGATGCTGGTTATATCAGCATGTTCACTGTGTATCCGTTTAGTGCTACTGTGCTTTTTGTGCATCATGTTTGTCACTAGGGTTCAGCACGTAAATAATGTAGTGACAGCAAATAAAGTATGATGCAAGTAAGTGCATGTATCAGTATGCAGGTAGCAGTTCATCAGCTAGTTCAATCAAGCACAGTAATTAAGCAGTAATTAATCAGTAATTAAATTGTACGGATACCTGGTTTAGTGCGGGTTGTCACATTCTCCCCCCGTTAAATAAATTTCGTCCCGAAATTTAAGTTCTGCTTGTAGAAGCAGGGTTCTTAGGAAATAAGTGGGGGTATTTCTCTTTCATCCGGTCCTCACGTTCCCAGGTAAATTCAGGACCATGTCTGGCATTCCAACGTACTTTGACGAGTTTGACACTGCTCCGGCGGGTCTTGTTAACTTTCCAATCCGTGACCTCAACAGGTTCTTCAACAAAGTGGAGCGTGTCGTCAATATGAATCTCGTCGATAGGAATGGCAACGTCAATTTGAGTTGGACTTTTCTTTAAATTGGATACATGAAATGTATCGTGAACACCATTTAGTTCAGCGGGTAGGTCCAACTTGTATGCTACCGTCCCAATTCTTTCTAGAATTCTAAAGGGACCAATGTAGCGCGGATTTAACTTTCCACGTTTTCCAAAGCGCGCTACCCCTTTCCAGGGTGAAACCTTTAACAACACCATTTCTCCGACTTGGAAGTCCACATGCTTCCGGTTTGGATCCGCGTAGGCCTTTTGTCTGTGGCGAGCGGCTTCGATGCGTTTAAGAATTTGTGCGATCTTGTCTGTCGTCTCTTGGACGATCTCGGGACCAGCAAGCTGCCTATCACCTGCGTCAGACCAACATAGTGGTGATCGGCACTTGCGTCCGTATAGGGCCTCAAATGGCGCGACACCAATACTGGTGTGGTAGCTGTTGTTGTACGAAAATTCGACCAAAGGTAAGTGTTTATCCCAGCTACCGCCTAAATCCATAACACATGCCCTCAGCATGTCTTCCAAAGTTTGTATCGTTCGCTCGCTCTGGCCATCAGTTTGCGGATGGAATGCAGTGCTCAGATTCAATTGTGAGCCAAAAGATTCTTGGAAAGATTGCCATATTCTTGACACAAATCTTCCGTCTCTATCAGAGATGATCGAGAGTGGTACTCCATGACGTGCTACGATATCTCGCATGTAAATTTCCGCAAGTTTACTAGTACTGTCTTTCTCCTTGATTGGCAGAAAGTGTGCGGATTTTGTTAGGCGGTCAACAATCACCCAAATCATATCGTGGCCTCTTGGCGTTCTTGGCAGTTTTGTAACAAAATCCATTGAGATTTGTTCCCATTTCCACTTGGGAATCTCAGGTTGTTGCAGAAGTCCCGAAGGCTTCTGGTATTCCGCCTTGACCTTAGCGCACGTTAAACATTTGCTCACGTAAACAGCAACGTCGCCTTTCATCCTAGGCCACCAATAGTAATCCTTAAGATCTTGATACATCTTATCCGATCCAGGGTGGATAGAGTACCGTGACTTGTGCGCTTCGTCGAAAATAACTTCTCTTAATCCACCAAACAGAGGAACCCAAATCCTTTTCTCAAAACATAACGTCCCTTCCTCGTTTGGTACCAAAAGCTTCTCCATTCCCCGGAGATATTCTTCCTCAAGATTTCCCTCCTTGAGAGCTTCCTTTTGTGCAGCACGAATGCGTAGGGGAAGGTCGGTTCGTACAATCATTTCCAATGCTCTAACCCTTATGGGCTTGATTCTTTCTTTACGACTTAGGGCGTCGGCAACTACATTCGCCTTCCCTGGGTGATATTTTATCTCGCAGTCGTAATCGTTCAATAATTCAACCCATCGTCTTTGCCTCATATTCAACTCCTTCTGGTTGAATATATGCTGTAGGCTTTTGTGATCTGTGAAGATTGTGCACTTCGTACCATACAGGTAGTGTCTCCAGATCTTTAGTGCAAAAACCACTGCGCCAAGCTCTAAATCGTGTGTGGTATAGTTCTTCTCGTGCACTTTCAGTTGGCGTGATGCGTAAGCAATGACCTTTTGGCGTTGCATCAACACACAACCCAATCCCTGACGCGATGCGTCGCAGTATACCACAAAATCGTCGGTACCTTCCGGTAGAGCTAAGATTGGCGCGTTGCAGAGCTTATCTTTCAATGTCTGAAACGCTTCGTCCTGTTTGATTCCCCAATCAAACGTCTTATCCTTCTGGGTCAGGAGCGTCAACGGTTGAGCGATTTTTGAAAAATCCTCGATGAACCTTCGATAGTAGCCAGCCAAGCCCAAGAATTGTCGAATCTCGGTTGGCGTTGTAGGCGTTTCCCAATTCTTGATTGCCTCGATCTTTGTGGGATCAACATGAATTCCATCCCCATTAACCACATGTCCAAGAAACTGGACTTCGCGCAGCCAAAACTCGCACTTGGAGAATTTGGCGTACAGCTGTTCCTTCCTTAGCAGCTCCAATATGGTTCTAAGATGTTGTTCGTGTTCAGCCTTCGTCCTTGAGTAAATCAGGATGTCGTCAATGAATACGATCACGAACTTGTCTAAGTATGGCTTGCAAACTCTATTCATCAAGTCCATAAACACTGCAGGTGCGTTTGTCAGACCGAACGGCATAACAAGGAACTCGTAGTGTCCATAACGAGTCCGGAAGGCTGTTTTCGGGATACTTTCCTCCTGTATCCTCAGTTGATGGTATCCAGACCGAAGGTCGATTTTAGAATAACAGCTTGAGCCTTGAAGTTGGTCGAACAGATCGTCGATTCTTGGCAGAGGATACCTGTTCTTGATCGTCAGCTTGTTCAATTCTCTGTAGTCAATACACATACGAAAACTTCCGTCTTTCTTCTTGACAAACAAGACCGGAGCTCCCCAAGGCGAGAAGCTTGGTCGGATAAAACCCTTATCTAACAGCTCCTGAAGCTGTGTTGACAATTCCTGCATCTCTGACGGAGCAAGTCTGTAAGGTGCCTTAGCCACAGGTGCTGCGCCTGGAACTAAGTCGATGTGAAACTCCACTTGTCTTTGAGGTGGCAGTCCAGGTAAGTCTTCCGGGAAGACTTCTGGATACTCCCTTACGACAGGGATGTCTTCGATCCTTGGCTCAGCAGCCTTCTTGTCCACGATGTGTGCCAGAAAAGCAACACATCCTTTCTGTAAACACTTCCTTGCTTTCAAGCAGCTGATAAATCTTAGCGGCGTGTCACGCTTCTCTCCGTGAACCACAATTGTCTCACCATCATCAGTAGGGATACGAACAACTTTCTCGTGACATACAATCTCAGCCTTATTTCCGGATAACCAATCCATTCCTACCACCACGTCGAAGCTTCCCAATGGGACTGGTAGTAGATCCAGAGTAAACTCGCGTTCTCCCAATTCTATCACACAACCTCTGATTACTTCGTCGGCTCCAACTAACTTTCCATTAGCTAATTCGATCGAGTAGGGTATGTCTAACTTATTAGCAGCTAACCCAAGCATATTCTTAAATTCTAGCGATACGAAGCTATAATCGGCACCAGTATCAAATAAAACGGATGCATAGCGTTGATTGATAGGGAACGTACCCGTAACAACATTTGGATCTTGACGTGCTTCCCTGGCTTCTAGTTGGAACACTCTACCACGGGCCTGATTCAACGTTGGGCAGTCTTTCTTAAAATGCCCGATTTCCCCGCAGTTGTAGCATCCGAGTCTCTGCCTGTTTCCATCCCCGTTTCCAGCTGGGGTGTTGTTCTGGTTGGCGTTGCCAGCCCGATTTACATTGTTGCTTCGGTTTCTGTTTCCTCCAAAATTTCCTTGCGGGCGATTCCCATTTCCACCACGGTTATCATTCCTATTTCCATATCCTCCCTGGCCTCCACGGCCGGCAGTGGCCCAACAAGAATCCTTCAAGTGGCCAGGTTTTCCACACGAATCACATACCCGCAACCCACATCGGCCAGAATGGTGACGCTGGCATGCATTACACTTGGGCTGGGTGCCCAAATATCCCCTTCCTTTCCTTCCACTACCAGCTGTAACCTGAGCTGGT